>OX439368.1:1335959-2671918 GCA_949319445.1 Mythimna lalbum
AATAAATTTTTTAATTTAATATAAATAATTTGATTTCAAAAAACATACTTAAACATTCTAAACACAAACCTACTAAAAGTAACATGATGGATTTGAACTTACGACCACGTCATTATAAGTCTACTGTTAAGACAAATAGACCATTTTGACATATGAAATGATGTTGAAATTAACAACTGCATTACGAGACAAGACCGTATTTATAAACTTAACGTTAATGTTACGTCTTAAAGTTCAAATTGCCATAACATTATTTTATAATATTTGACTATGATCTACCTCGTTTTACTCGTTTAAAATATAAAGCTCCGAATTGAATACCACTTATCTTCTGCTGATTGCAGATTCAAATTCGTCTAACTTTTGGGATGCTTTGTTTTACCTTCTGTTGCCAGATGGGTTAGATTTTTGGTTCCTCTGTGCTTAGACTTTTTGTAAGTTATGAATAACAAACAAAAGAAATCGGTAGGAATTGTATCGAAGCTAACTAGTGGATATTTAATTGTAATATATTATGACTGGCCTGTTGGTGATGAAGCACTAGGGTTAGTGGCCCTGACTGCTATGACGGAGGTCGTGGGTTCGATTCCCACCCAGGACAAATGTTTGTATGTTGAGCATGATCATATGCTGTGCCTGAGTGTAATTTATCTATAATGTGTATGTATTTAGAAATATCTAGGTATGTTTATAAGTTGTCTAGGACTCATAACAGAAGCTTTGCTTAGCTTGGGACTAGACGGCATTGTGGAATAATATTATTAATATTCAAATCGGTAATTACTCAGCAAAAGGAAAAAAGAGCAGGTAAACAGGCTCATCAAACAAAAAGGCAATAAAAAAATAGAGGTTTATTTCTTACAGTTTACTATTCAACAGTCAGATTATTAATCAACGAATAAGATTATAATATTACTTGTAATTTCTTATTAAGGTCATAGCTTAAATATTCGTTTCCAAAATTGGAAAGAGGATTGAAGCTTATGTAACCTTAAAAAAGTAAACAAGAGGCAGAATAATAAAAAAAAAAACTACAAAATTGCACAACAACATATCAAATGTTTAGTAGGTAACATAAAAAAAAAACAAAATTATGTTACGTTTTAACTTGAAGTGTTCATAACTTTTATAAAAATTATTTCAAATACAGGTATTAAGTAAAACCACACTTAACGAAGTCTTCAGTTAATATGAAATATTAATTAAATATGATTATTTATCAATAGTTCGCGACCGATGACCTGGTGAGGGTTGCGGGAATCCAATCCACTTGGGGGAGGCCTATATCCAACAGTGGACGTCTTTCGGCTGAAATGATGATGATGATGATGATGATCAATAGCTCGTGTAACCACCATTTTGGTCAATAACAGCTTGCATTCGGGAACGCATTGAATTAATCAAATTTTTACACAAATCTGAACCACGAATACTCTTCCATATTTGTAAACAATGAGCCTCTAACGCATCTGGAGTACGCTCGTTTTCATTATTCCACCGTTGAACAATAACACCCCATAAATTTTCAATTGGATTTAAATCCGGTGATCTAGCAGGCCAAGGAATAGCGCAAATGTCATTATGCTGATGAAACCATGCCTGCACATTGTGCGAACGGTGTATTGGACAATTATCCTGCACAAATGTTATCTGTGGCAATTCTTCGCTTGGATACACAGTTCGAACTGTAGGTAACATTGTCTCCTCCAACACTTCTATATGTCGAAGCGTTGGCGCATATCAGTCGGTCTGCATCAGCGCCACCTATCTTTCACTGGAGGAACTATGTAGTTAGATTGAACAGCTTACGTTTGGGAACGTCAAGTATTAACTTGGGGATGGTTAGCGTGGAGTAATAGCAACACTGAGCGAATAGTCGAGTCAAATGTCGATCCGGAGGTATAATCGATTATTCGACATTGACAGGTACTGACGTTGACAGGTAAATTGGCTAACCGGAATGGGGGTAGGTCGACGTGTCGGGTGACGGTTGATTTGGAGGGCACTTTGAATCGGGCGGTCGGTCCGAGCAGACGTTGGTTACTCCACGCTAAATTTCCCGCGTTCCTAAATTCTTAATCAAGCCATATCTCAGGCATCCTTGATTATTTTGTACTGAGTGTGTGTTACGAGTAATTAAAAGTGTTATCAAAGGTTTTTGTGAGTGTTATTTCCGATGTCGCGACCCACTGATATCGATCCTCCGTTATCAGAATTGGGATTGGACCACGACGACCCACGTGTTCAAAAATGAAAACGCTAGCGACGAAAAATGGATGCGTTTGTTGGAACAACAGAACCGCAATTTTCTGACGCTGATTCAAGCCATGAAAACACCTACTACGTCGTCACATGGCCTTCGTTTACCGGATTTCGATCCTGAGAAACAAGATGTAGATGCACGTGCTTGGTTGACGACTGCAGAAATGTGCTTGACGGACCAAGACCAACATGGCGCCCTGCTTATGGTCGCTTTAAGAAAGTAAGAACCGGATTGAAGAGCTGACTTAAGTGGTCTGATTAGGTTTTTTTCTGGGGTTGTTCCCTAATCCTGAGCAACAAATGTTGGACCATGGTACCGCTGTATCCCCAGAGAGCAAATTACAACGTACCACCCAGCTAGTGACCGGGAAAAGAGCGATGGGTGCAAGTGCTCGTTTACGATGTACTACTTTCCGATACGTGCTTCGCGTGTGTGTGTGTGTGCGTGCCTGAGGTGCAGTGTGTCGAGTGCGATACCAGATCAGAAAACGTTTCACACAAAACGCTTGAATTCGTTTCAAACGCTACCTGTCAAATGTTACATTGTGGAATAATTGGACGAAGCAAGCGACGTGAAGGCGATGGTGGTGCCAAGGCATCACGTAGCGAGTGACTGGATGACGAATGTGCTGTCAAAGGAACCAGGAACAAGGTCAGGTATTCACATTCCATATTAATTCTGATGCTGAGTGTTATATCTCTTTCACTTTAAAGTCTGTCATCACTATTTCACGGCAAACGTAAACACAGTTTTGTTACATTGAAGGGTCAGTTTAGCGTGTTCAGATTACTTGCGTAGTTTGATTGAGGTTTTATTCACAACATCTATTTGCGAAGTGATATTTTGGCCGTGAAATATTGTTGCAAGGATTCAGTTTAAATAGTATGATCGTGCGTGACACACTTCTTTTGTTAAATTGCTAAAGTTCACGACATAAACAATTGTAATTACATCTACTCTCGGTATATCCGGTAGATACCGTTTCGATTTTTGTTTGACAGTGATAACTCCTCCATAGATAGTTTTTACGTTATTGACATTGACGTGTACCTATGACAGTATAGTATGCTATAAACGCGTGTTACAAAAAGTGAACTTATTCGTTTAATTGACTCATCTTAGTAAAAGACGACCATAGCGGTCTAGCGCGAAAAAAAAAAAATAATAATAATGCGTGAGCGGGTAGATGAATTGTTGCGTGCAAATATTATTTTACCGAGTAATACGGTGTCTGTTAATTTAGCTCTTTCGGCTTAAAAACTCGACCGGTCAGAAATAATGTGCAGACTACTGTAAACTAAACAATAACGTGCCTTACTGGTATTCGTTGCCACGTATCTCGGACCAAATAACTCGTTTACATAGTGCGTTTTATTTTACAAAAATTAGATTGTATATAGGCTAGGGTTAGGTTAGAGTGTTGTGTGGGTTTGTGTTGGTTGTGTAGGTGTAGTGATAGCGTGACGAGGGACAGAACAGAATGGCAAAAAAAAAATATGATGATGGTGATGATGATGGTGATGATGATGGTGGTGATGATGATGATGATGGTGATGATGGTGATGATGGTGATGATGGTGATGATGGTGATGATGGTGATGATGGTGATGATGGTGATGATGGTGATGATGGTGATGATGATGATGATGATGATTTCAGTAGTGTTTCAGCGGTCAGTATAAACATTTGACTATGCCACTCGGTATCGAAACGTAATCTCTGTTTTTAAACGGGGTTTTTGATAAATCGGTAAATACCTACGTCATAGTTTGAGTTGTCAATATTTTGATTATTTTGGAATCTATTAAGAACTTCGAGAGACTTAATGTAGTATTACAAACGTTGATTAAAGCCGGATATTCATTAGATTTGAAAGAGTGGTTGTTTTTCATAATGCAAATCGAGTTGTTTAGGATATGAAATAAAGTCAAGTGCTGAAGTTAGGAGATATAGAACTTCAGAAAGCAGATCGCGTACATTCGATTCTGCTCTCTACCCTACTTTCGATGCTGTTTATCATAGCTCAGTTGGGACAGTTAATAGGTCTAGTAGTTTACTTCGGGTGGTTTGAACCTAAATATTCTCGTGTATGCCGTTCTTCTAAAGATTTAACGTGCGGTAAAGTTTCTTTTTTTTTGACAGCAGCGCCACGAAAACTGAATAAGAATTAATTTAATTTTTTATGAAAGAGTCGGTTAACCTTTAACGTTTCAAATTTTTCAATCGTGTTAATTAGAGGCGCAATAGAAAGACAGTGACACCGCAATAGAAAGAAAATTAAACGCAGGCGTTTCAGTGGGAACATAAAAAAAAGGGCTGATGATGACGATGAAGTTTATAGGATGATCAGATTATAGGAGATTTGATTTGTAGTCGTAGCTTAATAGAAACCGGTATCTAGCGGTCACAGTAGTCCGTAAGTACGCGGTATTCAATTCAAATGTTGATCAAACCTGGGACGTACTGTGGGAAACCATTAAGTCTTGAGAGACTTGGCGATCCTGGAGGGATGCGCAGGAGTGATTGAGGTTCTTGCTAACGGCCACCATGACCGTTATGTTTCGAAGTACGCACATAACCGCCTGCGAAAAATAACTGACGTTGACATGCACGTAGGCGATGATGACGAGACTAGCTATGACGAAAATGATAACGCTGACAAGACTAGTTGAATACTAAGTAGTCAACTTAACATTTAGAGTACCTAGCATAGTAAGAGTTTTCTTATAATCTGTAACGTTATAGGAAAAATAAAGCAACATGTTGAACAAACCTACTTTAAGGATTATTTTGATTAAAGGCTCGAAATTATTATCTTGATGGTGTTGTTTGTAACCGGATGGAGGTTACATGTGGAGGTGACCGGATAGAGGTTGCCTGTTGTGTTAGTGACCGGATGGAGGTCGATTAGTTTGATGCTTATGGCCAGATGGAGGCTATAATGTGTTATAATGAAGACCGGATGGAGGTCGATTGGTTTGATGCTTATAGCCGGATGGAGGTTATAAGTGTGATGATGAAGACCGGATGGAGGTCAGAGTATGAGCACTGCAATATTTTAATGAGTTTCCTATTATTTGAATGAGTTTGAGTGTTGTTCAACATGTCGGCTTTGAGAGATTGAGATTGTTGTGATTTTCTTCTAGACATGATTGATGATTTTGATCAGAGTACCTTTTATGCCCCACCACCTTGGGCCAGGATTGGCCGAACGACTAGAATGAGTACTGTTCGAGGATTTTCTTTCATTCCAGGTACTCCACACGAGGACGTGTGATCATCAGGACGGCCGTGTCGAAGCGTTGGCGCATATCAGTCGGTCTGCATCAGCGCCACCTATCTTTCACTGGAGGAACTATGTAGTTAGATTGAACAGCTTACGTTTGGGAACGTCAAGTATTAACTTGGGGATGGTTAGCGTGGAGTAATAGCAACACTGAGCGAATAGTCGAGTCAAATGTCGATCCGGAGGTATAATCGATTATTCGACATTGACAGGTAAATTGGCTAACCGGAATGGGGGTAGGTCGACGTGTCGGGTGACGGTTGATTTGGAGGGCACTTTGAATCGGGCGGTCGGTCCGAGCAGACGTTGGTTACTCCACGCTAAATTTCCCGCGTTCCTAAATTCTTAATCAAGCCATATCTCAGGCATCCTTGATTATTTTGTACTGAGTGTGTGTTACGAGTAATTAAAAGTGTTATCAAAGGTTTTTGTGAGTGTTATTTCCGATGTCGCGACCCACTGATATCGATCCTCCGTTATATATAATTTGCACTATTTGCTCGACTTGGTATTCTTACAAGTTCTCCCGGATCGGCTGCACTCATCCATCCCCACATGTTCACCGTTATATGGCCAGATTGCCTATTGGGCACTACGTGACCACTTGTGTATCGCGTATTATCTCGACGCCACAAACATAATCGACCGTGTTCACTGGACTTAAAAGTTTTTTCATCAGTAAAGATGACATTACTGCAATCAAAGTTTAAGTGATCCATAGCAAACTGCAATCTTAATCTTTTATGGTTTTCCGTAAGCAAGGGTTTCACAGCATGCCTCCGATAATGCAGCCCTTCACTATGAAGAGCACGACGGACAGTGTCAACACTTGTTTCAAATAAACCAGCATAGTGGTTCGTCGGCAAAAATCCATTTTCTTCGTACTCCCTTACCATGGTTTGACGCTGCAACATGTTTATCAGCTTTGGTCTACCAGTTCTTTGACGGTGTTTCAAAGAACCCTCTTCTTAAAATCGTCGTACCCATAGAACAACTGTTTTTCTTTGCAACAATAAAACAGAAGTATATAATATTATACCTAATAATGATTACTATATAGGAGTTATTTTGTTATATAAAAGAGTAGAAATAAGATTACTTACGTTTACACCGGTCTCTCTGGCTATTTCTGACAAGTTTTTACCTTGATTATGCAAAGCAATTATTTGAGCTCTTGTCACTAAATCTATATTACAATGCATACTCATTTTGCTGAATTCACCTGATTAAAAATAAAATATGTAGAACGAAAAGAGCTCGAACGAGGTAATCGAAATGAACTTAGCGAACAATCAATAAAGCTTAGTCACAATTCTTTGATCTAAGTATTATTAAACTACCTACTAATATTTTTTTATAAATCCATATTCAACCTACCTTCTCAAGTTTTGAAACTGGCGCATAGATAATCAGATATTTATAAATTGATATTCAATTTTAATATTTGCTTTTCTTTATAAAAAAGTATAAATTATTTCAATGTTTAAAAAATCAAAATGGAACCATAAAAAAACATTTGAAGCATAGCAACGCCACCTAGTAGCAGTATAATGTAATGTTGTCGATAACAACATTTCAATCTGATTTTACGCTAGATGGCGTCATTTCTCGCTTCACACGATTTTTTTTCGGTACTATCCAACCACTTTTGCAGCCGCCTTTACATCGTCTGCAACAAACTGGTTCCACGCTTCTGGTTTAGGGGGTCGCCCAAACACTATCGATCCAGAATTTGAGGAGGCCGTACTAGAGCATTTTGAAAATAACCCACGTAGGTACTAGCGCACTCGGCGAGCTGCATTAGCGCTGTATACCTCTAACCATATGCAAGTAGGTATGGCGAGTGTTGCAGAATGAAGGTCAGAAAATGAAAGAAAAGAAAAGAAAATGTTACAATACGCTCAGAAAAAAAATAAAATTGAGTCCTATTTTTACACATATTTAGCGGTAACACATGATTCTTATTGGATTGAAATAAGGGTTATTTTACTGGTCACTGTCTTGATTTATTGCACAAAAATTTGTAATGAAATATTAGTCTGCGCTCGGCCGCCGTCGTGAGTGGACACTGTGACGCTTGCAAGTAGCTCCTCGTATTGGAAAAGATCGCTGTACGAATACAAAATATTTGACCTAACAAACTTGATCCTTCACGCATTCTGCACGGACTACGGACAACCAAGGTAAGATTTTATTCATAGTTTCTTATAAGTACTTGTAAATTTCATATTTAGTTTCGGACTTGATGGAGTGACCTGAAATGTACTTCGAAGACTGCTACTGGAACTAATGTACCAGTAGAGCTAGGTGTGCCGAGTTTGGGCGCGTTTTGTTAGTTATGTTGAGACTTTACCTCAGGACTTGATGGAGAAACCTGCAGGTGTATTTCGAAGATTGCTACTGGAACTATTATACCAGTAGAGCTAGGTGTGCCGAGTTGGGCTCGTTTTGTTAGTTATGTTGAGACCTTACCTCCGGACTTGATGGAGATAACTTGAAGGTGTACTTCGAACTATTATACCAGTAGAGCTAGGTGTGCCGAGTTTGGGCTCGTTTTGTTAGTTATGTTGAGACCTTACCTCCGGACTTGATGGAGAGACCTGCAGGTGTACTTCGAAGACTGCTACTGGAACAAATAGACGAGTAGAGCTAGGTGTGTCGAGTTTGGGCTCGTTTTTACCGACTTCCCAAAAAGGAGGAGGTACTACGTTCGGCTGTTTGTATGTTTTTTTTTTTTTTTTATGTATATTTGTTCGTCGAATACTCCCCCAAATGTGGACGGATTTTCAAAATTCTTTTTTTGTTCGAAAGTAGATAGTTCTGAGGTGGTCCCATTATCACCAAATTAGGATCTGATGATGGGATCTTGGAGAAATCGAGGGCAACCTTCAAATTTTATAGGCTCACTTATTGATTTTCGCATATTTTATGAAGTATCTTGTGTATTTGCGTATGGTCGTCACCATCTCAGGTAGCTGGGCTGATGATGGAAGGTACAACTCCTTAACAGTAAGAAGTTACTCGAACAGGCAAGGACTGTTTTAGTAAATTGTTTTGATGTTTGATAGGGCATTTGCCACATTTGGTCTCATGATCATCAAGTCATGACCTGATGCTGCAGTCAGGATAGTATGCAGAGTACCTAAGTCCTCGACAACAAACAGCAGATATATCGAGTTTAGGCTCATTGAAAACGGCTCGATGTGTGGATAAACGTACTGCTAATAAAGAACACCGAAGTACATAAAGACCTGATGCTGAAGCCAGGAGCATCAGGAAAAGTACAAACCTTGAAATTACAGCACCGTAGTCGTGTTTGGGCTCATTTTAAACAGGACTAAATTTTAAGTTCATTGCAATGTTGACATAAACCTGGCCTGATGCTACAGCGGGGATTATCAGCATCTAGTCTAATGACTGATTGAAAGATTTACCTTTCGGCTTCATCATCAGATCAGTTCGATATATCCTTTCCCTCTCCAGCATCTAGTCTAATGACTGTTTGAAAGAAGAGGGGGAGAGGATATATCGAACTGATCTGATGATGAAGCCGAAAGGTAAATTAATGTAATCTAACCGTGTTTGGGATTATTAGAACCGTTATGAGATGCGCTCTGACTATAAGGTATTTAAGTTTGACTGAGGGGTACTTTTTAGTGGTGGTACCATAACTAAAAAGTGTAAAATAAAAAAAACTTTTTACAAAAAAAATATAACCGACTTCAATGATAAAAACACTGAAAAGTATCAAATAACTTTAATTTTGGAAGTCGGTGTTAAATAACGAAGAGACTAAACTATTATAGAAACACCGACTTCCAAAATTAAAGTTATTTGATACTTTTCAGTGTTTTTATCATTGAAGTCGGTTATATTTTTTTTGTAAAAAGTTTTGTTAGTTATGTTGAGACCTTACCTCCGGACTTGATGGAGAGACCTGCAGGTGTACTTCGAAGACTGCTACTGGAACTAATAGACGAGTAGAGCTAGGTGTGTCGAGTTTGGGCTCGTTTTGTTAGTTATGTTGAGACCTTACCTCCGGACTTGATGGAGATACCTGCAGGTATACTTTGAAGACTGCTACTGGAACTATTATACCAGTAGAGCTAGGTGTGCCGAGTTTGGGCTCGTTTTGTTAGTTATGTTGAGACCTTATCTCCGGACTTGATGGAGATACCTGCAGGTATACTTCGAAGACTGCTACTGGAACTATTATACCAGTAGAGCTAGGTGTGCCGAGTTTGGGCTCGTTATGTTAGTTATGTTGAGACCTTACCTCCGGACTTGATGGAGATACCTGCAGGTGTACTTCGAAGACTGCTACTGGAACTATTATACCAGTAGAGCTAGGTGTGCCGAGTTTGGGCTCGTTATGTTAGTTATGTTGAGACCTTACCTCCGGACTTGATGGAGAAACCTGCAGGTGTACTTCGAAGACTGCTACTGGAACTATTATACCAGTAGAGCTAGGTGTGCCGAGTTTGGGCTCGTTTTGTTAGTTATGTTGAGACCTTACCTCCGGACTTGATGGAGAGACCTGTAGGTGTACTTCGAAGACTGCTACTGGAACTATTATACCAGTAGAGCTAGGTGTGTCGAGTTTGGGCTCATTTTGTTAGTTACGTTGAGATCTTACCTCCGGACTTGATGGAGAGACCTACAGGTGTACTTCGAAGACTGCTACTGGAACTAATAGACGAGTAGAGCTAGGTGTGTCGAGTTTGGGCTCGTTTTTTTAGTTATGATGAGACCTTACCTCCGGACTTGATAGAGATACCTGAAGGTGTACTTCGAAGACTGCTACTGGAACTATTATACCAGTAGAGCTAGGTGTGCCGAGTTTGGGCTCGTTTTGTTAGTTATGTTGAGACCTTACCTCCGGACTTGATGGAGAGACCTGCAGGTGTACTTCGAAGACTGCTACTGGAACAAATAGACGAGTAGAGCTAGGTGTGTCGAGTTTGGGCTCGTTTTGTTAGTTATGTTGAGACCTTACCTCCGGACTTGATGGAGAGACCTGCAGGTGTACTTCGAAGACTGCTACTGGAACTAATAGACGAGTAGAGCTAGGTGTGTCGAGTTTGGGCTCGTTTTGTTAGTTATGTTGAGACCTTACCTCCGGACTTGATGGAGATACCTGCAGGTATACTTTGAAGACTGCTACTGGAACTATTATACCAGTAGAGCTAGGTGTGCCGAGTTTGGGCTCGTTTTGTTAGTTATGTTGAGACCTTATCTCCGGACTTGATAGAGATACCTGCAGGTATACTTCGAAGACTGCTACTGGAACTATTATACCAGTAGAGCTAGGTGTGCCGAGTTTGGGCTCGTTATGTCAGTTATGTTGAGACCTTACCTCCGGACTTGATGGAGATACCTGCAGGTGTACTTCGAAGACTGCTACTGGAACTATTATACCAGTAGAGCTAGGTGTGCCGAGTTTGGGCTCGTTTTGTTAGTTATGTTGAGACCTTACCTCCGGACTTGATGGAAAAACCTGCAGGTGTACTTCGAAGACTGCTACTGGAACTATTATACCAGTAGAGCTAGGTGTGCCGAGTTTGGGCTCGTTTTGTTAGTTATGTTGAGACCTTACCTCCGGACTTGATGGAGAGACCTGTAGGTGTACTTCGAAGACTGCTACTGGAACTAATAGACGAGTAGAGCTAGGTGTGTCGAGTTTGGGCTCATTTTGTTAGTTACGTTGAGATCTTACCTCCGGACTTGATGAAGAGACCTACAAGTGTACTTCGAAGACTGCTACTGGAACTAATAGACGAGTAGAGCTAGGTGTGTCGAGTTTGGGCTCGTTTTGTCAGTTATGTTGAGACCTTACCTCCGGACTTGATGGAGAGACCTGCAGGTATACTCCGAAGACCGTTACTGAAACTAATAGACGAGTAGAGCTGGATGTGTCGAGTTTGGGCTCGTTTTGTTAGCTATGTTGAGACTTTATCTTCGGACTTGATAGAGAAACCTGCAGGCGTACTTCGAAGACTGCTACTGGAACTAATAGACGAGTAGAGCTAGGTGTGTCGAGTTTGGGCTCGTTTTTTAGTTATGATGAGACCTTACCTCCGGACTTGATGGAGATACCTGAAGGTGTACTTCGAAGACTGCTACTGGAACTATTATACCAGTAGAGCTAGGTGTGCCGAGTTTGGGCTCGTTTTGTTAGTTATGTTGAGACCTTACCTCCGGACTTGATGGAGAGACCTGCAGGTGTACTTCGAAGACTGCTACTGGAACTATTATACCAGTAGAGCTAGGTGTGCCGAGTTTGGGCTCGTTATGTTAGTTATGTTGAGACCTTACCTCCGGACTTGATGGAGAGACCTGCAGGTGTACTTCGAAGACTGCTACTGGAACTAATCGACGAGTAGAGCTAGGTGTGTCGAGTTTGGGCTCGTTTTGTTAGTTATGTTGAGACCTTACCTCCGGACTTGATGGAGATACCTGCAGGTATACTTTGAAGACTGCTACTGGAACTATTATACCAGTAGAGCTAGGTGTGCCGAGTTTGGGCTCGTTTTGTTAGTTATGTTGAGACCTTATCTCCGGACTTGATGGAGATACCTGCATGTATACTTCGAAGACTGCTACTGGAACTATTATACCAGTAGAGCTAGGTGTGCCGAGTTTGGGCTCGTTATGTTAGTTATGTTGAGACCTTACCTCCGGACTTGATGGAAATACCTGCAGGTGTACTTCGAAGACTGCTACTGGAACTATTATACCAGTAGAGCTAGGTGTGCCGAGTTTGGGCTCGTTTTGTTAGTTATGTTGAGACCTTACCTCCGGACTTGATGGAGAAACCTGCAGGTGTACTTCGAAGACTGCTACTGGAACTATTATACCAGTAGAGCTAGGTGTGCCGAGTTTGGGCTCGTTTTGTTAGTTATGTTGAGACCTTACCTCCGGACTTGATGGAGAGACCTGTAGGTGTACTTCGAAGACTGCTACTGGAACTAATAGACGAGTAGAGCTAGGTGTGTCGAGTTTGGGCTCATTTTGTTAGTTACGTTGAGATCTTACCTTCGGACTTGATGGAGAGACCTACAGGTGTACTTCGAAGACTGCTACTGGAACTAATAGACGAGTAGAGCTAGGTGTGTCGAGTTTGGGCTCGTTTTTTTAGTTATGATGAGACCTTACCACCGGACTTGATGGAGAGACCTGCAGGTGTACTTCGAAGACTGCTACTGGAACTAATAGACGAGTAGAGCTAGGTGTGTCGAGTTTGGGCTCGTTTTGTCAGTTATGTTGAGACCTTACCTCCGGACTTGATGGAGAGACCTGCAGGTATACTCCGAAGACCGTTACTGAAACTAATAGACGAGTAGAGCTGGGTGTGTCGAGTTTGGGCTCGTTTTGTTAGCTATGTTGAGACTTTATCTCCGGACTTGATAGAGAAACCTGCAGGCATACTTCGAAGACTGCTACTGGAACTAATAGACGAGTAGAGCTGGGTGTGTCGAGTTTGGGCTCGTTTTGTTAGTAATGTTGAGACCTTACCTCCGGACTTGATGGAGAGACCTGCAGGTCCAGAACCTGGAGGCTGCTACTGAAACTAATAGACGAGTAGAGCTAGCTGATAAGAGTGTGTATAGTTTATACCTTTTATAACACAATTTTTGTTTTAGATGCCAAGGCCCAAGACGAGATTCAAAAGAAATATGGAACTACGGGAACATTCATCATAATAATATAATTGTCATTGTCATAATAATATAATGAAAAATAAAAATTTATATTTTTTTTTATGTCTTTCGTAAGTTTTATTAATTTCTTTTATCATTTACTAGCTCCTGACCCGGCTTCGTACGGCATCCTAATTGCGTAACACACTTAGAATGGAAATCCATTCCAATTTGACAGATAAAAAATATATGTTGGGTTGTTCTTGTTGTCATGCAAACGACTTTTTTTTATGAAGCAATTAATAATGTTTGGAACCTAATCCTAACCTTGAAAGTAATTGTAAGTACTTATCAGTATTATACAACGTGGCGCTTCAATGGTGACATTAATTTAACACACGTAATACGTTTTCCAAGTTTCGTTTTAAGAAGTAATTTTATTTCCATAAAACGTTATTATTTACCGATTTATTTAATTTTTTTAATAAATATAGTAACAAGCATTTTGGAGCATCCTGTACAAAAATAATCATAGTGCAGCGGTCATTTGCCGGGGTCACGGATCATAACATCGCGTCAAAGAAATTGAAACGAATAAGCGATACCTCTATCCTTTTGTCGGCGCGCGCGCTCTCTCTTTCACCCCCGCCGCACCCGAAAACTTCTCTTTTTTCATCTAGTGCTAGCCGGACCGGTTACCTTGACACATCTTTACGCTCGTGCGCATAATTACGTCGTGTAATTGTTTTGTGAATATTTCGCGAAAAAGACGCTTACTTATTGTTTTATTTATTTAGTTTTGTGTAATTAGACTAGTAAATAGGTTATGGTACTGCGATAAAGACGCTTTGCTTTGTTTTCGTTAGTTTTCCGATCGACATAGTACCTACGTGTTTTATGATTAAGGTTGTTATTATTTGTGACTTTGTAATGGCAAATACACATCCGAATTACACGGCAGCTGAATATGCGGACATGATCCTAATTTACGGAGAATGCCATCAAAATGCCGCCCTTGCGATAAGGAAATATCGCGAAAGATATGGTCATTCAAGGCAATGCCCTTCTAATCCTCGCACTATTGTAGGAGCTCTTCAACGTATCCGTGAAAACCGACCAGTGGATCCTAGGTCTCAACGCCTAGATCGACCGCCTACACGGCAAAACCCAATCCAGTTAACTGAAAATGAGCTACAATACTTCGAAGATCAACCCAAAACTAGCCTCCGCCAGAGCGCTAGACATTTTCAAGTCCATCACAAAACCGTCCATAGGATACTAAAGCGCGAAAAGTGGCACCCGTTCAAATTTAGAAAAGTTCATACATTGTTAACGCGTGATAAACAAATAAGAGTGAATTATTGTCAGTGGTTACTTAGTAAAATTGAAGAAGACAGTGATTTTCTTTCCCAAATTTGTTGGACTGACGAAAGCACGTTTACCAGAAACGGCATGTGGAACCAGCACAATTTGCACCATTGGGCACCCAAAAACCAAAATCCGCGCGTTTGGCGGGAAACGGCCCATCAGTACCGATTTTCGGTAAATGTTTGGGCAGCTATTCACGGAGACAACATCATCGGACCAATATTCATTGATGGCCCGTTGACTGGAGTAAGGTTTGTTAACCTATTAAATGATACGGTGTCAGAATACACAGACAACCTTAGCGTCCACCGCTACCAAAAAATGTGGTACCAATTAGATGGCGCGCCGGCTCATTCGGTATCAACTGCCAGGCAGTGGCTAAATAACACGTTTGGAGCACAATGGATTGGGAGATTTGGCCCTCGTAGGTGGCCAGCAAGATCGCCAGACCTCACGCCACTAGACTTTTTTTTCTGGGGGTGCATCAAAGACGATGTGTACGCGGAGAACGTGGACTCGGTGGAACAACTACGTCTTCGAATAATAAATGCGTTTGAGAAATTGAGAGGAATGGCTGTAAGTGACAATTTATTTTCAAATGTGCGGGAAAATATGAAACGCCGTTTGGCCCTTTGTATTCGTCAACAAGGTGGACTCATTGAAAATAAGAAAATTTAAAATAAAGACAATTAAATAAAAGTACCTAGTGATTAGTGATGATAGTGGTAATAACTCATAGTAATAAGAGAGCGTGAAATGATAAGTGTTTGACTAAACAGCTCCGCTGTAGGTAGGTAGGTTTGTGCCGGGCGGATTCTTTGATAGAATGCCGCCAAAGGATCGCAGGAGTACCTACAAGGCGCGTTGCGCGGTTGCCAGCGCGCGAAGCGACGCGTTGCCGCTCTGAGTAAACGTAAACGAGTAACGTGCATCTAGGTAAGTAATTTCATGAATGAATTTTTGCACAGAGTGATCCCAATTGTAGTCACTTTTTTATTATTTACTTTGTTTGAAAATTTTTTTTTTTCAAATTACCAATTATTTTAACCTATCATAATTTATGTGGTTAATGACCATTAGCCCTACCCGTGTGTTAAATTAATGTCACCACTGTAGCGCCACGTTGTATGTATGTGCCAAATAAACGTATTTTCTTTCTAGTTTTCGAGAACCATTTGATACCAAAACAAAATTATATAGGTACCTAAAACTTTTTACTTGCTATGTGAATATCAGTGACAGGAAGCTAAACATCATCAATTTCAAAATTTTATGAACTCTATGAACTTTGCTTGGGTAGGGCCAAGCAAAGTTCATAAAATTTATATTGTACTACCCCTGGGGCATGCATAGCTTATCCATTAAAAAATGACAGTTTTTCAAATCCATCTAAACATACCTACATAAAAAAAAAACTTAATCTAAATTAAGTCGGTTATTTAAATCAATTCATAAACAAAAAAGGTTGCCCGAATTTACTTGCAAGATTAAAGGTACCCCAATAACAACTTTGAGAGAAATGAGGGTGTGCCGTGGTATACTGAACACATCTGCGAACCCCTTTAGAGGGTACAGGCATGATCTTATACTGTGTGATTACGCAAACAATGCATACATAATATGCGAAAGCAGCAATTGCGGTTGATTTGCTGGCATTTATTGAAGAGTTCCGTTTCCTGTCTCCGAAACTCTTCAATCCCACAACTCTCCGACCTCATCAGAAGGCCAATTCTCGTAATTAAAAACGTTCAAAATCTATTCGTTCGCAGTCTCATCTCGGCAACAAACAAATGTCAAACAATTTTCAAAATGTAGGGAAATTTGAGGTATTTTTGACAGATTGAGACAGATTAGACTGGAACGTTCTTAAAATTACGAGAATTGCCCGTCTGATCTTTACAAGGGACTATTTTGGAATAAACCTCTTTCGAACAAAAAAGAATTTTGCAAATCCGTCGATATTATGACGCAGTTATACATAACATACATAAAAAAAATATATAAGTAAATATAAACATCCGAATTGAGAATATCCTCCTTTTTTGAAGTCGGTTAAAAATACTAAATACAGCAGATAAAATAAGCTTATCTTTTTAATTATTTGTTTTCAAAAAGCTTGTCGCGCAAATTGTAAATACATAGGTACTTTAGCAAGTACTTGCTTACCAGTCAATCACTGTCCAATGAAATTAAGTAAATGGTATCTACTTTTGTTACCATTTCACGTTACGAACTTTTTGAAAAATAATTAAAAGTAAACTTAAAATAAAACATGGCAAAAATTAAATAAAAGTAAGCTCAAGTATCAAGTCGTGTCAATTTACTCATAATTTCGCCGCTTCGCGCATTTCGCTGTGTGTGTGAGCCATGCACGTGTAGTAGTAAGACTCTATACCAAAAGTTGATGCGCGTCAATTCGTAAACGCGTCCTTAAATTCACGCGCGCGCCGCGCGTATCGAAATTAGGTAGAATTAGGAAGAGAGGTACTAGGCGATCAGATTTACAGAAGAAGTCTTTATTAGTAATAGCAAATGACGTGGAATGTTATTGACCCTCGGTAGTGTCGTGACACGTTTGTTATGATTTGAATTCGAGAATCATACGATACCAAGGATACCAAGAATTTGGTATCAATTCTTTGAGTAATTTATTTTGAGCTGAAACTTTGTGTAGAGATTCTATACCACCTGTAAACTTCAGGGCTTCTTGATGTATAAACCCTTTTTGTTACACGTTGTATATTCGGTATTTGATAAAAAAATTACTTCTCGATATTCATTTAGAATTTGGATGACCATGTTGTGTTTGTACCTGGGACAAATGGTCAAACTAGGTAATTCCATTTATGTTAAATTATGTGTGATGTGAAATAAAAATATCGATAGTTTTAATATAATACTAGCTTCTGCCAGCGACTTCGTACGCGGATCCTATTGCTTATGCCAGCGACATTCAGTGTTATAAACGTAAGAGTAGACAAAAATAAACTGCTAAGCTATCGGGAGTTACACGTGTTATAGTGAGTTAACCATAAAAGATAGACGTATGCTGTCGTGGGACATTTTTTATATAATTTTGAGGAGAGCATTTCCGTTATACATGTTTTCTGTGTAGCTTTAACCATTAAGGCTGCAAACGCGACGGAAGCTTAAAAAATGGAGTAATTTCTCCCGTTTCCCCAACATTTCCCTTCACTGCTCTGCTCCTATTGATCGTAGCGTGATGAAAAGTATACTATAACCTGCCCAGGAGTATGAAGAATGATTGTACCAAGTTTCGTTAAAATCCATCGAGTAGTTTTTGTTTCTATAAAGAACATACAGACAGACAGACAGACAGACAGACAGACAGACAGACAGACAGACAGACAGACAGACAGACAAAAATTTTACTGTTTGCATTTTTAGCATCAGTATCGATCACTAATCACCCCCTGATAGTTATTTTGGAAATATATTTCATGTACAGAATTGACCTCTCTACAGATTTATTATAAGTATAGATAAAAAAAGAAAAAACAAACATAAATTAGATTTGGATTATGCCATCGTCTGGGTGAGATTAGACACGCGTTTCTTAACGTCACATTTTATTTTATCTGTTTTTTTGGTGTTGTGTTTATTGTTTTGTGTTGTCTGGTGTGGTAACCTAGTTATAAGGTTAGTAATTTCCGTGTTAGTAACTTTTTAGCCGAAGAACCCCCTGATGGGGGTGGAGGGTCTCCTCCAAATATGGACGTTGAGTGCTCTCAAGACACTTTTTTTTTTCTTTTTTTTTTTCTCTCGACGGGGAAAATCATCATTGACGAAACCCGCTCTTGGGTGGAGCGGGAGACAGTGTCAGAGTCTTACTGACTAAAAACCCCGCGCCGTTCCTTCTAGCCTTCATACCGGGGCTCTAGTTTCCTTTCGGATAACCCCGACCCCGGTAGGCTTCGATCCAGATGGGCCCCTCCTGTTGCTGACAACTCCTTGAGGCGCGCGGGAACAGTGCGCGCCGTCGACGCCTTGGCTCGGTCCGGACAGTTACCGGACGATCGGACAGCGAGCTACCCATGGCTCGCCGTCCGCGAGCCCGCGTCTACGGTGGCCGGAAATCGGGATCGGAATCCCGGCGGCGGCGGCGGGGGCGCCGTTGCCTGATGCGGTCTGCCTCCTCCTTTGCTAGCATTACTGCTTCGCAGAAGGAGGCGACCGCCTGCCACTCCTCCTCCAAGGCTGAACCAAGGCCCGGCGCGAGAGGTCTCCGCCGCCGATCGCCCCCACGAGGACACGGCGTTGCTCCGCCCAAACAGGGCACAGGGTCCTCCGGGCGTTCCGCACAGTGGCGGCACCCGGGCGTCTCTTCCGCTCGAATCCGATGCAGGAACCTCCCGAACTTGCCATGTCCGGTCCTGCGTCATGCGGAAGGTAAGGACGCCGTGAGGTCTTTCCAGCCACGCCTCAAAGAGGGGACTTACCGCCATAATTGTGGCGTGCCCAGCACTGAGTTGCGATAGCTCTCAAGACACTGAAAACTCGTCGCGTTAGATCAGAACCGAGAAAGCGCCCCGGTGGCCCTGAGATCTTTGTCGAAGCTAAAAGAAATAAGCCACCGTCGGACTCTATTCAATCCGTTTTCACGAAACCAGGTTTTGAGAGCGACTCCAATATGCTTTATAGCGAAAGTGACAAAGCACCTTTCAAGGTATTTGTCTCCAGAATGGAATCAGACCCTAAGCAAGGTTTAACCCTAAACTCCCTTAAGTTTGCCCAATTTATTCACAAAAAAGGTTTTGAAGGGGTAGTACAGGGCAGCGTCAAGTCTATGGGACGTAACAGAATGTCTGTGGATTTTAAAACCTGTAAGACATTCCTACTGACTGGACTCTCGAGGAATTAGTCAGCTTAATTTTAAAAATAGAAAGGAGAACTCCGTTACTTGGTCTCCTTCTTCAACTGTTGTACTTACATTCTCTGGGCAGATGCTTCCAGAAAAGGTATTTTGTTATAATGCATCCGTTCCACATCCTGGAGATACTTGCAATATCCCAGATACACAGGTTTCTTACCTCTTGTGTGATGGCGGAAACCACAAAGCTACTAGATGCCCAGAGCATTCTCGACAGAAATCTATTAAGATGGTTATGCAGCGATAAGGTTTCCCCGTCCCAAAACATTATACTCCAATGTTGCGGCACGTCCCTCCCTATTCAAACCATCCTAAACTCCCTCTGAACCTCTCTTCTCTGCTCCGTTTATTACTCCTACTTCCTCTCCATATTTATCTCCTGTTAAAACATCTTACACAAAGACTGAGCAAGAGAAAGAGCTGGGCAAGTCATATGACCTGCAAACCCATAGGTCACTGGTTGGTTCTCCTAAATCTAGTCAGCCTAATAGCTGTGCTCTGAACTCCCCTTACACTGATACAACTCCTCTTCCCACTCTTAATGATAACCTAATAGAACTTTTGACTTGCTCCCTTATAAACATGTTATCAAAATTCAGTGACACAATACCAGACAATGTCGTAATATTAGTAGAACAACTCCTCGAATCTTGGGCTCGCCAAAATAGAAAAATTCTTCAGTGGAACTGTAGATCTATTCGCAGGAAAAAACACGAAATAATTAATCTTGTAAACCGTCATAAACCCGTCGTCTTTGCCGTGTCGGAGACCTGGCTCAGGCCTGGATCTCCTTTCAGGGTTCCTAGTTTTGCATATCTTCGAGATGACAGAGATGACGGGTGGGCTGTAGGGCTTTCAATCCGAAGTTCCGGAGTTTCGTAACTCCGGAGTGTCGGAGCGATTTTATCCCTTTTTAAAAATCCGGAGTTGAAACAAAACATCGGAGTTGAAACCGGTTTTCCAAAACAATGTAAACCACGGATATCACACGACGAAAAACGCATCTTAATTCTTGAGCGTAACCCGTTGTTTGATTCCGTTTTAAGAGCCCATTTTAAGAGGCGAATGACACTTGCAACTGCAAGTTGACACGTATATTCAAATTTACCTATCTCTGTTTTTCAAACTATAAAATTGAATTGTTTTGCGAGAGTAACATTCAGAATATGTTGAGATATGCATATAAAGTCTAGTTTTCAATGATTCATTAACATATATTTCAAGGTCATCCTTTTTATTGTTAATTCCACATAGATTTTGATGAAAAATATTAAGCGTTGAGTAATGTTTGACATGTTTATTATAGAAAAAAAAATTGAGAAACGTTATCGTTGTGTTCCTGATTGACGGTATTTTTAATGTAGTATTTTAAATTATCAAATATATTCAACATGCCATAATAATTAATTGTTCCATTGTTTTTAAACATGGATCAATCAAATGTCAGGTCTACATTAGTGTCTAACAGTAAAGCATATTCATGAGTATAAATATCAAGATACAACAAATTATTAAATGTTTCTATCAGTGGCGAAGCGTGAAATATTGAGAGAGGTAAGCCGGAGCAAAAAAAAAAATGCTTGCCTAGCCTACTCCGAGCGCGGGCACGCAGTCTTGAGTCCATACCGAAAATCTGTGATTGGCATCCTGGCTTCAGTCTTGTATAGGCAGATGTATCTTCAGTCCACTTTTACTATACGTGTAAGCACTGAGATATTGAAACAGTGTCTTGCAAGTAGGGTTGCCAGGTCCTGGAACTGAAAAGCCGGACAATCTATCCTATTTAGCCGGACGTTTGGTCAAAAAGGCCGACATTTTTTTTAAGTCTAATAAAATTCATGAAATCTTTTTAAATTCTAATGAAAAAACCATAAGATTAAGTGATATTATTGTTATACTATTACATGTCCACTTTGCTTGTGCTAGCGATACAAGGTAAGGCAAAACTCTAATGACAATTCTAAACAAAATGGTCTTTAAAAAGCCTAACAAAAGCCAAAAATGCTCAAATTTGGCCGGACACGCCCGACCCTACCGGACCGCCTGACTATGTCCGGCTATATCCGGACGCCTGGCAACGCTACTTGCAAGCATAATAGAAGTGGCTTTGATAAAAGCCGTTTGTGGTGAAATGATGATATGATGTAAATTAAACAAAACTTAATCGACTAAGTACTAATAATACTACTTATACTCTAAAGCTGTTCGTCTATTCTTTCTTACAAAGTGCGCTAAGACATAAAAGCCGGGAAGATTCTTAATTTTTAGTAAAGAACGTTTTTCTATAGAAATAATTGCTAGGTCAGATAATCGTTCTTGTTTTTGAATTACGCATGTTGATATTTATTGTAAAGGGATATATGAAAATGTTTAAAAAAACCAGCTCTGAGAAGAACTTTTGCGTAGGTGTAGTTTTAAGAACAAAATCTAAAAAAAATCGCACGAAAATTATCAGACTTCGCGCACGACCTTACTCATAGATCTAAACTCACCTCCCGCACGCGCACCCCCGAGCCCCGCCTTGGTGACGCTTGGGCCGTCCAGCATAAATCGTAATATTTTAATTTCGCCACAACTTCAAAACCAAACGTCCAATTTTAATCATTCAAAGACCAAATATTATCTACATAAACTGTACTTAGTGATGAAATAATTTATTTTGATAAGGGTCAATAGCATGAGTAAAATAAATGCGTTCAAATGTAATCCAAAAAAAAATCAAGATGATTAGATAAAAAAATGGTTGTTGTGCCTCACTCGACATAGATAGGTATACTGTTTCGCTGACTTTTTTGTAGATATTTATAAGATCTACAATTAATTAGAACATTTTACGGTTCTATCTTTAATAGTTCAGGCAGCGTACGCAAAATAAGTAATGTTTCTGGTTGATTTTTTACACCTTGTGTCCGAAAAACCCAAATATCTTACGGAACCCTATTTTTTTCCAAAATAAAATTTAGCCTATGTTACTCGTGGATAATGTAGCTTTCGAGTGGTGAAAGAATTTTTAAAAACAGTCTAGTAGTTTTTAAGCCGATTCAATAAAACTCTATCAAATAACTCGAAAAAAAACCGGCTTGCCGGAGCGCTTTAGAGCGCGCAGGTTCATCGACCTTTGTGTGACGTCATGACGTATTCTTGTATAGAAATTTAAACGCTAAAAAGCCGATTGCGCCTGCGGCTTATCTTAAAGCAACATGTTGTTGAAAAGCAAATTTTGTTGATTTAATGTCCATAGTGTATACTTAGTGTAGGCGTTTTGTAATGTTTCTTTGTAGTTTTATAATTACTGATTGTGCCATTTCTCAATTACGGTAGAGAGTGGTTGTGTTCTAAACTTCTGAAGGGAAGCCGGTGGGAATCGAGTTGTATGGAACCTTCGTCACTGGTTTCTATTCGTGAATTATACATAATAGTTGAAGGGTCATTTTTATAAGTCGGTAGACATATTATAGCATTGGTATGTTGAATGGTCATTAACTTTTGTCTAATAAATACTATTAGCAGAACCTATTGCGGGTAGTGGTGGTAACCTGCCGATGACTATATAAGCGAGCTCTCAATCACGAGACGCCCTTTTTGTCGCTGAGTCGTCAGACGGTAAAGGTGTACCTAAACTACTCGCAGTAAGTTCGTTCCGTTATTTTATGCAGTGGTCTATGTATCGTTGTTTTGAAATTAACGGTTGTTTGTGTTTAAGTGAATTTTGATTAAATTGCGAATTATTGTTGGAAATAAGTTTGTTTTGAATTAAATAAGTTTTAGGCGGTCCTGTGATTGTTTTTTTTTAAGTATTATCCCTTCTGATATCCAAAATCAGATGTGGGATCTGAAATCGTTTCGCTCACAAATATAAGCCTAGATACCTACACAAGCAACCGTTGATTCCAAACGATCATGCCACGCACGCCGAGGTCACGTGAAGGGCTGGAGGGGACGCCGCCTCGCCCTAGGGTTGAACATGAACCTCGCGGCAGGTCGCGACGAGACCGTGAGCATAATTCTCGATCGTTACATAATAGAATGTGTTCGCGCTCGCGTCGTGATAGGGGCCGCTCACGTCGTAGTGTGACTCGTTCACGTTCGTGCTCGCGCAGTGATAGAACCCGTTCGCATTCACGCCGTTCTCATAGAACTCGTTCACGTTCGCGCCGTTCTCGTAGAACTCGTTCCCGCTCTCGTCACAGTGAACATCGCTGGCGTCGCTATCGGTCTCGTGATAGATCTAGATCTCGTACGGTGGATTCTAATCGTGACCATAATAAATCTCGCTCCTACCCTCGAAATGAATCGATGAAAAACGTGTTGGACACTATTATGTCGCGATTATCCGCCATCGAGGAGAGCACTGCTAGTGGTTCGCATGTTACATCGTCCATTCGTGACAGCACACCTCTAGAAAAAAATAATACTTCTACAACTCAAGTGCTTGTGGATGCGTTAGGAGAATTAACGAAAAACAAGTGTCATAAATATTACGTCTCCAATTTTGATCCCGCTATAAATAATTTCGAGGTGTGGTGTAACGAAGTGGAGAGGGCTGGGCAGGCGAATCGTTGGGACGAACTCGAAAGTTTTTCGCGTGTGGCTCACTGTTTAAAAGGTGACGCAAAAACATGGTTGAATGAGTGGACTACTAATGATCGGTCGTGGTCTAACTTTGTTAAAGAATTTAAGTCATTGTGCCCGCAAAAGATTAACTATGCTCAAACGCTTCATGAAGTCATAAACACTACGTCGGATAAATTTTTATCTTACGCGGAGTATGCGCGTCGTGCATTACTAAAATTACGTATAGTAAAAGGGCTAAGTGAAGAACTTATGGTCCAAATTGTAATACACGGTATCAGTGACGTACAAGTGCGCGCGGCAGCTACTAATGCTGACCTAACGACAGAAAACCTCGTTTCATTTCTGGCTACTTACATTAAGCCTACCCGAAAATTAGATAATAATCGAAACTTAGATAAATCTGCGTCATCTAGTAGTACCGCTAAGAGGCGCCATTTCCATAGTTCTACTAAAACGGAAAACAAGTGTTTTCATTGCGGCCAAACGGGTCATTATAAGGATAAGTGCCCCAAAAAGCGTAATGTTAACGACGATAAAAGTGACAATGGAGCTAAACCAGTCTGTTCTTTCTGTAAGAAGTTAGGGCATAAGGAAAGCGACTGTTTCACTAAGGCTCGATCAGAATCGCAGGCTAGCAGCAATAAACAGCGCAAAGTTAACTTGTGTCGCGAACTTACTGCGGACAATAATAACGACGTCAGTACAGCTGTAATTCAGGGCATACCGGTTGACATTCTTATAGATAGTGGTGCACTTAATGTATCTTTGATGTCGTCATCGGTTGTAAACTATTTCTCCGGTTCGCATAAGCCAATTAATTGTTTTTTGAAAGGAATAAGCGATAAGGAGATTAGAGCTCGCGAATATATCACTTTAACGGTCGAGTTCGGGAACATTGCACTTGAAGTCGACTTTGTTATAGTACCTGCAGCATGTATGAATACGCCCATTATCATAGGGACTGACGTACTCAATCGCGACGGCGTTACGTTTATTCGTACAAAACACGGACAGTACTTATCTCATACACCGGATAGGACAGTAAAAGTAAACTCTGTGGGCGTCGGTGAGCCTAACAAAATAAACACGCCTCTTGAAGGTGCGGAACTTGCTGGGTTGATGGTAGTGATAGATGAATTCTCCAAGTTTTTGATAACCGGTACGGCCACCACAACCGTGAGTACTGGCAAGATGCACATCAACCTAACAAGTGACGTACCTGTGGCCTATCATCCTTATCGTCTGTCGCATCAGGAGAAACTTAAAGTCCGCGAAATATGTCAGGACTTGTTAGACAAAAATATTATTAGGGAGTCGAGTTCTGAGTACGCAAGCCCGGTCATCTTGGTCAAAAAAAAAGATGGCTCAGACCGAATGTGCGTAGACTTTCGGGCGTTAAATCGCATTACTGTTAGAGACAGGTATCCCCTACCTCTGATCGATGACCATATTGACCGGCTTGGGGGCTCAAAATTCTTCACGTCGTTGGACATGGCATCAGGCTTCCATCAGATTCCAATCGAGGAAGGCTCCATTCACAAAACAGGCTTCGTAACTACGGAAGCTCATTATGAGTACTTAAAAATGCCATACGGTCTTTGTAATTCCCCGACTGTATATCAGCGTATCATCAATAATACGTTGCGTAAATTTATAGAAAAAGGTAGTGTCCTCGTGTATATTGATGACGTGCTCCTGTTAAGTTGGTTCTGTGAATGAGGGTATCGCCTTGTTACGCGAGGTTCTGAAGACATTAACTGAGGCTGGATTTTCAATCAACGTGCGTAAGTGTTCTTTCCTCACCACTAAAGTAGAGTACCTAGGTCGCGTCATTAGTCACGGTCAGGTAAGGCCGAGTCCGCATAAAATCGAGGCACTAATTAACGCACCTGTCCCTAGCAACGTTAGGCAAGTTCGCCAGTTTTTAGGCCTCGCGGGTTATTTCCGGCGTTATATCGAAGGTTACGCGGCAAAAACCGCATGTATCTCGCGTCTTACAAAGAAAAACGTAAAATTTGAATGGGGACCTGATCAAGATCAAGTCCGAAATGACCTTATTGCGCGGTTGACAAGCGAGCCCATACTTGCGATTTTTGACCCTAATCTTCCTACAGAACTGCACACTGATGCAAGTAGTGCTGGATACGGTGCTGTGCTATTACAAGTTCATGGGGATGGTGGTAAACGAGTTGTGGCTTATTTCAGTAAGGTCACGCAAGGCGCGGAACCTAAATACCATTCCTACGAACTAGAAACGTTGGCGGTCGTCAAAGCGCTGCAACATTTCCGCCATTATTTAATCGGGATAAATTTTAAAATTGTAACCGATTGCAACGCTTTGAAGGCCACCGAGCGTAAGAAGGACCTTCTTCCGCGGGTTGCACGCTGGTGGATTTATCTGCAAGATTTCAATTTCGACATTGAATATCGAAGGGGTGTGATGATGGGTCACGCTGATTACCTTAGTAGGAATCCACCAACGTTGCAAGTCAATAACATCGATAGGCCATTAAATTGGGCGCAAATAGCTCAGTCAGCTGACTCTGAGACAGTCGATCTTATCCAAAAACTGAGGGACGGTCATTTGGACTCCAATAGGTATGTGTGTCAGAACGATGTGCTCTATTATCGGTATTCGCCTGTTGGTGAGGAATCGCGCTTGCTTTGCTATATCCCTAAAGGACATAGACTCAGTTTACTACGCGTCTTTCATGATGAGCACGAGCACATCGGCGCTGATAAGACTTATGACCTTATTTTAAAACATTTTCGGTTTCCTGGCCTAAAACAATTTGTTCAAAAGTATACCACACATTGCCTTACTTGTATCTCCAAAAAGCGCGTTCCAAGGGCCCCACGTCAGCCCATTACATCGTGGGAAAAATCTAATATCCCGTTTGACACGATTCACGTGGACGTATTAGGCCCTTTGCCTGAGTCCAACGGATATAAATTTGTACTTGTCTTCGTCGATTCGTTTACGAAATTTTGTTTACTGTATCCCATGTACAGACAAGATACGAACGAACTGAGGCGAGTTTTTAACTGCGCCATATCTTTATTTGGGACACCTAAACTGATAGTTTGTGACCGTGGCCGCATGTTCGAAGCGACAGCTTTTACTAGTTGGGTATCTCAAATGGGTTGCGAAATTCACTACATAACGCCCGAAATGCACCAATCCAATGGGCAAGCCGAGCGTTACATAAGGACAATTCTTAACATGATACGTGTCGAGAGTAGTAATAGAACTTCAACTTGGTCTGATAGTTTATGTAAAATTCAATTAGTTTTAAACATTACAAAACAGAAAACCACACAATACTCAGCTTTGTACTTGTTAATCGGAACCAATGCAACCACTCCTATGATTCGTGCACTGGTCCGTGACGTTGCCGTCCAGAACTCCAGTCCAAATCGTGAAGCTTTTAGGGAACTATGCAGGAGCTCCGCATCAAAGCATCTCTTGACAAAAATCAAAGTAGTCAAGATTGTCGGGTAAACCGTCAGAGACACCCGCCAAGGGTATTCCAGGTCAACGATCAGGTGTTCGTAATCAAGTACTCCCAGTCCGCTGGCAAGCTTGACCCTGGCATGAGGGGTCCATACCGTGTGACAAAAGTGTTACCAAGTGATCGTTACGAGCTTAAACTGATGAGTGGGGCAAGAGGCAAGACTACACAGGCCGCAGCCCAATACATGGTGCCCTGGAAAGGCGAATGGTGTCCTGAGAGCTGTGCTGCATTTTTTGAGAGTGAGTCTCAGTTGAACCTCTTTAATGTTGTTTAATGTTACAGTAGCATGACGTGCGATGTACGCGTGCGAGTGAATGGGTGACGCGTGTTCGTGTTACCAGTGGGAACAGGCGGCTGGTGCAGCAGAGTTGGAGTGCGCTCTAACAGCTGTCGTCCTGGTTCCTGAGCGCCTGGTTTTGGCAGATGTGTGCCCTGTGAGGGTGTCGGGTGTTGTCCCGGGTTGCGTGTACTATGTATGCGCATCAGGCGTTGTCCTGGAAGTCGTGTTCTTTGAACGCGCATCGGGTGTTGTCCCGGGTTGCGTGTACTATGTATGCGCATCAGGCGTTGTCCTGGAAGTCGTGTTCTTTGAACGCGCATCGGGTGTTGTCCCGGGTTACGTGTACTATGTATGCGTATCAGGCGTTGTCCTGGCAGGCTAAGTCCTGGGTATACGTTTTTAACGTAGGGAACTTGTACAAGTTCAAGTATGAGCATGAAAGAGACATGTGTCTGAAGAAGTATGCATACTTTTGAAAGTGAAGTGTGCTTATCTTTTTTTGAGAGTGTATTTTTGTATGAGGGCCTTGAACGTGTGAGGAATGAAAGAATAGGCAATCTTAAATGTCGTCATGATTATTTAATGACTTTGTTTCATGCAGATTGCGATGACGACAACCCTGATGATGCTGGTGAGCCTCCAGATACTCCTGCTGGACCCTCTGGTACTTCGAGTGCAGCTGACACTCGCCCAGACGAAGTTGGCGAGCAGACACTCGACGTGCTTCAGAGTGCTTCAGATGAAGATGTTGCTGGTGCTGGTGCAGCCGGGGACGGTGCACGATCAGGAGAGGCCGTATTAGCAGAACCTATTGCGGGTAGTGGTGGTAACCTGCCGATGACTATATAAGCGAGCTCTCAATCACGAGACGCCCTTTTTGTCGCTGAGTCGTCAGACGGTAAAGGTGTACCTAAACTACTCGCAGTAAGTTCGTTCCGTTATTTTATGCAGTGGTTTATGTATCGTTGTTTTGAAATTAACGGTTGTTTGTGTTTAAGTGAATTTTGATTAAATTGCGAATTATTGTTGGAAATAAGTTTGTTTTGAATTAAATAAGTTTTAGGCGGTCCTGTGATTGTTTTTTTTTAAGTATTATCCCTTCTGATATCCAAAAATACAGTTAAGTCCATATAGTTCATTGTATGTCCGAAGTCTTCGTCCTCAATGAAAATTATGCAGTAGTCATCTCTTGAGTCTAGTATAGTAGTCATCTAGTTTCATGGTGATGTTGCTTAGCAGATTTTTGATTCCGTTGTTTGGCAGACGATAGTGACATATCTGCTTGTCAGAAAACGTGTTTTCGGCTAGCGATAGTATGTTGTTGGTGTTGTTGCTACTAATGATACATAATTTTGATTTTTTATGTATTAGTTTGTCCATACGTGCATAGACAGTTTTTGATTTTTGTAAAGGGCACACCTTTATAGATACAGTTTTTGATCCGGATAGAGGGGGAGTACACCATGTGTTTGAATTTTGAAGCTGGGGTTGCAACGGATTTTTGTTTTTGTTTGCGTTTCTGTCCAGTTCGAGGTGTACAATTTTTGTTGTCAGCAAAATTTAAACTTTTGTAGGTATCTATGACTTTCAGATATTTTTGCAGATCTGATTTTAGTCGAAAATTTTCCGAGTTGAGATTCTCAATTTCTTGGTGCGCTATTAACCCGTGAGAAGGCGCGCCTCTGTTTGTTACATGGAGAGGCGCGCGTGAGCAAATTACTCACAGTACTTTAAATGCTCATATTTCTACTTTTAAAGTACTTATTGACTTATAATGAATTTATATGAAAAAAACAGGGTTTAATAAGTGAGAAAATAAGTATTTTTATTAAAACTATTAAACATAAATATAACTTTCAAAACAAATAACAAAACAACTTATTATTATTTTATAATTTTGACAGTCTTCATATAAATCACAATAAAAAATCTTACATATCAAAAACTTAAAAAAAATACTCTTATTTGAGATCTGGATAAGTGTGCTTCTTGAAACACATTAAATACATATATGTGATATGTTCTGTGCAGAGTAATTGCTTGCACAAGTGCAAGCTTTTTTTGACCGTCTATTCCTACATCTAGGACATATAGAACAGAATCCGCAAAATGAAATAAGACTAAGAGCCGACACAAATCGCTTCCTTAGAAACTTGTGATCTGACGATATGTTCTTCATGCAAATTCGGAGTGAAATATGTGGTTTTACCAGCTCAAGCGCCACTTCTTTTAGGATTTTTTTTTTATCGATGGGGAAAATCATCTTATGACCAAACCCGCTCTTGGGTGGAGCGGAAGATAGTGTCAGACTCTTACTGACAAAAACCCCACCCCGTTCCTTTTAGCCTCCATACCAGAGCTCGAGTTTCCATTCAGATAACCCTGGCCCCAATAGGCATCGACCCAGCTGGGCTCCTTCTTCTGTATCTGTTGCATGAGATGCTATTATTATGAGGTCTGCAAAGGATGGAAATATCGCTTTCTATGGTGTCAACACAATGTTTTCCTACATTCTCAAGATCCGCATCCAATGCTTCATCACCAGAATCCTCTTCCAGTCACGAACAAAGTGCTTGACGTCGGTCGCCCATTTTACATGTGTTTTGTAGCTAAAAACAAAAAATATTACTATTAAAATATTACTATAGAGTATTTACGTAATAATAAACCAATTTAATATAAATAAATAAAATAATATAGTCTAGAAAATACAATTATACTTTTTTAATTGGAAAATAAATACTTACACGGATGGGCGCGTGATGAGCAAATTACCGCACGATGGTACGCGGCCTCCACAAACGCTTAACTGCGCGGCCGCAACAGAACTGACCGGCACGAGAGTTGCGTCACGGGGAGAGGATAAATAGTTAGGAAGGTACCTAGATGCTTGAGACGTTAGGGCGTCGGTATCATGAAAAAATTTGGCTTTAAATTTTTGTGTAAGCAAATTGCTCATAGCGCGCCTTCTCACGGGTTAATAGGTCGTCCGATAATTGTTTGACTTTGTTGTTCAGGTCAATTACAGTTTGGCTAATATTTAACGATGTGTTAGGCAAACTCATCATTGTCGCGTCAAAAAGCGCCGAATTATCTTTGGTGACGTCCTTTAATGAGCTGCTACGGTGTATATTACATACCGCAAATTACACTTTTCACAATTACAATTGTCGCATTCCTCTATGTTTTGTAAATAAATATGAAGACTACGAGTAATGAAACGCAATCTCAAAAGGCCGGTTATCGGTTTAATAATTTAAGTTTCCGAACGAAGATAGTCCTGTCAACTTAGTCAGCTTCTTGGTGATTGGTCGAATGAGTAGTCAAATCTTTTCTTTGTTTACGTTGAAAAAATGCTGTCTTTGAATTTACAACCGTTAATTATATATTAATTACTTTTAGATAGGCGGAATGCTGTATTGTGTGGTTTGCTGTAGACTTATTGTATGGAAGTAATTTATAGCCAACCTGATTAACGGTGTTTATTGTGATAGTCCTCCTTGATCACTGGTAATTTCACTCTCACACTGACACAACCTTAGTCACGAATGCTAGCTGTTTTAAGCTTGGATAGCACTATTAGTTTTATAATTACTATTTCCGAGTGTATCTATTGTAATTTAGAGAATATTTATTGAAAAATTACATTAACTCTTAATTAACCTTTTCACCGCCAAGCACTACTATAGAAGTTCGGGATTTTCGTGCCACCAGCGCCACAACTTCTATAGAAGTTGTTCATTTTAACTCTTATTAAAATAAATTTACTGTGATTAAAAGCTTTGTTTCATTTCATTTTATTATTTAAGATAGCACTGTCTACTACCCTGTTTTTTATTTTTCTACACAAAATAAGCCCTAGTTTGTCTTAAAATCTGCAAAAACAGAAACTCCAAATTTTGTTACTTTCCTCAGAACGCCAATCACTTCATATCAAGTTGGCCAGTGATGTGCCGTGAAAGGTTGATTTCACCATTGAAATATTTATAAATACAGAAAGTTACGAATATCGAAAACGATTTGAGGTCAATAAAATATGAACTTAGTTATCTACTTCATTACAAAAGATAGTAGATGAATTTCGACCTTCAGGTAGATGCCGATACGTAATTATAAAGTTGTTACCAATTCTTGTCGATAGTTATTTTCCCATCTCTACAAAACAATTGGTCGTCTATGCCCCTGTGCGCCACCGAGTGCCACGAACTACTATAGAAGTTGGTCAGTGACGTCATAGGCGTGCGGCTGTCAAGGTCACTTTGGCATAGTGCAGCACAAAATCGGATTCGCGCGCACGCATCTTTCTTTCTTTCACTTGATAACAAATGGAAAAATGAGTGTGGTACTTGTTTCGGACGAACTTCTTAAAATTTTGCAAGGTGTGGAATCGGACTCGGAGTATTTTGTGGAGAACATTGAACCAGAAGATAACTCTGAAGTATGTCTAACTGGATGATAATAATAATGTTTATTCATCAAAGAGTAGGAATTCAATAAGTAGGTATGTAAAATGTTCGGTGAGCCCAGTATCTCCAGATGCACTGTAATTACAGTAGATTTAGGTACTGTTTTTGTACTCTATACAATATTATGAAAAGAAGAAAGAAAGACCATAGACCCCATCCCTGATCAGAATCGAATTCAACGTGCCCTCAGTGCCAATAACTTGATATGAAGTTAAAAAATGAGATCATGAAACAAATAGAGATGTACCCCATTCCTTATAGTTCTAATTGAGTTATGTATTAGTTTCTTTGATACTCATAATTTATACTGTTTTTTCTTATTAAGGATACTGTGAAGTAAAACAAATCTGGAAATATTTAATCAGTTTTTATTTATATTCATAAAATTTATTTATTTATTTAAACTTCATGTACAGTATGGTACATAGGCGGATTTAATGCAACAAGGCATTCTCTACCAGTCAACCTTTGGGTTAAAAAGACTGTGGTAGGTTTGCACAATAAACAAATAACAAATACTTTAAATGGAAAAAAAAAGCAAATTATGTAAAATAAAATACATATATATGTTAAAATAATAAACTAATAAATACTATGAAAAATAACAAATCATTAAGAGAACTTAATAGTATTTCTGACGAAGACCAAACTAAGGTTGAGAAGACTTCAAGTAGTAGTTTCGAATTTTACGCTTGAAGGAAAATTTACTCTCGGCCTTTTTGATGTCTAGGGGAAGCCCCATCACAACTGTTTACTAAAGGATCCACTCTTTATCTCTCAAATTAAATGGATGGATTTATTTTTAAACAAAATGTGTTTGGTTCAACCGTCGAATCAAGAATGAAATATATTTTCCACCTCCACTTAAAACGTCAAAACTGTTATACCAAAAAGTGTTGTCATTCTTAACCCTCGATTCGATACAATTAAATAATCGATTTAATATTCGACTAAATTCATAACAACTACTATTTAAACTTACTTTTACTTTAAATAAATTACATTGTATTCGTGATTACATACTAGCTAGAATATTATCAAAATACCCACATCTTAGCTCATTAACCTTACAACTCGGCCATCCTGTGTAAGTGAGTCCTCTCACTTGTTTAACTAATTGATAGCACCTAATAAAATTATAAAACAAAACATAGGTAATAACTTGATGATCAATACATATATACTTCTATAACTAATTTCATTTTTCAATAATAATTCTTATCGCAAGGTAGGTCTCTACTTTACAATTCAATTAATGTACTATATAAAAGAAAAATCTCATTACAATCAACATTCTAATTCTTTTTTTTTTTAATCTTAAGTTACATCTAAGTTTAACTCATTTCAGCTTATTTTTATCTAGATCATAATCTTTATCAAAATTCAAAATCATAAATCAGGATCAGCATTCTCATGAATTCTTTGTTTCTTTCACAATCTGTCACCATCTTTGGTCATCTGTGCGGCACCGTTATCTTGGTACCATTCAAGATCTGCACTGACCTCTATGACAAATTGTGCTCACATCATATAATCTTACTCACTATCTTGCAATCATAATACGTGCGACATCGATTTCTCAATGCCATTCATTATCTGCACTGATTGCTCATATACAATATAACGTTAATAATGACACGCAATTCCCACTCATTTTATCAGGGAAGTTGATTAACGCCCAAATTTAATAATCTTATTGTTTCTACTTGCTATGTAGAGTAATAGGTCACTCTCTATCTACCTCTATTTCTGTAACCTCGCTCTGATCACTGTCAGTGCTTTCACTGGCGTAACCTTTAAAATTCATCCAAGGATGGATTTTGTCTAGCGCAACTACATTTTCATACCTCTTGTTACCCTTTCTTGTTAATGGAGTGTCTTCGACTAGAAATCTGTCATTAGGTAATATTTTGAGGATTCGGTAGGGCCCTTGAAATCTGGGAATGAGCTTATGTGATTTTCCTACATGATCTTTGTCTATAACTGTCCTCTCTACCCTGACTAAATCACCAATATTATATGTTGTCCGACTCTTCCTATGCTTATCGAACTGCTTTTTAGCATAATCCTGTTGTTTTTCTATCCTTTCCCTAGCATTTGACCTCAGTTTTAGTAACGCATCACCATCGATTCGTTCAGTTGTTTCAGCAATAACGTCACTCAATACGTTTTCCGACGCGTTCGTCAATTTACAACCGAATAGCAGCTCAGAGGGACTTTTCCCTGTTGTCTTATTAACAGTGGTGTTAATACCTAATTGTACGTCACCTATGTATTCGTCCCATAAGTTATCATTTCCATCATGACATTTTGTGCTTAGGGCCTCAGTTATAGTTCGATTAAACCTTTCGACCTGTCCATTCGCTCTTGGAGTGGCTACTGCATTCAAAATGTGCTTTACTTTCAACTGGTCCATAAAACTCTTAAATTTTGTACTTGTGAAACAAGAGCCACGATCTGTTATAAGGCGAGAAGGAACGCCGAAATAACTAAAATGTTCTTTAAATGACTTGATTGCCGTAGTCGTCTTAGTATCTTTAACAGCTCGTATATTGATAAATTTTGTAAATGCGTCTATAATAACAAGCAAATACATGTTACCTCTCCTAGAGCGAATGAATGGGCCGAGATGATCGGCATGAAGTGTATGGAATGGTTTCTCTAACTTAGGTATTGGATGGAGCATTCCTTCTTTGGGGCCACCAGGTGCCTTGTGGTGCGCACACTCCAAACAGGCTGAGACATATTTCTTAGTGAACCTACGCATTTTTGGAAACCAAAATATGCTTTTGATACGGCTCAATGTTTTTTCGAAGCCAAAATGTCCCACCTCATCATGGTTCATGCGCAGCACCTGCCACCTACACCCTCTCGGAACTACCCATCGTAACCCTTCGTCTAAAATTTTATACACATAGCTACCTTTTAACATATAATTCTTACGCACGTCAGCTACAAACTTAGTCTCGTCATCTTCCAAGATGTCTTTTATACGTTTTATTTCGCTATCATCACCCTGTACAGTAGCGATCCAATCACGAACATCTACGTGTAGAACGTCAAGAACATGATCCGTATCTACATCGATGGGGTCACCCACAGGGGCACGACTGAGAGCATCTACGTGAGCCATACGCGAACCCGGTCTGTACTCAATTTCGCAGTCATACTCCTGAAACTGGATCCACCAGCGAGAAATTCGTGGTACAAGATCCCTCTTAGTCAAAGTAGTACGAAGTGCATTACAATCAGTAATTATTTTAAATTTTAGTCCTAGTAAATAGACTCGGAAACGATTTAATGATGCGACTACCGCCAGAGTTTCCAACTCAAACGAGTGGAATTTTTGCTCATCTACCGTGGTTTTACGACTGTAATATGCCACTGGCCTGAGTAAGCCGTCAGTACTTCTCTGTAGGAGAATCCCCGCAATACCTAGCTTCGACGCATCTGTATGAATTTCGGTCTCTAATTGGGGGTCATATAAAGCTAATATAGGACGTTCAACTAATTTTGCCTTCAAAACTCTAAATGATTCCGCCTGCTCTGCCGTCCATTTCCATTCGAATTTAGACCGTAACAGGTCTGTCAGTGGTCGGGCAATAAGGGCGAAGTCTTTTACGAACCTCCGAAAAAAGCTAGCAAGGCCTATGAATCGTCTGATATCATGAACGTTCCGTGGAATCGGAAAGTTTTCTATAGCTAGTCTTGCGTTTCCCTGGACGTATCCCTTCGCCACTAACATGAAATCCTAGAAACTCTAGCTCCATACAGAAAAAGCTACACTTCTTTATCTTTAGTGTAAGACCTGCGTCTTTTACAAGTTGAAGTACCTCCTCTAGCCTCCTCATTCCCTGCTCAAAGGATCTCGAAGGAATCAATACATCATCCATATAAACGATCGTATAGCCGACTTTAGAAAGTATTTTGCTCATTGCTCGCTGAAACACCGAAGGAGCATTTGCTAAACCAAAAGGCATGCGTTTAAATTGATATTGCCCATCGGGAGTAACAAACGCTGTCTTGTCTTGAGATTTTGCTTCTACTGGGATTTGGTAATAGCCAGATGCAAGGTCTAAACTTACAAATAAAGAATTACCAGCCAGCCTGTCAAGTTGATCATCAATTAAAGGTAACGGATAGTGTTCTTTTTTTGTTTTATTGTTTAATGCACGATAATCAACGCATAACCTGCTTTCACCAGTCTTTTTCTTTACCAATAAGACTGGGCTAGCGTAAGGCGAATTTGACTCACATACTATGCCTGCATCGATCATTTCTTTCACCATAGATTGAACCTGTCTACGCTCCGGAAAGGAGAGCCTATACGGGCGATAAACTACCGGTTGCGAATCACTTAATTGAATTTCCATTTGAACTACATTAGTCAATCCTAGGTCTTTTAGATTATCCGAAAAACATGTTTCAAAACTTTTGAGCAACTCTTTTAATTGGTTAACCTCATGTTCACTTAGCTGATTACCATAATTGAAGGCAGACATAGTACCAGCATTATCAAAATTTAATAAATTAATACTCAAGTTATTACTGGTACAAGCGACTCGTGTAATGAGTGTATCCTTATTTAATCTAACCGTACTGTCACTAAAGTTTAGCACTAGTAACCTAACCTCTCCCTTTTCTATTTCATATTCACCAGGCATCAAATAGTATTCATTTTGTGACATGCCGCGTAAGGAGCCACTAACGTGGACTGTACCCGTATATTTGTTTGTAGAAATACAGGGTAATGCATACATTTCTTTAGGAGGTATTACAATATCGGTTTTCAAACTTAATTCTAATTTAATTGATTGATCACGAGTAAACGTTAATGAATCAGTAGTTTTCGTTATCACTAGACCTGGTTTCTCTGTAAAACTGTGCCCAATCAAAACTGAATATTTAATAACGCTATCGGCGACGACGTATGCGTTGACCTCCTCCACAATACCCTGAATTTCAATAGTGACGTTTGCTACGCCCACTGGTATTACTATATTCTCACCTATACCCCTCATAGTCGGTAAGTTACTGTCAGTCCACGTGATTCCCCTCTTAGCAGCCTCACTATAACGAATTAGGGTACACTGGCTACCCAAATCTACGTAAACTTGAATAATGTCACCGTTGAGTTTTATATTCATTAAATATTTAGTGTCATTAGTGCTATCTGATTCAATACGCATTACGTCCTTTTCTTTAGGTTTATCAACTTTATTAGCTGAGTCAGAGGGTAATCTGGGACAGTTAATTGACAAATGACCTAATTTGGCACAAACATTACACTTTAATATTTTTTTTGTACATCTAGAACTGAAATGTCCAGGTTCATTGCAGTTAAAGCATACAATTGACGCAAAATTGTTTGACTTCGAAGTCTTAGTTTCGCTGCCATTACCCATTGGTTTAGAACTATTACTAGAAGATAAAGGGGTAGTGTTGCTCCGTTTATCAAAATTCGCCCTTGACCTATCTGGTTCGCGATATTGTTGCTTGATAGATTGAAAATATGCGAGAACCTGCTCTGGCTCCTGACATTTTGCTGCTTTCGCGCCTAGTCTCAATGACCGATCCTCAATCCCGTATAGTAGGCAATCCACCGCACGTTTACCACGTATTTCGCATCGATTTAGTAAATTAATTTTTTCGTAATAATAATGTTCCAACGAATCGTTAAATTTCACACGTTTTGATAACATTTCGGTTAATAATTCAGCATAATCATCACTGCTCGGAAACGATTGCTCCAGTTTGTCCTTCCACTCAGACCATGAATACGACATGGATGGAAGAGCCTGATACCACGTTTTGGCAATCCCCGACAGCTTAGGCAGCGCGTAATGTATTATTTGATCATCGCCCCAACTATAGAGCCTAGCACATTCTTCAACTTTATTAATCCACATAACTATAGTCTGATTCTTTACCATAGGGTCAAAGTCTGGGATCACATTGCCTAACATAGGGAATTTATTACCCTCAGACCGGTTCTTCGTTAAAGCTTCCACTAAAGTTGCAAAAAACGCTTGCGTGTCATTATTAAAAACATTGGCGCTACTCACGTGACCAGGGAGTGGGGGTGTATGTCGCTCGGTGCTGGATACTGGGCGCCTGCTGCGGCCTCGCCTACTGCTTCTCTCTTCCACGCCCCGGCTGGACCGACGCTGCTCGTAGCTGCTGCTTCGACTGCGACATCCATCTCGGCTGCGACCTCGGCTCAGCCGGGCGCGGCGCCCCGCAGTTCGCCCATGGGAACCGCGATCTTCACTACGACGATACTCCGACGACGAACCGCGATTGCTCGATCGCCGCCCTCGCCGTTTCCGTTTAAGCGCAGTGCTTGCTCTTGCCTCTCCGCTCCAGTCACGGCGACGCCTACGCTCTCTGCTCCCACGATCAGTTCTCGGCTTATCCATTCCAGTGACTTGCGCACGAAACACAAAACGCGTGGACACTCTATTTGGGTATTTCTACAAAATTGCAGGCGTAATAGACTTATCCCACTTCTGAGATAAAGGATCCACTCTTTATCTCTCAAATTAAACGAAGATTGCAACGATATAAATGGATTTATTTTTAAACAAAATGTGTTTGGTTCAACCGTCGAATCAAGAATGAAATATATTTTCCACCTCCACTTAAAACGTCAAAACTGTTATACCAAAAAGTGTTGTCATTCTTAACCCTCGATTCGATACAATTAAATAATCGATTTAATATTCGACTAAATTCATAACAACTACTATTTAAACTTACTTTTACTTTAAATAAATTACATTGTATTCGTGATTACATACTAGCTAGAATATTATCAAAATACCCACATCTTAGCTCATTAACCTTACATTACTGTATATTTAGTTATACATTTATAGCTTGGCGCTCGGCGAGGCATTGCGTTTTGTGTACGTTGGCGGCGAAAAGCATTGAATTATAAAAACCCAAGAAGCACAGTCTCGAACAAAAGTACGACTCGAAACTGTCACCAAACGCTCAACAATTCGACATAAGTAGGTATAATCATAACATAAACATAATTCTTGCAAATTCGACCTTACTAGAATTACTTAAAGTTCTTTTTAGAAAGCAGTATACAAAAAGCAATAAAATTTTACGAGCGAAGTTGCCGGCAGAACAAATCATGGAGTTGAGACGAATACTTATAGTTTTTATTTTTAAACGATACTGAATTAGATTTAATTAGATTGTTAGATTGTGTTCTAAACACATTTATCTGAGCGTAAATATGTTTTGGGTAGGATATGTGTATAAATCAATGAAACAAATATTTATTGGTAACATTATTTATTTAAATATTAGGTTCAAAGGTGAAACTGAGTATTTAGTTGAAGGTGATTAGGTAGCAAAATTGTCAGGGATCATCATCATCATCTACTAGGGATTTCTCTTAATTAAAACTTAAAAAATACAATTACTCTGAACCGAATTCATGAAAGGGGGAAGGTTCATATTTGGTTGTATTTTTATTTGTTACCTGAGAACTCCGTCATTTATGATCTGACTAGCTTCTGCCAGCGACTTCGTACGCGGATCCTGTTGCTTATGCCAGCGACAACGGGGTCGTCAAAATCAAAGATCTGAAACGTCTGATGTAGAATTCTAAGATCCCGGAGACTGGAAAACAACGTGATGCGCGAGACGATTCGAGACGTTCCAGATTTCTCCCTTCCACTTACTTTTTTTAATTAGGGATGAGTGAGAGTGTTATAAACGTAAGAGTAGACAAAAATAAACAGAAAGCTCCGAACTGCTAAGCTCTCGGGAGTTCACGTTTTATTGTGAGTCAACCATAAAAGATACACATATGCTGTCGTGGGATATTTTTATATAATTTTAAGGAGAATATTTTCGTTATACATGATTTCTGTGTAGCTTTAACCATTAACGCTGCAAACGCGACGGAAGCTTAAAAAATGGAGTAATTTCCCCCGTTTCCCCAACATTTCCCTTCACTGCTCTGCTCCTATTGATCGTAGCGTGATGAAAAGTATACTATAACCTGCCCAGGAGTATGAAGAATGATTGTACAAAGTTTCGTTAAAATCCATCGAGTAGTTTTTGTTTCTATAAAGAACATACAGACAGACAGACAGACAGACAGACAGACAGACAGACAAAAATTTTACTGTTTGCATTTTTGGCATCAGTATCGATCACTAATCACCCCCTGATAGTTATTTTGGAAATATATTTCATGTACAGAATTGACCTCTCTACAGATTTATTATAAGTATAGATTTGCAAAATTCTTTTTTTTTAATGTAAATGGTTGTACAAAGTCAAAGTAGTTTGTTGGTCAGAATCATGGTAATGTAGATGTTAAATATAATAATAATAAAACTTTTATTCGAGTAAAACTTATATTGTGTTAGTAACAATAGTGTTAGTTAATAAAGTAAAAAAAAAAAACAAATTCTAAATATATAAATTAAAATAAGCCATTGGCAGCCAGGAGATGACTAGTCTCAACTGACAGCACCCGTTCACGTACATGACTCGTATATCAGTACCACTTGGCTCAACCATTTTAAAGAGAACTGAATGACACACGCGCCTCCATCAGTGAGTAATTTGAGCAAGCATTACAAACTCTCAACTGCCATGCTCATTTATGTTAAATAAGTCCAACAAGTAACCTAAAAATAGTCTACGTCCTATTTTCGGACCTACGGAATATAACACAAAATTTCGTAAAAATCGGTCGAGCCGTTTCTGAAAAAATGGGGGGTAGGGGTAGGAGAGTAAAAAATAGTTTACGGTCCTTTTCTCACATCTGCTGAATATACACACAAAATTTCATGAGAATCGGTCAAGCCGTTTAGGAGTTTGGCAACAAACTCTGTGACATGAGTATTTTATATATTAGAAGATAGTATATATATATAAATAATTGTTTAAAACTTTATTAGTAATAAGTACAAAATTATTAATAAAAAAATAAATAAATACAATAAAAAAAAATCGACTCCACAACTAAGAACAGGGCTGATTTGTATTATGCGAATAAAATTATAGTAGGCTGATAAGTATGGTGCGTACACTGACAATGCGGCCATTGAAATTTGCCGTGTTATAATTGGACCGATGAGTGAAATTTTGGGACAAATTAAATCAAAATCACATATTACACTGTATATTAAGTCATAAAAACAACAAAAACAATTCAATAAACACTTTTACTTACCGAAAATACGATATTACATCCTTTTTTAACGTTTTTGACGTAATATTTTACAATTTCGTAACGAGCACTTCGCCATTTTTAACGAGCGTGCAGTGACGCGGGCGACGCGAAACTATTTGAAAAGAGCGCACGTTGTCGAAAGTTGCGCTCTTTTTATGTGGACGTTTTTGAGTCGCTGAGTGTGTATCTTGGGTTTTTTGTATATCAATCGCGAAAAGGTTAAACCGAACTCGGCGATGTTAAACGTTTGACAACTGTCAAAAAAAAACAGCATCAGCAACACCCGCTCAGTTAATATCCCTTTCCTTTTATCTTTAGCCCCTGCAGTAAAAATCCTTTATACATTTATTAATATTAATAAAATTCTGTTGTACTTTTATATACAACGTGTAACAAAAAGGGGGTATACATACCAAGTGCACGGCCTCTTGATAAGATAACAAACGATACGGAAAGGGTTTTCTAACCTTATGTTGACATGGTAGGAAGTTGTGATTTATTCCATACATATGATACCAGAAACCGAACATTTCAAACTGAAACCAATACATCACTAGCAAAAAGTCAGCTGATCGGTGTCATTGAACTGTTTATGACTAAAAACAAACCTCTTACTCCTGGTATTTCTTCAAACAGTGGATAAAGGGTTCCGCATGTTTATTTTTTCTAACATTTTTTTTAAGAAAAATAGTTTTAAGAAGAAATAAGTTTTTCCTACAGAGACTAAGATTATGTTTGTGTAAAACAAACCAAGCCAAAAACTAGAGCGAGTGCGTGCGTTGGCCATCGAAAAACCTGCGCGCCGCGTAGGGCCGTGTTCGTTAGCGCGCAGCGCATATTATTTTTCGTGCGACTCACGCCGCTTTTAAAGGAGACTAATTAGATAAGGGTATTCGTAAGGATATGGAATAATTAGGTACCTATCTGGTATTTACGTGAAACAATAAGAAATATCTACATACTTTTTTATTGTTTTACGTAGATAGGATAGTAACAAATACTTAATTTACGAAAAATTTAAACGAAGTCAAAACGAACGTTGTACTCGGCGTTAGACGCTGCGAAAAAGGATTTCATATCTGTTAAAATGAACCCAAATATCATTTCTAAGCAACTTATGTGCCTCCTGGTACAAATAAACTCCCAGTGGGTTCCGTTCTTGAATTTAATTTAATTAGAGGACTTCAATAAGTTGTCACTTTTTGCAGGGTCGAGATGAATTTTCTTACGTACCTAATTCTTTTTATGTCGGTTGCTGTACATAGGATATGTACTTAGTTAACAAGAAATTAATTATTTAGATGTAGTGTGCGCATTCACGACGCCGCGTGAATGCGTGTGAGTTTAATTTTACCCCGAGTTTATAATCAAATCAACAAATCTTTCGCGTTTATTTCTAAAAAAAACTATACGTTTGCGCACAATTAGGTGTTTGCGTAACTTTTTGCCTTTTTTACAAAAACATTACCAGTAGTAGCACAGTTTAGTCTTAATTTATCATTTTAAAATAAATGAAAAACATGCGAAAGTACTAGGAGTCCATAAGAAACGAGAATTGTTATTGATAATTTAAAAAAACGGTTCACAGATCCCTAAAAAATTCCTTTGAGAAGCTCAAATGTTATTGAACACGATAAAATAGTTTTGTCCCAGTCGCACGCGCCGCCTGCGTGTTTAATGTGAGAGAGATGGCAATGTTGTCGTCGTCCGTTCGGCTACTCTCTTTGGCGGTACTGGCGGCGTCTTTGTACGCGCCGAAAGTCAAATTTAGGTAAACAAATAAATATAATTTTGCATTAGTGGATGACCAATAATCTTACGATGCAGTCGCATAGCATAATTATCCGTTCCGGTGTTTGTGATTTGGATTTTAAACATTATTTTATTGCAGTTGTGATAATCGTGTGTGATGGCATTTCTATGGTGATGGTGTTAAGTAATAGTGAATATTATGAGATGATGTTGTGTGTCGGAAGAGAGGACGGCCGGTAATGTGCGAGCTGCTCGCGAACTTTATCGTCCTCGATTTATCGCGGGTACCTAGAAGGAGCTGAGCGCCGACAGTTTCTTCGGTGGCGGGCTTCCATCGGATAGTAGGTAGGTACATTCACAGAGTACTTTGTAACATAGGTACTGAAAGGTACATCGTCTGCAACAAACTGGTTCCACGCTTCTGGTTTAGGGGGTCGCCAAACACTATCGATCCAGAATTTGAGGAGGCCGTACTCGAGCATTTTGAAAATAACCCACGTAGGTACTAGCGCACTCGGCGAGCTGCATTAGCGCTGTATACCTCTAACCATATGCAAGTAGGTATGGCGAGTGTTGCAGAATGAAGGTCAGCACCCATACCTCTTCCGTCGCATCCAGGAACTGACACCTGCAGATATTTTGCCTCGCGTGACCTTCTGCTTTTTTGAGGCAAAATTTTAAGTAGGCAGGCACTAGGCAAACAGCGTTTCATTCACACACGCGCCGCGCGTATCGAAATTAGGTAGAATTAGGAAGAGAGGTAGGGTAAATACGCCAAATGTCGGCCCCCTTAGCGATTTTCTGACTGCGGATCGCTCTAGCACCTTCAGTTTCCAACGAAAGAGAGCTTCTGATGTGGTTTTGGATAGTTTGACTAATCTATTTTATGTTTATAGGCATAAGATCGACATTTCTACTAAAAGAAAAAAGTAATAAGGTTTAGATGCGTCGAGAACAGAAAAACCCTAAAGTCGGCCATTCACGGCCCATGGTCGGTCGTGTTTTTTCCAAATGTCGGCCGGGTATAGGGTGTTTTAAATTAAGACAGTGACCAATATTATTAATGTGATTTTAATAGTTAAATAGTTTTTTATTTCCCCTCATCAATATTAGATAAATAATAAAATTATAACAAATTAAAACATCCAAATGAAATAAAACAAGAATTAATAACTTAAGTATGTGTTAAAAATCAGTATTTAAACCAAAAATAGAATAGAATTTTAAATAAGTTTAAAAAATTAAAATAATACTTAAAACGTAATACATCTTAACTATTATAAATTAATAGGTATGTACAAACTTAAAATAATAATATGTACAAACGAGTAAAAAAGGCACAAAAACGGGGAAAAATCAAAGGGCATCAAAAAATTCGTCCACATCGATGTCAATGGGAAAAGTGCCCAGAACGCTGGCAGCATTGCCACGCTGGATGGCAATGCTGATTCGTTGACCGAAGAAAAGGCCAGCCCTCTGGTCAAGATAGGCCATGGTGTCCGAGGCGATCGACTGCTTCGCCGCACTGACATCGATGTGGAGCTCCACTAAGAGCACCCAGACGCAGGCATGTAGCGATCCGAAAGGTGGTGTCACTCAGCATAGTACCTATGTTAGATGACGGTAAAGCCTGTAGCCAAAGACCCGACTCCCATTCACCCACAGCCAGTAGGCGAGCGCGCTCAGCAGTATTGGTGGACGTGTTAATGAGATTAACGTAATTGTTTGTTATTTTTATTTTTCAAACAACTCGGTAAACATTTAAAAAATTCGTAACCGCATAATTTTCTTTGATTCCGTGAAGGCTTTAGATCTCCCTGCTTTGTCATTGTAGTACCTACCTTAAATTAAAAGCACTAAGTGAAAACAAACTTAGTATTTGTATAAGGGCCGCTTTTTGGTACAACAAAGATTCACGATCAACCTTTTATATGTTTTAAACTAATAAGAAGTGTTTAATAGATAGCAAGTTCCAAAGAGAAATTCATATTATTTATACCTCAAATTCCAAAACCATAAAGCTACTATAAAATAATATGTCTTCAGTGCTGTCAACTCCTACATTTAAACTTAACTTCTTTAAATAAGTTTGATAAACAAATAAAAAATCACTACCCAATCAATGAAAATCAAAAAATACAAAACTATTTTTTCATCAGCCTGTATAATGGCGCTCGAATTCGAGGCTGGTCGACATTACGATCTTTAATATTTCTAATGTCGGCCCCTATTCCTTGTACCTTATTTCTCGAGATTCGATTAATATCACCCCGGCCGTTATTTGGCGATTAAACGTAAAATATATTTATTTATCTAGAAGCTTTGCAAATTCTCTTGGTTTAGCCAATGGAATTGGTACAATTGGAATTTATAAAACAGACTGCATTTACTTTAAGTCGGCCACGGCCGAGAATCGGGTTTTAAGTCAAAACTGTTACGCTAATGGCGGCCTCCTATTTTGCCCTGAAAAATATACGCAAAACGCTGAAAAAACTATCTCAAAATATAGTAAAAATAACCCTTTAGTGATAATAAAGCTTAAAACAAAAATAAAGAAATGTCTTATCGTTGTAATATCAATCCCCGAAATGTGAGTATTCACATCAAGTAAACTACTTTTAATGAAAACTTGACGCTTCAACGACGCAATCCCTGCTGATGCTCAGTGTGCGAAAAGCAAGTGACTTAATCGGATAATAACGGTTTGTACATATAGAGTATGAACTGAAGTTGCAATTCGAGAGGTAAAATTGTCACTTAATTACCTTTTGAATGAATGCAAGCTGAAAATGTGCCGACGGCCGACTATTGGGGGGAGGCCGTCATTTGGCGTATTTACCCTACTAGGCGATCAGATTTACAGAAGAAGTCTTTATTAGTATTAGCAAGTGACGTGGAATGTTATTGACCCTCGTAGTGTTGTGACATGTTTGTTATGATTTGAATTCGAGAATCATACGATACCAAGGATACCAAGAATTTGGTATCAATTCTTTGAGTAATTTATTTTGAGCTGAAACTTTGTGTAGAGATTCTATTCCACCAGTAAACTTCAGGGCTTTTTGATGTATATACCCTTTTTGTTACACGTTGTATATATTATTTATTTCATGTTTTAATTTTTATTTTGTTGTGTTTTATGTATATATATTATACTAACCAAAAATGTTTTGTCCCCTTTTTAGCATGATGACACCGGATGCCATCGCTACAAAAACTGATCAATTGATAACAGTATTCATGACAAAGTACCGACCATTTCCACCTCATACCTTGACATTGGCAAAATCATCGGACGTTCGTCGATGGAGCCATACAATTAAAAAATTTAATTGAATTGAAACATAAATTAATGTTTTTCAGTAAAGCATGGATAACCTAGTCCTAAGAGGTTGCCAGTGTTTTACAAATAACCCTGTATTGACATAAATTTGCAGTAATCTCCAAATAATAAATAAAATAAAATAGATTTGTGCTTCTATAAACCACGAAATAAAGATTGTCTTAGTAAATAATGTATTCATGGTCACCCTTCAAAACTATTTCATAGGAAATTAAAGAATAGCTAATAACTTCGTAGATATGTATTTTTTTAAAGACGGGATTATATGTACATTTAATAGATATTTATACTAAATGTTAGTGTCTTTGGTTTTTGATTTCATTGTGATATCAGGCACATACAATCAATTACTTATTATGCAGAACTCAAGAGCCAAATAAAATGCTTTCATTTACTAAGGGCCGATTTTTCAATCCTCAGATAAACAACCAGATAGCCTTTATTCGTTAGATAGCAATATTTTGAGTTTTTCAACAGTCAGATAGTAGTAAACTGTCGAATAAAGTCCCTAACGGAGGAATATAGTTACCTGCTACTTTAAGGGCCAGTTAAGGTTTTATCTCTCTGTTATGTATGACGTTTTAGGTTATGTTTGACAGTTATATTCATTTTGTGCGTTTTAGTATTACGATTTAAGAAAGTTAGTGCCTACTGTAATTTGTAAAATGTATTATGGACGTATTTAAAACAATTAATGACGAAGCATTGAATAAAAGGGAAACCCGAGTTTGACGAGAGAGATCTGATAATTTGTGTACAAAAAGAATATTCGGCGCATATCTAATATTAATTTTTCTGCATTGTGTTGTGCAACAATCATGTATTGTTGTTCCTAATTTCATAATATTTTGTTAATGTGAGTTTTATACAACAAAAGATATGGACTGTAAGCAAGCGACTAACTTTATAAAAAAAAAATACAAAGCATAACCTTTTTTTTATAAGTTGTGCGTTGTATTGCAATAAACCGTAGAAGGAGAAAGCTAACGTTAAAATGTCAAACATGTGTTGCGTTGCTGTTCTTGTCTAACACGTTGACTACTGTATCTATGCGTCTCGCTTACACACAACTGGTGTGAAGTTGACCAGCACAAACCACATATAGCTATTCTCTAGTTAATACTAGATTGAAAAACTGAAAATGTTTATTCGCTTGATAAACAGTCTGATAATTTTATTGGCTAGTTAGCTATTCGACGATTTATCTGAGGATTGAAAAATCGGCCTTAAATTTACTCAGTTTTACTACTTTCTCTGTGTGCTACAAATTCATAAACACTTACTACTAAATGATGACGAAATTGTGGATCAATTGAACTAATGTTTCTTTTAAAAATGACGGGTCATGTGTACGGTCTGAGGAGCCATATACAATGTATGATAACTTTTTTAATTTTAACACTACAGTGCTCAAATTTTGTCTACTAACTACTTTAAAATGCTACTAAATCGTACCAAATTATGATAAACATTCAACCATGATGTTCGTAGTTCTGACGTGGCTCCTCAATCCAAACATTTAGATTAAGGAGCCACCTTCATGTTCATGTAACTTTTTAACTTTTTATACTACAAAATCGAGGATCGAACCTACTAAATTTTTAAACTTACTACTAAATAAGTGTTTAATTTCATTAAGATACAAAATGTGGCTCCTCAATCCTTACGGACATAGTTTAAGTATGTGTCAATTACTAACCGCTCCGGTTGAGTGACGACGTCGTCGACGACGGTGCCAGGGCGTGGGTTCTCGCCGGTGCGGCCGCGGTCCAGGAATATGCGAGTGTTGATTCTCTTAGAAACAATTATGAAGGCCATTTTGTACTTGACCTCGCCATAAATCTCAGCTAGTTTTTTTTTAATTTCTGCCACCTAGAAAGAAAACAAATACAAGTTAGACCCCCTTGTTCATTAAAGTTTTTATAATAATCTATGTGTATTGTGTATATGGAAGGTGGAATACTATTTGTGTTTTCCTCAACCTTATTTACATAGCACTCCCAACTTTTTTGATACAATGTCTTTGAATAGTCTTAGAGCAAAATGGTTTGAAAAAATATGGGATTTTTATTTAGCTATAGAACCCTGAAATCAATTGATTGTTTAAAAAATGTTTCACGTACCTCATGACTGTGTACATAGGGAATTTGACCGTCACCCACGCCGTCACGGTAGATAAAAATGCGCTCAGGTAAACTGCCCTCTGCAAGAAAATCATTTTTATAAACAAAACAATTGCATACTTCGAGATTTTAAATGTGAAATTCACACACATTTTAAGAGGGATATATTTTTTATTCACCTGTCTGTTCTGGCTAATCATCTGAATGACTGGACGTTTGAAGGGTCTTTCAGAACTAGATAGATTATATGGAGTAACTTAGGTAAACTAACTAAAAAAAAAAAAATTGAGACCAAATGGCATTGTGTCGTTTTACGAGTCTGACGCGGGCGAAGTCGCGGGCACCAGCTAGTAAAGAATAGGAATCAGAAATACATATGTTACCATTTAGTTCTCGGTATCTGTGCAGGGCTGCAGCGATATTGAAACCCATGTGCGCACTCAGCTCCTCGCCGGATGTGTGCGAGTTGACGGCCGAGAAGTAGCGAGTCAAGTGACGGTCCAGAGTCGCCACGAACCCGCCGAAACTCTTCTCCTTCGAGCGAGTGTCGTGGCACACATCGTAACCTATCACTACGAAACTCTGCAGAGGGATTTTTACCCTCCATGGGGCACCACCAAGCTGGAAAAGATCAAAACATTAGTACCTGTATGCATGAAATTGGGCATTCCATACCATTAGTAAACAGAGATTAGAAACAATGCTTACCTTGCAGTTTATTTGTATAGCCACTTTAGAAGCAATTGACATGGCAGCTTTGGAAGTCATATTGCGAGCGCATACAACTTGCGTGGGTACGGCACGATCTACTGTGCACTTCTTTTTAATTGCCTCGTATCTGGAATAGAGAAATATTTATTTTTTTACCTACAGGCATAAAATTATATTATGGTATGGGTGTAAAAACATTTTCCTATAAAAATATCATTTCAAATAATTTTTAAATCCACGCGAAGGAACGCATGGTATAGCCCATGCGTACTAGTAAATACCTATGATCGCTCTTGAGATCAATATTACTAAAGTTAGACATTTATCCTAAAACACTCACCTGTCCGCAAATTGGCGTGCCAACACGCATAGTATCATAGCAGGATTCTTCCGTGCAATGGCCGCCTCACAAGCTTTTGCATATTCCATAGGGCCATCATGTCGGATGGGAACTGAAACACCGCACATAGGTTAAGTAAGATTCTGTAGTCATGGACTTAGTCAAATAGAAATTAATAATGATAAGCAGTACCGTGTGAGCACGCACTAACGCAGTACGCACTACGCTCGAAATAATAGATTGTCAACCTTTTTACGGTTTCATTAAATTTTAAATAATCATTCTTTTACTCATCATGAAGACGTGTGCAAGTTGTAACGAGTTATTTAATGACGGAGTTCAATGTGGAAACTGCAAGAAATTACTGGATTTCTCTTGTGGAAGCATGTCTGAAGTTGGCTGGAGGAAATTGGGTGCTGACAGAAGAGCACAATGGAAATGTCCTGCGTGTCGTATGTCATCGCCGGCTTTACTTTCACCGCAGCCTACTGCCTCACTGGATACAGTACTGAGTGAGATACGGGAAATGAAGCAACAGCTACTGGATCTACCGACTTTAGTGAATGACTTAAAATCGATCAAAGACGAGCTGACAGATCTCAAAAAATGCTACGATTTTTCTAATGGTAGGCTTGATGAGTTCGACACTCGACTTGTTAATCTTGAATCGAAAGTGTCAGAGTTTGATAAACTCTCATTGCAAGCAGAGTTATCGTCAACTAAACTTGAGCTTATGTCTTTTGATCAGCGGTCCCGGTTAAATAACGTGGAGATTAAAGGAGTGCCCCTCAAGAAAGAAGAAAATTTGTTCTCAATAATTGAAGCCATCGGCCGTAAAATCAAGCACAACTGTTCTAAGGCCCAGATAAACTATATTTCTAGGGTGCCTATACATAACTCTAAAGAGAAATTAGTGATAGTCAGCTTTCTTAACAGGTATGTAAAGGAAGACTTTGTTGCGGCTGCGCGCGCTGATAAGGACTTGTCCACCTCTGATTTGGGTTTCCAAGGATCACCGCAACGTGTATATGTCAATGACCACTTAAGCGTCGAATTCAAAAAACTGTTGACCAAAACTAAGACCATCGCTAAAGAGAAACGCTACGAATTTGTATGGGTGAAACATGGCAAAATTCACGTTCGTAAGGATATTAACTGTAAAACTTTTATAGTTCGAAAAGAACAAGATTTAAACAAAATTATTTAAACAGTTACTATGTGCACTTACAATGAATTAGTACTAATTACTTTTTATTTTTATGTTTTACTTTTAAAATCTATCGAAGATTGCATCGTTTCTTGTTTTTATATTGTAAAAGGTTTGACGCCTCTGCTTCGCTAATGAGTTCCTTTTGTTCTCGCTATCGCGCTGTTTGTCTTGGGGATCTAATTCATAACTTTATATCTGTCTCGCTTGCACTTACGCTCGTAATGTATTGCTGCCTACTTGCTCGCACAGTTGTGTCTTGCTTATTATCTGATGATTTACATTTACACTATCCTGCTACTTTTATTTATATCTACCCACATTTTAAATATCTATTTCTGTCATGCGTAATTTATAATTCTTTTTATTTCGTAACAAATATGTAGGCTAATCGTACTTTGTTTTAGTGGAGCTTATGCCGCTTTTGTAGCATATCTTAGTGATGGCTGATAACAGTGAACAGCGACTGACTGTTTATTACCAAAACGTACGGGAACTGCGAACAAAAACAGATTCATTCTATCGTCAGGTCTTATTGAATTCGTACGATGTTATTATTCTGATAGAGACGTGGCTAGTCGATGGATTGTTAAACTCGGAGTTGTTTGATGACCGGTATATAGTGTGGCGCCGTGACCGTAATTATGCCATAACTGGACAATCGCGAGGCGGTGGTTATTATCGCAACGCGAAGGGAGTTACCCGTTACCCAGGAACCGCTCTTCCACTCTTCAGCGGAAGATCTCTGGATTAGCATTCGACTTAAAAAACAGAACACTCGAGATTATATAAACTTATATGTTTGCGCTGTTTATTTATGTAAACAAAACAATGGTTTTTCGTTCTCAAATCAACTTAACAATTTCTTGACTAATTTGAACCATATTACTTTAAATAATTCTTCAGATGTATTCTTGGTTGTAGGTGATTTTAATATGAGTGGTATCATGTGGACTCAATCCAATAATCATTCGCTAGTCCCAGTGAACCCCGCTACTAGCGACGAATGTATGCTTGTCGACGAGTTGAGTACTTTAGATTTTCAGCAATATAATGGAGTGGTTAATAGGTATGGGAAAATGCTGAATTTGGTTCTCTCAAACAAATTAGCCTGTGTTATAGAATGTGTTGACCCTCTAGTGAGTATTGATCCCTATCATTCCGCTTTGTTAATTGATATCGACCTTTTCGAAATGCCTTCCTTAGACCATGCACCGCGGTTAAGATATGTCTATAGTATAGCAGACTTTGAGTCTATTAATAACGAGATTCTTGCCATTAATTGGGAGTGTCAGTTTTCATCTCGATCTCTGGATGATTCAGTTGCGTACTTTACAGATACTATTAAAGAACTACAAAATAAATATATACCACAGAAGCTTGTTCGCAACAAAAAATACCCAATTTGGTACAGTACGTCGCTCATCAGATCCATTAAGGAAAAATACAAATATCTGAAAAAATTCAAGACCTATGGAAATAAATCAGACGAACTAACCTATGAATACTTGCGTGAAAGAGTTAAAGTTATGGAAGCCTCATGTTATAACTTTTACCTTAACCAAACGGAAACATCTATTAAAAATAACCCTAAACATTTTTGGACCTTTGTCAAAAATCGCTGCAACTCTAATGCTATTCCTTATACACTAAATTACAAGAATGAATTATTGCCCACTGGTGATTCTATCTGTGAGGCTTTTTCGTCTTATTTTCTGTCTACCTTTCTTGATCCCACCTCAAATAATCCCAACCTTATCCCCCCTGTCTCTCCATCTGACAGTGCTACAACTCTATGTGACATTTCTAACATAGAAGTCAAAATTGATGTTGTGAGCGCTTTGCTCAGGAAGTTACATCCATCTAAAGGCGCTGGCCCTGATAACATTTCTTCTGAATTTCTTATTGAATGTGCTACTTCCATTGCATTACCTATCTCCATTTTGTTTTCAATGTCCTTGTCACAGGGTGTTGTCCCCAGAATGTGGAAATCTGCATATATTACACCGGTACATAAGAAAGGGTCTAAAACTGAAGTTACTAACTACAGACCTATATCTAAACTATGCATTATAGCTAAATTATTTGAGCGCATTATCTATAATCAGCTGTATCCTGCTCTTGCTCCCTCACTCAGCTCTTTCCAACATGGTTTCTTGAGAGGACGGTCCACCACCTCGAACCCGATTTTATTTAATGACTATATTACTGAGGCTATGGATGACGGCAGCCAGGTCGATGTGGTTTACACTGATTATAGCAAGGCGTTTGATCGGATTGATCACGACACCCTGATAAAGAAACTTAACTTTATAGGCATTCATGGGGACCTTCTGAGGTGGTTTTCATCTTATATCGAAAACAGGTCGCAAGCAGTAGTGGTCAATAATTATATGTCTAGTTGGGTCTCGGTGCCTTCTTATTTGTGATCTATGTGAACGACATCGATCTGTGCCTGCGATCATCTAAATTATTATGCTTCGCCGATGATTTGAAAATTTTTGCAAAGATTTCATCGATTGAAGATGGGTTGGCACTTCAGGCTGACCTATATCGTCTTGAAGACTATTGTAGAGATAACAAACTCGATTTGAATCCATTAAAGTGTTCAGTAATTACTTACACTTGGAAACGTGCAGTCCAACCTTATCGGGACAAACCTTGCCAAGGTGTGACACTATCCGTGACTTAGTTTATATATATAAATACTTTTTAAATAATGTATATACGAATGTTGACAATAGAATACCTGTGTGCTCAATATATTGTGACATGACGCAAGCGTTTGACTATGTGGACCATGATATTTTGTTAAGTAAACTGGATGCCTACGGAATTAGAGGTAATGTCTTGAGTTTAATAGAATCCTATTTAAAGAACAGAAAACAATACGTTGAAGTATCTGCAATAGATTTTAAATCAAAATGTCAACGTAGCTATAAATCTAATCTTCGAACACTTACTTATGGCGTGCCCCAGGGCAGTGTTTTAGGGCCTCCACTATTTATAATCTACATAAATGATATGCCGAAAGTTACATGTCACCCTATGTCACTATTTGCTGATGACAGCACTGTGACCATTAATAGTACAAACCCTGAAACCTACAATGACGAAATCACAAAGACGATAACCTCCATAGTACAGTGGTTAGATAATAATAATTTAAAAATAAATATTGAAAAGTCAAAATTAATGATGTTTAGCCAACGTTCCAACATGAATATGAGTGTGTATTATAATAGCCAACTCATAGCACAAGTAAACACATCAAAATTCTTAGGTTTAACAATTGATAATAAATTAGATTGGAAAACACACACGGAGGAGTTAGCCAAACGAATTAGTAAGTCTACCTATGCCTTATATAAACTTACCTCAGTGATGAGTGTGGACGCTGTAGTTACGGCATATCATGGTTTAGTGGGTTCAGTTCTGAGATATGGTGTTATTTTTTGGGGGAACTCCACCAATAAAGAAATAATCTTTAAAGCACAGAAGAAGTGCATCAGGACAATGTTAGGACTGCAGGTCATAGACACGTGTAAACCATTATTTATTCAATTTAAAATATTGACTCTCCCTTCCTTATATATTTTTGAAGTTGCTGTATTTGTTAAGACCAATTCCAAATTGTTTAAAAAAATGTCCGACATTAATAGCCGAAGTCGAAGGGATAACAGTAGCCTTTGCCTTAGAAGGTCCCATGCGAAATTAATGCATAAAAGTGTGTTTTGCATGGCGCCAGTCATATTTAATCACTTACCACGGTCAATCAAAGAATTGAATTTGAGCCTATTTAAGAAACAGTTAAAATCTTTACTGGTGACCAAAGCATATTACAGTATTTCGGAATTTTTAACAGACAAAAATATAGTAATTGAATGTTAATAAACAAAAAGCACCTAAATTCATTATTAACAGTAAAATTTGTATTTGAAACTCACATAGTATTCTATATTTGACTTTATCATTGTAAATGGACATTAGTATTGTAAACTAGCTTCTGCCCGCGACTTCGTCCGCGGAAAATTTCTTGTTTTAAAATAAGATTACACTCGATTAGACGATGCGCACGTTCAGCGCTAGATTCCTGAGCACGGGCCTGTGATGTTATGGCATTTTGCCTAGCGAGCCGCTGCGAGCGCTCAGCGCTAGTTTCCCTATCCCTTGTCTCAGAGACATGCTGCCTTAAATGAGATAGACGCTGCGCACGTTCAGCGCTAGATTCCCGAGCACGGGCCTGCGATGTTATGACATTTTGCCTACCAAGCCGCCGCGAGCGTTTAGCGCTAGTCTCCCTATCCCTTGTCTCAGAGACATGCTGCCTTAACTCAGATAGACGGTGCGCACGTTCAGCGCTAGTTCCTCGAGCACGGGCCCGCGATGTCCTCACATTTTGGCTAGCGAGGCGCTGTGAGCGCTCGGAGCTAGATTCTCTAGCGCGTGCTTGCGAAATATATTCTCTATTTCTCGAGAGGCGCTGCTCATTTTCAGGGGCAGATTCTTCCGTACGGCGTACTCGAGCGGCTCTTGTCTGTGATGTCTGCCGGGACAGTTGAGATTTCCTTTTAGACATGCTCTCAACAAACTACGCACAGACTTGAAAACAATTATAAACAAAAGGAGAGTGACTCGAACACCGTCCGCCTTTACAAAACAAAACAATCGTAATATCGAATAACTCGTATCGATTATTACGATAGAACGAAGTACGAAACTACGAACATACAAAAACGTACAACGAAATTACGATATTTTCGATTATGAGGTATCTATCAACAACAACAACCATACGAACGAAACAACCGAAACCAATAAGCAACTGACAGAAGAACTCCAACTAACGACAACGTGGGCATAATAATTCGAGAGGGTCATCAATCCACAGAAAGTCTTAACACCGCGATTCAGAAAAAATACGTAATTGCAGAACGCCATCTATGGGCAAATAGGTGAAACGTTGGGCACGCCACAATTATGGCGGTAAGTCCCCTCTGCGAGGAGGAATGGCAGGCGGTCGCCTCCTTCTGCGAAGCAGTAATGCTAGCAAAGGCGGAGGCAGACCGCATCAGGCAACGGCGCCCCCGCCGCCGCCGCCGGGATTCCGATCCTGATTTCCGGCCATAAGAATAAGAAGTTGTCAGCAACAGCAGAGGCCCAGCTGGGTCGAAGCCTACCGGGTCCAGGGTTATCCGAAAGGGAACTCGTGCCCTGGTTTGAAGGCTAGAAGGAACGGGGTGGGTTTTTAGTCAGTAAGAGTCTGACACTATCTCTCGCTCCACCCAAGGGCGGGGGTTGTCATAAGATGATTTTTGCCCACCATAAAAAAAAAATAGGTAAAACGTCTGCACAATGAAAGTTACGCTAGGGGCATTTTGCGTTTTAGTAATTTTATATTATCTTCGAAACTGTATGACCAATTGCTATGCTGTAAATGGAAAATCTTATCTGTATAATGTTCTTGTGATACTGAAATAATTTATTGTCATAAGAATTAATATTTTGTTGCTCAAATAATCAACCAAACGTAAGTATGCCGAAAAAAAATATTTTTAATGCAATAAAAGAAGTATAAAAGATGAAATATAAAAGATAGAGATATGGTACCGCGGACTTTTTTGTAGAAATAATTAAGACGAACCAGGTAGCCATACATTGTTTTTAATTTTAAGCAACTGTTTAGGCAGCGCACGCAAATAATTCTATTTTATGAGGTATTTTTTTCCGACTTGCTAGACAAAAGTTGTGATAGCTCGGTTAATATACATGCTATAGAAACAATTTATAGCCTATAGCACTCAGGAATAATGTAGCTTTCGGCCAGTAAAAAAAATTTTAGAATTGGATTATTAGTTCCAGAGATTACCCCCTACATACAAACTTACAAACTTACAAACTTACAAATTTTACCTCTTTATAATATTAGTATAGATAATATTAGTATAGATTGACATTATTGTAAATTATGATTAGTACTGTAAATTGACATTTGAAATGTGTTTTGACATTTTGAATTGAATTTTGACTAATTGAATTGTATTAGGACATTTTTGAATTGTATTTTGACTAATTGAATTGTATTCGGACACTTTAAACTGTATTTTGACTAATTGAAGTGTATACGGACATGTTGAATTGCATTTTAAAATTTTGAATTGTGCACTGATATTTTGAATTGTATATTGACATTTTGAATTATATTTTAACATTTTTAATTGTATATTGACATTTTGAATTATATTTTGACATTTTTAATTGTATATTGACATTTTTTTTTTATTGTTTGACTTTAGTATTGTAAATTAGCATTACGCGCTTTGACATTGATTTTATTTGCTATTCATCATTATTATTTAATTTATCTGAATATTCAAGATTTGGCTAGTTTATTGCAAATTTCTCACCGACGTTTGTACGTCCTCTGGCATAACATAGCGCTCTCTTTATTACATTGCAACACCTTTATTATTGTACCTATGTTAAACAAATGAATAAATGACTTATGACTTAGGCGTTTACCAAGATAACAAGCTAGTTTATGATACCCACATTGATGCCATAGTCAAAAAAGCCTCTAAACTGCTTGGGTTTATAATGCGTTTGTCTAAGTGTTTTAATAATGCAAAAACCCTGAAAATTTTGTATTGCACCTTTGTCAGAAGTCAGCTAGAGTATGCATCACAGATATGGAACCCGCGTTACCATAAGTACATCGATCGCATTGAAAATATACAAAAGCGTTTCATTAAATATCTTTGTTTTCATCAAAGTATTCCTTATCAATCCATCGATTATCTACGACTCTGTAAAAAGTACCATGTATTACCTCTCAAAGATCGACGTGACATTGCTGATTACTTGTATTTGTTGAAAATTTTCAATAACAACATTGACAGCCCAGAACTTTTATCCAAATTTTATTTAAATATACCGAGAATTTTTTTCCGTCATAATCTTCCTTTGCGTGTACCTTTGGCTTCAACCAATTATAGACAGAATAGTTTTATTATATGTGCAAGTAGACAGTTCAATAATATGTGTGAGCAGCATGACTTGGATCCCTTTACTACTAGTGTGGCGTCGGCCAGAAGGCGCATAAGCCACAGGTTTTTTAAGTAATCTTTTAATTATTTCCCTATTTTTCTGCAATGTATTATTAATTCTACTGTTACTCATTTTCTGAAAGGTTTGTAGTTACTACTTGTTTTACACTTGCAATTGACTTTGTTTATGTAACTGTTAAATTTTAATAAGGTTCACCAATCAATGTGCAAAGAGTGCTATGGTCACTTCTCAATTGTAATTCTGACACTATACGTGAGGACTTGTAATTGGCTTGCTATCGTCTATGTTAGTTTTTATTTTTTGCTTGTTTAAGCTGTAAGTCCTCCAAGATGTAATAAATAAATAAATAAATAAATAATAAATTGTGTTGTCAGTTATTTAACGAGAATCTTTACTTACTTATTTCTGGTCTGGGCATTCTGAAACCCACACCTCCACCCGTTTTTATAATCATGTCAACGCAACCTTCAGCATCGCGACGCTGCCTATCGGGTGTAATAACAACCCAGGAAGGCAGTTGCGCGATGTCAAGTAATGGTTTTGACCTCATGTCCCTAGTCCAGCCTTCAGTAGTGTCACCGGCTGGGTACGTGTGGTTGTTGCCCTGCACGATGAGCTCGGGAGGAAGCTGGCGACCCTTGAATTTTACTAATTCCTGGGATAGAGTTAGCGACCAGTCGCCCATTTCCTAAAAAGAAACAATAATGAAATCAATGACATAATTTTTTACCACATTTACAAAAAGAAAGACACACACCTTTACCACTTCACGAGATTTCGTCAAACGTTGGTTAAAAGATAAAAGCTTTTGAATGCGTATATCGGGTCCAATCTTTGTGTGCACGTCAAGGGCCTTCATGAGCTTGAAATTGGCGCGCATCTCGTCGGTGAGGCCTGTCTGGCGACACAGCTCCGGCACCAGGTACACCAGCTCCGGCATCCCGGCGCGGATGTCGCGCGGCTTGGAGCGGGAAATTAGGAGAGGCTGACCAGCATCATGGATATTGATGTTATATTTCTGAAAGAACAAGATGAGAATGAGATTTTAGAAAATTTTAAAAAACTAGCTCCATACCACCATCGTTATACTATAGGTATGCCAGTCCAGGAGTAAAAGAGTCCCCCTCTTCCAACGTTACGTTGACACTTATCAAACCATACCTTTTGTAGGACAAATACTTTTTCGAATAATTTAGATAATTATCTTGAGATTTAAGAAAAAAAAAACCTGTTAGTAATAAATTTTTTAGTCATCTTCTCATACATATTTTATCCTTGGTATCTCTGTTAGCTACCACAATCGAGAGTTTCTTATAGGTTTGGAGGGATGTGGAACACAGAGTAAAGTCCCACAGACCTCCTTTGAAAAGGGAGGATCCTCCGGCCAGACGGGATGTTATTGTCTGGTGGGCGACTGCCCGATAGTTGATTTCGGGCTGTCGTATATGTTCAAATCGCGCGGAGAACTTTCATTGCGCGATACAGGATTTCGTATTTTCTTCGTAGTTCTTATGTGGCGTCATAGATGTCGCTACATCACTCCCCTCCGGAGATCGGAGATCGATGATTCTTGATGCTTCTTGATGTGTGCCAGGCCAGCGGTAGGTTGGTTCCAGTGAGTCGGAACCGATGCCGCATAGTTCTCGGTGAGTCGGAACTGTCTGCGGTGATGCCCCAGTGAGTCGGGATAATGCCCCAGTGAGTCGGGGTGATGATGTCCCAGTGAGTCGGGATGATGCTGTCCCAGTGAGTCGGGACGATGCTGCAGTCTCCAGTGAGTCGGAGTAGTGCTGCTGGCTCCAGTGAGTCGGAGCGGTGCTTGTGCGACGTAGGGCTTGATTGCTGGCGTCGACCAGGAGAGGTTCTTCATGGCTCTTCATATGACTGGCCGAAGGTGCGGTGTGCTAAGCCAAGGTCGGTGATGCGGCTGAGGTGATGACCAGGTATGACCAGGTAGGCATACTGGTGGTCAGGATACCCTTAGCCGAGGGTGCTGGCTGTATGGCTCGTTGCTCGAAAGCTTCAGGAAGTGATGATGACGTCACGAAGTAGTAGCTGCACGAAGGCTGCGCTGACGTTCTTTGTCGAGGGTCACCAGTTTGGAGGGATGTGGAACAGAGAGTAAAGTCCCACAGACCTCCTTTGAAAAGGGAGGATCCTCCGGCCAGACAGGATGTTATTGTCTGGTGGGCGACTGCCCGATAGTTGATGTCGGGCTGTCGTAATATGTTCAAATCGCGCGGAGAACTTTCATTGCGCGATACAGGATTTCGTATTTTCTTCGTATTTCTTATGTGGCGTCATAGATGTCGCTACATAGGAAATTGTTGGGTATCTCATCAAAATGAAGCTACTCACGGAAAATCAGCTTGATAGTCATCAAGTGGAAAAAATGTACTAGGGAACCCGGACACTATTACATTGAAATAGATATTTTATTATACCTTTTTGTAATATTCAATATATGTCACGTTTTCGTCCCGCATCTTGAATGTTGATTTTGGGGATGCCTGCCATGAAATATCGTCAACTCTATATGTCTTCTTATTATAGTCTGTCATGACGATTTTGCCTGGAAAGATCATCAAAATTTTTTGTAATAAATTACAGGAGCAAATTTTTTAAATATTTTATTTAATTAGCGATCAACTTGGTACCAATTAAAGTATACTACTTACCAACAATGTCTTCCAGGAATATTTTTTTGTAGTTGCTGCCTTTTGTTGCAGCATACTTGCTCAGCATTTGTAGCACAGTATCCAGACGGAGCACCTAGAAATAATAGAAATTTTATTATTAACCTTGATGTATAATGCTAGTTAAAAAAAAAAAAAACATGCAGATGCTTACCTTTTCATAAATAACCACAACAGTTTCTGAAGATAGGTCAGAAGATAGGATAGTGGCTAGCAGAAACTCGAAAATAGTTTCGATGATATACATAGATAGATGGCTAAGAGATTGGCGTATCATGTCTATTGAATCGAAATTTGTGATATGTAGTAGCTTTTCAACACCAATTTTACCCTCCAGTCAATATAAATGCAAGTCCAACTCACAAAGGCTGATGAGTACGGAATGCAATCTCGTTCTCGCGAGATCTCGGCGTTTTTTAGCGAGATTGATCTCGGACGAAAAAAGGGCGAGATCTCGCGAGTTTAACGAGATTGTACTCGAGCATAAAAACGTCTTATTCGAAGCGCGACTGACACGGACGATACGTCAAACAATGTTTGATGCAAAAAAATCTATTGAAAAAATTCGTGAAAATAAATGTTTATCTTATAATACTTTTTTTTTTTGCTGGGTAAAAATCATCCAAATGACATCCCCCGCCCTTGGGCTGAGCGGGAGATAGTGTCAGACTGTCACTGACTAAAAAACCCACCCCGTTCCTTCGTGCCTTTCATATTTTTGTCGACGGGGAAAATCATCTTTGACAAAACCCGCTCTTGGGTGGAGCGGGAGATAGTGTCAGACTCTTACTGACTAAAAACCCCGCTCCGTTCCTTCTAGCCTTCATACCGGGGCACGAGCTCCCTTTCGGACAACCCTGTCCCCAGTAGGCTCCGACCCAGCTGGGCCCCTCCTGCTGCTGACAACTCCTTGAGGCGCGCGGGAACAGTGCGCGCCGTCGACGTCTTGGACTCGGTCCATTACCGGACGATCGGACAGCGAGCTACCCATGGCTCGCCGTCCGCGAGCCCGCGTCTACGGTGGCCGGAAATCGGGATCGGAATCCCGGCGACGGCGGCGAGGGCGCCGTTGCCTGATGCGGTCGGCCTCCTCCTTTGCAAGCATTACTGCTTCGCAGAAGGAGGCGACCGCCTGCCATTCCTCCTCGCTCCGGACCATGGCCTCGACCAGGGCCCGGTTCATACCTTGGGGGGCTGAGCTACCTATTGCTCGTCGTCCGCAAGCCCGCGCCTACGGTTATCTTATAATACTTATAATTTTTTTCCTAATTTATTCAAATATTGTGGTAATTTGCAAAAAAAACAAAACTGCCAATCTAGAGATTTGCATTCTCTACTGATGAGGTAACATCTTAGGAGTAGAATCATTATGGAGATAGCATATCTTCACCAAATGTGTGGCAAAGGAACAACAGATCAAGGAAATGTACTGAATAATTTTTTTTAATTTTTTTATTTTTATTATCTACATTGTGCTCACATAATAGAAGCAACAAGAAATAATGTAACCAAACTTTATATGTAACACATAATATGATTTAAAAGAGTATCCATGGAGTTTCTTGCGTGCAGACTTCATGCGTGACATAGCAATTCAATGGTATGATGTCTACGATTCTAGAGCCTTTTCGGTATCTGGCTTGTTCGTGAGGCTGCCGTAACCTAAAGCATTGGTTGCTGGGCTGGACCCCGACATTTTTTTTGCCGTAAAAATGTCCCCCTTTTCAGGTTTCAAATGATAAGTATACATCATTTGGGGAATTTGACATAATCGCCGCGCTTGGTAGAGGTAGTTGGCGATTAGTGTTGTGATTAATTTAGAGATTGAGAGATTGCTACTACCCATTCTTTGGCGAGTCTAGATATCCAAGACAGGCCTAATTTAAAAAACAAATAGGTATCAAACTATTGTTGAATATGAATCCACATAGATTACAATACAAAAAAAAAAGTTGCTTACCTTGTGCGTTATTTCAGTTACCATCAGTAGTCTATCTTCATACTGATTTATGGTGGTTTTATATCCAGGCCAAATTTGGAGTCGGTACTCCGGGATATCAACCTATAAATATTTAAATAACATAAAATTTGCAAAAACTAATCATTATTAAGTAATAATTGTTAATTGATCAGTCTTTGAAACTAATAAGAATACATACCTTAGCGATTGGGTCAAAATAGTCTCTGCCCATCAGTTGCAAGTTCAATAATTGGCAACATTTCCTGATTATGATGTTAAATATTTGTATGTAATGGTAATCTCCAGGGCTTACATCACAAGTTAACTGCAAGACAACAAAAATAATTATATAACTTAATTAGTTGATTTAAAAATAATTGTCAGTAAACCAAATAATGCATTATCTGCTTCACACCTTAATCAACATCCTCATTCGTGCTCCATCATTTTTCCTGTCCGAGTATAACTCTAAAGGATCAGGATGCAGTCTTTTAACAGTGTACAATACTGCGCCATCAAATAAGTACCTAAAAAAAAAACAGTAATATTGATAACAGTAACTAAAGAAAACTATACCAACTATCAATTTTAATGACTCATGTCACAACTAAATGAGCGATTTTTGTTAAAAAAACAAAGGTAAAGTATACAAATGTATCCTGTCATACTACACTTACCCTCCAAGTGTGTTTGCGTGGATGCGTAATAGGCCTTTGCGAACTGCCGTATTATCCTCCTCTGGGGAGAAGTACACATGATATTGGTACAGGCGCCATTGGGGTGTCGTTTGGACAGTGAAATAGTTAGCTTTCAGATCAATAACAGTTCCAGTTTCACTTGTAAGGAAATTATATGTATTTTGTAGCCTTACCTTTGTGTACAAAAAAAAAAAAAGTTTCATCTAGATTTTTGCAGGTATAACCTGCATATTGCAACAAGAATATAGTAATAAGTATTCTTAATATCGCACCGTATTCTAGGACCTTATGTAAAAGTAAACAAACCTTTCTTAGACTGGATTGTTGTTGGGCGCGTTCTTAAAATGGTCATTTCTTCTGGCAGAACCCGTCCACCGCCACGGCGTGACCCACGCCCAATCACCATGGCACTTGCATCTCCACTAGCACTGGGCTGAGCATGTCCAGCTTAATTTTAAAACAGAACATGTTATTTTCTTACCTCATATAATAGTTTTTGATTGAATTGAACAACATTTTTAAAGAAGATAGTCTCACCAATTTGCATGCTTTGCATACGTCGTTGGACATCTATATCACCAGGATGTTCTTGATGGGTTGTTGGTGTAGATCTGTGCGAGGCCCTGCCTCCCTGTACGGTTGGCGCAGGCACACCAGCCCTGATTGGAGGAGCTACTGATGGTGGACCCCAAGCCGATGGTAGCTGAGGGCGGGGCCCTGGTTGTTGTTGCTGCTGAGAACGCCTCTGAGGCTGATCGCCAGGTCTACGCGGTGGGGGCCCAGCGTTGTCCCCCCCTCTACCAGCCCGTCCACGGGAGCGTCTTCGCCCAGGTTCAGCCATCTACAAATAAACAAGCAAGGACATTTTTACAAAATATCTCCAACACGTCTGGGACACAGTGCCGCGCGAGACGCTGAGACGAGCGCACGCATTTTATACAGCTCGCTATTTCGTTTCTAATTTTTGAAACTACCCACATATTATAATTATCCAAATGTTTACTTATAATGACTGATAGGCCGGGCATTAGTAATAGTGAGTTGAGTGGGAGTGATTGCATGGAGGCAGAAATAATTCGGAACGAGAGTAAACGACTGGTTTTTGTACATAAAGCAATGGAAGAGAGTACCAGTTTGTCGAATGAGAATCGGAGGGTCACAGAAAAGAGAAAAAGAGAAGATAGTGAGGAAATCGTAGAAGATGATGATGGATTAATAACCGTTAGGAATAAAAAAGTGGCGAGAAGGGCTTCTAGAAAATCGGATCGGATTCGGTGAAAAAAATGTACACGTTCCGAATTACACTGTTAGCATTACGGGAAAAGAAACGATATTACCGAAACAATTTGGTTTGGCAAAATTATTGAGGGCAGAGAAGATAATAAATATTAGTAAAATTCGATATAAAAATGCGTACAAAGCGATACTGGAATTTGAAGACAGAGAAAACGCTGAAAACCTAGTCAAGTGTCAAAAATTCCAAAGTCTAGGTTTTAGATGTCAGTTTGTGGATGAAACCAATCTATCGTATGGAGTTGCGAAACAAATAGATTTGGATATAAAAGAAGAAGAAATTCTGCAAAGTGTAGAATGTGAGTACGAGATTGTTACGGTAAGAAGATTAAAGAGACTTAACATTTCAGGAGAATGGGTGGATTATGAAACTGTACGTATATGCTTTAACACCTCAACGTTACCCTCATATATATATATATATATATTTATAATGTATAGGCTCACGTTTGACCACTATCTCACCTGATGGTAAGCGATGATGTGGCCGACGATGGAACACGCTTGCCTAGAAGCAATCTATTCACTCTCGACTTAAAGACCCCTGGGTTATAGCTATCAGGAAACACAGACTCCGGCAGGGAATTTCACTCCTTAGCTGTACGCATAATAAATGTATTCCCAAAACGCTTTGTACGTATGGGTGGGATGTCCACCATGTACCGGTGGCGCAACGCCGTACGTCTTGTGGTCCGATGATGAAACGGACTTGGTGGAATTAAATTGTGTAACTCCAGTGCACACTCCCCGAAATGTAAACGATAAAAAACGGACAGGCAAGCAACTCGGCATCTATGCTCAAGACTTTGGAGTTTTGACTTCACAAGTGCATCATAGGCAATCCTATGATCTTCTTGGCACGCCTTTCAATCGACTCTAGTGCATCAAGCTGGTATTTGGTTGACCCATCCCAAAGATGAGAGCAGTACTCCATATACGATCTAACTTGAGCTTTATAGAGGTTGAGTAGCTGTTCCGGCGTGAAATACCGTCTCACCTTTGCTAAGATACCCAATTTTTTGGTAGCTAGTTGGTCTTTTGCCTCGATATAGGAGCCGAAATTGAGGGTAGACGAAAGCGTTACCCCAAGAAGCTCAAGATTGTCGGTAATTGGCACGGTTACACCCCGGAAAGATGGAGCAGGGTGGAATTGGCTCCGTTTAGCGGAGAAAAGACATGCCTGGGTTTTCGTCGCATTGAACTTGACCAGATTGGCATCGCCCCATCCTGAGACAGCCTCTAACGACACGTTCAAGCGTTCAACCATAGCCTCTCGGAGAGACCGGATTTGCGACCCACTAGCTCGCGCGTCGGACATGTAACTTTCAGCAACAGTGCTGTCGTCTGCATACCCAAAGGTTCCGGGTTTAAGTAGGTCATTTATGTGCAGCAAAAACAGCGTTGCTGAGAGCACCGACCCCTGAGGGACTCCGGCATTAATCTCCATTTGACCCGACGAGCAGCCACCAATTACCACTCGGATGGATCGATCCCTCAAGAAGTCCGCAATCCAATCACACAGACCAGTGGGTAGACCGAAGGAAGGAAGCTTAGCAATAAGGCTTTCGTGCCAGACCCTATCGAAGGCCTTCGAGATATCAAGGGACACGGCAAGGGCTTCCCCATGTTTCTCAATCGCCTCGCTCCAGATGTGTATGGCATACGCTAGAAGGTCCCCAGTAGACCGATTTCGACGAAAGCCGTATTGCCGGTCGCTGAGGATGTCGTTAGCTTCCAGGTATGCCAGAAGCTTCCTGTTAATTACCCGTTCCATACTCTTACAGAGGATGGACGTAACAGAGATGGGTCGGTAGTATGCCGGGTCAGCTCGACTGCCCTTCTTGGGCACAGGCTGAACGTTAGCTTGCTTCCAAGCCATCGGTACTTTTCCAGTCTCATATGAGAGGCGAAATAGGCGAGTCAGGATTGGAGACAACTCAGGCGCACAAGTTTTTAGAACGAGCGCTGGTATCCCGTCGGGGCCACTGGCTTTATTCACGTCAAGGTTACTCAGGACCCGACATACTCGTCACGCACCCATCAGGAGGAATAGGGGGCCGCAAATCACCGGAGTCCAGACGCGAAGATTCCACAAAAAGAGAAGTTGAAAGAGATGTTATTTTCTTACCTCATATAATAGTTTTTGATTGAATTGAACAACATTTTTAAAGAAGATAGTCTCACCAATTTGCATGCTTTGCATACGTCGTTGGACATCTATATCACCAGGATGTTCTTGATGGGTTGTTGGTGTAGATCTGTGCGAGGCCCTGCCTCCCTGTACGGTTGGCGCAGGCACACCAGCCCTGATTGGAGGAGCTACTGATGGTGGACCCCAAGCCGATGGTAGCTGAGGGCGGGGCCCTGGTTGTTGTTGCTGCTGAGAACGCCTCTGAGGCTGATCGCCAGGTCTACGCGGTGGGGGCCCAGCGTTGTCCCCCCCTCTACCAGCCCGTCCACGGGAGCGTCTTCGCCCAGGTTCAGCCATCTACAAATAAACAAGCAAGGACATTTTTACAAAATATCTCCAACACGTCTGGGACACAGTGCCGCGCGAGACGCTGAGACGAGCGCACGCATTTTATACAGCTCGCTATTTCGTTTCTAATTTTTGAAACTACCCACATATTATAATTATCCAAATGTTTACTTATAATGACTGATAGGCCGGGCATTAGTAATAGTGAGTTGAGTGGGAGTGATTGCATGGAGGCAGAAATAATTCGGAACGAGAGTAAACGACTGGTTTTTGTACATAAAGCAATGGAAGAGAGTACCAGTTTGTCGAATGAGAATCGGAGGGTCACAGAAAAGAGAAAAAGAGAAGATAGTGAGGAAATCGTAGAAGATGATGATGGATTAATAACCGTTAGGAATAAAAAAGTGGCGAGAAGGGCTTCTAGAAAATCGGATCGGATTCGGTGAAAAAAATGTACACGTTCCGAATTACACTGTTAGCATTACGGGAAAAGAAACGATATTACCGAAACAATTTGGTTTGGCAAAATTATTGAGGGCAGAGAAGATAATAAATATTAGTAAAATTCGATATAAAAATGCGTACAAAGCGATACTGGAATTTGAAGACAGAGAAAACGCTGAAAACCTAGTCAAGTGTCAAAAATTCCAAAGTCTAGGTTTTAGATGTCAGTTTGTGGATGAAACCAATCTATCGTATGGAGTTGCGAAACAAATAGATTTGGATATAAAAGAAGAAGAAATTCTGCAAAGTGTAGAATGTGAGTACGAGATTGTTACGGTAAGAAGATTAAAGAGACTTAACATTTCAGGAGAATGGGTGGATTATGAAACTGTACGTATATGCTTTAACACCTCAACGTTACCCTCATATATATATATATATATATTTATAATGTATAGGCTCACGTTTGACCACTATCTCACCTGATGGTAAGCGATGATGTGGCCGACGATGGAACACGCTTGCCTAGAAGCAATCTATTCACTCTCGACTTAAAGACCCCTGGGTTATAGCTATCAGGAAACACAGACTCCGGCAGGGAATTTCACTCCTTAGCTGTACGCATAATAAATGTATTCCCAAAACGCTTTGTACGTATGGGTGGGATGTCCACCATGTACCGGTGGCGCAACGCCGTACGTCTTGTGGTCCGATGATGAAACGGACTTGGTGGAATTAAATTGTGTAACTCCAGTGCACACTCCCCGAAATGTAAACGATAAAAAACGGACAGGCAAGCAACTCGGCATCTATGCTCAAGACTTTGGAGTTTTGACTTCACAAGTGCATCATAGGCAATCCTATGATCTTCTTGGCACGCCTTTCAATCGACTCTAGTGCATCAAGCTGGTATTTGGTTGACCCATCCCAAAGATGAGAGCAGTACTCCATATACGATCTAACTTGAGCTTTATAGAGGTTGAGTAGCTGTTCCGGCGTGAAATACCGTCTCACCTTTGCTAAGATACCCAATTTTTTGGTAGCTAGTTGGTCTTTTGCCTCGATATAGGAGCCGAAATTGAGGGTAGACGAAAGCGTTACCCCAAGAAGCTCAAGATTGTCGGTAATTGGCACGGTTACACCCCGGAAAGATGGAGCAGGGTGGAATTGGCTCCGTTTAGCGGAGAAAAGACATGCCTGGGTTTTCGTCGCATTGAACTTGACCAGATTGGCATCGCCCCATCCTGAGACAGCCTCTAACGACACGTTCAAGCGTTCAACCATAGCCTCTCGGAGAGACCGGATTTGCGACCCACTAGCTCGCGCGTCGGACATGTAACTTTCAGCAACAGTGCTGTCGTCTGCATACCCAAAGGTTCCGGGTTTAAGTAGGTCATTTATGTGCAGCAAAAACAGCGTTGCTGAGAGCACCGACCCCTGAGGGACTCCGGCATTAATCTCCATTTGACCCGACGAGCAGCCACCAATTACCACTCGGATGGATCGATCCCTCAAGAAGTCCGCAATCCAATCACACAGACCAGTGGGTAGACCGAAGGAAGGAAGCTTAGCAATAAGGCTTTCGTGCCAGACCCTATCGAAGGCCTTCGAGATATCAAGGGACACGGCAAGGGCTTCCCCATGTTTCTCAATCGCCTCGCTCCAGATGTGTATGGCATACGCTAGAAGGTCCCCAGTAGACCGATTTCGACGAAAGCCGTATTGCCGGTCGCTGAGGATGTCGTTAGCTTCCAGGTATGCCAGAAGCTTCCTGTTAATTACCCGTTCCATACTCTTACAGAGGATGGACGTAACAGAGATGGGTCGGTAGTATGCCGGGTCAGCTCGACTGCCCTTCTTGGGCACAGGCTGAACGTTAGCTTGCTTCCAAGCCATCGGTACTTTTCCAGTCTCATATGAGAGGCGAAATAGGCGAGTCAGGATTGGAGACAACTCAGGCGCACAAGTTTTTAGAACGAGCGCTGGTATCCCGTCGGGGCCACTGGCTTTATTCACGTCAAGGTTACTCAGGACCCGACATACTCGTCACGCACCCATCAGGAGGAATAGGGGGCCGCAAATCACCGGAGTCCAGACGCGAAGATTCCACAAAAAGAGAAGCAAAAAGGTTTGCTTTCTCCTTAGCGGTGTGGGCCAGTGACCCATCGGGTTTCAACAGTGGCGGAAGTGAGGGGCGGCAGAAGTTCGATTCAACCGACTTTGCCAGAGACCAAAACGCTTTGCTACCAGCGGGGTATGAAGCAAGTTTGTTCCCTATTCGGCTAATGTGGTCGAACCGAGACTTTCGCAACACCTTTTTGCGGGACTTGGCAGCCCTGTTGAAGGCTTTCTTCTTAAGAGTCACGTCCGAGCATCGGCCCAAGCTTGGTATGCTGCGTGTTTAATCGCATCGGCGCGAAGACACTCGGCGCCAAACCAAGGTCGAGTCTGGTCCGACATTGCTACGTCAGAGAATGGGATATAGTATTCCATTCCCCGTCGCAACACATCCGTCACGGCATCAGCGCACGACGAGGCATCCTCCGAAGAAAAGCAAGTGGGCTGCCAAGGATAGCATGCGAAGAAAGACCGCATGCCATCCCAATCTGCTGACCTGTATCGCCAAACCCGCCGAGTGCCTCTAGGGCTTGGATCGGGCGGGAAGTAGACAGACACAGACTTAACCAGACAGTGGTCAGAACTGCCTAGAGGCGAAGATATCGACACTGAGTAGCGGTCTGGATCTGTCGTCAGCAGAAGGTCCAAGCAATTGGCAGTGTGCGAATCCACATCCGGCACCCTCGTTGCTCCCTGGACCAGCTGGGTGAGATTCAATTCTAGCGCTAGCTTCCGCATCTCACGGCCAGCATGGTCTGTGCACTGGTACAGGAAAAGCCACTCCTGGTGGTGCGCATTAAAGTCCCCCAGTAACGCTAATTGGGCGGAAGGGTAACGCTGCTGAGCCGCATCTGCCGCCTCACTCAGATGCTGTGTGAGCCCGGACGCCTCCTGATCTCCGCTATGCGAGCGGTAGACACAAGTGTAGATTATTTTATCTAGGCCTGTGTCAACCAAAGCCCAAAGCGTTAAGAACTTGGGAGTCCTCAAGATCGCGGAGACGCCGATAGCAGAGGTCGTCCTGGGCATACATACATACGCCCGCGTGTGGTTTGAAGTTGTGCTCCAGGGTAAACCCTGGGTATGAAAGATACGACACGTCGGACGGACCTCTGATCTGAGTCTCCGTAAGGAATAGTAGAGCTGGTTAGGAGATGAGAAGGAAGTGAAATGAGGTTCCACGCTGCTAACCTTCAAGCACGCACTGAAAGGACGACATCATTAGGGGACTAGTCTGGAGACTACGGGGACGCCCGAGCCCCCCGAGAATGTCCATCGGGCCCTCTTGTCTGGTCGCCAACCAGCACGATGGCGCATTTCGGGATTTTTCGGGCAGCCTTTCTTGTGTGGCTAGCACATTACTTGGACCCAACTATCTGCGGTCGGCCAGCGGTGCACCGTGCCTCGGATCCTGATACCCTCCGCGACCAGTCTCCCGATACATGCTGGTCTGCTTGCGTTAGAACAGCTATTTCGACCCAACTCCTCTAGACTGGCTACACTGAGCATCATACCGGAACACGGCCAGGCCGCTTGGCGGTACGTCTTTGCTCAGTGGGTGGTCGCAAGCCAACGGTCGAAACCTACCACCAGTTAGTGTCACCTGATTAGCACCACCCGGGGACCACGTGTAGGGTCTTACTTTGGGTATTCTCCTACGGACGCGGGTGACTCGGCCCCCGAATATAAATATGTATGGATGTAAATTTAAAATAGAACCCTACATGTTCCCTGTCGCACAATGCTCCGGGTGCTGGCGCTTCGGGCATTTATTAAAGGCGTGCCCAACAAAAATAATACGCTGTAGACCGAAATGTGGACAGAATCATAGTAATTGTGACACGACTGACTTCAATTGCATTAATTGTAAAGGTTCACATATGGCACTAGACAAATCTTGTCGCGTCTTTACAAAAGAGAAGCGTCTGAGGGAAATTATGTGCGAGAATAACTACACATATCGGAAAGATTTATCTACATACAGAGAACAAAGCAAGGCTGTGGAAACTGCTCAAAATTATCATGAGATAGATATTAACATATTGAGGAAAGTGCATACAACCAAATTGATACAAGGTTTGTTAAATAAAAAATCGTACAGAGACACAAAGAAATATCCATGATTTGAAAGTTGACACGCCACAGATAGGCGCCGAGAACACAGGAGATCAAAGTGAAGAAGAATCATCCGAGTCGGTCATTTTGGGAAACTCATTAAAGAAGCGCGTCCGTATGGTGTTCGGACGTAAAGAATCACACCATCCCATCTCCTCCCGTGGGTGTCGTAAGAGGCGACTAAGGGACATACCAGACATTGGGCAGCAGCATTCTCTGTGGATTTCAACCACCACACTGCGATCGCCAACCCGCCTGCCAAGCGTGGCGATTATGGCAAACCCCCCTCTATGAACGACACAACAAAAAAATGGCCCCTAGTGCCCGGCAGCCCGGCTATCCTTGACTCCGGTAGCGGTCAAGGCAATGGCGAGGCAAGGGGTGCTAAGAATCTCCGGAAGGGATCCGGCTACCCCAAAAAACGACTGTACCTGGCAACATACAACACGCGTACACTGAGGTCCGATGAGAAGGTCACCGAACTTGAGGAGGAATTGAGTGGGTTACGTTGGAGTATTGTAGGATTATCTGAAGTCCGAAGACAGGGGGAGGACACGATAATTCTTAAATCCGGTAACCTGCTCTATTTTCGGGAGGGTGATCAACAGTCCCAGGGTGGTGTCGGGTTTTTCGTCCACAGGTCCCTTGTGAACAATGTGGTGAGGATCGAGAGTGTGTCGACCAGGGTGGCGTACCTTATACTCAGAATATCATCAAGATATTCGCTGAAGGTCATACAGGTTTATGCCCCGACCTCGTCACACTCCGACGACGAAGTAGAGACCATGTATGAGGATGTATCCAGAGCCATACATGGTCATAAAACTCATTTCACTGTGGTCATGGGGGATTTTAACGCGAAACTGGGTAAACGAGACGGTGACGAGCTGCGAGTGGGGCAATTTGGATTGGGTCGTCGGAACCACCGGGGACACCTACTGGCTAGCTTTATGGAGAAGGAGGGCCTCTACATGATGAACTCCTTCTTCAGAAAGCGTGAGCATAGAAGGTGGACCTGGCAAAGTCCTGACGGTGCAACTAAAAATGAGATTGACTTCATCATATCGACCAAGAAGCAAATATTCAATGATGTCTCTGTGATCAATGCGGTGAAAACTGGAAGCGATCACCGCATGTTAAGAGGCACATTGAATATCAACATCAAGCTTGAAAGGTCTCGACTGGTGAAGTCTACGCTCCGTCCAGCACAGATCCATATCCAAAACTCCGAGTGCTTTCAGCTCGAACTCCACAACCGTTTCGAGTGCCTAGGGAGCTCCGTGGACGAATATAATGATGGGTTCGTGGAAACTGTCCACACGGTTGGGTCTAAATTTTTCAAGACTCACCGTACAAATAAGAAAAAAAGGCTCTCGGATCCGACCCTCGAGCTCATGAAGAAGAGGCGTGAGATGATTCTGCAGTCTTCAGACGATGCGTGCAGATACCGGCAACTCAATAGACGGATATCAAAGTCTCTGAAACGCGACCTTCGTCGCTTTAATACCGAAAGGATTAAGGAGGCGATGGAGCGGAACGAGGGCTCTAAAGTTTTTGCACGAGATCTGTCTATTGGACAAAGCCAGCTAACAAAACTGAAGACCGACGATGGCAGAGTCATTTCCGCCAAATCGGAGCTTCTGGGAGAGATCGAGACCTTTTATGGGCAGTTATACACATCTATCACTAAACCCGCTGCAAATCTAGCAAATCCAAGAGCTAGATTGACTCGACACTACACCGAAGATATCCCGGACGTCAGCCTGTACGAGATTAGGATGGCTCTGAAGCAGCTGAAAAACAACAAGGCGTCGGGTGAGGACGGAATTACAGCCGAACTCCTGAAGGCGGGTGGAAAACCGGTCCTTAAGGCCCTTCAGAAGCTATTCAATTCCGTCATCCTCGAGGGAAAAACGCCACAGGCATGGAGCAGAGGTGTGGTGGTGCTCGTCTTTAAGAAGGGCGACAATGCCCTGCTTAAGAATTACAGACCCATCTCACTTCTGAGCCATGTCTATAAGCTGTTTTCCAGAGTCATCACGAACCGTCTTTCACGCAGGTTCGACGACTTCCAACCTCCCGAACAAGCCGGATTCCGAAAAGGCTTTAGTACCGTAGACCACATACATACGCTGCGGCAGATTATACAGAAGACTGAGGAGTATAATCAGCCTCTCTGCTTAGCGTTTGTGGACTACGAGAAAGCCTTTGATTCGATCGAGACCTGGGCTGTACTGCAGTCTCTCCAACGGTGCCAGATTGACTATCGGTACATCGAAGTGCTGAAGTGTTTATACAAAAACGCCACCATGTCAGTCCGACTCCAAGACCAAACATCGAAACCTATCCTTTTGCAGCGAGGTGTGAGGCAGGGAGACGTTATTTCTCCTAAACTCTTCACGGCTGCAATGGAGGATGTCTTCAAGGTTCTGGAATGGAGAGGACTAGGCATTAATATCAATGGCGAGTACATCACTCACCTTCGGTTTGCCGACGACATAGTAGTCATGGCTGAGACTACGGAAGAACTCAGTACAATGCTCGGTGACCTCAGTAGAGCTTCCGAAAGAGTGGGTCTTAAAATGAACATGGACAAAACCAAAGTTATGGTTAACATCCATGTAGCACCCACTCCTATTAAGATCGGAGACTCTACACTCGAAGTTGTGGACGATTACGTTTACCTGGGACAGACGTTCCAGTTGGGTAGGTCTAACTTCGAGAAAGAGGTCAATCGTCGAATCCGACTCGGCTGGGCAGCTTTTGGGAAGTTGCGCGGTGTCTTCTCGTCTAATATACCACAGTGTCTCAAGACGAAAGTCTATGACCAGTGCGTGTTGCCAGTGATGACTTATGGCTCCGAAACGTGGTCGCTTACAATGGGCCTTATAAGAAGACTCAAAGTCACCCAACGGGCGATGGAAAGGGCTATGCTCGGAGTTTCCCTGCGTGATCGCATCAGAAATGAAGATATCCGCAGGAGAACCAAGGTTGCCGACGTGGCTCGAAGAGTCGCCAAACTTAAGTGGCAATGGGCAGGGCACATTGCACGCAGAACAGATGGTCGATGGGGACGAAAGGTTCTGGAGTGGCGACCACGTACCGGAAGACGCAGCGTTGGAAGGCCTCCAACAAGGTGGACCGACGACCTGGTCAGGGTCGCGGGAATCCGATGGATGCGTGACGCACAGGACCGGTCGTTGTGGCGACGCTTGGGGGAGGCCTATGTCCAGCAGTGGACGTCTTTCGGCTGATATGATGATGATGATGATTAAAGAAGCATAAGAAAAAGAAGAAAATATCAAATCGGAGTTATAATGTGATACAGGACGACAGAGAAGTTTTATCAGTAACACAGGAAAATAGTGGAAACAAAGATGAAGCTGCAGAACGTAAAATAGATTTCAAAAAGCTGTTACATAAGTTGAAAGAAATCATTAAATCGGACTGTAATTTTGATGTTAAAGTTAAATTAGTATTCAGTTTTATATTTGAAGAATGTTTTCAGTATATTTGGAAGTTAGTGAAGGAGACAGATGTTATAAGCACAATCTTTTCCACATTATGTGGCTTGTTTGTGTAAAGATATCGACTTAAACATTATGCAGTGGAATGCACAGAGCTTGAAACCAGAAATAGGAGGTAAAATGTTTGTTGTTGCAAGAAAAGGTACACATTTCAGCATTAATAAGTGAAACATGGTTAGGAGAACAGGTATGTCTTAATTTTAATCAATACAATATATTTAGACGTGATAGAGAGGATTCGTATGGTGGAGTAATGATAATGACACATTATTCATTAAGTGTTGAGTAAGTTCACTTTAGGGTAGATAATTCAGGCATCGAATTAGTATGCATTAAAATAAACAATTCCAGCTACATGCGACATATAATTTTAATATATTGCCCTAGTTCTGTACAAAAAATCCAATCCGATTGGGATAGTACTTTTTATAGGTTTCCTAAAATCTGTTTGATAGCTGACTGTTTGTCTAACTGTTTGATGAGGACTTCAATGCCCATCATGCGAATTGGTCATATAAAAATGATAGTAGAGGTAAACGAATTTTTGAATCGGCATTTGAGTTTGGTTTTACTTCACTCAACAATGGGCAACCTACTAGACTAAAATTAGTAAATGGTAGTTTACAAAGCTCATCTCCTGATGATAAATTCGTATCGGTTGATATAAATGATAAATGATCTTTATTTTGTAAATAGGTTTTCAAAAAACACTTTTACACGACAAATTTGTTTTCAGTCAGTTTTAACAAGATGAGGCCGGTGTTTCCTAGCTGACTACCCTGAGAAGAAACACCGAAACAAACTCAGGGGTCAAAGTCTCTTTTAAAGTCCATACAGTAAACATGTAATGGTCAAATCATATGAGAACCATGCAGACCAGTGCCTCAGATGGTCTTTTGAGGAAAGAACCACACAGATTTGAGTGGACCTGTCCAGTCAGTGCAAGCATTTGTCAGTATTCGTGTAGTTCAAACTTAGGACTACCAAGGAGCTCAACGACTTGAAGAACAATACCAAAGATAGGACATTTGGGTAGGCCGCGTCAAATACTCAAAACTGCCAGACATCATGTAAAAATACAGAAAAGAAAAAAGTTATCCACATAGTTCCTACATTCACAATAATAAAATACTAGTATTTACAAAATGTAACACTTGACATAATTATATAAAATAAAATAAAAAATATTATTATCAATATTTATCAAATCATTAAAATATTATCAAATTAAAATAAAATAAAGAACCTTCTAAGTTCTAAGTCTAATTGTAAAATAAAGTTTTAAACAAGAATCATCAAATGTCAAAATGTAAAATAAAAATAACACATATTTACAAAGATTTTTTTCCAGACGTTTATTTAGCATTTATGAAGACATTTGGAATCCTGATTCTGAAAATAAAAATCGTTTTCATCTATCAGCTTTAGTTTTTGAGATATGGCGTATGTTTAATTTTGTAGAAAAATACAAAAAAAAAATATTCTATAAAAAATATTTATTTTGGGAAACAGTAAAAATTATCTTTTTAATGATTTTTTTTTCCTGAGATGCTTATGGTAGATCTTGTTTTAAACTCCAGCAATAATAATCTGCCATCATATGCGCATTTCATCTGCCCTCATATCGATTCTCCATGTTGCGAATTTCTCGATGGAGTCTTTCTCCATGTTCATCACTAAAATGGCCAAGATTTTCAGGAAAATGGTCCAGATGAGAGTAGAAGTAATGAAAGATTACGGTCATGTTGCAACCAAGATCGCTCAGACATAACAACATAATGTGGGCTAAGTTTTGGTAGTTTGATGCTTTAGTATAACCAAAAAGTTTTTCATTACTGATACAAATAATTTCCATGCGTTAGACTCGTTTTCATTATTATAATTTTTTTTATTACATCATTAAATAGCAGACGTATTGGTGTTCCATCAAATATTCCAGTTTTAAACTTTTCTGTGGTTATCATCATCTATTATGTTGTCTTATTCCATTTGGCTAGAAGCTGCTGCTGATATCGAAGGTAAAACTGCTAGTATAGGCTCTTGATCTAGAATTGGTAACAAAGTTGGTCGTTTAGCAGGTGGGTAAAGCAAGATAAATCCATTTACTGCTATTATTTGAATTTACTTTAATTTGAGTTTACATTAAGGACGCAAAAATAACAATAAAAAAAGGTGATTTTTTTGTTCTCGCCAGATTATGGGCACGGGAACTTCAGGGAACTTCTTTTTCCACTTGTCCATTGTCGCAAACTAACAACACAATTTTAACGAACAGTTTTAGGCACCCATAGCTTGTCCAAATTACATACTTGTGTACTTTAAAATGGTCGGTATAGGTACGTAGTTTTTACGAAATCTGTTCCGATTTTCTATATTTAAAAAAAACATATTAGCTACAAATAAAGCATAAACTCTCCGGATCGTTTCAACAACTACTCCTTGATGTAGAAACCGCTATAATTTTACCTTAACTGATATCAACACTGTGTTAAATTCATAAATGTGCGCCTACCCTTATATAAAAAACCAAAAAGCTGTATACGGAAAATAAAAGCTGATAGATAGAAACGGTTGGTACATTTAAACTTACTGAATCAAAAGATAATGGAAAAGTAAAAAAACTTTCCGAAAATTTTTAAAAAGTCTAATTTTGTAGATATGTGTAATCATTATAATATATATAGTAGTAATAAGAAAACACATATATAACAACTATTATAGATAGTACTGGAGCAGATCAATCCCAAGCTGTTTTGTCTTCAAGATACTCTTTTACAGTATAAAAAGCCTTCTGACAAAGTTTCCGCTTTACAAATGATTTAAACTTATTCAGGCTAAGTTCTTGAATGTGACTGGGAAGTTTATTATAAAAGTGTATACATTGGCATCTAAATGAGCCTCCTATTTTTTTGAGCCTGGTTGCAGGAACTACAAATTTTTGTTTTTTTCCTAGTATTTACGCTATGGATATCACTATATTTTTTAAACATGTTTTTTTTTTATGAACATACAAAATATTGTCATAGATATACTGAGAAGGTACAGTCAAAATATCAATATTTTTTAATTTATCTCTGAGCGAGTATTTGGGACTCAATTTATAAATAGCATGAATAGCCCTTTTCTGCAAAACAAAAATTGACTGGGTATCGGCGGCATTTCCCCACAATAAAATGCCGTATGACATAACACTATGAAAATAGCTGAAATAAACTAAACGGGCTGTTTCTAAGTCAGTTAAATTTCGAATTTTTCTAACAGCATATGCTGCAGAGCTAAGTTTTTTAGATAATTTATCAATATGTGGGCCCCACTGAAGCTTAGAATCTAGAGTTATGCCCAAAAACACTGTAGTGTCTTCAGGTCTCAACTCTTTACCCTTTATTTGTACACTAGTTTCCACTTGTCTAACATGTGGCATCGTAAATTCAATACATTTAGTTTTTTTTTCATTAATTCATGAATCCCCAAGCGACACCCGGTGGCCGCGCATCTATTGTCTTACTATTGTGTCTCTAATTGACGGTATCTGAAGGGTTAAGCAGAAGGTTATTGACATTAAACCAGCGTACTATTTTAGAAAGAGCTATATTTATATCGTCAGTATCTGATTGCTGACGTTTGAGCTTAAACAAAAGGGAAATATCGTCTGCAAACAACACTATATCATGGTTATCCTTTATCAGGTAAGGTAAATCATTTATATAAATTAGAAATAAAAATGGTCCAAAAATTGGATCCACAGAATTTCCCCATAAATCTGTAGTCTTTTTACATTTAAAGTGTTAAAGGTTTTAATTATATCTAAATAAATCACATGTTCGAAATTAAAATTGAAGTCGCAAACTTTAACATTTTCTTTAAGCAGAGACTCTGCAGCAGAGGGTGATGAGTTCAGAGATTTTGTTGTTAATATGGGGATCTCCGAAAAGAAGTTTTCAAAAGCCGCGGCAACCTGAGTGTCCGATTTAATCACATTGTCATCAATTACAAGGCTTAAGTCACTACAAGGTTTTGTGGACCTTCCAGTCTCATTATTTATAATATTCCAAGTCGTTTTAATGATATTATTACTATTTTTAATTTTAGAACTCAAATAACGCGACTTTGCAACAGAGCATACTTTTTTAAATAATTTGGAATAATTTCTAACATATAAACTAAATTCATCAGTGTTAACATAAATCTTTTCATCATACAACTCATAAAGCCGAGTTCTACTTTTATGAATACCAATGGTAGCCCATTCACTGAAAGATACGTTACTATTGACGGAAATGGTCTTAGGTATAAAGGTGGAATCAAAATGCTTACAGTAGCCATCAAAAAAACCTTCATATTGATGATTGATATAATCTAAAGTTGACAACGTTGGTAAATTATCAATGAGTTTAGTTTTAAAAGTTTCTAAACGACTCACAGTTTTAGGGTTAACAGTGATATTCTTTTTAGCTACTTTGGTCTTTGGGTTTTCAAAAGTAATTAATTGTCCGCAATGATCAGAATCAAGTAAATTTATTATCTGTTTGTGTCTAGGGATAACATCTGTATAAATATTATCAATGCAAGTGGCGCTAGTAGGAGTTATTCTCGTGGGCTCCAAAAACAAGTTAATAAGATTGTAGGACTGAAATAAACTTATAATTTTACTACATGTAGCTGAGTATTATAATAAATTAATATTAATATCACCACAGGCAATTATGTATTTGTTTGATTTAGAAATCTTATGAAACACTTCATCCATGACCTTTTCAAAGCAGTCATACAATCCAGAAGGGGGTTTATACACACTTAATATAATAAACTGCTCCAACTCAATACAGGCTATTTCAATTGACCGCTCGACAGATAGACTCACAACATCTTTCCGTTCTTTATATTTCAGGTGGTTATTGCTAAAATTGAACATGTACTGGTGGCTTTTAAGCCAATGTTCTGTTATACAAAGAATATCAATATTATTACAATTAAGGAAAAGTTCTACTTCTAAATCTTTATTCATTAATCCTTGAATATTTTGATGCACCAGGTTGATACTATTTATTGATTTCAAAACTTGACTAGAATGATTCTTGTTTATTACATTTATGCTAGAGATTGCCTCTGTTGTCTTATTTACTAATTTAAATTAATATTAAGGTCAATATTTGATGCCAAGTTATTGGCAGAATCAATAGTCAAGCCATCGCATTGCTCAATAGAAGCAATTTGTTTAGCCAAGTTCTTGGCTGTAATAAAAAAATAATATGATAGCGACCAGGGACCGTACAACCCCGAATATAAGTTAACTCTTTCGAAAGGGTTACAGGTTGAACGCCTATAGCAACGGAAAGGGTTACCTCTTGATAGTGCTAGCCCCTTCATAACCCTAACGTTAGGGTAACCCTTTCAATAAGTTAACTCGTTCAAGAGGTTACCGGTTCTTGCATGATATCCAATTGAAACAATAACCCTTTGAAAGGGTTCGTCGTCCAAAACCCTTTAAAACCCTTTGATAACCATAGGGTTTTAAAGGGTTTTGGAAAGCAGGAATAGATTTTGACCTTGAAAGTTTGGAATCGTATAGAATTCTGCCGTCCCTACGAAAAGTGCAATAACTAGGTCAAACCTGATTTCGAGATAAACGCGGGAAAAGATTTTATTTTTATTTTGATTGTATCTCCATCACTATACATGGTATCGGATTGAAACTTTCACTACACGATGTAAAACAATGTAGAGAATATTATGTGGTACTTAATGTTTGTTCCTGCATTTATTCCCGATATAAAAACCAATAAATACAATAATGGTAAGTATTATTACTATGTAGAAAGAAAGTTTACTAGTCATAACCGCAACAAGTAACCTATTTATTGCACTAATGGTTAGGAAACCAACATGATGCATTTTTGACTAGCAATTCATTTTTTTTTTAACTGCTTCCTAACCAAATATGCATTAAGTTTCTTATTTATCGCGGTTTTCATTAGTAAGAGACAAGTTTAAAACGCCAAAGTTTTAACTTGTTACTATTATAAAAACAGAGATGTTACACTTTTATGTCAAATACCTATGACTAAACAGAAGTTTGCAAAACATTATTTTACCTCTTACCGATTTAGCATGAAACTGTTTTCGGTAAAGTCAAGTCAACTCATAATATCTGCGTTCAGTTGTGTTTTTAAAATAATGTGAAATCGGTTATATTTATAATTTAATGAATAAAAAACAATTTTTCATATTCAATCTTTTTTATTTCTAACTAAAAAAGTACAATCACAATGGCAATCACTTCGCTATTTTACTTATTAATTCTGGTCTATTAGCCAGCATTTAAAATTCAACGGTTACTACAATTAAATAACAAACATTTCAAAATTAATCTTAACAGTAGTTAAAGTACACAATCGTTATTTTTAAAAACAAACTTAAAAAAATGTAATCTACTTTTTTATTTTAAGACACAATTTGAGATCAATGTTTTTTTCAGTGTAACTTATGACTAATTAAATATTTTTAGTCTAGGTTTAAAGCTCGGGACGTTTCAGGTAAGTTTAACCAAAAACCTCTCCTGGTTTCAGGCATCAAAGGTACTAAGTCGGCTATTATTCTATCTTTTCGTTCTTTTGTTATTCCTCTCGGTGAATTCTTGTTTGCAAAATTAGGAAAGCATTTGTTTTTAGTTATTTTGACCTGTAGAAAATCTAGTTCTTTCCAATCAGACACGTGGGTAGCTTTTTGCTTTATGGTAAATGCTCCTCTTTCGGCTCTGACTGCCATGATGTCTTTTAGATAGACTCTGGGTTCCATGTTTCGAATTTTATGCTGAGACGACATATCCTCATAACTATAAAAATCAGATACTGTCATCACTCTTACTATGTTTTTTTTTGAATTGGCCATTTTTACCGAATCTACAAAGTCATCAAAATCATAAACTTTCTTTTTCTTTTTTAATGCCATTTCTACCTGATGGTGAAAGCTATCAGCTGACATGAACGTATGGCCTGGTTCAAAATATTTTACGGTAATTGATTCGGCAGCAATCAGCTGACTATTTACTATGTTCACCAGAAAACACATAAACGCCCAGTTTTTGTTTTGGGCCGCGCAATTGTCGGCCCATACAACGATATGTTTCATGTCGCATTCATGTATAAAAAACGATCTGGGGCCCGAGTCTGCTATTTTTATAAATTTGTCATTCCAACACGATCCCATTGTCATTTTGCTAAAAGTTCGTGATCTGCTAACTCATAATGATCAATCATTGATCGGTCAATGGTCTCGTAAGATAGTGATGGTAGAATGACAATATCAAGTTTATTAAAACCAATAACTGCACAATAACGTTCTAATGGTAGGTCACTGATCAAAACAACTGTCAAAAGTTTTGCAAATTACCGCATACGTCAGATATTCATTTGTCATTATGTACGAGATTAGCATTTTAAGCCACTTCTTTCAATGAAATGTCAGTGGTTGACCATTGGAAAGTCATTATGACGCCATTATATTAGTAGATTACCAAAACTTATCAAAATCAACAATTATGAAGTCAATGACAGACCATTCTGACACTATTGTAATAGCAGACTTGAGGCCCTGAATGCTGAAATGATATCTTCTTGGCTTCTACCAGAGACAGTTTCATTCCAAAGCACTGCATAAGGAACATTTGTACCATTACTACCTCCAAGTGGAACGAAACTTTCGTTAAATGTAATAACACGAGGACAAAATATCGCTGTTTTATATTGGTCCATTCGTGGCAACATGATTACTTTCTGTAGATCTACAGAAAAGTATATGCAGTCTTTGTCAGTAAGAACTTGCTCTTTTTCTCGTTGATATTCCTCTCTGGATTCCGTGTATCGTGACTTATGTATACTGTTTTGGATACAGAGGTCACAGTTTTCCCGAGAACACTCAGTATGTGATTTAAAGAGAGCACATTGCTCACATTGTTCATGCCCGAGATGAGCAAAGGAAATATTCATTTCTTTTACAACCTTTCGATATGTTTCAAAAGAGACCGACATATTGGGATATTTTTCAATAAAGCATTGATGCATCATTGTTACATTGATGTCACTCGGCAGATAAAGTTTATTATATTATATGTTCGCGACGGTAATGTGAAATTGTTGGATTAAAACTTTGTATATAATAATAATATAATAATAATATTCCACAACTGTCACACAACGCCGTCTAGTCCCAAGCTAAGCAGAGCTTGTGTTATGGGTACTAGACAACTGATAAACATACTTATATATTTCTAAATACATACATATTATAGATAAATTACACCCAGACACAGAACAAATGATTATGCTCATCACACAAATATTTGTCCTGGGTATATGATCCTTGATTACGTCTCTGTCTATGACATTTTGGCGTTTGTATGATCCTCGTTTATCTTTTTGATTATCAATTTCCTTACTGAGTGCCGAGTGAATATGTCTGTTATTTTGTGGGTTATAACCAAGTGTCGTGAAAAAAAAAGTTTTGCAAACATAAATTTTTTCATGTTTGACTTGAAAATGATAGTAATACGAAACATCTCTTTTCTTATTTCGACCTTTCTTAGTAGTTCTTGTTTTTATTTCCTTCGATTCGACCATTCCTTTAATGAATAAGCCTCTAGACTCCCAATCTAATCTTATGTACCGATCATGTATTTCTCTTCTAATTTCTTCAGAAATCTTAGTTGTGCATTTTTTACGACATTTACCATCACACGGTGGTTTCAGTGACAGCTTTTCATCAGCATTTTCTTTTTTCTGTCTTTGTCGATCCGCAAGGGATATATTAAATCTACGTCTTTTCCTTGGAAAGCCCGCTTTAGTCAGTCCTTTCTCATTCTCAGGTATTACGAATTCTTCTACTTCACTATTTTCACGTTCAGTCTCCTCACGTTCAATCTCCTCACGTTCAGTATCTTTATGTTCAGTCTCTTCACCTTCAATCTCCTCATGTTCAGTCTCTTCATATCCAGTCTCCTCACGTTCAGTGTCCTTACGTTCAGTCTCTTCATGTTCAGTCTCCTTACGTTCAGTGTCTTCACGTTCAGTCTTATCATATTCAGCCTCTTCTCGTTCAGTCTCATCTTGTTCAGTCTCATCATGTTCAGTCTGTTCACGTTGTCTTTTTGCCTCTAGTTTCTTTATGTTCAAGTAAATTTCTTTTAATACAAATGGGTGAATCAGAATCTGAAATTATAAAATCTGGGATATAGTCTTTATCAATGACACTATCGTCGGAATCTTCAAAATAATTTACAGGTCTGTTCATGTTTTAATATTCTTCTTCGGATGGTAGGGTTTCATAGCACTTTAGAGAATGTCTAGTAATAGTTGTTTCAAAAGATTTGACTTTTTGAACAGCAGACGGTTTAATTTTTGATGGCCTTGGAATCAGCTGATGGCTGGTAGGTTTAGATGGAGAAACATGTGGTTTTGAGTTTTGTTTTTGCGAAATAGCCAAAGAAAGAATTTTGTCTCTTCTGGACATGGTGTTGCCTGAAAAAAAGAAATATTATGCTTAGGGACAAAAAAACAACAGGCGTAAAGAAAGCATAAAATACGCACTGATAAATATAAACAAACATAATAATACTGGATATTGCCTCAATGGTCAAGCGGTCACAAGCGCCTAATTCTCGTGCCGGGCAAGTGTTATTGGATTTTTCTATCGAGAAATTCTTAAGATTGCCACCTACCTATTACAAATGGCTCTTAACCATCGTGATAAAACATCCACTACGCTACCCGAGTGTGGAGTAGTAAACTATATACTTATATTCAAGAACTTGCAGGCTTATTATAGGTTTTCTTACTTTTCCCTTCACGGTCAGAGATCGTGTCAATGAAAACAAAAATAAAAACTTTGGAAAAGTTAGTGATGAGTACCTGAGATTGAATCCGAGTGACTTGGAAGTCTAAAGAGAGATGCCACACGAGCGTTGCTGGTGCGCTGTGACGCCTGGACGGTGACGCTACGAAGTTCTATTATAATATAAACGCTTACATATTAATCGTTTTAATCCGTTGGACCAATGATCTATCTTACAAAATACTATTTATAAAAAGCTTGCACAGTATTACACTTAAAATAAAAAAGGAAGTGATAACGTAATAATAGCAAAATGCAATTAACCGGTAGAAGCGCCACGAGTTAGTTATCTACGCAAACGTCGCGCGTCGTAATCGTCGGTCGTTGCGTACCTAACTACCTACACTCAGCCGCGGCCGGCGCGCGGCGCGCATTTTGCATTGCCAATCAAATGGTGTATAAAACGATGGAGCGTGGTCAACGGCCGTGTGGCATCGCTCTTCAAAGTTATATCAACTTTTAAGTACATTAAATTAATAACTAATTAAAGTAACACTGGCTAATAACATCACTTCGATCAAAGCTCTTGTCTGGACGGACGCGTTTTCGATTTTTGTGCTTCTAAATTAATTCATCGTTTTTGCAATTAGAACTCTGTTTTTACGCTATACGGTTTTAAGTGCACTGAATCAATATTCATTGTGCAAGTGAGAAGTCGAATTGGTTGTCTCTGTCACATCATGCATCGTAAACTTTCGTGTCAATTCGTGTAGTGAGTGTGGACATACGTAATACGTGGGAACGGAACATCCATCCTCGCGTCCTGCTCACCACTTGACGTCACCGCAATTATTTATTCACTGACACCACCATCTTTCCTCAAGTTCTACCTACTTCGTGGATATTGTCTGCAGCAGCATAATGAGTGTCCAGAGATCTCCTCCCTCGGGATCACAGCCAGATCCCTCTAAACTGCGCGATGAGTCCACTGGCGCGACGGGAAGAAGGAGAAAACCGGGCGAATGTAAATGCGATCACTCGAAGGTTTTACTTGAATTTCAAAATAAAATTACAATGACGATCACTTCCACCCTTGAAACTCAAAATCAAAACATGATGGCCACTTTGGAAGCACTGCGTCAGGATATAAATGGGTTTAGGCATGATTTGGAGACGGTGAATGGCAAAATTGATCAGTTGTCCAAAGAACAAACATGCATAATAAAGGATGTAGGCGATTTGAAATCTACAAATACTACTAACAATAGTAAAATACAAACTATATCACAGGATCTTGTTGTGCTTCAGGCGACCGTTACTAACTTATCAGATCAACTACGTATCAAAGAACAGCAGGGAAGAATTAATAACCTTGAAATAGCTGGAATTCCTGTCACAAAAGGTGAAAATTTAATCAATATCGTACATAACATTTCTAAAAAGATTAATTTCCCCATTACAACAACGGACATTGATTATATCCATCGGGTTCGACGATTTAACTCGAACAATCCCAGTATAAACGTCGGTGAATCAGCTTCCGATATTACCTCCATTCCGAACATCATTATCAAGTTTACCCAAAAGAAGCGAAAAAACGATATGTTGGCTGCTGTACGTGCGCGAAGAGGTCTGACATCAGCTGATGCCGGATTGGACGGGCCGGCGAAACCCATTTTTATAAATGATCATTTAACTCCACAGAATAAACAATTGTATAAGCAAGCCCGTCTTCTTGCAAAAGAAAAAGATTATAGGTACATATGGTTGTCAGAGTGTAAAATCTTGATACGTAAAAATGATACGTCCAAAATTATATGTGTATCTAGTGATAGCGATTTAGCTAAAATAAAATGACTATTTACTCATACTCATTATATCTGCATGCTTTGTTTAATACCTACTTGGATATTACCTGTTGTTTTTTATTGTAAAATACTTTGTTTCTCTATTGTTAAGAAGGAATGTACATTCACTTATAATACTCACTACCGACCTACATCAACACCTAAAACCCTTATATGTAATGTTAGTGGAACTTGTTTTTTCATAGCGATCGTAATTATCAAAATTCGGTAACAATAACTTGTCTATTTATTATCAGAACGTGAGGGGATTACGCACTAAATCACACATGTTTCTTGCCGAAGTTTTGCAGAACAATTTTGACGTCATATGTATCACAGAGTCCTGGCTAAATGATAACTTTCACAGTAGCGAATATGTTGATAGCCGATATGAATTATTCCGCTGTGATCGTAATTACCAGCAAGGCTCGGAACCGGTTTAAAAAATACCGGTTAGCAGCGGTTTATTTCGGTTTTCCTCCGAACTTTTCTTAAGAACGTGAACGTTTTAAGAACTTTATTTTAACCTAAATTAACCGGTTTATTCGGCGAACGGCATGTCGGTAAACGCGTTGCAACTTGTATGGATGCCGGGCTGAATAAAATCTGAACTGCGCGGGTCGTTTCTTTATTGTGCGTCCGTATTAACCGGTTTTTATTGCTCTAAACCGTTTAATCCGAAAAAACCTTTATATAAATACTCTTCCAAATACCGGTTTAAAAAAACCGGTATATGCGAACGAAACCTAATGTAAAAGGTTTTGCGTCTAGTACATAATAACGGTTTGAAAATTTAACCGGTATCCGAGCCTTGATTACCAGGCGACCGGCAACGATCGCGGCGGAGGTGTTATGATGGCCGTGCGTCGCGAGCTTTGTCCGCGGCAGCGCGGCGACATGCATTCTTCGCCGCTGTCGGACGAGGTATGGGTCTCCCTGCCACTGCGCACGAATTCGATGGCAGGCCATAGTAATATCGATGCTAACTACTTACACATTATAGTTACGTATATACCGCATGGTACTAGTCATGAATCATTGCTAGCATCTTTTTACGACAGAGTGAGTGAATTTATTTTAAGTAACCATAACGATAAATTTCTTATACTCGGGGACTTTAATGTAACCCATGCTAATTGGTCTTGCAATAATGACTCAAATTCCATGGACATATACACTAACAATGATAAATTGGCTAACCTCACCGCCGATTTCATGAATTTCTCATCTTTATTACAATACAACAATCAATTTAACCACAATAATAGAATATTAGATTTAATTTTTAGTAATGAATTGTGCCTTATCTCACTGTGCAAACGTCCATTAGTACCACAAGATTTGCATCATAACCCTTTGGAAATTGACTTAACATTAAACTTCTGTTCCGCACTCAAGTTCCCATCTACAATAAAAAGACAATATTATAAAGCAAACCATGACTCAATTAAGACTGCCCTTGCGTCCGTCGATTGGGAGAATATTTTTTCTAGTATGACCCACGTAGATTCCATGACGGATTACTTTTATAATGTTCTCGAAACTATCGTGGACGAATTTGTGCCAACCTGCAATTTAAGTTCTAGACAAAAATATCCACCCTGGTACACAAAACCACTTATTAAGCTATCCAATGAAAAATGCAAATTTCACCGTAAATGGAAAACGTATGGTAACCTTCACGATTACCACACGTTCTCATTATTGCGTAATAGATTTAAAAAAATGTCTAAAGATTGTTATCAAAATTTTATTAGATTTTCCGAAGATAATATAAAAAAAGATCCTAATTCATTTTGGTCATTTGTCAAGTCAAAAAAAACATCTAATACCATCCCTGAAAAGATGTTGTACAAGGGTAAAATACTGTCTACTGGTGAGGAGATTTGTGAGGCTTTTAACAATTATTTTAACTCCGTTTTTGTTCCAATTTCATCGCAAGTCCACCCTTGTAGCTACAATTTATCTTCTACTGCAGATATAGGCACAATCAATCTTACTTTTGAACAAGTATTAAATGAATTAAAAAAGGTTAATATTAAAAAAGGTGCTGGATCTGATGACCTGCACCCAATTTTCATATTCAGGTGCGCTGAGGTTCTTGCAAAGCCAATAACTTTGATATTTCGCATGTCTATTGAAACTGGAGTCTTTCCTAATAAATGGAAAAAGTCAATAATAACCCCTATACCCAAAAACAATAAAAAGGATGTTGTAACCGAATACAGACCGATCTCTAAATTATGTGTTCTTGGTAAAATATTAGAAAAACTGGTAACCTCTCAAATCTCACACGCTGTTCGTAATCACATTTCGCAGCATCAGCACGGCTTCTTTAAACACCGCAGCGTAGATAGTAATATGTTAAATTTTTCAGAATTTCTTGTGGAAGCTATGGACAAGAATCTACAGGTAGATGTTGTGTATACCGACTTTTCGAAAGCGTTTGATAAAATTAATCATGACATGCTTATTGAAAAGCTCTCGAGGGCCGGGGTGCACGGCAGCTTGCTGCGTTGGATTCAATCTTATATAAAAAATCGAAGTCAGGCGGTCTGTGTCAAAGGTTACTTATCTCAATTCCTCCCGGTTCCCTCCGGAGTTCCCCAAGGTTCCCATATAGGACCCTTACTCTTCAACCTTTACATTAATGACATAGGATCTATATTTGACCACAGTAATCACTTACTTTACGCTGATGATACTAAAATATTTAGAGTGGTTAATTCCTTTGAAGACTGCTCTAAATTACAAAGCGATATACTAAAATTGCATAATTACTGTACTACAAATCAACTCTATCTCAACATAGATAAATGTTTTATAATGTCCTTTACGCGGAATACTCGCCCAATTGACTTCGACTACGCCATTAATGGTTTGATTCTTAAAAGAGTTACTACCATTAGGGACCTGGGTATCATTATGGACTCTAAATTAACATTTACCCATCATATAGACCGTATTGTTAGCTCCGCATTTCGCAGCCTAGGATTTATTTTGCGAATCAGTAAACCTTTTAAAAATATTATGACTCTAAAAATTCTTTATTTTTCATTTGTTCGTTCTATTCTAGATTTTTGTAGCCCTGTTTGGAGCCCATGTTTTGATATACATATAAATAGAATAGAAAGAATACAAAAAAAGTTTCTGAAGTCACTCAACTACCGTAATAATACTTATGACGCTGCATATGAAGATTCACTACGTAGGCATAAACTAATAAGTCTTCGTAACAGACGTGATATGTTTGACATCATTCAACTGTTCAAAATTTTAAATTCATTAACCGATTCTCCTTCCTTACTTAGTAAAATATCACTGAAAGCGCACGCTCGCCTGCCCGTACGCCCCTCACGTACCAAACCACTTTTTGTTCCTCCTCGACTAAATAAAACATACACCCGTAACTCATTTTTATACCGTTCCACTAACAATTATAATAGAGAATTTACAGACGTAGATATTTTTAACATTTCTCTCAATAGTCTGAAACTAAAGTTAAAAAGTCGATACATCACCTAATTAAAACTTTTCCTTTCACTTCACTTAGCCTTTAAATAGGTAATAGAATATGTAAAAATATATATATATATATATTTAAGTATAAATTCAGATGCGTCTTTCCATAATGGAGTGTACTGTGTTCAATTTTTACCTAAATATTACATTGTCGGCACTGTAGGTCTATCATAAGAAAACAATTATGTTAAGAATAAAATTTTTGTATATGACTGTTTGATGCCAAAATAAAAGAAAAAAAAAAAAAAAAAAAAAAACATAGCGTATTAATATCCGTGATATGTAAACATATTGTAATATTAAATACGTTAGGTACTTACCGCCCAAACTGGTCGCACGTGCGTGTGTTCGTCCGACTCGAAGTAAGCGAGCGCCGCGACTGACGTTTGTACGAAATATTTTACTCCCCCCTCACCTCCTGGTGCTAGTTATAAACGCAATAAATAGTGAATTTATTGCAATTTATTTCGCGTAGGTATACTGTATTCGTTTAATCTTCCTACAAATAAATGCAATATATCTACTTACTAAATCAATTTTAGTATTCATCCCATAATTATTAGTAAGGTCCCTTAAGATAACTGCAATAACTCAAGCTTATTGTACTTATAACTAGTAAATGAGAATCACAAAAAACTAAATATGGTAGTTATAAATGCAATAACTCTACTTATTGCAGAAATAATTAGCACATTATTTAATACCAAAAATAAGGATCCGTATCATATCTGCAATAACTCAAACATATTGCACTTATAACTAGTCAATCAATATTACAAATGACGAACTATGCTAATTATAAATATAGTAACTATACTTATTGCAGATATAGTTAGTAAAATTACTAAATAGTTATTCTTATCTATAGTTATTTCGGTCTTGATATGTAAATCATAAAGCATCGACCTAGATATTGCAGTTAGGCTTAGTATTAAAACCGGCTACGTCATAGATACGTAAAAAGTGTCTAAAAAGAAAATATAGATCTCGTTCTGCTAATTCCGAATATGTACTTATCTCAATTTGGTGCAAAACTCGAGTTATTGCACTTTTCGTAAGGACGGCAGAATTGTCCATAAGTGTTTTTTACTCGGTTTGATAGGACAGTGCTTTCTTTTTAAATTTTAATAACGTCTCAATATTTTTGCTAGGATTTTTGTTGTATTTGTACTAGTTTTGATAAAGATCATTGGGCATATCTGACCCGCTTTGTGAAGCACTTGTAGTGACCTACATATTGTTAATATTATATTAAATTAATTAATTATATAAAATCAAAATAAAATAATTAATTTACATAATGTACATACACTAACAACTAGTATTATATAGAATCAGGAATAAAATAAACAAACAATGTCCTAACATCAACGAACAAACCGACCGAGTCAATTTCGCCTTAGTAGCAAATTTGTTATTAGTTGACCGGCCGTAGCTATACGATACATTTATCGTCCAGCGCCCGGCGGGTCAGTCGCGCTACCTGAACCGCGCGCGCAAGCGAGACAGCGCTATCTTAGTGTTGCGCTCGCGCCCGCGCATCGGTCAGCTGGTATGCATGACCGGGCAGTACGTTTTGCCGAGTCTACCGCCTAACGTATGTCTGTTCCGCGATATCTCGCCGCGCATAAGTTTATATTGTATTCCGCTTACTTTCGTCTATCTATCTTTCTACCACTCCTTCTATCTCTTCTTAGTGGAATTCTTGTGTGTACGTGAACTGTAACCTGTGACTGTGTCCAATAAACTTTCTTCTTCTTCTTGTGTACTTCGGACTTTTACTCATCTCTTCACACTATCTTCCTCTTCAATCACTCACACACTCATTCTACATTGGTGACCCCGACGTGCAGATATTAATCAAAATAGTTTTGAACTAAGGGGAAAATTATAACCTTTAATTGTATATAATTATTTAATTAAATATCAATGAAGGAAAATAAATATAAATGTCTGAAGGCCGTATTTTTGTAACGGACCACCATTCGAAAATGTTATTTTAATAGACACCGGTTCCGATTTATGCGTTTTCGCGTTAAAACACCATTCACGAGCACAAAACACGGCTTAACAGCTTTTTTTTATGGTGGTCAAAAATCATCCAATGACAACCCGCGCTCTTGGGCGGAGCAGGAGATAGTGTCGGACTCTGACTAAAAGCCACCCCGTTCTTTCTAGTCTTCATACAGGGATTGAGCTCCCTTTCGGATAACCCTGGACCCAGTAGGCTTTGACCCAGCTGGGCGCCTGCTGTTGCTGACAACTCCTTGAGGCGTGGGGAAACAGTGCGCTATTTCGACGTCTTGGGCTCGGTCCGGACAGTTACCGGGTGGTCGGTCAGTGAGCTATCCATGGCTCACTGTTCGCAAGCCCGCGTCTACGGCGGTCGGCCTCTTTCTTTGCTAGCATTACTGCTTCGCAGAAGGAGCCGACCGCCTGTCACTCCTCTTCGCTCTGGACCATGGCCTGAACTAAGGCCCAGCGCGTGAGGTCTCCTCCGCCGATCGCCGATGGCACGGCAATCCGCCCAAGCAAGGCACACCTTGACTGTGTGCTCCACCGTGTCCTCCGGGCGTTCCACACAGTGGCGACACCCGAGCGTCTCTTCCGCCTGAATCCGGTGCAGGGACCTCCCGAACGTGCCATATCCGGTAAGGACCTGCGTCATGCGGAAGGTAAGCACGCCGTGAGGTCTTTCCAGCCACGCCTCAAAGAGGGGACTTACCGCTATACAATTATATGTGCCCACGGCTTAACAGCTGCGATTGGGTCAGCCATCAACACATACGGCCCGATACGCTTTCCAACGCTACGATTTTAGTCCATCCGCGTTCTAATGCTGAGCTTTCTTTGATAATTCTTTCTTTGAGATCTGTTTGATTTTTCTTTCTGAATTTCAAATTTTGTGTAATCTGTATGGTATTTAATGTGAATTTCAACTTTTTTATTTTTTATATTCACCTAGTTATATGTGCATGCTGTGGTCTCCTGTAACTGAAGGAGCACACGTTAAAGGACCCCATGCCTAGTGATTTATACTATGTCTGTGTAACCTTTGTTGGAGATCCAAATAAATAAATAAATAACAAATGCATCTGACATGTCAATAGGGGCCTTGCTGCAGCAACAAGATGTTAAGCAATGGGAATCCTCCTCCTCCTTGAGTCGTATTCCTCATTACTGAGGGTCGTGAAGTTACCGCTGGATTAGCTTCTTAGTAATGGTATCTCGCCATCTGTGACGGTTCTTAGCGTCATGAAGTGCGACGTGCAATTGGGTGTCCAGTGTGGAGCGGACCTGATCTGCCCATCTTATTGGGCTGCGGCCCCTTGGTCGTTTGCCATCAACCATGCCAGTTACGATGAGCAGTTGAAGGTTGTGGCCATTTTTCCTGGCAATGTGGCTAAAGAACTCTAGTACTCTGCGCATGCAGGTAGTCGACAGTCTGATCTTGATGTTCAGTTCGCGTAAGATAGAGCTGTTTGTACGGGAGGCAGTCCAGGGAATTTGAAGCATTTTCCTCCAGCACCACATCTCGAAGGCATCAATGCGGTCGCGGTCAGCCTTTTTTAAAGTCCAAGTCTCAGCCCCGTAGCTAAATATGGAGAAGACTACACTTTTGACCAGTATGGTTTTGGTTTTGCGTGAAATGTTACGATCCCTCCATATGCCTTGCAACTGCGACATTGCACTTTTGGCCATTTGTATGCGCCTCCGGATTTCTTTTTCACAAGAACCTGTATTGCTGATGTTTGCACCGAGATAGATAAAGTTATCAACCACCTCAAGCCCAAGAGTTCCCGTGAGTTGCAGCTTTCTGCTTCGGTCTACTACCATCATCTTGGTTTTGCTGTGATTGATCTTGAGACCCATTTCCAGGCTATTGCGCTCAATTCTATTCAGTATCTCCACCATTTCTGCTTCATTGGCGGCCGGAAGCGTGGTGCCGTCTGCGTACTGGGGGTTAGAGATCTTGGTGCCTCCAACGGTGACTCCTCCATCTCAGTTTTCTGCAATGGGAATCACTGGGTTTCTTTTCCAAGAAGCTGAACTCAGCACAGAAAAAATATAGTTCGTACGACCGTGAGTTGTTGGCAGTGTACGAAGCTTTAAGGTATTTTCGTCACATGGTAGAGGCACGAAACTTCGTGGTCATCACAAACCATCGCCCACTCACGTACGCTTTTACGACAGTACTATACATATATTTTGTTAAATCCAACACAACAAGGACGACAAAGTATAGAAGAGTACTACTGCTCATGTATACTCGGCCGCCGCACTGTAGGGAGCTGCGCCCATATCGCTAGCATAATATCTATCTGTCTTGGGCCAGACATCAGGAAGCAACAGACGCGCCCGCTGCCTTTTTATCGATCTTATGCTTGATTTGGATCAAATTTAATAAAAATTATAAATGGATTAGCATTTTATTCATATTTCCCAAATCAGTTTATGACACTTGAATTTATCAGACAGGTACATTGTCTACCCCGGTCACCAGGGAGACTGGAATCGTCGAGAGATGTCGTGCGGTGTTCCGCAGGGGTCGGTTCTAGGCCCACCCTTGTGGAACATCGGCTACGATTACGTGCTGCGCGGCGACTTCCCTGACGGGGTCAGCGTGGTTTGCTACGCAGACGACACGCTGATCCTAGCGCAGGGAGAGTCGCACCAGGCGGCGGTCGCTCTAGCGACACGCGGGGTTGCGATAGCCGTTGGTAGGATCCAGGAGTTGGGACTCGAGGTGGCGCTGCATAAATCCGAGGCAATGTGCTTCCACGGCCCTCGGAACGCGCCACCATCGGACTCCCAGCTTACGGTAGGAGGAGTTCGCATCGGCGTCGGGTCGACGATGAAGTATCTGGGACTCGTCCTCGACAGCCGGTGGAATTTCGTAGAACATTTCCGACGTCTGGCTCCCAAGCTTCTCCGGGCTGGGGCTGCTCTCAAGCGGCTCCTGCCCAACCTTGGGGGTCCAGACGCCTCCTGCCGGAGGCTCTACGCGGGGATCGTTCGGTCCATGGCCCTCTACGGGGCGCCGGTGTGGGCGCCGTCGCTGGCAAAGCGACCGGCGTCCATACTGAACGCCTGCCAGAGGGTCATGGCAATACGGATGGTGCGGGGTTACCGCACGATCTCCCGCGAAGCGGCGAGCCTTCTGGCTGGCCTACCACCGTGGGATCTGGAGGCAACAGTCCTTGCACACATGCACGACATGCGCGTGGAGATGCAACGCCGGGGTGAAAGTCCACTGCCGCAACATGTCAAGGCATGGCGGACAGAGCTCCGGCGGGATCTCATGGTGAAATGGCGTCAACGGCTATCGCAACCCAGTGCTGGGCACGCCACGATTATGGCGGTAAGTCCCCTCTTTGAGGCGTGGCTGGAAAGACCTCACGGCGTCCTTACCTTCCGCATGACGCAGGTCCTCACCGGACATGGCAAGTTCGGGAGGTTCCTGCATCGGATTCAAGCGGAAGAGACGCCCGGGTGTCGCCACTGTGCGCAACGCCCGGAGGACACGGTGGAGCACACCGTCGAGGTGTGCCCTGCCTGGGCGGAGCATCGCCGTGCCCTCGTGGGGGCGATCGGCGGCGGAGACCTCTCGCGCCGGGCCCTGGTCGAGGCCATGGTCCGGAGCGAGGAGGAATGGCAGGCGGTCGCCTCCTTCTGCGAAGCAGTAATGCTTGCAAAGGAGGAGGCCGACCGCATCAGGCAACGGCGCCCTCGCCGCCGTCGCCGGGATTCCGATCCCGATTTCCGGCCACCGTAGACGCGGGCTCGCGGACGGCGAGCCATGGGTAGCTCGCTGTCCGATCGTCCGGTAATGGACCGAGTCCAAGACGTCGACGGCGCGCACTGTTCCCGCGCGCCTCAAGGAGTTGTCAGCAGCAGGAGGGGCCCAGCTGGGTCGAAGCCTACTGGGGACAGGGTTGTCCGAAAGGGAGCTCGTGCCCCGGTATGAAGGCTAGAAGGAACGGCGCGGGGTTTTTAGTCAGTAAGAGTCTGACACTGTCTCCAGCTCCACCCAAGAGCGGGTTTCGTCAAAGATGATTTTCCCCGTCGACAAAAAAAAAAAAAAAACACTTGAATTTATCTAGATCCCCGTGGCTCACATTAATGAGGCTACTGCCATAGGAAATCAGAGCCTTATATCATTATATACTGCTATATTTCGTTTGTGTCTGCCGTGGGTATGGTTTCCATACTTAGGTGCCCAATGATCTTTAAATCTGTGTTTTACAAAAAACTTTAGACGTCTGCAATGCTTTTTCAGCAAAATATTGGCGAAAAACTAATTTTTCACAGTTTCTATGGCGCGACCCTGGTGTTTTAGCCTTAGTGCTCCTAAAATATAAATACAGGATTATTTTAAATATATTTTTGTATTTTTTTTATAAATTCTATCTGCTATTTTCCTAAATTTCAGGTCTCTGCAATCATCATCTTCCTGCCACTATCCCGTTTTATTTGGGGACGGCGCAACACGTTTTTTTCTTCCATTCTGTCCTGTCGCTCGTCACGCTATCATTAACTCCCTTTTCATTCATATTGTTACGTACGTGGGTAACAAAATGCCGATTTACCAATAAAGAACTTTATTTACCATAAACAATAAGTAATTAGTCCAGTCAACAATAATCCAAAATCACAATTAGCACTAGAGTTCCGTTACACTATCGCCTCGGTCGTTAGATAAAATCACTTTGCACACTTAGGTAGATCGCTCTTGATCGCAGTCGAAATCAAAACAGACTCACTACCGTTCGGGGGCTCGTATTTATACGCGGAGCAAAGAAAATTCTAGATACTGACGTCTTAGGATAGATCCAGAACAAAAGAGTCGCGTCGCGGGGCCATAAATCAATTTTATTAGTTTGTCCTTCGCGAGTCACTTTCACGCGAATTTAGTACCATTTCCCTTATCCACCTATAGATACCTACAGATTACATACCTACTAAATAGTAGGTACAACGAGTACTTATGAAGGAATGTTCCAGATCTTGCCAGGCTAGGTAGGTACTTTGGTTCTAGAGCTTTCGAACAGCAATGCGTTTTAATTATTCGTTGCCACTCTTTATTTTGTCGGAAATATGACGTGTTGAAGTTTAACGGCGTAACAATATCACTTCTCACACAATCCATCCATCTTTTCTTTGACCTCCCTCTCCCTCTCCATCCGTCCACACATGTAAATTCATAACTCTTTTGGCAACATGCGATTCATCTCTCCTCCTTACATGACCATACCAAGAAAAACGATTCCCTTTCAACTTTTCAGTCACTAGCGCCACTTACAAACTTTCCCTAATCTACTCATTTCTCACTTTATCCATTCTCGTCGCACCACACATCCATCTTAAGATTCTCATCTCCGCTACATGCAATCTTTTTCATCCGTCTTTTTCACAGCCCAACATTCTGATCCATACATATACGTACAACAGGCCTTATCACGGATTTGTAGATTTTACCCTTCAACTAGGAGGGGCATCCGTGGGTCACAAGTTGTTCCCGTGACCTGTCGCCATTTCATCCATCCTGCGTTGATTCGATGAGTTACGTCCCGGTCTACCTCACCATCCCCTTGGACAAGCGACCCGAGGTACCGAAAATCGGAACAGATCGGTATGGGCGTTCCGGCGAGAGCTAAAGGCACTGGAGTGGAGAGACTGCCGAAATCGCAGCACAAGTACTCCGTTTTGGTTCTACTCAATTTCAGGTCAACACTTTCCAGTCTGTGCCACCACACACCTCCGATCTGTTCTGGACCTCTAGGCCACTCTCGGCAACCAGCACAACTTCCACTATTTTTCTGTGTTCCGTGATCGTATGTGTATGGACTGTGGAGTCGCTAGGTCCTTGACTGCGTGTTGCGACTTGACGCATACTTACCGAATGCATGCAGTTTAGTACTTTAAAGCAGTGATGGGCGTAATTAATTACTCTTGTAATCTAATTAATAATTGAATTACATAGTAATTGAGTTACATTGTAATTAGATTACTTTGGATGTGCTATGAAATTAATTACAATGTAACCTAATTACATAGTATTTAATTATATTGTAATTATTGCTTTGAATATGAAAGGTCGCATACTTGTACCGCTTGGTTACGATATTGGTACCTGTAAGGACATAGAAATAAGGCTGGGACATCACAGAATCTCTGGTGGTAAGTAGTGATGCAATCTGATAGTGAGGCCCACTAGTTTATGAGCCTATGTCCAACAGAAGACGTCGGACACTATAGCGAGAGGGAGGCCTATGTCCAACAGTGGACAGCAGTAATTATAGCGCCAAATGGCGATACTCGGGGGAGACTTATGTCCAACAGTGGACATCGGTCATAATAGCGAAAAGAAGTTCTATGTCCAACAGTGGACACAAGTCATTATTGCGAGGGGCAGACTTATGTCCAACAGTGGACATCGGTCATAATAGCGAAAAGAAGTTCTATGTCCAACAGTGGACACAAGTCATTATTGCGAGGGGCAGACTTATGTCCAACAGTGGGCATCAGTCATTATAGCGAGGTGGAGGCCTATGTCCAACAGTGAACATCGGCCATTATAGCGAGGGGCAAACTTATGCCCAGCAGTGGGCATCAGTCATTAAAGCGCCTAAATGGTGACACTTTGGAGGAGGCTTATGTCCAACAGTAGACACAGGTCATTATGGCGAGGAGCAGACTTTTGTCCACCAGTGGGCATCAGTCATTATAGTGCCTAAACCGCGACACTTAGGGAAGCTTATGTCCAAAAGTGGGTACAGGTCATTATAGCGAGGTGGAGGCCTATGTCTAACAGTGGACATCGGCCATTATAGCGAGGGGTAAACTTATGCCCAGCAGTGGGCATCAGTCATTATAGCGCCTAAATGGCGACACTGGGAGAGCTTTATGTTCAACTGTGGACACAGGTCATTATGGCGAGGAGCAGACTTTTGTCCACCAGTGGGCATCAGTCATTATAACGAGGTGGAGGCCTATGTCCAACAGTGAACATCGGCCATTATAGCGAGGGGCAAACTTATGCCCAGCAGTGGGCATCAGTCATTAAAGCGCCTAAATGGTGACACTTTGGAGGAGGCTTATGTCCAACAGTAGACACAGGTTATTATGGCGAGGGGCAGACTTTTGTCCAACAATGGGCATCAGTCATTATAGTGCCTAAATGGTGACACTCGGGGAGGCTTATGTCCAACTGTGGGCACAGGTCATTACAATGAGGTGGAGTCCTGTGTCCAACAGTGGACATCGGTCAATATAGCGAGGGGCAGACTTATGCCCATCCACCAAATAAAACCGAAATATTCGAAAGATTCTTATTTTTTTTTCCCAAGTGATTTTTTCCGCAAAATTTCAATGCAACATGTAAATAAAAAACGGAAAAAAATGTGTAATTACATTTTATCAGATTACTTGTGTAATCTGTTATAATGTAATTAAATTAACTTGTAATTTAATTACTTTGTATTTAATTACAGTGAGTACTCATTGTAATTTATTACTTAAGTAATCTGTTACAAAGTAATTCAATTACCAATTACAATGTAACTGTAATTTGTAATTATTAATCTAATTACTTTTTGCCCATCACTGCTTTAAATTAAGGTACGAGCGATAATATTTATAATATTTGTAGTCTGAATGGGTAACCCTCAGTCGTTGAAGGGGTAACCCGTTCAAAACGTGTAGCAATTAAAAAATATAACCCCTTCAGAATGGGTTTTTGAATAAACAGGTAAGCAAATCGAAAGGGTTTTGAAGAGGTTATCCATTGATGAGGGTTTTCGTAAAAAAGTGTAACCAATACGGAATGGGTTTTAAAACAACCCTTTGTCAAAACCCTATTAAAAACCCTTTCAATGGGTAACCAAAATGGTCCCTGCTTCTGGAGCATTGTCGTCGTCGTCGCTGTTGCGATCCGCGTCAGACACCGCGTGCGGAGGCGGAGCCATGGGCGGGGGGGAGTGTTCCCCCCGCGCAGGGAACAGAGTGCTAACCACACCCTCCACGAGTTGGGGCCGGAGACTCTGAGTCAGCGGCGGAGCCCAGGGGCGAAGCTTGTCCCGTACCAGCTTGTACGGGCGCCCCCACGGGTCCGCGTTCAGAGACCCCAGCCACACGTTGCGGGCCTCGAGTTTGGCCCGCTTGATCTCCGTTCGGAGGGTGTGTTTTGCCTCTCTGTATCCCTCATACAGCTCCGCCTCTCTGGCCTCCGCATCCGGCGGGCGGATGCGGCGCCTGCAGTGCCTGGCGTACCGGCGTCGCGCGTGATTGTACGCATTGCGCAGTGCGCCGATCTCCGGCGACCACCAGTACACCTGGTGCTTAGCTCGTCCTGGACGGACACGGGGCATTGCCGCATCGCAAATTTGCGACATGGCCTCCTGGAACCACTCCGCCTCGACGTCGATGTCGACAGGCCCAGCTCCAAGGCCCAGTCCTCCACCATCCGACCCCTCTGGTTCGTGAACCGGGAACCCCAAGCCGTGTTCCAGGCGTTGAAGTCCCCGCAAACGACCACGGGGAGGGAACCGAACCCAGCGACGACGGAATTTAGCTCCATCTCAGGGAGACGTGCAGTTCGTCGAGAGATCGGCTCGGGGACAGGTAAACGCCTACCACGGCGATGTCCCCGAACCGTGCTGCCACGCAACCCCGCCCCCTCGTAACTGAGGCAACATGGTCAGGTATTGATCTGGTTGGACTAGCAAGTACAGCTATTAACATATTGCTTATGAAATTCAAAATATTTGAAGAGTCATTCTCATGTCTAGGAGTAATTGGCTCTGCAACTTCTGTTGGAAGAGCACATCCGTTTCCAGATGGGGAGAAGGAGTAGTTTCTTATAAGCTCCTGGTGAGCTTGTGTATTGTAGCCAGGTGTGAGAGGGATGTGGGGTTTGGATTTTAAAAAGACCGTTTTACGGTATGACTTTTGGGTAACTGGAATAGGACTCGAGGACTGGAATTGAGAAGCATTTACCCTAAGTTTGTTACGAGGAGAAGATTTGGATACATCAGCATACGCTCTAGAAACAGGTGGGAATACCCGACTGGCCTCCACATATGAGATCGATTTCTCCGACATCAAAGCTTTGATGCTCTTCTGTCGGCCCAATTCAGGACAAGCACTGTCGTTAGCGAAATGATTGCCGGTACACGAGACACAGAAGCTTTTTTGTTTTATAAGTATTTCGTGCAGTTCTGATGCTGGGTTCAGAGATAGGCAACGGAACTTTTCAATAAGTGGAAGGCAGATGACCTCGTTAAGGTAGTGGAAACTTTAGGGCTATACCCTTGTGGAACATCGGATACGACTACGTACTGCGGGGCGACTTCCCTGACGGGGTCGTGGCTTGCTACGCAGACGACACGCTGGTTCTAGCGCAGGGAAGGTCGCATCAGGCAGCGGCACGTGGAGTTGCAAAAGTCGTTGGCAGGATCCAGGAGTTGGGACTCGAGGTGGCGCTGCACAAATCCGAAGCTATGTGTTTTTTACGGCCCTCGGAATACGGGGCGCCGGTGTGGGGGCCGTCGCTGCAAAAGCGACCAGCGAGATGCGCGTAGAGATGCAACGCCGGGGTGAAAGTCCACTGCCGCGACAGGTCAAGGCATGGCGGACAGAGCTCAGGCGGGATCCCATGGTGAAATGGCGTCAGCGACTATCGCAACCCAGTGCTGGGCACGCCATCTTTGAGACGTGGCTGGAAAGACCTAACGGCGTCCTTACCTTCCGCATGTCGCAGGTCCTCACCGGACATGGTACGTTTGGGAGGTTCCTGCATGGATTCAAGAGACGCCCGGGTGTCGCTACTGTGCGGTACGCCCGGAGGTGTGCCTTGCTTTGGCAGAGCATCGCCGTGCCTTCGTGGGAATCATCGGCGGCGGAGAACTCTCGCACCGGGCCTTGGTTGAGGCCATGGTCCGGAGCGAGGAGGAGTGGCAGGTGGTTCTGCAAAGCAGTAATGCTAGCAAAAGAGGAGGCCGACCGCATCAGGCAATGGCGCCCTCGCCACCGCCTTTGGTATTCCGATCCCGATTTCCGGCCACCTTAGAAGCGGGCTCGCGGACTGCGAGCCATGGGTAGCTCGCTGTCCAACCATCCGGTAACTGTCCGGGCCGAGCCCAAGACGTCGACGGCGCGCACTGTTCCCGCGCGCCTCAAGGAGTTGTCAGCAACAGGAGAGGCCCAGCTGGTCGAAGCCTACTGGGGCCAGGATTATCCGAAATGAAACTCGAACCCCGGTATCAAGAGGCTAGAAGGAACGAAGCGGGTTTTTAGTCAGTAAGAGTCTGACACTATCTCCCGCTCCACTCAAGAGCGGGGGTTGTCATTGGATGATTTTTCCCACCGAAAAAAAATAGGAGGACGTCGACTGTTGGTACATAGCAAAGTTTATTAAGCAGCCTCTGACTAGAACGAATACGTAGGCCACTTAATCGTTCTGACCGTTCCTCTTCAGTTTCATTGGCTAGTCGAGCGTGTATTAAAGAAAGACGATGGTACTAATCTTCTTAGGTTTTAGTGGCCAATCGAGTACGATTCAAACTAAGACGATGATTATAACCTTCTTGACTTTCCTTATTCAACCTACGTAACATATTGACATGTTTGACAGTCTGTTTTCGCGCTGGCCAGGGTTCGCATTTGAAATGCGTGAAACGTTTCTTTCTCTAATTTCTTTTAAGCGTTTTCCTCTCTCATTTACAGTTTCAGTTTGACGCCGTTTTCTCATACGAGAAGCATCTTTATTAGGCCTACCCATCCAAACTAATATTATAAATGCGAAAGTAACTCTGTCTGTCTGTCTGTCTGTCTTTGCTTCACGCCTAAACTACTGAACCGATTTGTGTGAAATTTGGTACAGACATAGTTTGGAACTTGAGAAAGGACATAGGATAGTTTTTATTACAAAAAATAAAATAAAAAATGAAATTTATTCCGGACATACAGCGCCATCTATTGGTCAAGAGTCGGCATCAATTCAGTACTGAAAATTCATCGGAAAAATGTAAATAAATAGTAAAAAGGTATGAAAAATATAATATAATACAACTTTTAGTTCAAAGAAAATGCTCTAACGGAGTATAGATAATTCTATTAGTACTATATGTCGAGTTGTTGATCGCGCAATGGTGTCGATCGTTACACGAGTTCGGTTCATGTTATTGTTTTGATTCATCGGAAAAAAGTAAATAAATAGTAAAAAGGTATAAAAAAAATAATATCAATATAATAAAACTTTTAGTACAAAGAAAATGCCCGAACGGAGTATAGATAAATAATCCGAGTTGTCACTATGCTCGATAGATGGCGTTGGGATTGTAATAGATCGCGCTATGGTTTCGTTACACGCATTTGGTTGGGTATCGGCCGAGCGCTTCGGTACTGTCGTGGAATTGAGGATTGATCGTTTCGTAAATTTAAAATTGTTTCCGTTGTATTTGTCGATAAAAGGTTTATTTGTTGGGTTGTCTGGTTGTTGTATAATGTAAGTTTAGTTTGATCTCGATTATTAGTAGATACTAAAATTGTATGTCTAAATTAGTTTTAATTTTTAAATTAATTAGATCGTTCCTTTTAAATTATTTAGTTTAAAGCTTGGTTATTAATAGAATAGGTTGTAATATAATTTCTTTTAAATTGTTATCAAGTTCGTAATTCGTAGATAATATTTGGTCTTTGAATAATTAAGATTAGACGTTTGGTTTTGAAGATATGGCGAAATTAAAATATTACGATATCTGCTGCACGGCCCGTTTCGAAATGAGCATCACCAAGGCCGTGCGCGTGCGGGAGGGGACTTTAGATCTATGGGTAAGGTATGAGGTTGGCTCTCTACGCAGTGGTCGTGCGCGAAAGACTAATAATTTTCGTGCGATTTTTTTTAGATGTCGTTCTTAAAACTACACCTACGCAAAAGTTCTTCTACGCAAAAGTCGGGAGAGACGCCCGGGTGTCGCCACTGTGCGGAACGCCCGGAGGACACGGTGGAGCACACAGTCGAGGTGTGCCCTGCCTGAGCGGAGCATCGCCGTGCCCTCGTGGGGGCGATCGGCGGCGGAGACCTCTCGCGCTGGGCCTTGGTCGAAGCCATGGTCCAGAGCGAGGAGGAATGGCGGGCGGTTGCCTCCTTCTGCAAAGCAGTAATACTAGCAAAGAAGGAGGCAGACCGCATCAGGCAACGGCGCCCTCGCCGCTGCCGCCGGGATTCCGAGCCCGATTTCCGGCCACCGTAGACGCGGGCTCGCGCAAGGCGAGCCATGGGTAGCTCGCTGTCCGATTGTCCGGTAACTGTCCGGGCCGAGCCCAAGACGTCGACGGCGCGCACTGTTCCCGCGCGCCTTAAAGAGTTGTCAGCAACAGGAGGGGCCCAGCTGGGTCAAAGCCTACTGGTGCCAGGATTATCTGAAGAGGCTAGAAGGAACGGGGTGGTATTTAATCAGTAAGAGTCTGACACTATCTCTCGCTCCACCCAAGAAGGTTTTCAAAGGATGATTTTTGTCCACCGAGAAAAAAAAAACAAAAAAACGAGAGTCAAGTGTCGAGCGTTTGCAGCAACTTAGAGCTCAGGCAGAGACAGCAGTTGTCCACAAATAGAGTTCGCAATCGAATTTTAGCTAACAGCAACAGACTGTCATTCAGATATGATCCGCAGGTTGATTATGCACAACAAGCGTCCGTCCAAATCAGAGTCATGAATAAGATCTGCTCTAACTGCTCTGCCAAGAAATGGGTGGACGAACCTAATGGTCCGTGCTGTGCTTCAGGTAAAGTTTGTCTTCCTAACCTTCAGGAGCCGCCACAGCCATTAAAAAATCTTTTAACTAATCCATTATTTGGTAATTTTTTACAAATATACGTAAATACAATAGTCAAAATAAATGACTTCTTTTGGCGCAAAAGAAATCAGGGAAGGTAATTTTATGCCCACTTTTAAAATTGAACGACGGGTGTATCATCCCATGGGCGATGTGTTCCTTCACCGCCTGTCAGTGGTGTCTAAATACTCTTAGAAAATAAATATACCTATCACCACGTACTTGCCAGGATAGAAATCTGCCACAGAAATTGTCTGACTAGCTTTTCTAAATCTATAGGTATGTGTACTAATATTACAAAGAGAGACAATTTGATTTTTTAAATGTTTGTATACACATGTAAACGATAGAACATGGAAAAGGAGATAACTAAGTGAAAAACCCAAATTCTGCCGTAACTCATTATTCCACGCGGACGAAGTCGCGGGCAAAAGCTAGTATTTTATAAAATAAAAAATATGGCACTAAAAACTAACAAATAAAAAAAAACAAAACCGACTTCAAAAAACCCTAAAATCACAAAAATTTAAAAATAAAACTATAACCTATCTATATAAATACAGATACCGAATCTATTACCACTCAAACCCATAGTGTCTACGCTGACAGCACAATGCAACATTTATTACGAGACTTACGCAAGGAAGTCAGACAAGTCAACCAAGAAGAATTACAACGTACCCTAAATTTTTTCTCGGATAAACTGGATGAGTATGAGATAAAGATTCAAAAATATGAGAAGTCTATGAAGGAATTGGGAAACCGGTGCACAGATTTACAAAATCACATCAAAAACCACACCTACCACAGTGTTGTCTTTTTAACCCAAAGGTTGACTGGTAGAAAATGCCTTGTTGCATTAAGTCCGCCTATGTACCATACTGTACATGAAGTTTTAAATATGAAGTCCTAGAAACCAAAGTAAACCAGATGGAGCAAGCTCAGTTGTGCAACCAACTTGAAATATGTGGAATCAATCTATCCGAAACCGATAATCCAGAAGATATTGCCAAGAAACTTGCTATAGCTATAAAGCAGAACCCGGATGATGTCGTAAAAGCCTTTAGAAAAAAAAGAAACCCATCAAATATGGCGAAAAAGTAAGACCAGTCTACGATTACTGTGATACTCCGTGAGGGGAATCGAGATCTATGGATAGAAGCTGTGAAAAACACGATATCGTCGTGTTTTTCACAGCTTCTACTACCTTGCTTGCTGCTACCTTGGGTCAAGATGGAGTTGAGAAGATTTATCTTCGGGAGTGTCTGACACCGTCTACCGCCTATTTGTTATGGAAAACCAAAGAAGAACTAAAAGGACTTTTTAACTATATATGGTGCAAACACGGAAATATATATAAGGTATTAAAAGCTGGTCTGACCGATTTGGTGTGGCAGTTAACCCGCTAAAATGTCAAGCTATCATAGCAGGGAGCCCTCATAGTTTGAGAAAGCTTAGTGACCTAACTATTCCACCTGTACTATTTGACAACATGGTTATTCCGTTTAGCTCCGAAGTTAAGGATCTGGGTCTACATGTCGACGCCTGCCTTGACTGGCGCAAGCAGGTTGCAAGTGTCAGTAGAAAGGTAACCGGAACGTTACGGTCGCTCTATCGTCTAAAAAATCTTCTTCCAGCTCACATAAAGGTACTGCTTGTACAGTCCCTAATTTTTCCCACTATTGACTATGGTGACGTGTGCTACTATGACCTGAATGCAGATCTCCTCAATAAACTTGACCGCCTTCTGAATAACTGCATTCGATTTGTCTTCAACCTCCGTAAGTATGATCATGTATCTGAACATCGTTCGCTTCTGAAATGGCTACCTATTCGTCAGCGTAGAGCACTAAGGGCCTTGACTACCCTGTTTTCTTTTCTAGACAAACCTTCTTCTCCTTCTTATCTAACTTCTCAAATTCAATTCCTTTGCTCTGCACATACTAAAAATCTCCGTTCAACGAATAATCGTCTACTAAGATGTCCTTCACACCGGTCTGGGTTTATCCGGTCCTCTTTCTTTGTCCAGGCGATCTTTCTCTGGAATGCTCTACCATTGAACATCAGGATGGCATCCAGCCGGTTCTCTTTTAAGGTAATGGCACGTGAACACTTTCGGAAGAAATTGGCAGAATCTTCATAGCAGTGATTTATTATACTCATTTCTCATAATAATTCTGTTTATTTGTATGTATTTATATAAGTATTTATTTTTATAATTATGTATTAATTTTGATTTTAATTTTTCTTTTTTGTTTACTTTGAAGTTAGCACCTACCATGTTATGTTTCTGCACCACCCTAAGGTTGACTGGTAGATAATGCCTAAGGCATTAAGTCCGCCTTTGTACAGTGTTTGTGCAATAAGCATTAATAAATAAATAAATAAATAAATAAGGTATGTTATTGAGGATTTTCCAAATAAACCACAAATTGTTTCTCTGAAAATCAAAGATTTGTTTATTTAATACGTCTTTACTATATTACAACGTTTAACTATGACCATTACACCTATAACTTACCTGAAAATCAAAGAAACGACATTTAAAGTTTACTAGTATCGCCTCCTCAATTATATCCCTTTATTTTATCCTTTTACAATAGAATTTTTAACAATAAAATATGCAAAATAATCTAAACATCATCTGTCATTCAATCACACGTCACCCCGTTCCACAGAACATAAATTCCATTGACCACTTCAACGCGCGTTATGAAATGTCATTTCATTACATCTCCCCCCCTAAGAGCAGAAATTGTAAATAATTAAAGCACAGGGCAGTGCGTGCAGGCCATTTTCTAGCAATAGGCTATAATCTACACAATGCACCTTTTTTTTTTTTTTTTTTTTTTTTTCTCGACGGGGAAAATCATCTTTGACGAAACCCGCTCTTGGGTGGAGCGGGAGACAGTGTCAGACTCTTACTGACTAAAAACCCCGCGCCGTTCCTTCTAGCCTTCATACCGGGGCACGAGCTCCCTTTCGGACAACCCTGTCCCCAGTAGGCTTCGACCCAGCTGGGCCCTCCTGCTGCTGACAACTCCTTGAGGCGCGCGGGAACAGTGCGCGCCGTCGACGCCTTAGACTCGGTCCATTACCGGACCATCGGACAGCGAGCTACCCATAGCTCGCCGTCCGCGAGCCTGCGTCTACGGTGGCCGGAAATCGGGATCGGAATCCCGGCGACGGCGGCGAGGGCGCCGTTGCCTGATGCGGTCGGCCTCCTCCTTTGCAAGCATTACTGCTTCGCAGAAGGAGGCGACCGCCTGCCATTCCTCCTCGCTCCGGACCATGGCCTCGACCAGGGCCCGGCGTGAGAGGTCTCCGCCGCCGATCGCCCCCACGAGGGCACGGCGATGCTCCGCCCAGGCAGGGCACACCTCGACGGTGTGCTCCACCGTGTCCTCCGGGCGTTGCGCACAGTGGCGACACCCGGGCGTCTCTTCCGCCTGAATCCGATGCAGGAACCTCCCGAACTTGCCATGTCCGGTGAGGACCTGCGTCATGCGGAAGGTAAGGACGCCGTGAGGTCTTTCCAGCCACGCCTCAAAGAGGGGACTTACCGCCATAATCGTGGCGTGCCCAGCACTGGGTTGCGATAGCCGTTGACGCCATTTCACCATGAGATCCCGCCGGAGCTCTGTCCGCCATGCCTTGACATGTTGCGGCAGTGGACTTTCACCCCGGCGTTGCATCTCCACGCGCATGTCGTGCATGTGTGCAAGGACTGTTGCCTCCAGATCCCACGGTGGTAGGCCAGCCAGAAGGCTCGCCGCTTCGCGGGAGATCGTGCGGTAACACGACGCCGTCACTTCGTGTGCAATCGTTTAATTAATAAGTAGATTATATTTATATGTATTAGTTTATTATTTTTAAGATTATTTTATGTATAGTGTATATGGGCCATAGTAGCCTGAAATAAAGAATTATTATTATTATTATTATTATTATTATTATTGCCATGACCCTCTGGCAGGCGTTCAGTATGGACGCCGGTCGCTTTGCCAGCGACGGCGCCCACACCGGCGCCCCGTAGAGGGCCATGGACCGAACGATCCCCGCGTAGAGCCTCCGGCAGGAGGCGTCTGGACCCCCAAGATTGGGCAGGAGCCGCTTGAGAGCAGCCCCAGCCCGGAGAAGCTTGGGAGCCAGACGTCGGAAATGTTCTACGAAATTCCACCGGCTGTCGAGGACGAGTCCCAGATACTTCATCGTCGACCCGACGCCGATGCGAACTCCTCCTACCGTAAGCTGGGAGTCCGATGGTGGCGCGTTCCGAGGGCCGTGGAAACACATTGCCTCGGATTTATGCAGCGCCACCTCGAGTCCCAACTCCTGGATCCTACTACACAATGCACCTACAGTTATCTTTATATTCGTTTTCTTCTACTTCATCTACTGCTGTGACAGGTTGTAATTTTGTTATCTATATCTATACTTATAATAAATCTGTAGAGAGGTCCATTCTGTACATGAAATATATTTCCAAAATAACTATCAGGGGGTGATTAGTGATCGATACTGATGCCAAAAATGCAAACAGTAAAATTTTTGTCTGTCTGTCTGTCTGTCTGTCTGTCTGTTTGTATGTTCTTTATAGAAACAAAAACTACGCGATGGATTTTAACGAAACTTGGTACAATCATTCTTCATACTCCTGGGCAGGTTATAGTATACTTTTCATCACGCTACGATTAATGGGAGCAGAGCAGTGAAGGGAAATGTTGGGGAAACGAGAAAAATTACTCCATTTTTTAAGCTTCCGTCGCGTTTGCAGCCTTAATGGTTAAAGCTACACAGAAATCAAGTATAACGGAAATGTTCTCCTTAAAATTATATAAAAAATATCCCAAGACATCATATGTCTATCTTTTATGATTGACTCACAATAACACATCGACGATGAAGTGACAAGAACCTTTATCTACCAGAACATAATTTTGTTATTGTGTTAGTTCATTAGGTGATCTCGTCAGCAAATTGGATGCATACTTGCTTAATAGTTATTGTCAGTTATAGTCAACTCGTTAAAAAATAAGATATAAAATTAGCTGCTTTTGCCAGCTCACGCAAACGATTATTTAAAGTCTATCTACGTAAAAAAAATAAAATCCCAAAAATGTCACTTAGGAGTTCTTGTCACTTCATCGTCGACATGTAACTCCCGATAGCTTAGCAGTTCGGAGCTTTCTGTTTATTTTTGTCTATGGCACCAAGGTGTGTGCACACTGTCACGCGCGTAAGTGGAAGGGAGAGATCTGGAACGTCTCGAATCGTCTCGCGCATCACGTTGTTTTCCAGGCTCTTAGAATTTGACGCCAGACGTTTCAGATCTTTGATTTTGACGACTCCGTTGTCGCTGGCATAAGCAACAGGATCCGCGTACGAAGTCGCTGGCAGAAGCTAGTATGGAATAAAGTTGATTCTGTTTTTCTGTTGCCAGTGTCAATCTTATAAATGGAGTTTGATATTTTTTCTATTATCTTGAATGGGCCTATTTTTAATTCGTCTAATTTTTTTCTATTCAGTCTATTTCCATTTTCGACATATTCACTGTCTCCTATCTCGAACTCTTGCATCTTCCTATTTCTATCAAATATTTTCTTGTTGTACTTATGGGATTTTATTGTATTCTCTAATGCTAATTTTCTATCAGCCAGCCACTTGTCTTCCTTTTCTATTGTCTTAATTTAATTTGGTAAAATACTGACATTTGTACCATCCAGTAAATATTTTGGTGCAAATCCTGTAACAGAGTGATCTGTTTCATTATATTTCTGAATACTTTCTCTTGCTATTGTTGTCCATGTTTTCTTGTTGTTTTTCTCATTTATTTTACATCTAATTTTATTTACTATTGTTTGGTTCAATCGTTCGTTCAAGCCGTTCGAAAATGGCATGTATTTACAGCTGTAAAAATTAGTTTAATATTATTCTCCTGTAAATATTGTTTAAATTCTTTTGAATTGATGCCAGGATATTGGTCTGTTAGAATTATTCCTATCTCATCTGTCTCTAGTACTTTCTTAGTTAGTTTTATAAAGTCACTCGCATTCTGTGTTTTGGAAGTCGCAATAAACGCATATCTTGTGTAGTGGTCTACTAAAAGGTGTAAGTATTTTTTTGTTGACCTAGATCCTCCAAAGCCACCTATAGTATCCATTGACATTATCTCAAATGGTTTTGTTGCTGGTCCTAGTTGTGACATTAATCCAAATTTCCCTTGACATTTTGATTTATTTTTTATGCATGTTTCGCATGTTTTACAAATATTTATGATATTTTTTGTTAGGTTTTTTGCTGTATATATTGGACTTATTTTTTTCTGTAATTGTCTGATTCCAACATGGCATAAATCTTCATGCACCTTTTTTATAAATTTTTTACTAAACTCTTCTGAAAGTATAATCTTTTCCTGTTTCTTTATTTTTTTATAATAGATATTATTTTTGTGTAGTAAATTTTGTTTCTTTTCTTTTATTATTTCATTTTTTTCTTGGTCTTCAACTATATCTTTTATTTGTATTAAATTAACTATTTTCAATAGTTCCTCTTGGTTATCTTCTGATTCTAATACAGGGTTTCTGCTCAAACAGTCTGCTTCTACATTTTCTTTACCAGGTATATATTTGACAGTAAAGTCATATTGAGATAGGTAATATGTGAGGTCACCCAATTCTTCATCTGTTCTGCATTTAATATTCATGTTCTCTAGAGGTTTGTGGTCTGAGTAAATAGTGATTTTTTTTCCAATTAGCCAGTGTTGCCAATATTTAACTGCTTCTTTCATAGCAAAACATTCCAAATATATAGCCTTTTTTCGTTTTTGAGTTTCATTTAGCTTTTTTGAAAAATATGCCACCGGTTTGTCTTTACCGTCTAGTTGTGTTTGTTTTAATATTGCCCCGATACCTTCTAAAGATGCATCTGTAAAGATTTTTATTGGTAAGTTTTTGTCGAATATTTCCAACACGGGTTGGGAACATAAATATTTTTTTATTTGATTAAATGATTCTTCACACTTCTCTGACCACACAAACTTTTCATTTTTTCTTAATAAATTATGTAATGGGTCTAAAATAATTGCGCTTCTTGGTATGTATTCATGGTAAAAGTTGATTTTTCCCAAAAATTGTCTAATGTTTTTTTGTGTCTTAGGAGTTGGAAAATGTCTTATCGAGATCAAATTGTCTTTAAGTGGTCTTACTGAATTGTTCTGAATTACATGGCCGAGGTACTTTACTGAGTCTGAAGCAAAGGTACATTTTTGAAGCTTCAATCTAAAGCCTTCTTGTATTATTGCCTCTAATACATTTCTTATGTGTCTTATATGTTCTTCAAAGGTGGTCGAATATATCAAAATATCATCGATATAGTTAACGGAGTATCCTGTGAGCTTGTGCTTTCTTAGAATATTGCTTAAAATTCTCTGGAAAATTGCTGGTGATGTTTTCAAGCCAAATGGAAGGCAGGTCCACTGGTAATGGCCATCTTGTGTGACGAATCCTGTTTTATTTCTATCTTCCACCCGTAGCGGTATTGCCCAAAATGCTGAGTTTATATCCAATGTAGTAAAATACTTACAGTTTCTAGTTTTGATAATCAAATCATCTATTAATGGGAAAGGTTGAGCTTGTGGAACAACAATTTTGTTTAGTTCCCTGAAATCTACACATAAGCGGGACTTTTTATTTTCTCCTTTTTTAAATGCCAATGTCACTGGAGCAGCGAAAGGACTGTAGGATTCTTCTATTAAATTATTCTTTAGTAGCTTAGATATTTGCTCTTCAATTTCTAATTTATCCTCTATTGTACATCTGTATGGTCTTTTACTACAGTATCTATTTACTTGTAAATCTATGTGGGCTTCATAATCTCTAACTGATCCTATATCATACTTGTCTTTAGCAAAAATTGTTTTATATTGCTTTATAATTTTCTCTATCTCATTTTTTTTTTTATTATCTTAATGGTCTGTGATACTTACGAATTCTTCTGTTTGTATGTGTTCATTAAAATTTATTGCAAATGTTTTTTTATTCTTTTCTTCATATCTGTTATCTTTAGACATTTCATCTATTTTATTTGTTGTTTTCTTTTGTTCTATCTGCAAGTCCTCATTTTGGGTTAGTTTGAATTTCTTTATCATATCTAATCCGATTATGAAATCTTCGAAATCTTCATTATCCACTATATATACTTCCATCTCTTCTTCTAAATCGAATATTTTTATTTTTATTGTAATACAGCCATCTGTTTTTTTCACACCATTAACCGTTTTCATATATGCTATATTCACATTGTCCTTTTTTTCTTTCACTTTAATCAGCTTTGAATTTATTAAAGAAATCTGTGAACCTGAATCATAAATGCCGCTCACTTCTAGTTTATTTTCTAATAAGAGCTTGATTTTGATTAATGGTGTACTTACTCGTTTTTTTTCTCAGTATTTATATCTACTTCAATAATGGAGTTGTTGTTTACATTTTTGGGTTTAAAAACCTTTTCAGATTCATTCTTATTTTTCTTGAACCAGCATGTCTCCTCCGGATGATATCGAATTCCTTTTTCCAAAGATTCACAAGTCTTACATGGCTTCTTCTCCTTATATTTATTTTTATTAAGGGATGTACCACTCTTTATTGTGGTTGAGTTTTTCTTGTACATCATACCTTCATATTTTCTTATCTCGTTGAACAAATCAGTAGTATCATTGAGTTCATCCCTGTTTAACTTATTTAAGATAAAACCTGGTAAACCCGTTGCAATAAGATCTATCATTGTTTTGGAGTCTATCGATTTGTTTATATCTAGTATAAGCCTCTCTTTTTTTATAGCATAATCAATTAGTAGTCCTTCTTTATACCTGAATGCTAGAGCATATGTGACTATGTCCCATCCTCTGTTTTTAAAGGTTTCTTGAAATTTGTGTTTCCATTCTTTCCATTCAGCCTTTATTGTAAGTTTTATGGCCATCGAGCTATACCAATCCAAACAAGATTTTTCTAAAAATAACCTCAATATATCTATTTTTGTTTCATCTTCTGATATATTAAAGCGCTCACACTCTTTTTCAAAATTCTCAATCCACTGCATTGCGTTAGGGTTCTTGCTTGTGAATTTTTCAATAATAAATTTCTCTGAAATATGTTTTAGGTTATGTTGTTTTTCTTTCTTTGTAGTTGTTTCTATTAATTTTTCCAAGATATTTTGCAAATTGTCGTTTTTGTCTATTGGTTGTTTTGTGTTCATTTCTTCTAAATATTGATCTAAAAATTGCATATTACCTTCCTCATCCATATATGTTTTCTTAAGATCTTCATCCATTTTTATCCATATTTTTCTGCATTGATGCCTTTTCTTTATGCTATTTTTTATTTTTGTGAAACTGTTCATTTTGATAATATATCTATGATGAATCACTGGCTTCTGTTCATCAGGTAAAATATAACATTTTCCTTCCTCTGTAGTTATTGAGGTTATGGCCAATATGTTAGATTTGCCATCATTTGAGGTTATCATCGTGAACTCAAATTGTAACCGGTCCATCTTTTTCTAGTTGACGAAAATGTCGTTTTATAAGGTATGTTATTGAGGATTTTCAAAATAAACCACAAATTGTTTCTCTGAAAATCAAAGATTTGTTTATTTTATACGTCTTTACTATATTAAAAAAGGGCAAAAGGCAAATTTGAATTAATGAAATGTCACATATATATAATAAATGTAAATTTACAGTTCGTAAAAACAGTTTTAGTAAACGGAGCACATGTAGATGGGCAAATGTAGGACTAAAAAAGATGTGTATGAAACGTGATTTACTATACAATATTTGGCTCAAAGATGAAAATAATCCACAAAAAAGATTGTTATATAATAGATATAGAAATAAAACTAATAAATACACACAATATATAAAAAATAAATACATAATGATGGAAGTTTCTCAAAATTTTAAAAACCCCAAAAAATTTTGGAGCATTGTGAATAGTTTAACCGGCAAAGTTATGCAATGTATTGAACACTTATTACTGATAACTTTTCGAACGAATCCATTAACATTAGCCAACACCTTTATGACCGAATTTAATCATAACGTTAAGAACTTAAGTAACTCCTGCGATGTACCTCTTTTAGACAAAAAAGCATACGAGATCATTCCGGATAGATCGATAAGAGTCAAACCGGCGCGGGAAGAAATAATTGAGCGAATCATCAAGCAAATGAACGATAGAAAAAACCCGGGATACGATGGGATAAGAGCTAAGGATATTAGGTATATTTCGGATAAATTGGTTCCAGTTATTACACATTTAATTAATTGTTGCTTGCTGACTGGTATATATCCCGATCTCTTAAAGATAGGTGTAATACGTCCAATACACAAAAAAGGTCCACGTGATGACGTCAACAACTACCGTCCAATCACTATACTGTCTTGTATAGATAAAGTCATAGAACGTTATATTGGTAATGAAATGAATAACTTTTTACAAACTCACAGTATAATCAACAAAAAACAATTCGGATTTCAAAAAAGTCGAAGTACGGCACAATTATTACAAGAATTTACAGATGAAGTTAATAGACACCTGAATGAAAAAAAACATGTTTTAACACTGTTTATAGATTTTAGCAAGGCGTTCGATATGCTTTGTTGTAATGTACTTTACGACAAGTTATCGCGAAATGGAATACAAGGCCCCTTGTTAGAATTATTAAAAAATTATCACACAAACAGATATACTACTGTTAAAATAGAAAATGAGTTTAGTATAAAGGTTTCATCCACACAAGGAACAGCCCAGGGATCAATTGTTGGACCGACAGAGTACTCGTTGTATGTTAACGATATGGTTAACACTATACATTCGGGTTCTGTATACCAGTTTGCAGACGACACATGTATTTTGGTCGCTCATAAAAACATCGGTAAAGCTCAAAAATCCCTACAAGATAACTTCGATCAATTGTGTAAATGGGCGCATGACGTAGGATTAGTAATAAACGCATCAAAAACAAAAATTGTTCACGTACATTCATCACACAATAAATGTTCTACTATGCCAACGGTTATCGCACATGAACATTCTTGCCTGCACAGCGCGCCAAAGACTTGCATTTGCCCACAACTGGATGTAGTCGATAAGCACATGTATATCGGTCTAATGGTTGATAGCCGGTTCTGTTGGAGTCCTCACAAAGAATATGTCTGCAAAAAGTTGAGGTCCATTATAGGAAAACTTAGCATTTTAAAATACAAGTTGCCTTATAAAACGCTAAGAATGTTATATATGGCCTTGGCAGACTCGGTGATCAACTATGGGCTCAGCAGCTATGGGAGGACTTACCATACATACTTGTCAGATATTTATAAGTTGCAATTAAGAATATTAAAAGTAATTGTACCTAAACATATAAAAAATAAATTTAAAAACAGCGACGATGATATATTTAAATACTGTAATGTTATGAACGTGTTCAATAAAGTAAAATTTTTCACCCTTGCTGAAATCAATAAGCCTGAATTTCTAACGGAAAACACAAGACCGAACTTTTTGAGATCTATTACGCCCAAAAATAAATACATTCTACCAAAAGCCAACAATGTGTACGGAATGAGGGTTGCAGAATATTTAGTACCTTATTTTCTTAATAAACTTCCAGAAGACCTACAACTTATATAAAACGAGTTCGAAAAGTTATAAGTATAAATCTAAACGTTTCTTTACACAAAACTTTAATTAATGTATAATCAGGTAAAATTGTAAATTCATAATATCACTGTTAATATAGAATGAGCGTCTCGCCATTACACAGATAAACGCTGTAAGGCAAAGAAAAGAAATGTATAAATTTAAGAAATTTGGAAATAAATAATAAAAAAAACCTATCATAAAATTTGTTACAACTTTAGAGGATGTACTGGTGCCAATCAAAGTAAAGAATAAAAAGAACTCCGAAAATTAGCGAAATCAGGTTTAATCTACTAATTAGAAGTTACACGTACAATAGTTGTCAGGCAAGTGTACGATGACATCGAATGTTACTAATACATGCCGCACGCCTATGCAAATTTTACTAATTGAGTGTTTTTACAACTTTCTGCTATTTATTTAGAACTAGCTTTTGCCCGCGACTTCGTCCGCGTGGAATAATGAGTTACGGCAGAATTTGGGTTTTTCACTTAGTTATCTCCTTTTCCATGTTCTATCGTTTACATGTGTATACAAACATTTAAAAAATCAAATTGTCTCTCTTTGTAATATTAGTACACATACCTACAGATTTAGAAAAGCTAGTCAGACAATTTCTGTGGCAGATTTCTATCCTGGCAAGTACGTGGTGATAGGTATATTTATTTTCTAAGAGTATTTAGACACCACTGACAGACGGTGAAGGAACACATCGCCCATGGGATGATACACCCGTCGTTCAATTTTAAAAGTGGGCATAAAATTACCTTCCCTGATTTCTTTTGCGCCAAAAGAAGTCATTTATTTTGACTATTGTATTTACGTATATTTGTAAAAAATTACCAGATAATGGATGGTTATTAGTTAAAAGATTTTTTATTGGTTGTGGCGGCTCCTGAAGGTTAGGAAGACAAACTTTACCTGAAGCACAGCACGGACCATTAGGTTCGTCCGCCCATTTCTTGGCAGAGCAGTTAGAGCAGATCTTATTCATGACTCTGATTTGGACGGACGCTTGTTGTGCATAATCAACCTGCGGATCATATCTGAATGACAGTCTGTTGCTGTTAGCTAAAATTCGATTGCGAACTCTATTTGTGGACAACTGCTGTCTCTGCCTGAGCTCTAAGTTGCTGCAAACGCTCGACACTTGACTGTCGTTTTTTTGTTTTTTTTTTCTCGGTGGACAAAAATCATCCTTTGAAAACCTTCTTGGGTGGAGCGAGAGATAGTGTCAGACTGTTACTGATTAAAAACCCACCCCGTTCCTTCTAGCCTCTTCAGATAATCCTGGCACCAGTAGGCTTTGACTCAGCTGGGCCCCTCCTGTTGCTGACAACTCTTTGAGGCGCGCGGGAACAGTGCGCGCCGTCGACGTCTTGGGCTCGGCCCGGACAGTTACCGGACAATCGGACAGCGAGCTACCCATGGCTCGCCTTGCGCGAGCCCGCGTCTACGGTGGCCGGAAATCGGGCTCGGAATCCCGGCGGCAGCGGCGAGGGCGCCGTTGCCTGATGCGGTCTGCCTCCTCCTTTGCTAGTATTACTGCTTCGCAGAAGGAGGCAACCGCCCGCCATTCCTCCTCGCTCCGGACCATGGCTTCGACCAAGGCCCAGCGCGAGAGGTCTCCGCCGCCGATCGCCCCCACGAGGGCACGGCGATGCTCCACCCAGGCAGGGCACACCTCGACTGTGTGCTCCACCGTGTCCTCCGGGCGTTCCGCACAGTAGCGACACCCGGGCGTCTCTCCCGACTTTTGCGTAGAAGAACTTTTGCGTAGGTGTAGTTTTAAGAACGACATCTAAAAAAAATCGAGAGAAACTGTTTCAGATTATTTCCTCCCGAACGTGCCAATTCCGGTGAGGACCTGCGTCATGCGGAAGGTAAGGACGCCGTGAGGTCTTTCCAGCCACGCCTCAAAGAGGGGACTTACCGCCATAATCGTGGCGTGCCCAGCACTGGGTTGCGATAGTCGCTGACGCTATTTCACCATGAGATCCCGCCGGAGCTCTGTCGCGTTGCATCTCCACGCGCATGTCGTGCATGTGTGCAAGGACTGTTGCCTCCAGATCCCACGGTGGTAGGCCAGCCAGAAGGCTCGCCGCTTCGCGGGAGATCGTGCGGTAATCCCGCACCATCCGTATTGCCATGACCCTCTGGCAGACGTTCAGAATGGTCGCCGGTCGCTTTTGCAGCGATGGCGCCCACACCGGCGCCCCGTTAAGGGCCATAGACTGAACGATCCCCGCGTAGAGCCTCCGGCAGGAGGAGTCTGGAACTTGACTCTCGTTCACGTAAGTCAGAGGTCCTTACATTTTGTTCAGGAAGACGTTGAGAACGCTCCAGCCTCGACTCTCGTGCACGTAACTCAGAGGTTCTCAGATTTGGTCGTGCAAGGCGTTGCAAACGTTCGCACTCGACTCTCGTGCGCGTACCTGAGAGTTTCTCTGATTTTGTTCAGCAAGGCGTTGTGAATGTTCAGGTGAAGATTCTCCCATTCGACGTATTCTTGCTGCCCGTGCTTGAGAACTATGTTTAGAAAGTTGAGGCCTGGCTCTCTTAGGTATTTTCAAATGTTTAAGAAAATGTTAATAGCCTTGTAATATTCCAGCTCTGCAAAGAACTATTGTTTAGCCCTGAAAAGTACTGTTAGTTAGCCCTGAAAAGAATTGTTGGCTACCCCTGAAAAGAACTGTTAATTCGCCCTGAAAATAATTGTTGGCTACCCCTGAAAACAACTGTTTGTTGGTTAGCCCTGAAAAGAACTGTTGATTAGCTCTGAACTGTTGTTTAGCTCTGAGAAGAACTTTTGCGTAGGTGTAGTTTTAAGAACGACATCTAAAAAAAATCGCACGAAAATTATTAGTCTTTCGCGCACGACCACTGCGTAGAGAGCCAACCTCATACCTTACTCATAGATCTAAAGTCCCCTCCCGCACGCGCACGGCCTTGGTGATGCTCATTTCGAAACGGGCCGTGCAGCAGATATCGTAATATTTTAATTTCGCCATATCTTCAAAACCAAACGTCTAATCTTAATCATTCAAAGACCAAATATTATCTACGAATTACGAACTTGATAACAATTTAAAAGAAATTATATTACAACCTATTCTCTTAATAACTAAGCTTTCAACTAAATAATTTAAAAGGAACGATCTAATTAATTTAAAAATTAAAACGAATTTAGACATACAATTTTAGTATCTACTAATAATCGAGATCAAACTAAACTTACATTATACAACAACCAGACAACCCAACAAATAAACCTTTTATCGAAAAATACAACGGAAACAATTTTAAATTTACGAAACGATCAATCCTCAATTCCACGACAGTACCGAAGCGCTCGGCCGATACCCAACCAAATGCGTGTAACGAAACCATAGCGCGATCTATTTCAATCCCAACGCCATCTATCGAGCATAGTGACAACTCGGATTATTTATTTATACTCCGTTCGGGCATTTTCTTTGTACTAAAAGTTTTATTATATTGATATTATTTTTTTCATACCTTTTTACTATTTATTTACTTTTTACCGAAGAATTAAAACAATAACATGAACCGAACTCGTGTAACAATCGACACCATTGCGCGATCACCAACTCGACATATAGTACTAATAGAATTATCTATACTCCGTTAGAGCATTTTCTTTGTACTAAGAGTTGTATTTTATTATATTTTTCATACCTTTTTACTATTTATTTACATTTTTCCGATGAATTTTCAGTACTGAATTGATGCCGACTCTTGACCAATAGATGGCGCTGTATGTCCGGAATAAATTTCATTTTTTATTTTATTTTTTGTAATAAAAACTATCCTATGTCCTTTCTCAAGTTCCAAACTATGTCTGTACCAAATTTCACACAAATCGGTTCAGTAGTTTAGGCGTGAAGCAAAGACAGACAGACAGACAGGCAGAGTTGTTGAGTTGTTGTTGAAAGGTATCTTTCAACCAGTTAAGTCTTCAGCTGAGGGAAGTTTGCAGAGTCGCACAAAGGCGCGTCGCACGCAGCCCTTGGTGGTGAGGATGTCCGCTACTCTGGATATACCGTCAGGTCCAGATATGAGGCGAAGTACGCGGCCCAGTTTCCAGGCGAGAGGGGGCGCGTTGTTGTCAGCTAGCAGCACCATATCTCCCACGTCTAGCTTTGAAGTGTTTGTCCGCCATTTTGTCCTTTGTTGTAACTCAGAAAGGTATTCCTTCTGCCATCTTTTCCAGAAATGTTGACTCAGCTTCTCAAGGCGCTCATATCTTCGCAATTGGCTTTCCTTCACGTCTTCCAGGTTTGGTGTTGGCAGAGCGATCAGCGGTCGGCCAATGATGAAATGTCCTGGGGAGAGGGAAAGGAGGTCGTTAGGATTGGATGAGAGAGGGCACAAGGGACGGCTATTGAGGATTGCCTCCACTTGTGCGAATAAAGTAGAAAGCTCCTCCAACGTCAAGTGACATTCGCCTAAAACTCGTCGTAATAAATGTTTTGCCGACTTAACCCCGGCCACCAAAATGAGGAGAATAAGCCGGAATGAACTTAAAATTGATAGATTGCTGACTTACAAAATCAACCAAAGGTTCATGGTTCTGTTTGATGAACGAGCCTATTTCTTTCGCGGCAGCTACAAAATTAGTACCATTGTCACTGAATATTTCAGTTGGCTTGCCACGACGAGATATAAATCGTTTTAATGACATTATAAATGCATCCTTGGTTAAGTCACTAACTGCTTCGAGGTGTATGCATTTGTAACGAAGGCAAACAAAAAGACATAAGTAACATTTTACAATGCGACAGCCGCGTCCTTTACGGTTTACTATGTAAAATGGGCCAGCAAAGTCAAGGCCAACGGATAAAAATGGATAGTCTGGCGTTATTCGTTGAGACCACGGAATAAAGAAAACTAGAGGAAGTGCCTCTTAGATATCGCCCGTGTGTCAACAGTAGACTAAATTCGCCTATTACATATTATATACTAGTGCAGGTGAATATGGCATCTATTTCAAAGGGCGTTCTGAATAGAATAAATTGGTTACAGCGCCATCTAGCGTTGAGTAGGCGAACTCGTTGTAAATTGGTTAAAACTTCTTTATTGTTCGTGTCATGTCAAATAATAACAACTTTCTTACGTTGTAATAAGACCTAATTTATGAAAGCAATAAGAATATGAATTGTAAAAGTTAAGTTTGTAATTCGTAGCTTCGTAGCCAATCATATTACTGTTTTTTATGTGTGTAATGTACAATTTGATACGCAAATGTGTGAGTTTGGCGACACTGGTTCCCGTGCTTAGCCACGTTAGGGGCATTTCTACCTATATTTTCTGTTCTGTGGTTGAGACGGTATGTTACCCATTTTAGGTTGTAAAGTTGTACCCTTTAAACGCCTGCAACGTACGCAGTTATTTACTGTGCGCCTCGCTAGTATCCTACCATTAATTGGCCATATCGTTTCTCTGACAGTACAGCCAATAACATTTGAGGTGCATGGTGTTAATATGTTGTCTAATAAAATAAAGTTTTGTTAAAGTATGCGCTGCATGAAGTAATATTGGATGTTTCTTTTCGAATGAATAACTGGACGCATCGATTCGTCCACCGACGCGAATTAACTTGTACTCATCTAAGAAAGGCGATAATGCCAACAACTTACTATTTTTATTTAATTGTTTACCAGTTACCAGCAGGTCGTATTCAATAGGAAACGATTGACCTTGGGAGATAATACAAAGCGAGCAAAATGACTCACGCAACTCATTAGCGGACAATGTGCCAACTCGTTTGTCATGTTTTTTTTTTAAATTAAATATGAATCTAAGAACGTAAGCAAAGGACCGTTCTAACCTAGATAACGATGAATATTTTTCAAAATCGATAATGGGTGACTTTATGACTATTGGATGCGCCTTCAATTCGGGTACTATTTCTAAGTCTTAAAGGTTGAATTTAGGCCATTCGGTTTCGTTATAACTTAAAAAACAAGGCCCTGTCCACCAGAGTGATATCGACGTTAGTCGCTTAGCATGCACTCCCCTTGATAATAAATCAGCGGGGTTTAAATCTGTAGGTACATATCGCCACGCCGATGATGAAGTTAATTCTTTGATTTCCGTGATACGATTAGCCACAAATATTTTTAATTTACTGACGTTACTACGTATCCAGCACAACACTACGTTTGAATCACACCAGTGTATTAGTTTATCTGGCTTGTACCTTAATGAATCTACCACCGATTTTACGAGTTGAGAAGCGAGTAAGGCGGCGCACAGTTCCAAACGTGGTATGGTAGTGCTTTTTAGTGGAGCTACTTTAGACTTTGCGCACAATAGTTTAACCGTGACGTCACCGCTAGCGCTGATCGTTCGCATATAAATACATGCGCCATACGCATAACTTGATGCATCACTAAACGAGTGTAATTCGATGACCTTTGGTGAGTCACCTAAAACTAACCTCGGTATGCGTAGATTGTGCAAATATTTCAGAGAAATCGATCCATTCTTCCTTTATATCTTGAGGGACAGGCTCGTCCCAGTCAAGTTTAAGTTGCCAAAGCTTTTGTAACATTATTTTTGGCTTTATTACAATGGGACCTAATATACCTAATGGGTCAAATATCTTGAACGCGTTTGACATAATACATCGCTTAGATATAATATTATGATTAGTGTCGTGGGAGAATCCCTTTATAGGAAAGCTCAAGGTATCACTGGCAGGGGCCCAGCCCAAGCCCAGGGTGCTTGAAGACTCACTAAAAATGAGCTTGTCCTGCTCATTGATAGCGACATTATCAAATATGGACGGATGATTTGTTTTGTATTTTCTTAAATTAAAACATCCTGACCTTAATGCCTCAGATAGAGTGTTTTGAATATATTTTAATTGCTGTGGATCATTTGATCCAGTAATCAAATCATCGACATAGAAATCCTTTTGAATGATGGTGCGAATTAGTTCGTCATTCTGTTCTTGTCCTACCTGCCACAAGCAACGTGTGCTAAGGTAGCTTGCACTCGCTGTACCGTAAGTTAAAGTGTTAAGTTCAAGTGTCTGAATCGGTTTAGACTTCTCGTCTCTCCACAGAATAAGCTGCAAATGCCTATCATCTTTGCGTACGAGCACATTTCGATAGAATTTTTCTATATCGCCCGTAAGTAGGTATTTGTATTGCCTGGAGCGTAACAAAATAGAAAAAAGAGTATCTTGTATTGTGGGCCCTACCATTAATATATATATCATTAAGGGAACAACCAGAGGAAGATGGAGCAGACCCATCAAATACTACACGAAGTTTTGTGGATTCGCTTTCCTGCTTTAAAATTGCGTGATGGCATAAATAATAATTAGGAATTAATATTTCATTATTTAACAAAGATAAATGACCTGGGTCGGCGTATTCCTTAATAAATTTATTATATTCTATTTTTAGCATATTATTACGTTTAAATCTTTTTTCTATATTTAGGAATCGCCGCTTAGCTAACTTGTAGGTATCACCTAAACAATCAACTGAATCCTTGAGAGGTAGTTTTACGCAAAATCTACCTGAGTTAGTTCTGGTGGTATGAGTAATGAAATAATGAAATGTTTTTCACAATAAATTTCACTTTCACTCATAATAGATTTTTTGGGTAACAGACAGACAGACAGACAGACAGACAGACAGACAGACAGACAGACAGACAGACAGACAGACAGACAGACAGACAGACAGACAGACAGACAGACAGACAGACAGACAGACAGACAGACAGACAGACAGACAGACAGACAGACAGACAGACAGACAGACAGACAGACAGACAGACAGACAGACAGACAGACAGACAGACAGACAGACAGACAGACAGACAGACAGACAGACAGACAGACAGACAGACAGACAGACAGACAGACAGACAGACAGACAGACAGACAGACAGACAGACAGACAGACAGACAGACAGACAGACAGACAGACAGACAGACAGACAGACAGACAGACAGACAGACAGACAGACAGACAGACAGACAGACAGACAGACAGACAGACAGACAGACAGACAGACAGACAGACAGACAGACAGACAGACAGACAGACAGACAGACAGACAGACAGACAGACAGACAGACAGACAGACAGACAGACAGACAGACAGACAGACAGACAGACAGACAGACAGACAGACAGACAGACAGACAGACAGACAGACAGACAGACAGACAGACAGACAGACAGACAGACAGACAGACAGACAGACAGACAGACAGACAGACAGACAGACAGACAGACAGACAGACAGACAGACAGACAGACAGACAGACAGACAGACAGACAGACAGACAGACAGACAGACAGACAGACAGACAGACAGACAGACAGACAGACAGACAGACAGACAGACAGACAGACAGACAGACAGACAGACAGACAGACAGACAGACAGACAGACAGACAGACAGACAGACAGACAGACAGACAGACAGACAGACAGACAGACAGACAGACAGACAGACAGACAGACAGACAGACAGACAGACAGACAGACAGACAGACAGACAGACAGACAGACAGACAGACAGACAGACAGACAGACAGACAGACAGACAGACAGACAGACAGACAGACAGACAGACAGACAGACAGACAGACAGACAGACAGACAGACAGACAGACAGACAGACAGACAGACAGACAGACAGACAGACAGACAGACAGACAGACAGACAGACAGACAGACAGACAGACAGACAGACAGACAGACAGACAGACAGACAGACAGACAGACAGACAGACAGACAGACAGACAGACAGACAGACAGACAGACAGACAGACAGACAGACAGACAGACAGACAGACAGACAGACAGACAGACAGACAGACAGACAGACAGACAGACAGACAGACAGACAGACAGACAGACAGACAGACAGACAGACAGACAGACAGACAGACAGACAGACAGACAGACAGACAGACAGACAGACAGACAGACAGACAGACAGACAGACAGACAGACAGACAGACAGACAGACAGACAGACAGACAGACAGACAGACAGACAGACAGACAGACAGACAGACAGACAGACAGACAGACAGACAGACAGACAGACAGACAGACAGACAGACAGACAGACAGACAGACAGACAGACAGACAGACAGACAGACAGACAGACAGACAGACAGACAGACAGACAGACAGACAGACAGACAGACAGACAGACAGACAGACAGACAGACAGACAGACAGACAGACAGACAGACAGACAGACAGACAGACAGACAGACAGACAGACAGACAGACAGACAGACAGACAGACAGACAGACAGACAGACAGACAGACAGACAGACAGACAGACAGACAGACAGACAGACAGACAGACAGACAGACAGACAGACAGACAGACAGACAGACAGACAGACAGACAGACAGACAGACAGACAGACAGACAGACAGACAGACAGACAGACAGACAGACAGACAGACAGACAGACAGACAGACAGACAGACAGACAGACAGACAGACAGACAGACAGACAGACAGACAGACAGACAGACAGACAGACAGACAGACAGACAGACAGACAGACAGACAGACAGACAGACAGACAGACAGACAGACAGACAGACAGACAGACAGACAGACAGACAGACAGACAGACAGACAGACAGACAGACAGACAGACAGACAGACAGACAGACAGACAGACAGACAGACAGACAGACAGACAGACAGACAGACAGACAGACAGACAGACAGACAGACAGACAGACAGACAGACAGACAGACAGACAGACAGACAGACAGACAGACAGACAGACAGACAGACAGACAGACAGACAGACAGACAGACAGACAGACAGACAGACAGACAGACAGACAGACAGACAGACAGACAGACAGACAGACAGACAGACAGACAGACAGACAGACAGACAGACAGACAGACAGACAGACAGACAGACAGACAGACAGACAGACAGACAGACAGACAGACAGACAGACAGACAGACAGACAGACAGACAGACAGACAGACAGACAGACAGACAGACAGACAGACAGACAGACAGACAGACAGACAGACAGACAGACAGACAGACAGACAGACAGACAGACAGACAGACAGACAGACAGACAGACAGACAGACAGACAGACAGACAGACAGACAGACAGACAGACAGACAGACAGACAGACAGACAGACAGACAGACAGACAGACAGACAGACAGACAGACAGACAGACAGACAGACAGACAGACAGACAGACAGACAGACAGACAGACAGACAGACAGACAGACAGACAGACAGACAGACAGACAGACAGACAGACAGACAGACAGACAGACAGACAGACAGACAGACAGACAGACAGACAGACAGACAGACAGACAGACAGACAGACAGACAGACAGACAGACAGACAGACAGACAGACAGACAGACAGACAGACAGACAGACAGACAGACAGACAGACAGACAGACAGACAGACAGACAGACAGACAGACAGACAGACAGACAGACAGACAGACAGACAGACAGACAGACAGACAGACAGACAGACAGACAGACAGACAGACAGACAGACAGACAGACAGACAGACAGACAGACAGACAGACAGACAGACAGAGTTACTTTCGCATTTATAATATTAGTAGGGATAAGTAGCGTCGACTGGTTTTTGCTTTAAACTGAACTGTTCTATTCAGTTTTATTCTTCTACCCTTAATATAAGTAACATTATAATACCAGTTTTATGATGAATACGCATTTTTGTCGTAACTACCCGCTTATTACAAGTCAGGCGAAATTATTACAAATGTGTTTGAAGAATATTTAGTTAGTTGATTAGAAGTGTCTGCGCACTGGAAGACGTAGCGTTGGAAGGCCTCATACAAGGTAGACCGATGACCTGGTGAAGGTTGCGGGAATCCGATGGATGCAAGACCCGCAGGATCGTTCATTGTGGCGACACTTGAGGAAGGCCTATGTCCGCTGTAATGATGATGATTTTAATTTTGAACTATGACTATTGCTTACTTTATCTCTCTTAATATGTCTATTTTACATAATGAAAAAATAAACATTTTATTTATTTTATTTTATTTTTCACATTTTAGGAAAGCTTACAGACTAATAACTACATAAAGGGGTAATAAAATTGCTAATTACAAGCTTCCACATGTAGGTATTATAGTGACAAAAAAAGAAAAAAAAAAACTAGAGTTGGTCCAACAACAGGTTAACACAAAGTCGTTAACTCTTAATAATTCTAACATAAATATTAATTCTGTGATTCAAGTGCAAATAGGTGCAGGTTGTTCAAAAAATGGCTTTGCAAAGTGCTTCCTAACTGTGCTCGCTTTCGTGCAAAAGAGGTCAATGCCGGGTTCACATGAAATCCTATTAAAACTGCTCTCAGAAAAAATGCATTACGCCTATAATTAGTATTTGCATTAGGTACATGCAGAAGATACATTAAGAACATGAAGTGGTCGCTGTCGCAGCCCCATCTGATTAGTGCGTATTAACAATTTTGAGATAAGCTCAGGACAGTTAATTGAACCATTTGCGATATTAATCAAGTAGCACACATCACTAACATCATGTCTCTGGTCAAGAGGTAGAAAATGGTATCTTCTGCATCGGTGAGTGTATACTTGTTTTGCTCTAAAGTCAAGAAACTTAAGGATTTTTTTCTATACGAGACATATATCCCATATTGAGGGTTCCAGACCTGTGATGCATATTCGAGGTGGCTAAACGAACAATATAAGACTTTGATCGGTTTTAGTGATCGAAAACAGGCTGAGGTTCGCATAATGAAGCCAAGAGCTTTTGACGCCCTATTCACTATTGACTATACCATCAATATGCTGATCGTAAAGTAGTTTGCTATCCTGTATTACACCAAGATCCCTAATACAATTAACTTTCCCTATATCACTATTGTAAAGTTTGTATGTGGAATCAATTGTAGACTTTTGACGTGTGAAAGACATGTGAAAACATTTTGACACATTTAATTCTAGCCTGTTAAGTCTACCGTATTCTTCAAACCTATTCAAATCGGCCTGCAATAGGTGTGTATCTGAGATGCTTCTAATAATTTTATGAGCTTTCATGTCGTCAGCATAAAGTAAAATATAACTACATTCAAAACAGTGTTTTACGTCAGCAATGAAGAGAGTAAATAATAAAGATCCTAATATTGAACCCTTAGAAACACCAGAGGGGACGAAACTCCATCTAGACGTGTATCCCTGAAGCACTACAGCCTGTGTTCTATTATCAATATAAGAGGAGAACCAACGATACAAATCTCCGTGTATTCCGGCTTTTAGTAGCTTCTCCAAGAGCAGTCTATGGTCAATACGATCAAAACATTTACTGTAATCAGTATAAATAACGTCAACTTGTGCACGCTGATCCATAGCTTGGGATATAAACTCATGGGATAAGATTAAGTTAGATGTAGTAGACCGCTTCCTTAGAAAGCCATGCTGTTCATCACCAAAGCTACATTTCATAGCAGCGTATACGTTATTAAAAACAATGCGTTCGAGGATTTTGTAGAACAAACATATCTTAGATATTGGTCGATAATTAGAGATATCCGACTTATTACCTTTTTTGAAAACTGGGGTGACAAATGCTGATTTCCAAATTTTTGGGACAATGCCTTCTGAAAGAGACCGTCTGAATAAAATACACAATGGCAGTACAAGACTATTGGCACAATTTACAATAAAAACTGGAGGTATAAGATCAGGACCACCAGATTTGGATAAATCCAAGGTCTTTAATAAATTTAGAACCTGAGATTGAGACACACTAACTGAGCCAATGCATGATACACTGTCCTCAACACAACAAGTGACGCCAGAGGTAGCGGGCACAGGATCAGGTTCCTGGAAAGAAGAATGGAAATAGGATGCAAATAAATTGCTGATCTCTTCACTTGTACTCGCGGTCTTATCACCATAATGCATTACTTTTGGAAAAGTACCACAGTTTTTTTTGCTTTTGACATAAGTCTTTAGACTTAGGGTTCTCAATAATGGACGATTCTATCTTGTCCATATACGCATTAAAACAAATTTTCTCCAAGTTATCCGCCCTGGTCCGTAAAATAGAAAAAGAGTGAAAGTCTGACAATTTGCCGTATGTTTTAAACTTGTGATGGTATTTATATTTCTCTTTTAGTATTTTAATCAATGCAGAACTATACCAGGGTGGATAAGATGACCGTCTAACTGATTTAATTGGGATATACTTATTTCTGAGCTCATATAGCTTATTATAAAAGAGTTCAACGCAAGTTTCCAACGAATCAGTAAGTAAAAACTCATTCCAATTGATTTTATCGACTTCAGAATTAATAGCAGTGTAGTCGCCCCTAGAAAATACATATTTTGTAGTCAATTTATCGGTCAATTTATGGATCTCAACAAAGTCAGCCGCCTGCCACTCCTCCTCGCTTTGGACCATGGCTTGTACCAAGGCCCGGCGCGAGAGATCGCCGCCGCCGATCGCCCCCACAAGGACACCGCGATGCTCTGCCCAAGCGGGGCATACTTCTACCGTGTGCTCCACCGTGTCCTCTGGGTAGTCCACATAGTAGCGACACCCGGGCGTCGCTACCGAACGAATCCGGTGCAGGTACCTCCCAAAATTACCATGTCCGGTGAGAACCAGCATCATGCAGAAGGTGAGGACGCTGTGAGGTCTTTTCAGCCACGCCTCAAAGACGGGACTTACTGCCATAATTGTGGCGTGCTCAGCACTAGGTTGCAATCGTTGCTGACGCCATTTCACTATGAGATTCCGCCGGAATTCTGTCCACCATGCCGCGACCTGTCGTGGCAGCAGACTTTCACCCCGGCGTTGCATCTCCATGCGCAAATCGTGCATATGTGCAAGGACCATTGCCTCTAGATCCCATGGTGTCAATACAGCAAGATGGCTCGCCGCTTCGCGCGAAACCGTGCGGTTTCTCCGCACCATCCGTATTGCCATTGTGATTGTTCCTATAAGACCCTAGGCTGATAAAATTTTCATTTTTACTGATTTTCCTACTCTCTCCTAGAAATTACTTTAATCCGTCTCGCTCGTGCGTGTCCTGACCAATCCTACGGCAAAGGGTTGTGAGGCCTCTGCAATTGGATAAGACACATTTCCTTTAGTAATTGACTCCTTATCTACTACTCACGCATTACTAAGACAATACAGAACTCAAACAAGCTCGACGCATCGTCAGTCGGTCGCAGAACTGTTTACAGTTGCCCTGCTAGACGCCGAAATGGTTCATAATCGACACTCCACATTTCCTTACTCTACCCAAAGGTGAGGACATCATAACTTATGCTTCCGAGCTACGTCTAGCTGCGAAGTTTTACAGAGATGAGTCCAAATTACGTATCTCGCTAAATATTATTTTTTTGTATCAGTAAGTGACCTACGGGGGCCGGGTGTGTTTTAACGAGATACGTTCCCTAGCGTTCCTTAGAACGCCTATCAATTCAGTTTAGGGTACTTGGTGAAGCCTACCCCCGCTCCCTGGAAGTGTGCGTATAACAAGAGCAATGTAAATCAGTCTACTATCAGTCAGTCTTTAGGGGGAGGTAGCCATCGCTAACGTTTGGTGGTTCGTGATCTCAGTATAGCTCAAACTGGCCATAACATGTAACGAATATTTAATCGGTTTTTTGAGGTATACGGGACAGAGAGTAAAGTCCCACAAACCTCAGTTGAAAAGGGAGGATCCTCCAACCAGACAGGGTGTTATAGTCTGGTGGGCGACTGCCCGATAGTTGATGTCGGGCTGTCGTATATGTTCAAATCGCGCGAAGAACTCTGATTGCGCGATGCAGGATTTCGTGTTTTCTTCGTAGTTCTTATGTGGCGTCATAGATGTCGCTACATCACTCCCCTCCGGAGATCGGAGATCGATGGTTCTTGATGCTTCTTGATGTGTGCCAGGCCAGCGGTAGGTTGGTTCCAGTGAGTCGGAACCGATGCCGCATAGTTCTCGGTGAGTCGGAACTGTCTGCGGTGATGCCCCAGTGAGTCGGGGTGATGATGTCCCAGTGAGTCGGGATGATGCCCCAGTGGGTCGGGGTGGTGCTGTCCCAGTGAGTCGGGATGATGCCCCAGTGAGTCAGGGTGGTGCTGTCCCAGTGAGTCGGGACGATGCTGCAGTCTCCAGTGAGTCGGAGTAGTGCTGCTGGCTCCAGTGAGTCGGAGCGGTGCTTGTGCGACGTAGGGCTTGATTGCTGGCGTCGACCAGGAGAGGTTCTTCATGGCTCTTCATATGACTGGCCGAAGGTTCGGTGTGCCAAGGTCGCTGATGCGGCTGAGGTGGTGACCAGGTATAACCAGGTAGGCTTACTAGTGGTCAGGATACCCTTAGCCGTGGGTGCTGGCTATATGGCTCGTTGCTCGAAAGCTTGAGGAAGTGATGATGACTTCACGAAGTAGTAGCTGCACGAAGGCTGCGCTGACGTTCTTTGTCGAGGGTCACCAGTTTGGAGGTATGCGGAACAGAGAGTAAAGTCCCGCAAACCTCCATTGAAAAGGGAGGATCCTCCAACCAGACAGGGTGTTATCGTCTGGTGGGCGACTGCCCCGATAGTTGATGTCGGGCTGTCGTATATGTTCAAATCGCGCTGAGAACTCTGATTGCGCGATGCAGGATTTCGTGTTTTCTTCGTAGTTCTTATGTGGCGTCCTAGATGTCGCTACAGGTTCAACCTTCAATTGGCAGTGCTGCAGTCATGATTGCGCCAAATATGGCGGGAAGTGTAAGTCAGTGTTAATCTCACTCCAAAGGAAGGCCTTCTCCGAGTCCCTAACACCAACCGCAAGCTCAGGTCACCTTATCATAGGATTTTTTTTTTTTTGTCGACGGGGAAAATCATCTTTGACGAAACCCGCTCTTGGGTGGAGCGGGAGACAGTGTCAGACTCTTACTGACTAAAAACCCCGCGCCGTTCCTTCTAGCCTTCATACCGGGGCACGAGCTCCCTTTCGGACAACCCTGTCCCCAGTAGGCTTCGACCCAGCTGGGCCCCTCCTGCTGCTGACAACTCCTTGAGGCGCGCGGGAACAGTGCGCGCCGTCGACATCTTGGACTCGGTCCATTACCGGACGATCGGACAGCGAGCTACCCATGGCTCGCCGTCCGCGAGCCCGCGTCTACGGTGGCCGGAAATCGGGATCGGAATCCCGGCGACGGCGGCGAGGGCGCCGTTGCCTGATGCGGTCGGCCTCCTCCTTTGCAAGCATTACTGCTTCGCAGAAGGAGGCGACCGCCTGCCATTCCTCCTCACTCCGGACCATGGCCTCGACCAGGGCCCGGCGCGAGAGGTCTCCGCCGCCGATCGCCCCCACGAGGGCACGGCGATGCTCCGCCCAGGCACCTTATCATAGGATGGAATAAGGAAGGATAAATCAGACAACACTCACCCATCCAGTCTTCCACACAGTCGCTGAGATTCACTCGCGTACTTATACACTACTTACTAGATCACAATCAACGTCCATCCATTTGTACTCTGACTCACACACTCTGTACTATAAATATTAGCTAAGCCTAAACTCGACTCAGTCAATCTATATCTAATACCGTATCACGATATTGGCACCCCTAAGAATTACAACGGGATCGCTCTATGATAATAAGCTAAGCTAGTTCCTGAACGTGTGCCTTCTACCGGGCCCTGACGCTCAGTGTCTTCTTCTTTCGAAGTGCCGAGCCAACGCCACGTCCCTTCTCCCGCTCTCCTAGTTTTTATTGCTCTCTTTTTTGTATAGTCTCCTAATTGTTTCTAAGGAGGTTTGGGTCGCCGTTCTCACGACTTATCTGGCTCGCACATGTAAGGGCTCTTTTGGTCCTTTCTTTCCAATTATGCTGAAATATTTCTTCGAAGTGTTTTTTTTTTGTAATTGTTCCTTTCACATTAAAAAACTTTTTACAAAAAAAATTAAACCGACTTCAAAAAGTACAAAATAATTTTAATTTCGGAAGTCGGTGTTTCCATAATAGATACCTAATTTTGTCTCTTCGTTATTTAACACCGACTTCCGAAATTAAAATTATTTTGTACTTTTTGAAGTCGGTTTAATTTTTTTTGTAAAAAGTTTTTTATTTTTCACTTTTTAGTTATGGTAGCACCACTAAAAAGTACCTACCCTTCAGCTAAACATAAATTACCTTACAGCCAGAGTGCATCTCATAACGATTCTAATAATCCGAAATACGGTTATATTACATGAATTTACCTTCCGGCTTTATCACCAGATCAGTTCGATACATCCCCTCCCCTTTTTCTTTCTGTTAGTCATCGACTACAAGTATAAACAAAGCAATTTTACTTGTTACAACAATTCTGCTATGATTCTATGAGGAGTTCTGTTCCATATCTTCGAAGTTCATGATCAGATCATAACAATATTTCTATGGGACCAACTTAGAAGCAAAACCTTTCAATAAAAAAAAAAAAAATTCAAAATCGGTCCACAAGACCGAAATATTGGTGAACATACATACAAAAAAAAAAAAAAAAACATACATTCAGCCGAACATAGAACCTCCTCCTTTTCGAAGTCGGTTAAAAAGGCAATTTATGCCCCTTTTTTTTTTTTTTTTTTTTTTTTTTTTTTTTTTTTTTTTTTTTTTTTTTTTTTTTTTTTTTTTATGCCCCTTCGTCCGGCGCCACGTGTTTAAAGTGCCCGTGGTGTATAAAGTTAAATATAATGTTTTGTTATTAATTTAGAATAAGTGACAGACAGTCACACCATGACCCTCTGGCATGCGGTTAGCTGGGCCTTCGGTTGCTGACGCAGTGACGGCGTCCACAATGGCCATAAAGGGTCATGGACTGAACGATTCCTGCGTAGAGCTTTCAAGAGAACCCAGGTTGGGCAGAAGTCGCTTGAGAGCAGCCCTAGTCCGGGTTTTTTTTTTGTCGACGGGGAAAATCATCTCTGACAAAACCCGCTCTTGGGGGGAGCGGGAGATAGTGTCAGCCTCTTACTGACTTAAAACCCCGCACCGTTCCTTCTAGCCTTCATACCGGGGCACGAGCTCCCTTTCGGACAACCCTGCCCCAGTAGGCTTCAACCCAGCTGGGCCCCTCCTGCTGCTGACAACTCCTTGAGGCGCGCGGGAACAGTGCGCGTCGACGTCTTGGACTCGGTCCATTACCGAGCCCCAGTCCGGATGAGGGTAGGCGGTGAGTGCGGGTGCGCGGAAATAAAAATGAAAGCATGAAGCAGACAGAAGAGACACACAAACACAAGGTTTACAGTCACAAAGTTCAGGAACACAATACACAAAAATACTAGCGTAAGACGTTAGCGTAGACGTGCATTCAGATTCATCAGTTTTACAAACAAAAAAGAAAATATTTAAATTGAACATTCTAAATATTACGAAGTCTACGAAGGAACCAATAGTACCATAGCGGAGGGGAGCGGAGGATCAGACGGCGGGGGTGCTTGATGCGCTCGCGTCGCGTCATAGAGACGTAGGTGAAATGTGTTAGATAAAACAACGAAATCTTTATGGTTTGTTTTTGGTAAATGTATTATGTTTTGTAAAAAGTCTAGAACAAAAGTTGTGGTTTATGATGTTAGTAATATAGTCCTGCAAGGTTGTTAGTGTTTTACAAATAACCCTCTATAAACTTCCGAACATTTTTGCATTATTGATATGTAAGCTCTTCAAAGATCGCAAAAGCCATGAGAAGAACTCTTAATGCAATTAGAATGGAGCTCATTAAGACTAATAGAATGAACAGCCATGTCGAAGAGCCGATAGCTGGTGTACCAGATGAATCCTAAATCTGGTCAAGCATTTATCTGGTTGTACATCAGCACTACACATGTGTGAGTGAGCAGTGGTAGCCGAGTGGTAATGGCCCCGACTCACAAGTTGTCGGTCGCGGGTTCGAATTGAACCCAGCCAGGTGCATTTCTTTGTGTAATTTATCTCATCATCATTGCCCTCAAAACGATGAAGAAAAATATCGTGAGGAAACCGGCATGTCCTAGAACCAAAAATTTGAAGACATGTGACATTCACCAACCCGCACTGGGCCCGCATGGTGGATTACGGCCCATTGCCTCTCCTAGAGGTGGTCCGAGTCCCAGCAGTGGGAACATTAAAAAAGGCTGATGATGATGATGACATCAGCTATTGGTTAACCACGTGCTGGCAAGGAAAACCAAGGTTACAGACATGGTCCAAAAAATCGCCAAACTTAAGTGGCAGAGGGTAAAGCACATTGCTCGCAGAACAGATGGTCGATGGAGACGAAAGGTTCGGGAGTGGCGACCATGTAGGTACCGGAAGACCTCCCACAAGGTGGACCGATGACCTGGTGAGGGTCGTGGGAATTCGATGGATGCGAGACACACAGGACCGGTAACTATGGCGACACTTGGGGAGGCTATGTCCAACAGTAGACGTCTTTCGGATGAAATGATGATGATGTGCTGGCAAGCGTAGCGTGGGGCGCCCTGGGGCTGAACTACTGGGGTCCCTCCAGTGGGTGGTGCGGCGTGAGGATGCGGATGGTGGTGGCCGATGGTTATAAGGCAGCTCTGGAAAGGCTACGCCCAGCGGTGGACTGCGATAGCCTGTGATATTGAACATTCTTCATCCCTTCAGCCAGGCGGGCTGTCAAGGTAGCATTTTAATATCTTTATGAATAATAATTTCAATAAATTTTGTAGATTCTTGTTTGTTGTTATTTTTTTTTGTTTTTGTTGTTTTTTTTTTTAAGTTTCTGTGAAATTGTTACTATTTTGGTTTACAATGAAGAATTATTATTTTCTATTACATTATCAATTTGTGTTTATCTAAAAATATTGATGTATGTTTTCAGGGTTTTTTACTCGAATGGGCTAGCCTCCGCTGTCTGTCCGGATGTCTACCAGCGGATATCATAAACGGTAAGAAAGAATTGAAATTTACAAACTATGTGTGTATATCTATTGCCGCTATTACAACAAGAAATATGTAACCAAACATTATATGTAACACATATGATTTAAAAGAGTGTCCATGGAGTTTCTTGCATGTTCTTCTCCATAGACATCTACTCTTTGGAACATTCAATTTAGCTTCACTTGTTTGTTTGACTAACCGACATTTTGACAATTCAAAAGTGCCTGTAATTGGTCTATTTGAAATAAACGTTTCTGACTTTTGACAACAAATAATAAAAATTAAATAAAGTGAAAATGTTTCATGGATCTATCCCTCTGTAATGAGGGATAGATCCATGAAACATTTTTTGTCGGCGTATTTTTACTCGATTTTAAAATAGATTTTTTTACTTCGTGTATGAGTCTCACTTGCACTTGGCCAGATTTTTATTTTAACTCTATCATATGTTTTTCCGCACTGTAGTACAATAAACCACAAATATAAATAAGTTTATGAAATTTAATTTAATATTATCTAAAATCAAGTAAAGAGGAAATACATCAATGAGAGTATTCAGGAAAATATCACACCACCAGTTGGCGCAACTTAGCCGTCAGGTCTATTCTATTCTATTTTTTATTAATGGCAAATAGAGCCGATGTCGACTATTCTGCCAATGTCATAAGTAAATTAGATTGGCAAGAGTGTATATTATTAACACAGGTAACTAGAATGCTAGAACAGCAGTAACTGTATGTATGCATAAAAATCTTCGATTGATACAGTTGAACTTGTTGGGTTAGTACTGGACTGAAACAAACAAAAAAAAATAAAAATACATAAATATTATAGTTGTTAAAACATTAAATATATACACGTAACCACAATTGTACAGAAATCAGGACTCATAATTTGATATTATTGTGACGGATGAAACTCATCAGCGCCACCAGTAGATCTGGGGAAGGATAAGTTAGGAGGGCAGGGACATTGATTGGGAGAGGGATCTTAAATTTCGGGAGGCGGCTATATAGGTCTAAAGGTGGAATGTTATTGGTGCATTGGAAAAATATGTGGTCTAGTGTGCCCTCCTCCAAACCGCATTCGCATAAGGAGTCGCGGACACGAATTTTTTCCAAAAAAACAGGCGTACAACAGAAACCCAGGCGAATTCTACAAACAACAGAGATAACAGGTTTGGACATTTTTTTGAATGTGAAGAACCAAGGTTTTGACTTAATGGTTGGTTGTACTGCATAATAAAATTTACCCTTTTTTTACCAGAGGTATCCCACTGCTCCTGCCATGCACATTGAAGGCTTGCTTTTGGCAGGTTCAGCAAGTCATAACCCTGAATAAAGTTGTGTGAGAGATCAGCTGTAGTTGAAGAACAAGCATCCTTGGCCAAGGCATCAGCGCGTTCATTGCCCTTGATGCCACAATGACCAGGTATCCAAACTAGCTGAACTTCCTTTTGACTATTAGCGCATGATAGTAGGGATTTCTTAATTTTTAGGAGTAGTGAGCTGTGTAATTTACTTTTAAAAGGACACTGTATTAGGGCCTGGAGACAGCTAAGGGAGTCTGTAAAGATTACGGCTTTGTCGATGTTATGGTGTGACTATAAAAAGGCAAGCTTCTAATAAAACCACACATTCGCCTGTAAACACAGAGGACTCCTTGGGACATTTAAATTGTAAGATAATACTGGAGCTTTGGTAATAAACCGCCGCTCCAGTATAACTAGAGTCAGAAAATTTGGAAGCATCAGTGTAAAATTTTTGAAAACTATTCCATCGTTCTCCCACCACCGCATTGAAGGCCGAATTCGCCGAAGGACAGTTTTTAGAAATACCAATATTGTAGAAGATTTTGGGGGTAAAACATAAAACTTCATAATTGAAGTTAAAAAGAGGTAGATTGGGATATTGAGCAAGCGGGCATTCAAGATTTTGGGTCGTGCGAAAATATTTCAGGGTTAAAGGCATTTCTTTATTTTTCCAGTAATTTGAGGTTCTATACAAGGTATTTAACTTGTTCAGTTTTCCAATGAGGGGATGTGATGATCTACACATTACCCTAGATAAAAAACGGGAGGCTAAATATTGGCGTCTTAAGGCTAAAGGAGGTTCGGCGCACTCGACCTGCAAAGCGTTGATGGGAGAGGACTTCATGCACCCGGAGATGATCCGGGCATTTAGACTGGAGTCTATCGAGACCAACCAGAGCACCCCTGTTGCACGGAATTAAGTGGAATGTACCATAGTCTAGAATGCTGCGAACTAGGGCATTGTAAACTAGTTTCATGGTATAGGAGTGGGCACCCCACCATACACCTGCAAGGACTTTTAAAATGGAGATGACGCGTTCGCATTTTTGTATTAAATAATTTATATGATGTTTGCCAGTTATTTTTGAATCTAGTATAACGCCTAAAAATTTTACCTTCCTAGACAATGGAATATTTTGCCCTGAAATAGCCACTCTTAGTGGATGGTTCTTTTGCGAGAAAAGATTACTGCCGAACTTTTTGGCGCAGATAATGAAAGACCATGGTTTAGAAGCCATCGATTTAGAGAGTCTAGAGAGAGGCACAAAGACGATGCAGCGTCAGTGATGGAGGAGTCTGTCACGTAAATGACTAAGTCGTCTGCGTATTGTAGCATGTGACAATTGTTGTTTAAACAGGAGTTCATGTCAAATGTGTACAAGTTATAAAGAATTGGACTGAGGACGAAGCCCTGTGGAAGGCCCCTCCAAGTCCGCCTTTTATCAAAGTCCTCGCCCTGAACTCTCAGAACCAACGAGCGACAGTTCAGTAGTGCACATATACATTCGATCATCTTGACCGGGATACTCAGCTGGTGCAGTTTTTGCCTGAGGACGGGAAGAAGAACATTGTCGTATGCAGAGGAAATGTCTACGAAGGCTGCAACCACGGACTCGTTTTTGGAAAATGCTAGACGGACATCTGTAACTAGAATACCAACACTGTCCATTGTGCCCAGCCCTTTCCTGAAACCAAATTGGTAGTTTGGCAGTATATTTCTAGATTGGACAATCCATTCCAAACGGTTTTTAATAAGGTGTTCCATTAGTTTGGCAAGGACTGAAGACAAAGCAATGGGTCTAAGGCCGTTCGGATTATCAACATGTTTACCTGGTTTCAGTAAGGGAATGATGACTTGTAATTTCCATTGGTCTGGGACCTTTGGAGGGTATGCGGAACAGAGAGTAAAGTCCCACATACTTCCGTTGAAAAGGGAGGATCCTCCGTCCAGACCGGGTGTTATAATCTGGTGGGCGACTGCCCGATAGTTGATGTCGGGCTGTCGTATATGTTCAAATCGCGCGGAGAACTTTTATTGCGCGATACAGGATTTCGTATTTTCTTCGTAGTTCTTATGTGGCGTCATAGATGTCGCTACATCACTCCCCTCCGGAGATCGGAGATCGATGATTCTTGATGCTTCTTGATGTGTGCCAGGCCAGCGGTAGGTTGGTTCCAGTGAGTCGGAACCGATGCCGCATAGTTCTCGGTGAGTCGGAACTGTCTGCGGTGATGCCCCAGTGAGTCGGGGTGATGATATCCCAGTGAGTCGGGATAATGCCCCAGTGCGTCGGGGTGATGATGTCCCAGTGAGTCGGGATGATGCCCCAGTGAGTCGGGGTGGTGCTGTCCCAGTGAGTCGGGATGATGCCCCAGTGAGTCGGGGTGGTGCTGTCCCAGTGAGTCAGGACGATGCTGCAGGCTCCAGTGAGTCGGAGTAGTGCTGCTGGCTCCAGTGAGTCGGAGCGGTGCTTGTGCGACGTAGGGCTTGATTGCTGGCGTCGACCAGGAGAGGTTCTTCATGGCTCTTCATATGACTGGCCGAAGGTGCGGTGTGCCAAGGTCGCTGATGCGGCTGAGGTGGTGACCAGGTATGACCAGGTAGGCATACTGATGGTCAGGATACCCTTAGCCGAGGGTGCTGGCTGTATGGCTCGTTGCTCGAAAGCTTGAGGAAGTGATGATGACGTCACGAAGTAGTAGCTGCACGAAGGCTGCGCTGACGTTCTTTGTCGAGGGTCACCAGTTTGGAGGGTATGCGGAACAGAGAGTAAAGTCCCACATACCTCCGTTGAAAAGGGAGGATCCTCCGTCCAGACCGGGTGATATAGTCTGGTGGGCGACTGCCCGATAGTTGATGTCGGGCTGTCGTATATGTTCTGTATATGTTCAAATCGCGCGGAGACCTTTGATTGCGCGATGCAGGATTTTGTATCTTCTTCGTAGTACTTATGTGGCGTCATAGATGTCGCTACAGACCCAACCACGATTGTAACAAAAATTAATTATGTCTAAGAAATATTGTTTAGCATTATTACTAGAATGAGTAATAAATGAATATGGCACTCCGTCAATACCAGGTGCTGAGTCCCGGACATGACTGAGCACCACACTCAATTCTTTTAAAGTAAAAGGCGCATCGAAAGGGTCATTGGAAACTATATGTGGGGGTATGTTATGAAATTCAGAAGGAAGTGGGACATAAGGTGGAGCTATTTTGTCAAAAAAGATTTCAGCTGTTTCCCAAGTGATTGGTGAAGATACTGAAGGAGAACAACCACTTCTGAATCTGTTTATGTTCTTCCACACAACTGAGATTGGGGTGGAGGCAGAGAGGATGTGCAGAATTTGACCCAACCTGCACGTTTCTTCCTACGTAGAAGACGTTTGGATCGTGCACAAACTTGCATATAAGTCAACAAATTTTGGGTTGTCATTTCCCTATTATAGTGAGTTTCAGCCTCGTTCCTCAACTTAACCGCTGAAATGCACTCTTGGTCCCACCATGGAGGGGAGGGAATCTTGTTTCGAGCACTATTTTTCAGGGGGAAACAAGCGTCTGCACTAGAGGTGACTGCTTCTACAAAATCCTCATAGCAACTTTTGGCATGGAGGTGACTGATCACCAGAGCCAGGTAAATTTGAGTTTAAATTTGGAAGAGTATCAATTTTCTGTTCCACCAATGATGCAAACTTTGACCAATCTGGTTTGGATAAGTTGTACTACAAAAGTGGAGGAGAAGATTTTTCTAAATAAGTCCTGTTAACTAAAGAAATGACAATGGGGTAATGATCACTACCATGCGACAATGTTGTACATTCCCAATGGATTGAAGCTGCTATGTCAGCGGAGCAAAATGTAAGGTCAACACAGCTCTTCTGCTGCCCAGGGGGAGTCCTGCGTGTTGGACAACCATTATTTAATACGCAGAGGTTCATATCATCCAAAATCTCAACCAGAGCTGCACCAAACGCATCACAGCGCTCAGACCCCCATCTATAATGGTGACAGTTAAAGTCACCCATGACTAGTACAGGGCCTTGAACGTTGGAAAGAATATTTCTTAAGATAACTAAAAAATCATGATGAGGGTGAGCAATATATATTGAGAATACTGTAATGCCTTCCATCCTTCCAGATACAATACTCATGTCGCCTGTAAGTGAAGGCAAAGAGAGGGGCAAAAGTGGGACCCGTTATTGACAAAAAGAGCCGATCCTCCATATCCGTCGGATCTGTCACATCGGAGGACATTGTAATGTGGTATACGGAAGCTAAGACTTGGGGTAAGCCAAGTCTCAGCTATAGAACAAGCTAAGGGTTTAAATTTGTTAATGAGGAATATGAGGTCGTGCTTTTTATGCCACACGCTCCTCACATTCCACTGTAGAAATGTTAGGCTGGACGCCATTTTTAATTGATAAAAGGATTTGCATAAGTTGATCGGCAACGTTGGACGGTGATTGAGAGTTAGAAGGAGAAGAGATAAGAGTAGGTAAAAGTTTTATGAGAAAATCGATAATTGAAATATTGTTATTATGTGGTGTATTATTTAAATTTAGAGCACAGCCATTAGGCTGAGTGGGTTGGGGGGAACTAACAATTTCGCTGTGGATGTATCTGTTATATGATGGGGAAAGTGGGGCGTGGGTTTTGGGTTTGAGTGTTTTTTTTTTTTTGTCGACGGGGAAAATCATCTTTGACGAAACCCGCTCTTGGGTGGAGCAGGAGACAGTGTCAGACTCTTACTGACTAAAAACCCCGCGCAGTTCCTTCTAGCCTTCATACCGGGGCACGAGCTCCCTTTTGGACAACCCTGTCCCCAGTAGGCTTCGACCCAGCTGGGCCCCTCCTGCTGCTGACAACTCCTTGAGGCGCGCGGGAACAGTGCGCGCCGTCGACGTCTTGGACTCGGTCCATTACCGGACGATCGGACAGCGAGCTACCCATGGCTCGCCGTCCGCGAGCCCGCGTCTACGGTGGCCGGAAATCGGGATCGGAATCCCGGCGACGGCGGCGAGGGCGCCGTTGCCTGATGCGGTCGGCCTCCTCCTTTGCAAGCATTACTGCTTCGCAGAAGGAGGCGACCGCCTGCCATTCCTCCTCGCTCCGGACCATGGCCTCGACCAGGGCCCGGCGCGAGAGGTCTCCGCCGCCGATCGCCCCCACGAGGGCACGGCGATGCTCCGCCCAGGCAGGGCACACCTCGACGGTGTGCTCCACCGTGTCCTCCGGGCGTTGCGCACAGTGGCGACACCCGGGCGTCTCTTCCGCTTGAATCCGATACAGGAACCTCCCGAACTTGCCATGTCCGGTGAGGACCTGCGTCATGCGGAAGGTAAGGACGCCGTGAGGTCTTTCCAGCCACGCCTCAAAGAGGGGACTTACCGCCATAATCGTGGCGTGCCCATTGGGTTTGAGTGTGACAGTTTTGCGGTATGACTGAGTCTTGGTAGCATTTGCATAGTTGCGGGATGGTATTGGAACCATTTTGCTAGCCTCTACATATGGGATTGACTTCTCAGCCATAATAGTCTTGATGGCCTTCTGTCTACCATGCTCAGGGCATGACCCGCTATTAGCAAAGTGGTTGCCCGAGCATAGAACACAGAAAGCCTCACCTTCAGTTATGCTGCAACCATTACCGGGGTGATCGTGGCCACATTTGCTGCAGCGTGGTTTCGACCTACACAAGTTAGCCACATACCCGAATCTACAGCACTTGCGACACTGGATCGTAGGGTAAATATACTGGGTAACTGGAAGAGATGTATAGCAGCAGTATATTCTTGGAGGTAGGACTTGGCCATCGAAAGTGATGACACAAGTTTCTGTGGGTTTCCATTCAATAGCACCGTCATTGCGTGTTTTCCTGCTAATGCGTCGAACTTTGAGGATTTGCCCACAACCAGAAGGTACAGAAAGATAGGTTATAGCTTCTTCCTCGGAGATGTCCGTAGGAACACCAGAAATAACACCCATCCTAGTGATGTTGAATGTAGGGATGGATGCTGAGTAACCATGTTTAGGTAAAAGGTTGTTAGCCAGGAACGCATTTGCATCCTGGGGTGAATTCCACCGAAACACGATTACGACCAACTTTGTTGACTCCGTCCCGACGAACGTTTGAGATTTTATTGAATAATAGGAACTTTCCGAAGTTCACAGGATGTAGCGTGGTGCCTGCGTTTGGTGCAGCTTCCAGCCGAGAGACATGCACGATATATGGGCCTTTATCCAAAGCAGAGTATTTTGACCGACCTACTTGGCTCTTAGGTTGTTTGCTTGGTGGAGTGGGAATGAGAGTCGCTTCATCGTTGGCGCGTTTTCGGGAAGTCTGAGATACATCCATTTCTGTGATGCTACAGACTACATCGGCAAATTGCGACAATGGGTTTTGGGATAGGGCATTTGGGGAGGATTGGATGTCGGGGGGGTCAGGGTCTGGAGGTTTATGTTTATCCATCTTGGATAAACCTAAAATATAAACAAACAAACAGCAAACTTGTTTACGAACACAAGGACGGCACAATTAAATAAAAACAAGTCACAAGAGTTACAACAATCACTCGGAAACAATTAAAATTCTCAAAACACACGTGCTAACCAAGACACTCGTGGCGAGAATCCAGCCGTCAGGTCTTTTCCTTTGAAAACGTATACATGACGTTGACGTCTAAGGTTTGACGTTGACGTTGATGTCTAACTAATGACATTAATATAAGTATTTTGACAGGTGCCCGGACGCCCAGGTGCCTCAGTGCTGCCATCTTGTGAACGTCATGTTAGAACACCCTCATTAAAGTAAGTAATAAAAAAATATTCTACAACTATTACATTACGCCATCTAGTTTCAAGCTAAGCAGAGCTTGAAGACAACTGTTAAACATACTTTTTTTTGTGAGTGTGTATGTTTGTAATGATTTATTCATTACTACTTTCTGAGTAAAAAATTAAACCGACTTCAAAAAGTACAAAATAACTTTAATTTCGGAAGTCGGTGTTTCTATAATAGATACCTAATCTTGTCTCTTCGTTATTTAACACCGACTTCCGAAATTAAAGTTATTTTGTACTTTTTGAAGTCGGTTTAATTTTTTTTGTAAAAAGTTTTTTATTTTTCACTTTTTAGTTATGATAGCACCACTAAAAAGTACCTACCCTTCAGCTAAACATAAATTACCTTATAGCCAGAGTGCATCTCATAACGATTCTTATAATCCCAAATACGGTTATATTACATGAATTTACCCTCTCCCCCTTTCCCCTCCCCCTTTTCTTTCAGTCAGTCATCGACTACACGTATAAACAAAGCAATTTTACTTGTTACGACAATTCTGCTATGATTCTATGAGGAGTTCTGTTCCATATCTTCGAAGTTCATGATCAGATCATAACAATATTTCCATGGGACCAACTTGGAAGCATAATCTTTCAATCAAAAAAAAAAATTTCAAAATCGGTCCACAATTGACCGAAATATCGGTGAACATACATACAAAAAAAAAAAAAACACATTCAGCCGAACATAGAACCTTCTCCTTTTCGAAGTCGGTTAAAAATAGGCTATAGTTATTGCCCGTGAGAAGCCGGGACGGCCCGCCAGTTATAGATAAATTACATCCAGACACAGAACAAATGATCGTGCTCATCCCACAAACATTTGTTCTGAGTGGGAATCAAACCCACGACCTCTGATATAGCGGTCAGGGCCACTAACCACTAGTCCAACAGGCCAGTCCAGATCTCGATGTGTTGTTAAATTAGTTGGACTCAATAAATCGAGATACTTACCTCCTATAAGACAATAGATCCTCAATGTTATTTGTGATTGCTTTTACGTGCGGCTTCGCCCGCGTTTATTAATATACTTTACTCTTGCTCTCCCTTTTCTCACTTTTTTTTTTAATTTAGCCTATGTCCGTCTCCAGGGTCCCAACTATCTCGGTACCAAAATTCATCAAAATCGATTTTGCCATTTAGGCGTGAAGAAGTCACAAACAAACAATTAAACTCACTTTCGCTTTTATAATATTAGTAAGGATTAACAAAAACGTTGTTCTTCAGGATCGTCAGCCTCGACATCTTCAGCCAGCCCTACATGACGTGGCAACTCTTCACTCCGCTTCTCTCTACGACGGTTCCCGCTTGCTGCTCGCTGTACCCTATATATGTATAAGATATGTTATTGAGGATTTTCCAAATAAACCACAAATTGTTTCTCTGAAAATCAAAGTTTTGTTTATTTAATACGTCCTTACTATATTACAACGTTTAACTATGATCATTACACCTATAACTTACCTGAAAATCAAAGAAACGACATTTAAAATTTACTAATATCGCCTCCTCAATTATATCCCTTTAATTTATCTCTTTACAATAGAATTTTTAACAATAAAATATGCAAAATAATCTAAACATCATCTGCCATTCAATCACACGTCACCCCGTTCCACAGAACATAAATTCCATTGACAACGTCAACGCGCGAAGCGCGGCAAACTTGAATTAATGAAACGTCATTTCATTACATCTCCCCCCCTAAGAGCAGAAATTGTAAATAATTAAAGCACGGGGCAGTGCGTGCAGGCCATTTTCTAGCAATAGGCTATAATCTACACAATGCACTTACAAGTTATCTTTATATTCGTTTTCTTCTACTTCATCTACTGCTGTGACAGGTTGTAATTTTGTTATCTATCTATACTTATAATAAATCTGTAGAGAGGTCAATTCTGTACATGAAATATATTTCCAAAATAACTATTAGGGGGTGATTAGTGATCGATACTGATGCCAAAAATGCAAACAGTAAAATTTTTGTCTGTCTGTCTGTCTGTCTGTCTGTCTGTCTGTCTGTCTGTCTGTATGTTCTTTATAGAAACAAAAACTACTCGATGGATTTTAACGAAACTTGGTACAATCATTCTTCATACTCCTGGGCAGGTTATAGTATACTTTTCATCACGCTACGATCAATGGGAGCAGAGCAGTGAAGGGAAATGTTGGGGAAACGAGAAAAATTACTCCATTTTTTAAGCTTCCGTCGCGTTTGCAGCCTTGATGGTTAAAGCTACACAGAAATCATGTATAACGGAAATGTTCTCCTTAAAATTATATAAAAAATATCCTAAGATATCATATGTCTATCTTTTATGGTTGACTCATAATAACACGTGTAACTCCCGATAGCTTAGCAGTTCGGAGCTTTCTGTTTATTTTTGTCTATGGCACCAAGGTGTGTGCACACTGTCACGCCCGTAAGTGAAAGAGAGAGATCTGGAACGTCTCGAATCGTCTCGCGCATCACGTTGTTTTCCAGGCTCTTAGAATTCGACACAAGACGTTTCAGATCTTTTATTTTGACGACTCCGTTGTCGCTGGCATAAGCAACAGGATCCGCGTACGAAGTCGCTGGCAGAAGCTAGTATGGAATAAAGTTGATTCTGTTTTTCTGTTGCCAGTGTCAATCTTATAAATGGAGTTTGATATTTTTTCTATTATCTTGAAAGGGCCTATTTTTAATTCGTCTAATTTTTTCCTATTCAGTCTATTTCCATTTTCGACATAATAATATACACTGTCTCCTATCTCGAACTCTTGCATCTTCCTATTTCTATCAAATATTTTTTTGTTGTACTTATGGGATTTTATTGTATTCTCTAATGCTAATTTTCTATCAGCCATCCACTTGTCTTCCTTTTCTTTTGTCTTAATTTCATTTGGTAAAATACTGACATTTGTACCATCCAGTAAATATTTTGGTGCAAATCCTGTAACAGAGTGGTCTGTTTCATTATATTTCTGTATACTTTCTCTTGCTATTGTTGTCCATGTTTTCTTGTTGTTTTTCTCATTTATTTTACATCTAATTTTATTTACTATTGTTTGGTTCAATCGTTCGTTCAAGCCGTTCGAAAATGGCATGTATTTACAGCTGTAAAAATTAGTTTAATATTATTCTCCTGTAAATATTGTTTAAATTCTTTTGAATTGATGCCAGGATATTGGTCTGTTAGAATTATTCCAATCTCATCTGTCTCTAGTACTTTCTTAGTTAGTTTTATAAAGTCACTCGCATTCTGTGTTTTTTTGGAAGTCGCAATAAACGCATATCTTGTGTAGTGGTCTACTAAAAGGTGTAAGTATTTTTTTGTTGACCTAGATCCTCCAAAGCCACCTATAGTATCCATTGACATTATCTCAAATGGTTTTGTTGCTGGTCCTAGTTGTGACATTAATCCAAATTTCCCTTGACATCTTGATTTATTTTTTATGCATGTTTCGCATGTTTTACAAATATTTATGATATTTTTTGTTAGGTTTTTAGCTGTATATATTGGACTTATTTTTTTCTGTAATTGTCTGATTCCAACATGGCATAAATCTTCGTGCACCTTTTTTATAAATTTTTTACTAAACTCTTCTGAAAGTATAATCTTTTCCTGTTTCTTTATTTTTTATAATAGATATTATTTTTGTGTAGTAGATTTTGTTTCTTTTCTTTTATTATTTCATTTTTTTCTTGGTCTTCAACTATATCTTTTATTTGTATTAAATTAACTATTTTCAATAGTTCCTCTTGGTTATCTTCTGATTCTAATACAGGGTTTCTGCTCAAACAGTCTGCTTCTACATTTTCTTTACCAGGTATATATTTTTGGATATCAGAAGGGATAATACTTAAAAAAAAACAATCACAGGACCGCCTAAAACTTATTTAATTCAAAACAAACTTATTTCCAACAATAATTCGCAATTTAATCAAAATTCACTTAAACACAAACAACCGTTAATTTCAAAACAACGATACATAAACCACTGCATAAAATAACGGAACGAACTTACTGCGAGTAGTTTAGGTACACCTTTACCGTCTGACGACTCAGCGACAAAAAGGGCGTCTCGTGATTGAGAGCTCGCTTATATAGTCATCGGCAGGTTACCACCACTACCCGCAATAGGTTCTGCTAATACGGCCTCTCCTGATCGTGCACCGTCCCCGGCTGCACCAGCACCAGCAACATCTTCATCTGAAGCACTCTGAAGCACGTCGAGTGTCTGCTCGCCAACTTCGTCTGGGCGAGTGTCAGCTGCACTCGAAGTACCAGAGGGTCCAGCAGGAGTATCTGGAGGCTCACCAGCATCATCAGGGTTGTCGTCATCGCAATCTGCATGAAACAAAGTCATTAAATAATCATGACGACATTTAAGATTGCCTATTCTTTCATTCCTCACACGTTCAAGGCCCTCATACAAAAATACACTCTCAAAAAAAGATAAGCACACTTCACTTTCAAAAGTATGCATACTTCTTCAGACACATGTCTCTTTCATGCTCATACTTGAACTTGTACAAGTTCCCTACGTTAAAAACGTATACCCAGGACTTAGCCTGCCAGGACAACGCCTGATACGCATACATAGTACACGTAACCCGGGACAACACCCGATGCGCGTTCAAAGAACACGACTTCCAGGACAACGCCTGATGCGCATACATAGTACACGCAACCCGGGACAACACCCGATGCGCGTTCAAAGAACACGACTTCCAGGACAACGCCTGATGCGCATACATAGTACACGCAACCCGGGACAACACCCGACACCCTCACAGGGCACACATCTGCCAAAACCAGGCGCTCAGGAACCAGGACGACAGCTGTTAGAGCGCACTCCAACTCTGCTGCACCAGCCGCCTGTTCCCACTGGTAACACGAACACGCGTCACCCATTCACTCGCACGCGTACATCGCACGTCATGCTACTGTAACATTAAACAACATTAAAGAGGTTCAACTGAGACTCACTCTCAAAAAATGCAGCACAGCTCTCAGGACACCATTCGCCTTTCCAGGGCACCATGTATTGGGCTGCGGCCTGTGTAGTCTTGCCTCTTGCCCCACTCATCAGTTTAAGCTCGTAACGATCACTTGGTAACACTTTTGTCACACGGTATGGACCCCTCATGCCAGGGTCAAGCTTGCCAGCGGACTGGGAGTACTTGATTACGAACACCTGATCGTTGACCTGGAATACCCTTGGCGGGTGTCTCTGACGGTTTACCCGACAATCTTGACTACTTTGATTTTTGTCAAGAGATGCTTTAGCGGAGCTCCTGCATAGTTCCCTAAAAGCTTCACGATTTGGACTGGAGTTCTGGACGGCAACGTCACGGACCAGTGCACGAATCATAGGAGTGGTTGCATTGGTTCCGATTAACAAGTACAAAGCTGAGTATTGTGTGGTTTTCTGTTTTGTAATGTTTAAAACTAATTGAATTTTACATAAACTATCAGACCAAGTTGAAGTTCTATTACTACTCTCGACACGTATCATGTTAAGAATTGTCCTTATGTAACGCTCGGCTTGCCCATTGGATTGGTGCATTTCGGGCGTTACGTAGTGAATTTCGCAACCCATTTGAGATACCCAACTAGTAAAAGCTGTCGCTTCGAACATGCGGCCACGGTCACAAACTATCAGTTTAGGTGTCCCAAATAAAGATATGGCGCAGTTAAAAACTCGCCTCAGTTCGTTCGTATCTTGTCTGTACATGGGATACAGTAAACAAAATTTCGTAAACGAATCGACGAAGACAAGTACAAATTTATATCCGTTGGACTCAGGCAAAGGGCCTAATACGTCCACGTGAATCGTGTCAAACGGGATATTAGATTTTTCCCACGATGTAATGGGCTGACGTGGGGCCCTTGGAACGCGCTTTTTGGAGATACAAGTAAGGCAATGTGTGATACTTTTGAACAAATTGTTTTAGGCCAGGAAACCGAAAATGTTTTAAAATAAGGTCATAAGTCTTATCAGCGCCGATGTGCTCGTGCTCATCATGAAAGACGCGTAGTAAACTGAGTCTATGTCCTTTAGGGATATAGCAAAGCAAGCGCGATTCCTCACCAACAGGCGAATACCGATAATAGAGCACATCGTTCTGACACACATACCTATTGGAGTCCAAATGACCGTCCCTCAGTTTTTGGATAAGATCGACTGTCTCAGAGTCAGCTGACTGAGCTATTTGCGCCCAATTTAATGGCCTATCGATGTTATTGACTTGCAACGTTGGTGGATTCCTACTAAGGTAATCAGCGTGACCCATCATCACACCCCTTCGATATTCAATGTCGAAATTGAAATCTTGCAGATAAATCCACCAGCGTGCAACCCGCGGAAGAAGGTCCTTCTTACGCTCGGTGGCCTTCAAAGCGTTGCAATCGGTTACAATTTTAAAATTTATCCCGATTAAATAATGGCGGAAATGTTGCAGCGCTTTGACGACCGCCAACGTTTCTAGTTCGTAGGAATGGTATTTAGGTTCCGCGCCTTGCGTGACCTTACTGAAATAAGCCACAACTCGTTTACCACCATCCCCATGAACTTGTAATAGCACAGCACCGTATCCAGCACTACTTGCATCAGTGTGCAGTTCTGTAGGAAGATTAGGGTCAAAAATCGCAAGTATGGGCTCGCTTGTCAACCGCGCAATAAGGTCATTTCGGACTTGATCTTGATCAGGTCCCCATTCAAATTTTACGTTTTTCTTTGTAAGACGCGAGATACATGCGGTTTTTGCCGCGTAACCTTCGATATAACGCCGGAAATAACCCGCGAGGCCTAAAAACTGGCGAACTTGCCTAACGTTGCTAGGGACAGGTGCGTTAATTAGTGCCTCGATTTTATGCGGACTCGGCCTTACCTGACCGTGACTAATGACGCGACCTAGGTACTCTACTTTAGTGGTGAGGAAAGAACACTTACGCACGTTGATTGAAAATCCAGCCTCAGTTAATGTCTTCAGAACCTCGCGTAACAAGGCGATACCCTCATTCACAGACCAACTTAACAGGAGCACGTCATCAATATACACGAGGACACTACCTTTTTCTGTAAATTTACGCAACGTATTATTGATGATACGCTGATATACAGTCGGGGAATTACAAAGACCGTATGGCATTTTTAAGTACTCATAATGAGCTTCCGTAGTTACGAAGCCTGTTTTGTGAATGGAGCCTTCCTCGATTGGAATCTGATGGAAGCCTGATGCCATGTCCAACGACGTGAAGAATTTTGAGCCCCCAAGCCGGTCAATATGGTCATCGATCAGAGGTAGGGGATACCTGTCTCTAACAGTAATGCGATTTAACGCCCGAAAGTCTACGCACATTCGGTCTGAGCCATCTTTTTTTTTGACCAAGATGACCGGGCTTGCGTACTCAGAACTCGACTCCCTAATAATATTTTTGTCTAACAAGTCCTGACATATTTCGCGGACTTTAAGTTTCTCCTGATGCGACAGACGATAAGGATGATAGGCCACAGGTACGTCACTTGTTAGGTTGATGTGCATCTTGCCAGTACTCACGGTTGTGGTGGCCGTACCGGTTATCAAAAACTTGGAGAATTCATCTATCACTACCATCAACCCAGCAAGTTCCGCACCTTCAAGAGGCGTGTTTATTTTGTTAGGCTCACCGACGCCCACAGAGTTTACTTTTACTGTCCTATCCGGTGTATGAGATAAGTACTGTCCGTGTTTTGTACGAATAAACGTAACGCCGTCGCGATTGAGTACGTCAGTCCCTATGATAATGGGCGTATTCATACATGCTGCAGGTACTATAACAAAGTCGACTTCAAGTGCAATGTTCCCGAACTCGACCGTTAAAGTGATATATTCGCGAGCTCTAATCTCCTTATCGCTTATTCCTTTCAAAAAACAATTAATTGGCTTATGCGAACCGGAGAAATAGTTTACAACCGATGACGACATCAAAGATACATTAAGTGCACCACTATCTATAAGAATGTCAACCGGTATGCCCTGAATTACAGCTGTACTGACGTCGTTATTATTGTCCGCAGTAAGTTCGCGACACAAGTTAACTTTGCGCTGTTTATTGCTGCTAGCCTGCGATTCTGATCGAGCCTTAGTGAAACAGTCGCTTTCCTTATGCCCTAACTTCTTACAGAAAGAACAGACTGGTTTAGCTCCATTGTCACTTTTATCGTCGTTAACATTACGCTTTTTGGGGCACTTATCCTTATAATGACCCGTTTGGCCGCAATGAAAACACTTGTTTTCCGTTTTAGTAGAACTATGGAAATGGCGCCTCTTAGCGGTACTACTAGATGACGCAGATTTATCTAAGTTTCGATTATTATCTAATTTTCGGGTAGGCTTAATGTAAGTAGCCAGAAATGAAACGAGGTTTTCTGTCGTTAGGTCAGCATTAGTAGCTGCCGCGCGCACTTGTACGTCACTGATACCGTGTATTACAATTTGGACCATAAGTTCTTCACTTAGCCCTTTTACTATACGTAATTTTAGTAATGCACGACGCGCATACTCCGCGTAAGATAAAAATTTATCCGACGTAGTGTTTATGACTTCATGAAGCGTTTGAGCATAGTTAATCTTTTGCGGGCACAATGACTTAAATTCTTTAACAAAGTTAGACCACGACCGATCATTAGTAGTCCACTCATTCAACCATGTTTTTGCGTCACCTTTTAAACAGTGAGCCACACGCGAAAAACTTTCGAGTTCGTCCCAACGATTCGCCTGCCCAGCCCTCTCCACTTCGTTACACCACACCTCGAAATTATTTATAGCGGGATCAAAATTGGAGACGTAATATTTATGACACTTGTTTTTCGTTAATTCTCCTAACGCATCCACAAGCACTTGAGTTGTAGAAGTATTATTTTTTTCTAGAGGTGTGCTGTCACGAATGGACGATGTAACATGCGAACCACTAGCAGTGCTCTCCTCGATGGCGGATAATCGCGACATAATAGTGTCCAACACGTTTTTCATCGATTCATTTCGAGGGTAGGAGCGAGATTTATTATGGTCACGATTAGAATCCACCGTACGAGATCTAGATCTATCACGAGACCGATAGCGACGCCAGCGATGTTCACTGTGACGAGAGCGGGAACGAGTTCTACGAGAACGGCGCGAACGTGAACGAGTTCTATGAGAACGGCGTGAATGCGAACGGGTTCTATCACTGCGCGAGCACGAACGTGAACGAGTCACACTACGACGTGAGCGGCCCCTATCACGACGCGAGCGCGAACACATTCTATTATGTAACGATCGAGAATTATGCTCACGGTCTCGTCGCGACCTGCCGCGAGGTTCATGTTCAACCCTAGGGCGAGGCGGCGTCCCCTCCAGCCCTTCACGTGACCTCGGCGTGCGTGGCATGATCGTTTGGAATCAACGGTTGCTTGTGTAGGTATCTAGGCTTATATTTGTGAGCGAAACGATTTCAGATCCCACTTCTGATTTTGGATATCAGAAGGGATAATACTTAAAAAAAAACAATCACAGGACCGCCTAAAACTTATTTAATTCAAAACAAACTTATTTCCAACAATAATTCGCAATTTAATCAAAATTCACTTAAACACAAACAACCGTTAATTTCAAAACAACGATACATAAACCACTGCATAAAATAACGGAACGAACTTACTGCGAGTAGTTTAGGTACACCTTTACCGTCTGACGACTCAGCGACAAAAAGGGCGTCTCGTGATTGAGAGCTCGCTTATATAGTCATTGGCAGGTTACCACCACTACCCGCAATAGGTTCTGCTAATAATATTTAACAGTAAAGTCATATTGAGATAGGTAATATGTGAGGTCACCCAATTCTTCATCTGTTCTGCATTTAATATTCATGTTCTCTAGAGGTTTGTGGTCTGAGTAAATAGTGATTTTTTTTCCAATTAGCCAGTGTTGCCAATATTTAACTGCTTCTTTCATAGCAAAACATTCCAAATATATAGCCTTTTTTCGTTTTTGAGTTTCATTTAGCTTTTTTGAAAAATATGCCACCGGTTTGTCTTTACCGTCTAGTTGTGTTTGTTTTAATATTGCCCCGATACCTTCTAAAGATGCATCTGTAAAGATTTTTATTGGTAAGTCTTTGTCGAATATTTCCAACACGGGTTGGGAACATAAATATTTTTTTATTTGATTAAATGATTCTTCACACTTCTCTGAACACACAAACTTTTCATTTTTTATTAATAAATTATGTGATGGGTCTAAAATAATTGCGCTTCTTGGTATGTATTCATGGTAAAAGTTGATTTTTCCCGAAAATTGTCTAATGTTTTTTTGTGTCTTAGGAGTTGGAAAATGTCTTATCGAGATCAAATTGTCTTTAAGTGGTCTTACTGAATTGTTCTGAATTACATGGCCGAGGTACTTTACTGAGTCTGAAGCGAAGGTACATTTTTGAAGCTTCAATCTAAAGCCTTCTTGTATTATTGCCTCTAATACATTTCTTATGTGTCTTATATGTTCTTCAAAGTTGGTCGAGTATATCAAAATATCATCAATATAGTTAACGGAGTATCCTGTGAGCTTGTGCTTTCTTAGAATATTGCTTAAAATTCTCTGGTAAATTGCTGGTGATGTTTTCAAGCCAAAAGGAAGGCAGGTCCACTGGTAATGGCCATCTTGTGTGACGAATCCTGTTTTATTTCTATCTTCCACCCGTAGGGGTATTGCCCAAAATGCTGAGTTTATATCCAATGTAGTAAAATACTTACAGTTTCTAGTTTTGATAATCAAATCATCTATTAATGGGAAAGGTTGAGCTTGTGGAACAACAATTTTGTTTAGTTCCCTGAAATCTACACACAAGCGGGACTTTTTATTTTCACCTTTTTTAAATGCCAATGTCACTGGTGCAGCGAAAGGACTGTAGGATTCTTCTATTAAATTATTCTTTAGTAGCTTGGATATTTGCTCTTCAATTTCTAATTTATCCTCTATTGTACATCTGTATGGTCTTTTACTACAGTATCTATTTACTTGTAAATCTATGTGGGCTTCATAATCTCTAACTGATCCTATATCATACTTGTCTTTAGCAAAAATTGTTTTATATTGCTTTATAATTTTCTCTATCTCAATTTTTTTATTATTATCTAAATGGTCTGTGATACTTACAAATTCTTCTGTTTCTATGTGTTCATTAAAATTTATTGCAAATGTTTTTTTATTCTTTTCTTCATATCTGTTATCTTTAGACATTTCATCTATTTTATTTGTTGTTTTCTTTTGTTCTATCTGCAAGTCCTCATTTTGGGTTAGTTTGAATTTCTTTATCATATCTAATCCGATTATAAAATCTTCGAAATCTTCATTATCCACTATATATACTTCCATCTCTTCTTCTAAATCGAATATTTTTATTGTAATACAGCCATCTGTTTTTTTCACACCATTAACCGTTTTCATATATGCTATATTCACATTGTCCTTTTTTTCTTTCACTTTAATCAGCTTTGAATTTATTAAGCCTTATTACATAATAGGGCTAAGTCACGCCGGAATGGTAATGGCCTTTATATATATATATATGTCGAAGCGTTGGCGCATATCAGTCGGTCTGCATCAGCGCCACCTATCTTTCACTGGAGGAACTATGTAGTTAGATTGAACAGCTTACGTTTGGGAACGTCAAGTATTAACTTGGGGATGGTTAGCGTGGAGTAATAGCAACACTGAGCGAATAGTCGAGTCAAATGTCGATCCGGAGGTATAATCGATTATTCGACATTGACAGGTACTGACGTTGACAGGTAAACTGGCTAACCGGAATGGGGGTAGGTCCACGTGTCGGGTGACGGTTGATTGAGAGGGGACTTTGAATCGTTCCGTCGAGCCGAGCAGACGTTGGTTACTCCACGCTGAACTTCCCGCGTTCCTAAATTCTTAATCAAGCCATATCTCAGGCATCCCTGATTATTTTGTACTGAGTGTGTGTTACGAGTAATTAAAAGTGTTATCGAAGGTTTTTGTGAGTGTTATTTCCGATGTCGCGACCCACTGATATCGACCCTCCGTTATCAGAATTGGGATTGGACCACGACGACCCACGTGTTCAAAAATGAAAACGCTAGCGACGAAAAATGGATGCGTTTGTTGGAACAACAGAACCGCAATTTTCTGACGCTGATTCAAGCCATGAAAACACCTACTACGACGTCACATGGCCTTCGTTTCCGGATTTCGATCCTGAGAAACAAGATGTAGATGCACGTGCTTGATTGACGACTGCAGAAATGTGCTTGACGGACCAAGACCAACTTGGTGCCCTGCTTATGGTCGCTTTAAGAAAGTAAGAACCGGATTGAAGAGCTGACTTAAATGGTCTGATTAGGTTTTTTTCTGGGGTTGTTCCCTAATCCTGAGCAACAAATGTTGGACCATGGTACCGCTGTATCCCCAGAGAGCAAATTACAACGTACCACCCAGCTAGTGACCGGGAAAAGAGCGATGGGTGCAAGTGCTCGTTTACGATGTACTACTTTCCGATACGTGCTTCGCGTGTGTGTGTGTGTGCGTGCCTGAGGTGCAGTGTGTCGAGTGCGATACCAGATCAGAAAACGTTTTACACAAAACGCTTGAAGTCGTTTCAAACGCTACCTGTCAAATGTTACATTGTGGAATAATTGGACGAAGCAAGCGACGTGAAGGCGATGGTGGTGCCAAGGCATCACGTAGCGAGTGACTGGATGACGAATGTGCTGTCAAAGGAACCAGGAACAAGGTCAGGTATTCACATTCCATATTAATTCTGATGCTGAGTGTTATATCTCTTTCACTTTAAAGTCTGTCATCACTATTTCACGGCAAACGTAAACACAGTTTTGTTACATTGAAGGGTCAGTTTAGCGTGTTCAGATTACTTGCGTAGTTTGATTGAGGTTTTATTCACAACATCTATTTGCGAAGTGATATTTTGGCCGTGAAATATTGTTGCAAGGATTCAGTTTAAATAGTATGATCGTGCGTGACACACTTCTTTTGTTAAATTGCTAAAGTTCACGACATAAACAATTGTAATTACATCTACCCTCGGTATATCCGGTAGATACCGTTTCGATTTTTGTTTGACAGTGATAACTCCTCCATAGATAGTTTTTACGTTATTGACATTGACGTGTACCTATGACAGTATAGTATGCTATAAACGCGTGTTACAAAAAGTGAACTTATTCGTTTAATTGACTCATCTTAGCAAAAGACGACCATAGCGGTCTAGCGTGAAAAAAAAAAAAAAATAATAATAATAATGCGTGAGCGGGTAGATGAATTGTTGCGTGCAAATATTATCTTACCGAGTAATACGGTGTCTGTTAATGATGATGGTGATGATGATGGTGATGATGATGGTGATGATGATGGTGATGATGATGGTGATAATGATGGTGATGATATGATGATGATGGTGATGATGATGGTGATGATGATGGTGATGATGGTGGTGATGATGGTGGTGATGATGATGGTGATGATGATGGTGGTGATGATGGTGGTGATGATGGTGGTGATGATGGTGATGATGGTGATGATGGTGATGATGGTGATGATGGTGATGATGGTGATGATGATGGTGATGATGATGATTTCAGTAGTGTTTCAGCGGTCAGTATAAACATTTGACTATGCCACTCGGTATTGAAACGTGATCTCTGTTTTTTAACGGGGTTTTTGATAAATCGGTAAATACCTACGTCATAGTTTGAGTTGTCAATATTTTGATTATTATGGAACCTATTAAGAACTTCGAGAGACTTAATGTAGTATTACAAACGTTGATTAAAGCCGGATTTTCATTAGATTTGAAAGAGTGGTTGTTTTTCATAATGCAAATCGAGTTGTTTAGGATATGAAATTAAGTCAAGTGCTGAAGTTAGGAGATATAGAACTTCAGAAAGCAGATCGCGTACATTCGATTCTGCTCTCTACGCTACTTTCGATGCTGTTTATCATAGCTCAGTTGGGACAGTTAATAGGTCTAGTAGTTTACTTCGGGTGGTTTGTACCTAAATATTCTCGTGTATGGGGCCGTTCTCCTAAAGATTTAACGTGCGGTAAAGTTTCTTTTTTTGACAGCGGCGCCACGAAAACTGAATAAGAATTAATTTAATTTTTTATGAAAGAGTCGGTTAACCTTTAACGTTTCAAATTTTTCAATCGTCTCAATTAGAGGCGCAATAGAAAGACAGTAACAATGCAATAGAAAGAAAATGAAACGCAGGCGTTTCATTGGGAACATAAAAAAAAAAAAAAAAAAAAGAAAGAGGCTGATGATGACGATGAAGTTTACAGGATGAACTGATTATAGGAGATTTGATTTGTAGTCGTAGCTTAATAGAAACCGGTATCTAGCGGTCACAGTAGTCCGTAAGTACGCGGTATTCAATTCAAATGTTGATCAAACCTGGGACGTACTGTGGGAAACCATTAAGTCTTGAGAGACTTGGCGATCCTGGAGGGATGCGCAGGAGTGATTGAGGTTCTTGCTAACGGCCACCATGACCGTTATGTTTCGAAGTACGCACATAACCGCCTGCGAAAAATAACTGACGTTGACATGCACGTAGGCGATGATGACGAGACTAGCTATGACGAAAATGATAACGCTGACAAGACTAGTTGAATACTAAGTAGTCAACTTAACATTTAGAGTACCTAGCATAGTAAGAGTTTTCTTATAATCTGTAACGTTATAGGAAAAATAAAGCAACATGTTGAACAAACCTACTTTAAGGATTATTTTGATTAAAGGCTCGAAATGATTATCTTGATGGTGTTGTTTGTAACCGGATGGAAGTTACATGTGGAGGTGACCGGATAGAGGTTGCCTGTTGTGTTAGTGACCGGATGGAGGTCGATTGGTTTGATGCTTATGGCCGGATGGAGGCTATAATGTGTTATGATGAAGACCGGATGGAGGTCGATTGGTTTGATGCTTATAGCCGGATGGAGGTTATAAGTGTGATGATGAAGACCGGATGGAGGTCAGAGTATGAGCACTGCAATATTTTAATGAGTTTCCTATTATTTGAATGAGTTTGAGTGTTGTTCAACATGTCGGCTTTGAGAGATTGAGATTGTTGTGATTTTCTTCTAGACATGATTGATGATTTTGATCAGAGTACCTTTTATGCCCCACCACCTTGGGCCAGGATTGGCCGAACGACTAGAATGAGTACTGTTCGAGGATTTTCTTTCATTCCAGGTACTCCACACGAGGACGTGTGATCATCAGGACGGCCGTGTCGAAGCGTTGGCGCATATCAGTCGGTCTGCATCAGCGCCACCTATCTTTCACTGGAGGAACTATGTAGTTAGATTGAACAGCTTACGTTTGGGAACGTCAAGTATTAACTTGGGGATGGTTAGCGTGGAGTAATAGCAACACTGAGCGAATAGTCGAGTCAAATGTCGATCCGGAGGTATAATCGATTATTCGACATTGACAGGTACTGACGTTGACAGGTAAATTGGCTAACCGGAATGGGGGTAGGTCCACGTGTCGGGTGACGGTTGATTGAGAGGGGACTTTGAATCGTTCCGTCGAGCCGAGCAGACGTTGGTTACTCCACGCTGAACTTCCCGCGTTCCTAAATTCTTAATCAAGCCATATCTCAGGCATCCCTGATTATTTTGTACTGAGTGTGTGTTACGAGTAATTAAAAGTGTTATCGAAGGTTTTTGTGAGTGTTATTTCCGATGTCGCGACCCACTGATATCGATCCTCCGTTATATATATTAAATTAAAATTAATATATTTATTAATATATATATATTTAATTAATTTATTTATTAATATATATATATATTTATTATATTAAATTATATATGTATGTTTATTTTGTATTTGTTTTTTGAGTCCTTTTTTTTCATAGTCTACTTTTATGTTAATTTAATTTGTTTTATGCACCTACCACGTTTTTCTCTTTACCACCCTAGGTAGACTGGTAGAGAATGCCTAAGGCATTAAGTCCGCCTTTGTACTTTTATGTTGCATGAAGTTTTAATAAATTAATAAATAAAATGGTAGCTGCTGGCGAGGCTAGAACCACAAAATGTATAGGTACAGAAGTCAATCTACATACTGTGCGCGCTCTCACAACGCACACATAGACACCGCTCATACACACGATATCTCCTCGCCCTCGGCCCGCTCGTCGAACAGTTCCGGCTCACACGCTCATTAGTGTGCGTCCACCGAGCGGAGGATTACAAAGTGAAGTAGGTACATACATAAGATTGTCTTCTGTACCTATCTATTTTGTACCATAACTACCCACAAGAGCAATACTGGTCTCCTCGAGATTTTTCTTGGAAAAAAAATCTAAAAATCAAAATTTTCGGCCATATTAATTTTGTACAAAACTTTAACAAAATTAAGTTTTTTCAAGGTCATTCAAGTTGTACAGACCTATATAGGTACAATCGGCGCTCGAGGGGGTGTAAGTAGATAAAGTTTAAAATTATTTCACACTGAAAGTGCTCACCACGTCGCACTATGGAAAATCGTAGAACAACTGCTGATTAAAAATGGGTTTTGTCAATGTCGCTACTGGCATACTTTATTTATTTTACTCAATAGTTTAAGGACCAAACTAGAATATAATATTAAAAAATTATACATATTATTTGAAATGTTTTTTTTACAACTCTACAAACTTTATAGTTTTGACGGACGTCCATGTTAAGCCCGTTCACTTCATCACTTTCAAATTGATTTTATCGTTATACATTACAGGAAAGGGTATAATGTATTTTATATTTCTGGAAACCTCGTCTTTTGAAGAAAATGAAACACCTATTATGTATTTAATATTATATTAACGTTTACCTTAAAATAATTGCAAAATAAATAATGATAAAAAACAAGGTTTATTTAAAGTTCATCGAGACTTTTGACAGTTACCCACGTTTACCCATGCTTTACATTTAATGTTGATTTGTAGCCTAGCTATCCATAAATATGATCAAATAAAAAAAAGTTGCGAATATTTGCGATTTTCGGAGTAATTTGTAAAAATGTGATAAAAGTCAGGAAACAGAAAACCGCTCGCTATCTATTGCGGTTTGAAATGTTCCTGTTTACATCAATAGTTTGCGGTAAGTTTTGTAATTTATCATTGATATTAGGATGTCTTTATCTTTTTTGCACTCATATTGCGTGTGAAAATATTAATCAACAAGATGCACACTACCCTCATATTTCATATAGTATATAAACAGTGGTTTCATTTCATTTTAAATAACAGAATAGTGGTGAATTAGAAGAAGAAGAAGTGTAATTGTTACCAATACAATATAATTACGTGTTTTGTTAACTCTTCAAAATGTCTACTTTCAAGTGTTCTAAACGTGAAATAATACTTTCGTATATCGAAGGAGGAAAATCGTTGGAGGCATTATCAACCGTTTTAAAAGAAAATTATCATGTATCTGAAGACAACTAATGTTTCATCCTCAGTGATTTTCAAAGACATATTATTCCCACTTTTAATAAACGATGGACAGAAGCTTCACGGAAAAAGGATTTATTTTTAACGAAAAACAGTAACTGGTTGGAATCAGAATATTCAGTAAATTTACCGAACTCTGAAGACGTTACAACCGTCTCCACACCATCTACTTCTTCTGGAAAACGTGGGAGACCGTGCGTATCTTATCCAGACTTGTCAGAATCCAGTAAGAGAAGAAAAAATCTAATGTTACTTAATGAATATGGATTTGAACACGTCTATAATGCATATCTTCAAGGGTTACTTTCAATAGGAGAAAGAACAGAAGCTAATCTTGTGGAAACATTAAGGTTTGCTGACAGTGAAAATAAGACCTTATTCTCGAGTCTCATAGAAGATGCAAGGCAGACAAAAATTTTAACGGATGAAGAAGCATTGAGCGTGTTTATTGACTTGGATTTAACAAAAGCACAATATTTGTACTTGAGAAATGTAACGAATGAACGAAAATGTTTTGTTTCCACCATATTTCAAAGTGCAAGAAGCTAAAATTACTTGCTATCCACCATCTTCAGCTATAGAAATTACAGATACAAATGCAAAAATAGTAAGACTTCAAGATTTATTAGATCACACTGCAGCTAGGATATTGAAAATAGATTCAGTGTATAAAAATGGATTGAATAACTTACTTCTATACAGCAAATGGGGCTGTGATGGCTCATCTGGTCAAAGTCAGTACAAACAGAAACTGCCAGAAGAGTCTGAACTAATTTCTGATGCAAATTTATTTATCACTTCTTTGGTGCCTATTAAGTTAATTAACGAGCTCACAGGTGATGTTGTTTGGCAAAATCCGGTACCTTCATCTGTTCGTTTTTGCCGGCCTATAGTAATAGAATTTTGCAAAGAAACTCCCGAGAAAACTAAAGCTGTTGTGGACGAAATAAAAGGTCAAATAAATTCTTTGCGTCCATCGTTAATTAACAAAGAAGGTGAAGGAGTGCAAGTGAAGCATGATCTATTTCTTACAATGATAGATGGCAAAGTAGCTCAGGTATTAACAGATACGTCTTCGGGTTCCACATGTACAATATGTGGAGCTACTCCACGCCAAATGAACGATTTGACTAAAGTTACTGCTAGGCCTGAAAATGAAGATTCTTATCAATACGGACTGTCTACTTTGCACGCCTGGATTCGTTGTATGGAAATGATTTTACATATTTCCTATAATCTGTCTTTCCAAACTTGGTCAGCCACAAGTGAAGAAAAGAAACAACTAAAGCAAGAGAAGAAAACCCTGGTACAATGGCGTTTCCGTGAAGAGCTAGGATTGATCATCGATAAACCAAGACAAGTAAGTGGTAATTCTAATGACGGTAATACTGCCAGAAGATTTTTTCACAATGCAAGCTGCTCTGCTGAAATTACAGGAGTGGATATAAATTTAATTAAACGACTTTACATAATTCTGCAAGCTCTTTCATCGTGTATAATGATAAATGCTGAAAAATTTGGCAGTTATGCTATGGAGACAGTCAGAATCTATGTGAGCAATTATGAAGGGTCATTCCCGCTCGTCCACACCCCGTCGTCCACACTGCGGACGACTTCGTCTACACTGTGGACGAACAGAACGCATTATTCCCAGTCGTCCACACCCCGTCATCTCACGTCTAGTCTAAGAGTTATTAAGAAAATATGATGATAGTATTTCGTTATAAAATAAACATACTTTTAAAATATTATGTACTTAGCTTTATCTAAAATCCTAGTAAATTACCTAGTAAATCTAAAGCTTTTTTGCGTAATTTATACAAAATGTAAATATATTTTATACTAAATAAAAATAAATTATTGTAAAATAAGATGATATGAGATAAAAACTAGAATAATTGTTGGTAATTATTTTAACATTTGATGATTTTAATTAAAAAAAACTTAATAGTTATGTTCTTTTTAAATTAATAAACCATTAAATCATTTAATTTAAAATTTCTTTACGACTCTTAAACTAGACATGAAAATAGGTGCGGACGACTGGGAATGTTGCGTTCTGTTCGTCTACACTGTGAACGAACAGCACGCATCTTTCCCAGTCGTCCGCAGTGTGGACGACGGGGTGTGGACGAACGGGAACAACCCACTCTTAAACTAGACATGAAACGAGGTGCGGACGACTGGGAATGTTGCGTTCTGTTCGTCTACACTGTGAACGAACAGAACGCATCTTTCCCAGTCGTCCGCAGTGTGGACGACGGGGTGTGGACGAACGGGAACAACCCATTATGAATGGTACTACATGCCATCTTCCGTTCACAAAATTTTGATTCATGGAGAAAGTGTCATAAAGCATTTTGCAGTACTTCCTATTGGTCAACTTTCAGAAGATGCACAAGAATCTCGTAATAAGGATTATAAAAAATTTCGTCTACATCATGCTAGAAAATGCTCAAGATCCGCTACAAACGAGGATGTATTTCATACTCTTCTTTATACTTCAGATCCATACATAACCAGCATTAGAAAACCGTATACTAAAAACGTGAAGGAACTTGACGAAGACACCTTAGATCTTTTGAAAGTAGACGAATTAATTTCAGATCCCGAAGTTCATCAAGTATAATTAACATACCTAATATTTAGTAAAGATTACAATTAATTAATTAACTAATCATAAAAAACATTTTTATGAAATATTACGATTAAAACCGATTTTAATCATAAATATTAAAAAAAAAAAATATTATTTAAATTGATATGTATTTTGATGTACTATATGATATTAGGTTTTCGTAAACATTAAAATAATACATTGTTACATTGTTAAAAAATAAATATTGGACATTTTTTATAATTTTGAATTTGTTTTATTTTTTAATGTAAGGTTTTACATTCAAACATAATAAATTATATTAGATTTGAAGCCATATACATCCAAACTAATATTATAAATGCGAAAGTAACTCTGTCTATCTGTCTGTCTGTCTTTGCTTCACGCCTAAACTACTGAACCGATTTGTGTGAAATTTGGTACAGACATAGTTTGGAACTTGAGAAAGGACATAGGATAGTTTTTATTACAAAAAATAAAATAAAAAATGAAATTTATTCCGGACATACAGCGCCATCTATTGGTCAAGAGTCGGCATCAATTCAGTACTGAAAATTCATCGGAAAAATGTAAATAAATAGTAAAAAGGTATGAAAAATATAATATAATACAACTTTTAGTTCAAAGAAAATGCTCTAACGGAGTATAGATAATTCTATTAGTACTATATGTCGAGTTGGTGATCGCGCAATGGTGTCGATCGTTACACGAGTTCGGTTCATGTTATTGTTTTGATTCATCGGTAAAAAGTAAATAAATAGTAAAAAGGTATGAAAAAAATAATATCAATATAATAAAACTTTTAGTACAAAGAAAATGCCCGAACGGAGTATAGATAAATAATCCGAGTTGTCACTATGCTCGATAGATGGCGTTGGGATTGTAATAGATCGCGCTATGGTTTCGTTACACGCATTTGGTTGGGTATCGGCCGAGCGCTTCGGTACTGTCGTGGAATTGAGGATTGATCGTTTCGTAAATTTAAAATTGTTTCCGTTGTATTTGTCGATAAAAGGTTTATTTGTTGGGTTGTCTGGTTGTTGTATAATGTAAGTTTAGTTTGATCTCGATTATTAGTAGATACTAAAATTGTATGTCTAAATTAGTTTTAATTTTTAAATTAATTAGATCGTTCCTTTTAAATTATTTAGTTTAAAGCTTGGTTATTAAGAGAATAGGTTGTAATATAATTTCTTTTAAATTGTTATCAAGTTCGTAATTCGTAGATAATATTTGGTCTTTGAATAATTAAGATTAGACGTTTGGTTTTGAAGATATGGCGAAATTAAAATATTACGATATCTGCTGCACGGCCCGTTTCGAAATGAGCATCACCAAGGCCGTGCGCGTGCGGGAGGGGACTTTAGATCTATGGGTAAGGTATGAGGTTGGCTCTCTACGCAGTGGTCGTGCGCGAAAGACTAATAATTTTCGTGCGATTTTTTTTAGATGTCGTTCTTAAAACTACACCTACGCAAAAGTTCTTCTACGCAAAAGTCGGGAGAGACGCCCGGGTGTCGCCACTGTGCGGAACGCCCGGAGGACACGGTGGAGCACATAGTCGAGGTGTGCCCTGCCTGAGCGGAGCATCGCCGTGCCCTCGTGGGGGCGATCGGCGGCGGAGACCTCTCGCGCTGGGCCTTGGTCGAAGCCATGGTCCAGAGCGAGGAGGAATGGCGGGCGGTTGCCTCCTTCTGCGAAGCAGTAATACTAGCAAAGAAGGAGGCAGACCGCATCAGGCAACGGCGCCCTCGCCGCTGCCGCCGGGATTCCGAGCCCGATTTCCGGCCACCGTAGACGCGGGCTCGCGCAAGGCGAGCCATGGGTAGCTCGCTGTCCGATTGTCCGGTAACTGTCCGGGCCGAGCCCAAGACGTCGACGGCGCGCACTGTTCCCGCGCGCCTTAAAGAGTTGTCAGCAACAGGAGGGGCCCAGCTGGGTCAAAGCCTACTGGTGCCAGGATTATCTGAAGAGGCTAGAAGGAACGGGGTGGTTTTTAATCAGTAAGAGTCTGACACTATCTCTCGCTCCACCCAAGAAGGTTTTCAAAGGATGATTTTTGTCCACCGAGAAAAAAAAAACAAAAAAACGAGAGTCAAGTGTCGAGCGTTTGCAGCAACTTAGAGCTCAGGCAGAGACAGCAGTTGTCCACAAATAGAGTTCGCAATCGAATTTTAGCTAACAGCAACAGACTGTCATTCAGATATGATCCGCAGGTTGATTATGCACAACAAGCGTCCGTCTAAATCAGAGTCATGAATAAGATCTGCTCTAACTGCTCTGCCAAGAAATGGGTGGACGAACCTAATGGTCCGTGCTGTGCTTCAGGTAAAGTTTGTCTTCCTAACCTTCAGGAGCCGCCACAGCCAATAAAAAATCTTTTAACTAATCCATTATCTGGTAATTTTTTACAAATATACGTAAATACAATAGTCAAAATAAATGACTTCTTTTGGCGCAAAAGAAATCAGGGAAGGTAATTTTATGCCCACTTTTAAAATTGAACGACGGGTGTATCATCCCATGGGCGATGTGTTCCTTCACCGCCTGTCAGTGGTGTCTAAATACTCTTAGAAAATAAATATACCTATCACCACGTACTTGCCAGGATAGAAATCTGCCACAGAAATTGTCTGACTAGCTTTTCTAAATCTATAGGTATGTGTACTAATATTACAAAGAGAGACAATTTGATTTTTTAAATGTTTGTATACACATGTAAACGATAGAACATGGAAAAGGAGATAACTAAGTGAAAAACCCAAATTCTGCCGTAACTCATTATTCCACGCGGACGAAGTCGCGGGCAAAAGCTAGTTATTCTATATCTGTGCAAAATTTTAGAACATAATATTCAGAAACAAAAAAGTTATTGATTTTTAATCAGAAACAGACCTTTATTTTCCATAGTGCGTCGCTGCCATTCCGATGTGACCCGGCCCTTAGGGGACAATATTGTGTCCCAACCAGGGACCATTTTGGTTACCCATTGAAATGGTTTTTAATAGGGTTTTGACAAAGGGTTGTTTTAAAACCCATTCCGTATTGGTTACACTTTTTTACGAAAACCCTCATCAATGGATAACCTCTTCAAAACCCTTTCGATTTGCTTACCTGTTTATTCAAAAACCCATTCTGAAGGGGTTATATTTTTTAATGGCTACACGTTTTGAACGGGTTACCCCTTCAACGGGGTAACAGGGTAACAGGGTTACCCATTCAGACTACAAATATTATAAATATTATCTCTCGTACCTTAATTTAAAGCAGTGATGGGCAAAAAGTAATTAGATTAACAATTACAAATTACAGTTACATTGTAATTGGTAACTGAATTACTTTGTAACAGATTACTTAAGTAATTAATTACAATGAGTACTCACTGTAATTAAATACAAAGTAATTAAATTACAAGTTAATCTAATTACATTATAACAGATTACACAAGTAATCTGATAAAATGTAATTACACATTTTTTTCCGTTTTTTATTTACATGTTGCATTGAAATTTTGCGGAAAAAATCACTTGGGGAAAAAAATAAGAATCTTTCGAATATTTCGGTTTTATTTGGTGGATGGGCATAAGTCTGCCCCTCGCTATATTGACCGATGTCCACTGTTGGACACAGGACTCCACCTCATTGTAATGACCTGTGCCCACAGTTGGACATAAGCCTCTCCGAGTGTCACCATTTAGGCACTATAATGACTGATGCCCATTGTTGGACAAAAGTCTGCCCCTCGCCATAATAACCCGTGTCTACTGTTGGACATAAGCCTCCTCCAAAGTGTCACCATTTAGGCGCTTTAATGACTGATGCCCACTGCTGGGCATAAGTTTGCCCCTCGCTATAATGGCCGATGTTCACTGTTGGACATAGGCCTCCACCTCGCTATAATGACTGATGCCCACTGGTGGACAAAAGTTTGCTCCTCGCTATAATGACCTGTGTCTACTGTTGGACATAAGCCTCCTCCAAAGTGTCACCATTTAGGCGCTTTAATGACTGATGCCCACTGCTGGGCATAAGTTTGCCCCTCGCTATAATGGCCGATGTTCACTGTTGGACATAGGCCTCCACCTCGCTATAATGACTGATGCCCACTGTTGGACATAAGTCTGCCCCTCGCAATAATGACTTGTGTCCACTGATGGACAAAGGCATTCCTCCTCGATAAGATGACCGATGTCCACTGTTGGACATAGAACTTCTTTTCGCTATTATGACCGATGCCCACTGTTGGACATAAGTCTCCCCAAGTATCGCCATTTAGGCTCTATAATTACTGCTGTCCACTGTTGGACATAGGCCTCCCCCTCGCTATAGTGTCCGACGTCTTCTGTTGGACATAGGCTCATAAACTAGTGGGCCTCACTATCAGATTGCATCACTACTTACCACCAGAGATTCTGTGATGTCCCAGCCTTATTTCTATGTCCTTACAGGTACCAATATCGTAACCAAGCGGTGCAAGTATGCGACCTTTCATATTCAAAGCAATAATTACAATATAATTAAATACTATGTAATTAGGTTACATTGTAATTAATTTCATAGCACATCCAAAGTAATCTAATTACAATGTAACTCAATTACTATGTAATTCAATTATTAATTAGATTACAAAAGTAATTAATTACGCCCATCACTGCTTTAAAGTACTAAACTGCATGCATTCGGTAAGTATGCGTCAAGTCGCAACACGCAGTCAAGGACCTAGCGACTCCACAGTCCATACACATACGATCACGGAACAGAAAAATAGTGGAAGTTGTGCTGGTTGCCGAGAGTGGCCTAGAGGTCCAGAACAGATCGGAGGTGTGGTGGCACAGGTGGAAAGTGTTGACCTGAAATTGAGTAGAACCAAAACGGAGTACTTGTGCTGCGATTTCGGCGGTCTCTCCACTCCAGTGCCTTTAGCTCTCGCCGGAACGCCCATACCGATCTGTTCCGACTTTCGGTACCTCGGGTCGCTTGTCCAAGGGGATGGTGAGGTAGACCGGGACGTAACTCATCGAATCAACGCAGGATGAATGAAATGGCGACAGGTCACGGGAACAACTTGTGACCCACGGATGCCCCTCCAAGTTGAAGGGTAAAATCTACAAATCCGTGATAAGGCCTGTTGTACGTATATGTATGGATCAGAATGTTGGACTGTGAAAAGGACGGATGAAAAAGATTGCATGTAGCGGAGATGAGAATCTTAAGATGGATGTGTGGTGCGACGAGAATGGATAAAGTGAGAAATGAGTATATTAGGGAAAGTTTGTAAGTGGCGCTAGTGACTGAAAAGTTGAAAGGGAATCGTTTTTCTTGGTATGGTCATGTAAAGAGGAGAGATGAATCGCATGTTGCCAAAAGAGTTATGAATTTACTTGTGTGGACGGATGGAGAGGGAGAGGGAGGTCAAAGAAAAGATGGATGGATTGTGTGAGAAGTGATATTGTTACGCCGTTAAACTTCAACACGTCATATTTCCGACAAAATAAAGAGTGGCAACGAATAATTAAAACGCATTGCTGTTTGAAAGCTCTAGAACCAAAGTACCTACCTAGCCTGGCAAGATCTGGAACATTCCTTCATAAGTACTCGTTGTACCTACTATTTAGTAGGTATGTAATCTGTAGGTATCTATAGGTGGATAAGGGAAATGGTACTTTCCGCCATTAACAATAGAGTCGAAATTCGCGTGAAAGTGACTCGCGAAGGACAAAGTAATAAAATTGATTTATGGCCCCGCGACGCGACTCTATTGTTCTGGATCTATCCTAAGACATCAGTATCTAGAATTTTCTTTGCTCCGAGTATAAATACGAGCCCCCGAACGGTAATGAGTCTGTTTTGATTTCGACTGCGATCAAGAGCGATCTACCTAAGTGTGCAAAGTGATTTTATCTAACGACCGAGGCGATAGTGTAACGGAACTCTAGTGCTAATTGTGATTTGGATTATTGTTGACTGGACTAATTACTTATTGTTTGTGGTAAATAAAGTTCTTTATTGGTAAATCGGCATTTTGTTACCCACGTACGTAACAATATGAATGAAAAGGGAGTTAATGATAGCGTGACGAGCGACAGGACAGAATGGAAGAAAAAAACGTGTTGCGCCGTCCCCAAATAAAACGGGATAGTGGCAGGAAGATGATGATTGCAGAGACCTGAAATTTAGAAAAATTAACAGATAGAATTTATAAAAAAAATACAAAAATATATTTAAAATAATCCTGTATTTATATTTTAGGAGCACTAAGGCTAAAACACCAGGGTCGCGCCATAGAAACTGTGAAAAATTAGTTTTTCGCCAATATTTTGCTGAAAAAGCATTGCAGACGTCTAAAATTTTTTGTAAAACACAGATTTAAAGATCATTGGGCACCTAAGTATGGAAACCATACCCACGGCAGACACAAACGAAATATAGCAGTATATAATGATATAAGGCTCTGATTTCCTATGGCAGTAGCCACATTAATGTGAGCCACGGGGATCTAGATAAATTCAAGTGTCATAAACTGATTTGGGAAATATGAATAAAATGCTAATCCATTTATAATTTTTATTAAATTTGATCCAAATCAAGCATAAGATCGATAAAAAGGCAGCGGGCGCGTCTGTTGCTTCCTGATGTCTGGCCCAAGACAGATAGATATTATGCTAGCGATATGGGCGCAGCTCCCTACAGTGCGGCGGCCGAGTATACATGAGCAGTAGTACTCTTCTATACTTTGTCGTCCTTGTTGTGTTGGATTTAACAAAATATATGTATAGTACTGTCGTAAAAGCGTACGTGAGTGGGCGATGGTTTGTGATGACCACGAAGTTTCGTGCCTCTACCATGTGACGAAAATACCTTAAAGCCTCGTACACTGCCAACAACTCACGGTCGTACGAACTATATTTTTTCTGTGCTGAGTTCAGCTTCTTGGAAAAGAAACCCAGTGATTCCCATTGCAAAAAACTGAGATGGAGGAGTCACCGTTGGAGGCACCAAGATCTCTAACCTCCGGTACGCAGACGGCACCACGCTTCCGGCCGCCAATGAAGCAGAAATGGTGGAGATACTGAATAGAATTGAGCGCAATAGCCTGGAAATGGGTCTCAAGATCAATCACAGCAAAACCAAGATGATGGTAGTAGACCGAAGCAGAAAGCTGCAACTCACGGGAACTCTTGGGCTTGAGGTGGTTGATAACTTTATCTATCTCGGTGCAAACATCAGCAATACAGGTTCTTGTGAAAAAGAAATCCGGAGGCGCATACAAATGGCCAAAAGTGCAATGTCGCAGTTGCAAGGCATATGGAGGGATCGTAACATTTCACGCAAAACCAAAACCATACTGGTCAAAAGTGTAGTCTACTCCATATTCAGCTACGGAGCTGAGACTTGGACTTTAAAAATGGCTGACTGCGACCGCATTGATGCCTTCGAGATGTGGTGCTGGAGGAAAATGCTTCAAATTCCCTGGACTGCCTCCCGTACAAACAGCTCTATCTTACGCGAACTGAACATCAAGATCAGACTGTCGACTACCTGCATGCGCAGAGTACTAGAGTTCTTTGGCCACATTGCTAGGAAAAATGGCCACAACCTTCAACTGCTCATCGTAACTGGCATGGTTGATGGCAAACGACCAAGGGGCCGCAGCCCAATAAGATGGTCAGATCAGGTCCGCTCCACACTGGACACCCAATTGCACGTCGCACTTCATGACGCTAAAAACCGTCACAGATGGCGAGATACCATTACTAAGAAGCTAATCCAGCGGTAACTTCACGACCCTCAGTAATGAGGAATACGACTCAAGGAGGAGGAGGATTCCCATTGCTTAACATCTTGTTGCTGCAGCAAGGCCCCTATTGACATGTCAGATGCATTTGTTATTTATTTATTTATTTGGATCTCCAACAAAGGTTACACAGACACAGTATAAATCACTAGGCATGGGGTCCTTTAACGTGTGCTCCTTCAGTTACAGGAGATCACAGCATGCACATATAACTAGGTGAATATAAAAAATAAAAAAGTTGAAATTCACATAAAAATACCATACAGATTATACAAAATTTGAAATTCAGAAAGAAATATCAAACAGATCTCAAAGAAAGAATTATCAAAGAAAGCTCAGCATTAGAACGCGGATGGACTAAAATCGTAGCGTTGGAAAGCGTATCGGGACGTATGTGTTGATGGCTGACCCAATCGCAGCTGTTAAGCCGTGGGCACACCAATTATAGCGGTAAGTCCCCTCTTTGAGGCGTGGCTGGAAAGACCTCACGGCGTGCTTACCTTCCTCATGACGCAGGTCCTTACCGGACATGCCACGTTCGGGAGGTCCCTGCACCGGATTCAAGCGGAAGAGACGCCCGGGTGTCGCCACTGTGTGGAACGCCCGGAGGACACGGTGGAGCACACAGTCAAGGTGTGCCTTGCTTGGGCGGAGCATTGCCGTGCCATCGTGGGGGCGATCGGCGGAGGAGACCTCACGCGCTGGGCCTTAGTTCAGGCCATGGTCCAGAGCGAAGAGGAGTGACAGGCGGTCGGCTCCTTCTGCGAAGCAGTAATGCTAGCAAAGAGGCCGACCGCCGTAGACGCGGGCTTGCGAACAGTGAGCCATGGATAGCTCGCTGACCGACCACCCGGTAACTGTCCGGACCGAGCCCAAGACGTCGAAATCGCGCACTGTTTCCCCACGCCTCAAGGAGTTGTCAGCAACAGCAGGCGCCCAGCTGGGTCAAAGCCTACTGGGTCCATGGTTATCCGAAAGGGAGCTCAATCCCTGTAAAAAAAGCAATGGCTCCGAAACGTGGTATGGCTCCGAAACGTGGTCGCTTACAATGGGCCTTATAAGAAGACTCAAAGTCACCCAAAGGGCGATGGAAAGGGCTATGCTCGGAGTTTCCCTGCGTGATCGCATCAGAAATGAAGATATCCGCAGGAGAACCAAGGTTGTCGACGTGGCTCGAAGAGTCGCCAAACTTAAGTGGCAATGGGCAGGGCACATTGCACGCAGAACAGATGGTCGATGGGGACGAAAGGTTCTGGAGTGGCGACCACGTACCGGAAGACGCAGCGTTGGAAGGCTTCCAACAAGGTGGACCGACGACCTGGTCAGGGTCGCGGGAATCCGATGGATGCGTGACGCACAGGACCGGTCGTTGTGGCGACGCTTGGGGGAGGCCTATGTCCAGCAGTGGACGTCTTTCGGCTGATATGATGATAAAAAAAGCTGTTAACACGTTCCGGGACAGTACGTCGAGAGGCGGGCCGCAAATTCCTATATATTACGACACGTCTGTCGACGGCTGATTTTGAGCTTCGAAATATGACAGCCCGTCGAACAACGGGCGTCAACCATAGAATATATAGTAGGCTGACGTATTAGTGTCGTATTACAAGAACTTAGAACTATCTAGTGTCACATCGTGAAGTTTTATGAGCACACAAGTAAACTACATGCACACGTGCAAACATGTCTCGTGTTGTGACACAACGGCCTGGGCCGGGTGCGCGTATACGCATCCCCCTACTTCAGTCGGAACTGTGTCACTGCGCGGGAGCCTCGCGTCGCTCGAGTCAACGCCACGGAACACGATCGCAAAACGTAGGTTTATTATTTATTATTTCATAATTACTTGTATTTTATAGTTGTTTTGTCATAAAATGTGTTCACGAATAAGTACAAACGTATAAAATGTAAATACCTATTGTTGTTAAATCTTGTCGAAATCCTTGTATTTCTATAGAGTTAAAGATTATACCTATTATCTGTAGGTAGGTATGTTATTTCTGCAATCTTTGTATTACTGTGGTGTTAGTGGTTATACTTACTATGCGTTACAAAAATACGGCCTTCAGACATTTATATTTATTTTCCTTCATTGATATTTAATTAAATAATTATATACAATTAAAGTAATAATTTTCCCCTTAGTTTAATTCATGAATCCCCAAGCGACCACCGGTGGCCGCGCATCTATTGTCTTACTATTGTGTCTCTAATTGCCGGTATCTGAAGGGTTAAAACTATTTTGATTAATATCTGCATGAAGAGTGCTTCACAAAGCGGGTCAGATATGCCCAATGATCTTTATCAAAACTAGTACAAATACAACAAAAATCCTAGCAAAAATATTCAGACGTTATTAAAATTTAAAAAGAAAGCACTGTCCTATCAAACCGAGTAAAAAACACTTATGGACAATTCTATACGATTCCAAACTTTCAAGGTCAAAATCTATTCCTGCTCTCCAAAACCCTTTAAAACCCTATGGTTATCAAAGGGTTTTAAAGGGTTTTGGACGACGAACCCTTTCAAAGGGTTATTGTTTCAATTGGATATCATACAAGAACCGGTAACCTCTTGAACGAGTTAACTTATTGAAAGGGTTACCCTAACGTTAGGGTTATGAAGGGGCTAGCACTATCAAGAGGTAACCCTTTCCGTTGCTATAGGCGTTCAACCTGTAACCCTTTCGAAAGAGTTAACTTATATTCGGGGTTGTACGGTCCCTGGTCCCAACACGACGCGCAACGCTCAATTTACAAATAGCGCAGCTTGCCACCCAACATTTTACAACGCATGACATATTGTTGGGCAATTTGACAGCGTTGCGCGAGATTTTAGAGGACACTTTGTCCCCTCTAATGCTTTGAACACCTCGGGACTACATTACCCTGCACGCTAGTGTCCATTGGACCCATATACAGTCGATCACCGTTATACATACTTATAAGACTAGACAATAATACAATATTTGGCAAAGACAATACAAGCTTGAACACTCACTATACTATCACGGACATTTAATAAATGTGTAACAGTATTCAGGTAGGCTGCTAGTGTATTACAAGAAAATAATTATTAGAATTCCCGAAACGGAAACAGGCCGTGTATGAACACGAACATACCGAACGAACTTGAACATTTGGTGCGTTCGTATCGGTCAAAGAGATTAAATAGATACAATATGGAATATATGTTTAATGTTTTTGGTATCGGCATAGGTAGTATATGTTTAATGTCTTTGGCATGTTCGAAAACAAACGCGAACATATCGCACCTGCAGTGCAACAAAGTCACACCAACTCGTTTTTAAATTATACATGAGAAGACTTTTTTTTTCGCATATATTACCTCATTTCTGGATTACTATTTACAGTAAGTAGGTTTGAAATCTATTCAATTCAATTCATTAATTTCAGGCATCTAGGCCCATATACATTTCACATATAATAGATAAAAATTACAGTAAGGAAGTGGTGACGCGTGTAGGTACGTCGACCCCTAAACGTGCCTATTCCGCAATCGTTGCCGCAAACAAACCTGCTGTGCCGCAGACAACGCGACAAGCAGGTAAAACGAAAGGGGGCAAGCAGAGCGATGAGGATGGCTTCACTAAGGTAGAGAAGAAGAAGAGGAAGAAGCCTACTTGTCAGAACCAGTGCGGTACCGCGCTGGCAGGACCCAACATGCTGCTGCGTCCAGCAACACCCACGACGCAGCTGTACGTTTCGAGGCTACATCACTCCACGAAGGTTGAGGAGATCGTGGAGTATGTGCGAGTCAAGTCAAACTGGACTTTGAGAGTCGAGCAGTTGGAGCCGCGTCATAACACTAATTTCAAGTCATTTGTGGTGCGGGTGCCGACCCAACATTTGGACACCTTCCTCAAAGGAGAGTTTTGGCCGAAGGGTGTCGTGTATCGACGATTTCGCGGAAAGATACCGACCTCGCAGCGGAACACGACGCCGTCACTTCGTGTACAATAGTTTAGCTTAATAATAATTAGTTATAGTATCTTTTATGTATTAGTTTATTATTCTGTAATGATTATTTTTGTGTATTTTATCTATGGGCCTTAGATGCCTGAAAATAAAGGATTATTATTATTATTATTATTATTAAAAAATTTAAATGCAATAAAATTCATTAAAATTAAAAAAAAAACGATAAAAATCATAATTAATGTCAAAATAGTTAAAATAAAATAAATTAAAAAAATATCTTAGTGTCAAAAATAAAAATAATATTAAATTACAATAATACAATTAATTGTTTATTTTGTTTGCTTTGATAAATCGCTTTAAAACCCTTTATGCGGATGTCAATAAATGTGGATTGAACATACTTATATAAGACTAGACAATAATACAATATTTGGCAAAGACAATACTTATAAGCTTGAACACTCACTATTCTATCACGGACACTTAATAAATGTGTAACACTATTCAGGTAGGCTGCTAGTCTATTACCAGGAAATAATTATTAGAATTTCCGAAACGGGAACAGGCCGTGTATGAACACGAACATAGCGAACGAACACAAACGTGAACATTGGGTTCGTTCGTATCGGTCAATGAGATTAAATAGATACAATATGGTAGTATATGTTTAATGTATTTGGTATCGGCATAGGTAGTATATGTTTAATGTCTTTGGCATGTTCGAAAACAAACGCGAACATATCGCACCTTCAGTGCAACAAAGTCACAACAACTCATTTTTAAATTATACATGAGAAGACTTTTTTTTCGCATATATTACCTCATTTCTGGATTACTATTTATAGTAGCTTTAAAATCTTTATTCAATTCAATTTATTGAATTCAGGCATCTAGGCCCATATAAGTTTCACATATTTAACATATAAAAGGATAAAAATTACACTAAATGTTAAAAAAATAAAATGCAATAAAATTAGATTCTTAAAAATTAATAAAATTCATAATTAATGTCAAAATAGTTAAAATAAAATAAATTAAAAAAATATCTTAATGTCAAAAATAAAAATACTATTAAATACAATAATAAAATTAATTGTTTATTTTGTTTGCTTTGATAAATCGCTTTTAAAACCGGATGTTAATAAATGTGAACTTATTTTTCATACTGTCAAATAACTGTCAATAAGTGACAGCTATTAGATTTATACTTTTCTCTCACATTTTTGTCTTGCTGTCATCATGCTCATGTCACGTCTTTTTTACATAGCATACTCAAGCTATGTAAAAAAGACGTTTCATTTCCATACATTTTTCCCTACCCTGACACAAATACTGGGTACGTTACTACCGTACCGTTACAAATAGTTTTACCGGAAAACCTGTATTTCCGGGAAATAGGTAAACTCAAATCTACAGGTACAACGTGATATTTAATACAATATGTACATCACCCATTGAATGCCAACTACAAAATACTACGTAGCTGATAATGAGAGCAGATGCGAACTACGAAATATTACGTAGTTGGTAATGATAGCGATGCCAATTACGAAATATGACGTGCTTCTTCGCTACAGTATAAGTAGGTAACCTGGAATGAAAAAACTGTAGATGGTTTTTTATGGTGGGGAAAATCATCCAATGACAACCCACCGCAGTGTCCACGCAATATTCCGTACTAGGACAATTATTTATTTATTTTTTATTCTATTTATTCTGATACAACTGCCTTAACAGGCCTCAGCACAACGCAACAGTGCAGTTACTATTCAATTACGTATATCTATCTATTAATAAGTAGATTATGAGCTATGAGAGAATAGATGAACAGACACCCGAAATTAACCTGCCAAATCATAACCCTCATTTTGCTTTGCCTTAGTCGGGTAAAAACTAACTGAAATCGGTATCAGTGATGCAAACTACGAAGTATTGCGTAGCCGGCCATTTTGCATGATGGCCACGAATTGTGATTTAACAGGTAACTTGGTATTTCAAGGGTTCATTTCTACATGATTCATAAATACACACACACAAATGAACTTTTGTGTTTGTTTTTGTACACCTACAAAGATTTTATTTTAAATCAGTCCAAATAGGCACATCAAAATATTTATAATATGTTGTCTAAAAATTTTGAATTTTTTTTTTTTACTTTAAATTTATAGTGGTTTTAAATATAAGTAAACCACTGTTTAATTTTTAAATTAATTTTACAAAAACGGTCATGTTCTAACCAGGGATATTATTGAGCTCGTAACCGGAATTATCAGATATCCGAAATAAAATAATATCCGAAAATTGAAGATTAATTCTGAGATCGCTACATTTTCATACATTTATAATTTAATTTGTTTCCATGAATTATAGAATCAATTATTTTTTGAGCCGACTTACGATTGTTTTTTTTAAGATAAAATTAATTCGAAAAAAATATCAACCGGTATCAGGACCGAAATACCTGTATCTTTATGTTTGCATCTGTATCTTTATAATTTTAAAATTCGTATATCCGAAACAGGCAGATAATCCGAAATGATTTCATAACCGGATCCGACACTTGGACAATTTCATATCCATAACATTCCTAGTTTTAACTATCATGTAATTATTTATTTTGAAACCGCTTTTAATATATACATAAAAACATTATAAATCTAACATCGAAATCCTAAAACTAGGCCCCTAAGGTTTGCAGAGATCTCCTTGAGGCGAGCGTAATTATACAACATTAGTTTTAGTATATGCAAAACCCGAAACACGTGTCTTGTATTTTTATTTATTTATTTAAACTTCATGTACAGTAGTGGTACATAGGCGGACTTAATGCAACAAGGCATTCTCTACCAGTCAACCTTTGGGTTAAAAAAAGACAACACTGTGGTAGGTTTGCACAATAAACAAATAACAGATACTACAAACGGAAAAATATAAAATAAGTTATTTATAATAATAAAATACATAAATACGCTATATTAATAAACTAATAAATACTATGAAAATTATCAAATCATTACGATAACTCAATAATAACAATTCTGACGAAGACCGAACTAAAGTTGAGTTTTTATGTAAAGAATCTATGTACAAAATTTCATAACTGTATCTTGAAAAATCACAAAGTTATAAGTTTGTTGCAGCCTCCATGCGACTGAGGGGTTGTTTTGCACTTGCACCCAGCTGTTTGCTGGCGCCTAATACCCCCTATGACCGGCCGTGACCTGTGTTGTACTTAGTGTCGGTGGTGTCCAACTTGTGACCTTTTTAAATATTTTTTGGAAAAAATATAACGTGGTATAAAAATTATTGGAATCGATTCAGTTACTAATTCTGAACAAACTATATTCAGGATTCGCATAAACTAGTAATGATATTATATAAGTTATAAGTAATAAGTTTGGTTAAAGCACAGAATAAGATATAGTAAAAGTAGTTAAAGTTACATAATACCTTGGTTCGTTTTTTTTAACACTTACCAAAATATCATTTTTTTTAACAGCAACATTGATCATTTCCTTAGCTTAAAGAGATCGATAAATTATGAGCATTTTTACAAAAGCATTTTTCGAATAAATATTAATTTAGTGTATAATTTTGACATCTACATTAGTATTTTTTGTTTTTGGCAAAAGCTAGTTCTATTACCATCAAGACACACAATGAACAAGACAAGACTGACAAATGCTAACATTGACTAGACAGATCCACTCAAATCTGTGTGGTTCTCTCCTCAAAAGACCATCTGAGACTCCAATCTGCATGGTTCTCATAAATATATCTAGGCCATACAAATATCTGATACCATCTATCTCGTTCTTCTCTTTCTCTCTCTCTCTCTCTCTCTCTTCTATGCCTAAAATATCACTTTTCTTATTGTCTCTTGCCTTGACTAAGAAATTATAACACTTTTCTTATAGTCTCTGTTTTGGCAAAAATAAGACTACTCAACTTTTAAGCCCTCCATACATGCTAGAGTATACCTGACAGGTTTGCCTGTACAGTTGAGATGTACAGATGAACCGGAGCGTGTACGTTGCACAACTGTGCAGGTTTCCATACAAGTTCACCTAACAGGTTTAACTGTGCAGGCAAACCTGTAGTGTATGGCTACCTTTAGGTTCGAATCATCATTTCGTATACCGTCTTTTTGGATGAAAACATATTGTTCACGTGTTCTGTATAGCAGAGTATATCTCATGCAAAAAACAAATTAGAATTGGGCCTAACACACTTCCTTGAGGTACCCCAGTTTTAATAGTTTTTAGCTCGGAGAAGTTTGCATCTTCTTGCATTTTTCAAAACATTCTCTATATAATATACGAGTCCAGATTTTTTGCAAATTTAGGAGGGCGCATCACATGCGTTTGAGCTTGAATCTCTAACCGATTCTCATGCTAAACCTCGTCGAAAGCTTGCGCTACATCTAAAAATACGGTGTCACACTTCATTTTGGAGCCTCTTTTCAATGATATGTGTTATTTTCTATTATACGTAGTGTTTCCCTGAAGCCACAATCCATTGAATGATAACGCAACTCTAAGATTTTATTTAACTGTTTGTAGTGGTTTTGTAAAAACGCTCATTAGTGTGCGTCTACCGAGCGTAGGTATTAAAAGTGTAGTATGTGACAAACACAACACATGGAAAAGCAGCGTCTTAATAAGAATCCTTATAGAAGATACTTTTTTATGGCGTCTTGTACAGCCGGTTGTCCTTGATTGCGACCCGCACGCCTTGCCCTGCGTAGTGGCCCGGGGGCGGGTCGGCCCGTCCTAGGGGTGTCTGGTTCTGGCTTGATACTTTCAGCAGCCTGAAAACAAAACTGGTAGTATAGCTACTGTACAAATCGAATCAGGCTAATATTTAGTACTTTTGGAACATCCAGAAGGTCTACGGACGACCTAAACTGAACTGTTATGGGTATGAAGCTATACGCCACTATTTTATATAATTAAATACATAAAAAATTGGGAATCCACACCCGTGACTGATCATTTGTGTAGTCAAAAGAAAAAAAAACAAAACCCCAAAATTGACATAATTAATAATAATAATATTCCACAACTATCACACAACGCCGTCTAGTCCCAAGCTAAGCAGAGCTTGAGTTATGAGTACTAGACAACTGATAAACATACTTATATATTTCTAATAATAGAGATAATCGTCATTTTAACTTATAATACATTTAATTACAACTCCAAATTATTCAAAAAGTATAACCAAGTGAAAAGGGCGCGCAATTCCATATTCGAATGTCAAAGATGCTAGTGCGGGGACGATCATGCGCGACGCCATTAGGGATGCGCACAATCATCGACTTTTTAGTCTAACAGTTCGGCCGTCCTGCCATCCTTCGTCCTCGAAGGATCCTCGACAGCTCATGCATTCCTTGATTCTTCAATGTTCCCTGCAACCTGCGACACGTTCCCAGGCAGCAGTTGTAATCTTCGCACAGCGATCCCTTGCGGCAGCGTTGAGGTGATAAAGAGCCCTGAAAAGCAAACAAAGGCCCCGCACGGCGCAATGCATACATGAATCTATACGGCAATTACATGTAAGGCCCTAACGGCAGTTCGATAAGCCCCTCAAGGCAATTACTTCCAAAACAAAGCCACGTTCCCATTTCAGCAGTCTTCATTACCATGCTCTACTCGGCAATCAGTACATTTGACCCACTATGGCATGAACACTTATAAGCCTTGTTGGCAGTTAGGTGCATAAGCCCCTAGCAGCAATTAGTTTCGTCATCAGCCCGTAATGGCAGTCTTGGTGAGCCCCTCAAGGCAATTACTTCCAAAATAAATCATCAGCTTAATACCATGCGCCACTCGGCAGTTAGAACCTTTGGCCCACGACGGCAGGTACCTGAAAGCAGTTAAGCGCATAAGCCTTTAACGGCAGTCACAACTTTTTACAACCTTCAGCCCCGGCGGCGGTTATAGCTTTAGTAACCCTTAGCCCCTTACGGCAGTTACAGCTCTTGTAACCCTCAGCCCCTGACGGCGGTTACAGATCTTGTAACCATCAGCCCCTGACGGCGGTTACTACTCCTGTAACCATCAGCCCCTGACGGCGGTTACAGCTCTTGTAACCATCAGCCCCTGACGGCGGTCACAGCTCTTGTAACCATCAGCCCATGACGGCGGTCACAGCTCTTGTAACCATCAGCCCCTTCCGGCGGTTACAGCTCTTGTAACCATCAGCCCCTTCCGGCGGTTACAGCTCTTGTAACCATCAGCCCCTTCCGGCGGTTACAGCTCTTGTAACCATCAGCCCCTCACGGCGGTTACAGCTCTTGTAACCATCAGCCCCTTTCGGCGGTTACAGCTCTAGTAACCATCAGCCCCTGACGGCGGTTACAGCTCTAGTAACCATCAGCCCCTGATGGCGGTTACAGCTCTTGTAACCATCAGCCCCTTTCGGCGGTTACAACTCTAGTAACCATCAGCCCCTGACGGCGGTTACAGCTCTAGTAACCATCAGCCCCTGACGGCGGTTACAGCTCTTGTAACCATTAGCCCCTTCCGGCGGTTACATCTAGGAGCCCCTGGCGGCGATAGTGAGTACTGGCAGTATTCACATTTTCAATTTTTTAATTTTCTTAGGTTCAGCCATAATATCAATATCCTCACAGAACACAAGAATCATTGAATATCCTCATAGAATGTATTTAGTCTCATATCTTGCATGCCACAATTTAAACTTGTCATGGGCGACAATACCTTCATATGCCCTCTTGCCCCTGTCGGCCTATGTGACTCTAGGGTCATAAGGCAACACAGCTTTAACTTTGTAAGGCCCTGCAAATCGAGGCACCAATTCACCACTGGTTAAATCAGGTCATAAAATCCTTCACTCCACCATAACCAAAGAACCAATTGCAAATGGTTTGGTTACACGTCAACCTTTATCATATCAGCTCTTCATCAACTTTCATCGTTGCCTCTGCCCTCAACACCAAGTCACATGAATCCTGAAATTCAACAGAAAGTCAATTTCCATACAAAATTTTAATGGAGATTTGCCAGTACCTTGGCTAATGGTCATCTTACTCCCAACTATAGCGCGAAGATAACCAGCTCACTTTTTCTGACCATCGCCCATGTAAGCGGTCAGACAACTTAAAATGGCGCTCAATTTGCCCATTCGCCCTCGGAAGGCATTTAACACATGCTTTGAACAATGTTTATCACATTACTTTTTGAATTCTTTTCAAATAAATGCAGTGCGTCTATCACTCGCCATTCTCGTTAACCAAACACTTGGTTTAAGTTTTTAAGAGCAGCAATAACACCCTTGACACTCACACTTGCCACAGCCTTAAGCCACACAAATTTCGTAAAACCATCAATTGAGAAAACGTAAGCCTTACCATTAGGTACTCATACAAAAGGAACCAAATTGGTTCGCTTACAGGTCATCAAACAGAACCGACTCCCTGGGTATAGGACGTTTTAACCTGGGTCACTTCCCAGTAGGCTTTTAGTAAACTGGTAGGTACTCAATTGATCACATACTTGCCAACGCATTTTACCAACCTTGGAAATTAATATTTAGCTTGTATAGCTTATTCAACAACACATTACAAACTCCAAAGAGCCATTATTATCATAACCAAGCGTTTTCAGGTAACACTGAGCTTGTGCCTTTTAGTAATTAGACAAAGCAGTTCTTACCACTTTAAACTTCTTGGCGAACCATGTTGCCTTAATTTAATTGCTTTTATCTTTAACTCTAGACTTTCAATCAAGTAAAACTTGAATCTCTTCATCACCATATTGAAAAGCATTTAAGTATAAAATCATTCTCTTCAATGTGCCATACAAATACCAGATTCCAGCTTACCGCGTCAACATGCATAATAGCCTTCCTTGACCTACGCTCAACGTCAAAGTCAAACTCCTGGAGGTCAAGTCACCAGCGAGCTACAAAGCTACAAGGGAGACAAGTCTTGCTTACATCAAGCCAACCGTAACACTAAACTGTACAGTTGGTTACCGCACTGTCCTGAAACATAACTTTAACTTTTGGATAAGTATTAAAACAACAGCAAGCACCTCTAAAATGAAACTGTGATGCTTGGTTTCAGTAGCTGACATTTGCCTAATAATTTTATACTTTCCACCTGGCAGCGTCACTGTGAATTTGGGTTTCACATTTTGGGCTGTAACTTGTGAATAGGATTAAAGGTTAACAAAACAAATCTTGAATTCTGTCAAAACATCTTGTTGGTCTGGTAGCCAACTCAAGGCAGAACCCCTTTTTTTTTGCCAACAAAGTTTATCTGTACCTTAAAACTTTGCAAAAATAACTTGACTCAAGAATGACTGAAATTCATGAATATTCTGTGAAGCTCTGCTACAGCAGTTGATTTATGTGGGGTTGGACGCTTCCACCCTCTCAGTTATCATATTACCAGGATACTCAACAGTTTTAATTATCAACCAACAGACAGACAACAAAGTGATCCTGTACAGGTTCCATTCCTTTTTTTTTTTTACCTCTTGAGGTCCGGAACCCCAAAATGAAGATCAGTTGCACTTTAATAGGACACCCACTGCATCAATCAATTTATGAACTTTTCCAAATAAGCTAAGCACTACAAACATATCAGTAGCAACTTGTTAGACAATCTCTGTCTTGTGGAACAATATCCTGTACAGTTTATAATTTACAACTTTATCAATTTTACCGAGTTCCATCCATGCAGTCAAAACACTACTAAACAACCTTTACTGTTTTTTTTTTTAATTTGTTTTTTTTTTTTTTTTTTTACACAGGCTTTGGCAATATACAAGACAAGTTTTATATTTGCCATGCCTTTAGTTCTTCACCTGAAATATCCTTACCATTTGGTTGTCTTTCTAGAATGAGTAAAAGTCTTAACCACAATACTATGAGTATGTGGTGCTTCAATAATAAAATAATAATTTCTATATCATCCATAATCAAAATGTTGCAGCAATAACTTGTGACACAGTCAGAGCATCACCATAAGTTTTAATTACCAGATTAACTCAATTACTCACATACAATTTTTTTTTTTTTTTTTTTTTTTCAACCTCTTGTATGAGGGATGTTATACTAAAATCAATAAAAGATTTGTGGGAGTCTCATTAATAAATATGATCTTAAAATACTCCCAATCTGATAAGTAAGAGCTAGTCAACTGTTTGAATATTTCCAACAGTTATATCTGATAACCCTGCTGTAGAACATTTCCCGCACTTTTCTACAACTTGTACTTTAATTTTGCAAAACAAATAGAATCTGTCAAAATTTTCTTTCTTTAACAGGTTGCTTCAACATGTCCCTGCTTGTCACTTAATTTATCTTTCTTTGAGCGGTGGCAAAGTAAGACTCTATGGCCATCCACACCAATATTTTAGTCGAGATTTGGTGTCTTGACAACTACCTGACAAACCTCCAACTTCTAGAAGTTTATCACCAAGTGTATACCTATAATATGCCTGAATAATCAGATCATCACTGAACTGACATAAAATATCAATACCAAGCTTACTGTAATATTATTCATAGGGTTTCCAGTAAGAAACATTGTCTTATTTACAAGTTCTCTTATTTGAGCCAACTTATTCTTTGTAAATAATGGAAAAGCTTTGATAAGTTTGCCTTACCCATTGCTCCAGCTCATCATATATACTGGCTGTTGCCCATACCAACCGTTTGCATATCCAAAGCTTTAATATGCAAATACAAATCAAGGTGCGTTCATCCCAGCTATCTTTGAAATACTTTCCAAATTACCGTCCAATATTCTATCGAAACTGAAGATGTTTGAGGTTCAAACTGTGGGATAAAATCATTTCAACCCATAAAATGAATAGTTGGTGTAGAATGCCATACAACTTCTAAAGAGCTATCCCGGTGAGAACTATTTTTCTTGCGCAGCTCCCGGACTAAACCTTCTAATGCCTCAATGTGGTTATTACTTCTATTCAACTTTTTCTTAAATTTCCTTCTTAAAACCATATTCTGTTCACTCCAAGAATTTTAACTATTATCATTACTTCCTGACTTCTTGTGACAGCCCATGTTAATAAATTAAAAATGTAAAGTATGTTTACTTAATTAGTACCACTGCACCAATAGTTCACTCAAAATGTAAACCATTTCTTTTCACTTTCATAAACAAAGAAAATTAAAATTAAATTTCAAGTAGGTATTGTCCATCAATTAAAATTTCACATGGGTAAGTATCACCACAACCAGTGCAATTGTAAGCTTCAATATGAATGTTTTGCCATACAAGTGTAATTGCAACAAAATCAGTGTTCCTTAAAAAACCACAATGCACTACTTTCATTAGTTTGCAGCCAAAAGTCACTGAGCTCATCTAGATCTTCATGCAAACCAATTTATGAAAAACTCAGCTGTTTTGTAAGCCACTCAAGATTTCAGCAACACCACTTTTCACATCAGTGGGCAAGCAAGTTTTTCGAACAGGTAAACGTTCGCCAGCAACACGAAAACCAAACACGTCGAAACTTGTCAGACTGTCAACTTTGTATACATTTGATGAAAAACGCATTTGTAACTGTTTACAATGTAAACACACCACATCAATAGACTCATAACCAGTTTTATGCATCCAATGATATAATTTATAACTTTAAAAGCGTCTTTTCAACAGTTGAAATCAATTCACCAAAGTAGGTATTCACTTAAGTAAATTCTTTTACGATCGAACTTCACAAACACTATTTACGCACGTGAGAAACATTCCACTTCTGAAATCTAATAGAGATAATCGTCATTTTAACTTATAATACATTTAATTACAACTCCAAATTATTCAAAAAGTAAAACCAAGTGAAAAGGGCGCGCAATTCCATATTCGAATGTCAAAGATGCTAGTGCGGGGACGATCATGCGCGACGCCATTAGGGATGCGCACAATCATCGACTTTTTAGTCTAACACTAAGAACATACATATTACAGATACATTCAGTCAAAAAAGTATCGGGAATGGATGATTCGTTTATGGTTCCAAATTCAAATTTTTGTTTTTTTTTGTAGTTGTTAGATTGGCACAACTGTTTTCCATTTTGGCGCGGAGTTTGAGTTGCATCTGTTATTTATATTAAATACAGTGCTGGTTTTAGTAATATCATATATAGTGTGTATTGCGAATTTCATAATGGACAAAAATATCGAACAAAGAGTTTGTCTTAAATTTTGCATCGCCAATGGAATTTCGTGTTCGGAGTCACTGAAAATGTTACAGAAGGCTTACGGTGAATCGACTTTATCAAAAACTCGTGCTTATGAGTGGTTCAAAGCGTTCAAAAGCGGTCGAGATGTGATGGAAGATTTGCCTCGCTCTGGTAGGCCGTCAACATCTGCAACTGAAGTTAACATCGCAAAAGTGAAGGAAATAGTGACTGAAAATCCCCATTCAACTCTGAGAGAGATAGCCGCCGAACTTTCTGTATCTCACGAGTCGATCCGTACCATTTTAACTAATCATTTGGGTATGAAACATGTTGCTGCTCGGCTAGTCCCAAAAGATCTGAATTTTCTCCAAAAACTCAATCGCATGAAAGTCGCTGAGGACATGCTAGAACGAGTCAGTTCGGACCCAACATTCATGAAACGCATTGTTACTGGTGACGAGACGTGGGTTTACGAGTTTGACATGCAAACTAGTCAACAAGCTTCGGAGTGGCGCCTTCCAACTGATCCGAAACCGAAAAAACCACGCCAAAGTCGATCAAAAGTCAAAGTCATGTTGACTGTTTTCTTTGACTATCGCGGTGTTGTGCACTCTGAATTCTTACCGGAAGGTCTAACGGTAAATAAAGAATATTATTTGAGCGTTTTGCGGCGTTTAAGAGAGCAAATTCGACGAAAAAGGCCAGATTTGTGGAAAGAAAATTCTTGGATTTTGCACCACGACAATGCGCCTTCGCACAAGGCTATCATTGTGAACGAATTTTTGACCAAACACTCAACAAATACCATCCAGCAACCACCATATTCATCAGATATGGCTCCTGCTGACTTTTTTCTTTTTCCTAAACTCAAATTACCACTTCGTGGCACCCGTTTTCAATCGATAGAAGACATATAGGAGAATTCGCGGCGAGAACTGAACTCAATTCAGGAAGTAGCGTTTAAAAAATGTTTTGATGAATGGATTATTCGTTGGCGCAAGTGTATCGTTTCTAAAGGAACATACTTTGAAGGTGATAAAATAAATTTGGATGAATAACAGACATTTTGTGTATTATTGATCTTTTCCCGGTACTTTCTTGACAGAGTAGTAAATTACACCCAGACACAGAACAAATGATCATGCTCATCACACAAAAATTTGTCCTGGGTGGGAATCGAACATAGGACCTGCGGCATAGTAGACATGGTCACTAACCACTAGACCAACAGGTCTGTCAAGTAGGGCTTTAAACTAGAACTATTTTTATGATTGCACCACCTACCTGAGCACTTAAGGTTTCACCCCCACCTGTGGGGGTCCGAGGGGGTTCCTGTGCCTGTACATTTGCTGGGGGCTTTATCACGTATCTTATAATCGGGGGAGGCATTTGAGGGGTCGAGCTGGGGCCAGCGGTACCCTATAAAGCAGAAATATCATCAAATTCAAATTCAAAATTATTTATTTCAAATAGACCAAATGTAGGCACTTTTGAACAGTGCCGTAAATAGGGCGGTGCTAGCGGTGCCCAGGCACAGGCCGCAGTCCCCGAAGAGGCGCAAAAATTATATACCTAGTCCTTTTTGTTTGTATTGTACTTTTTCTAGGGGCGAAGTTACAGTATCGTTCGCATCGGGCGCATAAAAGGCTGGTTACGGTACTGCTTTTGAATAGTCAAATGTCGGTCAGTCCAAGAAAAGTGAAGCTAAATTGCACGTTCCAAAGCGTAGATCTCTATGGAGAAGAACGTGCAAGAAACTCTAAATAATGTTTGGTTACATATTTCTGGTCACTTCTAATAAGTGAGCACAATGAAGATAATAAAATAAAAATCATTAAAAGATAGAAACTGAATTAAGCCACTGCTAGCTAAGAGATGACTAGTCTCAACTGACGGCACCCGTTCACGAGCATGACGCATACATCAGCCCCACTCAGGTCAACCATTTTCAAGGGAATTGAATGACCCAATAACACGCGCCACCAACAGCGAGACTTTGAGTGAGCATGACAAACTCTCAAGTGCCATACTCGTAATGTCAAAATAAAAAAATAAAAAATGTTGTAACCTAAAAAAAATACTCCATGGTACTTCACATTCACAAATTGGAAAAAAGGGCTTCTATATTATTAATGCTATTGTCTCCAAAAATGCTTCTACATTATACAATACTATAATATTACCCCATTAAAAAAAAAAAACATAAGAATAATAATAGTAATTCCCAATCTAATCAATTTGTACGCCCTGGTGCTAGTGGAGCTGGACCAGCATTGAGCCAAGCATTTTTATCCTGAACTAGCTTTTGCCCGCGCGGCTTCGCTCGCGCTCTTCCCTGCTCCACCCTACTATACCCTACTTTACCCTACCCTACTCTACCCTACTCTTCCCTACTCTACCCTACTCTACCCTACTCTACCCTACTCTACCCTACTCTACCCTACCCTACCCTACCCTACCCTACCCTACTCTACCCTACTCTGCCCTACTCTACCCTACTCTACCCTACCCTTCCCTACCCTACTCTACCCTACTCTACCCTACTCTACCCTACACTACCCTAAGTTCCATAAGAACCTTCTCCTCACAATAACAATCACAACAAAAAAAAAATCAGCCAAATCGGACAACGGAAAACGGGGGTCATTTTTATATATATAGATATATCTCTCCAACTTATAATATGCTTGCCTGCATAGTGTGCGCTAAATACAAGATTTAAATTTAGTTTCGTTGAGTTCTACTATTTGGGGAGGAATTTTATAATAACATTTCAAACAGTACCCCATGAAAGAAGAGGCCACTTTAGCCAGTCGGAAGCCTAGTTGAACTAACTGGTCCCTATGTCTTGTAACATAGTTATGTCTATCGCCTCTTTTGCTAAAAAGATGAAGATTTTTTCTAACGTACTTGATGTTTTCATAGATATATTGACAAGGCACCGTCATGCTGAATCCTTAAACAGTTCTCTTAGAGAATCGCACCGGCAGAGATTGTAAATAGCTCTGATGGCTCTTTTCTGTAATATAAAGATTGAGTCGGATGTCTGCAGCCCGTCCCCACAGTAAGATACCGTATGACATGATACTATGAAAATAACTAAAATAGACAACCGATACCGCTACGATTGATACCGCCAGACTTGTGTCTAGCGGTATCAACATCCGTAAATTGACGGATTTTTCTAACAGCTTATGCAGCTGAGCTAAGCCGTCCCCAGGACCCCATTGTATCCTTGAGTCAAGCGTAATCCCCAGGAAAACCGTTTTATCTACAAATTCTAGTTTTTCATTATTCAATATAATGTCACAATGACTACTTTTGACATTCGGTAATGTAAATCTTATGCAATTAGTTTTTTTTTCCATTTAGAATTAGATTATTAGCAGTGAACCAGTTTTGGACCTGTAGCGATATTTTCGTCGTCAAGATTATTAGTCCTTTTATTCTAAAATTCAAATAAGTGTCGTCAGCAAACAACACCATATTAAGTTTATTTTGCAATAAATATGGTAAATCATTAATATAAACTAAAAATAAAAAAGGACCTAAAATTGAACATTGGGGCACCCTCACTTTCACATTCAATCGCGACGAATTGACACCGTTTATTTGCACTAGTTGCTGTCTATCATTCAAATAAGATTTTAATAAGCTTAACGCTGTTTTACCTAGTCCATAATGCTCAAGTTTCAGAAGCAATGTTTCATGAACCACACAATCAAACGCCTTAGATAGGTCGCAGAAGATGCCAATAGCATCTTTTGCCTCTTCCCACGCATTAAAAATGAGTTTTATTAAGGAGAAACCAGCGTCAGTTGTACAACGTTCTTCATCAGAAATTAAGATATCCGCAGAAGAACCAAGGTTGCCGACAAGGCACGAAGAATTGCCAAACTTAAGTGGCAATGGGCAGAGCATATTGCTCGCAGAACAGATGGCCGTCGGGGCCTAAAGGAAAGAAAAACACAGCGTTAGAAGGCCTCCTACAAGGTGGACCGCTGAACTGGTCCGGGAATCCGATGGATGCGGGACGCACAAGATCGTTCATTGTGGCGACACTTGGAGGAGGCCTATATCCAACAGTGGACTCGATCGGCTGAAATGATAATGATGACAAAACGCCACTAACGCCGTTATAAACGTGGCAACCTACTGGGCCCAAAAGCTTTGAGGGAAATGAAAACCATTGTTTCGAGAGAAGAAGAAGATTACATCTATAAGGTCTAGCTTAAAGCTTATCCACCCTGTTGCTCCACCTACCTGAGCACCCCTGAAGAATACACCCCCACCTGCGTGGGTCCAAGGGGGTCCCTGTGCTCGTACATTTGCTGGGGGCACCATCATGTTTATTGCAGTCGAAGGAGACGTTTGAGGGTTCGAGCTGGGGCCTTCAGGACTCTATAAAGCAGAAAGATTATCATAATTATAAATAATACATCCTTAGTTTACTTATTAAAACGATTAAATTTTAACGGTGTATATCTATAGTAATCGCCAAACTTGTGACAATGGGCAGGGCACCTTGCTCGCAGAACAGATAGCCATTTACCGGAAAACGCAGCGTTAGAAGGCCTCCTACAAGGTGGACTGATGACCTGTTGCGGGAATCCGATGGATGCGGGACGCACAAGATTGTTCATTGTGGCGACACTTGCGGGAGGCCTATGTCCAGCAGTGGACGTCTATCTAGATGATGAAAAACGCCACTAACGCCATAAATGTGAATCCCTACTGGGCCCAAAAGCTTTGAGTGAAATGAAAACCATTGTTTCGAGAGAAGAAGAAGATTACATTTATAAGGTCTAGCTTAAAGCTTATCCACCCTGTTGCTCCACCTACCTGAGCACCCCTGTAGAATACACCCCCACCTGCGTGGGTCCAAGGGGGTCCCTGTGCTCGTACATTTGCTGGGGGCACCATCATTTTTATTGCAGTCGAAGGAGACGTTTGAGGGTTCGAGCTGGGGCCTTCAGGACTCTATAAAGCAGAAAGATTATCATAATTATAAATAATACATCCTTAGTTTACTTATTAAAACGATTAAATTTTAACGGTGTATATCTATAGTAATCGCCAAACTTGTGACAATGGGCAGGGCACCTTGCTCGCAGAACAGATAGCCATTTACCGGAAAACGCAGCGTTAGAAGGCCTCCTACAAGGTGGACTGATGACCTGTTGCGGGAATCCGATGGATGCGGGACGCACAAGATTGTTCATTGTGGCGACACTTGCGGGAGGCCTATGTCCAGCAGTGGACGTCTATCTAGATGATGAAAAACGCCACTAACGCCATAAATGTGAATCCCTACTGGGCCCAAAAGCTTTGAGTGAAATGAAAACCATTGTTTCGAGAGAAGAAGAAGATTACATTTATAAGGTCTAGCTTAAAGCTTATCCACCCTGTTGCTCCACCTACCTGAGCACCCCTGTAGAATACACCCCCACCTGCGTGGGTCCAAGGGGGTCCCTGTGCTCGTACATTTGCTGGGGGCACCATCATTTTTATTGCAGTCGAAGGAGACGTTTGAGGGTTCGAGCTGGGGCCTTCAGGACTCTATAAAGCAGAAAGATTATCATAATTATAAATAATACATCCTTAGTTTAGTTATTAAAACGATTAAATTTTAACGGTGTATATCTCTAGTAATCGCCAAACTTGTGACAATGGGCAGGGCACCTTGCTCGCAGAACAGATAGCCATTTACCGGAAAACGCAGCGTTAGAAGGCCTCCTACAAGGTGGACCGATGACCTGTTGCGGGAATCCGATGGATGCGGGACGCACAAGATCGTTCATTGTGGCGACACTTGGGGAGGCCTATGTCCAACAGTGGACGTCTATCGACTGAAATGATGATGATGATGATGAAAAACGCCACTAACGTCGCTATAAACGTAGCACCCTACTGGGCCCAAAAGCTTTGAGGGAAATGAAAACCATTGTTTCGAGAGAAGAAGAAGATTACATTTATAAGGTCTAGCTTAAAGCTTATCCACCCTGTTGCACCACCTACCTGACCACCCATGAAGGCTTCACCCCCACCTCCGTGGGTCCAAGGGGGTCCCTGTGCTCGTACATTTGCTGGGGGCGCCATCATGTATATTGCAGTCGGGGGAGACGTTTGAGGGTTCGGGCTGCGGCCCGCAAGACTCTATAAAGCAGAAAAATCATCCTAATTAAAGAAATATAACCTTAGTTTCAGTATATGCGAAACCCGAAACACGTATCTAGTATTTTTAACCGACTTCGAAAAAGAGGAGGTTCTATGTTCGACTGAATGTATGTTTTTTTTTTTGTATGTATGTCCACCGATATTTCGGTCAATTGTGGACAGATTTTGAAAAATTTTTTTTGATTGTAAGGTTTTGCTTCCAAGTTGGTCCCATAGAAATATTGATCTGATCATGAACTTCGAAGATATGGAACAGAACTCCTCATAGAATAATAGCAGAATTTTCGTAACAAGTAAAATTGCTTTGTTTATACGTGTAGTCGATGACTGACTGAAAGAAAAAGGGAAGGGTATGTATCGAACTGATCTGGTAATAAAGCCGAAAGGTAAATTCATGTAATATAACCGTATTTGGTATTATTAGAATCGTTATGAGATGCACTCTGGCTATAAGGTAATTTATGTTTAGCTGAAGGGTAGGTACTTTTTAGTGGTGCTACCATAACTAAAAAGTGAAAAATAAAAAACTTTTTACAAAAAAAAATTAACCGACTTCAAAAAGTACAAAATAATTTTAATTTCGGAAGTCGGTGTTAAATAACGAAGAGACAAAATTAGTTATCTATTATAGAAACACCGACTTCCGAAATTAAAATTATTTTGTACTTTTTGAAGTCGGTTATTTTTTTTTGTAAAAAGTTTTTTTTTATATTCAATAAAGAATCTATGTACAAAATTTTATAACTCTATCATGAAAAATCACAAAGTTATAAGCTTCTTATGTCAGCAAAAATACATTGTGTGGCACCTTATGCCCGCTATGACCCGCCTTAGCCTGTATTGTACTTAGTATCAGTGTTGTTAAGCTTGTGAACTTTTAAAATATTTTTGAAAAAAAAAAATACATGGTGTAAAAACTATTGGAATCCATTCAGTTACTGATTCTGAACAAACTATATTCAGGACCTAGACCATGACGTTTAAAGTAAGATTGTTTTAATCTTGTTTCAGTGTGGGTAAGAGATGGCGCTAGACAAGCTGTATAGCTCTGTCTCTTACCCACACTGGAATAAGAATAAAACAATCTTACTTTGAACGTCATGGTAACCCCGCATGTCTCGCATATACTAAAAATAATGTTGTATACAGGATTATTTGTAAAACACTAACAACCTTGCAGGACTGAATTACTACACAACAACTTTTGTTCTATGTCTTTTTACGAAAGAAATTACATTTACCAAAAACAAAACCTTCAAGATTTAATTGTTCTATCTAATACATTTTAACTCTGTATTTTGCTATACCTAACTACATTTGTATAATGTGAAGCAAGCGCATCCAGAACCCCTGCCGCCCGGCTTCACTCCCTTCCACCATTGTACTATCGCTTGCTTCGCATAGACTTCGTAAGTTCTAGCTTAAAGCTTATCCACCCTGTTGCACCACCTACCTGAGCTCTCATGAAGACTTCACTCCCACCTGTGGGGGTCCAAGGGGAGTCCTGTGCCCGTGCAGTGGCTGTGGGCTTCTTCCTGTATCTTTTAGACGGGGGAGACGTTGGAGGATTCGAGCTGGGGCCCGCAGGACTCTATAAAGCAGAAATATCATCATCATAGTTATAAATAGATATGCTATTTATTTTTCACCACAAAAAATATAGTAAGAGCTGTATCGCGGCGTTAAAGTTCTCCGCGCGATTAGAACATATACAAAGTTATTTGTAAAACTCTGGCAACCGTTCAGGACTGTACATTCAGTCAAAAAAGTATCGGGAATGGATGATTTGTTTATGGTTCCAAATTCAAATTTTTGTTTTTTTGTAGTTGTTAGATTGGCACAACTGTTTTCCATTTTGGCGCGGAGTTTGAGTTGCATCTGTTATTTATATTAAATACAGTGCTGGTTTTAGTAATATCATATATAGTGTGTATTGCGAATTTCATAATGGACAAAAATATCGAACAAAGAGTTTGTCTTAAATTTTGCATCGCCAATGGAATTTCGTGTTCGGAGTCACTGAAAATGTTACAGAAGGCTTACGGTGAATCGACTTTATCAAAAACTCGTGCTTATGAGTGGTTCAAAGCGTTCAAAAGCGGTCGAGATGTGATGGAAGATTTGCCTCGCTCTGGGGGTCAATTCCACTAATAAATTTACAACGAAATCGCAACAGAACCGTAACTAAACGACCGCTATTGAGCGTTTTCCTATTCTGCTAAAATAACAACGATATAAGTTTAGTTCTAGTTAAGTTGAAGTTTAAAACTCAATTCTACTAACACAACCAATCCCGAACGAAACGTTAACTTCTTATAATCGCTATTCTACTAATGTTTTGACGCAAGCGTCACTCGTAAACAAAACGAAACTAAGCGTCTCATCTGTCAAAATTAGTCGCTACGGATAAGTTGGCTTCGTGTAACTTTTTCTTGACTGTTCGCATTTATATTTTAATTAAGATGATGTTCTACAATGAATATCTTAGTCTCGCCGATCAAGTAGACGTCGGAAGAGTGAGAAGACGAAATTTGTCGTCAAGGCTACGTAATTTCGCCTTTGACTTAACCGATCGCGAGTTTGTGAAAACCTATAGGCTTTCCAAAAACGTCGTTCAGCAGCTAATTGACGATATTAGCCCCCATATGCCTATTAGCCTTCGTTCTGATGGTATTGATACACCAACAAAGGTATGATTTATCTTGTTACCTATCTACATAACCTCTAACATGTCTTAATTTCTTTTGCTTTCTCATGAACTAACTATTAACTCAAGTTCTATTCATTTTAGATCTTGGTAGCACTGGCATTTTATGCGTGTGGCTCATACCAAACCTTAGTTGGACAATCATCAAGTCATTCATTGTCACAACCATCGGTTTCCCGTGCCATTCAACAGGTTACAGAGGTTCTTAACCTACCTCAAATATTTAATAAATATGTAAAGTTTCCTGGAACACAGGAAGATCGTGAGGAAATAAAACGGGGGTAGGTACAGTGTTTAATTAACTTTGTTCATTTGTAACTATGTTGTAATAATCAATGCAATTCATTCGCAATTCATTTTTTGCAGTTTCTATCAGAAATTTGGCATGTCAGGTGTCCTTGGATGTATAGATGGCACACATGTTGCTATTGTTACTCCTGCAGAACATGAGGAAAGATATTTCAACAGAAAGGGGTATCATTCGTTGAATGTCCTAGTCGTAAGTTAATGGTGTAGACTTGTTTATTCAATAAATTGCTATGGTCAATAAATAAGGTATAAAATTTTCCTTAACTTTGTTTCAGATGTGTGATTCGGATGCTAGAATTATGTGTGTTGATTCTAGTAACCCTGGTTCAACTCATGATAGTGCAGCATGGAACAATAATCCCCTTAGTAGTACCCTTAATGATATTGTAAGGAGGACAAATGAAGATTTTTATTTATTAGGTATTTAAGCAATATTCAATATTGTCTATATGTCTTTGAAAACAGCAATGAAATAAGAAGCTTGCTGATGATGAAGACTGCAATGACGGCTGCCCCCAAGCATGTGGTAATGTCATAATCTGCCCCCTGGTGGGGATAGGAGACAAGGAAAGGGAAGGGTGTTCTGGATGTGTGTTGTTGTTGTTGTGGATGTGTTGTGTGTGGATGTTCTTGTGTTGTGTGTGTTGTTGTGTTACTAAAAAGGGAAGGAATTTGCGATTTCTTACAGAATCATAAGACTGTTTCTTCATTATCATTGCAATGTTTTCTTCAACATATAATACCGTTTTGTTTTAATGCAAAATATGTAGTCATAATGTGATCAACTATCATGTTCATCAGTCATCAAGTAAAATATTTTTTAGGAGATGCCGGTTTCCCTTTAAGGAGAACTATGATGACTCCTATATTGAACGCTCAAGAAAATACTCCAGAGGCACTATACACAGAAATGCACATGACTACTAGGAATGTTGTGGAAAGGTGCATAGGCATTTTAAAAGCACGTTTCAGGTAAGCTTTTTAATAAAACTATTAAATTGTTAGTAGTTCGTGCTTTAAATTCATGTGAATAACATAATACTAAACTAAAATGAGTTATACTCAGAATTCATTAATATTATCAAATTCATATGGGTTCATTCATTTTAATTTATTTATAATTACTATGCTCTTGACAAAAATCTAAAAACTAGGCTGAGATATTACAAACTATTTACATGAAACCTTAAAACACACAACTATTCTTTTTTTAGGTGTTTGTTGGTGGACCGAAAACTTCACTACAAACCACAAGTTGCAGCAAAAATAGTTAACGCTTGCTGTGTTCTTCACAATATTGCTCTTCAATGCAATTTAGAGTTTGAATATGGAGAAGACCAGGAAGCGTTACAACCAGAACAAAATGAAAGAGAAAGGGATGCCCACATTGATGCAAGCCAAACATCAAGAGTGGATCGTAGGAACCATCAATTACAGGAAGGACGCACTTACCAGCAAACATTGGTACGTCGTTTATGGAGAGCTAGGTAGCCTTTAATATATATATGTTTAATGGAAATATGTGATGGCCCGAGGGGCTCTGCACCTCGGTGCTGTGAATTTTTTTTTTATGACTTAATGGAAGATTAATTCTATGATTAATCTATGTTAATTCGTTTTTTTTTGTGCACCACGTCCTATGGTTTTGTTTGTTTGAAATGTTTGACTATTAATTATTGTTTTATTGCTTACTTTTTTATTTTACATTTTCTTAGTTTTAAAGTTTTTGTTTCTACAAGCCTGAAACTATATGACTTTGTTTAGATACAAAAATATTATGAATGTAATGTATTATAATTGTACAACAAGGCATTGAAAAGAGCAACTACTTGAGTTTCTTACCGGTATCTTCTCGGTAGACCCTGATTCCGAACTGGCAGTAGAATCAGTCTTTTTTTTTTTGATGATTTATAAGTGCCTTCTTGAAGCCTACATAAATAAAGAATTGGTCTAAATATATGACTAACCAAACTCATGCTTCAATCTTGTGTAGTGTCATAATAATTGAAACAATAAACAAATAGAGGGCTATTGCGTTCTCACACAAGATACCTCTATTCGTTTATTTTTTCAATTACTGTTAAATAACAACAATGTTAAAATTAACCTGTTTTAATATTAAGGTTTTCCCAATTATTACACTAAAATATAAAAAAGAATAAAAGGTAACAATAAAAAGTAGTATGTAAGTAACAATAAAATGTAATATGCATTAATCTGAAACAAAACAAAATTTTATATTAGACTTTGGTACCTATATTACTAATAGAAACTTTATTTAATATTCTCTTATATAAGAATACTACTGAAATTACTGAATTAAACTATTTTAATTATTCTCTTACCTCTCGTATATCTCTCTGCTAATACTCGTAAAGAGTCTGCGATGCTGGATAAAATTGGCATCAGCTGAGCAAAGTTTTCTGCCTGCCTCAGGGTGGGCTACTGCCTCCTCTGTCCTGGCACGCATTTCTTCTATACGTGCTAGAGCTGCCTGAGCTTCGCTGAGAGCACTTGTTCTAGCTAAAATTAATATCTGCTGTAGTTTTGTATTCAATTTATAATTTTTTTTTATTCATGTAAGCTCCTATAATTTAGTCACAATGACAACTTACTCTGGTTTTGAGCACGTGCACGTGGCCTGATGGACCTCCGTTCTCTCCTTGAGGTGCGGTCTGAAAGAAAGACAAAATCAAGATTCATGGCTCTCTGTAATACTTTTTATCGCTCCGTTTATTATCTCTTTGTTACCAAATATTTTGAATTTACCTCGCTGCGTAGTTAATACTAAAAATATTATAAATTAATAATACTTGAAGTATGATGAATGAATATAAATATGAATATTAACCTCGTTGTTCTATGTTTTGGCTCGTGCTTGGTTCCGGCACATTTTCAGTGGCCACTTGGCCAACCAAGTTTGGTGGGTCAGGCACATTGCCACTATCGCTGATGCCTGGTTGCTCTTCTGCCAGAGAATCAAGGGTCCGATCTGTACCCCATTGCATGTTTCTGAAATTATAATTTACATTTGTAGTAAAATAGAGCACTAAACATTGTTTTGTATAGTAGATAATATAATGTATTTAGGTTATTTTGTATACTTATTTGTATGTTAAGAAATGAAGTTGTGTGAATTACACCATTTTTTATCATAAACTGTTTTTTATGTCATACTAACACCAATGTCTTGTACTTACATTTCTGAATCCTGATCCTGTGGTACCACGATCACAGGTATTTCTTCAACCTGTGGCACCATCATTCCGCTTGGTTCTTGATATAAAATTGAAAAGTAGATTGTTAAATTAAATGAGCTTAGAAATTGTACATTTAGTGATCATTTAATAACATAGTTACATACTTCCAAGTCAATGACTGGGTCCCTACGGACTCCAGGTAAAGGGCCCACATCCCTCCCTATAAGAGATGCCACTCTCTCTTCCAAAGGGCTCAATTGTGGGGCCACATTAGGTCCGCCCCCTGTGCCACTTTGGCTCCGTCTTAGAATGGCCATCTTGCTCCGAACCCGACACTTATAGTCATTCCAAAACTGAAATAAAAATTCACAAAACACTGATTCACATTATCAATAGTGTTCTATCAACCTGTGTTTCATTATTAATACACTTTATACTTGCTTTAGCCCACTCCTTAGGGGTTCTACTTGACCCCTCCGCATTTAAAATGTCCGCGATAGAAGTCCATAGCCTGTTGGCGTCTGCACGACCTTCCTTTGACCGAATTCGGCCCAATGCGAGATCAGTGTGGTCCTCCAGAAACTCTATGAGGAGCTCCAACTGTCTCACAGAGGTAGGCCTCCTTCGGTTTTCTTCCATGTCTAAAAATAATTGGGGTCTTAACCCTTCAGATACCGTCAATTAGAAACACAATAGTAAGACAATAGATGCGCGGCCACCGGTGGTCGCTTGGGGATTCATGAATTAATTAACGAAACCAATCCAATTAGTTATGTATATATATGTTCAATCTGTATGAAAGTAGAATAGAATAAAAGTTTATTTGGCACTCACCAGCTTTATAAGATTTTTCCAACAAAATAAAACTTTCACGAAGTACGAGTAGGTAAGTACCTATTTTGTTTTCCGCGCTTTGTCAGCTATTTTGAATCGACAGATTTTTTATGTTGGCAATGTAATCAGCGTAAAGGATTTCATTGTATTAATATGTTATATTCAATTCTATGTTTTAATATTGTCTCCCTTACGTAGATAATAGATGTATTTGCAATCAAGCAAAGCTTTCAATTTATTTAAAGCAAGCAAAACGTAATTTTATATTTTAGAAGTTTTTTCATATGGTATCTCGCATACGTACATTTTAATCTGTGCAATACAATTCTTGGCACAATTTCGTTTCGCTGATTAGGCGCCGTGTTCACGTTACGATAGCGTTGTAGTTGCGTTGCGGTTCTTAATCAGTTTTAGTTGTAAAATAGTAGAATACCAAAAACCCTAATGGTCGAAACTGAATCGAAACATAAACGAAACAGTTAGATTATTGTTAGATATTAGTAGAATTGATCTCCTGGTAGGCCGTCAACGTCTGCAACTGAAGTTAACATCGCAAAAGTGAAGGAAATAGTGACTGAAAATCCCCATTCAACTCTGAGAGAGATAGCCGCCGAACTTTCTGTATCTCACGAGTCGATCAGTACCATTTTAACTAATCATTTGGGTATGAAACATGTTGCTGCTCGGCTAGTCCCAAAAGATCTGAATTTTCTCCAAAAACTCAATCGCATGAAAGTCGCTGAGGACATGCTAGAACGAGTCAGTTCGGACCCAACATTCATGAAACGCATTGTTACTGGTGACGAGACGTGGGTTTACGAGTTTGACATGCAAACTAGTCAACAAGCTTCGGAGTGGCGCCTTCCAACTGATCCGAAACCGAAAAAACCACGCCAAAGTCGATCAAAAGTCAAAGTCATGTTGACTGTTTTCTTTGACTATCGCGGTGTTGTGCACTCTGAATTCTTACCGGAAGGTCTAACGGTAAATAAAGAATATTATTTGAGCGTTATGCGGCGTTTAAGAAAGCAAATTCGACGAAAAAGGCCAGATTTGTGGAAAGAAAATTCTTGGATTTTGCACCACGACAATGCGCCTTCGCACAATGCTATCATTGTGAACGAATTTTTGACCAAACACTCAACAAATACCATCCAGCAACCACCATATTCACCAGATATGGCTCCTGCTGACTTTTTTCCTTTTCCTAAACTCAAATTACCACTTCGTGGCACCCGTTTTCAATCGATAGAAGACATAAAGGAGATTCGCGGCGAGAACTGAACTCAATTCAGGAAGCAGCGTTTAAAAAATGTTTTGATGAATGGATTATTCGTTGGCGCAAGTGTATCGTTTCTAAAGGAGCATACTTTGAAGGTGATAAAATAAATTTGGATGAATAACAGACATTTTGTATATTATTGATCTTTTCCCGGTACTTTCTTGACAGAGTAGTATTACTAACATCATAAACCTTTTGTTCTATGACTTTTACCAAACATAAATCATTTACCTTAATAAGCCCTCAAGATTTCGTTGTTCTATCTAACACATTTTAACTTTGTATTTTGCTATTCCTACCTACGTCTGTACGATGCAACGCAAGCGCATTAAGCAGCCCCACCGTCCGACACCCTACTCCCTTCCGATTTGGTACTATCGCTTGCTTCGAATAGGCTTCGTAACATTTAGAACGTTTAAAATAATCAAGTTTATTCAAGGCTAGAGTGAATAGGCTCTTAGTAAACTTGTGCGCCTCACCATCAACGATTGCATCCCTGCTTACCATCAGGTGGGATCGCAGTCAAGTACTAGTTTATATCAGATTTAAAAAAATATATATATCTATGTATGAAATTCTGATGAACTCAAATATGATACATTTTTAAAAGTCATAGAACAAAAGTTGTTGTTTATGATGTTAGTATCATACATAGTCCTGAGAGGTTGCCAGTGTTTTACAAATAACCAGCAGTTAGAACCAGCAGTTAGAAAGACCAGACACAACACCCTTCTGGGCTGGGCATAGACCTAAAAACCAATAAATTTCTAAAGAACTTTTTAGCGGCTAATTTGAATCCGACTTGGTTGGGTGGCGTTCGGGAAGCTGCGCGGTATCTCCTCGTCCAACATACCACGGTGTCTCAATCTCAAGACATAAGTCCATGACCAGTGTGTGTCGCCAGTGATGACCTCAGCTCGGAATAGGTAGGGCTGTTTATGTATTTGCCGTAGGTTAGAATAATATGGATATTCCCCGAGTCCCGGGTTTTAAAATGGTAAAATTATTTAAAAAAAACTATTCTTGCCTTCGGGATAATGAAAGATTACACTTCCTTTCTGATGGGTAAGAAGGTCGGTATTAACCCTTCAGATACCGTCAATTAGAGACACAATAGTAAGACAATAGATGCGCGGCCACCGGTGGTCGCTTGGGGATTCATGAATTAAGGATAGTATAAAATAAACTTGATTCATTAAACCACATATTTTTGGAATATCCATATGAACAACAATGTTTGCGGTCAATGAACCTAAATAGCCCTACCTATTCCGATCACTGGTGATGACACATAGCTCCGAAACGTGATCGCTCACAATGGGCCTCATCAGAAGGCTTAAAATTACCCAAAGGGTAATGGAAAGGCCTGTGCTTGGAGTTTCCTAGCGTGATCGCATCAGAAATGAAGATATCCGCAGGAGAATCAAGGCTACCTATATACTCGTATCTCTAAGAATCGCCAAACTTAAGTGGCGACACTTGGGGGAGGCGTATGTCCAACAGTGGGCGTCTATCGGCTGAAATGATGATGATGAAGAAAAAACGCCACTAACGCCGCTATAAACCTGGCACCCTACTGGACCCAAAAGCTTTGATATAAAGGAAAGCCATTCGTTTCGAGAGAAGAAAAAGATTTTTTTTTTTTTTAAGTTCTAGCTTAAAGCTTATCCACCCTGTTGCACCACCTACCTGAGCACTTGTGAAGACTTCACTACCACCTGTGGGAGTCCAAGGGTAGCCCTGTGCCCGTGCAGTTGCTGTGGGCTTCTTCCTGTATCTTTTAGACGGGGGAGGCGTTCGAGGGTTCGAGCTGGGGCCTGCAGGACTCTATAAAGCAGAAATATTATAATCATAGTTATAGATAGATATGCTATTTATTTTTTACCACAAAAAATAAAAAATAACGTTTTCCAGGTGATTAGAACATATACAGAGTTATTTGTAAAAAACTGGCAATCGTTCAGGACTGTATTACTAACATCATAAACAACAACTTTTGTTCTATGACTTTTACAAAACATAATTAATTTACCAAAAATAAGCCTTCAAGATTTCGTTATTCTATCTAACACATTTTAACTTTGTATTTTTCTATTCCTACCTACGTCTGTACGATGCGACGCAAGCGCATCAAGCACCCCTACCGTCCAACACCCCACTCCCTTCCGATATTGTACTATCGCTTGCTTCGCATAGGCTTTGTAACAATGCTAGAGTGAATAGGCTCCTAATAAACTCGCGCGCCTCACCATCAACTATTGCATCACTGCTTACCATCAGGGGGCCGACCATAAGACCAAAAGATTAAAAATCTTACTTAGGCTTTTCGTACCATGACACCTTCAAAACAAGCTTATTACAATTTTAAAACAAGATTGTTTTCTTAGCGGTTTTGTGACGTCACTCTTTAAAAGTTCATTCTTTTCGAACTCTGACGGGATTCTTGACGTCTAGCAGTATTGTTTTTACGTCAAATTAGCAGGAGTAAAAAAGTTGCTCGGACGCAGCGGATTTATTATTGTTTTCCAAATAAATACTATTTAAAGTGTTTTTCGTGAATTAAAAAATATTTAAAACTTATTTTGATGCCTAAACGTGTCCATTAGTGCACGAAAAACAAGTTATTTCACTGGAATACACTGTTTATAATCAGTTTTAAGCATAACATAAGCATTTTACTTCGTGGGTCCAATTATTCACTTGGAACACCGACCACTTGAAGGCAGATTACTCTAAATTTAAGCACTTGAAAACTATTTTAGTATTTCAAAACTCGGTTCGCACTCAACAAATCAACACTGATAAGAATCTTGTTAATGTAAACATACGTTCCGAATTCTGAATATTAGTATAGTCAAATTAGGTAATTTTTTAATAAAGATTGGATTAAATTCTCTGGAGAGGCAAAAACGTTTCTGATGGTTTTGTAGCAATGAAAAATGGTGTATAAAAAATAAAAATCATTTTGCACCCCTACGGAAGGGGGTGAAAACTGTTAATTGGTTATAATTAACCAGAGAATATAGGTGTGCTCAGCGTAATTTTTTATATGGTATATTACACCTCAATCTACATTATTACATTTTATTTATTTTAATCGGACCAAAGCAGCGTTAGATAAAAAATAAAAAAAATAAAAATGTTATTTTTGGTCATTGCGGCTTTAGGGAAAATAGTGTAGTTTTGTAAACTGAGGAAAGGATTTATACATTTTGACCTAATACATGATTGATTTTGCACCCTAGTGCGACGTACGGAAATTAGTTTTTCACGATTTTTGGCTGTTGTACTTCCGGGGAAATTAGTGTAGTTTTGAAAATCATCACAATCATATTCATTTGGTTTCCTTTATATTTGCACCCTATAAAAAATTAGAATTTTTATAGGGAACATTAATTTTTCTAGTATTGTAGTAATTGTCGAAGAGCTACTACGCCATGGAAGTGACAAGCGCGCGACACGGAATAATAAACTGACAAGAAGAGATAAGCGTCGACATCACGTATGCGCGTTGTAGGATGTGTTGACGAGTACTCACTGATTGTGAATGCTCTGTTAGTAAGTTTTAGTAAAGAAACCTAAAGTTTTTTTTCTATAGTACAAAAAAATAAAAAAAGGTGTCAGTGTCTTCCAAGCATGTCCTTTATTTATTTCAAATACCTACTTAAATTAATTATATTTCGATTGTCTTTGGAGCTATGTGGGAGCTATAGACCGTATGACTGTGCTGATTATTTTACGTCATCAAGTAAGGTAGATATAAAACATTTTACTTTATAGAAAAAAATGTGGAGTAAAATCTCAATAAAATATATGAAAATTACTATCGGCTCCATCTCCACTGCTTCAAGAGTCAGATCGACAGAGAAGATAAGATACGCAATACATGGACAGGATGGGAAGAAGGGGGCATTGTAACGGTGCGTCAGAAGATCTGGCGAATGCGCCGCTCGCAAGCCATTCGCGAGCGGCGCACTGCGAACTGCGCGCGTGCATTTCATGTTCGTACGAAAATACACAAAATAACTCTAGGGTTTATTAACTACTAGGTAAACCCGAGGTTTCACCCGCGTTTTTAATTACTGCCGCTCAGAAAGTCGATGTCTGTTTATTGGGATTTATAATGCTATTATCGAAGCAATGCATGTATTTACGAAAAAGTATCTGTTTTTTTATGAAAGAACACCTAATGACTTTTACCAATCTAGGGTGGAACAAGAAGGTGTATCAGACTTGTGTGGACCAGGACCAAGGGTTTCCTTTTCAGGAATACCCCGCGGCCCTAACGGGCATCGGCTTTGCTAGGCCCCTACTGTTTTGCAGACATCCCTTTGAGGCATGCGTCCGAAATCTTCACGCGCATTTGATGACTCTGGCTTGGTCCTTAAGTGACTAGCGAACGGTGTGATACCCATAGTTCGTTATCCACGACACTGTGCTACTGTGGCCAGAAATTGTCCAGCGACTCTTAAATTCCGGGGCGTCTCCTGGCAGCTGCTAAAGTGTAATGTCCGGTTGCGGCCATCTTCTACGCCAGTATTACTGCTTCCAGGCTGAGGTGACCGCATCCCATTTTCTCCGGCCCCGGACCATGGCCTGAACCAGGGCACGGCGTGCGAGATCGCCGCCGCCGAATGCTTCCACAAGGACACGACGGTGTTCCAACCAAGCGCGGCACACAGTCCGCACAATGGTTACATTAATGGTTTATGGCTGCATGGTTACCTGGGCGTTTCTTCTTGCCAAATTAGAAAAAGTTACCTCCCGAAACACCTATGACCGTCGAGGACCTGTGTCAAGTGGAAAACGTGAACGCCCGACGCCTCTGTAGCCAGGTTTCAGACTCCTCACAAAACCGTGACAGTAAGTGCATTCTGCCGAGATTGTGGTACCCAGCGTACTCAGGGCTAGGTTGCGACAGTCGCTATCCCTATATTGACATGAGATTCTTCAGGAGCTCTGTCCACAGTGCACGATTTGTCCCGACGTTACAACCCCACGCACCATTTGTAGTTACGCACTCGCACGTAACGACTATACCACAGATCCAGAAACAGCTAGCGGCAGGTCATCCTGGATAACTATGTCATGTTCATCACGCAGAATGCCAGAAACTTGGTCTACGAACTACACTTCGCTAAATACACTGGGCAACTCAACAATGGGAAGCGCAGTGAATTATTTCAAGCGTACGAGTCGGTCACGCTAGAACTCGACAAATTGCCTTGTGTTACCCGTAATGGAATAAACAACAGAGAATTTGTTGTATCAAATCCCGATCCTTCTAAAACTATTTTAATGCTAATGGCATCACCAACCACCGTGATGAAATCGTCACTTTCCTCGACCATCAGCAAGATATCCTCCTGGAGACAATTACAACAACAACAAAACAAGACATCATCCAGGAAACATTCCTCAAATCCCACCGCAAAGATCTTAAAATTGCCAACTATCGCGTAACTCACGATGATAGGACTCACTGCCACGGTGGTGGCATCGTCCTTTACTACAGAAAGGAATTGTACTGTATTATTCTAGCTCCACCCACACCATTATCTCTCCATGAATACTTGGCTTGTCGAGTAGGCATGACTTGGTCTTCAGTCGATCACTGTCATCTCCGCCTACTACCCGCCATCCTCTTTCTCGCCTCATATGCCAGACAATTCGCTCTCACCAGCGGACTCACTGCCCTCATTGGCTTGAGTGACTCCGTTATATTAGCGGGCTAACAGCAAGACGACCAACCCTAGAGGAAGGAATAAAGCTTGACTGTGCTGCGTTCCGCTCGCTCGGACAAGACGCTCAGTCATACATACCCTGGTCACTTTCTGGCAACTTCATAATTATAAGGTTACGTTCTATTGAAAAGTCCTCTGTACTTACCTCCCCGCCCCGATAAGAGTGTCGCTTTCAAAGCCTCTTTTTTTACCCTAGTCCTCGAGTACATCCAAAGGATGAACCCTAGTTTTTATTACAATTTAGCCTTATACTCGTATTTAGACTAATAAGTTCCGGCCAATTCAGTTCGGAGCCAATTCTACCCGGCTCCATCTATCCGGGGTGTGACCGGGTCGATTACCGACCACTTTGATCTTCTTGGGGTAACGCTGTCATCTACTCTCAATTTCGGCTCCTACATCGAGGCAAAAGCTCAAATGGCAGCCAAAAATTGGGGATCTTAGCAAAGGTGAGACAGTATTTCACGCTGGAACAGCTGCTCAATCTCTATCAAGCGCAAGTTCGATAGTGTATGGAATACTGCTCTCATCTTTGGAATGGGTCTCCCAAATACCAGCTTGATGCACTAGAGTTGATTGAGAAGCAATCCAAGAACACACACAAGGCAATGATACACTTGTCAAGTCAAAATTCCAAAGGCATCATCGTCATCAAGAGCATCGATGTCGAGTTGCTAGCCTGTCGGTTTTCTATCGTTTACATTTTGGAGACTGTATTGTGTATTACAATTGCACAATTTACCTAAATCCGCCAAGTCGGCGCGGGCGTTGTTCTACTGGTATAGGTGGCCATCCCAGCCATACGTACAAAGCGTTTTAGGAACACATGCGTACATCTAAGGATTGGAATTCTCTGCCGGAGTCTGTGTTCCCTGATACCTACAAATTAGGGGTCTTTAAGCCAAGAGTGAATGGTTGCTTTTAGGCAAGCGTGCTCCATTGTCGGCCACATCTTCGCTTTCCATCCATAATAAAAAAAAGAATTAGTAAGTAATTTAATAATATCCTAAACTAATAAATTGTCTTTACTAAGAATGTGTCCAATAACACTTCCAACGACTCTAAAAAAGCGGAATGAGAAGCCGACAGCCTTGAATCCCAATGCTCGCCCAGCTCTCAACTAGTAGACTTAGCTCACATCGACATGATGGACGCTGAAGTAGAACGTACTCGCTGTCCGACCGTCCGGCAACTGTCCGGACCGAGCCCAAGATGTCGACGGCGCGCACTTTTCCCGCGCGCCTCAAGGAGTTGTTAGCAACAGGAGGGGCCCAGCTGGGTCGAAGCCTACTGGGGCCAGGGTTATCCGAAAGGAAACTCGAGCCCCGGTATGAGGAGGCTAGAAGGAACGGCCAACCCGTTTTTAGTCAGTAAGAGTCTGACACTATCATAAGATGATTTTAGCCCACCGTAAAAAAAAAGTATAAAATTGTCGCTTAGTTTGTTAGATAATTAAGAATATCCTGGCTCTGAACACTCAAATTTTGTTTCATTTTCTGTAATAATCGTCAAGTACCTATTGAGTATTTTTTGGACACAAAGAAATAAATTATTTATCACTGAAAAAGAATATAGATAATATTGATATATTTAAAAATATCGATATATCGACAGTCCGTTAATTTAAAAAATATCAACAGTCCTAAGCGCATACAATTTGCACGCTAACTTGCTGAGCCCCGCCGCCGCCCGCGCCGCTGTTTCGACCCCGCGTTCGCCCTGCGAACGTCACGTGGCGCAGTATGTATCCACGTTAAATCTACATAAACTTCCAGTTATATATTTCTTATTTTTATTAAGTGCAAATGTAGAATATTTAGAATACATTATATATAAAAAAATCCATGACTACACTAATTTGCCCCGAAGTACAATTTACAAATATTTTAAAATACTGGTTTCCCTGGGGTGCAAAAGGGTGCAATTATAACTGGGTGTTTATGATGCTTTAAAAAGCTTATTATGAGTTTGCACCAACAGGCAAAATTTCCCTTGAGCCGCAAATTAAAAATAATGATTTATTAGTGTTTCATACACCTCACACTTTTTTCGCGAAAAGTAATTATACACCAAAGGTGTATCTACAGATATCTAAACTTACCACAACTATTTACTAATGAAGTTTCAAAATTTTGGGACTTTAATGTTAATACCTAATATTAAACGATGTTCCGTACACAACAGGAATGGTGCAAACTCAGAGATGACTTATATTCATGTCTTCTAATGATTCCACAAAAAATTACAACTACACGAATTAAGTCCAATCTTTTTGCTAATTTGACTAGACTATATTAAGAGGGTCCTTTTCCACTCGCTTATCGTAAACATCGAAAATGGTTTAAAAGCTTGTTACTTCATTTAATGCAATCCAACGCGATGTTTGACGAAAAGGCAACGCAAAAAAAAGAGAAATAACGCCTGAAATCGCTGTTAGTATTCGGTAATTCCGCGATTTATTCGAAAATTTCACAAAACTTGCTCCAGGAAATAGATGTTTTTTTTAACCCTTAAATTTTTTGGAAAAAGTTGTCGTCATTTAGAATCTTAATAAAAATTGCAAGGTTTCTAAAGGTTTACTTTTTTGACTTTTTTAATTTTTAGGCAAATTATGAAGTGTCAAAGTTCATACAAAAGAGGACATTTTCAGAGGTTATTACTGGATTAGTTTTACTCAAATCTAGAAATTGGTTTCTTTAGAAACGTGCACATAGCTCCAAAACGTGATCGCTCACAATGGGCCTCATTAACAGGCTTAAAATCACCCAAAGGGTAATGGAACGGCCTGTGCTTGGAGTTTCCTAGCGTGATCGCATCAGAAATGAAGATATCCGCAGGAGAATCAAGGCTACCTATATACTCGTATCTCTAAGAATCGCCAAACATAAGTGGCGACACTTAGGGGAGGCGTATGTCCAACAGTGGGCGTCTATCGGCTGAAATGATGATGATGAAGAAAAAACGCCACTAACGCCGCTATAAACCTGGCACCCTACTGGACCCAAAAGCTTTGATATAAAGGAAAGCCATTCGTTTCGAGAAAAGAAAAAGATTTTTTTTTTTAGTTCTAGCTTAAAGCTTATCCACCCTGTTGCACCACCTACCTGAGCACTTGTGAAGTCTTCACTACCACCTGTGGGAGTCCAAGGGGAGCCCTGTGCCCGTGCAGTTGCTGTGGGCTTCTTCCTGTATCTTTTAGACGGGGGAGGCGTTCGAGGGTTCGAGCTGGGGCCTGCAGGACTCTATAAAGCAGAAAAATTATCATCATAGTTACAGATAGATATGCTATTTATTTTTCATCACAAAAAATATAGTAGGAGCTGTTTCGCGGCGTTAAAGTTCTCCGCGCGATTAGAACATATCCAGGGTTATTTGTAAAACACTGGCAGCCTCTCAGGTCTATGTTACTAACATCATAAACAACAACTGTTGTTCTACGACTTTTGAATATTTATCATACATTTGTTCATCAGATTAACATACAAAAATGAAAATATTTAAATTAAATTGAACGTTCTAAATATTACGAAGTCTATGCGAAGCAAGCGATAGTACAATAGCGGTACATTTACCAAAAACAAACCATCAACAACGAAATGTTGAAGGTTTGTTTTAGGTAAATGTATTGTTTTGTAAAAAGTCATAGAACAAAAGTTGTTGTTTATGATGTTAGTAATACAGTCCTGCAAGGTTGTTAGTGTTTTACAAATAACCCTGTATTTTATTGAATGCGAAGGACGCGAGACGCACAGAACCAGGGCCACAGAATCTGCTATTACAATAGTGTCAGAATGGTCTATCATTGATTTCATAATTATTGATTTTGACAAGTTTGGTGATCTACTAATATAATGGCGTCATTATGACTTTCCAATGGTCAACCACTGACACTCCATTGAAAGATTCATTCAAGACATTCATTTCAAGACATTCTCTGCCATAAGAATAGTATCTCGTGCATAGTGAATGTCTGAGGAACTTTGCGGTACTTAATCTGCAAAATTTGTATAGTACATTTGTTCAATGTTCTACCATTAGAACGTCATTGTGCAATTATTGCTTTTAATTTGTTACGAGAAAGCTAGATATTGTCATTCTACCACAATACTATTACGAGACCAATGACTGACCAATGATCGATCATTATGAATTCAACAATAAACTTTTAGCAAAATGACTATGGGATCGTGGACTTGAGGGCTATGATATCCAACAGTGGACGTCTAACTGTAAAACACTACTAACCTTAAAGGAAATAATGCCCGTTGGAATTTCATTTTCCCAATTTACGCTCCGACCACCTCGATCTGGCAACACTGGCCTCATATTTGGTGTTGCCATCATTGAGGCACCATCCAGACTCCTTTTCCTGTTGGATCGACTTTGACCTGTTTTTGATTGAGTCGATGTTGGTAGCCACGGTCTGCTTGAGTCAGTACTATTTTCTGTTTCTGGACTGTCGTCATCCGAGATTATGATTGATTCGTAGTTGTTTCCACCGAGTTGGTTTTCGAAGACGTTGTATACTGTGTTTAATTGTTCTTGATTTTCAGATGGAGTAGGGGCGTTGTCATATTTCAAAGCGCGGTTAACACGTTCTGAAGCAAAAGGATTTTAACTGTGTATCAAATAATATATTAATATTGACGGACTTTAAGTCAAAATTCTATAATATAAAAATGAATCGCAAAATATGTTGGTAACTCAACAACACCTGGACCAATTTGGCCAATTCCTTTTTTTGTGTTAGTTATTGTGATGGAAAAAAAATAGGGTAGTGTGGGGTAGAGTAGGGTAGATTAAGGTAGAGTAGGGTAGAGTAGGGTTCGGTAGGGTAGGGTAGGGTAGGGTAGAGTAGAGTAGAGTAGGGTAATCCAAAATATTTTTATTTCACATAGGCACCAGCGTTGCCGGATTTTTTTTCCCAATTTGAGGTTTAGAAACTTTTTGAGTGAAAAAAAAAACGGGATTGTTACCTCAAAAGCTACATAAAAAAAGAAAAGAAAAAAAAAAGAGCATACTTTGAAGGTGATAAAATAAATTTGGATGAATAACAGACATTTTGTGTATTATTGATCTTTTCCCGGTACTTCCTTGACAGAGTAGTATAATCAAAAGTTTTTTGAATATTTATCTTTTTATTTCAGTTCAAATTACTTTTACGTGATAATGCCTAGATAGTAAAAATAGCCATAGAAAATGTATTTTAATAAAAATATGATATTTTAAAACAGATTTGCCAAATCAGTCACCCTTATGTGTTATTATAATGAGTTCTTAACAAATTGACATTCTGTTATATCAATATTGTAGATTACGTCATCATCATATAAGTGGGGTAAATGATAGATGATAATCTGGCCAATCGACAGTTTCGGGGTTATCCATTATTTACGCCACACCCTGTATATTAATGTATTGATAACAAGACAGTTGTCTTACCACGACGTGGTGTCTTCCGTGTAGGAGTACTGCTCAGTAAGGGGTCCGGCGTTACATCTATAGAGACCACCTTTTCTATTGTTAATTCAATTCCGTCATCTTCATCAGCCTCGTCTAAAATTACTATTTTTTCACTTTGGGGTTGGGGCGTGCTGTAAAAGGAAAAAAAACTCTAAACAAAACAGCAGAAATGTAAATATTACGTAGTCTATGCGAAGCAAGTGATAGTACAACAACGAAGGAGAGCGGGATCGGACAGCAGGGGTGCTTGTTGCGCTTGCGACGCGTCAAATAGACGTAGGTATAGTAAAATACAGAGTTGAAATGTGTTAGATAGAACAACGAAATCTTGAAGTTTTATTTTTGTTTTGTAAAAAGTCATAGAACAAAAGTTGTTGTTTATGATGTTAGTAACTTAGTTCTGAGAGGTTGCTAGTGTTTTACAAATAACCCTGTATACAGAAGAAGAGGGGAGGAGTAAGAAAAATTCATCATCATGATTCAAAGACGTCCACTATTAAACATAGGCCTCCCCTTATAATACTGGACCTGTGCGACTCGCATCCATCGGATTACCGCGACCCTCACCAGGTCATCGGTCCACCATGTGGGAGGCCTTTCGTCCCCATCGACCATCTGTTTTGTTCATGTTCCTATTTTTTTTTTTACGGTGGATAAAAATCATCTAATGACAACCCCCGCTCTTGGGTAGAGCGGGAGATAGTGCCAGACTCTTACTGTCTAAAAACCCACCCCGTTCCTTCTAGCCTCTTCATACCGGGGCTCGAGTTTCCTTTCGGATAACCCTGGCCGCAATAGGCTTCGACCCAGCTGGGTCCCTCCTGTTGCTGACAACTCCTTGAGGCGAGGTCTTGGGCTCGGTCCGGACAGTTACCGGACGGTCGGACAGCGAGCTACCCATGGCTCGCCGTCCACGAGCCGTGCAATATGCCCAGCCCACAGCCACTTAAGTTTAGCGATTCTTCATGCTATTTCAGTAACCTTGGTTCTCCGGTAGAAGCAAAACTGCAATCTATTAAAACCATACTTACGTCACAATTTGCTCGACTGTCCGATCGCTTGTCGATGTTATATTTGTAGATACAGCACGATTCCCTTTACTCCTCTTAGCTCCAGGTCCTTTCGTTCCTTTACCACCTTTATGACAGTCGTTGGAACTGGTAGGTTCCGCGCCTGCCTGCTCCGTGCTACTCGATCCGGCTGCACCTGTGTGGGAGTGTCGAGGGAGGTAGGGAGGAGAGTGTCGAGGGAAGGAGGGAGGAGAGTCTCGAGTGGAGGAGAGAGGAGAGTGTCGAGGGGAAGAGGGAGGAGTTTGTCGAGCTGAAGCCCATTTGGCTCCTAAATTATACGCCCAGCTGGGTGCAGCCTCGTAAAACCAGCTGTATCGAGCCTCGGATGCACGGCTGGTACTGGCTTCAGATGCACGGCTGGTACCGGCTACAGACGCAGACGCACGGCTGGTACTGGCTTCAGATGCGCGGCTGGTACCGGCTTCAGATGCACGACTGTTACCGGCTACAGACGCAAACGCACCGCTGGTATCGGCTACAGACGCCAGGCTGGTACTGGCTTCAGATGCACGGCTGCTACCGGCTTCAGATGCACGGCTGGTATCGGCTACAGACGCAGACGCACGGCTAGTACCGGCTTCAGAAGCACGGCTGGTCCTGGCTTTAGATGCAGACGCACGGCTGGTACCGGCTTCAGAAGCACGGCTGGTACTGGCTTCAGATGCACGGCTGGTACCGGCTACAGACGCAAACGCACGGCTGGTACCGGCTTCAGAAGCACGGCTGGTACTGGCTTCAGGTGCACGGCTGGTACCGGCTACAGACGCAGACGCACGGCTGGTACAGGCTTCAGAAGCACGGCTGGTACTGGCTTCAGATGCACGGCTGGTACCGGCTACAGACGCAGACGCACGGCTGGTACCGGCTTCAGACGTACAGCTGGTACCGGCTTCAGATGCACGGCTGGTACCGGCTACAGACGCAGACGCACGGCTGGTACCGGCTTCAGACGCACAGCTGGTACCGGCTTCAGATGCACGACTAGAACCTGCCTTAGATGCACGCCTAGGACCTGCCTTAGACGCACGGCTAGGACCTGTTTTATATGAACGACTGGTACCGGTTTCAGATGCACGACTAGGACCTGCCTTAGACGCACAGCCAGGACGTGCTTCATACGAACGGATAGGACCTGCTTCAGATGCACGACTAGGACCAGTCTCAGACTCTTGACTCGGTCCAGCCTGTTCTACGCCACTAGGCCTAACTTCATTCGCTTCCAAAACTGTGCGACTCGATTGGGCCGAAGTCCTCCAGTGGCCCAAGTCTATGCTACTTTTCCACGGTGCCACAGGACTTGTCTTAGTCTGCTGAGCCTTCATACGGCTCAAAATGCTTTTGATCTCGTCGTCGCAGCTTCTCCCAGAAACACTTCGGTTCACGTTCACTGGAGGTGCCTTTGCCGCCGAAAGTTTAGCGGCGTTGTTCTGAAACCTCTTTTGTATCCAATTCGCGCCTTTCGGGCAGGCGAAGGTTTGGTTGATCTGTTTGGAGAGTCTAGAAGTCCATTTTGTGGACGTGGTAGGATCCAGATTTTCTGAATCAGGTGTAGAGTCGTCAAACCAAGAGTTTGAAGTTTCAGCAGTGGTGGGACCAGTAGAGCCGTGATTGGTAGATTTGGGTTTGCCATTGGATGCCGAGGCCAACTCTTTGTCAGGGTTGGGAGGGAGATTATCAGACTCATTATGTACTATGTAAAGATTTCCTGAATTAATTTTCTCTCGCTGCGGTTGGCCCTGAAAAAGGTTAAAATTTTTATACGACTTGATTTATTTTTCTATCATTATTTTTTTTCAAGTGTCTTAAAGGTTATTTTTGCATAATTTTTGACTAAAGAATAATCCAAATCCAAACTAATATTATTAATGCGAAAGTAACTCTGTCTGTCTGTCTGTCTGTCTTTGCTTCACGCCTAAACTACTGAACCGATTTGTGTGAAATTTGGTACAGACATAGTTTGGAACTTGAGAAAGGACATAGGATAGTTTTTATTACAAAAAATAAAATAAAAAATAAAATAAAAAATGAAATTTATTCCGGACATACAGCGCCATCTATTGGTCAAGAGTCGGCATCAATTCAGTACTGAAAATTCATCGGAAAAATGTAAATAAATAGTAAAAAGGTATGAAAAATATAATATAATACAACTTTTAGTTCAAAGAAAATGCTCTAACGGAGTATAGATAATTCTATTAGTACTATATGTCGAGTTGGTGATCGCGCAATGGTGTCGATCGTTACACGAGTTCGGTTCATGTTATTGTTTTGATTCATCGGTAAAAAGTAAATAAATAGTAAAAAGGTATGAAAAAAATAATATCAATATAATAAAACTTTTAGTACAAAGAAAATGCCCGAACGGAGTATAGATAAATAATCCGAGTTGTCACTATGCTCGATAGATGGCGTTGGGATTGTAATAGATCGCGCTATGGTTTCGTTACACGCATTTGGTTGGGTATCGGCCGAGCGCTTCGGTACTGTCGTGGAATTGAGGATTGATCGTTTCGTAAATTTAAAATTGTTTCCGTTGTATTTGTCGATAAAAGGTTTATTTGTTGGGTTGTCTGGTTGTTGTATAATGTAAGTTTAGTTTGATCTCGATTATTAGTAGATACTAAAATTGTATGTCTAAATTAGTTTTAATTTTTAAATTAATTAGATCGTTCCTTTTAAATTATTTAGTTTAAAGCTTGGTTATTAAGAGAATAGGTTGTAATATAATTTCTTTTAAATTGTTATCAAGTTCGTAATTCGTAGATAATATTTGGTCTTTGAATAATTAAGATTAGACGTTTGGTTTTGAAGATATGGCGAAATTAAAATATTACGATATCTGCTGCACGGCCCGTTTCGAAATGAGCATCACCAAGGCCGTGCGCGTGCGGGAGGAGACTTTAGATCTATGGGTAAGGTATGAGGTTGGCTCTCTACGCAGTGGTCGTGCGCGAAAGACTAATAATTTTCGTGCGATTTTTTTTAGATGTCGTTCTTAAAACTACACCTACGCAAAAGTTCTTCTACGCAAAAGTCGGGAGAGACGCCCGGGTGTCGCCACTGTGCGGAACGCCCGGAGGACACGGTGGAGCACACAGTCGAGGTGTGCCCTGCCTGAGCGGAGCATCGCCGTGCCCTCGTGGGGGCGATCGGCGGCGGAGACCTCTCGCGCTGGGCCTTGGTCGAAGCCATGGTCCAGAGCGAGGAGGAATGGCGGGCGGTTGCCTCCTTCTGCGAAGCAGTAATACTAGCAAAGAAGGAGGCAGACCGCATCAGGCAACGGCGCCCTCGCCGCTGCCGCCGGGATTCCGAGCCCGATTTCCGGCCACCGTAGACGCGGGCTCGCGCTAGGCGAGCCATGGGTAGCTCGCTGTCCGATTGTCCGGTAACTGTCCGGGCCGAGCCCAAGACGTCGACGGCGCGCACTGTTCCCGCGCGCCTTAAAGAGTTGTCAGCAACAGGAGGGGCCCAGCTGGGTCAAAGCCTACTGGTGCCAGGATTATCTGAAGAGGCTAGAAGGAACGGGGTGGTTTTTAATCAGTAAGAGTCTGACACTATCTCTCGCTCCACCCAAGAAGGTTTTCAAAGGATGATTTTTGTCCACCGAGAAAAAAAAAAACAAAAAAACGAGAGTCAAGTGTCGAGCGTTTGCAGCAACTTAGAGCTCAGGCAGAGACAGCAGTTGTCCACAAATAGAGTTCGCAATCGAATTTTAGCTAACAGCAACAGACTGTCATTCAGATATGATCCGCAGGTTGATTATGCACAACAAGCGTCCGTCCAAATCAGAGTCATGAATAAGATCTGCTCTAACTGCTCTGCCAAGAAATGGGTGGACGAACCTAATGGTCCGTGCTGTGCTTCAGGTAAAGTTTGTCTTCCTAACCTTCAGGAGCCGCCACAGCCAATAAAAAATCTTTTAACTAATCCATTATCTGGTAATTTTTTACAAATATACGTAAATACAATAGTCAAAATAAATGACTTCTTTTGGCGCAAAAGAAATCAGGGAAGGTAATTTTATGCCCACTTTTAAAATTGAACGACGGGTGTATCATCCCATGGGCGATGTGTTCCTTCACCGCCTGTCAGTGGTGTCTAAATACTCTTAGAAAATAAATATACCTATCACCACGTACTTGCCAGGATAGAAATCTGCCACAGAAATTGTCTGACTAGCTTTTCTAAATCTATAGGTATGTGTACTAATATTACAAAGAGAGACAATTTGATTTTTTAAATGTTTGTATACACATGTAAACGATAGAACATGGAAAAGGAGATAACTAAGTGAAAAACCCAAATTCTGCCGTAACTCATTATTCCACGCGGACGAAGTCGCGGGCAAAAGCTAGTTTAATAAATAATCGGTTTAGCCCAAAACTTTTTTTTATGCTAACTAAAACTAATGCTTCGAAAGAAATTGGATAGTTATAAAAATAACAGATGTTTATGTGATTTTACGGTTTTATCTACACTAATATAGGCTAATTGCCGTTAAAAAAATTAATTAGTCCTTCTTTTAGATTATTCAAAAATAAGAGACACGTATTTTTTTATTTGTAAATTAAACTAAAAAAAAACTTTTTACAAAAAAAATATAACCGACTTCAATGATAAAAAACACTGAAAAGTATCAAATAACTTTAATTTTGGAATTCGGTGTTTCTATAATAGTTTAGTCTCTTCGTTATTTAACACCGACTTCCAAAATTAAAGTTATTTGATACTTTTCAGTGTTTTTTATCATTGAAGTCGGTTATATTTTTTTTGTAAAAAGTTTTTTTATTTTACACTTTTTAGTTATGGTACCACCACTAAAAAGTACCCCTCAATCAAACTTAAATACCTTATAGTCAGAGCGCATCTCATAACGGTTCTAATAATCCCAAACACGGTTAGATTACATTAATTTACCTTTCGGCTTCATCATCAGATCAGTTCGATATATCCTCTCCCCCTCTTCTTTCAAACAGTCATTAGACTAGATGCTGGAGAGGGAAAGGATATATCGAACTGATCTGATGATGAAGCCGAAAGGTAAATCTTTCAATCAGTCATTAGACTAGATGCTGATAATCCCGGCTGTAGCATCAGGCCAGATTTATGTCAACATTGTAATGAACTTAAAATTTAGTCCTGTTTAAAATGAGCCCAAACACGACTACGGTGCTGTAATTTCAAGGTTTGTACTTTTCCTGATGCTCCTGGCTTCAGCATCAGGTCTCTATGTACTTTGGTGTTCTTTATTAGCAGTACGTTTATCCACACATCGAGCCGTTTTCAATGAGCCTAAACTCGATATATCTGCTGTTTGTTGTCGAGGACTTAGGTACTCTGCAGACTATCCTGACTGCAGCATCAGGTCATGACTTGATGATCATGAGACCAAATGTGGCAAATGCCCTATCAAACATCAAAACAATTTACTAAAACAGTCCTTGCCTGTTCGAGTAACTTCTTACTGTTAAGGAGTTGTACCTTCCATCATCAACCCAGCTACCTGAGATGGTAACGACCATACGCAAATACACAAGATACTTCATAAAATATGCGAAAATCAATAAGTGAGCCTATAAAATTTGAAGGTTGCCCTCGATTTCTCCAAGATCCCATCATCAGATCCTAATTTGGTGATAATGGGACCACCTCAGAACTATCTACTTTCGAACAAAAAAAGAATTTTGAAAATCCGTCCACATTTGGGGGAGTATTCGACGAACAAACATACAAAAAAAAAAAAAAAAAACATACAAACAGCCGAACGTAGTACCTCCTCCTTTTTGGAAAGTCGGTAAAAATGACAAAGATATAGCCCATTAAAGTTACGTGTAACGTCACGCCCCGCCCGTGCTGCATTTTTTCGCACAGGGTGACTTCACATGTAACTTTAATGGGCTATATATTTATTATTTTTTGTTTAATCGGAAAAAGAAAAAATACGTGTCTAATAACTTATTATAATCTAAAATAAAAATAATAAAATTATTAGGTATCTAAAATACGGACTAAATAAAATGTAGTTATTTTGACCCTGGAAACTACCCTATTATTTATTTATTTATGAAGAGTAAGTTTGTTTGTAGGAGGTAATCTCTGAAAGTACTGGTCTGATAGAGAAATAGTTTTCACAGATATAAAGCTGCTTTATTTATGAGTGACATAGACTATATTTTATGTACCTACGCGTGTTAAGCCGCGGGTAAAAGCTAGTAAATAATAATTAGTAAGTCTAATGGCTTCTGCGCTACGTGTAATGTGTTCGACTCCTGTACGGAAAAAATACTTGTATAGCCTACTGGTAGTTTTTCCGAGTGAGGGTGTCTTGTGTATGAGTACATGAATGTTTGTAAACGCACACACGATACAGTCCTAACGCTGCTCGCCCACGTCAGACTTTTCGTAGGACAGATAATCGGGCCGATTTTGTATATTTGTAATATTGTCCTGTATTTCTGTCAGACTTTTTGTAGGACGTGTGCGTTGCACTATTGCTATCAGTGTGTTCTATTTTTCGCCTACAAAAAATTGGTCACCGATTATCGGACGTGGGCGATACAGCCTTATGATGTTAATAACATAGTCCTGAGAGGTTGCCAGTGTTTTACAAACAACCCTGTATTGCGAGCATTATTCTTGTATATTTAAGTACTAGCTTTTGCCTGCGGCTTCACCCGCGTACATAATCCCAGGATAAAAAGTATCCTATGTGTTATTCTGGGATATGGTCTACTCGTGTACCAAGTTTCAGCGAGATCCGTTCAGTAGTTTTTGCGTGAAAGAGTAACAAACATCCATACATACAAACTTTCGCATTTATAATATTAGTAGGATTTTTTGACAACTTCAACACCTACCGGTCCGATTTGCATCACTTTAGTTGGTCTACGTTTGAGTGCAGTTGCTTTCCGGATGCATCGCAGCTCGGTTTCCCAGTCATGCGGGGAGTACTTCAAGTCTGCCTAAAAATCACACTCAATTTCACTCATCAGAAAAGGCTAAGAGCTCACACACATGAGTAGCATGTTGCCAACGGCCGAGCAGCCGTCGAAGTATAGCACAAAATAGATAAGTACAGAAAACAATCTACATACAAAACGCGCTCGAACAACGCTCACAGACACCGCTCATGGACACGATATCTCGGCTCAATCGCTCGGTCGCACTCGTACGGCGCAACGCGCTAATCCTAATGCGATCAACAATTCGCATGCAGTAATTCGAAGACTGATCGAAGGACAGAAAACGGTTGTAACGTTGCAGAACAAAAAACGGTTTTTGAAAACTGTTGATTGTTGAAACGCTCACCGCTACTGCAGTTTAAATCTCAACCGTTGATAACATGCCGCTTGTGTATAAGCACGATAGTTCAATAAATTCGCTTTAGTTTAGCCACGGTAATATCATACAGTATTCCAACTTCATACAAAAGGACGAAACGCGAGCTATACCTACGCGCCTCGGTTGTAGCATGGGCTCGGCATGGAGACAGTCGCGGCCGTCGCAACTGTGCCGCAGTGACGAAGTGACACGACGGTTTTTTTTAACAATAATCGCGCGATTATTGTTAGTTTGTATAATTCAAAGTAAAGACATAGTATTTTATTATTAATAATAGTGGTTTATTGTACTATGTTATGAATAATACTAGAAAAAGCATTTTATTTAAATCTACCAATAAAAAAACTACACGCATTTTTATTGAACTTTTCCTATTCAATCTACAAAGTATTTTGTTTATATAAAAAAGTAAGTACATTTACAATCACAAAAATAAATGGAAACAAACTAGGCAAATGTAATTAGAATGCTGGTGGCGGGTAGCCCTAACGCATGTTTACGTACCGCGCGGCTGTAGGCATTTATTTCAAAGATACGGCTGAGTTACAATACTCTGTATGATACTATTACCGGTTTAGCTCATGGTACAGTTTTAGGACCTGCACTCACTTGACACAAGGCGCTAGGGCTGTTGATAAAATATCGAAATATCGTCTTGAAAAACCGTCTCGTCTCAAGTGAATGCAGGCCCTGAGTGTATCAGTTACATTCGCAGTGTTTCGCAAGCAACATCAATGCAGCCAGTCGCGTAGCTACTAAGGGGCGAGGCGGGGCTGTGCCCCGGGGCCCTCAAGATCGGAGGGCCCTCAAAACCTGTTTAGCAAACCGCTTATTGAATAAACGAAAAATATTATTTTTTGTTGATAGTGAATCAGATAATGTGACTACTGCAATATTGGTTGAAATGCGTACTCGTGAAGATTCCGATCATTGCCGATCATATCAACGACGACCATGTCTCCAAATCATTGAGTGTGCATGTTAATAACAAATCTGCTTATAAATTGGGATTTACATAAAAGATAAAGTAGCTTTGCGTTTATAAAATATGTATATAAATATTTTTTTAATATATTAATAAAGCCTAAAAAAATTAGGGCCCCAGTTTGTTTTCGCCCCAGGACCCTTGGTCACCACTGAGGCACTGAAGTTACACCACTGAATGCAGCTGCACATAAGAACCATTATAATCGCTTATAATATAAATTTATTTGACGCACACAGAAAAATAAACAAACAGTATAAATAAATAATTTGCCAAATATTGAAAAAAATGCAGGTCGTAACGGTGACACTCAAACAAAATGGTCACTCAAATATTATGAAGGTTCTCATTTTGTATTTTTGTAATAACTCAAATTGATGTTTGTAAGTCGCTGTTCTGTTGATTTGACGTCGCTCGCAGTCAGTCGCTCACTCATTAATTCTATCACCTAATTTTTGTTTTCACTTAAAACTTTAATTTACATTAATTCGTTTAAAAACTACCATTAATTTAACAAAAGCATCTTATACAACGTGTATACGTTAAATGCTCAAAACCTGAAAGTAGTTTGATCAGAATAACGAGCAGAATCAATTAAACTTCTTTTTAATATAGGTTACATTTTTCAAAAAAATCTTCATTAAAAATTTTGCCCTGTCTATTTATTGATGGGTCAAGCCATTACGTGCCCAAACCCGCCCAAATAGGTAAACAAACACAAATGGTTGTAGTGCAATCGAATTTTCTCATACACGAGATAATAAAAGTCCTTATTTCAATGCAGGTACGAATTTTAAACAAACTAAAACTGCACATAAAACCTTTAATTATTTTTTTTCTCACAGAATCAGGTCAACTGAATTAAAAATCATTTGGGGTGTCTGAGGTTTTGCGCATTTAATGTTACCCGTTGTAGACAATGCGCGGTAAAGGGCCTGTTACACCACTCGAAAGGCAAATATTACACGATAGGTTTTTCGTCAGTCAAAACTTTAGCTGTGGCAAAACTGACAACTAAACCTACCTTACGGTACGTACAGGCTATATAACATAACATGTAATACTACATTGCAACATGTTTCAGATAATGTGGACACTGAATGTTATAAAACATGTTATAACAACATGTTATTGATATGTACAACCACAGAACAGAAAATATAGGTAGAAGTGCCCCTAACGTGGCTAAGCACGGGAACCAGTGTCGCCAAACTCACACATTTGCGTATCAAATTGTACATTACACACATAAAAACAGTAATATGATTGGCTATGAATTACAAACTTAACTTTTACAAATCATGTTCTTATTGCTTTCATAAATTAGGTCTTATTACAACGTAAGAAAGTTGTTATTATTTGACATGACACAAACAATAAAGAAGTTTTTCGTCTAAACACCAATTTACAACGAGTTCGGCTACTCAACGCTAGATGGCGCTGTAACCAGTTTATTCTATTCAGAACGCTAGTGGCTTTGAAATAGAAGCCATATGTGGCTTTGAAATAGAAGCCATATTCACCTGCACATGTAATCGGCGAATCTCGCTTGATGTTGACACACGCGCGATTCTGCACTTCCTCTACTTTTCTTTATTCCGTGTGTACAACAATGTTATATACGGATAACAAAGACGAACGACAAACGACAATGGTTATATAACATTGTTATATTGCATTGTTATTCTAATGTGTACAGCAGTGGCGTAACTATACCATCTGAGGCCCTTGGCAAATTCATTCGAAGGGCCCCCAGAAAAAATTTCATAGTGTTGTTGTTGTGATTTCATGTTAATAAATTTTGTTAAAAACGTTCGGTTACTTTTTCAGAGCTCGCGGTCACTCAGACCGGGGGCCCTATCAGACTGGGGGCCCGTGGCATTTTGCCAGCCTTGCCACCCTATAGTTTCGCCACTGGTGTACAGTATTGTTTTATGTTGCAATTTTGAATAATAAGGTTACATAATGTGTTATATAACACAAGTTATATAATATGTTACATAGTCTGTGTGCACCGTTACACCAGTTTAAAAAAATATCAAAAAGCATCATTCTGGAAAGCACAAAAAAATATTTTTTTTTTAAACTTACCAGTCCATTTTTTTCCAGAATACGCCGGAAAGCGCTTATTTGAAATATATCTTCGTTAAAGTTCTTCTTATAATACAGCATGTCAGTAAACAAGGCGTCCACGTTTCCCCCAAACGACACACCTCGTACAAACATCAGGGCTTTCGCAGCTTGTCGGTGGCATATGTAACATATGTATTTATTCTGAAAAAAAAAAAAAATGATAATAAGTCTTCATCTTCCTGCCCTTGTCCCGTTTTATTTGTGGTCGGCGCAACACGTTTTTTTCTTCCATTCTGTCCTGTCGCTCGTCACGCTATCACTAACTCCCTTTTCTTTCATATCACTTCTCACACCATCCATCTTTTCTTTGGCCTCCCTTTTCCCCTCCATCCATCCACATGTAAACTCATAACTTTATTAGCAACATGCATTTCGATCCTTTTGAAGACAAACGATTTCCTTTCAACTTTTCAGTCATTGGCGCCACTTTCAAACTTCCTCTAATATACTCATTTCTCACTTTATCCATTCTCGTCACACCACACATCCATCTCAACATTCTCATCTCCGCTACGTGCAATCTTTTTTCATCCGTCTTTTTTACAGCCCAACATTCTGATCCATACAGACAGGCCTTATTACGGACTGAAAATGATAATAAGTGATTGGGCTAAATGCTTATTGTTGATTCGAGGGTGTGGCGCTGTATACCGAGATACAGGACTCGCCCTAGTTCGGTTACAGAAGTTCCTATGTTAGACAAGGTGTAAGGGATAGCCCTCCTCAAACTTTAAGGACTTGCTCGGTAGAAAGAAAGAAAGAAAGAAGAACGAAAACTATTTTTTTTGGCATACAGACTCGTAGATACACACAATGTAGTAAAACTGTAGTAGAAAAACTGAACAACCTTCCACTAGATGTTTTTTCAGGAAACGAAAAACAAAATCAGCCTCACCATACAAAATGATTGTTTGGACAGTTTGTATGGAGTGGCCGATTATTTTTTTCGATAATTGAAAAAAAAAATGAGGAAGGTTGTTCAGTTTCGTCTACTGAGCAAGCCCTTAAAATTTGCGGAGGGCTGTCCCTTACACCTTGTATAGTCTTAAGTATATAGCCTTTAAGTTTATGTAATTTATAATAAAAAAATATTAAAAAAAAAATAAAGAAGAAAAAAAATAGTGGACATGGCTTGCTTTGTTAGAGGGTTCCTTCCTTACTCTGGAGTGTTAACAGTTAGTACATCTTGTTCCCGATACCAATGGAATACTGTTTTTTATTTATTTTTGACGGGCTTGTTGATCTAGTGGTTTGTGGCCCTGACTGGTATGCCGAAGCTCGTGAGTTTGATTCCCACCCAGGATAAATGTATGATGAGCATAATCATGGTAGAGAATGCCTTGTAGCATTAAGTCCGCCTATGTACCACTACTGTACATGAAGTTTAAATAAATACTATGCGTTCCAAATGAGAATAGGATCGATTGCCATGTTGTGACGTCACGTCGTTCTGTCAAATCGAAGAAAGACAAAATTGAAGAACTCAGAGATGAGTAAAATTGAAGAACTGGATTCCGATTAAACTTTTTCGTTCACAGTTCGCAAATAAACTAAATTTATCGTAAATTAATTAAAGTTTAAAAATTTCTTTTCTCGATTTGACATTAAATTGTGACGTTATAACATGGCAACCACGGAATAAAGAAAAGTAGAGGAAGTGCCTCTTAGATATCGCGCGTTTGTCAACAGCAGGCGAGATTCGCCTATTACATGTGCAGGTGAATATGGTATCTATTTCAAAGGCACTAGCGTTCTGAATAGAATAAATTGGTTACAGCGCCATCTAGCGCTAAGTAGCCGAACTCGTTGTAAATTGGTTAAAATTTCTTTATTGTTTGTGTCATGTCAAATAATAACAACTTTCTTACATTGTAATAAGACCTAATTTATGAAAGCAATAAGAATATGATTTGTATAAGTTAAGTTTGTAATTCGTAGCTTCGTAGCTTATAGCTTCGTATATTACTGTTTTTTATGTGTGTAATGTACAATTTGATACGCAAATGTGTGAGTTTGGCGACACTGGTTCCCGTGCTTAGCCACGTTAGGGTCACTTCTACCTATATTTTCTGTTCCGTGATGGCAACCGATCCTATTCTCATTTGGAATGCATAGTAATGATTTGTAGTGTCTACAAGATATCTATAACCAGCAAGCTTCGTGCTACCTAACAGTCAATGAATGTAGTACATCTTTTGTTATACCTAGGTAACTGATAGCGATGAAACAAAATAATATCAAGGTACAATTTTAATGTATAAATGTTATCTACTGCTACTACTAACTTTTGTTCTATGGCTTTTTACAAAACATAATTCATTTACCAAAAACAAATGTTCAAGATTTCGTTGTTCTACATTTCAACTCTGTATTTTGCTATACCTACTGACGCAAGCGTATCAAGCACCCCGCCGCCTGATCCCCGCTGTACTATCGCTTGCTTTGCATAGACTTCGTAATATTTTGAACCAGCGGCTTCGCCCGCGTGATAGTAGTAAATTGTCCCAAGGGAACATCCTTCCGGGATAAAAAGTATCCTATGTCCTATTCCAGGACATGGTCTATCCGTCTACCAAGTTTCATCAAAATCGGTTTTATCATTTAGGCGTGAAGACGTAACAAACAAACAAACAAACTCACTTTCGCTTTTATAATATTAGTAAGAATGTTCAATTTAAATATTTTTATTTTTGTATGAAAATCTGATGAACTAAAATATGATACATATAGAACAAAAGTTGTTGTTTATGATGTTGGTAACATAGTCCTGACAGGTTGCCAGTGTTTTACAAATAACCCTGTATAGATATGATGTATGACCACATGGTGTTATGTTGAAGTCGTGGAATATTATTATTATTATAATTTAGGAGTTACCTTACTCTGGACTTCTGACCACTAGTAGCATGCACCCTGTTCTGATACCAGTGGGATACTCTCGTTTACATTTTAAAATGGTTTTCTAATAAAAAAATAAAAAAAACTCAAAAAAAATTTAGAAAAAAATTCAATTGGTTGAAAGATGCTAGTACTAAATAAAATAAAGAAATATATTTTATTTAGACAAAATAAATAAGTTATTATTAGTTATTTAAATCAGATTCCCACATCCATATTATGTTAGTAGCACTTAAAAAACTATGTAAGTAACACTGCTCATTAAAATAAAATAGAATAAATAATAATCAAAATATAATATAATATAATAAAATCAATTCATAAATAAAATAGAACCAACAATTCATAGACATGTGACATCCACCAACCCGCACTGGGCCCGCCTGGTAGATTACGGCCCATTCCCACTCCTAGAGTGGAGGCCTGAGTCCCAACAGTGGGAACATCTTAAGCCGACTATGCTATGCTAATTCATAAATCTATCTGGCTGTTATGGGTTACTTAGCTCGCCTACGCCTATTTGGTAAGGTAGGATAAAAGAAGGGATGGAATGTGGGGATGATGTGTCTAGAAAGGGTTTTTTTTTTGTCGACGGAGAAAATCATCATTGACAAAACCCGCTCTTGGGTGGAGCGGGAGATAGTGTCAGACTCTTACTGACTAAAAACCCCGCGCCGTTCCTTCTAGCCTTCATACCGGGGCTCTAGTTTCCTTTCGGATAACCCCGACTCCGATAGGCTTCGACCCAGCTGGGCCCCTCCTGTTGCTGACAACTCCTTGAGGCGCGCGGGAACAGTGCGCACCGTCGACGTCTTGGCTCGGTCCGGACAGTTACCGGACGATCAGACAGCGAGCTACCCATGGCTCGCTGTCCACGAGCCCGCGTCTAAAAAGGGGGTGAATGCCATGGTTGACAGATTCCAGAGTACTAAAGTATTTTTTTTACTTTATATACCTTGCAATTGGAAAAATAGATGGGAAAAGACCCGTGTTACACTGGAGACGTCTGTGATGCCATCCACATCGCCGAAGACAGGACAACATGGCGAAATATAGTCCACAAGAAAATTGACCCTCAGCATCACTACATAGTATAAAACAAAGTCGCTTTTTCTGTCCCTATATCCCTATGTACGCTTAAATCTTTAGAACTACGCAACGGATTTTGATGCGGTTTTTTTAATAAATAGAGTGATTCAAGAGGAAGGTTTATATGTATAATAACATCCATTAAATAGTGGAGAAACACCCGAGCGAAGCCGGGGCGGGTCGCTAGTTGAAACGCTAGGATAAACGACGCAAGGAGGATCTTGCAATTGGAAAAATAAACATTAGCAGATTTTTTAATTCTAAGGTTCATTCTTCCAACGCAGACTGCCTCCTCAATATTATTTTTACTTTGTTTTACTTAACAAAGTCCTAAATGTGGTGGCTTTTAAGCCTTTTGATTGTTGCTGGTCCATTTAGATCTGGGTAAGGTGTTAAAATTGCCAACAAAATGCCCATTTTGATATTTGTATTTTGACTAGCGGCTTGTCTAGTGTTTTTGTAGCTACTACTATAATAGTAGCTAAAAAAGCAATTAAATAATAATAGTATTTTGTTACTATTTAATTCTTTCTTTCAGTTTCGTTCCAAGATTACAAGCTTTTATTTAGTTTCACCTGTCCCGACGTTTGTCTGTCATCAAATCTTGTAAATTAAATTTGACCCACTTCCCGGTTACCGATTGAGCTGAAATTTTGCATGCATGTGTAAATCAGATGACATATATATAGGAACTTGGTAGTTAAACAACACAACCCTATCGAGTTTGGGCTTGTATGATTCATCAGGTATTAATTATATAGGTATACCGAGCTATAAAAGCTTGCTATGGAAACATGATTTTCATTATAAGCTTGTTCAAATGTCAAAATGGGAATTTACTGTGTTATTAAGTTAGTAATTAAATACTAAAGTGATGAAAATATACTTAACTAGCCGCAGTGTGCTTGGTGCCCATACTCCATTGATTTAGATAGCTAAAGGTAAACAATCTTGATATGTATTTTTATTTAAAACTAGCTTTTGCCCACGCGGCTTCACTCCCGCTCTTCCCTTCTCCACCCAACTCTACCCTACTCTACCCTACCCTACTCTACACTACTCTACATTACTCTACCCTACTCTCTCTACCCTAATTTTATTTTTATTTTTTTCCATAAGATCCTTTTCCTCACAATAACAATCACAACAAAAAAAGAATTAGCGAAATCAGCCCAGGCGTTGTTTAGTTATACCCTTAACAACACATTTTGTGATTCATTTTTATATAGACTAGCTGTACCCCCACCGCCTCGCTCCCACTCTACCCTACTCCACCCTATACTCTACTCTACCCTACACTACTACCGTACACTATTTTTTTTCCATAACAACCTTATCTTTACAATAACAAACACAACAAAAAAAGAATTCACAAAATCAGTTCAGCTGTTCTCGAGATTTGTGCTTAGCAACACATTTAGCAATTCATTTTTATATTATAGATAAATTGTATAAAAGACATACAAAGATTATTTAAATTAAGTTAATTATCTTACAACGGTTTATGTAAAACCTCTTCCCGTCCGATTATAGATTTAAGTGTATTCAAGGCAAGAGTAAATAGGCTCTTAATAAACTAGTGCACCTCACCATCAACAATTGCATCACTGCTTACCATCAGGTGGGATCGCAATCAAGCACTAGTTTATATCAATAAAAAAAAACATTTTCAAATAATTTGTTTTCAATTTTTGCGATAAGACATGTGAAGATTGTTTACATTTAGTTCACTACCCAAACCGATGGAATATAGCCACAAAATAGATAGCTACAGAAGACAATCTCATGTATGTACTTCACTTCTTAACCCTTCAGATACCGTCAATTAGAGACACAATAGTAAGACAATAGATAGGCCACCGGTGGTCGCTTGGGGATTCATGAATTAAACCTACGCTCGGTGGACGCACACTAATGAGTGTTTGAGCCGGAACTGTTTGACGAGCGGGCTGAGGGCGCTCAGAGATATCTTGTCCGTAAGCGGTGTCTATGTGTGCGTTGCTTGAGCACTGTGTATGTAGATTGAACTCTGTACCTGTATATTTTGTGATATAGCGCTCCAATTTTTCTAAGTGATAAGCAAGCTGCTTCTACTAGAATCTGTTACATCTTACCTTCCATCGCCTAGACAGTGATACGCTTTCTGTAAAAATTGTCAACACCTTATGGATCACTAGACGCGTGTCTTTTTCAGTTCGTAGACAAACGGCACAGTAATATGAAGCTCCGCCTTCGGCCATAGTCGTCAAAAACTCGTTTAAAAAAGGAGCCGAATCTAGACTAGAAGGAACCGGATCTGGACTAGTAGGAGCCGGATCTAGACTAGTAGGAGCCGGATCTAGACTAGTAGGAGCCGGATCTAGACTAGCAGAAGCCGGATCTGGATTATTAGACGCCGGCATTTTGATTAACTACTTATACAACTTTAGGCACTAGTAATAGACTTTTAAGTCGACCAAAGTTAGTGGAGTAAAAGATCACTGGTAGTTTTTCGTCTGATTAAATATTCATGTTAAAGATTTTCCATTTTCCGATTCTCTTGACAGAAAACTAATAAACTCAAAGATTAACGAACACGTAATAAAATTAAAGCTAATTTTTTATTCTTTATTATATTTATTGAAATGTTTTGTTTTATTTTCTATATTTAATTCATGAATTCCCAAGCGACCACCGGTGGCCGCGCATCTATTGTCTTACTATTGTGTCTCTAATTGACGGTATCTGAAGGGTTAAACGATTTATAAATTAAAAGTTTATAGTTATCACAGAACATTGTTCCCAAATAATCTGGGACAGGTCGATGATGATATTAAAATTTTCACTTTCACTCAATTATTTATGTGGCTCGACAATTTTTAATTTTCCGATTCTTAGAACGCTAAACCAATACCGAGGAAATACCCTCCCTCCATTATTCCATTATTGACAAACAAGTAATAAATTATTGTCTATTCGCATCAATGTTGCACTAAGTGAAAACTAAAAAAATCTATTAAAAATTGTATAAACTTATAAGTTTGACTAAGTACCTACTTTTTCCAAAACACTACATACATAAATATTATCTTTGTGTGTAGAAGTTTTATATGTCATTACCAGATTGTGAAAATGTAAAACTCAACAGCCAGAGGCGGCGTAAGGCGTGGGCGACGTGGGCCACTGCCTACGGCCTCGCGGTCCAAGGGGCCTCGCGCCTCGAAGGCCCGTGAACGCAAATATAGATATAATTACTCATCTAGCAATAAATAATAGGTAAAAGAAACCGGCTAGCAAGTATTTGGCAATATAAACCTACCACATTCGTTTTTTAACAACTTTCTGGCAAAATTTGCTGGTGTTGCGGGCGGTGAATGACGCGGGGAACCCTCACTTCGTCCACTGGGGATTTCCCATTCTGTTTGCTCCGTCTGTGTTCGCGCTTCTATACACATGCAGTCCCTCAGAAACCTTTCGAAGAATAATAAAAAAATCTCTCAACAAAATGCGTCCCCTGATGGATGACGCAACATCTATCAGGGGGCCTCGCAAAATATATCTTGCCCACAACAAATTTAGGTCTTGCCCCGCCACTGACAACAGCCATATCAAACAACACAACACGTGAAGATAAATGCATGCAGTTCTTTGAATGATCAATATTTAAAACGATTTATGCAACTAATTTACCTAGTTTGAGAAACAATCTGAACAAAGTTATCGTTTTAGGGATGTTTCATCGTAATCTCACCAGTCAATAATGAACTTTAATGTGTTTCAGAAAAAAATAATTTTAAAATTGCACTGAATCTTTCAGTGCAATTTGTTTTTTGTAAATAATGTAGGTAGTAGATTGGTCTGTATTATTAGCGAGGAAATTCGGGGAGTTCCCATGAGTTGATAGTGTTAAAAGTTTCTTTTAGTGTTACCGCAATAAAGTAGTCAAAAAATAAAAGGCTCGTTTTGACATTGTATTTTGACTATCTACCGGCTTGTCCCGTATCGTGTAACTCTAGCTACTACTAAAATAGATAAAATAGCTACTACTAAACCAAACCCCTAATTATTATTTTACTAGCTGCTCCCAGCGGCTTCGCCCGCGTGATAGCAGAAAATCATCCAAAGGAAACATATTTCCGAGATAAAATCCTATGTCCTATACCAGGACATGGTCTATCCCTGTACCAAGTTTCATCAAAATCGGTTTTGCCATTTAGGCGTGAAGACGTAACAAACAAACAAACAAACTTACTTTCGCTTTAAGTAAGGATTGTTTCTTTCAGTGTCTTTCCAAGTTACATTGTAGGGTGTTTCTCAAATGTCAAAATGGACCTTTTATTTTTTAACGAGTTTAAGAATATCATATTCCGTTCGTTTCAGTGAAGTCTATATTACAGCAGCTTGAGAACGAGTCTAAAGCGCTACGTGTCTAAAAGCTGCGTGGATAACGCTGGCCAAAAAAATTTTCCTACGGCTCATTGTAATTTGAATAGGGACCATTCATTTATTACGTAAGACGATTTAAGGGAGAGGGGGGTCGACCATATCTTATTTTTATAGTTCTTACTTAACCCTTCAGATACCGTCAATTAGAGACACAATAGTAAGACAATAGATGCGCGGCCACCGGTGGTCGCTTGGGAATTCATGAATTAAGATCTTAAAAGTAAGCATTTAAGATTTGGAAAGGCGCAAGTAAACAGCGTGAATGCTGATATGCACTTGGATGCGTACCTACAGGTAAACTTTTTTATAGGGCAACGGCACTGCACTTCTCTGCTTGTGAACTAAACGTTACTTTTTTGCTTTAAAAATAAACCTCAAAACCAAAAAGGTCAAAAACTGGTAAAAATCATCTTACGTTATAAATAAATGGCCCCATACCTAAAGCCGCACATAATAAACCAGTTGCATGATCTGCATAGTTTGTTTATTGCTTTTCATTATCCATTCACCACATAAACAATAATGATCTTTTTACACTACCTGCTCGATAATGTCGTTTTACACGTAATACAAACCTCACTTAAAGCAAGTCATTATTCCCAAAGGAGATAATGCAGTATGGCCGATCCCTATGGAATAATGAGATTTGAATTTGGAACATCAAAAATCGTCAAAATTGTGAATAAAAATGTACGTACATCGAACAAGTTGACTCTAAATTCGAACTGGACACTAACAAAAAGAAGAAAATAGAATAAAACCTGCATTATAGAAAATTGAAACTATAGAATCTTGGAGTAGTGAATTTTGTTTGTTTGATGAACTTGTAAATATAATACTTATATATCTCTAATATTTGGTCGACTAAATTGTCTTTTAATTATCTCACAGATGGTGTAAAAAGTAAAGTATGCAACACGGGGATAAAGCTGTCTTTGTCTTGGACGGCTTGAATTCCTCACTTAACTCAGGTTTCTTTATTAACTCATGAGTTAATTATATAAATCCCTCACTGACGTTCGGGATTAAACTTAGCAACCTTCGTTTCGTTCGGAATTCAACATGCCGCCCGCGACTTAAAGACACTGTTTTATCCCCTAGTCACATAAACTACTATTGTAAGAGATACTCAGTCTGATCGTCATCCTGAACCAACATTATGTGTATTATATTACATTGGACCGCTAAATCAAGAAATCGACAGAAGAAAACCAAAATCAAAAGTAGATCTCCCGATAAATCTGAAACGCTTGCAACACTGTTTGGCTTGTATAGAGTGGTACCTCTATAAGCCATAGATGTAGACCGCATTAGTTAGGCGATTTTTAAGCAATGAAGCCAGTGACAAACAAAACATTTGAATTGATAATGCAATAGGTGAACTTTAAAATACTCTCCAGTCTACGTCTACGATTCACAATTTCACATTATATCTTTATTAAACAAAAAGTTTGTAAAGCGCCGTATGCAACATCCATCTTGACGTACGTCCTGCTGTACTTCCCGCTGCTGGATGTAGCATACGCACCATCGTGCACGCATCCAGTCGCTGGATGTCACCGATTATACATACAGTGCGTTCCAAATGAGAATAGGATCGATTGCATGTTGTGACGTCACGATTTACTGTCTAATCGAGGAAAGAAATTTTTAAACGTTAACTTTTTTAACGAAAAATTTAATTTATTTACGAACTGTGAACGAAAAAAGTTTAATTAGAGTCCAGTTCTTCAATTTTACTCATCTCTGAGTTCCTCAATTTTGACAAAATTTCTTTGATTTGACAGTAAATCGTGACGTCACAACATGCAATCGATCCTATTCTCATTTGGAACGCATAGTACATGTAATTTAATTCATGAATCCCCAAGCGACCACCGGTGGCCGCGCATCTATTGTCTTACTATTGTGTCTCTAATTGACGGTATCTGAAGGGTTAATGATTATTGTGAGAAAACGTTTTTAAATTAAACGAATTTTAGTTCTTTTTAATGAAAACTTTATAATTCTTGGGTTGTATGATCTTATCATTCCAAAATTTCATTGGCATACTTGAAAATGTGTGGTTGTACATTCATACCTTTTTTGCACCTGACAGCCCTGATTTTATTGCATTTTCTTTCTAATATTAAACGAATTTTAGTTATTTTTAATGAAAACCTTGTACTTCTTGGTTGTACGATCTTTTTATCTCGAAATTTCTTTGGAATATATTCTTTTTTGTAATTTTATCTTCGTACGTTCACACCTTTTTCGCACCTAGCAGCCCTTTCCTGCTGTAGAGCAAGTCAGCAAGCCTACGCACGATCCAGCACACTCAATCTTCTCGATGTTCGTAGTGGCAGGGGAGTTTGCTGGATCGAAAATCCATCGTGCACGTCCAGCAAGCAATTAATAATATTTATTTATTTTATAATTTATGTACACACAACATACAGAAGAAGATAACACAAAAATAAAACTTTGTACAAAGGTACTGCTTATTTCAAAAATAAATTTCTTCCAGCAGACCTGCGAAAGGAAAGATTAAAAGAAATGTAGACAATAGTTTGCAGAAATAAGTAAAGAAGAGTTCGTGAAGTCTTAGATTAAACTAATAAATACTTATATAACTATATATACCCTATACTAAAAATAAATACATAATATAAATATATTTATATACAAATATGTTTATCACAGAAGAGAGGAAAGATAGTGCTCTTTTACTTGAGTCTTAAAGAGAGAAATAGTAATAATGATTGACGTACGACAAGCCTACGCATAGGACTTTTGCATCGTGCGCTTTTAAAGCGCCGTACGCACCATCCATCTTGACGGTCGTCCCGCCAAGGCCATACAGATTAAATCAACGATAAATTAGGGCTGCCAGGTGCAAAAAAGGGGTGATCGTACGACAATACAACTACTAAAAATCTGATACCAAGGAAATTTTAAAATAAAAAGATCGTACAGCGAGAGAAATACAAAGTTTGTATTCAAAATAACTAAAATTCATTTAATTTAAGCACGTCCTGTCAGAATAATGGTTCTTTTTGCACCTGGCAGCCGATTTATCGTTGATTAAATCTGTACGGCCTTGGCGGGACGTACTTCAAGATGGATGGTGCATACGGCGCTTTAAACGAAGCCAACGATAGAGCTGTCCAGGTGACTAAATATTGGTCGGTCAACATTTTAGTCGAATCGACACGAGAAGAATAGAAACTAAAGAAAAAAAAAAACAAATAAAACGAAACAACCTTTTTTACATTTAATATGTAACAGAATATATTGATGTTTATATATTTGCGCATTTGCTTAATTTATTAACTAATCATAACATAGATTATCACGCTTATTGCACAAAAGGTAAGGCTCAAAGTACTATGCGTTCCAAATGAGAATAGGATCGATTGCGATGTTTTGACGTGACGTCGTACTGTCAAATCGAAGAAATTTTGTAAAATTGATGAACTCGGAGATGAGTAAAATTGAAGAACTGGATTCTGATTAAACTTTTTTCGTTCAAAGTTCGTAAATAAATAAATTTATCGTAAATTAATAAAAGTTTAAAAATTTCTTTCCTCGATTTGTCAGTAAATCGTGACGTCACAACGTGGCCATCGATCCTATTCTCATTTGGAACGCATAGTACATAGCATAATGCACTATGCCAAATGTATAATATACAAACCTAATATGAGCCAGAAAAAGGTCGCGCGTCTTCCGAGGAATCCTCGCGCATTCTCGAGAATTCCCTTAGCTACAAAATTGACGCTTCCACTCCATTCCGCGGCGGTATCATTTTTTTTTTATCTGATGTAAACTAGTACTTGACTGCAATCCCACCTGATGGTAAGCGGTGATGCAATCGTTGATGGTGAGGCGCAATAGTTTATTTAGAGCCTATTCACTCTAGCCTTGAAGACGCTCAAATTGTAATCGGACGGGAAGACCGCAGCAGGCAAATTGTTCCAGTCCCTCGATGTACGTGGAGCCTAAGGCCCCGTTAGGCTTGAGCTGCGTTACGCACGGGCAGGCACCCGTCGCGTGACGGTTACCAGACGGCTGGACGGCGAGTTACCCACGTCATCCACAAGCCCACGTGGCTGGAAATCAGGCTGGGGATCCCGGCGGCTGGGGCGTGAGGGCGTCCGTTCTTTCACGCGTGTCAATGCCAGTGCAAGATCTTGCTTGAAGCGTAGTAGCGCCCATGGCGAGTCCTCTAGCTCAACCAAGTCAAACATGCAGTTCCTGGGTTGCTTGTGGCTCACTGTCTTCGTTGTATTAGATTCTTTTTTTTTTTCATGATTTTCCAGCTTTTCTCACCGTTTAAACCTTTCCTGCACTTCCACGAATATTTCAAGACTAAAATTAGCCAAATCGGTTCAGCCGTTGTAGAGTTTTAGCGTGATTAATAGAATTCCAATTCATTTTTATTTATATACATTAGTCTAAAAATGCTCAATCCTATGCGTTCTAAGACCATGCCAAATATTTTCTAGAATTCCCACGACTTTTGCGGACATCGATCAGTCCCTATGGTTTTCCTGACAACTCCTTGGGGCGCGCGGGAACAGTGCGCGCCGTCGATGACTCGGGCTCGGTCCGGACGGTCTTTTTTTACTTTAATGGGGAAAATCATCCAAAGACAACCTTGGGTGTAGTGGGAGATAGTGTCAGACTTTTACTGACTAAAAACCCAGCCCGTTCCTTCTAGCTTTCATACCGGAGCTCGAGCTATTCTTTCGAAACTCATCCTGGCCCTAGTTTCGAAACTAACCCTCGCTACACATTGCTAAGTCTTCAAGCCCACGCCTACGGTGGCCGGAAATCGGGATCGGAATCCCGGCGGCGGCTGGGGCGAGGACTGTTGCTACACATACCGCCTGCCACTCCTCGCTTCGGACGACGACCTCCATATAGATCTACGCTTTGAAACATGCAATATTTAGCTTCACTTGTTTGACTGACCCACATTTTGAAAATAAATTCAAGTGATTAATTGGTCAATTTGAAATAAATGTTTCTGATTTCCTTTTGGTTTTGCTGATATCTCTTTGTAGTCTCTAGTCTTGATCTTTGTCGGACGGCAAGCTACTCGTTGCTCGCCGTCTCCTGTTTTTTTTTTTCGGTGGGTAATATTCTTCCAGATGATAACTCCCACCCTTGGGCGGAGTGTCAGAGTCTCACTGACTAAAAAAAACCCACCCCATTCCTTCTAGCCTCTTCATACCGGGGCTCAAGTTTACTTTCAGAAACAGTCTCTTGGCCCCAGTAGGCTTCGACCCTGCTGGGCCCTGCTGCTGACAACTCCTTGAGGCGCGCGGGAACAGTGCGCACCGTCGACGACTTGGGCTCGGTCTGGACAGTTACCAGACGGTCGGACAGCGAGCTACCCATTGCTCGCAGTCGCTCGCCGTCTGCTGTGGCAGCTTCCGCATTTATTAGGAGTCTCGTGCGCGAGTTCTATGCGAGCGGTCACGAATGTGTGATTCTGCGATAATGTCTGTCGATACGATTAAGTGTGCGAACTGTAACGTGGTGATTTCGGAAGTCCTTGCGTTTATTCGTAATAAACATGACGTGATGGACAACGAAAGTCTCATAAGAATATGCGTGTCGGCGTTTTCTAAGGAGGAAATCGACGAGGCAAAGAAATTGCTATGCAATACGACGAAGATTGGTAAACGATTGAAGTCGAGGCGAAAAGACAAAAAGGAAAAGGATTTGGAAGACATGATAGCGGTTTTCAAAACTATAGACCCCGATCAATTGCCCGTTTTTGTCGCCTACGAGCTACACAAACTGCCCCCTGTGTGTTTCGATCACGTAGACGTTACGAAACTACTAAAGGACCTGTTAATTTTGCGTGCGGAATTAAATGATATTAAACATAATTGTGTCACTAAGAACGACTTAGAAATGGCTCTGAAAGAGAATAATATCATACAATCTTCTGCTAATCAGTTAATAAATCCGATATTTAACTCAAACGTGAATAAAATTAGAGGAGGAGGGTGTAACTATAACTTAAGCAGTGGACCGTTTGGATTGTCGCCGCACCTACCGTCACAACATTCACAGCTGATCGATTCTGACCCTCATTCGCATACGCAGCTAACGAGTGTCGATGATGGACCGAAGTATCGCTCTCTCGTTCACTCTCACGCACAGGTGCTACCGGCTGTCGATGAGTCAGCTACTGCTCCAAGTAACTCGACATTCGTTGAAAACACGGATAACGCGAATACGAATATAATGCAATCAATGCAGAGTAATAAAACTATGGTGGACGTATTAATGCAAGGTGAATGGCCTAAAAATTGCTCTAAAGATGGCTGGACGTTAGTTCAAAATAAAAAGTCAAAGAATCGCTTTGAAGGTAAAACGGGAACAGCAAGTCCTAATGCAAACTTTAAATTTAGGGCTGCTGATTCAAAAATTCCGCTGTTTATTACGAATGTTGACAAAGAGACTACTGAAAAAGACATTTGCGATTATATACAAAATAAGACGCAAGAAATAGTACATCTACAGAAAATTAATATGCAATCAGAAAAACCGTATAATGCATTTAAATTGTTTGTCTCAAAATACAAATTAAATAAATTCTTTGATGACAAAATGTGGCCTGAGGGTATACGGTTTAGACAGTTTATTTACTTTAGGAAAAATACAATAAAAGTAAATAAGCAGCAAAGTGTTGAAAATATAACAAACACATAATGGGTTGTATGTCGAACGTTAAATTATGTACATTCAACTGTAAAAATATATTTCGTTCAGCGGATTGCGTTCGTCAATTATGTGCACAAGCCGATATTTTAGCCTTACAAGAGACCTGGTTACTGCCCCACGACGTGCCTTTCCTAGCGACCATTGATGGAGACTTCGCGTACACTGGGAAATCAGCAGTGGACACTTCTCAAGGTGTTCTGGTTGGAAGACCGTTCGGAGGTGTTGGGCTGTTGTGGAGGAAATCGTTATTTGCGTCGGTAACGGTTATAAATTGTGTCAGTGATCGTGTCGTGTGTATTAAAATAGCGCAGGGCGAGCGGTCTTTGCTAATATTTAGTGTGTACATGCCCACCGATTGCGCCGAAAATCTTACTGAGTTTACGAGTTGTCTAAGTGAAATCATCTCAGTGATTGAGAGCAGTGAAGTGGAGTCGGTCTTTGTGTTGGGAGACTTTAACGCGCACCCAGGGACACGATTCTCACGTGAGTTACTTTTAACGTGTGTTGATCAATCATGGTCTTGCGTTGATACAGAACTTTTGCCGCAAGACTCGCATACTTTTACTAGCTCAGCCAATGGTTCCCTCCGCTGGCTGGATCACTGTATTGTCACGGAGGCCGCCAGGCATTTGGTAAATAGTGCGTCTATTTTGTATGGCGTTTACGCCTCGGACCACATTCCGTTATTAATAGAATGTAACATTAATCTTATCAAACCCAAAATGATTGAATCTAACATTTATTGTAACAAGGTTGTGTGGGGTGAGAGGGATTTAGAACAGATAAATAAGTATCTTGATTACTGTAATAGCAACTTAAAACAAATGGATTTTCCTCCAGAATTTTGTAATTGTGCTGATAATATGTGTCACAATCCTGAACATCAGTTGATGATAGATAGGATGTATAATAAATTGATTTGTATTTTGAAAAAAGGAGCCGAACTTTCCCATGCCGGTTCAGTTATGAAGCGTCATAAGGGAAACTATGTGGTGGGGTGGAATAAACACGTCCGCGAGGCTCACCGTGATGCCCGACTGTGTTATCAAACGTGGTTGTTGTACAACAAACCGACTTCTGGTTTTATTTATGAAAACATGTGTGCATCGCGAAAACTTTTTAAAAATAAAATTCTAGCTAAACATATTGCTCTCGAGGATGGTCAGTTTGGTTTCAGACCAAATTTGTCAACGGATAGTGCAATTTTATGCCTTAAGCAGACTGTCCAATATTATACGGACAGAAAGACTCCAGTTATAGCATGTTTCTTGGATTTATCGAAGGCGTTCGACCTGGTCAATTATGACCTGCTCTGGCATAAGCTCACTCATGACACTACTGTCCCGGCTGATGTGATATCACTGTTTAGATATTGGTACAGTACTCAAAAGAATAAAGTTAGATGGGCTGACGCTTATTCTGATATGTATGGGCTGGATTGTGGGGTGAGGCAAGGGGGTTTGAGCTCTCCTCGTCTTTTCAACTTATACATAAACAAACTGATAGGTGGGCTCAGTAGCACTAATATTGGTTGTCACGTCGACGGTGTTTGTATGAACAACATCAGCTACGCTGATGACATGGTGTTGTTGAGCCCATCTATTGGTGCAATGAGAACGCTTCTCAAAGTTCGTGAAAGTTATGCGGTGGCCCACGGGCTCAAATACAATACCGATAAGAGTGAATGGCTAGTTTTTAAATCGGGTACTTTAACCTACAAACAGCTGCCTGAACTCTTACTCTCTGGGTCTTCTCTAATTCGGGTTTCGAAGTTCAAGTATTTGGGTCATTGGGTCACTGATGACTTTAAAGATAATGTTGATATAGATAGGGAGCGCAGGTCGCTGGCTGTCCGCTGCAACATGCTGGCCCGCAGGTTTGCACGCTGTACTGACTCTGTCAAAATAACGCTTTTTAAGGCGTTTTGTCAGTCGTTTTACACGTGCAGCCTGTGGACCAAGTATACCCAGCGGGCATACAGCGACCTGCGCGTACAGTACAATAACGCATTCAGGGTGCTTTTGGGGTTGCCGTGGCGATGTAGCGCATCAGGGATGTTCGCGGAAGCATGTGTTGACGGGTTCGCCGCGATCATACGGAGGCGATGCGCTTCCATGCTGGAGCGCCTGCGTTCCTCCTCCAATGGCATCCTGAATGTCTTTGCAGACAGGTGGGACTCCCCTCTCTTACAAAGGTGGATAAGTGTCCAGACGCACTTATCGAATTAAACTAATGAACCATTGTAACAAAAATGGTTCATTGGTTGTTTATTATTATTATTTAATTAAATACTAACACTAGGTTAAGTTGTTCTATTACTAACACATATGGATGTTTTATCTGAATTAAATATTTTGAATTTGAATTACTTCCTCTTCCAGCCATGCGAGACCTTGAGATGCTGCGTCAGGTTGATCCTGGACTTGAACATCTTGTTGGGACACTCGGGTGCACGTACTAGCACGGACGGCGAGCTAATCCTCGCTCGCCGTCTCCTGAGGCAGCTTCCGCATTACTTCCTCTTCCAGCCATGCGCCACCTTCAGATGCTGCCTGAGGTTGATCCGTGACTTGAACATCTTGTTGGGGCAGTGCGGACACTCGACGGAGGACTCCGGGGGGTGCACGTACTTACTGTGCTGGTGCAGGCACAGACGGGACTTGAACTCCTTGCCGCAGACCTGGCACTTGTGGATCTTGTTGCCTGGAATGTGAAGTAGAAATGTTAGTCAAACTAGCTTTGAATTTACTGGTACGACGGATTTCTTTTTTAGGTGGGATTAAACTAGTGCTTGACTGCGATCCCACCTGATGGTAAGCAGTGATGCAATCATTGATGATAAGGCGCACTAGTTTATTAAGAGCCTATTCACTCTAGTCTAAAGACACCTTAATCATAATCGGTCGAGAAGACCGCATGAGGCAAATTATTCCAGTCCTTTGATGTACGCGGTATAAACGAAGAAGCGAAATGCTTAGTCCGTACCTCACTTTTGATACCTATGCTCGCTGGACGTACACTAATGAGCGTTGGAGCCGGAACTGTATCTATGGTTGTGTTGTGAGAGCGCACACAGTATGTAGATTGACTTCTGTATCTATGTCCTGTACCTGGTGAGACACACTAGTTTTTTTCACTCTAGCCTTGAAGACATCTAAATTATAATTGGACGAAAAAAATCATTCTCTCGTGTCAGACTGTTCCAGGGCTCTAGGGATCTCTTTCGAATCACCCATGGCTCCAGCAAGCTCGACCCTGCTGGGCCTTTACGGTTGCTGACAATTCCTTAAGACGCGCGTGCAACAATTCGCGCCGTCGACGACTTGGGCTCGGTCCGGAAGGTTACTGAACGTCCGTCCGCAAGCCAGCGCATGGTCAGAATTCAGGATCGGGATCCCCACAGAACAGAAAATATAGGTAGAAGTGACCCTAACGTGGCTAAGCACGGGAACCAGTGTCGCCAAACTCACACATTTGCGTATCAAATTGTACATTACACACATAAAAAACAGTAATATGATTGGCTACGAAGCTACGAATTACAAACTTAACTTTTACAAATCATATTCTTATTGTTTTCATAAATTAGGTCTTATTACAACGTAAGAAAGTTGTTATTATTTGACATGACACAAACAATAAAGAAGTTTTTCGTCTAAAAACCAATTTACAACGAGTTCGGCTACTCAACGCTAGATGGCGCTGTAACCAATTTATTCTATGAAGAACGCTAGTGCCTTTGAAATAGATGCTATATTCACCTGCACATGTAATAGACGAATCTCGCTTGATGTTGACACGCTCGCGATATCCAAGGGCACTTCCTCTACTTTTCTTTATTCTGTGGGGATCCCGGCTAAACTCCGACAGATAGGGTCTCGAATGCCTCAGGTACGGATCGCTAGTCTACTGTCCACGGATACGTAGCGTCATAGACGCGTATTCGTCATTACACGCTTGGTGTACGCCTTCCCACAGAGGCAACGACACGACGTTGCAGCTTCGTCGACAGTTTTATAGTTTAGTAAAGTCTGTCTAAAAAGTCAAACGACTTGGGAATTTTATATAACATTTAATCATTTAAAAATTACTTATATTCGATACTTTTTATAAGGTATTAGTCTATTAGTAAACAATGATCAAGATCTCTTAATCAACCTTGATTATTGAACCAGTTTTGACTACGTCAGATTACATTTTTCCCTAATAGTTACCCAAGTCGTTGACTTTTTTTTTATTGTTAATTGTTTCGCACTTGACCTCCATCTCACCCGATGGAAAGCGACGATGCGGTCGACGATGGAACTTTTTACATAGAGTGAGACTCTAACTGTCACTGCACCACGGGCTTCAAAAAAACGCAACTTCAAGCTTCATTTTGAGGCGACCTTTTTTTGTGGCTGGTGTGGACACAAGAGGTGCCGCGCGCTTCAGCTGTTTTTTGCGGTGGCTTCTAGCTTTTTTTTGAGGTTCGTGTGCGTAAGCCTAAAAATTAAGAAGACAACAAACTAGAAGTAACAGAACACTAACCTGTAGGATGCACATTCCTCTTGTGATTAGACAGATACTTCACCGACCTAAACTTCTGCCCGCAGAGCTCACACTCCTCGGAATCCTCGATAGCCTCATGAACCAACTTCACATGCTCCCTCAACGTCAACCTGGACTTGAAATTCCTGTTACATCTCCCACAAGTCAAAACCACATCAGGTTTCCGATGCTCGTTCATCAAATGCTCTTTTAGACAGTACTTTGGTAGTTCCAGCAAGCATATCGGACACACTACAGGTTCTAATAAGTCTTCCTGATCTTCCAAGAAGTACTTCTCCTCCACTTCTCTCATAATTTGCTGGAATGTTTTCCGTTTACGGACTTTCGGCTCTGGTTGACATTCTTGCCGATGTATCAGCAGAAGTTTCCGTTCTTGGAATGTATTCTGACAGATGTGGCATTTGAATAGGACTCTTCGGTAGGTGTGAGCGTTGATCATGTGGTCGGAGAGTAGGTTAGGATCGAAGTCTTCGAGGCAATGGAGGCAGATCATGTGTCCGGTTTTTGGATCCATCATGGCGTCGGTTGAGTTGAATTCGATTGGTTCTTGGTTAGTTTGGACGCATTGTGCCAGCTCTAGCAATGCCCTGGAAGTTTGAATTGTTATCTTTTAATCTTTTAGGGGCCGTACCATGATATGTTAAAATGTAAGTCATGCAAGCGAGAAAGTGGGATAAAGCTATACACCCTTTAGAATTGCATCACTCGTCAAATGGATCGCCATTAGAGCTAGTGTTGGCAGCACCGATTTCAATGGCACAAAACTAGGGAATGCAAATCTCGCGAGATTGGGGCTCGAGCGAGATCTCGCGAGATTACGAATATCAATATCGCGAGATCTCGCTAATTTCGAGATCTCGCGAGATTGGCAGTTTTGTGTTTTTTTTTTCAAATTTGAATAAATTAGTTAAAAAATAATAATAATTGTGAGTATTATAAGATAACCATAAGCGCGGGCTTGCGGACGGTGAGCAATAGGTAGTTTTCTGTCAAACCGTCCGGTAACTGTCCGGACCAGACCCAAGTCGTCAATGGCGCGCACGGGGTCGAAGCCGGCCAGGGTTAGTTCCGAAACGTAGCTCAGCCCCGGTATGAAAGACAAGAAGGCAGTAATAGTCTGACACTATCTCCCGCTCCGCCCTAGGGCGGGAGATGTCATTTGGATGATTTTTACCCACCAAAAAATATTAGATACTTAAACATTTTTATTTTCACGAAATTTTTCGATACATTTTTTGCATCAAGCATTGTTTGACATATCAGTCTATATTTTTTTAACGTCCGTGTCAATCGGCGCTTCAAATAGGACGTTTTTATGCTCGAGTACAATCTCGTTAATCTCGCGAGATCTCGCCTTTTTTTCGTCCGAGATCAATCTCGCCAAATTCCCTACACAAAACTGCTGTCAACTGTTGGAAGAATATTTGAAAGTTACAGCCATTGACGTCTACAGAATTTATATAAAAACTGTGTACAACCCTAGCAGCCTCTTCTTTGGACAGACGAACGGCTGAATAACATCTTCTTAGTGTGTTTTTGATTACTGAAAACTTATTTACATAAATAATATAGTTGTGATTTGCTTCTAAATTTTATTTACATAATCATTGCCAAAACAGAAAAAAAAAGCTTATCTGTATTAGTTAACAATTTTATTGTGATTAGGCCTCCATTCTGTCCTACATCTAAACAAAAATGAAATGTTTTTTTTGTAATATCAAATTATGATAATTTCTAATATGTTTCTAAATATGGTCAAACGCGAGCCTATAAACAATAAATAAAAAATATCTCATAATAAACCCAATAACGCTCTCTTCTCGACACGAAAAGCCTCTTATCCCGAATTAGAGCTTGGCACCACCTCAATAATGCGGTAGAAAATTAAGAAAATAGTCTTATTAGGATGTAAATAAAAAATGTTTGGATAACTTACATTGTATTGTAATGTTCCTCATCTTCTTCCTTTATTTCAGCCTTCACTGTCACTCCCAGATCGTAGCTGCTGCCCTCCATTGGGTCGGCATCTATTTCCATGATGTTCTGATCTGTATATTACAATAAATTGCGAAAAACAAGTGTTTTTTCGCTACTCCTTTTCATAGCTTCAAAACGTCAACAAGAAATCAATTTGACGGGTAGTGATGGGACAACTAACTTATTGTGAAACGGGTTTTTATCGATAATTTTTGACAATATAGTGCGACATGTATATAAAATAACGAAATAGAATTCTAGCATGACATTCTTACAGTGCGTTTCACTTAAGACGTTCTTTTGGCGTAATGTTGGCTCCCCTGTCTGTCTACATAAAAAAGAAGGGAAAAAGGAAAGAGTTGCCTACTCTACCAAAATTGTTCCCCGAAATGCGCAACGAAATCGATTTTAACAGTAGTTGCAGCACTTTTTGGAGAATTATGAGAGGAATGGGACTTTATTTAAAAAAAGCAGGTCTAAAAGGACGTTGTTATAGTGAGATACGATATTGTGGCATGGCGTTTTCGGTATTTGAAAGAATTGCGTGACAATCGGAATGGAGCCCAGCACCCTATACTTTATTCAAAAATAGTAAAAAGAAAAACAAGAAAAACGCAATAGTTAAAAGTAACGAAATATAAGGTAATCTCCCTAATATTAAGTAATTTAATTGCTAAAAATATTGCCGTAATGTTGGCAATACGGAAAAACAGGGTACTGTTTTTCCGTATTGCCAACATTACGGCAAAGGAACGTCTTAAGTGAAACGCACTGTACTACTCTGTCAAGAAAGTACCGGGAAAAGATCAATAATACACAAAATGTCTGTTATTCATCCAAATTTATTTTATCACCTTCAAAGTATGCTCCTTTAGAAACGATACACTTGCGCCAACGAATAATCCATTCATCAAAACATTTTTTAAACGCTGCTTCCTGAATTGAGTTCAGTTCTCGCCGCGAATTCTCCTTTATGTCTTCTATCGATTGAAAACGGGTGCCACGAAGTGGTAATTTGAGTTTAGGAAAAAGAAAAAAGTCAGCAGGAGCCATATCTGGTGAATATGGTGGTTGCTGGATGGTATTTGTTGAATGTTTGGTCAAAAATTCGTTCACAATGATAGCCTTGTGCGAAGGCGCATTGTCGTGGTGCAAAATCCAAGAATTTTCTTTCCACAAATCTGGCCTTTTTCGTCGAATTTGATCTCTTAAACGCCGCATAACGCTCAAATAATATTCTTTATTTACCGTTAGACCTTCCGGTAAGAATTCAGAGTGCACAACACCGCGATAGTCAAAGAAAACAGTCAACATGACTTAGACTTTTGATCGACTTTGGCGTGGTTTTTTCGGTTTCGGATCAGTTGGAAGGCGCCACTCCGAAGCTTGTTGACTAGTTTGCATGTCAAACTCGTAAACCCACGTCTCGTCACCAGTAACAATGCGTTTCATTAATGTTGGGTCCGAACTGACTCGTTCTAGCATGTCCTCAGCGACTTTCATGCGATTGAGTTTTTGGAGAAAATTCAGATCTTTTGGGACTAGCCGAGCAGCAACATGTTTCATACCCAAATGATTAATTGAAATGGTACGGATCGACTCGTGAGATACAGAAAGTTCGGCGGCTATCTCTCTCAGAGTTGAATGGGGATTTTCAGTCACTATTTCCTTCACTTTTGCGATGTTAACTTCAGTTGCAGACGTTGACGGCCTACCAGAGCGAGGCAAATCTTCCATCACATCTCGACCGCTTTTGAATGCTTTGAACCACTCATAAGCACGAGTTTTTGATAAAGTCGATTCACCGTAAGCCTTCTGTAACATTTTCAGTGACTCCGAACACGAGATTCCATTGGCGATGCAAAATTTAAGAGAAACTCTTTGTTCGATATTTTTGTCCATTATGAAATTCGCAATACACACTATATATGATAATACTAAAACCCAGCACTGTATTTAATATAAATAACAGATGCAACTCAAACTCCGCGCCAAAATGGAAAACAGTTGTGCCAATCTAACAACTACAAAAAAACAAAAATTTGAATTTGGAACCATAAACAAATCATCCATTCCCGATACTTTTTTGACTGAATGTATATAAGAGTGAGTTTCTTATGAAACGGAGATGGTCGGAGTGCAGCAGAAAAGAGCAGTGAAATACTTTATACTTGCACAAGTGTTTCTATTACTGTTTCTGCACCGGGTAGTGCAGAAACAATAATTAATGCACAAGGCATTAAATCCGCCTTTGTACAGTATTATGTGCATAAAGCTTTAAATAAATAATTAAACAAATATAAATATAACGTGAAATAAAAGTAAGAACAATAAAATTAAGGAATTTATATTCATTTTTTATAAATACCTACGTTTTATATACAAACATACAAAATAATAAATTATTATAAAGGAACGAATTACATCTTAAACATTTTGTACTGAACACCTATAACATACGATCTGTTTAGAATATCGCACACTGCTTTAAATTCTTCTTTACTTCTGAATTTGTAGAAAACTTTGTCGGATTTCCATTTTGTGCTGAACCCCCGATCTGTGAAGAACGGTTCATTCGTCTGAATGTCTAAGGGCTCTTCTGTTACTGGCAACACAAGCCTGCGAAAAGAAAATGCAGTAAAGAAATCAATAAAAATTGTTTGAGTTTGTAAAGCGTTGCTATATCACCAATGTGGTTCTGCCTAAATGTATCACATCGACTACGTTACGTTAGTGGGTAATGAACGCATCAGCGCATTGATTGATGCAGCTGAACAGGAGTATTTTACGTGGAGCGACAGTCGGAGGCGTTAAAAGGAGGCATTATGTTAAACAGTGACGTCTTCGCTTTATTGATGATGATAACTGTTCATTGAAAGATATGGTATTTACCTGGTAGCGTGTAAGAACATTCTGTGCGGCGTGCTGTCTGCCGTACCACTGTACGTGTAGTCACCAAGGATCGTGTGTCCAACCGCTCTGCAGTGCACGCGCAGCTGGTGACGTCTACCTGTATATATGTGTATAGGAATTAGTAACAAAGTCATGGCATGTATTAAAACAAACAAAAATTACACTAAGATAGGCGCCAGATAAACTAGGAATAACGGTAGTTGACCCTCCTACATTTGTTGACATTCTTAATTTAAAAAACGAAAAATAAAGACAAAGCTATCTTGAATCGACACTATCGCGATCCTTGACGTTTTCTAATAATGAAAAACAGATAATTGCTGTTTTTTCGGTTATCTACGCAGAGATATTAGAAAAGGTTCAATTTACTTTAATTCACGTTTACCTGGCACCTTGTATAGCTCCACTCTTGTTTATAATAAACTTCACTTGTACCCACACAACGTTAGTTCTACTTACAATGTGTCTACGAGAACAGCATTTTTTTGTGAATTAACGACACGGTTTGCCCAGTAGTTGAGCAATGGTTGTCTAATATTCGTGAGATAATTTTATTAAATATCCTTTAAATTTTAATATCGTTCGTTATGTGACAGTAACATCTACTACTATAACGCTAGACAGAATCAATTAAGGTCTTTCTGTTTAATAGCTAATATGGTGTCCTACAGCTGAGCAAGGGCCTGACCCTTCTCTTTTCAAACTTCTCTGTTTTGGACAATCTCTAACAAAGATTGCCCTACGAACATGATCACGTCGTCACACCTTCACTGCAGTCGAATTCGAAGACATCATCCTTCGCCGACCAATTAAAGTCTTATTAAAATTAAATAGTTTGGTGAAGTAGACGGTGGTGGCTTTCATATCTATATCAGAAATAGACGGTGGTGGCTTTCATATCTATATCAGAAATCTAATTTTTTTTTTTAATTTCACATAGGCCTACATGGGCACTTATAAAACGTCAGAAGCTAGTGCACGGTTTCAATTGGTCGTTTTTTATGGAGAAGAATCGGCAAGACACTCCAAGAAAATCCAAGAAGTTACCTGTAATTGGCTTCAACAGTAGAACAGTGACTGGGTTATTCTCATAATAGCCAGTCTCTAGCCTCAGCGCGCGCGTGTGTACGTGCCGAGACTGCGTACATTTGGCCGATGCTTCACTCGTAGTTAGAGCAGACATCTGATGACTAGAGTCCGCTGTAGATGGATCAACGCCTTTAAAAGAAAAGATGCGTGTTTTAATATCAATGAATGTAACCAAGCGTACACATCTTATTAAAAAAATGTCTTCGTCCCTTTTTAGTTTTAATCTCAATCATTAAGTTCCAACTTCCTCGGAATCATTGTCAAAAATGCTCAAGTAATCTTGAGGTCTTAAATTTTGGGCACCAGATAACTGTGGAATAAAGTAAATCGACGTTTTCTTAATATCTCTGCGTAGGTACCCAAATAACAAATAATGAACTGCATTTCATTACCAGATCATGTAAAGTCTATCAACCATCCTGCGAGCAACCATCAACAGGACTCCCCAACATTAAATTCAATATCAGCAACTTCAAAAGTGACATGCCCTCGAACAATAGCCAGATAGAACTTCGTGGTAACTCGCTTCTCGAACAGCTTCCCTGCTCGGGCGGCAAAGAGCTTGTTCTTGGCTATGCACAGAACGCCACTGGTCGCGTAGTCCAGTCGTTGAACGAAGTGAAGAGGAAACACTGATGACGATAAGTGAGAGTCTGGCTTCGCTATGTGGTACGTCACTGTGTTCTGCAAAAGAAGAGCGGCTTTAAAACTTCTTTTTTTTCTTTTAGGTGGGAATATTATCCAATGACATCCCCCGCTGACTAAAAACCCACTCCTGATCCTATGGTGTACAGTATGCATGTCACGTATAGTGCGTAGATAGGCCGCTAGGTGGTGGGGTAGTCAACCCTCAATTGTGAGCTAGCCACCGAGCAAGTCGAACGTGTCAGACCGAGTTCCGGACACCGTAATAAATATATAAAGTGTAGCGTGTGTTCTTGAACACCACAGTTCCTTCGTTGCCTTTCGTACCGGGGCCGAATCTTCCTTTCAGTTAAGGTGTGCAATAAAGTTGTATAATAATAATAATAATAATAATGTGTGGGTTGTCCTTGGGTGCACTAGTATAGCGCGTACAGGGATAATCGTCGGTTGGTATCACGTTCCAGTATAGTAACCAAAAGGGCCTCTGCGAGTTGGTTTCGGCCCCTCGTACGCCTCTCAAAGGCCCAGGACCTCAGGGTCCTGAGATTAATAAAAAAAAAAAAATATAATAATAATAAACCCTTGGCTCCAGTAGACTTCGACCCCACTGGGTCCCTATGGTTTGCTGACAACTCCTTGAGGCGCGCGTGGAACAGTACGCTCTGTCGACGTCTTTGGCTCGGTCTGGACGCTTACCGGTCAGTCAGACTGCGAGCTACCCATTGCTCGCCGTCCGCAAGCCCACGTAAACTTCACTTTAAGTAAACCTTTCAAAATAGGATAACAGGATGCGATTGATTTCCCCGTCCTCTTTCTACCATCGGACAACCCCAACAACATCTGACCGACATTTTGACAATTCAAAAGTGCCTGTAATTGGTCACCTTTCCGTTGTTCAAACCTGTACGGTCCGGACTAAGCGTTTCACTTCATCATTTATACCGCATCGGCGTACATCAAAATACAGAATTAATTTGTCTGCTACGTTCACCTCGACGGATTATTATATAGGTGTTTTAGGCTAGAGTGAATAGGCTCATAATTATTGGTAAAAAAATATATTTTTGGGACATTATTTGTATGACAGATAATATTCATATGAAACGCTTCTAAATTATATTCCAGAATAACAATAAAGTTTACAAAGTTAGTTTCATACATAAGTAGTTAGAGTCTATTGCCATAAACAGAATATAAGTGATTAGATTTTATTAGAAATTCTAGATAGAAAAACCAAGGGATCATTTCCTCGACCTATGAATCGAACTCAGGACCTAGGGTCAGCAGTCCCACTTGTTATTAAGAAACTGTCAAATTATTGTCGCACTGTATTCGTTCGATATCGATATGCTTAATTTTCTTATCGATTCCAACAACAAAAACACAGCACTAAGGTCTATGCACCGGCAACTTGTAAACAAGGATAACCTAACCCTCTAACTAAAGTATTATATTTTAGGTTAAATATGCGTTTAATTTAGCTTACCTTTTCGTTTTTATCTTCTGAATTAATATACATATCAAAAGGTTTGTTTATGACCAAAAAATTCTCGCTTTCATAGAGCCTTTCGACCGCCATCTTTATCAACAATTTTTTTCTGTAACCGCAAAAAATGCGTTCACCGAATCAAATAGAAAAATTGTCCAATAAAATATTTTCATTCATTATCCACGGGCATTTAGATAGTGAAGATGAAAACTGGTCGTTTAAAATGTAATTACACGGTATTATACATTTGGAAACCTTGGGGCAAAATGACACCAATAGTGATTTGAACTCGGTTCGTATAGCTCTGTCAATACAGGTAGAGTCTGTCTAATGAAAGCGTAACCTGGAGTTTTTTTTTTAAATCAAAGTGGCAACATTATTTTGCCGCCAAAATCAAGTCTAAGTCTATGATTGCAATTGTCAGTTTTTTGAAACAGATATTTATTTATCAACAATAACTACTTTATCATGGGTAAAACAATATAAAGTTATGTGTGAAAGCTGCTACACACTATCATCAGTGAGTTTAAACAATAACAAGAAAAGAAAGAAGTTGTTTTCTAAGAAAAACAACAATGTTTATACACGATCTTGGATTTTTAAGTTAGTGTGACACTATAATCTTGATCATTGTTGACTGACCACTAGATATTTTTACGGTATGAATGATGATGACTATTTTTTTTGACTATCGCAGTTTTGTGCTCTTGGTATTCTTGTCGGAAGACCAAAATGCCAAATTGTAAATAAAGAATATTATATACGGCATTTTAGAGAACAGATAAAATAAATTTGGAATAATAACTAACATTTTGTGTATTATTAACCTTTACCATACATCTACCAATAAATAAATCTACACAATTTTAAGTTCTTATACAACTATTGTACAATCGTCATATATAAAAAAATACTCAAGTACCAAAACTTTTTCTCCTACTATTTCAATAATACCATATTCAAATTTTTCAACCTCCTTTTCTCAGGTCACGCTTTCAGTAGACGGACTCTATCAACTAAATAATCTAATGGCATTTTGCCCACTGGTTATCAATTTTTATTATTTTATTTTCATTTACATAATTTTTTGTACTGATGACGACGTCTTGACTACAAAATTTTTTGACGCAGATTGAAGAAAAACAAATGCTGGAGGTACAGCACAGAGCAGACAACAGCAGGTTTTTTTTCCAGAGAGTAGTATTTTCTAACTTTGGGTTTTGTTTGAAATCTTTTTTTGAACGCACTCAAATAATGTCAAATTTGACACAAATGACACATTACTTGGCGGCAAAATTACCGAGTACCTTAATTCGATCGGTATTTCAGTAGTATAGTCAAATTAGGTCATTTTTTAATAAAGATTGGATTAAATTCTCTGGAGAGGCAAAAACGTTTCTGATGGTTTTGTAGGAATGAAAAATGGTGTATAAAAAATAAAAATTATTTTGCACCCCTACGGAAGGGGGTGAAAACTGTTAATTGGTTATAATTAACCAGAGAATACAGGTGGGCTCAGCGTTATTTTTATAAGGTATATTACACCTCAATCTACATTATTACATTTTATTTATTTTAATCGACACCAAAGCAGCGATAGAAAAAAAATTAAAAAATAAAAATTTTATTTTTGGTCATTGCGGCTTTAGGGAAAATAGTGTAGTTTTGTAAACTGAGGAAAGGATTTATAAATTTTGACCTAATACATGATTGATTTTGCACCCTAGTGCGACGTACGGAAATTAGTTTTTCACGATTTTTGGCTGTTGTACTTCGGGGGAAATTAGTGTAGTTTTGAAAATCATCACAATCATATTCATTTGGTTTCCTTTATATTTGCACCCTATAAAAAATTAGATTTTTTATAGGGAACATTCATTTTTCTAGTATTGTAGTAATTGTCAAAGAGCTACTACGCCATGGAAGTGACAAGCGCGCGACACGGAATAATAAACTGACAAGAAGAGATAAGCGTCGTCATCACGTATGCGCGTTGTGGGATGTGTTGACGAGTACTCACTGATTGTGAATGCTCTGTTAGTAAGTTTTAGTAAAGAAACCTAAAGTTTTTTTTTATAATACAAAAAAAGAAAAAAAAAGGTGTCAGTGTCTTCCAAGAATGTCCTTTATTTATTTCAAATACTTAAATTAATTATATTTCGATTGTCTTTGGAGCTATGTGGGAGCTATAGACCGTATGACTGTGCTGATTATTCTACGTCATCAAGTAAGGTAGATATAAAACATTTTACTTTATAGAAAAAAATGTGGAGTAAAATCTCAATAAAATATATGAAAATTACTATCGGCTCCATCTCCACTGCTTCAAGAGTCAGATCGACAGAGAAGATAAGATACGCAATACATGGACAGGATGGGAAGAAGGGGGCATTCTAACGGTGCGTCAGAAGATCTGGCGAATGCGCCGCTAGCAAGTCATTCGCGAGCGGAGCACTGCGAACTGTGCGCGTACATTTCATGTTCGTACGAAAATACACAAAATAACTCTAGGGTTTATTAACTACTAGGTAAACCCGAGGTTTCACCCGCGTTTTTAATTACTGCCGCTCAGAAAGTCGATGTCTGTTTATTGCGATTTATAATGCTATTATCGAAGCAATCCATGTATTTACGAAAAAGTATCTATTTTTTAAAAGATCTTAAAATTGCCAACTATCGCGTAACTCACAATGATAGGACTCACTGTCACGGTGGTGGCATCCTCCTTTACTACAGAAAGGAACTGTACTGTATTATTCTAGCTCCACCCGCACCACTATCTCTCCATGAATACTTGGCTTGTCGAGTAGGCATGACTGGTCTTCAGTCGATCACTGTCATCTCCGCCTACTACCCGCCATCCTCTTTCTCGCCTCATATGCCAGACAATTCGCTCTCACCAGCGAACTTACGGCTTGAGTAACTCCGTTATATTAGTGGGCTAACAGCAAGACGACCAACCCTAGAGGAAGGAATAAAGCTTGACTGTGCTGCGTTCCGCTCGCTGGGACAAGACGCTCAGTCATACATACCCATATCACTTTCTGGCAACTTCATAATTATAAGGTTACGTTCTATTGAAAAGTCCCCTGTACTTACCTCCCGCCCCGATAAGAGTGTCGCTTTCAAAGCCTCTTTTTTACCCTAGTCATCGAGTACATCCAAAGGATGAACTCTAGTTTTTATTACAATTTAGCCTTATACTCGTATTTAGACTAATAAATTCCGGCCAATTCAGTTCGGAGCCAATTCTACCCGGCTCCATCTATTCGGGGTGTGACCGTGTCGATTACCGACCACTTTGATCTTCTTGGAGTAACGCTGTCATCTACTCTCAATTTCGGCTCCTACATCGAGGCAAAAGCTCAAATGGCAGCCAAAAAATTGGGGATCTTAGCAAAGGTGAGACAGTATTTCACGCTGGAACAGCTGCTCAATCTCTATCAAGCGCAAGTTCGATAGTGTATGGAATACTGCTCTCATCTTTGGAATGGGTCTCCCAAATACCAGCTTGATGCACTAGAGTCGATTGAGAAGCAATCCAAGAACACACACAAGGCAATGATACACTTGTCAAGTCAAAATTCCAAAGGCATCATCGTCATCAAGAGCATCGATGTCGAGTTGCTAGCCTGTCGGTTTTCTATCGTTTACATTTTAGAGACTGTATTGTGTATTGCAATTGTACAATTTACTTAAATCCGCCAAGTCGGCGCGGGCGTTGCGCTACTGGTACATGGTGGCCACCCATACGTAAAAAAGCGTTTTAGGAACACATGCGTACATCTAAGGATTGGAATTCTCTGCCGGAGTCTGTGTTCCCTGATACCTACAAATTAGGGGTCTTTAAGTCAAGAGTGAATGGTTGCTTCTAGGCAAGCGTGCTCCATTGTCGGCCACATCTTCGCTTTCCATCAGGTAAGGTAGTGGTCAAACGCTAGCCTATCCATAATAAAAAAAGAATTAGTAAGTAATTTAATAATATCCTAAACGAATAAATTGTCTTTACAAGAATGTGTCCAAAAACACTTTCAACAACTCTGAAAAAGCGGAATGAGTAGCCGACAGCCTTGAATCCCAATGCACGCCCAGCTCTCAACTAGTAGACTTAGCCCACATCGACATGATGGACGCTGAAGTAGAACGTACTTGCTGTCCGACCGTCCGGCAACTGTCCGGACCGAGCCCAAGACGTCGACGGCGCGCACTGTTCCCGCGCGCCTCAAGGAGTTGTCAGCAACAGGAGGGGCCCAGCTGGGTCGAAGCCTACAGGGGCCAGGGTTATCCGAAAGGAAACTCGAACCCCGGTATGAGGAGGCTAGAAGGAACGGCCAACCCGTTTTTAGTCAGTAAGAGTCTGACACTATCTCCCGCTCCACCCAAGAGCGGAGGCTGTCATAAGATGATTTTAGCCCACCGTAAAAAAAAAGTATAACGTAGAAAATAGTCGCTTAGTTTGTTAGATAATTAAGAATATCCTGGCTCTGAACACTCAAATTTTGTTTCATTTTCTGTAATAATCGTCAAGTACAACCTATTGAGTATTTTTTGGACACAAAGAAATAAATTATTTATCACTGAAAAAGAATATAGATAATATTGATATATTTAAAAATATCGATATATCGACAGTCCGTTAATTTAAAAAATATCAACAGTCCGAATCTAAGCGCATACAATTTGCACGCTAACTTGCTGAGCCCCGCCGCCGCCCGCGCCTCTACCCCGCGTTCGCCCTGCGAACGTCACGTGGCGCAGTATGTATCCACGTTAAATCTACATAAACTTCCAGTTATATATTTCTTATTTTTATTAAGTGCAAATGTAGAATATTTAGAATACATTATATATAAAAAAATCCATGAATACACTAATTTGCCCCGAAGTACAATTTACAAATATTTTAAAATACCGGTTTCCCTCGGGTGCAAAAGGGTGCAATTATAACTGGGTGTTTATGATGCTTTAAAAAGCTTATTATGAGTTTGCACCAACAGGCAAAATTTCCCTTGAGCCGCAAATTAAAAATAATGATTTATTAGTGTTTCATACACCTCACACTTTATTCGCGAAAAGTAATTATACACCAAGGGTGTATCTACAGATATCTAAACTTACCACAACTAGTTACTAATGAAATTTCAAAATTTTGGGACTTTAATGTTAATACCTAATACTAAACGATGTTCCGTACACAACAGGAATGGTGCAAACTCAGAGATGACTTATATTCATGTCTTCTAATGATTCCACAAAAAATTACAACTACACGAATTAAGTCCAATCTTTTTGCTAATTTGACTAGACTACAGCTTGTTTGTAACCTTTTCAAATAGTGTGGTTATTATTTATCAAGATGATATATTGTTTGTAGATTTCCAAACGTTTTTTGAGAGAAATAAATAAAAATGAAGAGAATAAATAAGCATAAAATGAAGACTGAGGCTCCGGAAACATCCACATCCCACAACCGGGACCAAGAAGTCCATGACCTGGCGTATTACATCCACGATAGAGTGGAACTGATGCATCAGGTCTTTTCCGTCATAAAATACAAGGAATTGAAGGCGATGGCGCCCGCAAGCATCAGAAATATATCGTTAGATGATTTACAGGAGCTATGCACTGAAGAGGTTTGATATTTCAAGTTTTTAACCAGAAATAATCCTTGTATTTCTTAGCCCCAACGTTAGTCTGGTTCTGGATTACTTTTTGCGCTGTTTTGACTGAAACCTGCAGTTTTTAAGGTGTTCATCGACTTTTTCTGAGTCTGAGTAATTTCCACAGTCACCCTATGGTTAGGTTAGGTTAGGTAAAACGGGCTGTTGTCCGCAACACCAAGAGTAAAGATGAATGAGTCATTCGACCCACCCCAGCTCCTCGATAAATGCCAGCAGCGCCTTGGTGTTACTGACCATTTCTCGAAGGTTACTTGGGTGTAGTAACACATTACCTCTTACACAACCACCAGTACCAATACCAACCACCAAACCAAATAGGGTTTTTAGTCAGTGAGAGTCTGACACTATCTCTCGCTCCGCCCAAGAGCGAGTTTTGTCATAAGATGATTTTACCCATCGAAAAAAATAAAAACCACCAAACCAAACCATTTTTTTATAATGATATAAACCAGTGGCTCCCAAACTTATTTTGTCTACTGCCCACTTTGAGAATAAATATTTTTTTAGCGCCCCCATTTTTTCACCTATTTAAAAACCACTATAACTTCAAATTAAATTAATTAATTATTGTGACCTAGATATGTACATTCAGTCAAAAAAGTATCGGGAATGGATGATTTGTTTATGGTTCCAAATTAAATTTTTTGTTTTTTTGTATTTGTTAGATTGGCACAACTGTTTTCCATTTTGGCGCGGGGTTTGAGTTGCATCTGTTATTTATCTATCTATACTTATAATAAATCTGTAGAGAGGTCAATTCTGTACATGAAATATATTTCCAAAATAACTATCAGGGGGTGATTAGTGATCGATACTGATGCTAAAAATGCAAACAGTAAAATTTTTGTCTGTCTGTCTGTCTGTCTGTCTGTCTGTCTGTCTGTCTGTCTGTCTGTATGTTCTTTATAGAAACAAAAACTACTCGATGGATTTTAACGAAACTTGGTACAATCATTCTTCATATTCCTAGGCAGGTTATAGTATACTTTTCATCACGCTACAATCAATAGGAGCAGAGCAGTGAAGGGAAATGTTGGGGAAACGGGAGAAATTACTCCATTTTTTAAGCTTCCGTCGCGTTTGCAGCCTTAATGGTTAAAGCTACACAGAAATCATGTATCACGGAAATATTCTCCTTAAAATTATAAAAAAAATATCCCATGACAGCATATGTCTATCTTTTATGGTTGACTCACAATAACACGTGTAACTCCCGATAGCTTAGCAGTTCAGAGCTTTCTGTTTATTTTTGTCTACTCTTACGTTTATAACACTCTCACTCATCCCTAATATTAAAAAGTTAACATTATTATCTATTCAATAAAAAAAGAATCATAGAAATCGGTATAGAAACACCAAAGTTATACATGAAATACGCTAATAAGCCATCGCGCGTGAATACTGAATACCGGCTCTTAGAATTCGATATCAGACGTTTCAGATCTTTGATTTTGACGACCCCGTTGTCGCTGGCATAAGCAACAGGATCCGCGTACGAAGTCGCTGGCAGAAGCTAGTATTAAATACAGTGCTGGTTTTAGTAATATCATATATAGTGTGTATTGCGAATTTCATAATGGACAAAAATATCGAATAAAGAGTTTGTCTTAAATTTTGCATCGCCAATGGAATTTCGTGTTCGGAGTCACTGAAAATGTTACAGAAGGCTTACGGTGAATCGACTTTATCAAAAACTCGTGCTTATGAGTGGTTCAAAGCGTTCAAAAGCGTTCGAGATGTGATGGAAGATTGGCTCGCTCTGGTAGGCCGTCAACGTCTGCAACTGAAGTTAACATCGCAAAAGTGAAGGAAATAGTGACTGAAAATCCCCATTCAACTCTGAGAGAGATAGCCGCCGAACTTTCTGTATCTCACGAGTCGATCCGTACCATTTTAACTAATCATTTGGGTATGAAACATGTTGCAGCTCGGCTAGTCCCAAAAGATCTGAATTTTCTCCAAAAACTCAATCGCATGAAAGTCGCTGAGGACATGCTAGAACGAGTCAGTTCGGACCCAACATTCATGAAACGCATTGTTACTGGTGACGAGACGTGGGTTTACGAGTTTGACATGCAAACTAGTCAACAAGCTTCGGAGTGGCGCCTTCCAACTGATCCGAAACCGAAAAAACCACGCCAAAGTCGATCAAAAGTCAAAGTCATGTTGACTGTTTTCTTTGACTATCGCGGTGTTGTGCACTCTGAATTCTTACCGGAAGGTCTAACGGTAAATAAAGAATATTATTTGAGCGTTATGCGGCGTTTAAGAGAGCAAATTCGACGAAAAAGGCCAGATTTGTGGAAAGAAAATTCTTGGATTTTGCACCACGACAATGCGCCTTCGCACAAGGCTATCATTGTGAACGAATTTTTGACCAAATACTCAACAAATACCATCCAGCAACCACCATATTCACCAGATATGGCTCCTGCTGACTTTTTTCTTTTTCCTAAACTCAAATTACCACTTCGTGGCACCCGTTTTCAATCGATAGAAGACATAAAGGAGAATTCGCGGCGAGAACTGAACTCAATTCAGGAAGCAGCGTTTAAAAAATGTTTTGATGAATGGATTATTCGTTGGCGCAAGTGTATCGTTTCTAAAGGAGCATACTTTGAAGGTGATAAAATAAATTTGGATGAATAACAGACATTTTGTGTATTATTGATCTTTTCCCGGTACTTTCTTGACAGAGTAGTATATCTATACTAATATAGAGGTAAAATTTGTAAGTTTGTAAGTTTGTATGTAGGGGGTAATCTCTGGAACTCATAATCCAATTCTAAAAATTTTTGAACTGGCAGAAAGCTACATTATTCCTGAGTGCTATACTCTATAAATTGTTTCTATAACATGTATATTAACCGAGCTATCACAACTTTTGTCTAGCAAGTCGGAAAAAAATACCTCATAAAACAGAATTATTTGCGTGCGCTGCCTAAACAGTTGCTTAAAATTAAAAACAATGTATGGCTACCTGGTTCGTCTTAATTATTTCTACAAAAAAGTCCGCGATACCATATCTCTATCTTTTATATTTTATCTTTTATACTTCTTTTATTGCATTAAAAAATTTTTTTTTCGGCATACTTACGTTTGGTTGATTATTTGAGCAACAAAATATTAATTCTTATGACAATAAATTATTTCAGTATCACAAGAACATCATACAGATAAGATTTGCCATTTACAGTATATCAATTGGTCATACAGTTTCGGAGATAATATAAAATTACTAAAACGCAAAATACCCCTAGCATAACTTTCATTGTGCAGACGTTTTACCTATTTGCCCATAGATGGCGTTCTGCAATTACGTAATTTTTCGGAATCGCGGTGTTAATTGATGCGTAGTGAGGAGGGCAAAGATACTATGAATGTAGACGTTCTGTAGAATAAAGATGTGTTTTTAACCGACTTCGAAAAGGAGGAGGTTCTATGTTCGGCTGAATGTATGTTTTTTTTTTTTGTATGTATTGTATGTTTACCGATATTTCGGTCAATTGGGGACAGATTTTGAATTTTTTTTAAAGGTTATGCTTCCAAGTTGGTCCCATAGAAATATTGTTATGATCTGATCATGAACTTCGAAGATATGGAACAGAACTCCTCATAGAATCATAGCAGAATTGTCGTAATAAGTTAAATTGCTTTGTTTATACGTGTAGTCGATGACTGACTGAAAGAAAAAGGGGAGGGTTTGTATCGAACTGATCTGGTGATAAAACCGGAACGTAAATTCATGTAATATAACCGTATTTGGGATTATTAGAATTGTTATGAGATGCACTCTGGCTATAAGGTAATTTATGTTTAGCTGAAGGGTAGGTACTTTTTAGTGGTGCTAAAAACTACAACTAAAAAGTGAAAAATAAAAAACTTTTTACAAAAAAAATTAAACTGACTTCAAAAAGTACAAAATAATTTTAATTTCGGAAGTCGGTGTTAAATAACGAAGAGACAAAATTAGTTATCTATTATAGAAACACCGACTTCCGAAATTAAAATGATTTTGTACTTTTTGAAGTCAATTATTTTTTGTAAAAAGTTTTTTTTTATATGTAGGAAAAGAATTACAAATTAGAGAAAATGTATTAGGTTGTAATAAAGAAGCTTAAGATATTTTTATTCGTGTTTATTTATTTATTTAGACAAATATATCAATCTACCCACTAGTGGTGTAACGCATTTTATGACATTCGCATTTGAATTCACAAGAAACATGTGAATGTTTGGCATTTTTTTTTGACAAATAAAAAGGTAATAAAGTTTAAGTTTTTTTTTTCCACTACTATCATACAACGCTGTCTTGTCCCAAGCTAAGCAGAGCTTGTGTTATGAGTACTAAGCAACTGATAAACATACTTGTATATTTCTAAACATATACATGTAATGAAATGACATTTCATTACGCGCGTTGAAGTTGTCAATGGAATTTATATTCTGTGGAACGGGGTGACGTGTGATTGAATGACAGATGATGTTTAGATTATTTTGCATATTTTATTGTTAAAAATTCTATTGTAAAAAGATAAAATAAAGGGATATAATTGAGGAGGCGATACTAGTAAACTTTAAATGTCGTTTCTTTGATTTTCAGGTAAGTTATAGGTGTAATGGTCATAGTTAAACGCTGTAATATAGTAAAGACGTATTAAATAAACAAATCTTTGATTTTCAGAGAAACAATTTGTGGTTTATTTGGAAAATCCTCAATAACATATCTTATAAAACGACATTTTCGTCAACTAGAAAAAGATGGACCGGTTACAATTTGAGTTCACGATGATAACCTCAAATGATGGCAAATCTAACATATTGGCCATAACCTCAATAACTACAGAGGAAGGAAAATGTTATATTTTACCTGATGAACAGAAGCCAGTGATTCATCATACATATATTATCAAAATGAACAGTTTCACAAAAATAAAAAATAGCATAAAGAAAAGGCATCAATGCAGAAAAATATGGATAAAAATGGATGAAGATCTTAAGAAAACATATATGGATGAGGAAGGTAATATGCAATTTTTAGATCAATATTTAGAAGAAATGAACACAAAACAACCAATAGACAAAAGCGACAATTTGCAAAATATCTTGGAAAAATTAATAGAAACAACTACAAAGAAAGAAAAACAACATAACCTAAAACATATTTCAGAGAAATTTATTATTGAAAAATTCACAAGTAAGAACCCTAACGCAATGCAGTGGATTGAGAATTTTGAAAAAGAGTCTGAGCACTTTAATATATCAAAAGATGAAACAAAAATAGATATATTGAGGTTATTTTTAGAAAAATCTTGTTTGGATTGGTATAGCTCGATGGCCATAAAACTTACAATAAAGGCTGAATGGAAAGAATGGAAACACAAATTTCTAGAAACTTTTAAAAACAGAGGATGGGACATAGTCACATATGCTCTAGCATTCAGGTATAAAGAAGGACTACTAATTGATTATGCTATAAAAAAAGAGAGGCTTATACTAGATATAAACAAATCGATAGACTCCAAAACAATGATAGATCTTATTGCAACGGGTTTACCAGGTTTCATCTTAAATAAGTTAAACAGGGATGAACTCAATGATACTACTGATTTGTTCAGTGAGATAAGAAAATATGAAGGTATGATGTACAAGAAAAACTCAACCACAATAAAGAGTGGTACATCCCTTAATAAAAATAAATATAAGGAGAAGAAGCCATGTAAGACTTGTGAATCTTTGGAAAAAGGAATTCGATATCATCCGGAGGAGACATGCTGGTTCAAGAAAAATAAGAATGAATCTGTAAAGGTTTTTAAACCCAGAAATGTAAACAACAACTCCATTATTGAAGTAGATATAAATACTGAGAAAAAAAACGAGTAAGTACACCATTAATCAAAATCAAGCTCTTATTAGAAAATAAACTAGAAGTGAGCGGCATTTATGATTCAGGTTCACAGATTTCTTTAATAAATTCAAAGCTGATTAAAGTGAAAGAAAAAAAGGACAATGTGAATATAGCATATATGAAAACGGTTAATGGTGTGAAAAAAACAGATGGCTGTATTACAATAAAAATAAAAATATTCGATTTAGAAGAAGAGATGGAAGTATATATAGTGGATAATGAAGATTTCGAAGATTTCATAATCGGATTAGATATGATAAAGAAATTCAAACTAACCCAAAATGAGGACTTGCAGATAGAACAAAAGAAAACAACAAATAAAATAGATGAAATGTCTAAAGATAACAGATATGAAGAAAAGAATAAAAAAACATTTGCAATAAATTTTAATGAACACATAGAAACAGAAGAATTTGTAAGTATCACAGACCATTTAGATAATAAAAAAAAAATTGAGATAGAGAAAATTATAAAGCAATATAAAACAATTTTTGCTAAAGACAAGTATGATATAGGATCAGTTAGAGATTATGAAGCCCACATAGATTTACAAGTAAATAGATACTGTAGTAAAAGACCATACAGATGTACAATAGAGGATAAATTAGAAATTGAAGAGCAAATATCCAAGCTACTAAAGAATAATTTAATAGAAGAATCCTACAGTCCTTTCGCTGCTCCAGTGACATTGGCATTTAAAAAAGGAGAAAATAAAAAGTCCCGCTTATGTGTAGATTTCAGGGAACTAAACAAAATTGTTGTTCCACAAGCTCAACCTTTCCCATTAATAGATGATTTGATTATCAAAACTAGAAACTGTAAGTATTTTACTACATTGGATATAAACTCAGCATTTTGGGCAATACCGCTACGGGTGGAAGATAGAAATAAAACAGGATTCGTCACACAAGATGGCCATTACCAGTGGACCTGCCTTCCATTTGGCTTGAAAACATCACCAGCAATTTTCCAGAGAATTTTAAGCAATATTCTAAGAAAGCACAAGCTCACAGGATACTCCGTTAACTATATCGATGATATTTTGATATATTCGACCACCTTTGAAGAACATATAAGACACATAAGAAATGTATTAGAGGCAATAATACAAGAAGGCTTTAGATTGAAGCTTCAAAAATGTACCTTTGCTTCAGACTCAGTAAAGTACCTCGGCCATGTAATTCAGAACAATTCAGTAAGACCACTTAAAGACAATTTGATCTCGATAAGACATTTTCCAACTCCTAAGACACAAAAAAACATTAGACAATTTTTGGGAAAAATCAACTTTTACCATGAATACATACCAAGAAGCGCAATTATTTTAGACCCATTACATAATTTATTAAGAAAAAATGAAAAGTTTGTGTGGTCAGAGAAGTGTGAAGAATCATTTAATCAAATAAAAAAATATTTATGTTCCCAACCCGTGTTGGAAATATTCGACAAAGACTTACCAATAAAAATCTTTACAGATGCATCTTTAGAAGGTATCGGGGCAATATTAAAACAAACACAACTAGACGGTAAAGACAAACCGGTGGCATATTTTTCAAAAAAGCTAAATGAAACTCAAAAAACTTACATAAAACTTACAATAAAGGCTGAATGGAAAGAATGGAAACACAAATTTCAAGAAACCTTTAAAAACAGAGGATGGGACATAGTCACATATGCTCTAGCATTCAGGTATAAAGAAGGACTACTAATTGATTATGCTATAAAAAAAGAGAGGCTTATACTAGATATAAACAAATCGATAGACACCAAAACAATGATAGATCTTATTGCAACGGGTTTACCAGGTTTTATCTTAAATAAGTTAAACAGGGATGAACTCAATGATACTACTGATTTGTTCAATGAGATAAGAAAATATGAAGGTATGATGTACAAGAAAAACTCAACCACAATAAAGAGTGGTACATCCCTTAATAAAAATAAATATAAGGAGAAGAAGCCATGTAAGACTTGTGAATCTTTGGAAAAAGGAATTCGATATCATCCGGAGGAGACATGCTGGTTCAAGAAAAATAAGAATGAATCTGAAAAGGTTTTTAAACCCAAAAATGTAAACAACAACTCCATTATTGAAGTAGATATAAATACTGAGAAAAAAAACGAGTAAGTACACCATTAATCAAAATCAAGCTCTTATTAGAAAATAAACTAGAAGTGAGCGGCATTTATGATTCAGGTTCACAGATTTCTTTAGTAAATTCAAAGCTGATTAAAGTGAAAGAAAAAAAGGACAATGTGAATATAGCATATATGAAAACGGTTAATGGTGTGAAAAAAACAGATGGCTGTATTACAATAAAAATAAAAACATTCGATTTAGAAGAAGAGATGGAAATATATATAGTGGATAATGAAGATTTCGAAGATTTCATAATCGGATTAGATATGATAAAGAAATTCAAACTAACCCAAAATGAGGACTTGCAGATAGAACAAAAGAAAACAACAAATAAAATAGATGAAATGTCTAAAGATAACAGATATGAAGAAAAGAATAAAAAAACATTTGCAATAAATTTTAATGAACACATAGAAACAGAAGAATTTCTAAGTATCACAGACCATTTAGATAATAAAAAAAAAATTGAGATAGAGAAAATTATAAAGCAATATAAAACAATTTTTGCTAAAGACAAGTATGATATAGGATCAGTTAGAGATTATGAAGCCCACATAGATTTACAAGTAAATAGATACTGTAGTAAAAGACCATACAGATGTACAATAGAGGATAAATTAGAAATTGAAGAGCAAATATCCAAGCTACTAAAGAATAATTTAATAGAAGAATCCTACAGTCCTTTCGCTGCTCCAGTGACATTGGCATTTAAAAAAGGAGAAAATAAAAAGTCCCGCTTATGTGTAGATTTCAGGGAACTAAACAAAATTGTTGTTCCACAAGCTCAACCTTTCCCATTAATAGATGATTTGATTATCAAAACTAGAAACTGTAAGTATTTTACTACATTGGATATAAACTCAGCATTTTGGGCAATACCGCTACGGGTGGAAGATAGAAATAAAACAGGATCACAACAGAACAGGATTTGGCTTGAAAACATCACCAGCAATTTTCCAGAGAATTTTAAGCAATATTCTAAGTAAGCACAAGCTCACAGGATACTCCGTTAACTATATTGATGATATTTTGATATATTCGACCACCTTTGAAGAACATATAAGACACATAAGAAATGTATTAGAGGCAATAATACAAGAAGGCTTTAGATTGAAGCTTCAAAAATGTACCTTTGCCTCAGACTCAGTAAAGTACCTCGGCCATGTAATTCAGAACAATTCAGTAAGACCACTTAAAGACAATTTGATCTCGATAAGACATTTTCCAACTCCTAAGACACAAAAAAACATTAGAAAATTTTTGGGAAAAATCAACTTTTATCATGAATACATACCAAGAAGCGCAATTATTTTAGACCCATTACATAATTTATTAAGAAAAAATGAAAAATTTGTGTGGTCAGAGAAGTGTGAAGAATCATTTAATCAAATAAAAAAATATTTATGTTCTCAACCCGTGTTGGAAATATTCGACAAAGACTTACCAATAAAAATCTTTACAGATGCATCTTTAGAAGGCATCGGGGCAATATTAAAATAAACACAACTAGACGGTAAAGACAAACCGGTGGCATATTTTTCAAAAAAGCTAAATGAAACTCAAAAACGAAAAAAGGCTATATATTTGGAATGTTTTGCTATGAAAGAAGCAGTTAAATATTAGCAACACTGGCTAATTGGAAAAAAAAATCACTATTTACTCAGACCACAAACCTCTAGAGAACATGAATATTAAAAGCAGAACAGATGAAGAATTGGGTGACCTCACATATTACCTATCTCAATATGACTTTACTGTCAAATATATACCTGGTAAAGAAAATGTAGAAGCAGACTGTTTGAGCAGAAACCCTGTATTAGAATCAGAAGATAACCAAGAGGAACTATTGAAAATAGTTAATTTAATACAAATAAAAGATATAGTTGAAGACCAAGAAAAAAATGAAATAATAAAAGAAAAGAAACAAAATCTACTACACAAAAATAATATCTATTATAAAAAAATAAAGAAACAGGAAAAGATTATACTTTCAGAAGAGTTTAGTAAAAAATTTATAAAAAAGGTGCATGACGATTTATGCCATGTTGGAATCAGACAATTACAGAAAAAAATAAGTCCAATATATACAGCTAAAAACCTAACAAAAAATATCATAAATATTTGTAAAACATGCGAAACATGCATAAAAAATAAATCAAGATGTCAAGGGAAATTTGGATTAATGTCACAACTAGGACCAGCAACAAAACCATTTGAGATAATGTCAATGGATACTATAGGTGGCTTTGGAGGATCTAGGTCAACAAAAAAATACTTACACCTTTTAGTAGACCACTACACAAGATATGCGTTTATTGCGACTTCCAAAACACAGAATGCGAGTGACTTTATAAAACTAACTAAGAAAGTACTAGAGACAGATGAGATTGGAATAATTCTAACAGACCAATATCCTGGCATCAATTCAAAAGAATTTAAACAATATTTACAGGAGAATAATATTAAACTAATTTTTACAGCTGTAAATACGCCATTTTCGAACGGCTTGAACGAACGATTGAACCAAACAATCCAAACTAATATTATAAATGCGAAAGTAACTCTGTCTGTCTGTCTGTCTGTCTTTGCTTCACGCCTAAACTACTGAACCGATTTGTGTGAAATTTGGTACAGACATAGTTTGGAACTTGAGAAAGGACATAGGATAGTTTTTATTACAAAAAATAAAATAAAAAATGAAATTTATTCCGGACATACAGCGCCATCTATTGGTCAAGAGTCGGCATCAATTCAGTACTGAAAATTCATCGGAAAAATGTAAATAAATAGTAAAAAGGTATGAAAAATATAATATAATACAACTTTTAGTTCAAAGAAAATGCTCTAACGGAGTATAGATAATTCTATTAGTACTATATGTCGAGTTGGTGATCGCGCAATGGTGTCGATCGTTACACGAGTTCGGTTCATGTTATTGTTTTGATTCATCGGTAAAAAGTAAATAAATAGTAAAAAGGTATGAAAAAAATAATATCAATATAATAAAACTTTTAGTACAAAGAAAATGCCCGAACGGAGTATAGATAAATAATCCGAGTTGTCACTATGCTCGATAGATGGCGTTGGGATTGTAATAGATCGCGCTATGGTTTCGTTACACGCATTTGGTTGGGTATCGGCCGAGCGCTTCGGTACTGTCGTGGAATTGAGGATTGATCGTTTCGTAAATTTAAAATTGTTTCCGTTGTATTTGTCGATAAAAGGTTTATTTGTTGGGTTGTCTGGTTGTTGTATAATGTAAGTTTAGTTTGATCTCGATTATTAGTAGATACTAAAATTGTATGTCTAAATTAGTTTTAATTTTTAAATTAATTAGATCGTTCCTTTTAAATTATTTAGTTTAAAGCTTGGTTATTAAGAGAATAGGTTGTAATATAATTTCTTTTAAATTGTTATCAAGTTCGTAATTCGTAGATAATATTTGGTCTTTGAATAATTAAGATTAGACGTTTGGTTTTGAAGATATGGCGAAATTAAAATATTACGATATCTGCTGCACGGCCCGTTTCGAAATGAGCATCACCAAGGCCGTGCGCGTGCGGGAGGGGACTTTAGATCTATGGGTAAGGTATGAGGTTGGCTCTCTACGCAGTGGTCGTGCGCGAAAGACTAATAATTTTCGTGCGATTTTTTTTAGATGTCGTTCTTAAAACTACACCTACGCAAAAGTTCTTCTACGCAAAAGTCGGGAGAGACGCCCGGGTGTCGCCACTGTGCGGAACGCCCGGAGGACACGGTGGAGCACACAGTCGAGGTGTGCCCTGCCTGAGCGGAGCATCGCCGTGCCCTCGTGGGGGCGATCGGCGGCGGAGACCTCTCGCGCTGGGCCTTGGTCGAAGCCATGGTCCAGAGCGAGGAGGAATGGCGGGCGGTTGCCTCCTTCTGCGAAGCAGTAATACTAGCAAAGAAGGAGGCAGACCGCATCAGGCAACGGCGCCCTCGCCGCTGCCGCCGGGATTCCGAGCCCGATTTCCGGCCACCGTAGACGCGGGCTCGCGCTAGGCGAGCCATGGGTAGCTCGCTGTCCGATTGTCCGGTAACTGTCCGGGCCGAGCCCAAGACGTCGACGGCGCGCACTGTTCCCGCGCGCCTTAAAGAGTTGTCAGCAACAGGAGGGGCCCAGCTGGGTCAAAGCCTACTGGTGCCAGGATTATCTGAAGAGGCTAGAAGGAACGGGGTGGTTTTTAATCAGTAAGAGTCTGACACTATCTCTCGCTCCACCCAAGAAGGTTTTCAAAGGATGATTTTTGTCCACCGAGAAAAAAAAAACAAAAAAACGAGAGTCAAGTGTCGAGCGTTTGCAGCAACTTAGAGCTCAGGCAGAGACAGCAGTTGTCCACAAATAGAGTTCGCAATCGAATTTTAGCTAACAGCAACAGACTGTCATTCAGATATGATCCGCAGGTTGATTATGCACAACAAGCGTCCGTCCAAATCAGAGTCATGAATAAGATCTGCTCTAACTGCTCTGCCAAGAAATGGGTGGACGAACCTAATGGTCCGTGCTGTGCTTCAGGTAAAGTTTGTCTTCCTAACCTTCAGGAGCCGCCACAGCCAATAAAAAATCTTTTAACTAATCCATTATCTGGTAATTTTTTACAAATATACGTAAATACAATAGTAAAAAAAAATGACTTCTTTTGGCGCAAAAGAAATCAGGGAAGGTAATTTTATGCCCACTTTTAAAATTGAATGACGGGTGTATCATCCCATGGGCGATGTGTTCCTTCACCGCCTGTCAGTGGTGTCTAAATACTCTTAGAAAATAAATATACCTATCACCACGTACTTGCCAGGATAGAAATCTGCCACAGAAATTGTCTGACTAGCTTTTCTAAATCTATAGGTATGTGTACTAATATTACAAAGAGAGACAATTTGATTTTTTAAATGTTTGTATACACATGTAAACGATAGAACATGGAAAAGGAGATAACTAAGTGAAAAACCCAAATTCTGCCGTAACTCATTATTCCACGCGGACGAAGTCGCGGGCAAAAGCTAGTAGTAAATAAAATTAGATGTAAAATAAATGAGAAAAACAACAAGAAAACATGGCAACAATAGCAAGAGAAAGTATACAGAAATATAATGAAACAGACCACTCTGTAACAGGATTTGCACCAAAATATTTACTGGATGGTACAAATGTCAGTATTTTACCAAATGAAATTAAGACAATAGAAAAGGAAGACAAGTGGATGGCTGATAGAAAATTAGCATTAGAGAATACAATAAAATCCCATAAGTACAACAAGAAAATATTTGATAGAAATAGGAAGATGCAAGAGTTCGAGATAGGAGACAGTGTATATGTCGAAAATGGAAATAGACTGAATAGAAAAAAATTAGACGAATTAAAAATAGGCCCAATCAAGATAATAGAAAAAATATCAAACTCCATTTATAAGATTGACACTGGCAACAGAAAAACAGAATCAACTTTATTCCATATAACAAAATTACAACCTGTCACAGCAGTAGATGAAGTAGAAGAAAACGAATATAAAGATAAATTGTAAGTGCATTGTGTAGATTATAGCCTATTGCTAGAAAATGGCCTGCACGCACTGCCCTGTGCTTTAATTCATGAATCCCCAAGCGACCACCGGTGGCCGCGCATCTATTGTCTTACTATTGTGTCTCTAATTGACGGTATCTGAAGGGTTAATTATTTACAATTTCTGCTCTTAGGGGGGGAGATGTAATGAAATGACATTTCATTACGCGCGTTGAAGTTGTCAATGGAATTTATATTCTGTGGAACGGGGTGACGTGTGATTGAATGACAGATGATGTTTAGATTATTTTGCATATTTTATTGTTAAAAATTCTATTGTAAAAAGATAAAATAAAGGGATATAATTGAGGAGGCGATACTAGTAAACTTTAAATGTCGTTTCTTTGATTTTCAGGTAAGTTATAGGTGTAATGGTCATAGTTAAACGCTGTAATATAGTAAAGACGTATTAAATAAACAAATCTTTGATTTTCAGAGAAACAATTTGTGGTTTATTTGGAAAATCCTCAATAACATACCTTATATACATATACTACTCTGTCAAGAAAGTACCGGGAAAAGATCAATAATACACAAAATGTCTGTTATTCATCCAAATTTATTTTATAACCTTCAAAGTATGCCTTTAGAAACGATACACTTGCGCCAACGAATAATCCATTCATCAAAACATTTCTTAAACGCTGCTTCCTGAATTGAGTTCAGTTCTCGCCGCGAATTCTCCTTTATGTCTTCTATCGATTGAAAACGGGTGCCACGAAGTGGTAATTTGAGTTTAGGAAAAAGAAAAAAGTCAGCAGGAGCCATATCTGGTGAATATGGTGGTTGCTGGATGGTATTTGTTGAGTGTTTGGTCAAAAATTCGTTCACAATGATAGCCTTGTGCGAAGGCGCATTGTCGTGGTGCAAAATACAAGAATTTTCTTTCCACAAATCTGGCCTTTTTCGTCGAATTTGCTCTCTTAATTCATGAATCCCCAAGCGACCACCGGTGGCCGCGCATCTATTGTCTTACTATTGTGTCTCTAATTGACGGTATCTGAAGGGTTAAACGCCGCATAACGCTCAAATAATATTCTTTATTTACCGTTAGACCTTCCGGTAAGAATTCAGAGTGCACAACACCGCGATAGTCAAAGAAAACAGTCAACAAGACGTTGACTTTTGATCGACTTTGGCGTGGTTTTTTCGGTTTCGGATCAGTTGGAAGGCGCCACTCCGAAGCTTGTTGACTATTTTGCATGTCAAACTCGTAAACCCACGTCTCGTCACCAGTAACAATGCGTTTCATGAATGTTGGGTCCGAACTGACTCGTTCTAGCATGTCCTCAGCGACTTTCATGCGATTGAGTTTTTGGAGAAAATTCAGATCTTTTGGGACTAGCCGAGCAACAACATGTTTCATACCCAAATGATTAGTTAAAATGGTACGGATCGACTCGTGAGATACAGAAAGTTCGGCGGCTATCTCTCTCAGAGTTGAATGGGGATTTTCAGTCACTATTTCCTTCACTTTTGCGATGTTAACTTCAGTTGCAGACGTTGACGGCCTACCAGAGCGAGGCAAATCTTCCATCACATCTCGACCGCTTTTGAACGCTTTGAACCACTCATAAGCACGAGTTTTTGATAAAGTCGATGCACCGTAAGCCTTCTGTAACATTTTCACCGGACTCCACCTAATTTGGCCGGACACGTAACTAAATAATCTGACCGTGTCCGCCTTTATCCGGACGCTAAAACTTACTCCTGCCCCCCTAGCCAAGTTGCTAATCTGCAATAGTTAACGCTAGTAGAAAGCTTCAAATGTTCGAGTACGACGTCGCATCAACGCTCAGTCACGTGGTCAGAACAAAAGAATTGGCGACAAGGTCAACTCAAAGCGTTCGACGCAAGCGAAACGGTTGTAACTTGGCTAGGGGGGCTGTTCCTTCGTTGCCTTTCGTACTGGGACCGAATCTTCCTTTCAGAAACAAATCCTTGGCCCCAGTAAGCTTTGATCCAGCTGGGCTCCTACGGTTTGCTGACAACTCCTTGAGGCGCGTGTGGGACAATACGTGCCGTCGACGTCTTGGACTCGATCCGGACGGTTACCGGAGGGTCGGACGGCGATTTTCCCCTTGCTTGCCGTTAATAAGCCCGCGCCTACGGAGGCTGGAAATCGGGACCATAATCTCGGTGGCGGCTGCCTCCTCTTTTGCTAGCATTACTCCTTCGCCGAAGCAGGCGACCGCCTGCCACTCCTGCTCGCTCCGGACCACCGCCTGTACTAAGGCCCGGTGCGAGAGATCTCTGCCACCGATTGCCTCCACGAGAACACGGCGGTGCTCTGTCCAAGCGGGGCCCACTTCAACCGTAGGCTCCACCGAGTCTTCCAAGCGGTCCACACAATGGTGACACCCGGGCGTCACTTCCGCACGAATCCGGTGCAAGAACCTCCCGAACTAAACGTGTCCGGTGAGGACCAGCGTCATGCGGAAGGTGAAGACGCCGTGAGGTCTTTCCAGCCACGCCTCAAAGAGGGGATTTACTGCCATAATTGAGACGTGTCCGGAACTAGGTTGCTTATCCAGACGCCTGGCAACGCTACTTGCGCCAGTGTGTGTTGAGCCTTACTTTCATGAACTTGTGTTAAAAAGGCACTTGTCATAAGTAGGTACTTTGATTGATAAATTATCATAATATTATTCCAATTAATACTTGAGTGAAGTTTCTCAAGAAGTGTATAATTCTCGGAAATTAGGGAATATACCTTTTTGTATATGGTATATCTATGACATAATCAGCTTTATAATTTTTCCACTGCTGGGACTCAGGCCTGCTCTCTTGGCGAGGCCATAAGCCGTAATCACAAAATATATAGGTACAGAACTCAATCTACATACTGTGCGCGCTCTCACAACGCACACATAGACACCGCTCACGGACACAATATCTCGGTACCGTCCCGGCCCACTTGTCGAACAGTTCCGGCTCAAACGCTCATTAGTGTGCGTCCACCGAGCGTAGGTATAAAAAGTGAAGTACATACATGAGATTGTCTTCTGTATTTATCTAGTTTGTGCCGTAACTCCGTAATCCACCACGCGGGCTCAGTGCGGGTTGGTCGATGTCCCAGAAAAGATGAGAGGTTAGGAGGGAAATACTTTCCGATTTGTACTACCTATCTCCCGCTCCACCCACGGCTTTTGTCATTGGATGATTTTCCCACCGAAAAAAAAAAGAAAAAGGCCATTCTAACCACTCATCTTTTCTGTGGTGGATCAGGTGGATGTCACATATTTTCGAAAAAAAAAAAACAAAATGTCAAAGTCGGGTTTTAGATTTTTTACTTTTTTTTTGAAGTTGGTTAGAAAAGCAACCTATGCGAGAAGCTCCTTCTATTTTTGAAGTCGGTTAAATACAAGTGTTTTGTTATTGATTCAATGACGCAAAGAAAGTTAGTCAACCAGGTAAATTACAACCTACCTACTAGAACAACTGTAACTTTATAAGTACCTAAATATGATTTACAAGTACGTGATAAGACCTGTATTGTATGTACGACAATGTGTATGTATACAAGGTGTAAGGGACAGGCCTTCGCAAACTTTTTTCTTTCGTTTCCTGAATAAAAATTTTTGTGGAAGGTGGTTCAGTTTCATGTACTGAGCAAGCCCTTCAGGCCATCAGCTGTCTTAACTTCCAAAATTAAAGTTTTTTGTAGTTTTTTTACATTGAAGTCGGTTTAATTTTTTTGGTAAAAAGTTTTTTATTTTTCACTTTTTAGTTATGGTATCACCACTAAAAAGTACCTAGGTACCCTTCAGTCAAACATAAATAGGTACCTTATAGCCAGAGTGCATCTCATAACGATTCTAATAATCCCAAATACGGTTACCTATATTACATTAATTTACCTTCCAGCTTTATCACCAGATCAGTTCGATACATCCCCTCCCCCTTTTCTTTCAGTCTGTCATCGACTAGCACGCATAAATAAACAAAGCAATTTTACTTGTAACGACAATTCTTCTATGATTTTATGAGGAGTTCTGTTCCATATCTTCGAAGTTCATGATCAGATCATAACAATATTTCTACGGGACCAACTTGGAAGCATAACCTTTCAATCAAAAAAATAATTTTCAAAATCGTTCCACAATTGACCGAAATATCGGTGAACATACATACAAAAAAAAAACATACATTCAGCCGAACATAGAACCTCCTCCTTTTCGAAGTCGGTTAAAAATACTAGACACGTGTTTCGTGTTTCGCGTAAACTAAAACTAATATATAATTTAAAAAAAACTACTTAAATAAATAAAGTAAGCAGAGTCACACAAATAAACTAGTTATACATGTTACATAGCCAACCCATTGAAAGTTTGAAGTACACACCACTTCACATTATAATCGTTAACGTAAGTAATATAAACACAGTGTGATCTCCGTCCCGCGCACTTCTGAACCTAAATAGCTTAGGTTCTACGACTAGCTTTTTTGGTGAGTTTTTGGCAATTACCTTATTTTTGTTATTATTGTTTTTTTTTTTTGTAATTTATAGTTTTGAAGCAAGCCAGCCCTAGCCAAGTTACAACCGTTTCGCTAGCGTCGAACGCTTCGAGTTGACGTTACCGCCAATTCTTTTGTTCCGACAACGTGGCTAAGCGTTGAGACGACGTCGTTCCCGTACATTTGAAGCTTTCTACTAGCGTTAAATGTTGCAGATTAGCTACTAGGCTAGGGCTACTGTTTACACATACTTACCCTTCGTTCCGAATTGCGTCAAAAGCGACAATATCGCGAATCCGACCAACGCATTTTTGGTGGAAAAATCATCCAATGACAACCCCCGCTCTTGGGCGAAGCGGGAGCTAGTGTCAGACTTTTACTGACTAAAAACCCACCCCGTTCCTTCGTGCCTTTATACCGACCGGGGATGAACTACCTCTCGAAACTAACCTTGGCCCCAGTAGGCTTCGACCCAGCTGGGCCCCTGCTGTTGCTGATAACTCCTTGAGGCGCGCGGGAACAGTGCGCGCCGTCGACGACTTGGGCTCAGTCCGGACAGTTACCGGACGGTCGGACAGCAAGCTACCCATTGCTCGCCGACGAGTTCTGAATCAAGCCCTTTATCCAGTCGCCTAACGAGAGCCTCCTAAGGTGTTGGGTGAGGCTCTTGGCTATTAAGCCATTGGCTGACAGGAATATCGGTACAAAGATCAAGCCAACTCAATATGTAACTTGATTTGTTTAACCCTTCAGATACCGTCAATTAGAGACACAATAGTAAGACAATAGATGCGCGGCCACCGGTGGTCGCTTGGGGATTCATGAATTAAATACCTATTTCTTTTTTTTATTATTATAGCTTAGCACGACAGTTTAATTCCTCCATCATGAGGGTTCTGGTCTTATCTTGTCTCCTCGCCATCTTCATCTCCGAGAGTCAGGGCCTGGGCTACCACCAGGACGTGGGCGTCCCGGAAGCCGCGAGGATCAGGCAGAAGGAAGCGCGGCAGATGAGCTCCAGGATCATAGGAGGCATGCCTTCGCAGTATGGCGACAATCCCTACTTGGTGAGTCACTTTACAAGTTTTTTGGGTTTTATACCCAAGGGGTAACAAGTTTTCAATAGATAAGTTTATATTAAGTAATATTCATCAAGACCATTCCAAAAAACTCAAGCACGATAGAGTTATCCGAGTTCCTATGGCCACCTTCCGGTTCCATCAGATCAGTTCCATGTGACAATAATTTTGCAGTATCATCTGATTTACATATGCATACAAACAGCTCAATCAGTAACCGTGGGAAGTAGATTTTTAATACAAGATTTGATTACAGACAAACAATAGAATAAAATAAATATTTAAGTGGGAGACACCATAAAAGTATTTTTTTTTACTGTTTTTAGCTACATACGGTACAGAACTCTTTATGCGCGAGTATGACTTACACTTGGCCGTTTTTTAATTTTCTTTGTTCGATAGAATCTACATGTTTTTTTGAGGTTGGAAATCCCCAGCAGTGTAATTATGTATACGTAATGTTTGGCGACTGCGTACCGGTAGACGCAACGTTGGAAGGCCTCCAACAAGGTGGTCTGATGACCTGGTGAAGGTTGCGGGAAACCGATGGATGCGAGATGCACAGGAACGTACGTTGTGGCGACGCTTGGGGGAGGCCTATGTCCAACAGTGGACGTGTATTGGCTGAAATGATGATGATGATGATGAATGTTTGCGCTCATTCCAGGCTGGTCTGCTGATCACGCTGACCACGGGACAGATGTCGATCTGCAGCGGCACCCTCCTGAGCGAGAAGAAGGTGCTGATGGCGGGCCAGTGCTAGTATGATGGCTACAGTCAGGGTAGGTCCATCCAGGTGAGTACAAGTGGCATACGCTGGCTATTGACAGCCAATTTCTTGTTTTTACCTGCATCCAGGGCCCAAACTAAGGGGGAGCGGGGGGGGGGGGGGGGGCAAGTCGGGCATTTGCCCAGAGAGGCAAAAAATATGTGGTGGCAATTGACTTATGACTATTGTATCTTTCAACCTAGCCATTACATACAAACTACAAATCCCGAATAGAGTCTCGAAGATTTGTCCAAATAGCAATTTTTTTTTTTGACGTATTTAACAACAATTTTTTTAGTGCTTTTAGATTTTTTCCTATACCTGTGCCTATTTCAGGATTCTGGGTCAACGAGAAGTACCCTATGAATTTCGACATAAACGGCCGTATCTTTTTTATTCGTTAATTTAGAAGTTTGATTTTTTCACAGCTTGAAGGGACCGCAGACCTGAGTATATAGTTTTAATTTCAACTTTCAAGATAAAGGGTCTTGACAGACAGACAGACAGACGGACGGACAACAAAGTGATCTTATAAGGGATTTTTGTTTTACGGTGGGCAAAAATCATCTTATGACAACCCCCGCTCTTAGGTGGAGCGGGAGATAGTTTCAGACTCTTACTGACTAAAAACCCACCCTGTTCCTTCTAGCCTCTTCGTACCGGGGCTCGAGTTTCCTTTCGGATAACCCTGCCCCAGTAGGCTTCGACCCAGCTGGGCCCCACCTGTTGCTGACAACTCCTTGAGGCGCGCGCCGCCATCGTCTTGGGCTCGGTCCGGACAGATACCGGACGGTCGGACAGCGAGCTACCGCGAGCGAGCCCGCGTCTACGGTGGCCGGAAATCGGGATCGGAATCCCGGCGGCGGCGGCGAGGGCGCCGTTGCCTGATGCGGTCGGCTTCCTCCTTTGCTAGCATTAGATAGATACTGTTTCGCAGAAGGAGGCGACCGCCTGCCATTCTTCCATCCTATAAGGATTCAGTTTCTTCCTTTTGAGGCACGGAACCCTAATAAACTAATATTCATATGTTTATGTCCTACATTCCCGTCCAGGTGGTGTTGGGTAGTCTCCAGCTGTTCTACAGCTCTCGGTACGCAGTGTCCGGTATCTCCGTCCACCCAGGCTTCAACCCTCGCAAGATGATCAATGACCTCGCCATGCTGACCTTGAGATGGGGAGTAAGCTTCAACAGTAAGTTCCACGAACATTTTTATTATTAATCACTTTTCAATACACTCACTCGGAAACCCGCTCTCTCACCCCGCCGCTTACAGGCATGCAATAGGCTATTTTCCGCACTAGTGTAGAAGAGTGCGCGTGTTCTCCCCCGTCATAATTGTATTACATTGATCGTATCAGGATGGGCAAGCATTGATCGTATCATTAATTTCAGTAAGTGTATTGAAAAAAGGCGTTTGAAACATGTGAAAGTCATTGCAGCCCTCGGCTCATTATCACACTCATCTACGGCTCGGGCGGATTCTGCCTTGGTCGCAATGACAAATTTTCGCACTTGTATGAAAATGTGCTATTTTAGAACTTTTTTATTTCGGTGGGCTATTATTATTATTACCGCTCTTGGGCGGAGCGGGAGATAGTGTCAGACTCTTACTGACTCAATCCCACCCCGTTCCTTCTAGCCTTCATACCGGGCCTCGAGTTCCTTTCGGATAACCCTGGCCACAGTAGGCTTCGATCCAGCTGGGTGGTTCCTTGAGGCGCGCGGGAATAGTGCGCGCTGTGGACGTCTTGGGCTCGGTCCGGACAGCTGAGTGCTAATTATTGTAACCTTACCCCTATTTTTTGGTCTAATTTGACTAGACTATTAAAATCAGAACATTCATTTAAATTCAATTTGTACCGATTAAATGCCGTAAACACAGAACAGATGAGAGAGGATGAATGGCCTTGGGCAATGCTCATAATTCAACTACCAATAGCAAACTTGCGATCTAAGTGTGCGTGGTCTGTTAGTAGCGTGATGCACGTTCGTATTGGTTCATTGCATGTAGGGAGTTAAAGGGTTTGTTGGTTGTAGTACGAATAGAATAGAATAGAAAGAATAGAATAGAAATACTTTTATTCAGTACAGACACAGCACGACAGTTGTAAGCATAAAAGTTAATTTAAAAAGTAACAAAACTACAAAGTGCGCCGAGCGTGCCCGCACCGAAAGGGTGACCACCTCAGCATTTGCTGGACGTTAGACATCCAGCGCTGATTTTCAGTTGGCACCCCGCAGTGACGCACGGACCAGGGTAAACAAATAAACATATTATAATACTTGTATAACATAATACGACTGGTGTATAATCTATCTATACTTATAATAAATCTGTAGAGAGGTCAATTCTGTACATGAAATATATTTTCAAAATAACTATCAGGGGGTGATTAGTGATCGATACTGATGCCAAAAATGCAAACAGTAAAATTTTTGTCTGTCTGTCTGTCTATCTGTCTGTCTGTCTGTCTGTATGTTCTTTATAGAAACAAAAACTACTCGATGGATTTTAACGAAACTTTGTACAATCATTCTTCATACTCCTGGGCAGGTTATAGTATACTTTTCATCACGCTACGATCAATAGGAGCAGAGCAGTGAAGGGAAATGTTGGGGAAACGGGGGAAATTACTCCATTTTTTAAGCTTCCGTCGCGTTTGCAGCGTTAATGGTTAAAGCTACACAGAAATCATGTATAACGAAAATGTCCTCCTTAAAATTATATAAAAATATCCCATGTCTATCTTTTATGGTTGACTCACAATAACACGTGAACTCCCGAGAGCTTAGCAGTTCGGAGCTTTACTCTTACTTTTATAACACTCTCACTCATCCCTAATTAAAAAAAAGTAAGTGGAAGCGAGAGATCTGGAACGTCTCGAATCGTCTCGCGCATCACGTTGTTTTCCAGTCTCCGGGATCTTAGAATTCGACATCAGACGTTTCAGATATTTGATTTTGACGACCCCGTTGTCGCTGGCCTAAGCAACAGGATCCGCGTACGAAGTCGCTGGCAGAAGCTAGTAATAAATAAATATAAGAAGCCGGTAAAAACAAAAAGAAAAAGAAAAACATTGCCTTGATGAAAAAATTTTCAAGTGCCAGTAAAAACCAACCTGCAAGAGAAATTTGAAAATACCTCCTACTGTGTTTTTTTAATTTTTTTTTTTTTTTATTGCAACTGATAAATAATTATAACGGAAACAAACAAAAGTGAAATGAAAAAGTTCTTGGACATAGAAGTTAAAAGGGTCACCGCATCAAGCCCACCCACCAGCCACCCCCCTTCAGCCAAGAAATAGGAACACAACGTAAAGGTAAGTTTATATATCACGCGATAAAATTAGCTGATTTAAAATAAATTATTAAAATTAGTCAATACATTTGTGATTTATGAGATATATTATATACATAAAAATTATTATATTAACTTGGTACTATTGAATTATATAAACGATTTATCAACGTCTACTTCATTGAAATGGATTTGTGAATTTAAAATAAATTGCTTAAGTCTAGTCTTAAAACTACTTATATTTTTTAGGTCCCTAATGGGCGGGGGAATGTTATTCCAACATTTTGTGGCTGAATACCGAAAACTACCTCGAAAAGCTGCAGTTCGGTGATGCGGAGTAGCCAGCTGCTGAGCACAACGCCTGGCCTCGCGTTGCCGGTGACTATTTACCCACGCAAGCTTTGTGTACAGGTATGATGGACATTTAGTCTTGATGACGCCAAAAAGAAGACAAGCCAAATGCAACTTGCGACGCGACTTCATTTTTAAAATGTTATATTTGTTTAAAAATGGTGTGATGTGGCTTCTTGGTGGAATGTTGAAGCAAAATCGCGCGCAAGCATTTTGAACCCGTTGTATTAGTTTTGCGGTGCGTGACAGTAGTCGAGGTCCTACGACGGTATCGGCATAATTCAGCTTCGACAAAACCAAACTTTCAACTAGCTGTACACGCAGGTCTTCACTTAAAAACGGACGCATCTTGTACAAGACTTTCAACCTGTAAAAGCAATTTCTTACGCAATCTGCAACATGAGACTCAAAACGTAGGTCTTCGTCCATGATCAAACCTAAATTTCTCGCCTGATAGACACGTTCAATACATTGCCCCATCACGGTTACGTTTGCACGAGGAGAGGTTATTGTATTCAGTTGATTTTTTGAACCAAATAGCATAAATTTTGTTTTGGTTGGGTTAAGTAGTAGGGAGTTTTGTTTTGACCAGGTGACTATCCTGTCTAGATCCTCATTTAACAAATTTATTGCTACGTCATAGTCTTTAGGTTTAAAAGAAAGGTACAATTGGATATCATCTGCATAAATATGAAATTTACAATTTTTTAGAACATTTACAATGTCTGCACTGTACAAAATAAACAACGGGGGACCCAGTATAGAGCCCTGTGGAACGCCTTTTACCACAGGAGTCATATTAGATAAAATAGTAGAACCATTGGCATCTTTAATTTCAACCATCTGATAACGGTTAGTTAGATAACTCCTAAACCAAGCAACCGCAGGCGCGTCAAAACCATAATACGTCATCTTAGACAGCAAAAGAGACAAATTAATTGCATCAAATGCGCGGGAAAAGTCCAGTAAGACTACTACGGTACAACATCCCTCATCTTGAGCAGATATTATATTGTCCGTAACATCCAACAGAGCCGTTGCAGTGCTACGACCCTTCCTAAAACCAGATTGCGCCTCCGGGAGAATATTATTTTGCTCAAGATAGGTCGTTAATTGGGCTTTTACAACTTTTTCCAGCACTTTTGACAAGAAGGGCAAAATGCTTATAGGCCTTAAGTCTTTTATAGTGCTTGGGTTCGTGACTTTAGGAATTGGACGCACAACCGCAATCTTCCATAGGTCAGGAAAGGTTGACGTAGAAATGGAATAATTAATAATAGACGTCAGTATATCCAAAGTTTGAGGAAGAGTCAGATAAAACATGTCAAGCGTAATGCGGTCAAAACCCTCTGCATTAGATTTGAATTTTGATAAGATTTTGAATATGGCAGTTTGGTCTACAGGATTAATAGAAAAAACACCATCATGAAATCTTTGAGACTCATAGTACGCTTGACATGATGCTGGTGCAGTACTATCACCTGGAACATTCAAGAAGTGCGAATTAATTTCATCAGGGTCGTTAAAATGAGAGGGCAATTCCGACACTATTTTAAAAGGTAATAAGGTTGACTTCAGGTTTTTCCACAGAGTTTTGGGATGATGAATCTTACTGTTAATATTATGTTTAAAATAAGCCACTTTCTCGTGATATAAAGACCTACCAACTAAACTTTTTAACTCCCTGTAATATAAAGTTTTACTCTCTGAAGGTGACTTTCGGCATCGTAAGTGGGCCTGATTGCGCAGGGACATCATAAGTTTTATGTTATTTGTTATCCAAGGATACGACCTTTCCTTAATAATTTGAGTCTTACGTGGAGCATATTTATCAAAAAGCGTGATAATATTATAATTTAATTCAGCCACCATAGCATTTACGTCACCTGACACAGCCATCGCAAACCAGTCCACCGAGACTAAATCCTCGTTAAACTTGTCCAATGGTATATTTTTTATATTTCTACGAGTTATAACTATAGAAGGTATTTTCTCTTTTTGAAATAAAAAACGGCCGTTATAAAAGCATGCGCACCGAGCGCACTAATCCAATCCACCTCAATGGAGCGCGCCCTAGCATCCGTACACACTAGGTCTATAAGAGTTTCACTAGTGGAGGTAAAATGAGTAGGGAATGTCACCAGCTGGCTTAGATCGAGACTTTCAAGAAACATATTCAATTTATTTGTTTTGGAGTCTGTTTGGTTAAGACAATTTATATTAAAGTCACCCAAGAGAACAGTGTGCTTACAAAATGTTAATGAATTGATAGAACAAGTAAGCGCATCCAAAAATAAATCAACATTCATCCATGGTGGTCTGTACGCAGTGCCGATTGCAATTTTCAAACCATTAGTGCTCAAAACTAGCCACATCTGTTCCACTGTCTCATGAAGAGGGTCAACCGGATGTGAATGCGTGCGCACCCTTATCCCGCGCTTGACATAATAGCCTATGCCACCACCGCGACCACCGCGCACGCTCACCGGCCGCGGAACATGCCGCAACCGGTACCCGGGCACGGCGGGCGCGCGGCCATCTTCATTTTCCTTTATCCAGGTCTCATTAATTGCCATTATATCGACGTCATGATGTTCCAATGCAGCAATGAACTCATCATGGTGAGTGCCCAATGAGCCTGGGTTCAGAAATCCAAATTTAAAATACTTCGCACTCATTGCAGTGAATCTGTATCACTAATCAATATATAGCAACATTGGAAACATTTACTTACAAAGAGGTGGCAAATATTAATCGGCTCTTGGAAATAATAACGAAATAAATAACGGAAATAATAAATTTTAATTTATAATCAAGAATAGTACTTGGCAATGTTAAAATAATATATATACGTGCGATTAAAATGTCATTAAATACTAATAATATTGTGGCTACTTGTAGTGGAAATGTGGGTGAATAGGAAATGTAAATGAGGGGAGAATATTGTGATAAATAAATAAATATACGTATGATGGGATATAAATGCAATGTGTTTTGATACGAGATAATTACCAGTAAACTTGCATCACTACGGAAGATGACAACCAAAACAACGCACCCCTTAGTCCGGGCTAACTGCGGCCATAAAATAACAAACCAGAAAAACAATAAAAAAATTAAATAAATAACAACAAACACAAACAAATAAAAAAAGTGGGGGATAATGATATCCGCGTCCGCAGGAACTACCTTTCACAACCCTGCACGTGTCCCCTGGGTGGTGCTAAATGGATAGAAACGCCGAGTCTCGGGCGGCGGTTAAAAAACCTGACCCTGCCAGCCTAACCAGCTTGGCCCTTCGTGTCGGTAGGAAATGACCTTCACAAAACGTAACCCTGCAGCATTGCAGAAACGGCGGTCTTGGCTTAATTGTCCGGACCATGAGGTAGAAAGCCTCTATAAAAATTCACCCCAAGTCTACGGTGGGATACGCGCCAAGAGACTGCATGGCTGGTGGGTGACCAGTCAGTAGCGACCAACCTCGGCGGACCTGGCAAACGCCGTTGTAGAAGCCTTCTAGGGAGAATAGGCGTCACCTTCCTAGTGACTTAAATATATCGACCTTGCTCGTGGGAACAGATATGGATGAATTAGAAAATAATATTAAAAAAAGTGAATCTCAAAATAAGATACTAACGCAACAAATTTTTCATAAAAGCCTTTTCATAAATAGGCCGCGGTCTCATTCAATTAGTGAAGATCGTTTACTGAAGAACAAAAACAGTAATGTAAACAGGGACCATTTTGGTTACCCATTGAAAGGGTTTTTAATAGGGTTTTGACAAAGGGTTGTTTTAAAACCCATTCCGTATTGGTTACACTTTTTTACGAAAACCCTCATCAATGGATAACCTCTTCAAAACCCTTTCGATTTGCTTACCTGTTTATTCAAAAACCCATTCTGAAGGGGTTATATTTTTTAATGGCTACACGTTTTGAACGGGTTACCCCTTCAGAATGGGTTTTTGAATAAACAGGTAAGCAAATCGAAAGGGTTTTGAAGAGGTTATCCATTGATGAGGGTTTTCGTAAAAAAGTGTAACCAATACGGAATGGGTTTGAAAACAACCCTTTGTCAAAACCCTATTAAAAACCCTTTTTTTCAGACTACAAATATTATAAATATTATCGCTCGTACCTTAATTTAAAGCAGTGATGGGCAAAAAGTAATTAGATTAACAATTACAAATTACAGTTACATTGTAATTGGTAATTGAATTACTTTGTAACAGATTACTTAAGTAATTCATTACAATGAGTACTCACTGTAATTAAATACAAAGTAATTAAATTACAAGTTAATCTAATTACATTATAACAGATTACACAAGTAATCTGATAAAATGTAATTACACATTTTTTCCGTTTTTTATTTACATGTTGCATTGAAATTTTGCGGAAAAAATCACTTGGGAAAAAAAATAAGAATCTTTCGAATATTTCGGTTTTATTTGGTGGATGGGCATAAGTCTGCCCCTCGCTATATTGACCGATGTCCACTGTTGGACACAGGACTCCACCTCATTGTAATGACCTGTGCCCACAGTTGGACATAAGCCTCCCCGAGTGTCACCATTTAGGCACTATAATGACTGATGCCCATTGTTGGACAAAAGTCTGCCCCTCGCCATAATAACCTGTGTATACTGTTGGACATAAGCCTCCTCCAAAGTGTCACCATTTAAGCGCTTTAATGACTGATGCCCACTGCTGGGCATAAGTTTGCCCCTCGCTATAATGGCCGATGTTCACTGTTGGACATAGGCCTCCACCTCGCTATAATGACTGATGCCCACTGGTGGACAAAAGTCTGCTCCTCGCCATAATGACCTGTGTCCACAGTTGAACATAAAGCTCTCCCAGTGTCGCCATTTAGGCGCTATAATGACTGATGCCCACTGCTGGGCATAAGTTTACCCCTCGCTATAATGGCCGATGTCCACTGTTAGACATAGGCCTCCACCTCGCTATAATGACCTGTACCCACTTTTGAACATAAGCTTCCCTAAGTGTCGCGGTTTAGGCACTATAATGACTGATGCCCACTGGTGGACAAAAGTCTGCTCCTCGCCATAATGACCTGTGTCTACTGTTGGACATAAGCCTCCTCCAAAGTGTCACCATTTAGGCGCTTTAATGACTGATGCCCACTGCTGGGCATAAGTTTGCCCCTCGCTATAATGGCCGATGTTCACTGTTGGACATAGGCCTCCACCTCGCTATAATGACTGATGCCCACTGTTGGACATAAGTCTGCCCCTCGCAATAATGACTTGTGTCCACTGTTGGACATAGAACTTCTTTTCGCTATTATGACCGATGTCCACTGTTGAACATAAGTCTCCCCCAAGTATCGCCATTTAGGCGCTATAATTACTGCTGTCCACTGTTGGACATAAGTCTCCCCCAAGTATCGCCATTTAGGCGCTATAATTACTGCTGTCCACTGTTGGACATAGGCCTCCCTCTCGCTATAGTGTCCGACGTCTTCTGTTGGACATAGGCTCATAAACTAGTGGGCCTCACTATCAGATTGCATCACTACTTACCACCAGAGATTCTGTGATGTCCCAGCCTTATTTCTATGTCCTTACAGGTACCAATATCGTAACCAAGCGGTGCAAGTATGCGACCTTTCATATTCAAAGCAATAATTACAATATAATTAAATACTATGTAATTAGGTTACATTGTAATTAAATTACTTTGTATTTAAATACATTGTAATTAATTTCATAGCACATCCAAAGTAATCTAATTACAATATAACTCAATTACTATGTAATTCAATTATTAATTAAAGTACTAAACTGCATGCATTCGGTAAGTATGCGTCAAGTCGCAACACGCAGTCAAGGACCTAGCGACTCCACAGTCCATAATCATACGATCACGGAACACAGAAAAATAGTGGAAGTTGTGCTGGTTGCCGAGAGTGGCCTAGAGGTCCAGAACAGATCGGAGGTGTGGTGGCACAGACTGGAAAGTGTTGACCTGAAATTGAGTAGAACCAAAACGGAGTACTTGTGCTGCGATTTCGGCGGTCTCTCCACTCCAGTGCCTTTAGCTCTCGCCGGAACGCCCATACCGATCTGTTCCGACTTTCGGTACCTCGGGTCGCTTGTCCAAGGGGATGGTGAGGTAGACCGGGACGTAACTCATCGAATCAACGCAGGATGGATGAAATGGCGACAGGTCACGGGAACAACTTGTGACCCACGGATGCCCCTCCAAGTTGAAGGGTAAAATCTACAAATCCGTGATAAGGCCTGTTGTACGTATATGTATGGATCGGAATGTTGGGCTGTGAAAAAGACGGATGAAAAAGATTGCATGTAGCGGAGATGAGAATCTTAAGATGGATGTGTGGTGCGACGAGAATGGATAAAGTGAGAAATGAGTAGATTAGGGAAAGTTTGTAAGTGGCGCTAGTGACTGAAAAGTTGAAAGGGAATCGTTTTTCTTGGTATGGTCATGTAAGGAGGAGAGATGAATCGCATGTTGCCAAAAGAGTTATGAATTTACATGTGTGGACGGATGGAGAGGGAGAGAGAGGTCAAAGAAAAGATGGATGGATTGTGTGAGAAGTGATATTGTTACGCCGTTAAACTTCAACACGTCATATTTCCGACAAAATAAAGAGTGGCAACGAATAATTAAAACGCATTGCTGTTCGAAAGCTCTAGAACCAAAGTACCTACCTAGCCTGGCAAGATCTGGAACATTCCTTCATAAGTACTCGTTGTACCTACTATTTAGTAGGTATGTAATCTGTAGGTATCTATAGGTGGATAAGGGAAATGGTACTTTCCGCCATTAACAATAGAGTCGAAATTCGCGTGAAAGTGACTCGCGAAGGACAAAGTAATAAAATTGATTTATGGCCCCGCGACGCGACTCTATTGTTCTGGATCTATCCTAAGACGTCAGTATCTAGAATTTTCTTTGCTCCGCGTATAAATACGAGCCCCCGAACGGTAGTGAGTCTGTTTTGATTTCGACTGCGATCAAGAGCAATCTACCTAAGTGATTTTATCTAACGACCGAGGCGATAGTGTAACAGAACTCTAGTGCTAATTGTGATTTTGGATTATTGTTGACTGGACTAATTACTTATTGTTTGTGGTAAATAAAGTTCTTTATTGGTAAATCGGCATTTTGTTACCCACGTACGTAACAATATGAATGAAAAGGGAGTTAATGACAGCGTGACGAGCGACAGGACAGAATGGAAGAAAAAAACGTGTTGCGCCGTCCCCAAATAAAACGGGATAGTGGCAGGAAGATGATGATTGCAGAGACCTGAAATTTAGGAAAATAGCAGATAGAATTTATAAAAAAAAAATACAAAAATATATTTAAAATAATCCTGTATTTATATTTTAGGAGCACTAAGGCTAAAACACCAGGGTCGCGCCATAGAAACTGTGAAAAATTAGTTTTTCGCCAATATTTTGCTGAAAAAGCATTGCAGACGTCTAAAGTTTTTTGTAAAACACAGATTTAAAGATCATTGGGCACCTAAGTATGGAAACCATACCCACGGCAGACACAAACGAAATATAGCAGTATATAATGATATAAGGCTCTGATTTCCTATGGCAGTAGCCACATTAATGTGAGCCACGGGGATCTAGATAAATTCAAGTGTCATAAACTGATTTGGGAAATATGAATAAAATGCTAATCCATTTATAATTTTTATTAAATTTGATCCAAATCAAGCATAAGATCGATAAAAAGGCAGCGGGCGTGTCTATTGCTTCCTGATGTCTGGCCCAAGACAGATAGATATTATGCTAGCGATATGGGCGCAGCTCCCTACAGTGCGGCGGCCGAGTATACATGAGCAGTAGTACTCTTCTATACTTTGTCGTCCTTGTTGTGTTGGATTTAACAAAATATATGTGTAGCGACATCTATGACGCCACATAAGAACTACGAAGAAAAACACGAAATCCTGCATCGCGCAATCAGAGTTCTCCGCGCGATTTGAACATATACGACAGCCCGACATCAACTATCGGGCAGTTGCCCACCAGACTATAACACCCGGTCTGGTCGGAGGATCCTCCCTCTTCAACGGAGGTATGTGGGGCTTTACTCTCTGTTCCGCATACCTCCAAACTGGTGACCCTCGACAAAGAACGTCAGCGCAGCCTTCGTGCAGCTACTACTTCGTGACGTCATCATCACTTCCTCAAGCTTTCGAGCAACGAGCCAAACAGCCAGCACCCTCGGCTAAGGGTATCCTGACCATCAGTATGCCTACCTGGTCATACCTGGTCACCACCTCAGCCGCATCAGCGACCTTGGCACACCGCACCTTCGGCCAGTCATATGAAGAGCCATGAAGAACCTCTCCTGGTCGACGCTAGCAATCAAGCCCTACGTCGCACAAGCACCGCTCCGACTCACTGGAGCCAGCAGCATTACTCCGACTCACTGGAGCCTGCAGCATCATCCCGACTCACTGGGACAGCACCACCCCGACTCACTGGGGCATCATCCCGACTCACTGGGACAGCACCACCCCGACTCACTGGGGCATCATCCCGACTCACTGGGACATCGTCACCCCGACTCACTGGGGCATTATCCCGACTCACTGGGATAGCAACACCCCGACTCACTGGGGCATCACCGCAGACAGTTCCGACTCACCGAGAACTATGCGGCATCGGTTCCGACTCACTGGAACCAACCTACCGCTGGCCTGGCACACATCAAGAAGCATCAAGAACCATCGATCTCCGATCTCCGGAGGGGAGTGATGTAGCGACATCTATGACGCCACATAAGAACTACGAAGAAAAACACGAAATCCTGCATCGCGCAATCAGAGTTCTCCGCGCGATTTGAACATATACGACAGCCCGACATCAACTATCGGGCAGTCGCCCACCAGACTATAACACCCGGTCTGGTCGGAGGATCCTCCCTTTTCAACTGAGGTTTGTGGGACTTTACTCTCTGTTTCGCCTACCTCCAAATATGTATAGTACTGTCGTAAAAGCGTACGTGAGTGGGCGATGGTTTGTGATGACCACGAAGTTTCGTGCCTCTACCATGTGACGAAAATACCTTAAAGCTTCGTACACTGCCAACAACTCACGGTCGTACGAACTATATTTTTTCTGTGCTGAGTTCAGCTTCTTGGAAAAGAAACCCAGTGATTCCCATTGCAGAAAACTGAGATGGAGGAGTCACCGTTGGAGGCACCAAGATCTCTAACCTCCAGTACGCAGACGGCACCACGCTTCCGGCCGCCAATGAAGCAGAAATGGTGGAGATACTGAATAGAATTGAGCGCAATAGCCTGGAAATGGGTCTCAAGATCAATCACAGCAAAACCAAGATGATGGTAGTAGACCGAAGCAGAAAGCTGCAACTCACGGGAACTCTTGGGCTTGAGGTGGTTGATAACTTTATCTATCTCGGTGCAAACATCAGCAATACAGGTTCTTGTGAAAAAGAAATCCGGAGGCGCATACAAATGGCCAAAAGTGCAATGTCGCAGTTGCAAGGCATATGGAGGGATCGTAACATTTCACGCAAAACCAAAACCATACTGGTCAAAAGTGTAGTCTTCTCCATATTTAGCTACGGGGCTGAGACTTGGACTTTAAAAAAGGCTGACCGCGACCGCATTGATGCCTTCGAGATGTGGTGCTGGAGGAAAATGCTTCAAATTCCCTGGACTGCCTCCCGTACAAACAGCTCTATCTTACGCGAACTGAACATCAAGATCAGACTGTCGACTACCTGCATGCGCAGAGTACTAGAGTTCTTTGGCCACATTGCCAGGAAAAATGGCCACAACCTTCAACTGCTCATCGTAACTGGCATGGTTGATGGCAAACGACCAAGGGGCCGCAGCCCAATAAGATGGGCAGATCAGGTCCGCTCCACACTGGACACCCAATTGCACGTCGCACTTCATGACGCTAAGAACCGTCACAGATGGCGAGATACCATTACTAAGAAGCTAATCCAGCGGTAACTTCACGACCCTCAGTAATGAGGAATACGACTCAAGGAGGAGGAGGATTCCCATTGCTTAACATCTTGTTGCTGCAGCAAGGCCCCTATTGACATGTCAGATGCATTTGTTATTTATTTATTTATTTGGATCTCCAACAAAGGTTACACAGACATAGTATAAATCACTAGGCATGGGGTCCTTTAACGTGTGCTCCTTCAGTTACAGGAGACCACAGCATGCACATACACATACCACAACTAGGTGAATATAAAAAATAAAAAAGTTTAAAATTCACATTAAATACCATACAGATTACACAAAATTTGAAATTCAGAAAGAAAAATCAAACAGATCTCAAAGAAAGAATTATCAAAGAAAGCTCAGCATTAGAACGCGCATGGACTAAAATCGTAGCGTTGGAAAGCGTATCGGGCCGTATGTGTTGATGGCTGACCCAATCGCAGCTGTTAAGCCGTGGGCACGCCAATTATAGCGGTAAGTCCCCTCTTTGAGGCGTGGCTGGAAAGACCTCACGGCGTGCTTACCTTCCGCATGACGCAGGTCCTTACCGGACATGGCACGTTCGGGAGGTCCCTGCACCGGATTCAGGCGGAAGAGACGCCCGGGTGTCGCCACTGTGTGGAACGCCCGGAGGACACGGTGGAGCACACAGTCAAGGTGTGCCTTGCTTGGGCGGATTGCCGTGCCATCGGCGATCGGCGGAGGAGACCTCACGCGCTGGGCCTTAGTTCAGGCCATGGTCCAGAGCGAAGAGGAGTGACAGGCGGTCGGCTCCTTCTGCGAAGCAGTAATGCTAGCAAAGAAAGAGGCCGACCGCCGTAGACACGGGCTTGCGAACAGTGAGCCATGGATAGCTCACTGACCGACCACCCGGTAACTGTCCGAACCGAGCCCAAGACGTCGAAATCGCGCACTGTTTCCCCACGCCTCAAGGAGTTGTCAGCAACAGCAGGCGCCCAGCTGGGTCAAAGCCTACTGGGTCCAGGGTTATCCGAAAGGGAGCTCAATCCCTGTATGAAGACTAGAAAGAATGGGGTGGCTTTTAGTCAGAGTCCGACACTATCTCCTGCTCCGCCCAAGAGCGCGGGTTGTCATTGGATGATTTTTGACCACCATAAAAAAAAGCTGTTAAGCCGTGTTTTGTGCTCGTGAATGGTGTTCTAACGCGAAAACGCATAAATCGGAACCGGTGTCTATTAAAATAACATTTTCGAATGGTGGTCCGTTACAAAAATACGGCCTTCAGACATTTATATTTATTTTCCTTCATTGATATTTAATTAAATAATTATATGCAATTAAAGGTTATAATTTTCCCCTTAGTTTAAAACTATTTTGATTAATATCTGCATGAAGAGTGCTTCACAAAGCGGGTCAGATGTGCCCAATGATCTTTATCAAAACTAGTACAAATACAACAAAAATCCTAGCAAAAATATTCAGACGTTATTAAAATTTAAAAAGAAAGCACTGTCCTATCAAACCGAGTAAAAAACACTTATGGACAATTCTATACGATTCCAAACTTTCAAGGTCAAAATCTATTCCTGCTCTCCAAAACCCTTTAAAACCCTATGGTTATCAAAGGGTTTTAAAGGGTTTTGGACGACGAACCCTTTCAAAGGGTTATTGTTTCAATTGGATATCATACAAGAACCGGTAACCTCTTGAACGAGTTAACTTATTGAAAGGGTTACCCTAACGTTAGGGTTATGAAGGGGCTAGCACTATCAAGAGGTAACCCTTTCCGTTGCTATAGGCGTTCAACCTGTAACCCTTTCGAAAGAGTTAACTTATATTCGGGGTTGTACGGTCCCTGAATGTAAACCAGACTATACCGGATACCAACAACACAATAGAACAGAAACCTGATGATTCTGACTCATTTCACCTCCCGGATTCAGTTATTAATAACGACCAAACTCCCGAGTCATGGACTGAAGTGAAAGGTGCAAAGAGACGCAGAGAAAGTCCTGATCACAAAAATGAACAAGCTTCAAAGCAAACCAAACTTAGTACATATTGGCTTAGTCAACCGGTAAGTACATCAAACAGCTTCGAAGAACTAGACATTGAAGAAGTCACAAAAAATGATCAAGTAAACATAGAAAAAACTACTAAACCTCCTCCCATTTTCGTGGATAAAGTTGAGAACATACGACCACTAAAACAGCTACTCGACGTGCACGCGCCCGGAAATTATGAGATAAAAGTACTGAACGACAACAGAGTCAAAATACAAGCTAAGGCACCCGAATTCTACAAAGAAATTGTGAAACAGTTAGAGGGGAAACTGACAGAGTTTTATACTTACAGACCCAAACAGGAACGCTCTTTCAAAGTAGTACTGAAATATATACATCCATCTACAGATACAGAAGATATTCACTTGGCCCTAAAAGAAATGGGACATGATACTGTTAACATATGGAACATAAAACAGAGGGTCACAAAAAAACCTCTGCACATGTTCATCGTGGAATTGCAGCCAAAAACCAACAACAAGACAATATACGACATAAAATGTATTTTGAATTGTCGCATAAAATTTGAACCGCCAAGACCAGTACGCAATATACCACAGTGCGCAAACTGCCAGCAATATGGCCATACAAAATCTTACTGCCATCGCACTCCGAAGTGTATTAAATGTGCTGGAAATCACGCATCCAACAACTGTGTCCGTAAAGAACGCTCAGATTCCGTTAAATGCGTCCTTTGTAACGGAAACCATCCGGCGAATTATAAAGGATGTTCTGTCTATAAAGAGCTGCAAAAACAGAAGTACCCGCCACTTAGAAACAAAAAAATTTACCATTCTCACGAACAAATCGCTTTTATGCCCTCAGAAGTGGTCGTCGAGCCCAAAGATAAAACTAAATCCACAGAAACACACAAAGAGGGTATCAAAAGAACCTATGCAGACACACTAAAAATAACCTCACAAAAAAATTCGAACCCTACAAATGGTGTAAATAACCAAAGCCAAACCAATGAAATGAAACAGCTGTTGGAAATGTTCAATCAAATAATGAACCAGATGTGTGTAATGACAAACCTCCTAACAAACTTAATGACTATTATGAGTAAAAATTCAACCAGTTCAAAATAGCCCTTTGGAATGCCAATGGCTTACCACAACACTACCTAGAAGTCAAAATGTTTATTGAGACCCACAACGTTGACATACTCCTAGTATCAGAAACGCACTTCACACAGAAAACCTTTTTTAACATCTCAAAATACAATATGTACCACACCATGCACCCGGATGGTACTGCCCATGGTGGTTCGGCTATATTCATCAAAGAAAAAATACGACATTATGCTACAAATTCCTACCAAACAGAACAGATACAAGCCACAAACATAATAGTCGAAACTGATAAAGGCCCGCTGCTAATATCAGCACTGTATATCCCTCCCAATCATAATATGAAGTATGAGGATTACTCTGCCTTCTTCGTCAATTTGGGACACCGGTTCATAGCCGGCGGAGACTTCAATGCAAAACATAAAGATTGGGGTGCTCGAGTTATAACTCCGAAAGGTAGACAACTCCTAAAATCAGTACAATCTCTTGGATTAACAGTTACCACTACTGGAGAACCAACGTATTGGCCAACTGACACAAAAAAGAAACCTGACCTTGTGGATTTCTTTATTAGCAAAGGACTGCCCTCCTCTTCAATCAAATGCAGCTCTTGCCTTGAACTTTCTTCTGATCATTCGCCTGTAATAGCTCACATCAACTCTTCGGTGGAAAATATAAAGAAGATCTGCAGACTGCATAATAAAAGAACTAACTGGGCATATTTTCGGGAACTTGTTAACAATACTCTGAATGATAAAATACCCCTGAAATCAGATGAGGATGTGATTGACGCTGTGGAATATTTTAACAAAACGATTCAGGAAGCAGCATGGGCAGCAACTCCCGTCCAAACTGTGACAAGTCAAAATCCAAACAATTATCCCAAAGCCACTTTCGATTTGTTGAAAGAAAAACGTGAGGCTAGAAAACTCTGGCAGACCACAAAATATCCTGAACACAAAAGAAAGTTTAACGAAGTTGTTAAGAAACTCAAAAAATTACTTGCTGAACAGAAACAAATTAGTACAGAAAACTACCTCAGAAGCCTCGACGCCACACCAGCCACCGACTATTCACTTTGGAAAGCAACAAAAAAATTGAAAAGGCCAGTCTTTCACCAGTCAGCTATTAAAAAATCTGATGGTACCTGGGCAAAAAGTGACAAGGACAAAGCCGAAGTATTTGCGGAACATCTATCAAAAGTATTTACTCCAAACGATGACTGTGGATCCTCGAAGCTTAACGAAGTTTCAAATGTGCTTACTCAAACTCATCAAATGGACCTACCCATTAAGAAGATCTCTAAAGGGGAAGTAATTCAATCCATTAAGAGACTTGACGTTCATAAAGCTCCAGGATATGACTTGATTACAGCCAAAATCTTAAAAGAGTTGCCAGACACAGGATACAAATATCTTACTCAGCTGTTCAATGCCTGCCTTTGGAGAAATTTTATCCCACCACAGTGGAAGGTGGCTGAAATTATCATGATTCCTAAACCTGGTAAAGACACTACTGATGTTAAATCTTACCGGCCAATCAGTCTCCTTCCCACAACATCCAAACTACTCGAAACCTTGTTTCTGAACCGCCTGGCTCCGGTTATTGCGGAAGCCAAATTAATCCCAGAACACCAGTTTGGCTTCAGACCCTCCCACAGCACAATAGAACAGGTGCACAGAATCGTAGAAAAAATTAACGAGACCTTTGAAAATAAGTGGTGGTGCTCTGCTGCCTTTCTGGACATCTCACAAGCCTTTGATCGGGTCTGGCATGACGGACTTCTATTTAAAATCCTGAAGAACCTACCATTGAATTATTATCTCTTCATAAAATCTTACCTCCATGACCGACATTTCTACATCAAACATGGTGACAGCGTTACTAAACTGTATGAAATAAAGGCCGGGGTCCCTCAGGGCAGTGTGATGGGTCCAATGCTCTATCTGATCTACACATCCGATCTACCGAAAACAGAACACGTTCTAACTGGGACATATGCCGATGATACGGCGGTGTTAGCAGTCGACAAAACAGCAGCTGAAGCGTCTGCCAAGCTCCAGAGAAATCTAGACGAACTATCTTGCTGGCTAAAAGACTGGAGAATAAAAGCCAACGAAACAAAATCTGTGCATGTTACATTTAGCTTGCGGCGTGATACTTGTCCAGAAGTCGAACTCAATGAAGTCAAAATACCACAATCTGATGAAGTACGATACTTGGGCGTATACCTTGACCGTAGACTGACATGGAGAAAGCATATCCAAACAAAAAGAAAAGCACTTGATCTGAAACTCCATAATATGCATTGGCTAATGGGTCGAAAGTCACAACTTAGTTTAGAAAACAAGCTTCTTCTATATAAAGGCATACTAAAGCCTATTTGGACCTATGGTATCCAGCTTTGGGGAACAGCATCCTCATCCAACATCGAAATTTTGCAGCGATTCCAGTCAAAGACCCTGCGAATGATAACTGAAGCACCCTGGTTCGTAACAAACAGGCATCTCCACAAAGACCTGAAAGTTGAGCCTGTCAAGAAGGAAATAAAAAACAGTCTGCAAAATTATTCTAAAAGATTAAATCACCACCCAAACCTCCTGGCTAGGGAGCTGATGAGCATAGAGCCAAACTCCACCTTCAAAAGGTTGAAAAGACGTGCTCCTCAAGACTTGATACCATGAAGAGCTAACACCGATTTGGACTTATCACTGGATACTGTGCCATACACGCCCATCACTTCAAATATTTAAAATCCAGCCCAATGTCGAAGAGACAGATTGCAGGACTAAAGACAACAAAAAAAAAAAAAAAAAACATTATAATATGTGAAATAACGAACGCGAAAATAGACTTCCAAAATCAATACAAAGCTGGTCAAACTGACCCATTGCCAAAAATTTGGACAATGTCAAGGTCACAACGAATGCGTTGTGGAGGTACACCATCCTCTTTCTTCACATAAATGCGACCATCTTTGGTCCACACGTACTTATATTTATGTTTCTGAGCAGCCTCGCGGGCGTTATAAAATAACCTGCCGTTAATCGGCGTAAGCCGTTCGTTTACATAAAATCTTCTAGAGGGCCCGTGCAGCTCGAGGTCCGTCGTGGTGAGACCCCGTCGCACGCGCGCCGCCCGCAACAGTTGATCGCGGGCAGCGCGACGCGATAGGCGTACGGCGAGCGCGCGCGGTCTAGTCGGCTCCGCCGTGTCCCCTCCGCCGCCAGCCACAGTAAAGTTACGGCGAACCATACCAATACGCTCGGCATTCACAATTTCGCGCTCGTCAATGTTTACTCCCAGCTTTAAAGATATCAAATGTATTATGTGTAGCGGGCTCTCATCCTTTGTTTCGGGAATGCCCGATATTACGACATCATTGAGTAGAAAATCTTGATCTCGCTCGTTCAGCTGCAACTTCAGTTCGGTTATGGTTTCTTTGAGGTGGTCTAGAGAAGATGGCTCCTTTTCCCTCTCCTCAAAGCGTTTCTCGAGGTGGGAAACCTTGCCTTCAATAATATCCATTCGTTCCCCACACAACCCGACATCAATCTTTAAACTCGCCATTTCATCCCGGAATAATCGCAACTCTACTCTCATGGCACTTAGTTCCTCACGGAAACAGCGAATCTCATAGGCTAATCGAATCGGAAAGTGTTTCTTTTCTAACCTCTTTTATCTTTTCTGTAGCCGTATATAAGGGTGTAACGTTAAATGCGCAAAACCTGAAATTAGTTTGATAAGAATAACGAGCAGTGAGCAGAATCAATTAAACCACTTTTTAATATAGGTTACATTTTTCAAAAAAATCTTCATTAAAAACTTCGACCTGTCTATTTATGAATAAGTCAAGCCATCACGTGCGCAAACCCGCTGAAATAGGTAATAATAATAATAATAATAATAATATTTTTTATTCAAAATTCTTTAGAGCATAAATTAAATTACATACAGTCTTAAACATATATCTTAATTCTGAGTCTTACGTGCCTGAACTAGGAAATCCTGTGTTTCAGGCAAGAAGAGCTAAAATAATTTAAAATTAACAAATAATCAAAAGAATTTTAAGTCCAATACAAATGTGTAAAAATCTGTAATGTAGACATGCTATTATTATAATATTAAAAAAGTTTAACTTCTAGTTTCTTAATTATCAATATAGGTACTTAAACTAGGTAATTTTTTTATAAATTATAAAAGTTTCTTAAATAACAAAATACTTAAACTAGGTCAACAATTGAGTAAAAACACAAAATATAAACAAAATCACTTTAGCACAATCAGTAAATTCTCTGTATCATGGTATGACATTTTTTGAAGAGTTTCTTTAAGAATTCTCTTACAGTAGACTTGATTCAAGCGATAAATATTTGCTTTCGCGTTCAATAATAGATTGAACGCGAAAGCAAATAGAGGAGAGGACCGAGAAAAAGGTAAAATTTTGACGTGAAAGCATGTTTGGTATGATTTTGAGGACAAACTAGGTCTTTACGTCTTTTGTTAGTAAAATCCGTGCTATATGTTAAATCTGCGTGCTGTTTTAATACAATACCCATTATAAATAATTGCCGGACTGTTAATACTTCACATTCCTTGTATAGGAGGTTAGTGGGAAAGAGGAATGGACGGAAAGTAGACACTTTGAGAATTGCCCTCTGGGCTCTCTCGATAGTTAGTAACAATGTTTTACCCGCTCCACCCCATGTGGTAATACAGTAGGTTACTATCGATTGACATAGAGCGAAGTAGACTTGTCGAACTATTTTTGGATCTGCAATGTAGCGCAACTTTTTAAAAACAAATATCAATTTACGAATCCTATTATTTATAGCTTCTATATGATGTTGAAATGAAAGTGTCTCATCGATTATAATTCCAAGGTATTTTACTGTATTTGACATTTTAATATTAGGACAAACACATTGGTTATTTGTGTTAGATGTGCAGTTATGAGCATACAGTGTTGAGGTAGTGCCGGTTAGTTTTTGCTTGCGCATCGAAAACTTGACGTAATAAACACAAAAACAAATAATCAAATAAAAAAGGTAAACAAACACAAATAATTGTAATCCAATCAAATTTTCTCATACACGGGATAATAAAAGTTCTTATTTCAATGCAGATATGAATTTTAAACAAACTAAAACTGCTCATAAAACCTTTAATATTTTTTTAAATGTTTTTTTTCTTACAGCATTAGGTCCATTGAATTAAAAATCATTTGAGGTGTCTGAGGTTTTGCGCATTTAACGTTGTATAAGGTTGGCGTTATATTTTAGTAGCCTGTTATTATTTTCCTTATTTTCAGATAACTTGCAGCCAGCGCTGCTGCCGCCTTTCGGCTGCAATTCCACCTTCGAGGGTGTGTCAGCGCGCGTGTCCGGCTTCGGCAAGACCAGTGACTGTAAGTGCTCATCATCATCATTTTAGCCGAAACCGAGCGACGGACAAAGACCTCCCCAAACGTCGCCACAACGACCGGTCCTGTACACGGTGGAGCACACAGTCGAGGTGTGCCCTGCCTGGGCGGAGCATCGCCGTGCCCTCGTGGGGGCGATCGGCGGCGGAGACCTCTCGCGCCGGGCCCTGGTCGAGGCCATGGTCCGGAGCGAGGAGAAATGGCAGGCGCGAGCCTCCGCGTGCGAAGCAGTAATGCCAGCAAAGGAGGAGGCAGACTGCATCAGGTAACGGCGCCCTCGCCACCGCCGCTGGGATTCCGATCCTAATTTCCGGTCACCGTAGACGCGGGCTCGCGGACGGCGAGCCATGGGTAGCTCGCTGTCCGATCGTCCGGTAATGGACCGAGCCCAAGACGTCGACGACGCGCACTGTTGCCCGCGCGCCTCAAGGAGTTGTCAGCAACAGCAGAGGCCCAGCTGGGTCGAAGCCTACCGGGGCCAGGGTTATTCGAAAGGAAACTCGTGCCTTGTTTTGAAGGCTAGAAGGAACGGGGTGGGTTTTTAGTCAGTAAGAGTCTGACACTATCTCCCGCTCCACCTAAGGTCACCCTTACCAAGTCGTCAGTCCACAAGAACCTTTCGGCCCCATTCACTTATCATCATATTGGTAATATTATATTGTCACCGCCTCCAGGGTCTTCCGTCGGTCCCGAGACGGTGCAGAACGCCGTGAGCGTCCCCGTCAGCGGCAGCACCTGGTACGACTGTTGGTACAAGCTGCCGCAGCGCCCCGACTCCTACGACAACCTGATCTGCACGTCGGGAGACAACGGCTGGGGCGCGTGCGGCGGCGACCTCGGCGGCCCGCTCGTCGTCGAAGACTATTACAATATTAGTTCCTACTACAATGGCACAGCTTTACTGGTAAGTTTAAGTTCGCCATCGTGGACACGAGTTGCCATGGCCAACCTGGAAAACACTTCCAGTTTGGGCGCAGCAAAGACAATCTCCACAGGTGGAGGTTCTCGGATGGTTCCGATCTTCAGTGTTTGTGCGACGTCTCTCCGCAGATCATGTCCCACCTTCCTTCCTGCATCACGTGCCCTGTTAACGCAGGGACCTAATAACAGCATCAGCGACATTGCCACGGCCGAATCCTGGGCCTGGCATGGAATTTAACTAGTTTTGCCATCGACATGCTATGAAGAAGAAGTTTAAATAATTGAGTGATAACGGCCCCAACTTACGAGTTGTAGGTCTCGGGTTCAAACCCAGCCAGGCGCGTTACTTAGGTAAGGAACCCTTAAAAATAAGTGAATGGTACCTAATCCCAAAGTAGAGCAGCTCCTAAGAGATATAGCCAATATTTTGTAAGCCACTTCGTACAATTTGTAAGGCACTCTATACAATTTGTAAGACAAGTATACAATTTGTAAACCACTCTGTACAATTTGTAAACCACTCTCTACAATTTGTAAGTCACTCTGCACAATTTGTAAACCACTCTCTACAATTTCTAAGATACTCTGCACAATTTGTAAGCCACTTTGTACAATTTGTAAGTCACACTATACAATTTGTGTGCCTCTCAGTTCAATTTGTAAGCCACTCCGTAGGTACAGACTTTCATTTGACAACTCCTGTATTTCAGATAGGCGTGACCTCGATCCAATCTCCATTTGGTTGCCAAACCGGCTTCGCGACGGGCTACTCCAGGATCACCTCCTTCCTGGACTGGATCACACGCAACATGTAAACGATATTATAACGATAGGTTCTACGCAAGCGTGCTCCATCGTCGGCCACATCATCGCTTGCCATCGGGTGAGATGTTGGTCAAACGCGAGCCTATCAATAGTTTTAAAAAGACCTGGCATTGTACTTGAAATATTTATTATAAGTACTTAATTATGTATTGCATCATCATCTTCCATATTATTTGGGTTTTTTATTAGTTATGTAAATTGATTCCGAGTCAAATTGAAAGATGGGGGATGACATAAGCGGGTTTTCTGGCCCTTAAAGTTAGGGAAAAATATAGATATAAGATATGTTATTGAGGATTTTCCAAATAAACCACAAATCGTTTCTCTGAAAATCAAAGTTTTGTTTATTTAATACGTCCTTACTATATTACAACGTTTAACTATGATCATTACACCTATAACTTACCTGAAAATCAAAGAAACGACATTTAAAGTTTACTAATATCGCCTCCTCAATTATATCCCTTTATTTCATCTCTTTACAATAGAATTTTTAACAATAAAATATGCAAAATAATCTAAACATCATCTGCCATTCAATCACACGTCACCCCGTTCCACAGAACATAAATTCCATTTGAAATAATGAAATGTCATTTCATTACATCTCCCCCCCTAAGAGCAGAAATTGTAAATAATTAAAGCACAGGGCAGTGCGTGCAGGCCATTTTCTAGCAATAGGCTATAATCTACACAATGCACTTACAAGTTATCTTTATATTCGTTTTCTTCTACTTCATCTACTGCTGTGACAGGTTGTAATTTTGTTATATGGAATAAAGTTGATTCTGTTTTTCTGTTGCCAGTGTCAATCTTATAAATGGAGTTTGATATTTTTTCTATTATCTTGAAAGGGCCTATTTTTAATTCGTCTAATTTTTTTCTATTCAGTCTATTTCCATTTTCGACATATACACTGTCTCCTATCTCGAACTCTTGCATCTTCCTATTTCTATCAAATATTTTCTTGTTGTACTTATGGGATTTTATTGTATTCTCTAATGCTAATTTTCTATCAGCCATCCACTTGTCTTCCTTATCTATTGTCTTAATTTCATTTGGTAAAATACTGACATTTGTACCATCCAGTAAATATTTTGGTGCAAATCCTGTAACAGAGTGGTCTGTTTCATTATATTTCTGTATACTTTCTCTTGCTATTGTTGTCCATGTTTTCTTGTTGTTTTTCTCATTTATTTTACATCTAATTTTATTTACTATTGTTTGGTTCAATCGTTCGTTCAAGCCGTTCGAAAATGGTGTATTTACAGCTGTAAAAATTAGTTTAATATTATTCTCCTGTAAATATTGTTTAAATTCTTTTGAATTGATGCCAGGATATTGGTCTGTTAGAATTATTCCAATCTCATCTGTCTCTAGTACTTTCTTAGTTAGTTTTATAAAGTCACTCGCATTCTGTGTTTTGGAAGTCGCAATAAACGCATATCTTGTGTAGTGGTCTACTAAAAGGTGTAAGTATTTTTTTGTTGACCTAGATCCTCCAAAGCCACCTATAGTATCCATTGACATTATCTCAAATGGTTTTGTTGCTGGTCCTAGTTGTGACATTAATCCAAATTTCCCTTGACATCTTGATTTATTTTTTATGCATGTTTCGCATGTTTTACGAATATTTATGATATTTTTTGTTAGGTTTTTAGCTGTATATATTGGACTTATTTTTTTCTGTAATTGTCTGATTCCAACATGGCATAAATCTTCATGCACCTTTTTTTATAAATTTTTTACGAAACTCTTCTGAAAGTATAATCTTTTCCTGTTTCTTTATTTTTTTATAATAGATATTATTTTTGTGTAGTAGATTTTGTTTCTTTTCTTTTATTATTTCATTTTTTTCTTGGTCTTTAACTATATCTTTTATTTGTGTTAAATTAACTATTTTCAATAGTTCCTCTTGGTTATCTTCTGATTCTAATACAGGGTTTCTGCTCAAACAGTCTGCTTCTACATTTTCTTTACCAGGTATATATTTTACAGTAAAGTCATATTGAGATAGGTAATATGTGAGGTCATCCAATTCTTCATCTGTTCTGCATTTAATATTCATGTTCTCTAGAGGTTTGTGATCTGAGTAAATAGTGATTTTTTTTCCAATTAGCCAGTGTTGCCAATATTTAACTGCTTCTTTCATAGCAAAACATTCCAAATATATAGCCTTTTTTCGTTTTTGAGTTTCATTTAGCTTTTTTGAAAAATATGCCACCGGTTTGTCTTTACCGTCTAGTTGTGTTTGTTTTAATATTGCCCCGATACCTTCTAAAGATGCATCTGTAAAGATTTTTATTGGTAAGTCTTTGTCGAATATTTCCGACACGGGTTGGGAACATAAATATTTTTTTATTTGAATAAATGATTCTTCACACTTCTCTGACCACACAAACTTTTCATTTTTTCTCAATAAATTATGTAATGGGTCTAAAATAATTGCGCTTCTTGGTATGTATTCATGGTAAAAGTTGATTTTTCCCAAAAATTGTCTAATGTTTTTTTGTGTCTTAGAAGTTGGAAAATGTCTTATCGAGATCAAATTGTCTTTAAGTGGTCTTACTGAATTGTTCTGAATTACATGGCCGAGGTACTTTACTGAGTCTGAAGCAAAGGTACATTTTTGAAGCTTCAATCTAAAGCCTTCTTGTATTATTGCCTCTAATACATTTCTTATGTGTCTTATATGTTCTTCAAAGGTGGTCGAATATATCAAAATATCATCAATGTAGTTAACGGAGTATCCTGTGAGCTTGTGCTTTCTTAGAATATTGCTTAAAATTCTCTGGAAAATTGCTGGTGATGTTTTCAAGCCAAATGGAAGGCAGGTCCACTGGTAATGGCCATCTTGTGTGACGAATCCTGTTTTATTTCTATCTTCCACCCGTAGCGGTATTGCCCAAAATGCTGAGTTTATATCCAATGTAGTAAAATACTTACAGTTTCTAGTTTTGATAATCAAATCATCTATTAATGGGAAAGGTTGAGCTTGTGGAACAACAATTTTGTTTAGTTCCCTGAAATCTACACATAAGCGGGACTTTTTATTTTCTCCTTTTTTAAATGCCAATGTCACTGGAGCAGCGAAAGGACTGTAGGATTCTTCTATTAAATTATTCTTTAGTAGCTTGGATATTTGCTCTTCAATTTCTAATTTATCCTCTATTGTACATCTGTATGGTATTTTACTACAGTATCTATTTACTTGTAAATCTATGTGGGCTTCATAATCTCTAACTGATCCTATATCATACTTGTCTTTAGCAAAAATTGTTTTATATTGCTTTATAATTTTCTCTATCTCAATTTTTTTTTTATTATCTAAATGGTCTGTGATACTTACAAATTCTTCTGTTTCTATGTGTTCATTAAAATTTATTGCAAATGTTTTTTTATTCTTTTCTTCATATCTGTTATCTTTAGACATTTCATCTATTTTATTTGTTGTTTTCTTTTGTTCTATCTGCAAGTCCTCATTTTGGGTTAGTTTGAATTTCTTTATCATATCTAATCCGATTATAAAATCTTCGAAATCTTCATTATCCACTATATATACTTCCATCTCTTCTTCTAAATCGAATATTTTTATTGTAATACAGCCATCTGTTTTTTTCACACCATTAACCGTTTTCATATATGCTATATTCACATTGTCCTTTTTTTCTTTCACTTTAATCAGCTTTGAATTTATTAAAGAAATCTGTGAACCTGAATCATAAATGCCGCTCACTTCTAGTTTATTTTCTAATAAGAGCTTGATTTTGATTAATGGTGTACTTACTCGTTTTTTTTCTCAGTATTTATATCTACTTTAATAATGGAGTTGTTGTTTACATTTCTGGGTTTAAAAACCTTTTCAGATTCATTCTTATTTTTCTTGAACCAGCATGACTCCTCCGGATGATATCGAATTCCTTTTTCCAAAGATTCACAAGTCTTACATGGCTTCTTCTCCTTATATTTATTTTTATTAAGGGATGTACCACTCTTTATTGTGGTTGAGTTTTTCTTGTACATCATACCTTCATATTTTCTTATCTCATTGAACAAATCAGTAGTATCATTGAGTTCATCCCTGTTTAACTTATTTAAGATAAAACCTGGTAAACCCGTTGCAATAAGATCTATCATTGTTTTGGAGTTTATCGATTTGTTTATATCTAGTATAAGCCTCTCTTTTTTTATAGCATAATCAATTAGTAGTCCTTCTTTATACCTGAATGCTAGAGCATATGTGACTATGTCCCATCCTCTGTTTTTAAAAGTTTTTAGAAATTTGTGTTTCCATTCTTTCCATTCAGCCTTTATTGTAAGTTTTATGGCCATCGAGCTATACCAATCCAAACAAGATTTTTCTAAAAATAACCTCAATATATCTATTTTTGTTTCATCTTTTGATATATTAAAGCGCTCACACTCTTTTTTAAAATTCTCAATCCACTGCATTGCGTTAGGGTTCTTACTTGTGAATTTTTCAATAATAAATTTCTCTGAAATATGTTTTAGGTTATGTTGTTTTTCTTTCTTTGTAGTTGTTTCTATTAATTATTCCAAGATATTTTGCAAATTGTCGTTTTTGTCTATTGGTTGTTTTGTGTTCATTTCTTCTAAATATTGATCTAAAAATTGCATATTACCTTCCTCATCTATATATGTTTTCTTAAGATCTTCATCCATTTTTATCCATATTTTTCTGCATTGATGCCTTTTCTTTATGCTATTTTTTATTTTTGTGAAACTGTTCATTTTGACAATATATGTATGATGAATCACTGGCTTCTGTTCATCAGGTAAAATATAACATTTTCCTTCCTCTGTAGTTATTGAGGTTATGGCCAATATGTTAGATTTGCCATCATTTGAGGTTATCATCGTGAACTCAAATTGTAACCGGTCCATCTTTTTCTAGTTGACGAAAATGTCGTTTTATAAGATATGTTATTGAGGATTTTCCAAATAAACCACAAACTGTTTCTCTGAAAATCAAAGTTTTGTTTATTTAATACGTCCTTACTATATTACAACGTTTAACTATGATCATTACACCTATAACTTACCTAAAAATCAAAGAAACGACATTTAAAGTTTACTAATATCGCCTCCTCAATTATATCCCTTTATTTTATCTCTTTACAATAGAATTTTTAACAATAAAATATGCAAAATAATCTAAACATCATCTGCCATTCAATCACACGTCACCCCGTTCCACAGAACATAAATTCCATTGACAAATTTAACGCGCGAAGCGCGGCAAATTTGAATTAATGAAATGTCTTTTCATTACATAGATATTTAAGATCTTAAATTAATCATAATCATAAATAAATTATTATATTATTAAATAAATAATCAATGTTTAAAAATATTTTGTTTTTAGTTTTAAAAATCGTAACTCACTGATTATACTGGTTCCTATTGATTTTCAAGGAAAATATATCCCACCCATACGTACAAAGCGTTATGAGAACACATTCATTTTGCGTACAGCCAAGGAGTGGAATTCCCTGCCGGGGTCTGCTCCATCGTCGACCGCATCGTTGCTTACCATCAGGTGAGATAAGGAACCCTAAAAACAATTGCACGTAACTGTAACAATGTGCTGCGGACTTCCCGTCCGATTATAATTTAGGTGTCTTCAAGGCTAGAGTGATTAGGCTCTTAATAAACTAGCGCGCCTCACCATCAACGATTGCATCACTGCTTACTATCAGGTGGGATCGCAGTCAAGCACTAGTTTATAACCATTACAAAAAAGGTGGGTTTTAGTCGGTACAATTCTGACTCTCCCCCTTGCTCCACCCAGAGCGGGAGGCCCGGGAAAGCAATTTAAAGGGTTCTTGTAAAGTATACTTGACATATCATCTTCCTGCCCTTGTCCCGTTTTATTTGGGGTCGGCGCAACATGTTTTTTTCTTCCATTCTGTCCTGTCGCTCGTCACGCTATCACTAACTCCCTTTTCTTTCATATCACATCTCACACAATCCATCCATCTTTTCTTTGGCCTCCCTCTCCCTCTCCATCCATCTACATGTAAATTCATAACTCTTTTAGCAACATGCGTTTCATCTCTCCCCTTTACATGACCGTACCAAGACAAACGATTCCCTAAAGTATACTTGACATTTTTTTGGTCGACGGGGAATATCATCTTTGACAAAACCCGCTCTTGGGTGGAGCGGGAGATAGTGTCAGACTCTTACTGACTAAAAACCCCGCGCCGTTCCTTCTAGCCTTCATACCGGGGCACGAGCTCCCTTTCGGAAAACCCTGTCCCCAGTAGGCTTCGACCCAGCTGGGCCCCTCCTGCTGCTGACAACTCCTTGAGGCGCGCGGGAACAGTGCGCGCCGTCGACGTCTTGGACTCGGTCCATTACCGGACGATCGGACAGCGAGCTACCCATGGCTCGCCGTCCGCGAGCCCGCGTCTACGGTGGCCGGAAATCGGGATCGGAATCCCGGCGACGGCGGCGAGGGCGCCGTTGCCTGATGCGGTCGGCCTCCTCCTTTGGAAGCATTACTGCTTCGCACGCGGAGGCTCGCGCCTGCCATTTCCCCTCGCTCCGGACCATGGCCTCGACCAGGGCCCGGCGCGAGAGGTCTCCGCCGCCGATCGCCCCCACGAGGGCACGGCGATGCTCCGCCCAGGCAGGGCACACCTCGACGGTGTGCTCCACCGTGTCCTCCGGGCGTTGCGCACAGTGGCGACACCCGGGCGTCTCTTCCGCTTGAATCTGATGCAGGTACCTCCCGAACTTGCCATGTCCGGTGAGGACCTGCGTCATGCGGAAGGTAAGGACGCCGTGAGGTCTTACCAGCCACGCCTCAAAGAGGGGACTTACCGCCATAATCGTGGCGTGCCCTAAGTATACTTGACATTGAGCTCATATAAATTAGGAAAATGGCAAGAAAATAATAATAATGAAAACATATTCTATAAATTTATTTTATTTAGATCCATCAATACTTTTATACCCTCTCATTTTGTTAGCATACAACTTATAGTAAAGATCCCAAAACGCCATCCTATCGTGAAACACTCTGCTCTCTAGAGTTATTGGCTTGTCTATGTTTAAATATGGCCGCTGCAACTGATCAGCTGGCTGCCATTTCACGGGGGTCACATCTGTTATTCGCGGCGTTGGATCTCTGAAAAATAAAAACGGTTATTTTATTTATTGACTAGCTTTTGGCAGCGGCTTCGCCTGTGTGAAAGTGTTTTTTTCCATACAATCTTTGGATCTCCGTAACATCCGCTTTTTTTAGATGGGAAAATCGACCAATGACATCCCCCACTCTTGAGCGGAGCGGGAGATGTCACACTTTTAGTGACTAAAAACTCACTCCTGTTCCTTCTTTGCCATTGTTCCAGGGCCCCAGGTACCACTCATGGTTCTAGTAGGCTTCGACCCTGCTGTGCCCCTACGGATCATTTATACCCTATGGACTCTCATTTTCACTCAAGGTATGCCCTTTAAGCTTCACACTGGCATACAACAAACGTATAAAGACGAATACACGTCTATGAAGCCACGCGTCCGTGGACATTATCCCATAGTTTTGTATGTAAGCTTCACGCAGGCGTACACCAAGCGTCTAATAACGAATACGCGTCTATGAAGCTACGCGGCCGTGAACAGTCGACTTTCTAAAACGTCACTTACCCATATTTAGCAAAATTAGTCCACATAGTAGTCAACGCATCAATGATCTTCTGGTCATCCTCATTGGGTGGCGTATCTTCAAACATCGACGTATCGAAACGGTAAGATGTATCGTCTCCATGCGATGCGCCGCCTGACGTGAAATTCCTCGATATCTTATGTTTATTGCGACCCCCTTCATAAGAAAACATATATCTGTAAACTCTATTCGCTCCAGCATCAATGTATCTATCTACAGATCTACCAGCTGGGTAATTAAAGGCAAGATCTGACCCTTAATCAAGAATAACGCTTTGCAAATCTTCATTTACAACTTTATCTCCTATGTAAAAATGTCTGACTGTATCTACATCTGGAATATCTTCAAATATAAACGATAATTCTTCTTTAAACTCATAATTTCTATAGAAATCTTTATTAGAATTGTCCGCGTACATGAATTTTGCTTCTTTATTTGTGTGTCCTATCATTATATCCATGCCTTTGACTTTAGGTTTTAAATTCATTGGGAAATCTTCTAATATTACATCATCTCCTTTACTTTTTACACAAGGTCGGGTGCGAGGATGTCCGTGGCCAAAAAATATGATATCATTGGCTGTTTTTACAACATCTAAAGCAGCTATACTAGATAGAAATTTGATGGCTCCTTTTAAATCGTCTTGCTCATACCCAAGTCTATTAGCAACATTTAAAAGTAGACTATTATCTTCTTCAGCTACGATCCAAGTTGTTAAAGCTGATCCACTTTGCACTATCGCTCGTTGAACCAAACCTTCTGTACCCAATAGTTGAACATCCAAAGACATAGCTCCAGCAGATTGTCCAAAAGCAGTTATTCTGTCGACATCTCCACCGAACGCTCTTATGTTTTCTTTAATCCATTTAAAAGCTAGTAGTTGATCTTTTAAACCTTGATTATTAAATTCTGGTTCACTGACACATAGAAAACCGTACGCACCAACTCTGTAGTTAAAAGTAACTATGATTACGTCATGTCGGATTAAGAATTTTGGCTTTAAGTCCCGCTCTGACTTCTGGCCCCTGATGAATGATCCACCATGCACATAGACCATTACTGGTAATGTGTGGAGGGAGTCGGCCGAGTTTGGTACGTATATATTGATTTGCAAGCATTGTATGCTGCCCATAGCTGCGTTGTTGATGTATTGGGGACAAACGATATTGTCGTGGTAGGCTTCGAGGGTTTGGTTGAAACCAGGGTGAGGAGTTGCGGCCTGAAAGGTTATGGAACAGCTTAGTCAATTATAACTTAATATCAGGAAGAGCATTGCCCACGAAGAGCATATTCTTGAAAGAAAAGAAAGGAAAGAAAGAAAAGAAAGGAAAGAAAGAAAGGAAAGAAAGGGAAGAATGGAAAGAAAGGAAAGAAAGGGAAGAAAGGAAAGACAGGAAAAAAAGAAAGACTTGACTGGCCTGTTGGTCTAGTAGTTAATGGCCTTGACTCCTATGCTATGCAGGAGGTCATGGGATTGATTCCCACTCATGACAAATGTTTGTGTAATAAGCATGATCATTTGTTCTGTGTCTAGGTGTAATTTATCTATAATATGTATGTATTTAGAGATATATAAGTATATTTATCAGTTGTCTAGCACTCATAACACAAGCTCTGCTTGCTAATATCTATTGCTTGCTAGCTTGCAACTATCACACAACGCCGTCTAGTCCCAAGACTAGACGGCGTTGTGTGATAGTTGTGAAATAAAAAAAAAACAAAAAAAAAGGACAAGAAAGAAAAGAAGCACTGAGTCGATTGAGAAACGAAAAAAAATAGACTTAACTCACAGAAAATGGATTGTTTTCGTCCACAGTAGCGTAGGGCACTCCTAGAAACATGGCGTAGTCACCGTCCTTGCTCTGCACTCCTCGGATCAGGCTTGCAGACGTTTCCACCAGGGGGTCCACGCGCGGTAGGCCTTCGATACATTTTACTAACAGGAGTACTAATGGTAGCGTTTACATTATCCTCAATATTGCAAGTATGCGGCAGTTTTTGACAGTACCTAAAAATACAATGCCATCAAAAACATAATTTGTAAGAAAAAACTAAATAAACACGCTAAATAATAATAATGAACGAAAAAAATTATTGTGATAAAAGCGTGGGGCGCTTTGTGCCATATTTTTCGAAAATCGCTTTTTTTCACAATAATATTTTTCGTTTTAATTTTATTATATTTTTTTTTTTTATAATCCTGGCGAATCTAATCAGGTTAATCGAAAATTTTAATCGGATTATTGTGTTGTCATCGGTCATTGGTAGGTGTGCAAAGTTTAAAGAATCATAATCTCAAAATCTGATCGCCCAAAGTTAGGCAAAATCTAACTCAAAGGCGGTGGTTATTTTGCAAACTAACAAACATGCTTGTTTGCAAACATACAGGTGAATCTAATAAAAGAGTGTTAAAAATCAACGCTTGCAACTCAGTTCTCGTATCATAAAAATTGTGAAATCCATCTAATACCAAGTCGGTTAATTTATTCAGTCCGTACTTAAGAAACGTTGACCAGTTATAACTCTTAAACTACAGGTTCAAATTGAATGAAATTTTAAATATACAATGCCTGCTTGATTCCTGAACATTCTCTGTTGGTGGAAAAGTCCAAGCTCCGTATATTTTGCCCGTGGTTCTTTAAATGTATGCTTAAAAATATGGACCCACCTGACACTGCTCACTTGCACAACACAACTTATTTTAAAAATAGTAACTTAGCAGAAACTTAGGTGCTATTTATAAAAGATCGGTTAGGATCGTGAGATAAATCTTATCATATCAAGATGAACTTGTCTTTCGCAGGAGGTGAGATATTTGCTAACTAGTAATGCGCGCGACTTTTACTTACAGTTACGAGTAGTGTTGCCAGGCATCCCGATTTGAGTGGGAAGTCCCGATTCGAGGGGTCTAGGGACGCATCCCGATTTACACCTGAACGGGACGCTAAATGTCCCGATAAATCAAAAACCCTGGCACGCTAAGAGCGACTGAAGAAGTCGGGGTTTTAGTCAGTAAAAGTTTGATATGCCCTCTCGTTCCACCCCAGAGCGAAATACTGGGGCCAGGATTACTTTCGAAAGATAGCTCAGCCCTAGTATGAAGGCACGAAGGAACGGGGTGGGTTTTTAGTCAGTAAGAGTCTGTCACTATCTCCCGCTCCGCCCAAGAGCGGGGGATGACATTGGATGATTTTCTCATCGAAAAAAAAAGAAAAAATACCCCAGAGCGAAAGAACTCATTGGACGATTTTCCACTGAAAAAAATCTTATAAAAAAGTTTGTCCTGATTTAAATCCCTAAATCCCGACTTGTTTTACAATCTGTCCCGTTTTTTTTTTATCCAAATGGACCTGGCAACACTTGTTACGAGACAGGGCGTTAAGTCCCACATACGTCGAAAACCGCGTACATCGAAAGACTGCAACAATTTTCCTGCTGCGGTCTTCCCGTCTTATTATAATTTAGGCGTCTTCAAGGCTAGAGTGAACAGGCTCTTAATAAACTAGTGCGCCTCACCATCAACGATTGCATCACTTCTTACCATCAGGTGGGATCGCAGACTAGCACTAGTTTCTCGCGCCGGAATTTGTTGCAAACTGGTGGCAGGCGGTCTAGTCCTGCTGCGAAGCAGCACTGCTAGCTTGTTAGAGTTTCTTGCCGGTTCTTCTCCATAGGAAACGACCAATTTGGAACAGTGCACTAGCTTCTGACGTTTTATAAGTGCCCATGTAGGCCTGTGTTAAATAACAATCATTTGAATTTTGAATGAGGGAGCCGCACGCGTGAGGGAAAGGCCCTTACACCCCAGCCGCCGGGATCCCGACCCCGATCCCCGACCAGCAATGAGTAGCTCCACGCGCGCCTCAATATAGCCCAATAGGGGTTCAAGGGCCCAGTTTGCTGACAATTCCTTGAGGCTCGCGTGAAACCACCGACAACGTCTTGGGCTCAGTCCGGACAGTTACCAGACGGCGAACTACCCATTGCTCGACGACCGCAAGCCCGAGCTTACGGTGGCCGGAAATCGGGATCTAAATCCCGGCGACGGCTGGGGTGTGAGGGCCGTAGTCACGCGTGCCGCCTCCTCATTTGCTAGTATTACACACACGCGGACACTGTGTTCTTGGGTATGACTATCGATTCTAAACTGCAGTGGGGCGCTCATATTAGAACTCTCTCGGGAAGATTAAGCTCAGCTGCATATGCAGTTAGAAAAATAAGGCAATTGACAGATGTAGCTACGGCTAGGTTGGTTTACTATGCTTATTTTCACAGTATTATGTCTTATGGCATTTTATTGTGGGGATCTGCAGCTGATGTGGACTCAATTTTCATATTGCAAAAGAGAGCTATCCGGGCTATTTATAGGATGGGTCCTCGCGAGTCCCTCAGAAATAAATTCAAAGAAATCGATATTCTGACTCTGCCTTCTATTTATATCTTGGAATGCATTTTGTATGTTCGTAAAAACTTAGGACTCTTTAAAATTAGAAGCGATTTCCACAACAAAAATACACGTAGTAAACACGAAATTGTATTACCCAAATGGAGATTAGCTAAGACCAGCAAGTCATTCCTAGTTAATAGCATACGTTTTTACAACAAGCTACCAAAGGCGGTAACTGAACTTAGTGAGGGAAAATTCAAAACGCATATTAAGCGTGTCTTAACCAAAAAAGCATATTACAAGGTTAAAGACTATGTCGAAGACACGCTTGTTTGGCAATGACTACCTCTGCACATGTGGCTCCCTGGTAACTCACCAATATTGTGTCTGTTAACTGCTCCACCTCTGTTTTAATATATATACATTTTTTATTTGTATTTTTTTTTCTATAGGACATTGCTTTTGCAATAAGTATTTTTTTTTTAATTTTTGAGACTTCAACTACCTTAAACTCGTTGATAATTTATTTTGTTATCAATTTATTGATAGTTGCAATTATCTATATTTCTATTGCTTTTTTTTTTATATAGCCTCTTTTTCGTTTTGTAATGTGAATGTGAGAACACTGTATACCTTACAAACCTTTAGATTACTTCCTATTTAAATTACTTTTTTATTTGAATTACTTTTTTTATTTTTTGCTTTTGTGTACAGTATTGATATGCACTGTTCTTACATACTATCATATTGTAACACCTACCACTTTTTTTAAAAGAGTAACCATGGAGTTTCTTGCCGGTTCTTCTCCATAGGAAACGACCAATTTGGAACCGTGCACTAGCTTCTGACGTTTTATAAGTGCCCATGTAGGCCTATGTGAAATAAAATATTTTGACTTTGACTTTGACTTTGACTTTGATTACTGCTTCGTAGAAAGAGGATGACATATGGCTCCGAAACGTGGTCACTCACAATGGGCCTCATCAAAAGGCTTAAAGTAACCCAAAGGGCAATGGAAAGGGCTATGGTCGGGGTTTCCTTGCGTGATCAAATAAAAAATGAAGATATCCGCAGGAGAACTAAAGTTGCCGACATAGCGCAAAGAATTGCCGAACTTAAGTGGCAATAGGCAGGGCACATTGCTCGCAGAACAGATGGCCGTTGGGGCCGCAAGGTTCTGGAGTGGCGATCGCGTACCGGAAGACGCAGCGTTGCAACGCCTCCAACAAGGTGGACTGATGACCTGATGAAGGTTGCGGGAAACCGATGGATGCGAGACGCACAGGAAAGTTAGTTATGGCGACGCTTGGGGGAGGCCTATGTCCAACAGTGGACGTGTATCGGCTGAAATGATGATGATGATGAGAAGGAGGGGGCCGCCTGCCACTCGTCCTCGCTTCGAACCATGGCCTGTACCAAGGCCCGGCGAGGTAAACATACATTCAGTCAAAAAAGTATCGGGAATTGATGATTTGCTTATGGTTCCAAATTCAAATTTTTGTTTTTTTGTAGTTGTTTTGATTATTTGATTGGCACAACTGTTTTCCATTTTGGCGCGGAGTTTGAGTTGCATCTGTTATTTATATTAAATACAGTGCTGGTTTTAGTAATTTCATATATAGTGTGTATTGCGAATTTCATAATGGACAAAAATATCGAACAAAGAGTTTGTCTTAAATTTTGCATCGCCAATGGAATTTCGTGTTCGGAGTCACTGAAAATGTTACAGAAGGCTTACGGTCAATCGACTTTATCAAAAACTCGTGCTTATGAGTGGTTCAAAGCGTTCAAAAGCGGTCGAGATGTGATGGAAGATTTGCCTCGCTCTGGTAGGCCGTCAACGTCTGCAACTGAAGTTAACGTCGCAAAAGTGAAGGAAATAGTGACTGAAATCCCCATTCAACTCTGAGAGAGATAGCTGCCGAACTTTCTGTATCTCACGAGTCGATCCGTACCATTTTAACTAATCATTTGGGTATGAAACATGTTGCTGCTCGGCTAGTCCCAAAAGATCTGAATTTTCTCCAAAAACTCAATCGCATGAAAGTCGCTGAGGACATGCTAGAACGAGTCAGTTCGGACCCAACATTCATGAAACGCATTGTTACTGGTGACGAGACGTGGGTTTACGAGTTTGACATGCAAACTAGTCAACAAGCTTCGGAGTGGCGCCTTCCAACTGATCCGAAACCGAAAAAACCACGCCAAAGTCGATCAAAAGTCAAAGTCATGTTGACTGTTTTCTTTGACTATCGCGGTGTTGTGCACTCTGAATTCTTACCGGAAGGTCTAACGGTAAATAAAGAATATTATTTGAGCGTTATGCGGCGTTTAAGAGAGCAAATTCGACGAAAAAGGCTAGATTTGTGGAAAGAAAATTCTTGGATTTTGCACCACGACAATGCGCCTTCGCACAAGGCTATCATTTTGAACGAATTTTTGACCAAACACTCAACAAATACCATCCAGCAACCACCATATTCACCAGATATGGCTCCTGCTGACTTTTTTCTTTTTCCTAAACTCAAATTACCAACTCGTGGCACCCGTTTTTAATCGATAGAAGACATAAAGGAGAATTCGCGGCGAGAACTGAACTCAATTCAGGAAGCAGCGTTTAAAAAATGTTTTGATGAATGGATTATTTGTTGGCGCAAGTGTATCGTTTCTAAAGGAGCATACTTTGAAGGTGATAAAATAAATTTGGATGAATAACAGACATTTTGTGTATTATTGATCTTTTCCCGGTACTTTCTTGACAGAGTAGTACCTAGCATACCGCTAGCTAGCGAGACAAACATAAAAAGTATTTTAAATGCAACTTTGATACGTAGACGCAACATTATCGCGCACGAGCTATCTTCACTCAGAATACATGGGGGATACGTTATCTCGCCACTACAGATTATGGAGATATTGTCTCATTCAACGTACTCTAGTGATCGAGTGGATTACTACTATGATACCTGGATTGACGACCAACAAGTACAAAAGATTATCCATTCACCTAACGTCAACATCGAGCTTGGTTTATTTATTAACCGACTTCGAAAAGGAGGAGGTTCTATGTTCGGCTGAATGTATGTTTTTTTTTTTTGTATGTATGTTCACCGATATTTCGGTCAATTGTGGACAGAATTTGAATTTTTTTTTTTGATTGAAAGGTTATGCTTCCAAGTTGGTCCCATAGAAATATTGTTATGATCTGATCATGAACTTCGAAGATATGGAACAGAACTCCTCATAGAATCATAGCAGAATTGTCGTAACAAGTAAAATTGCTTTGTTTATACGTGTAGTCCATGACTGACTGAAAGAACAGGGGGAGGGGAAAGGGGGAGTTGGTAAATTCATGTAATATAACCGTATTTGGGATTATAAGAATCGTTATGAGATGCATTCTGGCTATAAGGTAATTTGTGTTTAGCTGAAGGGTAGGTACTTTTTAGTGGTGCTACCATAACGAAAAAGTGAAAAATAAAAAACTTTTTACAAAAAAAATTAAACCGACTTCAAAAAGTACAAAATAACTTTAATTTCGGAAGTCGGTGTTAAATAACGAAGAGACAAGATTAGGTATCTATTGAAACACCGACTTCCGAAATTAAAGTTATTTTGTACTTTTTGAAGTCGGTTTAATTTTTTTTGTAAAAAGTTTTTTTTTATTTATAAGTAGGTGCCTCAACGACTTGCTCACTAAGGGCCTATGCACACCACGATTTTTAAACTTAGTGTTTGCCCTAAGACAAACACTAACAGAAGACAGAAAGTTTTAGGCATAGTGAATTCGTCACTCACAGAGGTGCACAGTACTGACAGAAACAATTTGTGGGTTTTTTTTTCTGTCGACGGGGAAAATCATTATTCACAAAACCCGCTCTTGGGTGAAGCGGGAGATAGTGTCAGACTCTTACTGACTAAAAACCCCGCGCCGTTCCTTCTAGCCTTCATACCGGGGCTCTAGTTTCCTTTCGGATAACCCCGATCCCGGTAGGCTTCGACCCAGATGGGCCCCTCCTGTCTCTGACGACTATTGAGGTGCGCGGGAATAGTGCGCGCCGTCGACGCCTTGGCTCGGTCCGGTCAGTTACCGGACGATCGGACAGCGAGCTACCCATGGCTCGCTGTCCACGAGCCCGCGTCTACGGTGGCTGGAAATCGGGGCTGGAACCCCGGCGGCGGCGGCGGCGGCGAGGGCGCCTGGAGCGGTTGGCCTCCTCCTTTGCTAGCATTACTGCTTCGCAGGAGGCGACCGCCTGCCACTTCTCCTCGCTCCGGACCATGGCCTGAACCACGCCCGGCGCGAGAGGTCTCCGCCGCCGATCGCCCCCACGAGGGCACGGCGTTGCTCCGCCCAAGCAGGGCACACCTCGACTGTGTGCTCCACCGTGTCCTCCGGGCGTTCCGCAGAAACAATTTGTGGTTGACTCACATATATTTACACCGTATACACTATACACGTACACAATAAATATATACTCACCTACATCTATTATGTCTATTTATACATCATCATCATCATATCAGCCGAAAGACGTCCACGCTGGACATAGGCCTCCCCCAAGCGTCGCCACAATGACCGGTCCTGTGCGTCACGCATCCATCGGATTCCCGCGACCCTGACCAGGTCGTCGGTCCACCTTGTTGGAGTTTATACATTCAGTCAAAAAAGTATCGGGAATGGATGATTTGTTTATGGTTCCAAATTCAAAGTTTTTGTTTTTTTGTAGTTGTTAGATTGGCACAACTGTTTTCCATTTTGGCGCGGAGTTTGAGTTGCATCTGTTATTTATATTAAATACAGTGCTGGTTTTAGTAATATCATATATAGTGTGTATTGCGAATTTCATAATGGACAAAAATATCGAACAAAGAGTTTGTCTTAAATTTTGCATCGCCAATGGAATTTCGTGTTCGGAGTCACTGAAAATGTTACAGAAGGCTTACGGTGAATCGACTTTATCAAAAACTCGTGCTTATGAGTGGTTCAAAGCGTTCAAAAGCGGTCGAGATGACATGGAAGATTTGCCTCGCTCTGGTAGGCCGTCAACGTCTGCAACTGAAGTTAACATCGCAAAAGTGGAGGAAATAGTGACTGAAAATCCCCATTCAACTCTGAGAGAGATAGCCGCCGAACTTTCTGTATCTCACGAGTCGATCCGTACCATTTTAACTAATCATTTGGGTATGAAACATGTTGCTGCTCGGCTAGTCCCAAAAGATCTGAATTTTCTCCAAAAACTCAATCGCATGAAAGTCGCTGAGGACATGCTAGAACGAGTCAGTTCGGACCCAACGTTCATGAAACGCATTGTTACTGGTGACGAGACGTGGGTTTACGAGTTTGACATGCAAACTAGTCAACAAGCTTCGGAGTGGCGCCTTCCAACTGATCCGAAACCGAAAAAACCACGCCAAAGTCGATCAAAAGTCAAAGTCATGTTGACTGTTTTCTTTGACTGTCGCGGTGTTGTGCACTCTGAATTCTTACCGGAAGGTCTAACGGTAAATAAAGAATATTATTTGAGCGTGATGCGGCGTTTAAGAGAGCAAATTCGACAAAAAAGGCCAGATTTGTGGAAAGAAAATTCTTGGATTTTGCACCACGACAATGCGCCTTCGCACAAGGCTATCATTGTGAACGAATTTTTGACCAAACACTCAACAAATACCATCCAGCAACCACCATATTCACAAGATATGGCTCTTGCTGACTTTTTTCTTTTTCCTAAACTCAAATTACCACTTCGTGGCACCCGTTTTCAATCGATAGAAGACATAAAGGAGAATTCGCGGCGAGAACTGAACTCAATTCAGGAAGCAGCGTTTAAAAAATGTTTTGATGAATGGATTATTCGTTGGCGCAAGTGTATCGTTTCTAAAGGAGCATACTTTGAAGGTGATAAAATAAATTTGGATGAATAACAGACATTTTGTGTATTATTGATCTTTTCCCGGTACTTTCTTGACAGAGTAGTATAATCATTCTATTTATACATTCATATATATTTATAGAGAGCAGTGATTTGAGAGCAGTGGTGGCCGAGTGTTTATGGCTCCGACTTACGAGTTGCAGGTCGCGGGTTCGAACTACCACCACTTCCTACTACTACTTCGGGTTCATTACTTTGTGTAATTTATTTCATCACCACTGCTCTCAAAACGGTGAAGGAAAACATCGTGAGGAAACCGGCATGTCCTAGAAACAAAAAATTCGAAGACATGTGACATCCACCAACTCGCACTGGGCCCGCGTGGTGGATTACGGCCCATTCCCTCTCCTAGAGAGGAGGCCTGAGTCCCAGCAGTGGGAACATTAAAAAGGCTGATGATGATGATGATGATATATTTATATATTTCAATATTCAACTCGTAACATGAAACACGACTTACACATTGACGTGACGCATTGGACACGCGCACCGTCGATGACGCGCCGGCGACTTATTTCTTTCTACCGCCAAGTAGTAGCATAAAAGTTACATTTCGTTTCTCACCAGTCACGATCTACACTGCCCGTTAGGAATACGTGCGCTCGCGCCGATTAAGAATTATTGTAATCGATATACCCGCGCTAAGTTGTCGCCGCAATAGGGTAGTTTCCAGGGTCAAAATAACTACATTTTATTTAGTCCGTATTTTAGATTATAAAAAAATATTGAACACGTATTTTTTCTTTTTTCGATTAAACAAAAAATAACAAAGATATAGCCCATTAAAGTTACGTGTGACGTCACCCCGTGCGAAAAAATGTAGCACGGCGTGACGTTACACGTAACTTTAATGGGCTATATCTTTGTCATTTTTGGTTTAAATTAAATTAAATTAAATTAAAATCCCTTTAATTAATAATAATAATAATAATAAATTTTTATTGACACAAAAATTATAAAGGTAACAAAATTTGAAGCCCTGGCTCCCGAGCTAGGTAGCAACCTGTGTTACAGGAGCCAGTGTCTTCACCCAGTCGCAAGTGGTACACATGATCACTTATTTATATACGTTTGATAAAAATAAATAATAAAAAAAATAAGAAAATAATTAACATGGTAAATAAAATGAAAATGAAAATGCACGCATGCTCAAAGTGTTATATAGCGTATTATGTGTGTTTGAGTGTGTGTGTAAGTATGCATGTGTGGTAGTATGTTTGTGTGTATGTGCATGTGTGTAAATTATTATTATTGTTTAATCATTATTATTGCTGTTGAATTAAATCTTCCGTTTGGTGATAGTCCAGAGTTTGAAGCCATGTGGAGATTTTCTTTTTACTATCTCTAGTCGTCAATGGGTTTATATTAAGGGTATTGTTTATTTTATTGTAAATATATGTAGCCATGAAAAGGTGTTGACGTCTAGCGGAGGCGGTTTTATATCTTACAGGTCTACATAAGTCAGGGCGAGTAATAGTTCTCCTTAATTTTGTAGCGTGAAGTACTGGCGTGATTTGATGTTGTTTTAGCGTAAGATTAAGAAGATACAACTGCCTCACTGAAATTACATTACAGTTTTTAAACAATTCTTTTGTAGGAAATCGGTACGGTTTGAATGTCATGACCTTTAGTAAAGATCGCTGGGCTCTTTCGAGGTCAATCATATAGGTTTTACAGGCGCCCCCCCAGACCGTAATACAGTAACCCATAATAGACTGAGCCAGAGCAAGATACACCGTTCGTAGTAGTTTAAACTGGGCCACGTATCGAAGTTTCTTAAAAGCCCATATAAGTTTCCTAACACGGGAAGTTGTCAATTCAATGTGGGGACGCCAGCTAAGATGTTCATCCAGAAGCACCCCTAGGTATTTCACTGACTTTTATTGTGTGATTGGAAGGCAAGGGCATTGGTGATTATTAGTATCATTGCAGGAGTGTGCTCTGAGACTTATTTTTATGGGTTTAGTATTGGCGAAAGTAAATTGCAGAAATGAGGTCTTTGAAATGTCCAGGGTTTTTTTTTTTTTGTCGAAGGGGAAAATCATCTTTGACGAAACCCGCTCTTGGGTGGAGCGGGAGACAGTGTCAGACTCTTACTGACTAAAAACCCCGCGCCGTTCCTTCTAGCCTTCATACCGGGGCACGAGCTCCCTTTTGGACAACCCTGTCCCCAGTAGGCTTCGACCCAGCTGGGCCCCTCCTGGTGCTGACAACTCCTTGAGGCGCGCGGGAACAGTGCGCGCCGTCGACGTCTTGGACTCGGTCCATTACCGGACGATCGGACAGCGAGCTACCCATAGCTCGCCGTCCGCGAGCCCGCGTCTACGGTGGCCGGAAATCGGGATCGGAATCCCGGCGACGGCGGCGAGGGCGCCTTTGCCTGATGCGGTCGGCCTCCTCCTTTGCAAGCATTACTGCTTCGCAGAAGGAAGCGACCGCCTGCCATTCCTCCTCGCTCCGGACCATGGCCTCGACCAGGGCCCGGCGCGAGAGGTCTCCGCCGCCGATCGCCCCCACGAGGGCACGGCGATGCTCCGCCCAGGCAGGGCACACCTCGACGGTGTGCTCCACCGTGTCCTCCGGGCGTTGCGCACAGTGGCGACACCCGGGCGTCTCTTCCGCTTGAATCCGATGCAGGAACCTCCCGAACTTGCCATGTCCGGTGAGGACCTGCGTCATGCGGAACGTAAGGACGCCGTGAAGTCTTTCCAGCCACGCCTCAAAGAGGGGGCTTACCGCCATAATCGTGGCGTGCCCAGCACTGGGTTGCGATAGCCGTTGACGCCATTTCACCATGAGATCCCGCCGGAGCTCTGTCCGCTATGCTTTGACATGTTGCGGTAGTGGACTTTCACCCCGGCGTTGCATCTCCACGCGCATATCGTGCATGTGTGCAAGGACTGTTGCCTCTAGATCCCACGGTGGTAGGCCAGCCAGAAGGCTCGCCGCTTCGCAGGAGATCGAGCGGTAACCCCGCACCATCCGTATTGCCATGACCCTCTGGCAGGCGTTCAGTATGGACGCCGGTCGCTTTGCCAGCGACGGCGCCCACACCGGCGCCCCGTAGAGGGCCATGGACCGAACAATCCCCGCGTAGAGCCTCCGGTAGGAGGCGTCTGGACCCCCAAGGTTGGGCAGGAGCCGCTTGAGAGCAGCCCCAGCCCGGAGAAGCTTGGGAGCCAGACGTCGGAAATGTTCTACGAAATTCCACCGGCTGTCGAGGACGAGTCCCAGATACTTCATCGTCGACCCGACGCCGATGCGAACTCCTCCTTTTTTTTTTTTTACGCTGGGAAAAATGCGTTACGCATACCCTCCCTCGGGGGAGGGAGGGGTATGTGGGACTCTCCGGTCAGAGCCGGTATACCCACTAAACGACCCAGTGGCGAAGGACTGGGCAGCTGGCAGAGCCTTTACGTCCAGTCCTCCGCCGACGATCGCCCGCCTTGACGGCGGGCCCTACACGCCCCTCTCAGCAAGGAGGGGCCCGGGAATGCCGCGAGCGCTCGGCCATTCCCGCCCGACGGTGGTGGTGATCTTTGCAATGCGGGCGAAGGCGCCCCCGCGCCTGTCGCCCGCTAATCACCACCTGGTGGTGGGAGAAGGCGATCGAACATTCGCCTTCTCCTTCCCCTTCTTCGTCTGCGGAGCGGTGCGGCGAGAGGGTCGTCCTCCCGCGCACGCTCCGCCGCCTCCTTTTGCGACATAACATCCTCGCAAAAGGAGGCGACCGCAGTCCAGGCCTCCTCACTCCCCAGCATACATTCGACCACGCTGGGGAGCGAGAGGTCCTGCCCAATAACCGCAATTAGACTGCGGCGCTGCTCACCCCAGGCCGGGCACGCCTCGAGGGTGTGTTGGGCCGTGTCCTCCACAGCGCCGCAGTCATGGCACGCCGCGGTCTCCTCCCGCCCAATCCGGTGCAGGTGCGTTCCGAAACAGCCATGTCCGGACAACAACTGCATCAGACGGAACGAGAGGAAACCGTGTGACCGCTCGAGCCAGTCTCGCAAGACTGGGCCGAGCGCGTCCAAAGTCCGCCGGCCAAAGGCGGTGGAGGCGAGGTCTTCCGTCCAGTGGTGGACTATCGCGTCCCTCGCCTCCCGCCGCACGGCCTCCCGCTCTTGGTCGACGGGGCGCTCACCAAGCGCTTTGCGCCGCGCCGTCCATTCGTACACTCTGGCGAGCACCCACGCCTCCAACTCCCAAGGAGGGGTGCCGGCCAGAGCGCACGCCGCCGCAAAGCCCACCGACCGGTAGGCCCTCGCCATCCGCAGTGCAATGGCCCTTTGTGGCCTGCGGATGGCGGTCGCATTCTCGCTCCTATGGAGGGAGTTCGCCCAGATTGGGGCCCCATAGAGGGCCATGCTCCTTAAAATGCCGGCGTATAAATGCCGGCATCGCGCCTTGGGTCCTCCGAGGTTTGGGAGGAGCCATGAGAGGGCGTCCGCAGCTTTCAGCAGGCGCGTCGACAGCCCGCTGAAGTGCGGACCGAAGCGCCACCTGCTGTCAAGCATCAGGCCCAGATATTTCATCTGGGCCTTCACCTCTATCCGGACGCCCTCCACGACAATGTGGGCGTCAGGAGGGTAGCGCTGCCGAGGCCCGTGGAAGAACACGGCCTCGGTCTTGTGCAGCGCTACCTTCAACCCTAGACGGCGGATCCTCCCTGCCACTAAGGATCCGCCAGCCGAGGCCAGACAGGCCGCCTCCCTGAAATCCCTCCCCCGGGCAATGAGGAGAGTGTCATCCGCGTAGCAGATGACACTCGTGCCCTGGAGGAGGGTCCCCCGCAGGAGCCAATCGAAGCCGATGTTCCACAGGGGAGGCCCCAGTACCGACCCCTGCGGAACACCGGACTCTGCGCTGTATCTCCTGACTGAGCCCGACTTGTCCGCAAGGAAGACCTCGCGGTTCTCCAGGTAGCTGGCCAGGAGATCTCGCAAGTACTGGGGCACTCCGTGATACCGGAGTGCCTCCAATATAGCCGAATGGGGGATGGAGTTGAAGGCGTTGGCTATGTCGAATGACACCGCCAACACTCCGTCCCCCGCCTCCGTCGCCTCCTTCACCTGGCCCTTGAGAAGGGTCAGCGCGTCGATGGTGGACCGGCCCTGTCGGAAACCGAACTGGGCGTCTGACAGGTCCGGCCCCACTCCCTGCAGATGGCTGTGAAGCCTGGCTGCGATTATCCCCTCGAACATCTTACCGGCCTCCTCGAGCAGAACGAGGGGCCGGTAAGCCGAGGGGGAGTCCGCCGGGCGTCCCTCTTTGCGGAGGAGGCAAAATTTGCCCTCCTTCCAAAGTTTCGGGAACCTCCCAGCCGTAAAACACGCGCTGAAGAGTTCCCGAAACCTTTCCTCCATTTGCGTGGCGGCGATGGCCACTGGGTCGTTTCCAGGGGACACGACGTGGACGTAAGCACTGTGGGGTGGTCCCTCATGCGAACTCCTCCTACCGTAAGCTGGGAGTCCGATGGTGGCGCGTTCCGAGGGCCGTGGAAGCACATTGCCTCGGATTTATGCAGCGCCACCTCGAGTCCCAACTCCTGGATCCTACCAACGGCTATCGCAACCCCGCGTGTCGCTAGAGCGACCGCCGCCTGGTGCGACTCTCCCTGCGCTAGGATCAACGTGTCGTCTGCGTAGCAAACCACGCTGACCCCGTCCGGGAAGTCGCCGCGCAGCACGTAATCGTATCCGATGTTCCACAAGGGTGGGCCCAGAACCGACCCCTGCGAAACACCGCACGACATCTCTCGACGTTTCCAGTCTCCCTGGTGACCGGGGTAGATAATGTACCTGTCTGACAGGTACGCCTCGACCACTAGACAGAGGTATTCGGGCACCCGGTGGTACCGGAGTGCCCTCCGGATCGTACTCCAGGGCAGGGAGTTGAAGGCGTTGGCAATGTCCAAGGACACTGCCACGACACACCTACCCTGGGACACCGCTTCCCCTGACGTGAGGGCTCGCACGCGCATGATGGCGTCTATTGTAGAGCGCGCCCTGCGAAAGCCGAACTGTCCGTCCGACAAGTCCGGCCCCACCCGTGTTAGCCGCACGACGAGGCGGTTTGCAATAACTCTTTCAAAGAGCTTGCCCACCTCGTCGAGCAGCACAATGGGCCGGTATGCGGACGGAGAGTCCGCAGTGCGCCCTGGCTTCGCTACGAGGACCAGTTTCCCCGTCTTCCAGCGAAGTGGGAACTGGCCCCTCTCCAGGCATGCGCTAAAGAGCCCTCTCAGTCGAGGCCCGAGAGCCTCCATGGCCAGGACCCAGGCTTTCCCTGGCAAGCCGTCGGGTCCTGGGGCGGTGTTTTTGGCACTAAGCCTTCGCACCGCCACTCTCAGCTCTACCTCGGTCACTTCTGGAGCATTTTCGACGTCGTCGCTGTTGCGATCCGCGTCAGACACCGCTGGCGGAGGCGGAGCCATGGGCGGGGGGGAGTGTTCCCCCCGCGCAGAGAACAGAGAGCTAACCACACCCTCCACGAGTTGGGGCCGGAGACTCTGAGTCAACGGCGGATCCCAGGGGCGAAGCTTGTCCCGTACCAACTTGTACGGGCGCCCCCACGGGTCCGCGTTCAGAGACCCCAGCCACACGTTGCGGGCCTCGAGTTTGGCCCGCTTGATCTCCGTTCGGAGGGTGCGTTTTGCCTCTCTGTATTCCTCATATAGCTCCGCCTCTCTGGTCTCCGCATCCGGCGGGCGGATGCGGCGCCTGCAGTGCCTGGCGTACCGGCGTCGCGCATGATTGCACGCATTGCGCAGTGCGCCGATCTCCGGCGACCACCAGTACACCTGGCGCTTAGCTCGTCCTGGACGGACACGGGGCATTGCCGCATCGCAAATTTGCGACATGGCCTCCTGGAACCACTCTGCCTCGACGTCGATGTCGACAGGCCTGTCCGGTGCTTGCACCCAGGCCTGTACCGTCGCGGCTTCCAGGAGGAGCTCTCGGTCCATCTGCTTAAGCGCCCACCGCGGACCGCAAGGGCTCTGTCGGACCGGCGCGGCCGAGGTTTCGGCGGAGACGTCAAACCGGATGTACCGGTGGTCGGAGTACGTCTCCACCTCCTCCATCACGCGCCAGTCGACGACACGCGGCGACAGAGCGGGGCTGGCGAACGAAATATCCACCACCGACTCACCCCGCATCCGCACCAACGTGGGGACAGAACCCCGGTTCAGTACGACCAGGCCCAGCTCCAAGGCCCAGTCCTCCACCATCCGACCCCTCTGGTTCGTGAACCGGGAACCCCAAGCCGTGTTCCAGGCGTTGAAGTCCCCGCAAACGACCACGGGGAGGGAACCGAACCCAGCGACGACGGAATTTAGCTCCATCAGGGAGACGTGCAGTTCGTCGAGAGATCGGCTCGGGGACAGGTAGACGCCTACCACGGCAATGTCCCCGAACCGTGCTGCCACGCAACCCCGCCCCCTCGTGACGGACTCGGGGGGCGGGGTACCGGCGGTGGCCGACTTAATTAAGGTCACCGAGCCGTCCAGGTCCTGAACCCAGTCACCACTGGGCAGGACAAAATACGGCTCGGTGACTACGGCGACATTGATGCGCCATGCTCTGGAGCAACAGATCCTGAGCGGGGGCGCAGTGGTTGATATTCGCCTGGAGGAGACGTAATGGGGCCGTTATTGACACTCCATTTCGGTCTCCTCCCGAGCCCCCCTAGGGGGCACTGCCGCGGCGGCGGCCAAGGAGGCGGCTGCGGTGGCGAGGACATCGGCGGGGATGGACCTGCGGGCCTTGCCCTTGGCCTTGGCGGGGGGGTCGTAGGACCTGCCCCCAGCACGATGGTCGGCCAGCTTGCCGGCCGCCGCACATGCGTAGCAGTGCGGCGTAGCACGGCAATCTGCGGCCTTGTGACCGGGCTGGCCACACTGGTGGCAGCGGTCGCTGCGATCCTCCGCGGCGCAGTGGGCTCCCATGCGGTGCCCCACGTGGCAGCGGAAGCACCGCAGAGGTCTTGGCTCCAACAGCTTGACCTGCGCGGAGACCCAGCCCACCAAAAGCCGTCGGCCCTCCCTGGTGATGGTTTGGGCCGCCTGCACAGGACAGCTTACCGTAACGGCTCGCATGCCCGTGCTGTCAGCGCGGATGGCGCCCGCCCGAACCTGTTCGGCCGTGCACCCGCCCGCCCTGACAATGGCGGCCACCACCTCGCCCACCTTGACGGAGTCGTCCAGGCCCATGATGCGCATGTCAATGCACTTTGTGGGCCTGGACACACGGGCCTCCTCCTCGCTCAGAGACGCCCTTATCTTGGCAGCCAGGGCATCCGCTGCAGGGCCGCTGGCCGCACCGGGGACCTCGAGGATTCGGGCCCCGGTGATTGTGCGCCTCTTGCGCTCCTGCCGCCTAGCGCGCTTTTTGGCCGCCCTGGCCACCTTGCCCGCCTGCCTTTTGGCGCCGACCACCGTCCACTCGGCACCAGGCTCCTCGGGTGGAGGAGGTGGCAAGCGCGGCATAGTCGCCACAGCGGCAGGAGGCGCTGCTGGAACTCCAGCTGCTGCTTTTGCAGCCCCTGCTGCAAAGCTGCGAGTTCCCGCTGCATCAATGTCAGCAGCTGACTCTCCGGCTCGGGCTGGGGCTGGGGCTGGGGCCGGCTTTGCCCCTGCTCCTGTTCGTGCCCGTCATCCATCGGTTCCTGGCGGCCTCTGTTTGGCGCCCTCGCAAGCTCCGCCTGGACCTCAGCCCGGAGCTCAGCCCGGAGCTCCGCCCGAAGCTCGCTCCGGAGACTCTCCACCCTCTTCTCGAGGGAGGAGTCTAGTTCCCCCTGGAGGGATGCGGCGTGGCGACGAATTGTCCTCTCCCGCGTGGCCTTGTCCCGCTGGCGGGCCATGTCACGCAGCAGGGTGACGGCCAGCTCCTTGAAGGGCATGGCCGCCTCCCCGCCTGACTCCGCCTCGGTGCGCCTCTCGCTGCCGGACGGCTCCGAGAGGTCTCTCCCGGAGTCGCCCGCGCCGGGGTGGCGCCCCTCCGCGGCAAGCCTGTTGGCTCGCTCAGCGGATTTTTTAGCCGTGAGGCCCCGTCCCTTCCCGCGGGTTCGGCCCGCGCCACGGCTGCTGGTGGGGATCTTTGCCCGCCCCTCCGAGCAGGATGACCCATCCTCCTTCCTAAAGGAAGCGGAGCGCTTCTTCTGGGAGAGACTTGAGCCTCTCCCTGAAGTCCCCGCTGCCTCCTCACACTTCGAGCCCTCCGAGCTCCTTCCGGATGCCGCGTCGGACTCCGACCGCGCATCGCTCTCTTGTGGTTTTTAAAAAAAATTACAATCCATTTTTGTTCCCACGAGTATTAATCTTCGGGTACTTGCTCAAAACACGTGGTCCGCACTAGAGACTAATTTAGCTACCCATTAGTCAAGCTAACAACCTCCCTCACGGTGCGCCGCCGCTTGGAGGTTTGGGGTAATTTTTTATAGAGGTTGTCTTCCTCGCGGCCCGGGCGGTTAAGCCAAGGCCCTCGTCCCCCATCAAGAGTCAGAAACATGACCTTGGACAATCTCTGGGGCTACGAGACTAACGGTGGCAGAAGGAGGAACACGTCTTCCTCCTGCCTGCCCGGCGGCAGTGTGAGTGCACACCGAGCCCGTTCTTGCTTCGCCACTGTGCCCTCTGCCATGGCAGAGGGACACGCGTTGAAGCGGTCCGTCTGACAGAACTTTCGCAGACGGCCATAGAGGCCCCTGGGTAGGAGTGCCTAAGGGGGTCTATGGCCGTCTCCCAGGGTGCACCGTCCCGCAGACTGGTCTTCCCTCAGGACGTGTCCGCAAGGGAACTACAGTCCGCGGGCACTCGTGGAGGTTTTCTGTCGTGGCACCCCAAATGTCCAGGGTTAGTAAGTTACTTTCCAGCCAACGGATTATTTTACATAAACCCAGCTCTGCCGCTTGTTGCGCGGCTTCCCAACTCTCACCATGAAATATTAGCACTGTATCGTCTGCATAACTAAATATTCTGCCCTTGTCCAGAGACTGCTGGCATAGGTCATTAACATAGACCAGGAAGAGGCTTGGGGATAAGCAGCTTCCCTGCGGTACACCGTAATCAATTTTGACTTCCTCACTAATCCTTTCACCAATCTTAACTTTTTGTGTTCGATCAGTTAAAAAGTCAGTAAGTATGCTGAGGGCCTTACCCCTTATTCCCACATGATCGAGCTTCTTTACAAGGGTCGAAATACAGACAGTGTCAAACGCCTTGGCCAGGTCTAGAAAAACACCCAGACATTTCTGCTTTGCGTCAACTTTTGCAGTTACGTAATGAACAAGTTGATTGACTGCGTCTACGGTGCTTTTCCCAGCCCTAAAACCAAATTGCGAGTCCGCTAGAATTTTGAAATGCTCCAGGTATTTAATGAGTCTATGGTTCAACAGTTTTTCCAAGATTTTTGACAGCACCGAAAGTACTGAGATAGGTCTGTAATTTTTAACATCATCTTTAACATCCTTATGAACAGGCGTTACTAGGGATTTTTTGAAGATTCGGGGGAAGATTCCCTGTTCGAAACATTGAGATATGTTTCGAACAGGGTAAGTAAGTTTTGTAAGAGGTGGGACTAGAACGTCTTTACCCAGTTTGAGGAGTTTGACCAGAATAGAGTCCCATCCTGTTACACAATCATTCCTCAGGTTATTAATCACATACTCAATTTCAGCCTCGTCCGGGGATAGCAAACACATCGATTGACTTGCAGCGGAAGATTCAAATTTATATGGGGAACTTGGAGAATTTTGATTTTGAATAATAGCGCTAGCAAATTGCTTACCAATGTTTGAAAAATAATAATTTATTTTCTCGATGGCATTGGGCGCGCCTGTTGCAGTGAGGAGTTGGTCTGCAGAGGTTTTTTGTTCGGTTTGGTTGGTAATGGTTTTGATAATACTCCAAGTGTCTTTGTTGTTTTTGAGGATTCCAAAGCGGATCTTTCATGATTTTATTTTATTTTCCTAAGAAGCAGATTACAGAAATTCCGGTAACGCTTATAGGTCAGTTTAATCATTTCGTTTTGTGGGTCAGCTCGGAATGATTTATGGAGATTATCACGGTGTCGGATACACCGTAGTAGACCATGTGTAATCCAGGGCTTAAGTACAGCTATCCGGTTAGTTAGTCTCTTAATTCGGGAGTGTTGAGATATTGTGGACATCAAACATTCTACAAACTCAGTTGCAGCCTCATTTGCGTCGCGTTTTTCAGATATAAATGAAAAATCGGTATGTTTAAGCTGTTCTACTGCAGCTTCATAGTTTACTTTCGTGACATATTTATTCGTACATTTTTTGTTTTTAATACACTTATTTAAGCAAATCAATACTGAGGCATGGTCTGTGACTGTTGAGTCCATTACAATAATAGTTGCACGACTGGATTTATTAATCATTGCATGGTCGAGGCAATTTTGCAATCTTGTCGGATGTGTGTGTCCCGGTAAAAGGCCCAATTCGGCGGTCAGATTAAGATAAGATGAACTATTCCTGTCAGTATTATTCGATTTTATGTCAATGTTAATATCGCCTATTAAAATTATGTTGTTGGCTCTCTGTGTACTTAAAATGCTTCCTAGGGAGTTTAGAAAGCCATCAATACAATATGTAGATGGAGATCTGTAGGATGCTAGAATAATTGTATCGGAATCAATTTTTAGTAGAAGAAAGTTGGCGCCTATCGAATCCGGTTCTTCCACTGTACACTGTATGCTACTTTTTACATAAATTGCGATGCCATCGTTTTGGTTTAACCATTTTTTACTGGAGTAAGACACTTAATTATCAATCGTAGGAATTGGTTTGCTATCACTAAGCCAGCACTCCGTCAAGATTATAATGTCCATTTCACAACACAACCTTGCTAATCGAGCTCGAAAGCCGTCCAGGTTTTTATAAATGCTTCGGATGTTCTGAGTAATTATTTTTAGAGAATCATTCGAGGTTTTAATAATACTGTTACATATACTAATATCACAGTGATGTGAAGATGCCACCGCGAAGTTGTCTATTTGTGATGTGATATCAATATTTGTATCAGCCATTGGGAGTCGTTATATTTTTAATGTCACGTGTTATTGCGCGGGAATTTATCTCAAGCGTTCTATGAACTAACATTAAAGTGGATACACTCGGACAGAAAGATATATGTATACTAATAATAATGTTTTTGTGGTATGTTAGTGTATTGTGTAATGAATTGTGATGTTTAAGTAATTTGTGTTTATATTTTACATAATAACAGAGCTGGTGCGGGTATAAAAATAATAAAACAATAGTAATTAAGTAAAAGGAACATGCATTTTTAAAGGCCAGTCATTGTTTTATGCTTGATTTAAGATCATCTTCGCTTTTTATAAGTATATGTTGAGAACCTTCCTTTTGTCGGAGAAAAACTTTCCCAAATGATGTCCAGCAGAATTTGAAGTTATTCTCACTAGCAAATTTCCTTGCCAAAAAGAACAAACGCTGCGACTTCATAGTCAGGCTCTCTGACAAGTAAATAGGTTTTATATCCCTTTTTTTTTTTTTTTTTTTTCTCTCGACGGGGAAAATCATCATTGACGAAACCCGCTCTTGGGTGGAGCGGGAGACAGTGTCAGAGTCTTACTGACTAAAAACCCCGCGCCGTTCCTTCTAGCCTTCATACCGGGGCTCTAGTTTCCTTTCGGATAACCCCGACCCCGGTAGGCTTCGACCCAGATGGGCCCCTCCTGTTGCTGACAACTCCTTGAGGCGCGCGGGAACAGTGCGCGCCGTCGACGCCTTGGCTCGGTCCGGACAGTTACCGGACGATCAGACAGCGAGCTACCCATGGCTCGCCGTCCGCGAGCCCGCGTCTACGGTGGCCGGAAATCGGGATCGGAATCCCGGCGGCGGCGGCGGGGGCGCCGTTGCCTGATGCGGTCTGCCTCCTCCTTTGCTAGCATTACTGCTTCGCAGAAGGAGGCGACCGCCTGCCATTCCTCCTCGCTCCGGACCATGGCCTGAACCAAGGCCCGGCGCGAGAGGTCTCCGCCGCCAATCACCCCCACGAGGGCACGGCGTTGCTCCGCCCAAGCAGGGCACACCTCAACTGTGTGCTCCACCGTGTCCTCCGGGCGTTCCGCACAGTGGCGGCACCCGGGCGTCTCTTCCGCTCGAATCCGATGCAGGAACCTCCCGAACTTGCCATGTCCGGTGAGGACCTGTGTCATGCGGAAGGTAAGGACGCCGTGAGGTCTTTCCAGCCACGCCTCAAAGAGGGGACTTACCGCCATAATTGTGGCGTGCCCAGCACTGGGTTGCGACAGTCGCTGACGCCATTTCACCGTGAGATCCCGCCGGAGCTCTGTCCGCCATACCTCGACCTGTCGCGGTAGTGGACTTTCGCCCCGGCGTTGCATCTCCACGCGCTTATCGTGCATGTGTGCAAGGACTGTTGCCTCCAGATCCCACGGTGGTAGGCCAGCCAGAAGGCTCGCCGCTTCGCGGGAGATCGTGCGGTAACCCCGCACCATCCGTATTGCCATGACCCTCTGGCAGGCGTTCAGTATGGACGCCGGTCGCTTTGCCAGCGACGGCGCCCACACCGGCGCCCCGTAGAGGGCCATGGACCGAACGATCCCCGCGTAGAGCCTCCGGCAGGAGGCGTCTGGACCCCCAAGGTTGGGCAGGAGCCGCTTGAGAGCAGCCCCGGCCCGGTTGAGTTTGGGAGCCAAACGTCGGAAATGTTCTCCGAAATTCCATCGGCTGTCGAGAACGAGTCCCAGGTACTTCATCGTCGACCCGACGCCGATGCGAACTCCTCCTACCGTAAGTTGGGAGTCTGATGGTGGCGCATTCCGAGGACCGTGGAAAAACATGGCCTCGGATTTGTGCAGCGCCACCTCGAGTCCCAACTCCTGGATCCTACCAACGACTATCGCAACCCCACGTGTCGCTAGAGCGACCGCCGCCTGGTGCGACTCTCCCTGCGCTAGAACCAGCGTGTCGTCTGCGTAGCAGACCACGCTGACCCCGTCAGGGAGGTCGCCGCGCAGCACGTAGTCGTAGCCGATGTTCCACAAGGGTGGGCCTAGAACCGACCCCTGCGGAACACCGCACGACATCTCTCGACGTTTCCAGTCTCCCTGGTGACCGGGGTAGATAATTGACCTGTCCGACAGGTAAGCCTCGACCACTCGACAGAGGTATTCGGGCACCCGGTGGTACCGGAGTGCCCTCCGGATCGTACTCCAGGGCAGGGAGTTGAACGCGTTAGCAATGTCCAAGGACACTGCCACGACGCTCCTGCCCCGGGACACCGCAACCCCTGTCGTGAGGGCTCGCACGCGCATGATGGCGTCCACCGTAGAGCGCGCCCTGCGAAAACCGAACTGTCCGTCCGACAAGTCCGGCCCCACCCGTGTTAGCCGCGCGACGAGGCGGTTTGCAATGACTCTTTCAAAGAGCTTGCCCACCTCGTCGAGCAGCACAATGGGCCGGTACGCGGACGGAGAGTCCGCAGGGCGCCCTGGCTTCGCGATGAGGACCAGTTTCCCCATCTTCCAGCGAAGTGGAAACTGGCCCCTCTCCATACATGCGCTGAAGAGCCCTCTTAGTCGAGGCCCGAGAGCCTCCATGGCCAGGACCCAGGCTTTCCCTGGCAAGCCGTCGGGTCCTGGGGCGGTGTTCTTGGCACTCAGCCTTCGCACCGCCACTCTCACCTCTACCTCGGTCACCTCTGGAGCGTTGTCGTCGTCGTCGCTGTTGTGGTCCGCGTCAGACACTGCTGGCGGGGGCGGAGCCATGGGCGGGGGGGAGTGTGCCCCTCGCTCAGGGAACAGAGTGGTTACCACACCCTCCACGAGTTGGGGCCGGAGACTCTGAGTGAGCGGTGGAGCCCAGGGGCGTAGCTTGTCCCGTACCAATTTGTACGGGCGCCCCCACGGATCCGCGTTCAGAGACCCCAGCCACACGTTGCGGGCCTCGAGTTTGGCCCGCCTTATCTCCGTTCGGAGGGTGCGCTTTGCCTCTCTGTACCCCTCATACAGCTCCGCCTCTCTGACCTCCGCATCCGGCTGGCGGTTGCGGCGCCTGCAGTGTCTGTCGTACCGGCGGCGCGCGTGGTTGCACGCGTTGCGCAGTGCGCCGATCTCCGGCGACCACCAGTACACGCGGCGCTTAGCACGACCTGGAGGGACTCGGGGCATTGCCGCGTCGCAGATTTGCGACATGGCCTCCTGGAACCACTCCGCCTCGACGTCGATGTCGAAAGGCCTGTCCGGTGCTTGCACCCAGGCCTGTACCGTCGCGGCTTCCAGGAGGAGCTCCCGGTCCATCTGCTTAAGCGCCCACCGCGGACCACAAGGGCTCTGTCGGACCGGCGCGGCCGAGGTTTCGGCGGAGACGTCCAACCGGATGTACCGGTGGTCGGAGTACGTCTCCACCTCCTCCATAACGCGCCAGTCGACGACACGCGGCGACAGAGCGGGGCTGGCGAACGAGATGTCCACCACTGATGTACCCCGCATCCGCACCAACGTGGGGACAGAGCCCCGGTTCAGGACGACCAGGCCAAGCTCCAAGGCCCAGTCCTCCACCATCCGACCCCGTCGGTTCGTGCGCCGAGAACCCCAAGCCGTGTTCCAGGCGTTGAAGTCCCCGCAAACGACCACGGGGAGGGAACCGAACCCAGCGACGACGGAATTAAGCTCCATCAGGGAGAGGTGGAACTCGTCGAGAGATCTGTTCGGGGGCAGGTAGACGCCTACTACGGCGATGTCCCCGAACCGTGCTGCCACGCAACCCCGCCTCCTCGTGACGGACTCGGGGGGCGGGGTACCGGCGGCGGCCGACGAAATTAACGTCACCGAGCCGTCCAAGTCCTGAACCCAGTCTCCACGGGGTTGGACAAAGTACGGCTCGGCGACGACGGCGATATTGATCGACCACTGCGCCATGCTCTGGAGCAACAGATCCTGAGCGGCGGCGCAGTGGTTGATGTTCGCCTGGAGGAGACGTAATGGTGTCGTTATTGACATTCCATTATCGTCTCCTCCTGAGCCCTTTGTGAGGGTCCTGCCGCGGCGGCGGGAGCGGCGGCGATAGCAGCGGCAGCCAAGGTAGTGGCTGCGGCGGTGAGGACGTCAGGGTGGATGCCCCTCCTGACCTTGCCCTTGGCCTTGGTGGGAGGGTCGCAGGACCTACCCCCAGCCCGGTGGTCGGCCGGCTTGCCGGCCGCCGCACATGCGTAGCAGTGCGGCAATGCACGGCATTCGGCGGCCTTATGACCAGGCTGTCCGCACTGGTGGCAGCGGTCGCTACGATCCACCTCTGCGGCGCAATAGGCGCCCGCGTGGTGCCCGACGTGGCATCGGTAGCACCGCAGAGGTCTGGGTTCCAGCATCTTGACTTGGGCTGAAACCCAGCCCACCAACAGCCTTCGGCCCTCGGTCGTGATGGCCTTGGCCACCGACACGGGGCAGCTCACCGTGACGGCTCGCATGCCCGTGCTGTCAGCGCGGATGGTGCCCGCCCGAACCTGATCGGTCGTGCACCTTCCCGCCCTGACGATGGCGGCCACCACTTCTTCCACCCTGACAGAGTCGTCCAGACCCATAATGCGCATGTCTACGCTCTTAGTGGGTCTGGACACTCGGGCCTCCTCGACGTCCAGGGACGCCCTGATCTTGTCGGCCAGAGCGTCGGCGAGTTCGCCGCTGTCCGCCCCGGGGACCTCCAAAATTCGGGCTCCGGTCACGGTCTTCCTTATTCGGAAGCCCCCGGAGGCTCCGAACTCGTCGAGGTGGCCCACCACCGCCTGTTTCGCCTTGGCCATGACTACGTCGTAGTTCACACCCTTCTTTTCCGCAGCCGGCTGTAGTGTGATCACTACAGCTGCGGAAGTCGGGGCGCGAAGTCTGGCAGCCATGGCCCGCTTCCTGCGCTCCCGTTGCCGTTTGCGCCTATTGGTCGCCCTAGCCGCCTTGCTCGCCTTCTCCTTGGCGCCGACGACCGTCCACTCGGCGCCAGCCGAGGAGTCTTCGGGCGGAGAAGGCGGCAGGCGCGACCTAGTCGCCGCCGCGGCAGGAGGCCCTGCCGGTTTTGTGGCAGCCGCCACCTTGCCCTTCGGGGGGGCGGCAGGCTTCCCCTGCTGCTGCTGTCTGGTCACCGGACCCGACCTCGCCGCTTCCGGCGCCGCGGCCTTGCGCGCGACTTGCCCCGACGGACCTGCCCTGGGTGCAGTAGTCGTCGTGGCCGCGGCGACGGCGGCATATGACGCCACCTTTTTCGGGTTGGAGGCCGCGAGTGGGGGACGCAGCACGATGCTCTCCAGGACGGAAAGCTGGCGCCGGATTTGCTCCTGGAAGCGCTGCTGCTGCTGCTGCTGCTGCTCCCTGGCAGCAGCCAGCTCTTGCCGCAGCAGGGACAGCACCTCGCTTTCCGCCTCCGTGCTCCGTCCTTCCGGTGACTGTGCAGAAGGGGAGTCCTGCAGACCAGCCAAGGCCTCGAGCCGGCCAATCCTCCCTTTCAGGGTCAGCTCGTAGGGCTCGAACACGAACCCCAGAGCCCCCCCAATCGTGGCATTGGCCAGCTCGATGGAGCGCTTCTTGGCCACCCTCTCCCGTTTGTTGGCCACGCTCATGATGGCGGCTGCCACGACCTCTTTAAATTTGGCCATGGCCACCTCCATTCCCTCCGGCAGCTCGGTAGGGATTTCCGGCGGTATGAGGCTGGCCTGGCGTCCCTCGCTGGCGCTTTCAGCGGGGAGCCCTCTCCCTTTGCCCATCTTTCGGGCGGTGCCCCGCCCCGAGGTCGAGACCTTCCGGGCAGGTAACGCTTCGTCGTCCGAGACGGAGCGCATAAACTTCCTTTTGATGGAGGTGGATTCTTCCACCTCCATTACGTCAGAGTTGTGTGAAGACGCGGCATCAGAGTCCGACGCCGCGTCTCCACTCAACTCCCTGAGGCCGAAGCTACGCCCGGCCTCCACCGGCGTCGCGGATGTGCTGGGAACTGGTCCCAGGGACTCCGCGCTGCCGGCTAGTGAGCCACCCTGGCTCAATGCGTCCACGAAGGACGGTAACAGGTCGGTACGGTTAGGTACGGACCTGGCGCGCTCTTTGCCCCCCCCAGAATACGAGGGGCAGCCCGAGCTCTGCTCGGGGAGGGATTCTCCGCCTGCGGGGCAGGCGGTACCCTCCTGGGGTAGTGTCTTTTTAAGGAACGCGGCCATGGTATGCTGAACACAGCTTTGCCTTTTTTATGGGGTGGGGTCCCCAATACACGTTCGCCATCGTGGTCGTGTCTGATGAGCAGACACGTACCCGAGGCGAACCCACTCTCCAAAATCGCTGTCCAGAAGGCGCCAACAGCTGTTGGTGCCAGCGCTCCTGGACAGCGCACCCGCCGGGCGGTCCAACTGGACTCCGCCGTGTGTTCCTCTTGGTCTGGTCTCTCGCTTGAGGCCTTCCGGCATGAGTAGCTCTACCGGCATAGCCCTCAAGGTCATTGAGACACGCAAGCCCCACCACGACGACAACGTGGGAACACGGTTGGTGGGGTTTATATCCCTTGGTATGTTGATATGTTGATATGGGCGGTGTTCAACTTTGCTTTTGCGTTCTTGCGGTTAAAAATGCGCACTTTCTGCAGCATATTTTCTTTTGTAGAAACTGAGATGAAGTCAACTAATATAGATGATCCACCACCCTTTTTACTTAAGCGAAAAATATCCTTAACTTCGTGACGTTCAAGTGGAATTTGCAAGACTTTTGCTGTATTCGATACTATATTATGCAAATCCTCCTTACTTTCTCCTTCCTTTTTGGGTATATTTCTGAGTTCAATTTTTGATAAGCGTAAAATCCTTTCTAAATTCTCCACTTTGTCTTCCAGCTGATTTATGTAGGCCCGATCGACTTTTCGGTCTCTTTCAGTCTCATCTAACCTTATTTTTATATCGTCGTATTGCTTGTTGGCAAACTCTATGGATTTCTTCAACTCCTCATTTTGCGCTATTATTATTATTATATTTCGGCCATAGATTTTCGAAGAGATGTAAATTTGACTTCAGATTGCGTATTAGACTCTCCCAGCAAATCACGGATTTCTTGCATAAAATTAACCAATTCATAATTTAATTTACGTTTTAAATTACGTGACGAAATGTTCGTACCATCCGTACTGCTTAATTCATGAATCCCCAAGCGACCACCGGTGGCTGCGCATCTATTGTCTTACTATTGTGTCTCTAATTGACGGTATCTGAAGGGTTAAATTAGGTACCTACCGATCCGGATAGATTGATAGTTGTATTATTCATCTTAATCGTCTCGAAATCACAAGCTTTAGACGCTGCCGGTGACATGCATGGAGGTGGCGTGCGTCTCATATTGTTATTAGTTTTGTAGTGGGTACCTTATAAATTTGCGGTGTCTGCACTGACTGTGTGTCACGTAGCTCTCAGTAAGTAGCGATTCGGAGCTGTAGATGAGTCATAACAGTGCGCGCAGAGGTCGTTGTGTAAGCGGGATAGCAATTATGGGCAGCGCACTGTTCTCGCAGAGGTGAAGGCGGGCGCGCGGTTAGCTAGCAAAGCGCACTTGGTGGTTAGCGGGTACAGTCTTGTCACTACGCGAGATTGTTCACTACTTATATTTGCATACAGGTGACAATTCCGTATTAGGAGAAATGCAAAATAATATTTATATTAAAAAAAATTGACACACGTCTACTCTCGGTCACAGGTATGGGCGAATTCGGACAACAATGATCCATATTATGTTAGTATTACACACAACTTATATTCTAGTGTTAGTAACATCAAAAGTGAATAAGAAATAATTTAAAGCTAGAATGACCAGGTAGGAAAGCATGTTCCCTACCTAATCACCCTTAGCACAAAATGTCTTATGTTTGGCGTATAGCTCTCCGCCACCGCTCTCAGGATATAGTTGCGACTACTCCGCACTCTGCGTAGCAGCGAAGCCGTCTTATTGCGCATGATGGCTTGAAAGCCATCTGTGTGTAACCTGGGTTTAGTTTACAAATGAAAAATAAAAAACTTTTTACAAAAAAAATTAAACCGATTTCAAAAAGTACAAAATAACTGAAGGTTACCTGCTGGGATGTTCAATGATAGAAAGGAATGTTCACCAAATAGTGTATTGTTAAAATGCTACAAATAATTAGGTTGGTTGATGAAGCGAGGGAGCACGCGCGACGGCACTTATGGCGATCTGAACACGTACTGATTTACTTAACCCTTCAGATACCGTCAATTAGAGACACAATAGTAAGACAATAGATGCGCGGCCACCGGTGGTCGCTTGGGGATTCATGAATTAATTAATAATTAAGTAAATCATTTGGCGTAGACGCGCAAAGTGATGATTTGGCTAAATGCAATTAAAATGTTATGATGTGCGGTTCGCCGTACATGCTCCCGGCCGAGAATGTTACAAAAAACTTATATAAGATTAATAAAAATTTAAACAGTATCATCCCCAATGTAAAAGCTACGTTTTTGTGGTCTAGGGGATGTACCTTGGTCAATTGCCATGTTTACATAAGAATTACTAGCTAACACTTTCACTTCACTGGGCTGACGGTCAGCCACTATGCTCTGCTTTCGCGGAAGTTTCACTTGATTTATTTCACTAGAACTTAAATTGATGTTTCGCGAAAATGTCACTGTTGGTTCCGACTGCGTGAGGACCCTGGTAGACGCCTTCCTCCTGCACCACAGGAACACCGCTGCTGCCACAATGGCCGTGCACAACAATCCGTAGGAAATGACATATAGGTGAATGTCATTTGTTGATAGTGTTTGGTGGTTTCGATCGATCTCGTTCGCCGTGTTAGCCGTAGCCGTTTTCAGCTGTTTGATCTGTTTGTCGAGGTTTTCTAAGGTTTGGTTTAGCGGGTCTGCGGATTCTGTGTAGTCTGATAAGGAAATGTTTACTAAATGATGGAATTCTGTTATCTGTGGAGTTTCGATTTCAGGGCCAGTGTGGAGTTTCAGTTTTTATGCTGTTTCCTGAATGGGAACGAGAGTACAGAGCGAAGTCTTTGCCTTTGATGATGCACTTAGGCTTCAAACTGATTATCCCAGCTCCACTAATTTGCTTGTAAGTGATCTGATCTTGACAGATGATCCTGATCGGATAAGTATTGCAGCAAAAATATAAATACTTAGATGGGTCGTTCAGCTCCATCCATATATCGCTGCATGGAGATTTGCTTACTGCGCATTGATTAGTGTTGTGATTAATCTTGCAGAACTTCTCATCAATTGGAAGATAGTTGACTGCACAGAACAGAAAATATAGGTAGAAGTGCCCCTAACGTGGCTAAGCACGGGAACCAGTGTCGCCAAACTCACACATTTGCGTATCAAATTGTACATTACACACATAAAAAACAGTAATATGATTGGCTACGAAGCTACGAATTACAAACTTAACTTTTACAAATCATATTCTTATTGCTTTCATAAATTAGGTCCTATTACAACGTAAGAAAGTTGTTATTATTTGACATGACACGAACAATAAAGAAGTTTTAACCAATTTACAACGAGTTCGGCTACTCAACGCTAGATGGCGCTGTAACCAATTTATTCTATTCAGAACGCTAGTGCCTTTGAAATAGATGCCATATTCACCTGCACTAGTATATAATATGTAATAGGCGAATTTCGCCTACTGTTGACACACGCGCCATATTTAAGAGGCACTTCCTCTAGTTTTCTTTATTCCGTGGTTGACTGGCTTGTCGATTGAGCACAAGTATGAGTTTTCATTATGTTGACATAGCTGAAGTTCCGTGAATGATATTGTTACATATGCATCCTTTTTCAAGTTTATTGCTACATACTTTGTTGTAGGGAGTACGTTAAGCATGTTAGTACCGATTTGATGAGGAACGGAGATGATCTTATAAATCTTATAGCTATCTCTGCTAGACAATGGAAATGTTATTTCGAATATGACATAATCTGACATTACTCTTGCTTTTACTCTCAGCATGCTGTAGACTGATCTAAGGTCTGACTGTATGTCGTCCACTGGTATGGTCACGTCTTTGGTGAGCTGCCCAGATATGAACTGTAATTCATTCCTTAATTGATCAGGGGTTAGTAAATGAGTATTGAATTTGCCATGGTAAACGTCTGTTATGGTATCTAGTAGAGTATCTTGGATTGTTTTCAGGTTGTGAAGTAAATTAACTGCTGTTAGCGCTGACAAAGTGAAATCCTGACTATCACTTAACTTGTCCATGTTTTCTTTAATGATGTTAGTTGCTTGATCTAGCTCGTTCAAATGCTTGTTGATTGATTTATGTTGTAGTTGCATATGTTGTGCTGTCCGTTTTAGCACATTGTATTCAGCCTCAACGATGGATGTTTGATTTTTAATTCATGAATCCCCAAGCGACCACCGGTGGCCGCGCATCTATTGTCTTACTATTGTGTCTCTAATTGACGGTATCTGAAGGGTTAAGTAAGTTTGTGAGATGATGCTCATTTTGTTGTATGAGTTGAATGTCCTTTTTATATTGTTCTGCGAAGTTCTCATCTAATACTCCAAACAGTGCGTTTGCAATGTTACCTATTCCATTGATAAGGCCGCGACGCTGTCTGGCGTGCGCGTCAAAATGCTGACTCAATAGGAGTCGGTTGTAGTGTTGTAATTCTGAGTACTCGTGATGTAATTGGAGTAGTAGCATGCCGCAGCGGCTTGTTTCGGTTAATGTACTGCATGTTTTATCTAGATAGGTTAGGAACTTTGTTGCTGTTGCCATGCCGTCCCAGTACGGAGACATGTTGTAATATACAACGAGGGTCCATTTATCTCGTATAAGTTGCATGTTATGGATAGAGTCAAAATATAACGAGATGTTGTTGGGTAATGGTGAGATGATTTCTGATGTTTGTATTGTTGTTATTAATGACATAAAAAATATCAAGGACATTGCCATTGATGTAAATAATGATTTAGGTTTAGTGACTTTGATTTTGGTCTGGGTTTCTCCTGACGCGTTGTTATTACTGTCTTGTTTGTTTTTCGTTTCTTCCTGTTTACTAGATGAGATCGGTAGAGTCGATAATTTGACGATAGGTCGTTTGATGACACCATTTTTGGTTTTGAGAGATACTACTCGCACGAGACCATCCTGTCCAGGGTTGAGTCCTATTACTCTTCCCATCATCCATTTCCCTGGCGGGAGATTATCGTCCTGTATAGTTACCAATTGTCCTATTTCTATATTTTCTTTAGTGTTAGTCCATTTAGGACGCATTGACTGTTGTGCTAAATATTCTGTTTTCCACCTTTTCCAGATGTCATGTGCTATTTTGGCTGATAGAGTCCACCTGGTGCGTGCATCATGTTCTGTTTCAATAATTGATGTTCCTGGCCTTCCAGTTAGGAAATGAGCTGGAGTCAGTACTTCCAAGTCATCTATGTTTTCCGATAACGCACACAACGACCTAGAGTTCAAACATGATTCTAGTTTTGCTAAGACGGTTGTGTATTCCTCAAAAGTCAGCTTCTGCTCACCAACTACTCTTTTAAGGTGATGTTTTAGACTTCTAACGGCTCTTTCCCATAATCCACCAGCGCTTGGCCACGACGGTGCATTGAAATGCCATTGTATTTGTAAGTCGGTTATTTCTGCTAATAAGTTGTTGTCGAACATGCCTTGTAGATCGTGAAATTGTTCTTGTAGCGCTCTGTTCGCCCCAACAAAGTTGGTTCCATTGTCACTGTATATGTGACAAGGAGTCCCTCTTCTGGCCGCCATCCGTTGCAGTGCAGCTAAGAACGCAGAGCTAGTTAAGTCGGACACTAGTTCCAGATGAATTGCTTTGGTCACCATACAGACGAATAATGCTATGTAGCCCTTTGTTGTCTTTATCCCTCGTCCTTTGTTGCTTTTTACCTCAACATAGCCGGTGTAATCTACACCGGTGTGATAGAAAGGTGGAGCGGGTTTGCTTCGAGATTCTGGTAGATCTCCCATTAACTGATACTGCAATCTTGGTGAATGTTTTCTGCAAATAACGCAATTTCTAACTTCTTTCTTGACCGCTCTGTTGCCTCCGATTATCCAATACTTCTGTCTGATGTTTGCTAAAGTTAAGCGTGGTGCACCATGGTAAGTTAAAAGATGAGCTTGATTGATAACAAGTGTTGTTAAGCGGCTCTGGGTTGGCAATATTGCTGGATGTTTCATCTCCATCCCAATGTCTGCTTTTCTAAGTTCGATCGATGAATGGATCTAAGTTCAATAGATTACTCTTGTTGCTTAATTTACCGTGGTTTTTTCAAGTGTTTTATGTCTTCTAAAAATACTGTTCTTTGTACATGTTTAACAATCAATAACTTGGCGTTTCGCATTTCAAGTAACGTGAGATACGATGGTAATGAACTGTGTTTAATTAACGTAGCGTTATTATGTAATTGCATTGATTTTGTAGCGCGTAATAACCATGCAAGTACTTTGACGATTTTTGTAAAACAGCTGTATTTATCCAATAGTTTCATAATGATGCTCTCTGTATCTGTATTTTGATGCTGAGTTATTAACACATTTGTTTTTTGACTTTGAATATATTTCGTTTTAAGTTCTTGGTCTGTTGTAAAAACGGTTGGTTTTGATAATCCTGCCTCGAATATTTTCAAGGTTTCAGGCCCTTCCCACCACAGGCTATGATGTTTTAACTGAGATGGCAAGAGACCTCTGCTTGCCGCGTCCGCTGGGTTCTCTTCTGATTTAATGTAACGCCAGCAATCTGGTTTTATTACTTTAGTTATGCTTCTTGTTCTGTTTGCTACAAATGGTTTCCAACGTCCGGGATCGCCTTGTCCATCCAAATATCTGCGTTTTTTGGTCTCCCAAACAGCTGATAACTTTGTTCATCAATCTTTCTAGTAAATGTGCTCCTGACAGCTCCAATTTCGGTATAGATACGCTTTTCGAAACCGGAACTAGTCGTGATTTTGCTACAACTAGTACTACGGAAGATTTGTTATGTTTTTTGACACGCGCATAAATAACTGCCGCATACGCTTTTGTCGACGCATCGCAGTAGCCGTGCAGTTCGATGATGTCATTGGGTTGATACCTGATCCATCGTGGTATTTTATATTCATTGATGTTTAGTATGTCTGTTTGTAACATATTCCATTCGTTTTTAATGTTTTCTGGGACTTCTTCATCCCAGTCCAGGTTGTTTATCCATAGTTTCTGGAATAGAATTTTCAATTTTGTTGTCACTGGTGATATCCATCCTAAGGGATCGAATAGCTTGGAGATTTCACCCAAAAGCATTCGCTTCATTAATGTTGTGTTATGTTTTGCTAAACTGTGTTTGAAAGTAAATTGATCATCTGTGGCATTCCATCGTAATCCTAATGTTTTTGATGTGTTTTCTGTTTTGAAGTTAAATATTATTTCTCCTTCGCTCTGATTGTTATCAATGTTCGCCAAGAGTTCCGGACTGTTTGCTGACCATTTTCGTAATTGAAAACCTCCTGACTTCAGTAATTTGTTGAGATCTGTTATAAGTCGTTTACCATCCTGTATTGAATGACATCCATGGATCAAGTCATCCACGTAAAATGATTCTGTTAAGACCTTGGAAGCTTCTGGATATTTCTGCTCCTCATCCTTTGCTAATTGTCGCAAGGTCATCATTGCTAAAAAAGGTGCTGACTTTGTACCATATGTTACTGTTGCGAGTTGATATGTTTTAATTGTTTTGTGTGGCGCATCTCTCCACACTATCTGCTGATATCGTCGATCTGCTTCATTCACCATTATTTGTCGGTACATTTTTTCGATATCGGCGGTGAATGCGTACCGGTATTGACGCTATTTGATGATTAGTTTTTGGAGGTCCTGTTGCAATTTAGGACCCTTAAACATTAAATCATTGACACTGTATCCACTAGACGTCCTGGCAGACGCGTTGAATACGACACGCAGTTTTGTTGTAGTTTACTCAGCTCGTAGTACTGCGTGATGTGGCAGGTAACACGATCTCGTTTGATTGTTGTTGTTACTATGCAGCATGTGACCTAAAGTTTGGTATTCTTGTATGAACGATTTATATTGCTCTGCTAAGTTTGGTTGTTTCTGGAATTTCCGCTCCAGATTTTGAAACTGGGCTACGGCCATTTCTTTGGATGACCCTAACTTTCCCTCGGTGTCTGATTTCATAGGTAGTCTGACTTCGTAACGTCCATCTGCAAGTCGTTTCGTTGTTGCCAAATAATAATCAATACATTCTTGATCCTCTGACGACACTTGCGTTTCCTCATTGATGTCTTCAATCTCCCAGAATCTTTGAATGTCTTGGGTATTGCTAAGTACGACATTGCATTGGTATGACGTCGTTTCTTCACTACCTCCGTAGATAATCCATCCCAGTTGAGTTTGTTGTATTACTGGTTGGGAAGGGTTTTCTCCTCTGATCAATCCTGATAGTAATATAATGCCATGGACGTTGGCATTGAGTAGTAAGTCCACCGGTCTACTTGAGTTGAATTCGGGATCTGCTAGCTTTATGTTTTCCATATGACACCAACTAGGTCGATCAAATGTTTTGATAGGTAAGTTCCCTAGTAAGTTATCCATAATTAGCACGTCTGTACTAAATGAGAAGTTGTTGTGAGTTGATGAGCAGTGGATAGTCAGTTTTCCTTTACATTTGTTATGCTGTTCTCCTATACCCATTACGATTCCTTTGCATCGCGATTTTTGTAATCCTAACCTTTTCACTGCCTCCTCTTTGATAAGGGACACTTGTGAACCCGGATCTATCAAGGCTCTCAAGACTTGATGAGACCCATCGATGGACTCAACCTTGATTAATGTGGTGGCTAACATTACCTCATTCATCTGGTTATTCCCAATGGCATGTGATGAAATAGACATTATTGGGTGTTCGTTATTTTGCCGACAGTTAGCAACAGCTGCACTGTTCATAGATTGCGATTTCGATTTTGTGCATGCATCATGCATAATTGAATTGTGCATTTCGTGGCAATTGCGACACCGTTTGGTAGAAATGCATTGTTGACCATTGTGATCGAATAAGCAATTAATGCATATTTTCAATTTCGCAACTGTTTTTAGTTTGTTTTCGTTGCTCAATTCTAGAAACGTTTTACATTTATATAGGCCGTGTTGATGACCGCAAAGTGGACACTTATGCGTAGTCGACACGTGTAATGCCTTGGAAAATGATTTATTGTTGTTGCTGTGCTGATTGTTGTGGACACCATGATGATTTTTTCCACCTGATGTTCTCGTTTCTGAATTTGCTTTTTGTGGAAAACTTTCATGTTTCCTACGTGAAGATTCTAAACTTGTAAACTTGCTCTCTAAGAAGTCGAGAAACTCTTGCAGTACTGGTAGTTCTCGTGCGTTTTTCAAGGAATCTACGTAGTCCCCATATGTTTCTTGATCCAATTTTTGTGACAATAAGTTCACAAGGAGCGGATCCCATGTGTTAATATCGACACCTAGATTTTTTATGCCGTGTATGCTTTCTAGAGTGACGTCGTGCAATTTTTTTATTTGACTCAAAGATTGCTGTTGCATGTTAGGTAAACCGAGTAAAGTGTTGACAATAGTGTTAAAAATAAGCTTTTTGTTGTTGTAGCGATGATTTAAAAGCTCCCAGCAAGTGTTGTAGTTTTCACTGCTTATTGGAAGATGCTGTATAATTTTTTCTGCTTCACCTCGCAACTTTCCTTTCAAAAATTGCATCTTTTGTGCGCTTGATAATGATCTATTGTTGTGTATGGTCTCATTAGACAAATCTTTAAATGTGTACCATTGGTGATATTTGCCTGTAAAAACCGGAATGTCCATTTGAGGGGTGCTATGTTCTCTGTGAGACACGGACCAGAGCTTCTTGTTGAGTGACCGTTTGAGATTGATGAACGTTTTCTCGTTGTCATTGTAAACGATGTCATACTCTTCGTCTGCGCCGCACATTTCACCGTCAATTTCCCAGTACAGCTCATCCACCTGTTTCCATTTTGCTTGTAATGTTTTCAGGGCATCTTCTAACTCCCATTTTTCATTGAGGTCTTCCAGGTTGGTGTTGCTCACGACTCTCTTGAAGACTTTGATATTCGCCGACAGTCTGCGAACCATGTCATCGAGTTTGCTAGTCGAACCCTTTGACAACACTACCTGGCTGGTGCTCGGACCCCCTTCCGCTCGTTGTTATTGACGATCTTCGTCCTCGGGTTGAGATCGTTTGTTTGGTGCTTGAATTCTCGCTGCTAACTGAAGAGTCGAGAGTAATAAATGAAAGACTTTAACTTGTAGTGAGCGTATATTGCGAACTGATCGGTTACAATGAATGTATGCTTATTTATACGGGCCTTACTTAACAATTTTCTTATGTGGGTAAACCCAAATATATTACAATCCTCCACCTTAAATAATGCATATCCTAAATTATATTTAACTAAAATATAAACCTCTTACATTTGTTTACAAAGTTCTACGAACATAAATGAAACAGGAACTTAGTCACAATATTGTTGCAGTCTTTTTAAGCGACACGCCCGTACAGGACGGGGGCGGACTACCTCTGGAACAGCATCCTCGGATTGGGAAACTATCACCCGCTCCTCAAGACTGGGTACATTACTGACAGGTACTGATCCAGAAGCAGACGTAGACGGCACCTCAACGGTAGTCGCGGTTCGAACCGGACTGAACTCCCTCACGCTCCGAGGGCTCCGAGTCTCTCCGGGGACTGACGCTGACTTCGTCTCCTCAGGATTGTTGGGACGTTCCGCATCAAGAAGACTCCGTTCTGATGTGCTAGTCGGACAAATCAATGAGCTTCGCGATCGCTGTCTTAACTGGTCAATGTGTCTATGGTTTTCTTTGCCTGAACAGTCCATAACTTTATAATCTGTGGTACCCATTTTATCTACTACCTGCCCTGGACTCCATTTTTCATTTCCCCTATATTGTCTCATCCATACTTCCTCTCCTATCTTTAAAGAACGTTTCACGTCTGTTCCTACTTTCCGTTGTCGTTCCTGAGCCTTCCTCACTATATTTTCTATATTTGGTTTTAATGCATCTAATTTGGTTCGTAAATTCCTACCTAGCATCAATGTGGCTGGACTTGCCCCTGTTGAGCAGTGCTCCGTATTACGGTAATGCAAAAGGAAGGTATTTAAAAATAAATTAATGTTTCCTTTTTGTTTATAAGCTTTTTTTTATAATTCTTTTTACCGTACGCACTGCATTTTCTGCAGCCCCATTCGATGCTGGGTGGTACGGAGCAGAAAAAACGTGATCTACACCCTGACTAGCCAAAAAGTCTGCCATTTCCTTGCTCGTGAACGGTGGTCCGTTATCTGAGACTATTTGTCTCGGTAAACCCCATCTAGAAAAAACATCGGTAAGCTTTTCAATTGTTGAACTAGCCGCCGTACTAGGCACAGGAAATACTTCTAACCATTTAGTTCTAGCGTCAACCATAATTAAAAACATTTTTCCGAAAATAGGTCCTAGAAAATCAAGATGCACCCTCTCCCACGGTCTAGAAGGCCAGGGCCACGGCGTGACTGCGTGCCGCTGCGGCGCGTCCGCCTCCCCCGCGCACACCGCGCACTCCCTGCATGTAGCCTCAATCGCCTCGTCTATGCCCGGCCACCAAACATAACTCCTAGCTGACGCCTTCGTCTTAACTATGCCCATATGTGGTTCATGTAATTCCTGTAGCACCCTGGCTCGACCACTTGCAGGAATCACTACCCTGTGCCCCCACATCACGCATCCTAGCTCCTCGTACAGTTCCTTACGACGGTTAAAATACGGCTGCAATTCTCGAATATCATTATCTGTTGGCCACATATCACGAATATAATTTAAAACCCTACCTAACATCGGATCTACCATAGTTTGTTGTTTAACCCTTCAGATACCGTCAATTAGAGACACAATAGTAAGACAATAGATGCGCGGCCACCGGTGGTCGCTTGGGGATTCACGAATTAATGGTATTATAATCTAATAACAATGCATTCTGTGCAAAATGTAAAAACGTTTGCTCGGGGACCCGCTGTGACTCATCGCTACTGCACGGAACCGGCAGTCTCGACAGCCCGTCCGCACCGTTTTGTTTAGTGTTTACATATTCAATATCGTACGTATAAGCAGATAAAATAATTGCCCAGCGTTGTAATCTACTCGCGGCCATCGCAGGGACACCGTGTTTTGGTCCAAATATACTTACTAACGGTTTGTGGTCGGTTCGCAAAACAAAACGCCGGCCATAAACATACTGATGTAATTTCTGTAAACAAAATACGATAGCTAACGCCTCCCGATCTATTTGTGAATAATGTTTCTCGGCGTCATTCAACGCGCGTGACACATACACTACCGGGCGGTCGCGGCCGTCGGCACCCGGCTGTGTGAGCACACCGCCTATGCCCCGCGCGCTCGCGTCGCATGTCAACACTAACGTCTTATTTGGATCATAATGAGCTAATACCTCTGCGCCTACTAATATTTTTTTAACTTTTGCAAACGCCCTTTCGCACTCCGCACTCCATCTCCAATTGACCTCTTTTTTTAAAAGTTCATACAGTGGTGACAAAATAGTACTCAAATTCTTAACAAATTTTGCATAAAAATTAACTAAACCTAAAAAGGAACGCAACTCTGTAATATCTCTTGGCCTGGGAATTTTTATTATTGCTTTTATTTTATCTGAATCTACTTTAACCCCATCTTTTGATATGACATAACCTAAGTATTTGACTTCATTAACCATAAATAAACATTTACTCCACTTAAGCTTCATACCGTGACTCTGTAACCGCTGGAACACTTTTTCTAACGTTTCTAAGTGATTATCCTGTGTGCCCGCCGTTCCGATGATGATATCATCTAAAAATACTTCTACCCCCGGAATATCACTAAGTAAATTCGACATAATACGCTGGAAAATGCCCGGACTAGAAGACAAACCAAACACAAGTCTATTGTACTTAAAAAGACCTCGATGTGTGTTTATTACAGTTAACTCTTTAGTATTATCCAATTCGATCTGGTTATAAGCAAGGGACAAATCAATTTTTGAGAAATGTGTAGCACCGTTTAGGCACACTAACAAATCATCTATCTTGGGTAACGGATATCTATCGACCAGTAAGACAGGATTTAAAGTTATTTTGTAATCTGCACAGATACGGAGTCCTCCGTCCGCTTTACGTACCGGTACCAAAGGCGTTGCCCAGTCCGAGCACTCGACGGGCTCGATGATGCCCGCGCGTAACATGGCGTCCAGCTCCGCGTCGACCTGACCCCTCAGAGCGTAAGGCAGCGGCCGCGCGCGGCAAAACACCGGCCTCGCGCCCTCTCGCAACCGAAGCGTTGCTTTGCCGCCCGTGTACCGCCCCAGTCCCGCGCTGAACAATTCTTTATACCTGTTCAACAATCCATCGACAGTGTCAGACATTTTGTGCACACTATGGTTAATCTCTTGTTGAAATGGTGGTATTTTAATACCCAATTCTATTAACCATTGCCTGCCCAGTAAGGAAGTTGTTCCCCCGTCTATCACAAACAATTCAAGATATTTTGTTTTATCTTTGTATTGAACTTTTGGTTTTATAACCCCCAGTGGTCTTATATTGCTACCATCATAAAATTTTAACACCATATTGAATGGTTTAATTACCCTATTGTTAAAAAAAATATCGTATGTCTTCTTACTGATGCATGAAATTGCCGAGCCTGTGTCTAGCTCCATTTTTAATGTTTTATCATCAATCAGTAATGATAAACTCACCGGGTTGAAACCGCTCAAACATAGTTGATGAAGTTCCTCCTCGAGCTCTTCCGAACTGGAGTCTCTCGCTTCTGCCCTTGGATGGTCGCTCGTGGTGGCATAAACGTGGTTCACTCCACGCCTCTTCCCCCTGCCACTGTTCGCCTCCGTCCGCGGACAAACACGCCTCAAATGTCCGCTTTGTTTGCATTTGCTACAAACAAAATGCTTATAGCGGCACTCCTCCTTGCTGTGTCCGCGCCAGCCGCACGCCGTGCAGCCCCCGGCGCCCTTCTCGGTGTCCCGCGCCGCATGCTCGTGGTTCGTTCGTTGGTCTGCCGCATGGTCCGCAACCCGACCGCGCCCACGCTTTGCCCGCAACGTGTTCACGATTGCCGATGACTCCGCCGTCGCTTTCTGTTCCACGACTGCCGCATCCCGCTCGGCCGCCTCTAGCCCAAACGCCAATCTGACTGCTCCAGAGTACGTCAAATTGTCTTCCGCAAATAACCTTTGTCTGATGACGTCACTCTTCACTCCGCATACGAACTGGTCACGCAAATTCTCCTCCAAACTTGCACCAAACTCACAAGTTTTCGAGAGTTTCTTTAACACGGTCAGATATTGTGTTACATGTTCGTCGTCTCCCTGTCTTCTTTGTCTGAAGCGATACCGTTCCGCCATGACCGCAGGTTTCGGTTGTAGGTGATTTTTCAGAATTGTAACGGCCTCTTCGTACGTTATATCCACCGGTTTCCTTGGATTGCACAGCGTGCTCAGCAATTCGTACGTCTCATCACCCATGCCCGTTATCAGCGTAGGCAACCACATGTCCTTCTCGACCTTATTGACCTTGAAAAACATCTGCAACCGCTCCTCGTACAAAGTCCAATTGCCTGACTTTACATCAAATTCGCGAATCATTCCGACTTTGCCGACCGACATTTTCCTCGAATAATTGCAGATGAACTTCGATGATTATTATAACGCCCAAATAGTGATCCTCGTCGCCACTGAAGAGTCGAGAGTAATAAATGAAAGACTTTAACTTGTAGTGAGCGTATATTGCGAACTGATCGGTTACAATGAATGTATGCTTATTTATACGGGCCTTACTTAACAATTTTCTTATGTGGGTAAACCCAAATATATTACACTAACCTCAAATTCTGCTCGGCAATTAACGCTTTAATGCTCGTGTATAGCTGACTTGTTTGTTCGTGCTCAGAATTTAGGAAATATTGATGGTCTTCGACCCCAATCGCACAGATACGCATATGATTGTTCTGGTAATCTGTTCAGTAGCTCTCTAGTAAATCCGAACGACGTCTGAAATAGTCATCAGTTTTCCTTTCGGCTCCGTCCTTTTTTATGTTAATTTTCATTTTTTTCATTGCTTCCCTAATCTCCAGTTGAGAGTCGTAAAGACCTTCCATTTTGCTGGTGAAAGTAATTTATGCTGAGTTAATTATAAAAGGAAAGATCTTACTTGAGTTCTTCGCTGCTTACGGCTGTTTGGTAAATGTTAAAGGAAACAGTTCTGCTGTTGATCCTGGTTCCTTGTTGCTGGCGACGTCCTGCTGCTGACGCCCTGCTAATGTTTGCTTGTTGTTTCGATGTGGACTGCTATTCCACACTGTTGCTAGTTCACCGAACGAGTATCCACACTAATTTTTGGTTTGCTTTAACACTAGTCAACTCCTTCCGCACGGAGGACTATCAAAAACTCGCGTGGTCCCGCCCGATGGCTCGAAGGACCATGTGAAGGTTACCTGCTGGGATGTTCAATGATAGAAAGGAATGTTCACCAAATAGTGTATTGTTAAAATGCTACAAATAATTAGGTTGGTTGATGAAGCGAGGGAGCACGCGCGACGGCACTTATGGCGATCTGAACACGTACTGATTTACTTAATTAATAATTTTCATCATTTGGCGTAGACGCGCAAAGTGATGATTTGGCTAAATGCAATTAAAATTTTATGATGTGCGGTTCGCCGTACAATAACTTTAATTTCGGAAGTCGGTGTTTCTATAATAGATACCTAATCTTGTCTCTTCGTTATTTAACACCGACTTCCGAAATTAAAGTTATTTTGTACTTTTTGAAGTCGGTTTAATTTTTTTTATAAAAAGTTTTTTATTTTTCACTTTTTAGTTATGGTAGCACCACTAAAAAGTACCTACCCTTCAGCTAAACATAAATTACCTTATAGCCAGAGTGCATCTCATAACGATTCTTATAATCCCAAATACGGTTATATTACATGAATTTACCCCCTCCCCCTTTTCTTTCAGTCAGTCATCGTCTACACGTATAAACAAAGCAATTTTACTTGTTACGACAATTCTGCTATGATTCTATGAGGAGTTCTGTTCCATATCTTCGAAGTTCATGATCAGATCATAACAATATTTCTATGGGACCAACTTGGAAGCATAACCTTTCAATCAAAAAAAAAAAAAATTTCCAAATCGGTCCACAATTGACCGAAATATCGGTGAACATACATACAAAAAAAAAAAAAAAACATACATTCAGCCGAACATAGAACCTCCTCCTTTTCGAAGTCGGTTAAAAATGACTACACGTTCCAATAGCATTGACATCTTCTCTAACTCGTTATAACGAAGAGACAAGATTAGGTATCTATTGAAACACCGACTTCCGAAATTAAAGTTATTTTGTACTTTTTGAAGTCGGTTTAATTTTTTTGTAAAAAGTTTTTTATTATATTGTAACCCATTAGATGATTCAAAGGTGCAACGCTACCAAGGTTAGTGCGACTTGCAGTTGTGGCAAATGTTGAGGTTTCGCGAGTAGGTGTAATTGTTTTTAACCGACTTCGAAAAGGAGGAGGTTCTATGTTCGGCTGAATGTGTTTTTTTTTTTGTATGTATGTTCACCGATATTTCGGTCAATTGTGGACCGATTTTGAAAATTTTTTTTTAGATTGAAAGGTTATGCTTCCAAGTTGGTCCCATAGAAATATTGTTATGATCTGATCATGAACTTCGAAGATATGGAACAGAACTCCTCATAGAATCATAGCAGAATTGTCGTAACAAGTAAAATTGCTTTGTTTATACGTGTAGTCGATGACTGACTGAAAGAAAAGGGGGAGGGGAAAGGGGGAGGGGGTAAATTCATGTAATATAACCGTATTTGGGATTATAAGAATCGTTATGAGATGCACTCTGGCTATAAGGTAATTTATGTTTAGCTGAAGGGTAGGTACTTTTTAGTGGTGCTACCATAACTAAAAAGTGAAAAATAAAAAACTTTTTACAAAAAAATTTAACCGACTTCAAAAACTACAAAATAACTTTAATTTCGGAAGTCGGTGTTAAATAACGAAGAGACAAGATTAGGTATCTATTGAAACACCGACTTCCGAAATTAAAGTTATTTTGTAGTTTTTGAAGTCGGTTTAATTTTTTTGTAAAAAGTTTTTTATATGTATATCGTGGATTCGTGGTACAGCTATTTATTTATTTATAATTAATTATCTTTATGCACAGAGGTGTATAAAGGCGGACTTAATGCCTTAGGCATTATCTGCCAGTTGACCTTAGGGTGGTGCAAAAACATAACATGGCAGGTGCAACTTAAAAAAAGAAAAAACAAATGCACTCAATTCCGCCAAGAGATCAGGAATATTAAGGACTCCAAAAGCTTATCGCTTCATCTGACGCAATCCAATTCGATGTTTGATGAAGAGGCAACGCTAAAAGAGAGAACGCCTGAAAACTCTGTTGGCATTCGGTTCATATTCGAGTAAATCACAAAATTACGGCCCATTCCCTCTCCTAGAGAGGAGGCCTGAGTCCCAACAGTGGGAACATTAAAAAAGGCTGATGATGATGATGACTCTAGGGTGGTGCGAGAGGGCGTGTCAGACATTTACTGGCTAAAACTCAGTGTTCTTTGCGTCCTCCGGAAATTTCCGTGGTCTTAGCTGATAGTTTAGCTCTATTAGGCTCTTACTAACATCTCTTTGAGGCACCTGCGCGTTCAGACCTAATTGGATGGCTGGACGGCGAGCCACATATTGTTCGCCGTCGGCAAACCCATCGATGATGGTCGGAGATCGCCCTGCGAGTACCCTCTCTTCTGAGGCAGCAGTTGAGTGACACGTGTAATGTCCTTATCGCACGGCTGCGGGAATCTCCAAAGATAATAATTGACGTAGGTAAGAGTTATCAAAATCAAATACGTCTCTAGAGCGCCACAAAGAAACAATAAAACTTATTGTTTCTTTGTGGCGCTCTTAATGAAAATATAAATTTTTCATTATTCATGCTCTGATAGTAGGTCTGAAGTTGCCTGAGGAGCGGACTGAAAAGTATCACACTTTTCATCCCTAGAGAGTTACTTTCAACTAACAGCTGACAAATTATTTTTAAAAAAAACTAGGTCTATCTTCTTGTATTCGTAATGAAAAACATAATGCTTACCTCGGGGTTAAAGTTACTTATTTAGTCCCTCGAATTAGCGACCTCGCTACGCTCGGCCGCCAACTCCTTCTCGGGACGAAATGAGTAGGTAACTTTCACCCTAGTGTAAACAGGAGGGGCCCATCTGGGTCGAAGCCTACCGGGGTCGGGGTTATCCGAAAGGAAACTAGAGTTTCGGTATTAAGGCTAGAAGGAACGGCGCGGGGTTTTTAGTCAGTAAGACTCTGACACTGTCTCCCGCTCCACCCAAGAGCGGGTTTCGTCAATGATGATTTTTTCCGTCGAGAGAAAAAAAAAACCCCTAGTGTAACAATGTACTATTTCATAACAAGCTTTTATTGCAAGGTATATAGCTATATAGCTATATAATTAATACTACTGAAGACGAATCTTACCAGCCCAAACTCAATGGGGTTGTGTCCTTTAACTCCCGAGTTCCTGTAGGCATCTTCTGATTCCATCATCAGATCAGCTTCTGATTCCATCATCAGATCAGCTCTATGTCATAATAATATTGCATTGTCATCTGATTTACACATGCATACAAAATTTCAGTTCAATCGGTAACCGGGAAGTGGGTCAAATTTAATTTGCAAGATTTGATGACAGACAAACATCGGGACAGGTGCGGAGACCTCTCGCGCCGGGCCCTGGTCGAGGCCATGGTCCGGAGCGAGGAGGAATGGCAGGCGGTCGCCTCCTTCTGCGAAGCAGTAATGCTTGCAAAGGAGGAGGCCGACCGCATCAGGCAACGGCGCCCTCGCCGCCGTCGCCGGGATTCCGATCCCGATTTCCGGCCACCGTAGACGCGGGCTCGCGGACGGCGAGCCATGGGTAGCTCGCTGTCCGATCGTCCGGTAATGGACCGAGTCCAAGGCGTCGACGGCGCGCACTGTTCCCGCGCGCCTCAAGGAGTTGTCAGCAGCAGGAGGGGCCCAGCTGGGTCGAAGCCTACTGGGGACAGGGTTGTCCGAAAGGGAGCTCGTGCCCCGGTATGAAGGCTAGAAGGAACGGCGCGGGGTTTTTAGTCAGTAAGAGTCTGACACTGTCTCCCGCTCCACCCAAGAGCGGGTTTCGTCAAAGATGATTTTGATGATTTTCCCCGTCGAGAAAAAAAAAAGGAAAAAAAAAAAAAAAAAAACATCGGGACAGGTGAAACTAAATAAAAGCTTGTAAAAAATACATATGGCTGTTAAACATAACTCAGCTTTGTGCCGCACAGTCGAGTAATACTCCAATATTATAATCCAGACTGGCCTGTTGGTCTAGTGGTTAGTGGCCCTGACTGCTATGCCGGAGGTCGTGTGTTCGATTCACACCCAGGACAAATGTTTATGATGAGCATGATCATTTGTTCTGTGTCTGGGTGTAATTTATCTATATTATGTATGTATTTAGAAATATATAAGTATGTTTATCAGTTGTCTAGTACCCATAACACAAGCTCTGCTTAGCTTGGGACCAGACGGCGTTGTGTGATAGTTGTGAAAAAATAAAACAAGATATTGAATTAATTAAAATCATTTTATTTTACACAAATTATTATTCTACAATCAATTTTAACTTACAAAATAAAGTATAGAAATTCAGTCACAATAATTTTTTTTATGATCTATCATCTTGATCATAAATTGTGTATTTACTGTACCATAGACACTTCCGCCTGACCGCCTCTAAGTTGATTTTTGCTTGCACTCGAAATGAAGATTTCTAAGGATTTGGTTTGGCGCCGCGGCGCAGGGTTCAAGCGATTTTTTTTAAGTGATTGGGCAGAATCAATCATACAATCTATAGTATATAAAAATTAAATTCTTTGCGTAAAGTTACTATACAGGGTTATTTGTAAAACACTAGCAACCTCTTAGGTGCTAGTTAAAAACATCATAGACAACTTTTGCTCTATGACTTTTTACAAAACATAATACATTTACCACAAACAAACCTTCAAGATATCGTTGTTCTATCTACCACATTTCAACTCTGTATTTTGCTGTATCTACTTACGGCTCCCGCGCACTGTTCTCGTGATAATAGTAAGCAGGCTTCCGAAACATTGTCATCACACCTTGCAAGCATTCGCACCATTTCCGTGTACTCGACATTAGAAAATTGATACAACATCATGTAAAGAACAAGAACACGTATGACGCGACGCAAGCGCACCAATGCGACCGACCGACTAGTGAGAGTCGTCCGTAAATAGGTCAAGTTAATGTTCAGCTACCCACCGCATTTGTACTATCGCTTGCTTCGCATAAACTTTGTAATATTTAGAACATTAATTTAATTATTTTTATTTTTGTATGAAAATCTGATGAACAAAAATATGATAATTTTTTAAAAGTCATAGAACTAAAGTTGTTTATGATGTTAGTAACACAGTCCTGAGAGGTTGCCAGTGTTTTACAAATAACCCTGTATGCAAGGTGTAAGGGAGACAGCCCCCCGCAAACTTTAAGGGTCTATGCACACCACGTTTTTTATACGCGCCGTCGACGCGCGTTTGTAGCGATACAGACGCGATACGCACGCAAGTCAGACGCAGCCTGTAGACCTTTGCACACCTGTATAAATACAGACGCGCGTGTGTAGCGATACAGACGCGACACGCACGCAAGTCAGACGCAGCCTGTAGACCTTTGCACACCTGTATAAATACAGACGCGCGTGTGTAGCGATACAGACGCGACACGCACGCAAGTCAGACGCAGCCTGTAGACCTTTGCGCACCTGTATAAATACAGACGCGCGTGTGTAGCGATACAGACGCGACACGCACGCAAGTCAGACGCAGCCTGTAGACCTTTGCACACCTGTATAAATACAGACGCGCGTGTGTAGCGATACAGACGCGACACGCACGCAAGTCAGACGCAGCCTGTAGACCTTTGCACACCTGTATAAATACAGACGCGCGTGTGTAGCGATACAGACGCGACACGCACGCAAGTCAGACGCAGCCTGTAGAGTGTAGACCTTTGCACACCTGTATACTACTCTGTCAAGAAAGTACCGGGAAAAGATCAATAATACACAAAATGTCTGTTATTCATCCAAATTTATTTTATCATCTTCAAAGTATGCTCCTTTAGAAACGATACACTTGCGCCAACGAATAATCCATTCATCAAAACATTTTTTAAATGCTGCTTCCTGAATTGAGTTCAGTTCTCGCCGCGAATTCTCCTTATGTCTTCTATCGATTGAAAACGGGTGCCACGAAGTGGTAATTTGAGTTTAGGAAAAAGAAAAAAGTCAGCAGGAGCCATATCTGGTGAATATGGTGGTTGCTGGATGGTATTTGTTGAGTGTTTGGTCAAAAATTCGTTCACAATGATAGCCTTGTGCGAAGGCGCATTGTCGTGGTGCAAAATCCAAGAATTTTCTTTCCACAAATCTGGCCTTTTTCGTCGAATTTGCTCTCTTAAACGCCGCATAACGCTCAAATAATATTCTTTATTTACCGTTAGACCTTCCGGTAAGAATTCAAAGTGCACAACACCGCGATAGTCAAAGAAAACAGTCAACATGACTTTGACTTTTGATCGACTTTGGCGTGGTTTTTTCGGTTTCGCATCAGTTGGAAGGCGCCACTCCGAAGCTTGTTGACTAGTTTGCATGTCAAACTCGTAAACCCACGTCTCGTCACCAGTAACAATGCATTTTATGAATGTTGGGTCCGAACTGACTCGTTCTAGCATGTCCTCAGCGACTTTCATGCGATTGAGTTTTTGGAGAAAATTCAGATCTTTTGGGACTAGCCGAGCAGCAACATGTTTCATACCCAAATGATTAGTTAAAATGGTACGGATCGACTCGTGAGATACAGAAAGTTCGGCGGCTATCTCTCTCAGAGTTGAATGGGGATTTTCAGTCACTTTTTCCTTAACTTTTGCGATGTTAACTTCAGTTGCAGACGTTGACGGCCTACCAGAGCGAGGCAAATCTTCCATCACATCTCGACCGCTTTTGAACGCTTTGAACCACTCATAAGCACGAGTTTTTGATAAAGTCGATTCACCGTAAGCCTTCTGTAACATTTTCAGTGACTCCGAACACGAAATTCCATTGGCGATGCAAAATTTAAGACAAACTCTTTGTTCGATATTTTTGTCCATTATGAAATTCGCAATACACACTATATATGATATTACTAAAACCAGCACTGTATTTAATATAAATAACAGATGCAACTCAAACTCCGCGCCAAAATGGAAAACAGTTGTGCCAATCTAACAACTACAAAAAAACAAAAATTTGAATTTGGAACCATAAACAAATCATCCATTCCCGATACTTTTTTGACTGAATGTAAATACAGACGCGCGTGTGTAGCGATACAGACGACAACAAACTGCTCCGCAGGATAAAAACGCGCCGGCGACGGCGCTTTTGAAAAACGTGGTGTGCATAGAAACTGCAAACTGAAAGAAATCTTGTGGATCGTTGTCCAGTTTCGTCTACAGAGCAAGTCCTTAAAGTTTGCGGAGGGCTGTCCCTTACACCTTGTACATTGTACAAGTTGTGTCTCTTCGCCAACTTTAGTTCAATTAGCTCTACCTATTACCACTGATTTATCCATCACAGTATGATTTATATTCGTTATTTCACGAAAAATACTGATAACTTTACTTTAATTTACTTAGCAAGAAAATTTGCAAAATCAACTTAATTCTTTCAACATTAAAGTTCAAATTCGTATGAAGCACTGATCAAATTCGCTCACAACACGAATAACGTTGATTTTCAACAACGCACGTTAATGTCATACAAATAAGGTTTATTTTCGTGTGTTAGGGCAGTCCGGGTGGGTGCATGGGGGGTAGCACCACTTGCGCGGGGAGGAGGGAGGGGATGATGTCCGTTTTCTTGGTTTTCTTTAAGTTTTTCGGCTGCAGTTTCATCTGTGAATAGAGTATACAGTTATTTAGGTCAAAGAAAAATGGAGGGTAGTGTAATATAATAATATTCTACAACTATCACACAATGTCATCTAGTCTCAAACTAAGCAGAACTTGTACTGTGAGTACTAGACAACTGATAAACATACTTACATATTACTAATAAAAAAAAAACGGAGCTACCCATTGCTCGCCGTCCGCAAGCCGGTCAGAACCCCGGCAGTGGCTCTAAGCGCCGTTGACTGATGCGGGCGGCTTTCTCGTTTGCTAGTATTACTGCTTCGCAGAAGGAGGCGACCGCCTGCCATTCCTCCTTGCTCCGGACCATGGTCCTGTACCAAGACCTGGTGCGAGAGATCGCCGCCGCCGATCACCTTCACAAGGGGACGGCCATGCTCTGCCCAAGTAGGGCACACCTCGACACAGTGGAGCTGTGAGCGTTCCGCACAGTGGCGGTCACTTCCGCATAGAATCCGCTGGAACTTCCCGAACTTACCATGTCCGGTGAGGACTTGCGTCTTGCGGAAGGTGAGGACGCCGTGAGGTCTTTCCAGCCACGCCTCAGAGAGGGGACTTACCACCATGATTGTGGCGTGCCCAGCACTGGGTTGCGATAGTCACTGACGCCATTTCACCATGAGATCCCGCCGGAGCTCTGTCCGCCATGCCGCGACCTGTAGTTACTCACCTTGTAGTGCACCTCCCTGACGTGGCGGTAGAGGCTGGAGTACCAGCCGAAGGCGGCGCTGCACTGCTGGCACTGGTAGGGCGTCTCGCTCGTGTGCATGGCTACTATGTGGTACTTCAGCTTGGCTGCGTTCTGGAACCAAGCAGAGGACTTATACAAAATAAGTTTCAGTACATGCGAAACCCGAAACACGTGTCTAGTATTTTTATGTAAAGAATCTATGTACAAAATTTCATAACTGTACCATGAAAAATCTCAAAATTATAAGGACAAAACATTGTCAGCAAAAATACATAGTCACCGGGCCATCCATGCGACTGAAAGGTTCATCGTTCGATCTTTACTCCGCTGAAAGGTTCTGGACTTTCAGACTAAAAAAACCACCCCGTTACTTCGTTGCCTTTTGCACCCTTGCTTGCTTTTTTGCCTTTGGCGTTCAAGGACTATAAGTTTCCATGCGGCTATCAATCCTGCTGGCCCCTACAGTTCGCTGACATTTCGTTGAGGCGGGAACAGTCCGCTGGCCTTTAGAAGCTTGTGTACACGTACCTGGTAGGACTTGCCGCACACGTGGCACAGGTTGTCCTTCTTCTCCTTGTTGCGGTGCACGTTCTGCATGTGCACGTACAGGGACGTGTGGCACTTGAACGGCTGCAACAACAACAAATATTATCTACTAGCTGAAAATCCGAAGGGAACATACTTCCGGGATAAAAAGTATCCTATGTCCTATTCAAGGACATGGTCTATCCGTGTACCAAATTTCATCAAAATCGGTTTTGTCATTTATGCGTGAAGGCATAACAAACAAACTCACTTTCGCTTTTATAATATTAGTAAGGATAATATGCATGCATTTAGAAATATTTATGTATGTTTAAAAGTTGTCTAGTACACATAACACAAGATCTGCTTAGCTTGGGAAAATTGTGGAAAAAAAATACAATACATAAGCATAACGGAGGATCGATATCAGTGGGTCGCGACATCGGAAATAACACTCACAAAAACCTTTGATAACACCTTTTATTACTCGTAACACACACTCAGTACAAAATAATCAAGGATGCCTGAGATATGGCTTGATTAAGAATTTAGGAACGCGGGAAATTTAGCGTGGAGTAACCATCGTCTGCTCGGCTCGACGGAACGATTCAAAGTGTCCTCCAAATCAACCGTCACCCGACACGTCGACCTACCCCCATTCCGGTTAGCCAATTTACCTGTCAACGTCAGTACCTGTCAATGTCGAATAATCGATTATACCTCCGGATCGACATTTGACTCGACTATTCGCTCAGTGTTGCTATTACTCCACGCTAACCATCCCCAAGTTAATACTTGACGTTCCCAAACGTAAGCTGTTCAATCTAACTACATAGTTCCTCCAGTGAAAGATAGGTGGCGCTGATGCAGACCGACTGATATGCGCCAACGCTTCGACACGGCCGTCCTGATGATCACACGTCCTCGTGTGGAGTACCTGGAATGAAAGAAAATCCTCGAACAGTACTCATTCTAGTCGTTCGGCCAATCCTGGCCCAAGGTGGTGGGGCATAAAAGGTACTCTGATCAAAATCATCAATCATATCTAGAAGAAAATCACAACAATCTCAATCTCTCAAAGCCGACATGTTGAACAACACTCAAACTCATTCAAATAATAGGAAACTCATTAAAATATTGCAGTGCTCATACTCTGACCTCCATCCGGTCTTCATCATCACACTTATAACCTCCATCCGGCTATAAGCATCAAACCAATCGACCTCCATCCGGTCTTCATCATAACACATTATAGCCTCCATCCGGCCATAAGCATCAAACCAATCGACCTCCATCCGGTCTTCATCATAACACATTATAGCCTCCATCCGGCCATAAGCATCAAACCAATCGACCTCCATCCGGTCTTCATTATAACACATTATAGCCTCCATCTGGCCATAAGCATCAAACTAATCGACCTCCATCCGGTCACTAACACAACAGGCAACCTCTATCCGGTCACCTCCACATGTAACCTCCATCCGGTTACAAACAACACCATCAAGATAATCATTTCGAGCCTTTAATCAAAATAATCCTTAAAGTAGGTTTGTTCAACATGTTGCTTTATTTTTCCTATAACGTTACAGATTATAAGAAAACTCTTACTATGCTAGGTACTCTAAATGTTAAGTTGACTACTTAGTATTCAACTAGTCTTGTCAGCGTTATCATTTTCGTCATAGCTAGTCTCGTCATCATCGCCTACGTGCATGTCAACGTCAGTTATTTTTCGCAGGCGGTTATGTGCGTACTTCGAAACATAACGGCCATTAAGAACCTCAATCACTCCTGCGCATCCCTACAGGATCGCCAAGTCTCTCAAGACTTAATGGTTTCCCACAGTACGTCCCAGATTTGATCGCAATTTGAATTGAATACCGCGTACTTACGGACTACTGTGACCGCTAGATACCGGTTTCTATTAAGCTACGACTACAAATCAAATCTCCTATAATCTGATCATCCTATAAACTTCATCGTCATCATCAGCCCTTTTTTTTTATGTTCCCACTGAAACGCCTGCGTTTCGTTTTCTTTCTATTGCGGTGTCACTGTCTTTCTATTGCGCCTCTAATTGACACGATTGAAAAATTTGAAACGTTAAAGGTTAACCGACTCTTTCATAAAAAATTAAATTAATTCTTATTCAGTTTTCGTGGCGCTGCTGTCAAAAAAAAGAAACTTTACCGCACGTTAAATCTTTAGAAGAACGGCATACACGAGAATATTTAGGTTCAAACCACCCGAAGTAAACTACTAGACCTATTAACTGTCCCAACTGAGCTATGATAAACAGCATCAAAAGTAGGGTAGAGAGCAGAATCGAATGTACGCGATCTGCTTTCTGAAGTTCTATATCTCCTAACTTCAGCACTTGACTTTATTTCATATCCTAAACAACTCGATTTGCATTATGAAAAACAACCACTCTTTCAAATCTAATGAATATCCGGCTTTAATCAACGTTTGTAATACTACATTAAGTCTCTCGAAGTTCTTAATAGATTCCAAAATAATCAAAATATTGACAACTCAAACTATGATGTAGGTATTTACCGATTTATCAAAAACCCCGTTTAAAAACAGAGATCACGTTTCGATACCGAGTGGCATAGTCAAATGTTTATACTGACCGCTGAAACACTACTGAAATCATCATCATCATCACCATCATCACCATCATCACCATCATCACCATCATCACCATCATCACCATCATCACCATCATCACCATCATCACCATCATCACCATCTTCACCATCATCACCATCATCACCATCATCACCATCATCACCATCATCATCATCATCACCACCATCATCACCACCATCATCATCACCATCATCATCACCATCATCATATTTTTCTTTGCCATTCCGCTCCGTCCCTCGTCACGCTATCACTACACCTACACAACCAACACAAACACACACAACACCCTATCCTAACCCTAGCCTATATACAATCTAATTTTTGTAAAATAAAACGCACTATGTAAACGAGTTATTTGGTCCGAGATACGTGGCAACGAATACCAGTAAGGCACGTTATTGTTTAGTTTACAGTAGTCTTTGCACATTATTTCTGACCGGTCGAGTTTTTAAGCCGAAAGAGCTAAATTAACAGACACCGTATTACTCGGTAAAATAATATTTGCACGCAACAATTCATCTACCCGCTCACGCATTATTATTATTTTTTTTTTTTTTCGCGCTAGACCTCTATGGTCGTCTTTTGCTAAGATGAGTCAATTAAACGAATAAGTTCACTTTTTGTAACACGCGTTTATAGCATACTATACTGTCATAGGTACACGTCAATGTCAATAACGTAAAAACTATCTATGGAGGAGTTATCACTGTCAAACTAAAATCGAAACGGTATCTACCGGATATACCGAGGGTAGATATAATTACAATTGTTTATGTCGTGAACTTTAGCAATTTAACAAAAGAAGTGTGTCACGCACGATCATACTATTTAAACTGAATCCTTGCAACAATATTTCACGGCCAAAATATCACTTCGCAAATAGATGTTGTGAATAAAACCTCAATCAAACTACGCAAGTAATCTGATCACGCTAAACTGACCCTTCAATGTAACAAAACTGTGTTTACGTTTGCCGTGAAATAGTGATGACAGACTTTAAAGTGAAAGAGATATAACACTCAGCATCAGAATTAAAATGGAATGTGAATACCTGACCTTGTTCCTGGTTCCTTTGACAGCACATACGTCATCCAGTCACTCGCTACGCGATGCCTTGGCACCACCATCGCCTTCACGTCGCTTGCTTCGTCCAATTATTCCACAATGTAACATTTGACAGGTAGCGTTTGAAACGACTTCAAGCGTTATGTGTGAAACGTTTTCTGATCTGGTATCGCACTCGACACACTGCACCTCAGGCACGCACACACACACACACACACGCGAAGCACGTATCGGAAAGTAGTACATCGTAAACGAGCACTTGCACCCATCGCTCTTTTCCCGGTCACTAGCTGGGTGGTACGTTGTAATTTGCTCTCTGGGGATACAGCGGTACCATGGTCCAACATTTGTTGCTCAGGATTAGGGAACAACCCCAGAAAAAAACCTAATCAGACCATTTAAGTCAGCTCTTCAATCCGGTTCTTACTTTCTTAAAGCGACCATAAGCAGGGCGCCATGTTGGTCTTGGTCCGTCAAGCACATTTCTGCAGTCGTCAACCAAGCACGTGCATCTATATCTTGTTTCTCAGGATCGAAATCCGGTAAACGAAGGCCATGTGACGACGTAGTAGGTGTTTTCATGGCTCGAATCAGCGTCAGAAAATTGCGGTTCTGTTGTTCCAACAAACGCATCCATTTTTCGTCGCTAGCGTTTTCATTTTTGAACACGTGGGTCGTCGTGGTCCAATCCCAATTCTGATAACGGAGGATCGATATCAGTGGGTCGCGACATCGGAAATAACACTCACAAAAACCTTTGATAACACCTTTTATTACTCGTAACACACACTCAGTACAAAATAATCAAGGATGCCTGAGATATGGCTTGATTAAGAATTTAGGAACGCGGGAAATTTAGCGTGGAGTAACCATCGTCTGCTCGGCTCGACGGAACGATTCAAAGTGTCCTCCAAATCAACCGTCACCCGACACGTCGACCTACCCCCATTCCGGTTAGCCAATTTACCTGTCAACGTCAGTACCTGTCAATGTCGAATAATCGATTATACCTCCGGATCGACATTTGACTCGACTATTCGCTCAGTGTTGCTATTACTCCACGCTAACCATCCCCAAGTTAATACTTGACGTTCCCAAACGTAAGCTGTTCAATCTAACTACATAGTTCCTCCAGTGAAAGATAGGTGGCGCTGATGCAGACCGACTGATATGCGCCAACGCTTCGACAAGCATATTCGCTTAAGTTGCACCTGCCATGTTATGTTTCTGCACCACCCTAAGGTCGACTGGCAGATAATGCCTAAGGCATTAAGTCCGCCTTTGTACACCTCTGTGCATAAAGCTTTAAATAAATAAATAAATACATATAAGGTATGTTATTGAGGATTTTCCAAATAAACCACAAATTGTTTCTCTGAAAATCAAAGTTTTGTTTATTTAATACATCCTTACTATATTACAACGTTTAACTATGATCATTACACCTATAACTTACCTGAAAATCAAAGAAACGACATTTAAAGTTTACTAATATCGCCTCCTCAATTATATCCCTTTATTTTATCTTTTTACAATAGAATTTTTAACAATAAAATATGCAAAATAATCTTAACATCATCTGCCATTCAATCACACGTCACCCCGTTCCACAGAACATAAATTCCATTGACAATTTCAACGCGCAAAGCGCGGCAAATTTGAATTAATGAAATGTTATTTCATTACATCTCCCCCCCTAAGAGCAGAAATTGTAAATAATTAAAGCACAGGGCAGTGCGTGCAGGCCATTTTCTAGCAATAGGCTATAATCTACACAATGCACTTACAAGTTATCTTTATATTCGTTTTCTTCTACTTCATCTACTGCTGTGACAGGTTGTAATTTTGTTATATGGAATAAAGTTGATTCTGTTTTTCTGTTGCCAGTGTCAATCTTATAAATGGAGTTTGATATTTTTTCTATTATCTTGAAAGGGCCTATTTTTAATTCGTCTAATTTTTTTCTATTCAGTCTATTTCCATTTTCGACATATACACTGTCTCCTATCTCGAACTCTTGCATCTTCCTATTTCTATCAAATATTTTCTTGTTGTACTTATGGGATTTTATTGTATTCTCTAAAGCTAATTTTCTATCAGCCATCCACTTGTCTTCCTTTTCTATTGTCTTAATTTCATTTGGTAAAATACTGACATTTGTACCATCCAGTAAATATTTTGGTGCAAATCCTGTAACAGAGTGGTCTGTTTCATTATATTTCTGTATACTTTCTCTTGCTATTGTTGTCCATGTTTTCTTGTTGTTTTTCTCATTTATTTTACATCTAATTTTATTTACTATTGTTTGGTTCAATCGTTCGTTCAAGCCGTTCGAAAATGGTGTATTTGTTGGGATTATTGGGACACCAAAGAGAAACAGCGTTTTAAGGATTTAAATAATAACTGTTTATTATCCTTTTCTTTATATTGGAAGGTGTGTTTCAGTAATATTAGGTGAGACGTGTGCTCCTAAGCAAGGCTAAGGGAATACAGTAACTATAATCATACGAGGGATTTCAGTGAAGTGGTCTCACGGGACTCTGTCCATTAAATATAATATTTATTGTTTAGAAAGAGTAAGACCATAGTGTTGAAGCAGGACGGATTTGTTTTTGACATATTCCAACACGCCCCCCTCAAAAATAAATCCCTTTTTCTTTGATCGCAATATAATATCGATTACATAATACTATACTAAACAATTTTATACAATAATAAAAATACACACACCTTCCTTCTTTCTGGGAATACAATATAATCATGGTCCAACATTCGTTGCGCAGGATTAGGGAAAACCCAGTAAAACCTAATCAGACCAATCAATAATTTCATTGATTATTGAAACTATGAATCTTGTTCATTTAATTATTTTAACCAAGCTCTTATTATTAACATAATATAATAACACATCCTTATGCACATGGCATCTATTTACGACATCACAACGAATTTCATTCTTATCTAAGTGTAACACCACGTTCGAAATTTCACAGGATACCAGCTATCTGGTTAAGTTGTAGAAACAGAAAAATATATTTTAGTAACATATATCTCAACCTGATACTTAATGTCTATGTGTTTGTTTGTGGCTGGTAGGATAATTCACAATGCTTTTGCATTCATTACTATTATAATCATCATAAATAAAACCAGCATTTTGCTATAGTAATGCCTATAAAGAATAATTAATATGTAATACTTGTCACCAAAGACTTTAATTACGGTATCTTTAACTGTTTTACATCAGACCGTATTCTGCATTACTACTGTGTACTATCTTACTTTTGTCTGCTGACACTATGTTTGCCAGAATGCCTTATATAATACATTGCTTAAATAATTTTATATAGTAACCAAAAGTACATTTTATATTTAATCATCATTACCACTCCAGTCACAATTAATAAACCCCTAACTATTATTGTAGTTGAGATTTATAGTTCCTTTTAAATATTTCAAGACAAAGGGTCTTGTATTTATGTAAGTGTACCATTACAAATAGTCGTTTTTATTTGTATATCGACTCGAGATGTAAACAGTAAACTAAGATTAGGCTCAGATGTATAGCATGATTCAGCATCAAGCACCTCATAGGATTTCGACAAAGGGGCTCTTGTAATTTCATACGAACTCAATGATTTGTAATCAACATATTTGACTTTCAAAGAGTGTATGGGCAGATTTATTGCCCCTAAAGCATTCCTCAAGTTAAACATTTCAAGAACTATTATTTATGTACATTTCCTGATTTAAAGTAATTTTGTTTTCTGACCTATTTATTTTTGGTTCACCGAAAACATATCGACACCTCCTACGTATAATATCGTAACTGTATTTGATCAACTATACAGTATCGCAATTCAAAGGTATGCAAACAGTTTATTGATGATAGTGAAGTCAAATAACCTCATTTAGGAACCAAAATTGGCATACAGATATATTTTTAGGAATGGAATATTATCTTCAGAAAGGATTTTTGAATTTGTCATTAGAATTTCTTAAAAGTCACTTACGGATTTCTACTATGGAAAATATCAGTGGTATTTGGTTGTATGTAGTACTTACTATACTTTACGTCGATTTTTTTTAGCATTAAGTAGCGTATGTTACACGTACGATAACTTACTTTGGAACTAACAAAATGATATTTAGTCGTAGGTTACAGTTACCATAATATACAATGGAACAAAAATGTTAATTCGTATCGTAAGTGCAATAGCATCGTTAATAAACGGGGAAAATTTAAATAAAACATCTTCTATTATACTAAAATATAATGTATTTCGAATTCAAAATATAATAAATAGTCCAAATAGATATTCTCTGTCAGACAAATAAAAAACTTAAAATATTTATCAATAGTATTTTCGTTAAATTTGTAATTTATTATAGTAGCTTTAATTTACAATAACAAATAAAATCTTTATCATCCAAATGCTTATAATCCAAAAAAAATAGTATTTAAAAAAAAACTCATAAAATCAACAAACAAAATCTCTCAAAAACTTAAATATTATTATAAATTCTCTACTTATTCATCCAAAGATTCCTTATCAACTTATTAACAACCTTTTTTATGAACTTAAATAAATAAACTTTACTTATACATTCATAAAAAATAAATCAAAATTCTGCAGTCTTTGAAATTATTATTATTATTATTATGAGCCCGTTGTGTCCCACTGCAGGGCAAAAGCCTCCCTTCCTTTATTCCACTCTTTTCTGTCCTTAGTCTTTGAAAGTCAGTACAAAAATAAAAACTAGTTTTATTTTTTTAAATTAGTCCGAATCTGAATCCGAAATAATTTTGTTACCAGGTAGGTTTTGAAAAAATGCATGGTGAATACCCCGCGTCTCCCTTGAACCTCATGCTACATGAAACCAGGGGCCCGAGTCTGCTATTTTTATAAATTCGCCATTCCAACACGATCCCATTGTCAGTTTGCTAAAAGTTCGTAATCTGCTAAATCATAATGATCAATCATTGATCGGTCAATGGTCTCGTAATAAAGTGGTGGTAGAATGACAATATTGAGCTTATTAAAACCAATAACTGCACAATTACGTTCTAATGGTAGGTCACTGCTCAAAATAACTGTCAAAAGTTTTGCAAATTACCGCATACGTCAGATATTCGTTTGTCATTATGTACGAGATTACCATTTTAAGCCACTTCTTTCAATGAAGTGTGTTTGACCATTGGAAAGTCATTATGACGCCATTATATTAGTAGATTACCAAAACTTGTCAAAATCAACATTTATGAAGTCAATGATAGACCATTCTGGCACTATTGTAATAGCAGACTTGAGGCTCAGTACCTTCCTGTTTAGCCATACTAAAAACTGTTAACTTAACGAAAATGTGTTTAGAAACATCTTTTTGCATACAGCCAAATAGTTTACCTGGTCTTCTACAACAGTCCTTGGCAGTCTGTAAATTAAAGTAAACTTACGCCTAGATTCCAACCCCTTAGAATCCTTCGTTTTTTTTTTGTTTGACACATAGAACCCAAAGTTTTACCACGCCTTACTTAGCATTTTCCTTTTGTTGTCTTTCAATTCGGTAACATGGTGACGTCAGATATTTCCCTTGTCCTTTCTCGGCTTGGTCTTCCGTTTTCTAGAAGCTTGTGGTGTCGCTTCTGACATCGAAGATAGAGGCGTATTCGCTTGCGAAGTATAAACTAAATCAGTAAAAGTTGTATCAACAGGTTGTAATGGTGGAATATCTTTTTCAACAAACTAGGGGCCAAAGTGGTTTTTACAATCAAAATTCAGATGATTTATTAATGTGCATTCCGGAGATGGATATCCTGTTATATTTTCAACAGCTGATGGAGATTCTTTACCGGGGTCTAAAATGAAGAATAAATAGTTTTATATTATGCTATAATACTAACTTCTGCTCGCAACTTTGACCGCATGGTATGTCGCTAAAAAGGAACCTATGTCTTTCCTTAAGGTTAAAGGTACTTCAATATAAAATTTCATCAAAATTAATTTATCCGTTTATCATGAAAGCGTAACAGACAGGTACAGTAGCTTTTGGATTGCTTTATAATATTAATATCGATTAATTCAAACTCAAAGAAGAATATAGTTAAACTTACAATAATTATGACTCGTAAATTAATGTCCTAGTTAATTTACGAGTCGTACTGACTTTTAAACTTTAGGTGTAAACGTTAGACACCAACTATTATTCTATCAATACACTGGCACTTACTTTGTTCCGTGAGTGAAATACTATGACGTATTTCATCTGACTCAGTTTACAAATCTATTAATAGTTTTATCTCATCATTATCTGCATCAAAAGGAAGCGGCGACTCTGTAAAATAAAAACAAGAATATCGTTTTATTGAGATTTTTTTAAAAGAATACTATAGTAAATTATGTTTTATATCGAAGTAAAATATCTTAAGTACAACATAGGATATAAAAAGAGAAAGAAATTCCAACGAAAAATATCGTAAGTACAAATACGGAGCACAATAATACATTGTTTTAATAGTAAAGTATCGTAAGTAAGTACTTACGATATTTGAGAAATATCTTAATTCGATGTATATTATCGTAAGTTATACTTACGATATTTTACTATGGGTATTAGACCATTTCATGTTATTTATACAATTATTTCATTTATTCATTATTAAAATTGTAAAACATGTCACTTACCTTCTATCCTTGTAGCATCTTTCACAAAAGGGTTGGAGGTACACAAATCATCATTATAATTTGAATTATTAGCGTTTACCGGTTTATGCGAATCAAACGTATCATATTGTATTACTGCATAAATCATTCGGTTTGACCTAGATCACATGGTTGATAGCTATATTATCTTATACAGTCTATTAAATAACAGAAATCACATTATTTTTTTAAAAATGTGCCGGTAACAGCGCTCATGCACTACTCCCGCGTAATCAATCGGTAGTAATACTTACTATTCGGTCGCGCGGCGCAGCGGCCCCACATGCCCCGCGTATAGTGCATTAACTGCACTATACAATATTTTACTACGGTAAAGATGAACATACGATAATATGCAGTCTTAGTATCTTTGGTTCTACTGTAAATATTTTTTTTTTTATTAAATCAAACGAAAGTCTATGTTATAAAATAGTTGTAAATCTAAAAATGTAATTTTCGCTAATTTGATAGTTACGATAACATACGTTGGAGGTGTCGATATTATAAATTATAAGTCAACGAATTAAAGCTACGTTACACATTAAAACATTATTGTTAAAATGCAATAACATAGACTTAAACTTAAAAGTACTTAAAACTAAAAAAAAAACTTTGTCCTTTATAACATAAACATCACGCCTTTATTACCCAAAGGGTCAGGCAGAGGTGTACCTATAATACACCGATATTTTCGGTATATGTTTAAGTTTATTTACTTATTTTTTTATATATTATTTATTGTACACTAATATAATACATAACAAACCTCATAATAGTGAGCATACCTATTGCCATTGACCAAGTACATGCATCATCATCTCCCTACTGCCTTGGGGTCGGCTTCTAGTCTGACAAGATGCGTTCAAATACCAGTATTTTACATGGACCGACTGTCTATCAGACCTCCACAATCCAGTAACTAGGCAACTACCAGTTTTCGTTCAAGACCCGCATTAAAATTTAAATGCACTGGTCTACTGATGAGTATTACAAACACCTTTTTGTCTAAGCTCACCGAAACATTAGGAACCAATAATATACAGAATACATACATCCATATAACGATTTCATTAATGTACAAAACATTAATTGTTGACCAGAATACCTTTAGCTATATTCATATACTAAAATTTCTTCATCCAGGTTCCTAAAAATTATGCTTTTATATCCACATAATAACCATGTCAACCAAGACATTACATTGAAACATAAAGGCTTGACTTTGCTATTATTTCAACTGATACAAAGGTTTCATTAACTTTTATCTGATTATAACCACGAGCCACTAAACTCGCTTTATAACCTATTTTCAACTGCACTTATTTACAATAAATAACTTCTCTTCGTATACAATCGATTTGATTTAATTGAATTAACATTTCTTTTATCTCTTTATATTAGAACTAGATTTAGACTTAGTTAAATCGATTACTTCATTGAAAACATACTTAATTTAAATGCTTAACATACCTACATTTAATTTTATTTTTATGGTCTAGCACACAATAAGTAATAACATATTATCAAAAATACTGTCGCCATCGTATTCATTATACGAAACAGAAAATAGGTTTTGCATCCGACACTTCGTCTCTAACTATGTAATGTTTCTCGGTCTTAAAATAAAGATAACTTATTTCCATTGTGATATGACAATCTCGAGCTCTCCACTGTTTCTCAAACAGATTTATTTGCAATTACGCCAGGTATTGTATCATGTTTGTTTGCTTAAAAACTGATTAATTTTTATCAGATCCACACCTCTTTCAAACGGGTGTACCAAGTCAGAGTTACAAAGTTATGCTATTTATAGCTCATAACCCATTTAGGCTCAAGTTTCACTGGCCTATTTGATAAGAACTGGGTGAGATTAAAGCCATTTCACATCTCTGACTCCCACAAACATTTTTGGTTTAACACATCCCACACTATATAAGAATTAAATTTGATTCATCATCACGAAATTCCCTTTGACAACCTCTTTGTCAAATTTCGTTTTTTGACTTTTACTAACTTAGTAAACAGTTGAATCAAACAGTTTAAAATATACGGCTTTGGCTAATTATTATGCCACAACTCATCAGGTATATTATCTAACCTCAGTGCTCCCCTGAACAATCTAATTTCAGAACGATTTGTCTTATTTAGACTCGTTTTATCATTGGCATTGTTCATCATACATCGTACGAGTACGTTCGGCCATAGGTACCATTTACAGCCAGTGTATGCGGCACTGTTTAGGGATGACCAGACAATACCTACCCGAGCTCAACTCTTCCATTTAATAGGATATAATTTCCCTTTCATTATCACAAACTAAGTTAACAATTCTCAGACCAAAAAGAACTTCACATTTTGCAACGTAAACCCGAAACTTAACAATAACTTTTGATTTATCCTCAAAATCACAACATAGTTTTTAACTTCAATAGACGAAAAAAAACTGTTAGGACCGTAAAACATCTGTGTGCACTTGAGATTAAACGACTTCTCGTTTGGAACTTTTTGTTTTCAATTTATCAAATAACAGACAAGTTTTTGTCATTTACAAACTTCACACCAAATTCAAAACCGTTAGGTTTAATATTATCAACTGTATAATTATCAGACAATAGTTTAAATCATTTAATCTATTCTGATTTGCAATATTTGATTCCATAATAATTCATAATTACTATTACTTTATGTAACGAACATTCGCTATTTAAAGTATTTTTAAGTACAGCTAGCCAGTTACCGCTTGATAGATTGTTCAAAGACTTACCCTGTATTGCCGGCTTACCATCTTCATCACAAATACACACTCTGTAGTATACCTGGTACGCCCATTTTACTGGTCACTTGATAATTCTTCGCCGATTGTATAAACGCACCAATACAGCAACCGAATCACTTCTTGGCTTCTCACGCTCAGTGAAGTTTACTGCAATTTTTCTTGATTTCCAAATGATCTGCTCCAGAATTCCAAACAAAAGTAAATTCGTTTCTCATCATCATATCAAGGCCCGCCATAATAGCAAATCCAGAAGTAAGTATTTGAGTAGTTCGGTTTTGAAGTAACCAACTACACCGTTTTATTGTTGGCTCCTTTGTTTTCAGTAGCGCTTTTGTAATTCTTCAAATCTCCCTTTTTGCCTGAGATAAGAATTTCTTGGGTTCCAAATTGTTCTTTATCGACTTGTGTTTTTGTCGATGCTCTCTTGAATTGTTTGAAGGTGTGACTTGTCGTCTCGTTTCAGCCTGAAGTACTTTTCTTGTTTTTCAAAGTTAATATTATGTTGTCTTCGGTCAGTATCTCCACTGCGGTGATAACACTGCTCCGTACTCTTTTCGTTTGGTAGAGTCACGAAAAAGGCGAATCACTTTATTGGATTCTAATTTGCACCTGCCATAGGTTCAATGACGATGTCCATTATATTCTTGAAAATATTTGGTTAGTGTGGTGTTTCTAACCAGTTTCAAATTCAGAAACTTTTTACTAAAAAAACAGCTGCATCGCCGCGCATTTTTCTTCACTCACTTGGTACTTGTTTCTACCGGAACTTCAACGTTGATAGTGTTCAATAGGTAAATTCACTTAATAATTTTCGAATTCGAAATGTCCACATACTGTATTTATCACCATCAAATTGTTTAATGTCCCTTATTTATACAATTTGATACACAAAACGTTTTTTATTATTTTATTGTTCGTTTATTTTCACTTTATATTATTTGCACTTTGGTTTAGCGCTCTGGGCCCATAACCTGTTGGGATTATTGGGACACCAAAGAGAAACAGCGTTTTAAGGATTTAAATAATAACTGTTTATTATCCTTTTCTTTATATTGGAAGGTGTGTTTCAGTAATATTAGGTGAGACGTGTGCTCCTAAGCAAGGCTAAGGGAATACAGTAACTATAATCATACGAGGGATTTCAGTGAAGTGGTCTCACGGGACTCTGTCCATTAAATATAATATTTATTGTTTAGAAAGAGTAAGACCATAGTGTTGAAGCAGGACGGATTTGTTTTTGACATATTCCAACAGTATTTACAGCTGTAAAAATTAGTTTAATATTATTCTCCTGTAAATATTGTTTAAATTCTTTTGAATTGATGCCAGGATATTGGTCTGTTAGAATTATTCCAATCTCATCTGTCTCTAGTACTTTCTTAATTAGTTTTATAAAGTCACTCGCATTCTGTGTTTTGGAAGTCGCAATAAACGCATATCTTGTGTAGTGGTCTACTAAAAGGTGTAAGTATTTTTTGTTGACCTAGATCCTCCAAAGCCACCTATAGTATCCATTGACATTATCTCAAATGGTTTTGTTGCTGGTCCTAGTTGTGACATTAATCCAAATTTCCCTTGACATCTTGATTTATTTTTTATGCATGTTTCGCATGTTTTACAAATATTTATGATATTTTTTGTTAGGTTTTTAGCTGTATATATTGGACTTATTTTTTTCTGTAATTGTCTGATTCCAACATGGCATAAATCTTCATGCACCTTTTTTATAAATTTTTTACTAAACTCTTCTGAAAGTATAATCTTTTCCTGTTTCTTTATTTTTTTATAATAGATATTATTTTTGTGTAGTAGATTTTGTTTCTTTTCTTTTATTATTTCATTTTTTTCTTGGTCTTCAACTATATCTTTTATTTGTATTAAATTAACTATTTTCAATAGTTCCTCTTGGTTATCTTCTGATTCTAATACAGGGTTTCTGCTCAAACAGTCTGCTTCTACATTTTCTTTACCAGGTATATATTTGACAGTAAAGTCATATTGAGATAGGTAATATGTGAGGTCACCCAATTCTTCATCTGTTCTGCATTTAATATTCATGTTCTCTAGAGGTTTGTGGTCTGAGTAAATAGTGATTTTTTTTCCAATTAGCCAGTGTTGCCAATATTTAACTGCTTCTTTCATAGCAAAACATTCCAAATATATAGCCTTTTTTCGTTTTTGAGTTTCATTTAGCTTTTTTGAAAAATATGCCACCGGTTTGTCTTTACCGTCTAGTTGTGTTTGTTTTAATATTGCCCCGATACCTTCTAAAGATGCATCTGTAAAGATTTTTATTGGTAAGTCTTTGTCGAATATTTCCAACACGGGTTGGGAACATAAATATTTTTTTATTTGATTAAATGATTCTTCACACTTCTCTGACCACACAAACTTTTCATTTTTTCTTAATAAATTATGTAATGGGTCTAAAATAATTGCGCTTCTTGGTATGTATTCATGGTAAAAGTTGATTTTTCCCAAAAATTGTCTAATGTTTTTTTGTGTCTTAGGAGTTGGAAAATGTCTTATCGAGATCAAATTGTCTTTAAGTGGTCTTACTGAATTGTTCTGAATTACATGGCCGAGGTACTTTACTGAGTCTGAAGCAAAGGTACATTTTTGAAGCTTCAATCTAAAGCCTTCTTCTATTATTGCCTCTAATACATTTCTTATGTGTCTTATATGTTCTTCAAAGGGGGTCGAATATATCAAAATATAGTTAACGGAGTATCCTGTGAGCTTGTGCTTTCTTAGAATATTGCTTAAAATTCTCTGGAAAATTGCTGGTGATGTTTTCAAGCCAAATGGAAGGCAGGTCCACTGGTAATGGCCATCTTGTGTGACGAATCCTGTTTTATTTCTATCTTCCACCCGTAGCGGTATTGCCCAAAATGCTGAGTTTATATCCAATGTAGTAAAATACTTACAGTTTCTAGTTTTGGTTGGAACAACAATTTTGTTTAGTTTCCTGAAATCTACACATAAGCGGGACTTTTTATTTTCACCTTTTTTAAATGCCAATGTCACTGGAGCAGCGAAAGGACTGTAGGATTCTTCTATTAAATTATTCTTTAGTAGCTTGGATATTTGCTCTTCAATTTCTAATTTATCCTCTATTGTATATCTGTATGGTCTTTTACTACAGTATCTATTTACTTGTAAATCTATGTGGGCTTCATAATCTCTAACTGTTCCTATATCATACTTGTCTTTAGCAAAAATTGTTTTATATTGCTTTATAATTTTCTCTATCTCATTTTTTTTTTATTATCTAAATGGTCTGTGTTACTTACAAATTCTTCTGTTTCTATGTGTTCATTAAAATTTATTGCAAATGTTTTTTTATTCTTTTCTTCATATCTGTTATCTTTAGACATTTCATCTATTTTATTTGTTGTTTTCTTTTGTTTTAACTGCAAGTCCTCATTTTGGGTTAGTTTGAATTTCTTTATCATATCTAATCCGATTATGAAATCTTCGAAATCTTCATTATCCACTATATATACTTCCATCTCTTCTTCTTAATCGAATATTTTTATTTTTATTGTAATACAGCCATCTGTTTTTTTCACACCATTAACCGTTTTCATATTTGCTATATTCACATTGTCCTTTTTTTCTTTCACTTTAATCAGCCTTGAATTTATTAAAGAAATCTGTGAACCTGAATCATAAATGCCGCTCACTTCTAGTTTATTTTCTAATAAGAGCTTGATTTTGATTAATGGTGTACTTACTCGTTTTTTTTCTCAGTATTTATATCTACTTCAATAATGGAGTTGTTGTTTACATTTCTGGGTTTAAAAACCTTTTCAGATTCATTCTTATTTTTCTTGAACCAGCATGTCTCCTCCGGATGATATCGAATTCCTTTTTCCAAAGATTCACAAGTCTTACATGGCTTCTTCTCTTTATATTTATTTTTATTAAGGGATGTACCACTCTTTATTGTGGTTGAGTTTTTCTTGTACATCATACCTTCATATTTTCTTATCTCATTGAACAAATCAGTAGTATCATTGAGTTCATCCCTGTTTAACTTATTTAAGATAAAACCTGGTAAACCCGTTGTAATAAGATCTATCATTGTTTTGGAGTCTATCGATTTGTTTATATCTAGTATAAGCCTCTCTTTTTTTATAGCATAATCAATAAGTAGTCCTTCTTTATACCTGAATGCTAGAGCATATGTGACTATGTCCCATCCTCTGTTTTTAAAAGTTTTTAGAAATTTGTGTTTCCATTCTTTCCATTCAGCCTTTATTGTAAGTTTTATGGCCATCGAGCTATACCAATCCAAACAAGATTTTTCTAAAAATAACCTCAATATATCTATTTTTGTTTCATCTTTTGATATATTAAAGCACTCACACTCTTTTTCAAAATTCTCAATCCACTGCATTGCGTTAGGGTTCTTACTTGTGAATTTTTCAGTAATAAATTTCTCTGAAATATGTTTTAGGTTATGTTGTTTTTCTTTCTTTGTAGTTGTTTCTATTAATTTTTCCAAGATATTTTGCAAATTGTCGTTTTTGTCTATTGGTTGTTTTGTGTTCATTTCTTCTAAATATTGATCTAAAAATTGCATATTACCTTCCTGATCTATATATGTTTTCTTAAGATCTTCATCCATTTTTATCCATATTTTTCTGCATTGATGCCTTTTCTTTATGCTATTTTTTATTTTTGTGAAACTGTTCATTTTGACAATATATGTATGATGAATCACTGGCTTCTGTTCATCAGGTAAAATATAACATTTTCCTTCCTCTGTAGTTATTGAGGTTATGGCCAATATGTTAGATTTGCCATCATTTGAGGTTATCATCGTGAACTCAAATTGTAACCGGTCCATCTTTTTCTAGTTGACGAAAATGTCGTTTTATAAGGTATGTTATTGAGGATTTTCCAAATAAACCACAAATTGTTTCTCTGAAAATCAAAGTTTTGTTTATTTAATACATCCTTACTATATTATAACGTTTAACTATGATCATTACACCTATAACTTACCTGAAAATCAAAGAAACGACATTTAAAGTTTACTAATATCGCCTCCTCAATTATATCCCTTTATTTTATTTTTTTACAATAGAATTTTTAACAATAAAATATGCAAAATAATCTAAACATCATCTGTCATTCAATCACACGTCACCCCGTTCCACAGAACATAAATTCCATTGACAATTTCAACGCGCGAAGCGCGGCAAATTTGAATTAATGAAATGTTATTTCATTACATACATATTGTAACGAGTCGATTTCGCCTCGTTACATGTATGCGATCTCGAAGTCGATTTTGGCTTAAAGGACTTGGTTTCCAATGCATAAATACTATAAAATTTAAAAATGAGCTGTCAGCTTTGACATTGTCACTTTTCGACCCAACTTTCCGTTAACGAACGTCTATTTCTCTGGATTTTGCCATCGTCTGGGTGAGATTAGACACGTGTTTCTTAACGTTACATCTTATTTTATCTGTTTTTGGTGTTGTGTTTATTGTTTTGTGTTGTCTGGTGTGGTAACCTAGTTAAAAGGTTAGTATTTTCCGTGTTAGTAACTTTTTTGGCACTAATTTCCTTCGGAAATGAGTGCCGAAGAACCCTCTGATGGGGGTGGAGGGTCTCCTCCAAATATGGATGTTGAGTGCTCTCAAGACACTGAGGACTGTCGCGTTAGATCAGAACCGAGAAAGCGCCCCGGTGGCCCTGAGATCTTTGTCGACGCCAAAAGAAATAAGCCACCGTCGGACTCTATTCAATCTGTTTTCACGAAACCAGGTGGAATCAGACCCTAAGCAAGGTTTAACCCTGAACTCCCTTAAGTTTGCCCAATTTATTCACAAAAAAGGGTTTGAAGGGGTAGTACAAGGCAGTGTCAAGTCTATGGGACGTAACAGAATGTCTGTGGATTTTAAAACCCGTAACGACGCCAATAGTTTCGTTAACAACTCTATTTTACGGGACAACAATTTTACAGCTGTCATCCCCCGTTTCCAAGTCATTCGCATGGGAGTTGTTAAAGATATTCCAACTGACTGGACTCTCGAGGAATTAGTGCTTGGCATAGAAACCCCTCACAACTGTGGAGAAGTTATTAAAGCTAGGAGGCTTAATTTTAAAAATAGAAAGGAGGACTCCGTTACTTGGTCTCCTTCTACTACCGTTGTGCTTACATTCTCTGGGCAGATACTTCCAGAAAAGGTATTTTGCTACAATGCGTCCCTTCCTGTGTCTGTGTATCATCTTCCCACAATCCAATGCAGGAACTGCTTAAGATTTGGTCACATCAGCACTCAGTGTAGGTCTAAGCCTCGCTGTTATCGCTGCACTTTACCACACCCTGGAGATACTTGCAATATCCCAGACTCACAGGTTTCTTGCCTCTTGTGTGATGGCGGAAACCACAAAGCTACTGATGATAGATGCCCAGAACATTCTCGACAGAAATCTATTAAAATGGTTATGTCTGAAGAAAATCTAGGATATCGTGAGGCAGCGATAAGGTTTCCCCGTCCCAAAACATTATACTCCAATGTTGCGGCACGTCCCTCCCTATTCAAACCATCCCAAACTCCCTCTGAACCTCTCTTCTCTGCTCCGTTTGTTACTCCTACTTCCTCTCCATATTCATCTCCTGTTAAGACATCGTACACAAAGACAGTGTATCGTTCCCCCAGGCCTAGACCAGAGCTGGGCAAGTCATATGACTTGCAAACCCATAGGTCACTGGTTGGTTCTCCTAAATCTAGTCAGCCTAATGGCTGTGCTCTGAACCCCCCTTACACTGAAACAACTCCTCTTCCCACTCCTAATGATAACCTAATAGAACTTTTGGCTTGCTCCCTCATAAACATGTTATCAAAATTTAGTGACGCAATACCGGACAATGTCGTGATATTAGTAGAACAGCTCCTCGAATCTTGGACTCGCCAAAATAGAAAAAATTCTTCAGTGGAACTGTAGATCTATTCGCAGGAAAAAACACGACATAATTTATCTTGTTAACTGTCATAAGCCCGTCGTCTTTGCCGTGTCGGAGACCTGGCTTAGGCCTGGATCTCCTTTCAGGGTTCCTGGTTTTGCATGCCTTCGGGATGACAGAGATGACGGGTGGGCGGGTTGCGCCCTATTGGTTAGCAGATCTATCACTTTTTCCCAAATTCCTCTTCCTGTTCATGATCCTGGGCTTCACATAGTGGCCGTCAGATCCACGAACATAACATATGTATCTGCCTACATTCCTCATCCCAATCCTAGCCTTCTATCTGAACTCAATTCTATCCTTTCTTCCATTCCGCCTCCCCTGATTGTGATGGGTGATTTTAATTGCCGAAACACCCTCTGGGGTTCCCATTGTAATGACCCGTCCTCTAGCTTTCTGTTAGATCTTTTAGACCATTGCAATCTCTGTGTCCTTAATGATGGATCTGCTAACCGTAGGGTATCCCCTACCCAAAATATTAGTGTTCCTGACCTTACTCTTTCTTCCCCTTCTTTAGTGTCCTCACTCTCCTGGTCTGTGCTCCCTAACTCTTATGGGAGTGACCATTTCCCCATTCTAATATCTTTTCCAAGTTCCCATCCACACTCTTCTCCTATTCAACCACTTCAAAGACATCGCTTACCCCAAGCTGACTGGTCCAAGTTTTCGTCCCAATTGGACTCAGAACTCCAAAACTTTCCCCAAGTTAACCCCTCCAACTCCCTTGCCCTCTACAACGATTTTGTCGATTGTCTGTTGAGAGCGGCCGATTCCTCAATCCCCTTAAAGAACTCTGCCCGAGACCTGATTCCTTCTCCACCTTGGTGGGATGCTGAGTGCACTGAGAGTATTCGTAAACGAAAAGAAGCAGAAAACGCTTTCTCCTCTAGTCTAGACATGTCTGATTATTTAAATTTTAAAAAGACTTTTGCTAGCACCTGTAGACTATTAGCAAAAAAAAAAGATGTGGCTGGCTCAAGTTTTGCGAATCACTCTCTCCACGTACTCCTGTCTCTCTGGTATGGAAGAAAATAAAAATCTACCGCCAATCTTGTGACAGCCAGTCTCTCGATATTTCCTCCAATGACCCTTCTTCTTGGCTGAAAGACTTTATTACAAAATTAGCCCCCCCTTTTTAGTTTTGAATGCCTTCCCACTATAGATCCTCCTTCTCCTACTACCTCAGATAGATTTGATGACCTATTTTCCCTCTCAGAACTAATATGTGCCTTAGATCATCTTAAGGACTCTGCTCCGGGTGCTGATGGCATCCCCTACTCCTTCATTTCTAAATCCTCTTCCAATTGTAAACTTCTCTTTCTCAACCTAATTAACTCTTTCTTTGCAACTGGTCAAGTTCCAGACTCCTGGAAATCACAAATCGTTATCCCAATCCTAAAACCTGGTAAAGACCCAACAGATTCTTCCTCGTATCGTCCTATTGCGCTCTCTTCTGTCCTAGCTAAAATTATGGAGAATCTCATTAAGAACCGACTTGAATGGATCTTGGAATCGAAAGGTCTTATTCCCAGCTCTCAATTCGGTTTTAGAAGAGGTATGGGCACTTTGGATAGCCTAAGTGTTTTTCTATCCGACGTCCGTATTGCTTTCTCCAATAATGATAGCGTTCTTGGTGTTTTTCTTGATATAGCTTCAGCCTATGATAATGTCCAACTTCCTATACTCAGGCAAAAATTGCTTCAGCTGAGTATCCCTGTGAGTATGGTCAACATCATTTGTAATCTCCTTATGTCCGCTCTATTTCTGTCCGTCATCAAAACTCCCTCTCCTCTCCCCGCTTAGTGTGGAAGGGCCTACCCCAAGGGTCGGTCTTAAGCCCTATCCTTTTTAACATTTACACGTTCGATTTGGAGTCTACAGTGAGTTGCTTCTGCAAAATTTTACAATACGCCGACGACATCGTTCTGTACTGTAGTTCAGCTTCATTTTCAGACTCCTCATCTCGTTTAAATTCTGCCCTTCATTACTTAAACCAGTGGCCAACTGATCATGGATTGAGTCTGTCAGTCTCTAAATGTAATGCAGTGGCCTTTACCCGTAAACGCAACATTCCCCCTATCAATCTGCATGTTGAAAATGAACCCATACAAATTCAGGATAAAGTTAAATTTCTTGGCCTTATACTTGACCCAAAACTATCTGGCGTCTACCATTTAGACCACATTTCAAAAAAATGCGAAAAGGGTGTTAACGTCTTACGCGCCCTCTCTGGAGTTCGCTGGGGAGCTCATCCAACTTCCCAAACATTTTTATATAATGCCATAGTTCGCAGCCATTTTGATTATGGGAGTTTTCTTCTGGAACCATGCAACAGAATCGCCCTTGCTAAACTGGAAAAGATCCAGTTCAAATGCTTACGCATTGTCACGGGTGCTATGAAATGCTCTCCCACTAACGCCCTCCAGGTAGAATGTTTGGAGCCTCCACTTCACCTCCGTAGACAATTCCTCTGCGACAGATTTTTTTATAAAATTATTGAGAACAAATCCCATCCTCTCCTTCCTCTCGTACGTACTCTTGTAGATTTAATACCGAACTCCCGCTATTGGTCCCATAAACACCCTCCTCTCCTTATTAACAGCCTCTGTAAATTTAACAATATGCAGACCCCCTTAGTCCAGTCAAACTTGAACCCCTTATTTGAAGTAAGTTTTGATTCTTTGCTCTTCCAACCTAAAATCATTTTTAACTTGGGAATCTCTAAACATGACCCCGCTGCCAACTAAAAACTTAACAGGATTTTATTAGAGGAGTGGCGAGATTGGCTGACATTATATACAGATGCCTCTAAGCTGTCAGATGATAGTGAGGTCGGTTCTGCTGTATGGATCCCGAAATACAAAATCATCCTAAATTTTCGCAGTCCCGCTTTAGACTCCATTTATACGGGAGAAGCAATAGCTCTTCTGGAAGCGGTCTCCTATATAGAGTCTCACAGTCTCATCAAATCCTTGATCCTCACGGACTCTCTTAGCTGCCTACAGGACTTAATAAAATCACCTTTCCGCTCGCGTAACAATTTTTCTCTTACGTTAAAAATTAAAGAAATCCTCCACAGGTTGAATTGCTCAAACATAGAGGTTGTATTGGCTTGGATCCCGAGCCATTCTGGAATCGTTGGCAACGAGAACGCAGATTCGATCGCTAAGTCTGCAATTCGGAATGGAATCGAGACTCATCCATCTTGTTACCCTCGTGATTTACGCTGCCTTGCTAAACCCGAAATGATAAATAACTGGAACTCCCATTGGCAAAAAACACAAATTTTGAAGGGAAAATTTTATGGCTTTATTCAACCATCCATCCCCTCTAAATGTTGGTTCAGCAAACAAAAATTTTCAAACAAAGTAGCTACCTCAGTTATAATTCGACTCCGACTCGGATTTGTATGCACTCCTGTTTTTTTAGCCAAAATACATGTGAGAGACAGTTCTATGTGTGAATGTGGCCTAGAAGAGGGTACCTTGGAACACTTATTTTTCTTTTTCTCCTGCCTTCGTTTAACAACTCCCCTTTATGACTTACTCCCTCCTGATATTCCCCGCCCAGTTAATATACCTTTCCTTTTATCTTTAGCCCATACCCCTGCAGTAAAAATCCTTTATAAATTCATTAATATTAATAAAATCCTGTTGTAGTACTTTTTATTTATATATTATGTATGTACCTATTTCATGTTTTAATTTTTATTTTGTTGTGTTTTATATGTGTGTAATGAAATGACATTTCATAACGCGCGTTGAAGTTGTCAATGGAATTTATGTTCTGTGGAACGGGGTGACGTGTGATTGAATGACAGACGATGTTTAGATTATTTTGCATATTTTATTGTTAAAAATTCTATTGTAAAAGGATAAAATAACGGGATATAATTGAGGAGGCGATACTAGTAAACTTTAAATGTCGTTTCTTTGATTTTCAGGTAAGTTATAGGTGTAATGGTCATAGTTAAACGTTGTAATATAGTAAAGACGTATTAAATAAACAAATCTTTGATTTTCAGAGAAACAATTTGTGGTTTATTTGGAAAATCCTCAATAACATACCTTATAAAACGACATTCTCGTCAACTAGAAAAAGATGGACCGGTTACAATTTGAGTTCACGATGATAACCTCAAATGATGGCAAATCTAACATATTGGCCATAACCTCAATAACTACAGAGGAAGGAAAATGTTATATTTTACCTGATGAACAGAAGCCAGTGATTCATCATACATATATTATCAAAATGAACAGTTTCACAAAAATAAAAAATTGCATAAAGAAAAGGCATCAATGCAGAAAAATATGGATAAAAATGGATGAAGATCTTAAGAAAACATATATGGATGAGGAAGGTAATATGCAATTTTTAGATCAATATTTAGAAGAAATGAACACAAAACAACCAATAGACAAAAACGACAATTTGCATAATATCTTGGAAAAATTAATAGAAACAACTACAAAGAAAGAAAAACAACATAACCTAAAACATATTTCAGAGAAATTTATTATTGAAAAATTCACAAGCAAGAACCCTAACGCAATGCAGTGGATTGAAAATTTTGAAAAAGAGTGTGAGCGCTTTAATATATCAGAAGATGAAACAAAAATAGATATATTGAGGTTATTTTTAGAAAAATCTTGTTTGGATTGGTATAGCTCGATGGCCATAAAACTTACAATAAAGGCTGAATGGAAAGAATGGAAACACAAATTTCAAGAAACCTTTAAAAACAGAGGATGGGACATAGTCACATATGCTCTAGCATTCAGGTATAAAGAAGGACTACTAATTGATTATGCTATAAAAAAAGAGAGGCTTATACTAGATATAAACAAATCGATAGACACCAAAACAATGATAGATCTTATTGCAACGGGTTTACCAGGTTTTATCTTAAATAAGTTAAACAGGGATGAACTCAATGATACTACTGATTTGTTCAATGAGATAAGAAAATATGAAGGTATGATGTACAAGAAAAACTCAACCACAATAAAGAGTGGTACATCCCTTAATAAAAATAAATATAAGGAGAAGAAGCCATGTAAGACTTGTGAATCTTTGGAAAAAGGAATTCGATATCATCCGGAGGAGACATGCTGGTTCAAGAAAAATAAGAATGAATCTGAAAAGGTTTTTAAACCCAAAAATGTAAACAACAACTCCATTATTGAAGTAGATATAAATACTGAGAAAAAAAACGAGTAAGTACACCATTAATCAAAATCAAGCTCTTATTAGAAAATAAACTAGAAGTGAGCGGCATTTATGATTCAGGTTCACAGATTTCTTTAGTAAATTCAAAGCTGATTAAAGTGAAAGAAAAAAAGGACAATGTGAATATAGCATATATGAAAACGGTTAATGGTGTGAAAAAAACAGATGGCTGTATTACAATAAAAATATTCGATTTAGAAGAAGAGATGGAAATATATATAGTGGATAATGAAGATTTCGAAGATTTCATAATCGGATTAGATATGATAAAGAAATTCAAACTAACCCAAAATGAGGACTTGCAGATAGAACAAAAGAAAACAACAAATAAAATAGATGAAATGTCTAAAGATAACAGATATGAAGAAAAGAATAAAAAAACATTTGCAATAAATTTTAATGAACACATAGAAACAGAAGAATTTCTAAGTATCACAGACCATTTAGATAATAAAAAAAAAATTGAGATAGAGAAAATTATAAAGCAATATAAAACAATTTTTGCTAAAGACAAGTATGATATAGGATCAGTTAGAGATTATGAAGCCCACATAGATTTACAAGTAAATAGATACTGTAGTAAAAGACCATACAGATGTACAATAGAGGATAAATTAGAAATTGAAGAGCAAATATCCAAGCTACTAAAGAATAATTTAATAGAAGAATCCTACAGTCCTTTCGCTGCTCCAGTGACATGGCACAGGCATTTAAAAAAGGAGAAAATAAAAAGTCCCGCTTATGTGTAGATTTCAGGGAACTAAACAAAATTGTTGTTCCACAAGCTCAACCTTTCCCATTAATAGATGATTTGATTATCAAAACTAGAAACTGTAAGTATTTTACTACATTGGATATAAACTCAGCATTTTGGGCAATACCGCTACGGGTGGAAGATAGAAATAAAACAGGATTCGTCACACAAGATGGCCATTACCAGTGGACCTGCCTTCCATTTGGCTTGAAAACATCACCAGCAATTTTCCAGAGAATTTTAAGCAATATTCTAAGAAAGCACAAGCTCACAGGATACTCCGTTAACTATATCGATGATATTTTGATATATTCGACCACCTTTGAAGAACATATAAGACACATAAGAAATGTATTAGAGGCAATAATAGAAGAAGGCTTTAGATTGAAGCTTCAAAAATGTACCTTTGCTTCAGACTCAGTAAAGTACCTCGGCCATGTAATTCAGAACAATTCAGTAAGACCACTTAAAGACAATTTGATCTCGATAAGACATTTTCCAACTCCTAAGACACAAAAAAACATTAGACAATTTTTGGGAAAAATCAACTTTTACCATGAATACATACCAAGAAGCGCAATTATTTTAGACCCATTACATAATTTATTAAGAAAAAATGAAAAGTTTGTGTGGTCAGAGAAGTGTGAAGAATCATTTAATCAAATAAAAAAATATTTATGTTCCCAACCCGTGTTGGAAATATTCGACAAAGACTTACCAATAAAAATCTTTACAGATGCATCTTTAGAAGGTATCGGGGCAATATTAAAACAAACACAACTAGACGGTAAAGACAAACCGGTGGCATATTTTTCAAAAAAGCTAAATGAAACTCAAAAACGAAAAAAGGCTATATATTTGGAATGTTTTGCTATGAAAGAAGCAGTTAAATATTGGCAACACTGGCTAATTGGAAAAAAAATCACTATTTACTCAGACCACAAACCTCTAGAGAACATGAATATTAAATGCAGAACAGATGAAGAATTGGGTGACCTCACATATTACCTATCTCAATATGACTTTACTGTCAAATATATACCTGGTAAAGAAAATGTAGAAGCAGACTGTTTGAGCAGAAACCCTGTATTAGAATCAGAAGATAACCAAGAGGAACTATTGAAAATAGTTAATTTAATACAAATAAAAGATATAGTTGAAGACCAAGAAAAAAATGAAATAATAAAAGAAAAGAAACAAAATTTACTACACAAAAATAATATCTATTATAAAAAAATAAAGAAACAGGAAAAGATTATACTTTCAGAAGAGTTTAGTAAAAAATTTATAAAAAAGGTGCATGAAGATTTATGCCATGTTGGAATCAGACAATTACAGAAAAAAATAAGTCCAATATATACAGCAAAAAACCTAACAAAAAATATCATAAATATTTGTAAAACATGCGAAACATGCATAAAAAATAAATCAAGATGTCAAGGGAAATTTGGATTAATGTCACAACTAGGACCAGCAACAAAACCATTTGAGATAATGTCAATGGATACTATAGGTGGCTTTGGAGGATCTAGGTCAACAAAAAAATACTTACACCTTTTAGTAGACCACTACACAAGATATGCGTTTATTGCGACTTCCAAAACACAGAATGCGAGTGACTTTATAAAACTAATTAAGAAAGTACTAGAGACAGATGAGATAGGAATAATTCTAACAGACCAATATCCTGGCATCAATTCAAAAGAATTTAAACAATATTTACAGGAGAATAATATTAAACTAATTTTTACAGCTGTAAATACACCATTTTCGAACGGCTTGAACGAACGATTGAACCAAACAATAGTAAATAAAATTAGATGTAAAATAAATGAGAAAAACAACAAGAAAACATGGACAACAATAGCAAGAGAAAGTATACAGAAATATAATGAAACAGATCACTCTGTTACAGGATTTGCACCAAAATATTTACTGGATGGTACAAATGTCAGTATTTTACCAAATGAAATTAAGACAATAGAAAAGGAAGACAAGTGGATGGCTGATAGAAAATTAGCATTAGAGAATACAATAAAATCCCATAAGTACAACAAGAAAATATTTGATAGAAATAGGAAGATGCAAGAGTTCGAGATAGGAGACAGTGTATATGTCGAAAATGGAAATAGACTGAATAGAAAAAAATTAGACGAATTACCATTCGTCCATTCAAGATAATAGAAAAAATATCAAACTCCATTTATAAGATTGACACTGGCAACAGAAAAACAGAATCAACTTTATTCCATATAACAAAATTACAACCTGTCACAGCAGTAGATGAAGTAGAAGAAAACGAATATAAAGATAACTTGTAGGTGCATTGTGTAGATTATAGCCTATTGCTAGAAAATGGCCTGCACGCACTGCCCTGTGCTTTAATTATTTACAATTTCTGCTCTTAGGGGGGGAGATGTAAAGAAATGACATTTCATAACGCGCGTTGAAGTTGTCAATGGAATTTATGTTCTGTGGAACGGGGTGACGTGTGATTGAATGACAGATGATGTTTAGATTATTTTGCATATTTTATTGTTAAAAATTCTATTGTAAAAGGATAAAATAACGGGATATAATTGAGGAGGCGATACTAGTAAACTTTAAATGTCGTTTCTTTGATTTTCAGGTAAGTTATAGGTGTAATGGTCATAGTTAAACGTTGTAATATAGTAAAGACGTATTAAATAAACAAATCTTTGATTTTCAGAGAAACAATTTGTGGTTTATTTGGAAAATCCTCAATAACATACCTTATATGTGTACTAACCAAAAATGTTTTGTCCCTTTCTAGCATGATGTTCTATGGATGCCATCGCTACAAAAACTGATCAATAGATAACAGTATTCGTGACAAAGTACCGACCATTTCCTCCTCATACCTTGACATTGGCAAAATCATCGGACGTTCGCCGATGGAGCCATACAATTAAAAAAATTGAATTGAATTGAATTGTCTATTTTTCTGCTCCTGCTAAAATTTCTAAATCCGCGATAATCGTCGCTAATTTAACAGTAGTTTATGTGACTAGGGGATAAAGCAGTGTCTTTAAGTCGCGGGCGGCATGTTGAATTCCGAACGAAACGAAGGTTGTTGAATTTAATCCCGAACGTCAGTGAGGGATTAATATAATTAACTCCCGAGCATTGCGAGGGAGATAATAAAAAAACCTGAGTGAAGTAAGGAATTCAAGCCGCCCAAGTTAAAGACAGCTTTATCCCCGTGTTGCACAGTCTACTTTTTACACAATCTGTGAGATAATTAAAAGACAATTTGGTCGATCAAATCATATACTAAAGATATATGTATAAGTATTATATTTACAAGTTCATCAAACAAACAAAATTCACTACTCCAAGATTCTAGAGTTTCAATTTTCAAAAACGCTCCCAGTTCGCAGTCAGCAAGCAGGTTTTATTCTATTTTTTTTTTTTTTTTTTTGTTAGTGGCCAGTTTGAATTTCGAGCCAACTTGTTCGATGCTCGTACATTTTAATTCACAATGTTGACGATTTTTGATGTTCCAAATTGAAATCTCATTATTCCCTAGGGATCGGCCATACTGCATTATTTCCCTAGAGAATAATGACTTGCTTTAAGTGAGGTTTGTATGACGTATAAAACGACATTATCGAGCAGGTGGTGTAAAAACTATTTTTATGTTCAAATGTAACGTAACACAGGCAGAGTTACTGTATTTCGGAAGATTATACCATAATTTCGCTAGTGACTCCTCGCCTCTGTTGTCCTCATTTAATGTTCTGATTGGCGCACGAAGCATAATTTGGAGAAAAAAAAACGCCTGTTTCATTTGGCGCCCGAAGTCTTTATCTTTTTATCATTTCCTTTGTCCTATCCGGTGGAACACACATTAGTACAATTCAGTCAAAAAAGTATCGGGAATGGATGATTTGTTTATGGTTCTAAATTCAAATTTTTGTTTTTTTTGTAGTTGTTAGATTGGCACTGTTTTCCATTTTGGCGCGGAGTTTGAGTTGCATCTGTTATTTATATTAAATACAGTGCTGGTTTTAGTAATTTCATATATAGTGTGTATTGCGAATTTCATAATGGACAAAAATATCGAACAAAGAGTTTGTCTTAAATTTTGCATCGCCAATGGAATTTCGTGTTCGGAGTCACTGAAAATGTTACAGAAGGGTTACGGTCAATCGACTTTATAAAAAACTCGTGCTTATGAGTGGTTCAAAGCGTTCAAAAGCGGTCGAGATGTGATGGAAGATTTGCCTCGCTCTGGTAGGCCGTCAACGTCTGCAACTGAAATTAACATCGCAAAAGTGAAGGAAATAGTGACTGAAAATCCCCATTCAACTTTGAGAGAGATAGCCGCCGAACTTTCTGTATCTCACGAGTCGATCCGTACCATTTTAACTAATCATTTGGGTATGAAACATGATGCTGCTCGGCTAGTCCCAAAAGATCTGAATTTTCTCCAAAAACTCAATCGCATGAAAGTCGCTGAGGACACGCTAGAACGAGTCAGTTCGGACCCAACATTCATGAAACGCATTGTTACTGGTGACGAGACGTGGGTTTACGAGTTTGACATGCAAACTAGTCAACAAGCTTCGGAGTGGCGCCTTCCAACTGATCCGAAACCGAAAAAACCACGCCAAAGTCGATCAAAAGTCAAAGTCATGTTGACTGTTTTCTTTGACTATCGCGGTGTTGTGCACTCTGAATTCTTACCGGAAGGTCTAACGGTAAATAAAGAATATTATTTGAGCGTTATGCGGCGTTTAAGAAAGCAAATTCTACGAAAAAGGCCAGATTTGTGGAAAGAAAATTCTTGGATTTTGCACCACGACAATGCGCCTTCGCACAAGGCTATCATTGTGAACGAATTTTTGACCAAACACTCAACAAATACCATCCAACAATCACAATATTCACCAGATATGGCTCCTGCTGACTTTTTTCTTTTTCCTAAACTCAAATTACCACTTCGTGGCACCCGTTTTCAATCGATAGAAGACATAAAGGAGAATTCGCGGCGAGAACTGAACTCAATTCAGGAAGCAGCGTTTAAAAAATGTTTTGATGAATGGATTATTCGTTGGCGCAAGTGTATCGTTTCTAAAGAAGCATACTTTGAAGGTGATAAAATAAATTTGGATGAATAACAGACAGTTTGTGTATTATTGATCTTTTCCCGGTACTTTCTTGACAGAGTAGTATATGTTGGTTGGTGCTATTTTGAACAACTATGTGAGTTGGTGTCATTTTGAACAACTATGTGAGTTGGTGTCATTTTGAACAACTATGTGAGTTGGTGTCATTTTGAACAACTATGTGAGTTGGTGTCATTTTGAACAACTATGTGAGTTGGTGTCATTTTAAGGTGATAGGAGTTGGTTGTATTCTGAAAAGTGATGTAGATTGGAGACATTTTCAAAAGTAGATAAAGTTATTTTGGAGACAATGTGGGTTGGTGGCATTTTGAAAGTGGTGTAGTGGGTTGATGACTTTTGAAGAATGACGAGGGTTAGAGCTGTTTTGAAGAATGGCGTGGGTTGGTGTTACTTTGAAATCGTGGTGTGGCTTGGTGGCTTTTTGAAAAGAGATGTGGGTTGGTGCTATTTTGAAAAGATATGTGATTTAGTGGCATTTTGAAAAGTGATGTGGGTTGATGCTATTTTGAAGGCTGATGTACGTTGGTACTATTCTGAAAAATGAGGTGGTGTAGTGTGTAATTAATGTCATGTACCTATTATTCGCTACCTATGTGTATGTGCTTATCAAACCTATATAATCATGTGTAATCCTAAAATATAGAGAGTATTATTCGGGCTGTCAGTGGTATCATTTCTCTCCCAATACCTTCGTCCTTACAGTGGGTTGGTGGCATTTTGAAGAATCATGTAGGTTGGTAGTTTTTTTTTTTTTTAATTTATGTGGGTTGGTGATGACGACATTTTGAAAAGTGATGTAGGTTGGTGGCTGGCATATTGAAAAGTGCTGTGGATTGGTGCTATATTGAAGTGAAGTGGGTTGGTGCTATATTGAAGTGAAGTGGGTTGGTGCTATATTGAAGTGAAGTGGGTTGGTGCTATATTGAAGTGAAGTGGGTTGGTGCTATATTGAAGTGAAGTGGGTTGGTGCTATATTGAAGTGAAGTGGGTTGGTGCTATATTGAAGTGAAGTGGGTTGGTGCTATATTGAAGTGACGTGGGTTGGTGCTATATTGAAGTGAAGTGGGTTGGTGCTATATTGAAGTGAAGTGGGTTGGTGCTATATTGAAGTGAAGCGGGTTGGTGCTATATTGAAGTGAAGTGGGTTGGTGCTATATTGAAGTGAAGTGGGTTGGTGCTATATTGAAAAGGGCTGTGGGTTGGTAACATTTTGAACATTGATGTGGGGTAGTGTCACGTTGAAACATGATGTGAATAGTGGTATTTTAAAGTTTCTTATTTTTAATGTCGCTAATGAGTGATATGACCTTTCTTTGAGTGGAAAGATTAGGTAAGTACCATCAATTTTTCTATGAACCACCCACGTGCCACTAGAGATGGGCGGTGGGTAAAAACCCATCAGGTATTTACCGGGTAAATACCCAACTTGGGTATAAACAGGGTTTTTACCCGGTAAATACCCAAAAGCATGGGTATAAACTTTAAACACTTTTTGGAACGATTTATTTAATGAAGTTCAGTTGAATTTTAGTTCGCTTACATAGTTTTAACACATACATGTTATAAATTCGGCTACATTCATATATTCTTACGTTTTACGTTACGTTTCAACGCCTGATTATGGTTTTTATAAATAAAGTTAAGTAACTGTAAATTTTGCACAAAGGTAAATTTTCTTCAACTGTATTTCAAGTTCGTAAAAAGTAAATAATATAATTATGTATTGATTTTTTTTTTAAGATATTAAAATCTTAAGTGTTTTACATGTTATTTCTACATTGTGTGCATCTGATAATCAAATGTAATATAAACTGCCAATATAATAACTAAAAAATACGGTCATGAGATTTTTACATGATTTTTTAGTAGAAAACGGTCAGTGGGTCGTCTTAGGAGCGGATTTCTAATGAAACGGAATTTATGCCGACACCATGTACATTTCATGCATAAAACATATTTGATAAACATTTTTTTATTGCTAAAAATGTATAAAAGGCTTAATAAAATTACGAAAAATTAAAAACCCACCATTTGGGTATTTACCCGGGTAAAAACACTGAATTTGGGTATTTACCGGGTAGAAACCCATCTCTACGTGCCACATAACTTTGTTAGTTCTGTCCTCACCTTGTTGCACAGCTGACAGCGGAACTTCTTCTTGAGGTGCTCCCAGTCGATGTGGTCTCGCAGGCGGGTCTTGTTCACGAACTTCTTGCCGCACTCGTTGCACATGAAACTGACACAACCAACTAGCGTGTGAGTAATATGAACTAGTGCTTGTCTGCGATCCCACCTGATGGTAAGCAGTGATGCAATCGTTGATGGGGAGGCGCACTAAATTATTAAGAGACTTGTAGCGACATCTATGACGCCACATAAGAACTACGAAGAAAATACGAAATCCTGCATCGCGCAATCAGAGTTCTCCGCGCGATTTGAATATATACGACAGCCCAACATCCACAATCGGGCAGTCGCCCAACAGACTATAACACCTGTCTGGTCGGAGGATCCTCCCTTTTCAATGGAGGTTTGCGGGACTTTACTCTCTGTTCCACATACCTCCAAAGACTGTTAGATTTAGGAGTGAATGAAACCAAGAGTGAATGATATCTTTCAACCATTATTTCCAAAATGGGCCAGCTTAAAAAGTATCCAATGACAACATTTCGCTCTTGGGTGGAGCGGGAGATAGTGTCAGACTCTTACTGACTAAAAACCCACTCCGTCCCTTCTAGCCTTCATACCGGGGCTCGAGCTCCCTTTCGGATAACCTGATAGCGACTGGCCCGTTGGCCTAGTGGTTAGTGGCCTTGACTGCTATACCGCGTTCGATTCCTACCCAGGACAAATGTTTGTGTTGAGCATGATCATTTGTTCTGTGTCTGGGTGTAATTTATCTATAACTAGCGACCCGCCCCGGCTTCACTCGGGTGCAATATTATACATATAAACCTTCCTCTTGAATCACTCTATCTATTAAAAAAAACCGCATCAAAATCCGTTGCGTAGTTTTAAAGATTTAAGCGCACTTAGGGATATAGGGACAGAAAAAGCGAGTTTGTTTTATACTATGTAGTGATATGTATGTATTTAGAAATATATAAGTAAGTTTGTCAGTGGTCTAGTACTCAAAACACAAGCTCTGCTTAGCTTGGGACTAGATGATGTTGTGTGATAGTTGTGGAATATTATAAAGTTTAAACATATATTTTTAATCACCTAAAGTCGCTCTCGGGCACGTGTCGCCGCGACACCCTCAGGTGTTGCCGGTACGTGGCCACGGACGCGAACCTCTTGTCGCACGTCTCGCAGAACAACTCGCCCGAGTCCCGCGCCTGGAACAAGCACACATTCTTTTTATTATTTATTTAATCTTCATGCAACAAAAAGTACAAAGGCGGACTTAATGCCTTAGGCATTCTCTACCAGTCAACCTAGGGAGGTGAAGAGATAATATGGTAGGCGCACAAAAGAGAATTTTGTTTTGGAAACAAGAGTAAAAAGAATACATATAGCATATAGGTACAACCTTAGTAGTATTATACAACCTTATTTTTAACCGACTTCGAAAAGGAGGTTCTATGTTCGGCTGAATGTATGTTTTTTTTTTTTTTTTTGTTTATGTATGTTCACCGATATTTTTAGTAAATGCGAAACCTGAAACACCTGTCTAATATTTTTATGTAAAAAATCTATGTACAACATTTTAAAACTGTATCATGAAAAAATCACAAAGTTATAAGCCAGTTATGGTACCTGGTTGGCGATATAAATACATGGTCACCGGGCTAAACGGGCGACTGAGGGGTTGTTTTGCACTTGCACCCAGCTGTTTGCTGGCGCCTAATGCCCGCTATGACCTGCCGTGACCTGTGTTGTACTTAGAGTCGGTGGTGTCCAGCTTGTGAACTTTTTAAATATTTTTGGGAAAAAATATTACCAACTTTTTTTTTTCATAAACTAAAAATAGTGTTGTGTAGGTAAAACCCTGACTCACTCAGTGACTCATTAACACCTTGGACCTAGAACGACGAAATTTTCCAAAACTCACCCCCATATGAAACTTTGTATGGAGAAATCCTACTTTCACATTGGCGGCTGGCAAAAGCTACTATGAAGACCTTTTTTTAGGCGGGAAAATAATCCAATGACATCCCCCGCTCTTGGGCGTGGCGGGAGATAAGTGTCAGACTTTTGCTAACTAAAAACCCTTTCCAGTTCTTTCTTTGCCATTGTTCCACAGCTCTAGTAGGCTTCGACCCTGCTGGGCCCCTACGGTTGCTGATAGCTCCTTGAGGCGCACGTGGATCGCTACGCGCTGTCGACGACTTGGGCTCGGTCCGGACGGTTGCCAGACGGCGAGCAATGGGTAGCTCGTTGTCCGCAAGCCCGATTATTGCGAGCCTTACCTTGTGGCTCCTGAGATGTCGTCCGAGGTTGGACTTCCACTGGTACACCTTCCCGCAGCGGGGACACGGGTACCGGTTCTGTCCTTTATGCAGCACACTGTGGAGACACCAGACTGTTTATAGAGGTTTCAACAATAAATTGGCTTGGTTCGTTTTAGCACAGTGAGTTGTGTACTAAATCAACCAGAATTGTTCCACTTACTTCAAATGGTACCTATAAGTCTTCCGCGAGCTGAAGTTCTTCCCGCACTCCTCACAGTGAGGCCGCTCCGGGAGGGTCTCTTTGAGAGGCGCCTCTTTCACCGCCTTCACTTCACCGTTCAGTCTTTTGCTCTGAAAGAATCGGAAGGTAATTTATGCTCCACTTGTTTAGGTACTTAACTAAACGTAAACAATCTTGGTATGTCTTTTAATTTAAAACTAGCTTTTGCCTGCGACTTTGCTTCCGGTCTACCCTACTCCACCCTACTATGCCTTACTCTACTCTACACTACCCTACTATACCCTAACCTACTCTACCTTATCTACCCTACACTATTCTACACAAAGAGAATAAAAAAATAGTGGTTGTATAGTCATTGATTCTACACCACCCTACACTACCCTATTGTACCCTTCACTACCCTATTGTACCCTTCACTACCCTACTATACCCTATTCTCCTTACTCTACCTTACACTACTCTAAGTTACTATACCTTATTCTACTCTACCTTACTCTACCCTAAACTACCCTACTCTAGCCTACACTACCCTACTATAACATATTCTATTCTACCTTACACTACCCTATTCTACCCTACTCTACCGTAATTCTAATTTAATTTTTTCATAACAACTTTCTCCTCAAACAAACACAACAAAAAAACAATAAGCGTAATCGGTGGAGCCTTCCTCGGAGATTAGCGCTTCTGCCGAGTCTGACACTATCTCCCGCTCCGCCAAGGGCAGGAGATTTCATCTAGACGATTTTTACCCACCAAAAAAAAACAATCTTACCTCTTTTACAGAAGAATCTTCTTTCTTCTCTTCTTTCTTGGTCTCCATATCTTCAATACTCTTCTCCTTCATCACCACTTCATCATCTAAGTCCAGGTCGGATGCGGTCATGTGATCGTCTTGTACGGACTTTGGTGATGGAGACCATTTCTTTTTTACTTTTATCTTTTTCTTCACCGGTATCTTTTCTGGTTTCGGTTTGACTTTCTTTTTCGGTTTTTCTTTTATGGGCTGTTGGAGGAAATTAAGGTTAAATTAATAGGTTTTCTTTTTACTACTTTTAAACAACACCTTGTTCATAGATTTGGCTAGCGCATACGATATGGCTACAAGGTAAGGTTCTACAGGGTTATTGGAAAGTGGGGGCGATCGGCGGCGAAGACCTCTCGCGCCATGGTCCGGAGCGAGGACGAATGGCAGGCGGTCGCCTCCTTCTGCGAAGCAGTAATGCTAGCAAAGGAGGAGGCAGACCACATCACGCAACAGCGCCCTCGCCGCCGCCGCCGAGATTCCGATCCCGATTTCCAGCCACCGTAGACGCGGGCTCGCGGGCTCGCGGACGCCGAGCCATGGGTAGCTCGCTGTCCGATCGTCCGGTAACTGTCCAGACCGAGCCCAAGACGTCGACGGCGCGCACTATTCCCGCGCGCCTCAAGAAGTTGTCAGCAACAGGAGGGACCCAGATGGGTCGAAGCCTACTGGGGCCGGGGTTATCCGAAAGGAAGCTCGTGCCCCGGTATGAAGGCTAGAAGGAACGGGGTGGGTTTTTAGTCAGTAAGAGTCTGACCGCTCCACCCAAGAGCAAGGGTTGTCATAAGATGTTTTTTGCCCACCGAAAAAAAAAAGGGTTATTTGAAAAACACTGAAACCTCTCAAGACAATGTTACTAACATCATAAACAACAACTTTTGTTCAACGATTTTCTAAAGGAGATTGACACCCGATGGGCCCCTTATTTGTGATAAAGTGTCAAGAAAATTTTCTTATCAAAAATCTAGTCGTAATTTTATAAAACTAACTTATTTTTTTCAATATTTCTCGTAGCATTGAAAACCAAAATTAATATTTGTTTTATTGAATCTAAGCTAGTTCCGCCATTAAAACTTAACCTGAATGTTGCCAGATAGACGAAAGACTATGTCAATTAAATTAATGAGGCAATCGATTGAAAATATCGATATATATATTTCTATAGCGGTTACAATAGCTTTTTTCTGGTCGTAATCTAAGTTTCATGTGGCCTCATGTACCTGATTAGCCGTATATTCAAAAAGCGGATTAAAATAGATGACGGGCGGGCTAAACTAAAAAAAAAAATTTTTTTTTTATTATTGATAGGCTCGGGTTAGACCAACATCTCACCTGATGGTAAGCGATGTGATCGACAATGGAGCACGCATGCTTTGAAGTACCCTATCCACTCTTGACTTGAAGACTTAGTAAAGAAACTAAAAAAAAGGAAACGCGAAGGAATTATAATCAGAGGATATGTCGTGGCCAGATCGTAGAAGTGATAATTTTATGATATCATCGTGCATATCATAAAATGATGGGATTTCATGTTACAGGACCTTGCCCGCTAGCCACTTCATGCTATGGTCAAACCAAGATTTTCCACTTAAAAAAAAAATGTGGGCGTCCTCTGTCCAGTAGCGAAGAATAAGGTTGCTAAATAACGTTTTTCGCTTTTATATCATAATGCATTAAGTATGTCTTTAATTAAGTAAATAGTAAGCAAGAAAAGAAGAAAGAAAAACTGTTTACAACTATTGCACAAACAACAAAATATCAACACTAACAAAAGTCACCACTGAACTAAACCATTAAACGGTTAGACCATACATGGAACACAACAATTAGTAAATGATATTTATAACAAATCGATTTGGTAAATCGATTAACAAAATATTTAACATTTTATTTTATTTTATTTTTATTTTTATTTTATTTTAATAAGTACAGTGACAGACTACAGACTAAGACAATCTACACAGTTCATACAAAATACAGTACATAAATCTGAAATCCAATTATTACTGTACATAGCATTCAATGCTTAATATATGCTTCATCGTGACAGTAAAGGTGACGTAATATGAAGAAGTTAATAAATGAAACTAATGGAATTACAATTTGTACAAACTATTTCTAAATTCGTTAAAACTGTTCAAGAACAAGTCTACCTTAGAGCATATTATATTATAATGATTACACATTCTGGATAACGGGTTATTCTCAGAAACATTATTGTTACTAGAGGAAATGTTAAATAATTGTGGAGTGCGCACAGATCGAGTTGGTATTTTAAAGTTTAACTGGCCAAGTAGTTTAATGTCAAAGGAACCATTAGCAATTTTATGCAATGCACTTAAATCACTAACCCATCTCCTTCTCTCTAGACTCTTCATGTGAAAGTGTGTGAGTCGCTGATTGTAATTAGGGAGTTTACGTCTGAGGCCACATTTCGCACTTAAAACTCTAACAAATCTTCTCTGTACAGACTCTATGCGATCTATATGAGTGTTATATATTGGAGACCACACAGAGGAACAGTACTCCAATGTAGATCTTACCAGGGAATAGTACAGTATTAAGAATGTTTGCGGATCCTTAAATGGTTTGGCATTACGTAATATGAAAGACAGCAAACGGTTGGCCTTATTACAAATGTGATCGTAGTGAGGTCTAAATGACAAAACCGAATCAAACATAACACCCAGGTCACGTACCACTTTTACCCTATCTACTGCTATTCCCCTGATAGTGTAGTCATAATTAATTATGTTTTTAATATTTTTCGAAAATGTTATAACCTGGCATTTTTTAGTGTTTAGTGACATCGAGTTCTCATCGCACCATTCAACAATTGTGTCAATATCTGACTGAAGGACTTCGCAGTCTTGAATATTTGATATACACCTGAAAATTTTTATATCATCTGCATAAGCTAGGCATTCGCTTTTCATTTTACTTAGCAGATCATTGACGAATACCAAAAATAATAACGGGCCCAAATTCGAACCTTGGGGCACTCCAGATGTTGCCTCAAAAGGTACAGAATCGTACCCGCTTAGCGCAACTAGTTGTGTACGATTTAACAGATAGGACGATAGCCATCTATAAAGATTCCCGTGAATCCCGACATGATGCATCTTTGCAAGTAATATAAAATGATCAACCCGATCGAAAGCTTTCGAAAAATCTGTGTATATTGTGTCTACCTGACGCTTACAATTGAATGAATCACATAGATATGTTGTGTAGCACAATAAATTAGAATTAGTTGATCTACCAGTGATAAACCCGTGTTGTCGAGTATCTAGTATGTGCCTAAGATGAGTATACATGTGTTCATACACAAAACCCTCAAATATTTTAGCAAATAAGTTTAATATACAGATTGGTCTATAGTTGGTGACGTCACTCCTATCACCAGATTTATAGATAGGTGTGACTTTTGCTATCTTCCATAAACTTGGGAACGTACCTTCTTGTAGAGATTTATCAAATATAATGTGAAGGGGAGTCACCAAGGCAGTAGCACATAACCGAATAAAAATAGGTGGTATACCGTCAAAGCCTCCATTCTTTGAGAGATCAATATTTTGTAACTTTATCAAAAGTTCTCTTTTTGATATGCATAAATTGCCAACGGAGTAGTTGGATGGCTGAAAATTGGGAGTATATTTATCAGCTTTAGTAGAGCTGTATACTGATGAGAAGTAACCCGCAAATAAATCAACTATGTCTTTACCTGTATTGCCCACCCTATCATTATAATGCATACAGCTAGGGATGCTATTTGTTACACGTTTATTCTTAGTATAACGCCAGAAGGCTTTTATATTGACCTTAAGGTCGTCTTCAATTCGCTTAATGTATTCATTAAAGCAGTGATTTGTGACAACTTTGGCCCTTGCTCGTAGCAGAGAGAAGGTATCGTAGTCTCTGGGATTCCCAAAACGCTTATACTTAGAGTGAGCTTTGGATTTAGATGAAAGTAATCTGATTAAACTTTTTGAGAACCAAACCGGGTATTTACTACTTCCGACTCTAAATTTAGGAGTATACTTTTCAATGATTAAATATATGCTATCGTAAAAAACTGCGTAAAGTCATCGCAACTCATAGTCATAGCATGTTGTGTCCAATTTATTTGTGATATATCTTTTCTACAACTGTCGTAGTCTGTTTTACGGAAACATAGTTTTTCGACATAGTTGTGCAATGTGGAAGATGCAGATTCGCTGCTGAGTACGAGTTCAAACGGGGGATGATGCAAGTCTAGGCGACTTATAGGTATGGAAGGTGTTAAAGTGAACAGGTCTGGGCAATTAGTGATAACTAAATCCAATATTCTACCATTTTGGTTTACTATATGATTGAGTTGACTTACAGTGGTTGACTGGAACAAGTTAAACAGTGATTTAGATTTTTCACAGTTATGATTTAGAGGACAGCCCGTCTCTACTGACCACTTGATGTCACCCAGATTGATATCTCCCAGAATACAAGTCATGTGATTTGATGAATTAGTTATTTTATCACTACATTTGTTGAAAAAGTCACAAACAACACTTACTGGAATATATTCCGGAAGGTAGACAACACATAAATTTATAGTAAGGGACCGGTTTACTACAATTTGAACCCATAAATCTTCCAACAACTCACATTTCCAGTTATCTTTAATTGAAATGTTAAGTTTTTTTGAATAGGCAATAAGTACACCTCCACCGTGGCTCTTTCCGTACCGGGAGCGGAACATAGCATCTCGATCTCTACGCACTACACAGTATCTGTCGTCAAAAATTTCAGATGACAATATATTATCATCAAGCCAGGTCTCACATAAACAAATTATGTCGTAGTTAATGCATAGTACAGTGTTATAAATATCAATAGTTTTACTCTTCATACCTCTTATGTTTTGGTAATATATTGAAATATACATTTTATTGCTAATTTTTCCAAACATCTATTATTCTAAAAAACTAAAAATAAAGAGAAGACAAAGGAAATAAACTTAACATATGAGATCGAGACTAGAGTTATTTTTAATGAAAATAAATTTAGATTCTACTGTTTTTCTTACATATATATGACCATTCTTAACCCAGACAAATGTATATCCCAACTCTTTAGCTTTTTTACGTGCGGCAGCATGTAACGACTTGTTGGCTGGTGACAAATGCTCTGATACAAATACCGGCTTCCTATCCCCTGCAATGCCCAGCAACGAGGTGTTCAGCTTTTCATTGGGGTTGGACTTATTGTATCTGTATACAGCTGAGAAAAATTCATCACGTATCCGTACATTTTTAAATTTGACAATTATGGCACGGGGAAGCTTACTTTCTTTATTTTGTTTAGCAACTCTGGTACACTTAATTACATCGTCTTGCTGTAGGATATGACCAACTACTTTAGAACATTGCTGTAAAAGGATGGGTAAGTTTTCGTTATGAAATTCAGGAATACCCTGTATTTCCAGGTTACTTTCTCTTAAATGTTGCTCCAAGTTGTTGAGGCGTTCGGATAACTCTGTTACAGAATTGTCGATAACAACAAACTTTTTTGATAGCGAGGCATTGTCTTTGACTAATGTTTCGACCATTTTCTTCATTTCATCATGCATTGTGCTCATGGTGTCAACAGAATGACGAAAATCCGACATGTCATTCTTAATTGACGATAACTCGGACTTTAAAATACTAGTAATCATTCCCGGTAACTCAGCCTTTATCGCATTGAGAACTTGTTCACTTATCGCCGATATTAAATCTTCATCATTGTTTTGTGACGAATGGGTGTAAACTGGCCTCTGCGGAGATAACTGCTGACAGTCCGAGGGCTTTTTTCTTATAGTGACGTTTTCACGAGTTATTGTTTCGACGCCGGGCACCTGAGAGCTTGCCTCACCCTCCTTAATATTGCGCACAGGCGTGTTCGAGTTGCCAACTTTTGGCTGCTTGCCTATACACTCATAACATTTCCATTTGGATTTAATCTCCTTGCTCATGGAAGTAAATACTTTCCTATCAAGTATATTTGCGCAATCAAGATCATAGAACTTATTGCACTTCGTGCACTTCAAACAATCGTTGTTACCTATGACGTGCCTACAACCACCACAAACAGTACCCTTAGACGCCATCTGTGTTGCTGTATGTGAACTACGCTGGACGTCGCAAAGCTCAGGTGTAATGCACAACAAAGAATCAATAAGTTATCCACTTGTCTTGGTGATTTCTTAACAAAGGTATAGATGTCACTGTTTTACCTCGCAGCGAGGCAACAGGTCGCCAATTTCGTAGTGCAGCTCCGCTGTCCCGATGGCGCAATGGCTTGAGGCCCCGCTTATGAATAAGGAGTCGCGGGTTCGAATCCTGGTTACCACACAGCTCTTTTTCCAATTTTAAATTATCTGATTATGTGCAAAATTTATTTCTCACCAATAAGACGTCAAATTGGGATGACTGGAAACCTCGAAGGAGTGACTTGAATTTGGTATCTCACTCACACCGCCCACTGGGAGGAGCCACTCGTAACAATTCCTCAGGAAGAAACGAGAGGCACCGAGTTCAGACCACTGACCAATCACGAATTTAGAAGAGCAAAATCAAATAATTTTCAAACAAGCAATAACACACGTCCGCTCACAGCGAAGCCCAAATGAGGTCTGGTAACATCTACTCGGAACGCGAGGCTAAATCAGATTGATTTATCTGTCAAATCAATACGTCATTCAAATTGTTTTCGTGCCGGTTGATATGCGTTGAGTTGAATTTATTCCTCCGTATTTGCTTCTGATCGTTACAATTTGTGTAAACACTATCGAGCTGATCGTTTTCGTTCCTCCAGTGGGTTTGTTTTGCAATATTGGACTCCTTTTTTAGTGATAAGTGAGCAAATTGACTTGTGGCGTCTACATAATCCCGAGTCCGGACCCTTGAGTACGGCCCTGTACAGCGGGGGACAACGCGGGACGCGGGAGCGGAGGTCGCCTGGATTTACCGTTAGACGCAGTGCGCCTGCGACACCGCGCCAGTACACCCAAACCGTCCTAACGCACGCACGTACCACTTGCTTCAGCCACCGCGCTTATTTAGTCGCTCGATAATAGCTATAACTTCAATACTTCCTTGTAAAACTTAGCTACACTACTTCGACTGTAATCTTTGTATCGTTCTTACCGCCTGCAACCTGTAACATCATCTATTCGCATTAAATATTCTCGATTGTTCGCTTGCTGTTTCATATTCACCGCTGCCTACCTCGCCGCCCGCTACACAACATACATACACGTATACATCTCCATAGACTCTATTTAGATTAAGTGAGCATTGGACTCTGTTTTTAGTGATAAGTGAGCAAATGGACTCTATTTAGTTTAAGTGAGCATTAGACTCTTTGTTTTAGTGAGAAGTGAGCTAATTGACTCAATTTTCAGTGAGCCTCAGATTCTTGTTTTATTCCGGAAACATGTCTGCACCTGGTAGAAGTCGCGTAAACTACTCCTTGTCTCGTCGGTGTGTCAATTGCTCTTTACGTCTAGCGCCTAATCTTCGTAGACGTCAAATCGAAGAAATAGATGAACCGATGCTTATCCTTCTGAGATCCTGGGTAACACCTACATTGGTAAGTTTGTGTCATTAACAATATTTTTATGAACAGTTAGGATGCCTACTTGCCCAACCGAAGAGTCATCTTTAGCTGAAAATATCTAGAGTATTATTTCCTCTACCTATATTATCAGAAATTAACAGTTGACAAAACAGATAAGTATTAAGGCTGCTAACTTCCAATTAGTTTTAAGAAATGTTAGAAGTGTGCTTTCTATGTGTCCTGAGTTTAATAAGCTGTTGTGCACACAACCCTTCCCGTGTAATAATAATACATTTACAATATAATCTATCATTTGTGGTAAAACTATTTTATAATGGATTTTAGGCATATGAAGTAATGTGCATATTAACCAGATAGATACTTAGATTTTTTTGTCATTTTTTCCAGATTTCGTCTGATGACATCCTGTGTGTGGAATGTTTTGTATTATTACAAAACCGGACAGCATCTAACACAAATCTATCACTTGTATCCCCTGCTCTTGGACACCTAAACATATGCTATGCATGTGGCTTGTCAATAGCGAGTCGCAGAACTCACCGAGTTAATCAAGATTGTCCTCAAAGGAATGTTATACTAAGATGGACACCAGCGCATCATTTAAGTGTTATTCTTATTTATTTATTTAAACTTAATATATGAATGTGTGTTGAACTTATTGAATACTAGCTTTTGCCCGCGACTTCGTCCGCGTGGAATAATGAGTTACGGCAGAATTTGGGTTTTTCACTTAGTTATCTCCTTTTCCATGTTCTATCGTTTACATGTGTATACAAACATTTAAAAAATCAAATTGTCTCTCTTTGTAATATTAGTACACATACCTATAGATTTAGAAAAGCTAGTCAGACAATTTCTGTGGTAGATTTCTATCCTGGCAAGTACGTGGTGATAGGTATATTTATTTTCTAAGAGTATTTAGACACCACTGACAGGCGGTGAAGGAACACATCGCCCATGGGATGATACACCCGTCGTTCAATTTTAAAAGTGGGCATAAAATTACCTTCCCTGATTTCTTTTGCGCCAAAAGAAGTCATTTATTTTGACTATTGTATTTACGTATATTTGTAAAAAATTACCAGATAATGGATTAGTTAAAAGATTTTTTATTGGCTGTGGCGGCTCCTGAAGGTTAGGAAGACAAACTTTACCTGAAGCACAGCACGGACCATTAGGTTCGTCCACCCATTTCTTGGCAGAGCAGTTAGAGCAGATCTTATTCATGACTCTGATTTGGACGGACGCTTGTTGTGCATAATCAACCTGCGGATCATATCTGAATGACAGTCTGTTGCTGTTAGCTAAAATTCGATTGCGAACTCTATTTGTGGACAACTGCTGTCTCTGCCTGAGCTCTAAGTTGCTGCAAACGCTCGACACTTGACTCTCGTTTTTTTGTTTTTTTTTTCTCGGTGGACAAAAATCATCCTTTGAAAACCTTCTTGGGTGGAGCGAGAGATAGTGTCAGACTCTTACTGATTAAAAACCACCCCGTTCCTTCTAGCCTCTTCAGATAATCCTGGCACCAGTAGGCTTTGACCCAGCTGGGCCCCTCCTGTTGCTGACAACTCTTTAAGGCGCGCGGGAACAGTGCGCGCCGTCGACGTCTTGGGCTCGGCCCGGACAGTTACCGGACAATCGGACAGCGAGCTACCCATGGCTCGCCTTGCGCGAGCCCGCGTCTACGGTGGCCGGAAATCGGGCTCGGAATCCCGGCGGCAGCGGCGAGGGCGCCGTTGCCTGATGCGGTCTGCCTCCTTCTTTGCTAGTATTACTGCTTCGCAGAAGGAGGCAACCGCCCGCCATTCCTCCTCGCTCTGGACCATGGCTTCGACCAAGGCCCAGCGCGAGAGGTCTCCGCCGCCGATCGCCCCCACGAGGGCACGGCGATGCTCCGCTCAGGCAGGGCACACCTCGACTGTGTGCTCCACCGTGTCCTCCGGGCGTTCCGCACAGTGGCGACACCCGGGCGTCTCTCCCGACTTTTGCGTAGAAGAACTTTTGCGTAGGTGTAGTTTTAAGAACGACATCTAAAAAAAATCGCACGAAAATTATTAGTCTTTCGCGCACGACCACTGCGTAGAGAGCCAACCTCATACCTTACCCATAGATCTAAAGTCCCCTCCCGCACGCGCACGGCCTTGGTGATGCTCATTTCGAAACGGGCCGTGCAGCAGATATCGTAATATTTTAATTTCGCCATATCTTCAAAACCAAACGTCTAATCTTAATTATTCAAAGACCAAATATTATCTACGAATTACGAACTTGATAACAATTTAAAAGAAATTATATTACAACCTATTCTCTTAATAACCAAGCTTTAAACTAAATAATTTAAAAGGAACGATCTAATTAATTTAAAAATTAAAACTAATTTAGACATACAATTTTAGTATCTACTAATAATCGAGATCAAACTAAACTTACATTATACAACAACCAGACAACCCAACAAATAAACCTTTTATCGACAAATACAACGGAAACAATTTTAAATTTACGAAACGATCAATCCTCAATTCCACGACAGTACCGAAGCGCTCGGCCGATACCCAACCAAATGCGTGTAACGAAACCATAGCGCGATCTATTACAATCCCAACGCCATCTATCGAGCATAGTGACAACTCGGATTATTTATCTATACTCCGTTCGGGCATTTTCTTTGTACTAAAAGTTTTATTATATTGATATTATTTTTTTCATACCTTTTTACTATTTATTTACTTTTTACCGATGAATCAAAACAATAACATGAACCGAACTCGTGTAACGATCGACACCATTGCGCGATCACCAACTCGACATATAGTACTAATAGAATTATCTATACTCCGTTAGAGCATTTTCTTTGAACTAAAAGTTGTATTATATTATATTTTTCATACCTTTTTACTATTTATTTACATTTTTCCGATGAATTTTCAGTACTGAATTGATGCCGACTCTTGACCAATAGATGGCGCTGTATGTCCGGAATAAATTTCATTTTTTATTTTATTTTTTATTTATTTTTTTGTAATAAAAACTATCCTATGTCCTTTCTCAAGTTCCAAACTATGTCTGTACCAAATTTCATACAAATCGGTTCAGTAGTTTAGGCGTGAAGCAAAGACAGACAGACAGACAGACAGAGTTACTTTCGCATTTATAATATTAGTTTGGATTAGGTATTTATGTTAGGTAAATAACTAAATTTAAATAATCTTTGCATATCTTTGTATGATAATGAAATAAAAAGATATATCAAGATTGTATACGTTTAGTTACGTATCTAGCTGAACAGATGGGGTATAGTTCTCGCTAACCTCGCGTTCCCGCAGCTGCACCGCTCCCCGCAATGCGCTGCCAGTCTGGCTAACCACAAAACTACAATTCAATGCACGATATCGCTTTCTCTGTCTCTTGCGTTTGTTAGACCGATGATGTCGTTTCCTCTTCCGATCCCTCGAGGACCGTGTGGTTCCACACTGAAGTTCTGTTTCTGTGAATGTAATAGTACATTATGATATAAGTGTGTGAAAAATGAAAAAAATGCTTTATTCACTAACGAAGTTGGTTCAACAATACTGAGGTTGACCTCAACACCTAAAAACACCTGTGCCAGGAGAGGCCGCTCTCCCTTAACTTAGTTACATTTATGTAATCATAATAACTTGTATAAAATCTATAGGAATAAATTAATACAATAGTGAACTAAATCTATATGAGCGTGCACGCAATGAGTGCACGTGTGTGTGAAACCTTAATTTATGAAGTTTGTGATGGTGAGTCTGTGGATGTGTTTGACTGTATGTGTGTGATTGTGTTACAGTATACGTGTGTAATGTTAGTGATTACCGTTGAGGCCCCGAGCCATGGCGAGGGTCTTAAGAGAGCCGAGAACGGTAATCATTAATTACTCACGTGTATCATACGACATTTTTCAATAGACTTGTGAAGAAAATAAACTTTTGTGACGGTAAAATTTTGTCTTCATATGCGCGCCCATTTTTTTTTTTTTTTACTCGTGGAGGACGAAGCGCGCCCGTCCCGATACGATAAATGTAATAAAATTATGGCGGTGTAGGCATTGAACAATAAGGTTTTAACCACATTATAGCACTAGTGCTTAATGGTAATCAAAATGTCACAGTTTGGTAACAAGTGCCATTATATACCTAAGTGCAGTGCAATAAGAGTCACTTTATGAGCAAGTGTATTGAAAATATTATTTTATTATATCTACTCTCTACTGTACCACAGCTGGACAAAGGCAGCGGTGTAGCAACTCCCAAAAGAGGGGCCCCCTTTCTCTTATCAATAATGATTGACAAATGCAAATGTTCCAATCGCAAAGATAACACACTTTTTCCACCCTTACTCTATATGCGGCAATGCTCAGACGATGCACCCCCCTTGACAAGTATATAAAACGTCGATCACACGTCGGAGCCCCTATACCCCGGGGTCTTTATATTTCATAATAACTACACCACTATAAGTAATACAAACGTCCAAGTCTTCAGATATGCTCAAAACTAGAACGCATTACAGTGGATAAAAGGACACAGTGGCTTACTGAGTAACGACGCAGCTTTTTTTTTGTCGACGGGGAAAATCATCATTGACGAAACCCGCTCTTGGGTGGAGCGGGATACAGTGTCAGAGTCTTACTGACTAAAAACCCCGCGCCGTTCCTTCTAGCCTTCATACCGGGGCTCTAGTTTCCTTTCGGATAACCCCGACCCCGGTAGGCTTCGACCCAGATGGGCCCTTCCTGTTGCTGACAACTCCGTGAGGCGCGCGGGAACAGTGCGCGCCTTCGACGCCTTGGCTCGGTCCGGACAGTTACCGGACTATCGGACAGCGAGCTACCCATGGCTTGCCGTCCGCGAGCCCGCGTCTACGGTGGCCGGAAATCGGGATCGGAATCCCGGCGGCGGCGGCGGGGGCGCCGTTGCCTGATGCGGTCTGCCTCCTCCTTTGCTAGCATAACTGCTTCGCAGAAGGAGGTGACCGCCTGCCACTCCTCCTCGCTCCGGACCATGGCCTGAACCAAGGCCCGGCGCGAGAGGTCTCCGCCGCCGATCGCCCCCACGAGGACACGGCGTTGCTCCGCCCAAGCAGGGCACACCTCAACTGTGTGCTCCACGGTGTCCTCCGGGCGTTCCGCACAGTGGCGGCACCCGGGCGTCTCTTCCGCTCGAATCCGATGCAGGAACCTCCCGAACTTGCCATGTCCGGTGAGGACCTGCGTCATGCGGAAGGTAAGGACGCCGTGAGGTCTTTCCAGCCACGCCTCAAAGAGGGGACTTACCGCCATAATTGTGGCGTGCCCAGCACTGGGTTGCGATAGTCGCTGACGCCATTTCACCGTGAGATCCCGCCGGAGCTCTGTCCGCCATACCTCGACCTGTCGCGGTAGTGGACTTTCACCCCGGCGTTGCATCTCCACGCGCTTATCGTGCATGTATGCAAGGACTGTTGCCTCCAGATCCCACGGTGGTAGGCCAGCCAGAAGGCTCGCCGCTTCGCGGGAGATCGTGCGGTAACCCCGCACCATCCGTATTGCCATGACCCTCTGGCAGGCGTTCAGTATGGACGCCGGTCGCTTTGCCAGCGACGGCGCCCACACCGGCGCCCCGTAGAGGGCCATGGACCGAACGATTCCCGCGTAGAGCCTCCGGCAGGAGGCGTCTGGACCCCCAAGGTTGGGCAGGAGCCGCTTGAGAGCAGCCCCGGCCCGGTTGAGTTTGGGAGCCAAACGTCGGAAGTGTTCTCCGAAATTCCATCGGCTGTCGAGAACGAGTCCCAGGTACTTCATCGTCGACCCGACGCCGATGCGAACTCCTCCTACCGTAAGTTGGGAGTCCGATGGTGGCGCCGTCCGAGGGCCGTGGAAAAACTTGGCCTCGGATTTGTGCAGCGCCACCTCGAGTCCCAACTCCTGGATCCTACCAACGACTATCGCAACCCCGCGTGTCGCTAGAGCGACCGCCGCCTGGTGCGACTCTCCCTGCGCTAGAACCAGCGTGTCGTCTGCGTAGCAGACCACGCTGACTCCGTCAGGGAGGTCGCCGCGCAGCACGTAGTCGTAGCCGATGTTCCACAAGGGTGGGCCTAGAACCGACCCCTGCGGAACACCGCACGCCATCTCTCGACGTTTCCACTCTCCCTGGTGACCGGGGTAGATAATGGACCTGTCCGACAGGTAAGCCTCGACCACTCGACAGAGGTATTCGGGCACCCGGTGGTACCGGAGTGCCCTCCGGATCGTAGCTGATGAGCTGGCAAAGCCCGGGCTGGCGCGGTGGTCTTCGGACCTGAACCCATAGTCCCAATACCCTTTAGTCAGCTGCGTGGTTGGCTACGAGAGCACACAAATGCACAAGCGGGAAGGTGGTGGTTTCTGGTCCCGGTCTGCAGGCAGGCTAAAGTAGCCATGCCAAGCTTAAATAAACCGGTTAGGTTTATTTAAGACTAGACAGAGGCAGCCTGCGTCTGGTGGCAGGAACCATCACCGGACACTGCTCTCTGAACAAACACTTTTTCACAATGAATATCACAGATAGCCCTCTGTGCAGAGGATGTATGGAGTCTGAAGAAACTGTCGCGCATGTGATCCTCGAGTGCATGCCGTCAGCGAAATAAAAACACGAACGTTGGGAGAACCGAATTCATTGATAGACGCCCCGAGCAAACTGAAGAGATTCATCGGTTTCTGGAATGAGGTGGGCTGGTTGGAGTAAAGGCACGTACAATGGTCCGGTAAGGACTAAGTGCGGAATCCAGACCACAAAGTAATGGCGGCGGAGACCTCTCGCGCCGGGTCCTGGTCGAGCGAGTCCGGGTCCTGGTGGTCCGAAGGGAGGAGGAGTGGCAGGCGGTCGCCTTCTTCTGCGAAGCAGTAATGCTAGCAAAGGAGGAGGCAGACCGCATCAGGCAACGGCGCCCTCGCCGCAGCCGCCGGGATTCCGATCCCGATTTCCGGCCACCGCAGACGCGGGCTCGCGGACGGCGAGCCATGGGTAGCTCGCTGTCCGATCGTCCGGTGATGGACCGAGCCCAAGACGTCGACGGCGCGCACTGTTCCCGTGCGCCTCAAGGGGTTGTCAGCAGCAGGAGGAGCCCAGCTGGGTTGAAGCCTACTGGGGCCAGGGTTATCCGAAAGGAATCTCGTGCCCCGGTATGAAGGCTAGAAGGGACGGGGTGGGTTTTTAGTCAGTAAGAGTCTGACACTATCTCTTCCTCCACCCAAAGGCAGGGGTTGTCATAAGATGATTTTTTCCCACCGAAAAAAAAAGACCACAAAGTAATAAAGATGTTGAGCACTTACCACCAGGTAAGTTTTCAGGTCTAACAACAGTGCTATGTTGTGTAGTGGTTTCATTAGAAGCAAACACAGTCTTCAAAGCCAGTTTCACCGAGTTCATCAAGTACCGACGCTGTTGTGTGTCTGTGAGGCGCCGGTACGGTCTCAGGAAGCTGTTTATCAGGCTATTGCAGAGCCAGTAGCCAGATAATGTACCTGGAATCAGAGAAAACACCTTCAGTGTTTGTGTCCTTTTTTTTTGGTGGGCAAAAACTTTCCAATGACAACCCCCGCTCTTGGGTGTAGCGGGAGATAGTGTCAGACTCTTACGGCGCTCCTTGCGGCGCGCACTGTTCCCGCACGCCTCAAGGAGTTGTCAGCAACAGGAGGGGCCCAGCTGGGTCGAAGCCTACTGGGGTCAGGGTTATCTGAAAGGAAACTCGAACCCCGGTATGAAGAGGCTAGAAGGAATGGGGTGAGTTTTTAGTCAGTAAGAGTCTGACATTATCTCCCACTCCACACAAGAGCGGGGGTTGTCATAAAAAAAAGAGGTTGCCAGTGTTTTACAAATAGCCATGTATATTTTACCGTTAGGATACACCGCGAACTCACTGAGCACCTCCAAGAGCTGTTCGCCGTCGTCCTCATCATACAGCCGGTCCGCGTACTCCAGGATGGTGTTCACCTCTTTCGACAGGATCTGAAGACGGTGTTTGAGCATGTGATGCAACTCAGCTGCGGATTCTGAGGAAGATAACATACAAATAGCTATAAAAAACCAGCGTCTGTCTAAAAAGTCAAACGACTTTGGTAATCTAATCAAATTCTTGAAATATGATGTAACCAACACTGGTAGAACAATCAAGGTTGCAAAGAGATGATCATTGTTTACTCTTATAAAAAGTGTTGTATGTAATACTTATATACAACGTGTAACGTTAAATGCGCAAAACCTAAAAATAGTTTTATCAGAATAACGAGCTGAATCAATTAAACCACTTTTTAATATAGGTTACATTTTTGAAAAAAATATTCATTAAAAATGTTGCCCTGTCTATTTTTGAATAAGTCAAGCTATCACGTGCGCAAACCCACCAAAATAGGTAAACAAACACAAATGGTTGTAGTCCAATCAAATTTTCTCATACATGTGATAATAAAAGTTCTTATTTCAATGCAGATATTAATTTTAAACAAACTAAAACTGAACATAAAACCTTAAATTTTTTTTAAATGATTTTTTTCTCAGTTTTAGGTCAATTGAATTAAAAATCATTTGGGGTGTCTGAGGTTTTGAGCATTTAATTTTACTCGTTGTATACAACGTGTAACGTTGTAACGTACTTGATTCTGCGAGAAAGAAAGACATTAAAAAAAAAATTAAGGGTTTTATGTGCAGTTTTAGTTTGCTTGAAATTATTATTCTTCATTTAACCCTTCAGATACCGTCAATTAGAGACACAATAGTAAGACAATAGATGCGCGGCCACCGGTGGTCGCTTGGGGATTCATGAATTAAAAAATACTTAACTACAATACAGTAACTAAATAACTATTGTATACAGTAAATTGAAAAATAAAAGAAAAAAAAATCCCAAAGCTAATTGAAAAACTAACTAAAATATGGCGTCAAAAAACTCTTCCACATCGCTATTGACTGGTAATGTGCCCAAAAGACTGGCGGCATTGCCACGCTGTATGGCAATGCCATCCTCTGTCCAAGGTAAAAGCCAGCCGTTGGGTCACGCGAAGTGTCAACTAGACGTTTCGACAGATCTTTAAACAACTTGTGAGCACTCTGACCCCAGGATCCGAGAGTTTCAAGCACGGAGAAAAGTAGAGGAAGTGCCTCTTAGATATCGCGCGTTTGTCAACAGCAGGCGAGATTCGCCTATTACATGTACAGGTGAATATGGTATCTATTTCAAAGGCACTAGCGTTCTGAATAGAATAAATTGGTTACAGCGCCATGTAGCGCTGAGTAGCCGAACTCGTTGTAAAGGACATGTCCGGAAATGGTTTTTTATTATTTAATAATTCTAACCAGAGTAAGCTAAATATATTTGGATAGACATCTCAAAACCTAGTGCTTCTGATTATATCATAAATTTTTATACACCTCCACTTTTGAGAAATCGTTTTTTTTATTTTAGTGAGAATTTACTTCTAAAACGAACAAACCTTTCTAATTATCTAGGTTAATAAAGTGAACACACCCAAAAAAAGTAAACTTGTCAAAATAAACGTAGGAGAACTGTCATTACTGTCAGTGTCAATCAATATTTGATTTATGTCTATTATGTAAACAAAAACAATAATACGATCGTTGTTGCATTTGAAAGCTCAGGACGGCCTTCATCAGAATTACTCATGGCAGGTAACGTGGGTATGGGGGTATTTCAATTAAAATGATTCGAATTAAAAGAGTTGTCTCCAAATACTTAAACTATTTTACTTAAGATAATATGAAGATTGCGTAAAAATAATCACTTAGGTTTAATTAACACTGATTTACTTCCAAAGGTATTTTGATTAAGAATAATGCCAGCGATTCGTCGAAAACGCGGTGCGCTTGCGGCCCCCGGTAGCATCTACCGTACCAAGATGGCCGCCCCGCTACCATCGACTCGACGCTCCGCTATAGAGTGACCATAAAAAGTTTGACATTCTATGTGCGCCGACACGGCCAGACTGACATACGGCCGTCCTCGGGCGTTAATGTATTCCTGAAACAAACAACGTTTAATCACCAAAACGTCCGCTCGTCCATCCTGCTACTTCACATGGATTTTCGATTGTAGCGTCAGACACAGAGTCAATCACAATTTGACATTGAAATGTACAAGTGCATCCCTTCAACCAGCCCGAAAAGGGGCCTGGCCCGGACGACACTGTACCCGTCAACTTGTCAACCAATAGCAACACATCTGGACCGGACGAGTGCATCCCTTCAACCAACCCTCTATTGGGTGTAGCCCGGACGACACTGTCCCTGCGACCAGGATAGACTTTACTTCTGAATCGGACGAGTGCATCCCTTCAACCAACCCCACTGGGTATGGCCCGGACGACACTGTCTCTCCGACCAGGATAGACTTTACTTCTGGATCGGACGAGTGCATCCCTTCAACCAACCCTACTGGGTATAGCCCGGACGACACTGTCTCTCCGACCAGGATAGACTTTACTTCTGGATCGGACGAGTGCATCCCTTCAACCAACCCCACTGGGTATGGCCCGGACGACACTTGTCCTTCAATTCTGGATTGAATAATACTTACAATAACCAACAGACTCATGCAAGACATGAACAAACCAACGACATACCTATGATTGCGTGATGTTCTCTTCATCCCAAATTTCGATTTCGCCAGCTACATCCCATGTCTCAGGATCAGAGTGTGCACTGAGAGTGTCCGAATTACCGGTAATAGTAGAAGAGCCGGCAGTTATAGTGTCAGAGCATTCAGTCAAGGTGTCACTGTCGTTCGTGGAAAACAAGTCATTTCCATCATCTACATCTTCTGGCGCCGACTCGGCCTCATCATAATTCAAAAGGTTAGAAGCGATTTCAAGCAAACCTTCGTGTCCGTGAGGTACTGAGCTTACTTATAAATTCGATGAGAACTACCTAATCTTTTTAATTCGTACCGATCATTATTTAGTATCACCGTTATTACAAATGAACCCTTAAACTTTCTGTCCAATTTTGTCTGGTTTCGTTCACTGTTCTTAAGGAAAACGTAATCACCTTTTGAAAAAGCTTTAATTTTTGCACGGCCTTGATTAAATCGTTTTATTTCGTTTTCTGCTGCCTTTTGAACATTAGCAGATGCGTCATTCCGCACAACATCGAGGTTAAGACGTTCTAGTTGACCATGGGCTTCTGAGTTTAGCTTCGACATAACTAATGACTGTGCTCGAATACCTAACATAAGTTCTGTAGGGGAATACTTGGTTACGGATGATCGGGTGCTGTTAAGCGCAAGTTGAATATTTCCTATTTCATCTCGCCACATCTTATTCGGGTCGTTTTCAACAATGGTTAACAGGCTTTTGAGGGTCCGCATAACCCTCTCGACCTGGCCATTAGCCCGGCTAGAGCCAGTCGCAATGAAATGGAGTTCGATCTTATGTTCGTTGCAAAAAGTCTTAAAATCCGAGCTTACGTAGCAACGACCCTGATCCGCTATGATCCGTTTAGGCGCACCAAAAAGATAGACTGCTTTCTGCAACGCGTGTACCGCGCTTCTAGCATCAAGAGAAACAGTATGCTCTAGTAAAATGTACTTAGTAAAACCGTCGATAATCACCGAACAATATTCTTTTCGATCACTTTTCCCGCTAAGCTTTCCCGTAAAATCAATATGTATAGTGTGCCATGGTACCGGAGCTTTGGGGATCGGGTGAAGCTGAACGGGTTTAGGTCCAGATGGACCCTTTGATGCTTTGCAAATAATGCACGAGTCGATAAATTTTCGCACGCATTTTGACATTTCGGGGAACCAATACTGCTCATAGAGTTTATCTAAAGTTTTATCCTTTCCTAAATGTTGTAACTCATTATGAACGTGGTTTATTAGTGTCCAAATTAAAGACCTGGGAACTACCGGCAACCAGGAAACTGTTTTATTACGGACGATTTTCCTGTACAGAATACTATCTCTTACGTCATACGTTTGAGCTACAGTATCGGGGAAACTATTGCTGTCGTGTTTTGAGATAAGGTCTTGTATTTCGCTGTCACGCTTTTGTTCGACCGAAAGCCAATCGTGATGCAATTCGACATACTGAACTTGCTGTGTCAGCGGGTTCTCGTAGGCTGTACCACCATCATTAACACCAGGAAGAGGATTACGCGAGAAATAATCCGCATGCTCCATTCTGCGACCTTCACGATAAATAATTTCGAAGTCATAAGCTTGTAAGATAGCCCACCACCTGTGGACGCGAGGAGTGAGATCTTTTTTTGATTTGGATGCTTTGAGAGAATTGCAATCCGTATAGACTTCGAAATGACGACCGTAAAGATAATGGCGAAAATGCTCGACCGCTCGTACAACTGCCAACGTCTCCAGTTCGTACGAGTGGTATCGAGACTCAACATCCGAGGTTCGACGGCTATAATATTCCACGACGTGCGGTGTATTATCTATCCGTTGTATGAGAATCGCTCCGTATCCATCAGAGCTAGCATCGGTGTGCAACTCTACTGGCAATTCCGGGTCAAAAATAGTTAAAACTGGCTCAGATGTGAGTATGCGTATTATGTCGTTTCGTATTTCTTCATGCTTTTGAGCCCATGTAATAGGTCCTCTGAGCTTTGTTAGAGGGTATAATGGTCCCACGATACGTGTAAAATTAGGAATGAATTTTCTAAAATACGAGGCTAACCCAAGGAACTGTCGAACCTGAGTAGCAGTTTTTGGTTGTGGGGCTTCTACCAATGCTTGTATTTTCCGAGAGTTAGGTCTTACTTCGCCAGATTGAAGGGAGTATCCTAGATATTTTATTCTTTGGGTCATAAATGTACATTTTTGGAGGTTGAATGTAAATCCAGCTTCCGTTAAGGCATTTAAACTTTCATCTAGACGCTCCAAACCTTCGGTGATGCCAGTCGAGTAGCACAAAACGTCATCCATATATATGAGTGGCTTGTCTTTCAAGTGATTGAAAGCCTTAGTTATGCATCTCTGGTATACTGAGGGAGCGTTTCGCAATCCAAAGGGCATAGCAAGATACTCGTATTGCCCCTCAGGTGTAACGAATGCGGTCTTTTCTATGGAATCAGGGTGCATCAATATTTGGTGGAAGCCTGACGCCATATCTAGGGAAGAAAAATAGTTAGCCCCAGCAAGCTGATCTATTTGCTCCTCAATACGTGGCAGGGAGTAGTGTTCAGGTCGCGTATTGGAATTTAATTCTCGATAGTCCACACACATCCTATACGAGTTGTCCTTTTTCTCAACTAATAGTATTGGACTAGCAAACGGGGAAGAACTTTCGCGAATGACCAAGTTCAAGTAATTCCTGAACCTTTTCCCTGACTATAAGTTTTTCCGCCGGCGCTAGGCGATAAGGGCATCGTTGTACAGTTTTATAAGGCTCTATTAAGTTGATTTGACATTCGCCCGTCGTTACTCTACGGGAGGGAACACCTTCGGTAAAATAATCAGAATATTTGTTTAAGATCGATATTAACACTTCCCTATTCTGTCCTAGCAAATCCGTATTGATATTAGTAAAATCCGGCTTATTTGGTTTTAAATCACAAAAGTGGCTCGTTTTCTTAGAAAAGAACATGAGATTATCATTATCGATTTTAACACACAACCCTTGATCAAAAATATCCCTCCCAACTATGATCGGATCAGAAATAAGCCTCTCAGGAACTACGTGAAAAGTCAAATTAACTGAAAGTTTATCAATGACTACATTGCTTTGAATTAGTACTGTTCTGTTTGCTTTTTTTGAGTGGTACATTGAATATCTTCACCACCTATGCCACTCAGGTAGACGAGGTGTTTACGCACAGTACCCGCAAGTTTGTCACAAAAGCTTTCCTTTAAAAGAGAACACGATGATCCACTATCAAATAAGAAAGGAACTCGCTCACCAGAAGATGTTTCCAAGACACTCCTGGAAGGACGGTGCTCACACTGATGGACCTCCTTGACTGCAGCTTCACTGCCGTTCTTCTTATCTGGACACACAGTAGCCACGTGCCCAAGCTGACCACATTTGTAGCAGGTGGGGGTCGTCCTTTTCTCCGCGGCACGTGAAGAACTCGAAGTGTCTTGCGTCTTCGTTCCAGTTTCGTTTCGACGTTTTCTACAATCGGCGATACGGTGTCCGGTTAATCCACAATAGTGACATTTGCCGGTGAATTTCTCCATCACACGAGCACGTTTTGCTTCAGGTTCTTGAACTTCAGTATCCTTGCGTCGCTTAAGTCATACTCCACCAAGTACTCGAAATAACTGAGCTCGAGTCGTTATTGTTTGCGCGGTTAACTCACGACGTATCAAGCTGTCCTTCTGACATAACACGGATATCACAAATCCAGTAATTACCTTCTCTGGCATCGTACTTTCAGGTATTCGTTCGATGAGATTCCATAACCGAAAAGCAGATTCAGACGCAGTCTCTTCAGCGCCTATTTGGAACCTTAACACGTCATCAAAATAGTCTTGCAGGAGAATTAGGATTTCTTTAACTGATTCCCATGTAATAGTGTTTAAATTAAGCTTCGTTAAACACGCTGCTGCACTACCTTTCAGCGCCTCCGTCAACGCCATCAGTAAATTAACACCTTCCAGATTTTTATTTTGCACAATGAAATCAGTCACTTTACACCATCCATCTATGTCCGAGTCGGGCTCCTCCTCCGGGTCAAACTTCAAAAGAATTGTACGATTTGTACTCAGCGGCGGCGTTTGTTGGGCAGCCAAAACTCGAGAAAGCAACGCTTCCATGCTACTCAAAAGCTCCTCAGCGGTTCTAGAATCCGATTACTTTGCTTCATTCTCCTTTCCATCGTATCCCACTTCTGATGAAAGCTCAGGACGGCCTTCATCAGAATTACTCATGGCAGGTAACGTGGGTATGGGGGTATTTCAATTAAAATGATTCGAATTAAAAGAGTTGTCTCCAAAAACTTAAACTATTTTACTTAAGATAATATGAAGATTGCGTAAAAATAATCACTTAAGTTCAATTAACACTGATTCACTTCCAAAGCTATTTTGATTAAGAATAATGCCAGCGATTCGTCGAAAACGCGGTGCGCTTGCGGCCCCCGGTAGCATCTACCGTACCAAGATGGCCGCCCCGCTACCATCGACTCGACTAGAGATGAGATATACCTGCCATTCTCCATACCCGGCCTTTAAGGTATGGGTATCACTAAATACCTGGTACAAATACCAGGTATTAAAATACTTCTAAGTATTTGGGTGTGGTAGGATTTCGATAAGTAAACGTATACGATAAGTATGGTATGCCTCCAATATAATGTAGGTGCGACGTTTCAAGTATACGTAATTATGCATTATGAGATACAACTGACGCAAAAAATCAAAACATTTTCGACCTAGGTACGTACCTACAGTACCTACACTCGATATTCCCTAACATAAACAAACTAAGGAACTCTTTCACGTCGTGACAAAAAATGTAATTATGCAATTATGTTCCTTAAGCACGTAAAAATAAGTAGGTATCCATTTTTTCTAACTAAATTAAATCATCCGAATGTTCATAAAGCACGAATGACGTTTCGGGTCCCTTCGTAAGCTGTCGGGTAGCTTCGGGTGGCTTCGGCGTACCGAACTACCGATACCGCACAAACTGGGCGCTACCTTGTGGTAGCGGTTCGTATCGTACTATGCGTCTGACGTCATACCTTCAAGGTATTTACCCAGTATTTTGGTCCGTACCCGGTCTGTGTACTGGGAAGCACATACTTGGTATATATACCTCTACCAGTATACAACGTGTAACAAAAAGGGTATATACATCAAAAAGCCCTGAAGTTTACTGGTGGAATAGAATCTCTACACAAAGTTTCAGCTCAAAATAAATTACTCAAAGAATTGATACCAAATTCTTGGTATCCTTGGTATCGTATGATTCTCGAATTCAAATCATAACAAACGTGTCACGACACTACGAGGGTCAATAACATTCCACGTCACTTGCTAATACTAATAAAGACTTCTTCTGTAAATCTGATCGCCTAGTACCTCCCTTCCTAATTCTACCTAATTTCGATACGCGCGGCGCGTGTGTGAATGAAACGCTGTTTGCCTAGTGCCTGCCTACTTAAAATTTTGCCTCAAAAAAGCAGAAGGTCACGCGAGGCAAAATATCTGCAGGTGTCAGTTCCTGGATGCGACGGAAGAGGTATGGGTGCTGACCTTCATTCTGCAACACTCGCCATACCTACATGCATATGGTTAGAGGTATACAGCGCTAATGCAGCTCGCCGAGTGCGCTAGTACCTACGTGGGTTATTTTCAAAATGCTCGAGTACGGCCTCCTCAAATTCTGGATCGATAGTGTTTGGCGACCCCCTAAACCAGAAGCGTGGAACCAGTTTGTTGCAGACGATGTACCTTTCAGTACCTATGTTACAAAGTACTCTGTGAATGTACCTACCTACTATCCGATGGAAGCCCGCCACCGAAGAAACTGTCGGCGCTCAGCTCCTTCTAGGTACCCGCGATAAATCGAGGACGATAAAGTTCGCGAGCAGCTTTTTTTTTTTTTTTTTTCTCGACGGGGAAAATCATCTTTGACGAAACCCGCTCTTGGGTGGAGCGGGAGACAGTGTCAGACTCTTACTGACTAAAAACCCCGCGCCGTTCCTTCTAGCCTTCATACCGGGGCACGAGCTCCCTTTCGGACAACCCTGTCCCCAGTAGGCTTCGACCCAGCTGGGCCCCTCCTGCTGCTGACAACTCCTTGAGGCGCGCGGGAACAGTGCGCGCCGTCGACGCCTTAGACTCGGTCCATTACCGGACCATCGGACAGCGAGCTACCCATAGCTCGCCGTCCGCAAGTTCGCGAGCAGCTCGCACATTACCGGCCGTCCTCTCTTCCGACACACAACATCATCTCATAATATTCACTATTACTTAACACTATCACCATATAGTATAGTCAAATTAGGTCATTTTTTAATAAAGATTGGATTAAATTCTCTGGAGAGGCAAAAACGTTTCTAATGGATTTGAAGGAATGAAAAATGGTGTATAAAAAATAAAAATCATTTTGCACCCCTACGGAAGGGGGTGAAAACTGATAAATGATAAATGATAAATGATAAATGATCTTTATTTTGTAAATAGGTTTTAAAAAAAACACTTTTACACGTCAATTTTGTTTTCAGTCAGTTTTAACGAGATGAGGCCGGTGTTTCCTAGCTGACTACCCTGAGAAGAAACACCGAAACAAACTCAGGGGTCAAAGTCTCTTTTAAAGTCCATACAGTAAACATGTAATGGTCAAATCATATGAGAACCATGCAGACCAGTGTCTCAGATGGCCTTTTGAGGAAAGAACCACACAGATTTGAGTGGACCTGTCCAGTCAGTGCAAGCATTTGTCAGTATTCGTGTAGCTCAAACTTAGGACTACCAAGGAGCTCAACGACTTGACGAACAATACCAAAGATAGGACATTTGGGTAGGCCGCGTCAAATACTCAAAACTGCCAGACATCATATAAAAATACAGAAAAGAAAAAAGTAATCCACATAGTTCCCACATTCACAATAATAAAATACTAGTATTTACAAAATGTAACACTCGACATAATATAAAATAAAATAAAAAATATTATTATCAATATTTATCAAATCATTAAAATATTATCAAATTAAAATAAAATAAAGAACCTTCTAAGTTCTAAGTCTAATTGTAAAATAAAGTTTTAAACAAGAATCATCAAATGTCAAAATGTAAATAAAAATAATCATTATAATATATATAGTAGTAATCAGAAAATACTTATATAACAACTAATATAGACAGTACTGGAGCAGATCAATCCCAAGCTGTTTTGTCTTCAAGATACTCTTTTACAGTATAAAAAGCCTTCTGACAAAGTTTCCGCTTTACAAATGATTTAAACTTATTCAGGCTAAGTTCTTGAATGTGACTGGGAAGTTTATTATAAAAGTGTATACATTGGCATCGAAATGAGCCTCCTATTTTTTTGAGCCTGGTTGCAGGAACTACAAATTTGTGTTTGTTCCTAGTATTTACACTATGGATATCACTATATTTTTTAAACATGTTTTTGTTTTTATGAACATACAAAATATTGTCATAGATATACTGAGAAGGTACAGTCAAAATATTAATATTTTTAAATTTATCTCTGAGCGAGTATCTGGGACTCAATTTATAAATTGCACGAATAGCCCTTTTCTGCAAAACAAAAATTGACTGGATATCGGCGGCATTTCCCCACAATAAAATGCCGTATGACATAACACTATGAAAATAGCTGAAATAAACTAAACGGGCTGTTTCTAAGTCAGTTAAATTTCGAATTTTTCTAACAGCATATGCTGCAGAGCTAAGTTTTTTAGATAATTTATCAATATGTGGGCCCCACTGAAGCTTAGAATCTAGAGTTATGCCCAAAAACACTGTAGTGTCTTCAGGTCTCAACTCTTTACCCTTTATTTGTACACTAGTTTCCACTTGTCTAACATGTGGCATCGTAAATTTAATACATTTAGTTTTTTTTTCATTAAGGAGAAGGTTATTGACATTAAACCAGTGTACTATTTTAGAAAGAGCTATATTTATATCGTCAGTATCTGATTGCTGACGTTTGAGCTTAAACAAAAGGGAAGTATCGTCTGCAAACAACACTATATCATGGTTATCCTTTATCAGGTAAGGTAAATCATTTATATAAATTAGAAATAAAAATGGTCCAAGAATTGAGCCCTGGGGGACACCCATTGTTACTATAGACCCGGGTGATCTTTTCCCATTCACGTCAACTCTCTGAATCCTATCACTTAGATAAGAAGTAAGAAGATCCAAAGAGGAGTTCCGAATTCCGTAATAGCGGAGCTTCCTGACTAAAGTTTCATGGAGAACACAATCGAACGCCTTGGACAAATCACAAAAAATGCCCAGAGCATCGCATTTGTCTTCCCATGCATTATAGACATGTCCCAAAAGTTCAACGCCGGCGTCGGCTGTTGAACGACCCCTTGTAAAACCGAATTGCTTAGTATGTAATAATTTATGTCTATTAAAAAATCTTTGTAATTGATCTAAAATAAGTTTCTCAAATATTTTACTAAAAGTGGGTAGCACTGAAATGGGTCTATAATTAGTAGGGTCAGTTGTACTACCCGTTTTAAACAATGGTATTATTTTACTATACTTCATTAAGTCAGGAAACTCACCACAATCAATACAACTGTTAAAAATAAGTGCTAGACTAGGAGCTACTATGTTGATAATCGATTTTACAACATCCACAGAATTTCCCCATAAATCTGTAGTCTTTTTTACATTTAAAGTGTTAAAGGTTTTAATTATATCTAAATAAGTCACATGTTCGAAATTAAAATTGAAGTCGCAAACTTTCACATTTTCTTTAAGCAGAGACTCTGCAGCAGAGGGTGATGAGTTAAGAGATTTTGTAGTTAATATGGGGATCTCCGAAAAGAAGTTTTCAAAAGCCGCGGCAACCTGAGTGTCCGATTTAATCACATTGTCATCAATTACAAGGCTTAAGTCACTACAAGGTCTTGTGGACCTTCCAGTCTCATTATTTATAATATTCCAAGTCGTTTTAATGATATTATTACTATTTTTAATTTTAGAACTCAAATAACGCGACTTTGCAACAGAGCATACTTTTTTAAATAATTTGGAATAATTTCTAACATATAAACTAAATTCATCAGTGTTAACATAAATCTTTTCATCATACAACTCATAAAGCCGAGTTCTACTTTTATGAATACCAATGGTAGCCCATTCACTAAAAGATACGTTACTATTGACGGAAATGGTCTTAGGTATAAAGGTGGAATCAAAATGCTCACAGTAGCCATTAAAAAAACTTTCATATTGATGATTGATATCATCTAAAGTTGACAACGTTGGTAAATTATCAATGAGTTTAGTTTTAAAAGTTTCTAAACGACTCACAGTTTTAGGGTTAACAGTGATATTCTTTTTAGCTACTTTGGTCTTTGGGTTTTCAAAAGTAATTAATTGCCCGCAATGATCAGAATCAAGTAAATTTATTATCTGTTTGTGTCTAGGGATAACATCTGTATAAATATTATCAATGCAAGTGGCGCTAGTAGGGGTTATTCTCGTGGGCTCCAAAAACAAATTAATAAGATTGTAGGACTGAAATAAACTTATAATTTTACTACATGTAGCTGAGTTTTCTAATAAATTAATATTAAAATCACCACAGGCGATTATGTATTTGTTTGATTTAGAAATCTTATGAAACACTTCATCCATGACCTTTTCAAAGCAGTCATACAATCCAGAAGGGGGTTTGTACACACTTAATATAACAAACTGCTCCAACTCAATACAGGCTATTTCAATTGACCGCTCGACAGATAGACTCACAATATCTTTCCGTTCTTTATATTTTAGGTGGTTATTTACTAAGATCAATGAGCCACCACGAATGGCATCAATTCTGCTAAACGAACTACCAACCTGGTGATTGCTAAAATTGAACATGTACTGGTGGCAAACTGTTAATTGACTGTTAATTGGTTATAATTAACCAGAGAATACAGGTGTGCTCAGCGTAATTTTTTATATGGTATATTACACCTCAATCTACATTATTACATTTTATTTATTTTAATCGGACCAAAGCAGCGTTAGATAAAAAATAAAAATGTTATTTTTGGTCATTGCGGCTTTAGGGAAAATAGTGTAGTTTTGTAAACTGAGGAAAGGATTTATACATTTTGACCTAATACATGATTGATTTTGCACCCTAGTGCGACGTACGGAAATTAGTTTTTCACGATTTTTGGCTGTTGTACTTCGGGGGAAATTAGTGTAGTTTTGAAAATCATCACAATCATATTCATTTGGTTTCCTTTATATTTGCACCCTATAAAAAATTAGAATTTTTATAGGGAACATTCATTTTTCTAGTATTGTAGTAATTGTCAAAGAGCTACTACGCCATGGAAGTGACAAGCGCGCGACACGGAATAATAAAGTGACAAGAAGAGATAAGCGTCGTCATCACGTATGCGCGTTGTGGGATGTGTTGACGAGTACTCACTGATTGTGAATGCTCTGTTAGTAAGTTTTAGTAAAGAAACCTAAAGTTTCTTTTTATAATACAAAAAAGAAAAAAAGGTGTCAGTGTCTTCCAAGCATGTCCTTTATTTATTTCAAATACTTAAATTATTATACTTATTATTATACTTATATAATTATACTTATATTTCGATTGCCTTTGGAGCTATGTGGGAGCTATAGATCGTATGACTGTGCTGATTATTCTACGTCATCAAGTAAGGTAGAAATAAAACATTTTACTTTATAGAAAAAAATGTGGAGTAAAATCTCAATAAAATATATGAAAATTACTGTCGGCTCCATCTCCACTGCTTCAAGAGTCAGATCGACAGAGAAGATAAGATACGCAATACATGGACAGGATGGGAAGAAGGGGGCATTGTAACGGTGCGTCAGAAGATCTGGCGAATGCGCCGCTCGCAAGCCATTCGCGAGCGGCGCACTGCGAACTGCGCGCGTGCATTTCATGTTCGTACGAAAATACACAAAATAACTCTAGGGTTTATTAACTACTAGGTAAACCCGAGGTTTCACCCGCGTTTTTAATTACTGCCGCTCAGAAAGTCGATGTCTGTTTATTGGGTTTTATAATGCAATTATCGAAGCAATCCATGTATTTACGAAAAAGTATCTGTTTTTTTATGAAATAACACCTAATTACTTTTACCACTCTAGGGTAGAGCAAGAAGGTGTGTCAGACTTGTGTGGACCAGGACCAAGGGTTTCCTTTTCAGGAATACCCCGCGGCCCTAACGGGCATCGGCCTTGCTAGGCCCCTACTGTTTTGCAGACATCCCTTTGAGGCATGCGTCCGAAATCTTCACGCGCATTTGATGACTCTGGCTTGGTCCTTAAGTGACTAGCGGACGGTGTGATACCCATAGTTCGCTGTCCGCGACACTGTGCTACTGTGGCCAGAAATTGTCCAGCGACTCTTAAATTCCGGGGCGTCTCCTGGCAGCTGCTAAAGTCTAATGTCCGGTTGCGGCCATCTTCTATGCCAGTATTACTGCTTTCAGGCTGAGGTGACCGCATCCCATTTTCTCTGGCCCCGGACCATGGCCTGAACCAGGGCATGGCGTGCGAGATCGCCGCCGCCGAATGCTTTCACAAGGACACGACGGTGTTCCACCCAAGCGCGGCACACAGTCCGCACAATGGTTACATTAATGGTTCATGGCTGCATGGTTACCTGGGCGTTTCTTCTTGCCAAATTCGAAACAGTTACCTCCCGAAACACCTATAACCGTCGAAGACCTGTGTCAAGTGGAAAACGTGAACGCCCGACGCCTCTGTAGCCAGGTTTCAGACTCCTCACAAAACCGTGACAGTAAGTGCATTCTGCCGAGGTTGTGGTACCCAGCGTACTCAGGGCTAGGTTGCGACAGTCAATGTCCCTATATTGACATGAGATTCTTCAGGAGCTCTGTCCACAGTGCACGATTTGTCCCGAAGTTACAACCCCACGCACCATTTCGCACGTAACGACTATACCACAGATCCAGAAACAGCTAGCGGCAGGTCATCCTGGATAACTACGTCATGTTCATCACGCAGAATGCCAGAAACTTGGTCTATGAGCTACACTTCGCTAAATACATTGGGCAACTCAACAATGAGAAGCGCAGTGAATTATTTCAAGCGTACGAGTCGGTCACGGTAGAACTCTACAAATTGCCTTGTGTTACCCGTAATGGAATAAACAACAGAGAATTTGTTGTATCAAATCCCGATCCATCTAAAACTATTTTAATGCTAATGGCATCACCAACCACCGTGATGAGATCGTCACTTTCCTCGACCATCAGCAAGATATCCTCCTGGAGACAATTACAACAACAACAAAACAAGACATCATCCAGGAAACATTCCTCAAATCCCACCGCAAAGATCTTAAAATTGCCAACTATCGCGTAACTCACGATGATAGGACTCACTGTCACGGTGGTGGCATCCTCCTTTACTACAGAAAGGAACTGTACTGTATTATTCTAGCTCCACCCGCACCACTATCTCTCCATGAATACTTGGCTTGTCGAGTAGGCATGACTGGTCTTCAGTCGATCACTGTCATCTCCGCCTACTACCCGCCATCCTCTTTCTCGCCTCATATGCCAGACAATTCGCTCTCACCAGCGGACTCACTGCTCTCATTGGCTTGAGTGACTCCGTTATATTAGCGGCCTAACAGCAAGACGACCAATCCTAGAGGAAGGAATAAAGCTTGACTGTGCTGCGTTCCGCTCGCTGGGACAAGACGCTCAGTCATACATACCCATATCACTTTCTGGCAACTTCATAATTGTAAGGTTACGTTCTATTGAAAAGTCCTCTGTACTTACCTCCCCGCCCCGATAAGAGTGTCGCTTTCAAAGCTTCTTTTTTTACCCTAGTCCTCGAGTACATCCAAAGGATGAACCCTAGTTTTTATTACAATTTAGCCTTATACTCGTATTTAGACTAATAAGTTCCGGCCAATTCAGGGAGCCAATTCTACCCGGCTCCATCTACCCGGGGTGTGACCGTGTCGATTACCGACCACTTTGATCTTCTTGGGGTAACGCTGTCATCTACTCTCAATTTCGGCTCCTACATCGAGGCAAAAGCTCAAATTGCAGCCAAAAAATTGGGGATCTTAGCAAAGGTGAGACAGTATTTCACGCTGGAACAGCTGCTCAATCTCTATCAAGCGCAAGTTCGATAGTGTATGGAATACTGCTCTCATCTTTGGAATGGGTCTCCCAAATACCAGCTTGATGCACTAGAGTCGATTGAGAAGCAATCCAAGAACACACACAAGGCAATGATACACTTGTCAAGTCAAAATTCCAAAGGCATCATCGTCATCAAGAGCATCGATGTCGAGTTGCTAGCCTGTCGGTTTTCTATCGTTTACATTTTGGAGACTGTATTGTGTATTGCAATTGTACAATTTACTTAAATCCGCCAAGTCGGCGCCGGCGTTGCGCTACTGGTACATGGTGGCCATCCCACCCATACGTACAAAGCGTTTTAGGAACACATGCGTACATCTAAGGATTGGAATTCCCTGCCGGAGTCTGTGTTCCCTGATACCTACAAATTAGGGGTCTTTAAGCCAAGAGTGAATGGTTGCTTCTAGGCAAGCGTGCTCAATTGTCGGCCACATCTTCGCTTTCCATCAGGTAAGGTAGTGGTCAAACGCTAGCCTATCCATAATAAAAAAAAAGAATTAGTAAGTAATTTAATAATATCCTAAACTAATAAATTGTCTTTACTAAGAATGTGTCCAATAACACTTTCAACGACTCTGAAAAAGCGGAATGAGTAGCCGACAGCCTTGAATCCCAATGCTCGCCCAGCTCTCAATTAGTAGACTTAGCCCACATCGACATGATGGACGCTGAAGTAGAACGTACTCGCTGTCCGACCGTCCGGCAACTGTCCGGACCGAGCCCAAGACGACGACGGCGCGCACTGTTCCCGTGCGCCTCAAGGAGTTGTCAGCAACAGGAGGGGCCCAGCTGGGTCGAAGCCTACTGGGGCCAGGGTTATCCGAAAGGAAACTCGAGCCCCGGTATGAGGAGGCTAGAAGGAACGGCCAACCCGTTTTTAGTCAGTAAGAGTCTGACACTATCTCCCGCTCCACCCAAGAGCGGAGGCTGTCATAAGATGATTTTAGCCTACCGTAAAAAAAAAAGTATAACGTAGAAAATAGTCGCTTAGTTTGTTAGATAATTAAGAATATCCTGGCTCTGAACACTCAAATTTTGTTTCATTTTCTGTAATAATCGTCAAGTACCTATTGAGTATTTTTTGGACACAAAGAAATAAATTATTTATCACTGAAAAAGAATATAGATTATATTGATATATTTAAAAATATCGATATATCGACAGTCCGTTAATTTAAAAAATATCAACAGTCCTAAGCGCATACAATTTGCACGCTAACTTGCTGAGCCCCGCCGCCGCCCGCGCCGCTGTTTCGACCCCGCGTTCGCCCTGCGAACGTCACGTGGCGCAGTATGTATCCACGTTAAATCTACATAAACTTCCAGTTATATATTTCTTATTTTTATTAAGTGCAAATGTAGAATATTTAGAATACATTATATATAAAAAAATCCATGACTACACTAATTTGCCCCGAAGTACAATTTACAAATATTTTAAAATACTGGTTTCCCTGGGGTGCAAAAGGGTGCAATTATAACTGGGTGTTTATGATGCTTTAAAAAGCTTATTATGAGTTTGCACCAACAGGCAAAATTTCCCTTGAGCCGCAAATTAAAAATAATGATTTATTAGTGTTTCATACACCTCACACTTTTTTCGCGAAAAGTAATTATACACCAAAGGTGTATCTACAGATATCTAAACTTACCACAACTAGTTACTAATGAAATTTCAAAATTTTGGGACTTTAATGTTAATACCTAATATTAAACGATGTTCCGTACACAACAGGAACGGTGCAAACTCAGAGATGACTTATATTCATGTCTTCTAATGATTCCACAAAAAATTACAACTACACGAATTAAGTCCAATCTTTTTGCTAATTTGACTAGACTAATAGAAATGCCATCACACACGATTATCACAACTGCAATAAAATAATGTTTAAAATCCAAATCACAAACACCGGAACGGATAATTATGCTATGCGACTGCATCGTAAGATTATTGGTCATCCACTAATGCAAAATTATATTTATTTGTTTACCTAAATTTGACTTTCGGCGCGTACAAAGACGCCGCCAGTACCGCCAAAGAGAGTAGCCGAACGGACGACGACAACATTGCCATCTCTCTCACATTAAACACGCAGGCGGCGCGTGCGACTGGGACAAAACTATTTTATCGTGTTCAATAACATTTGAGCTTCTCAAAGGAATTTTTTTAGGGATCTGTGAACCGTTTTTTAAAATTATCAATAACAATTCTCGTTTCTTATGGACTCCTAGTACTTTCGCATGTTTTTCATTTATTTTAAAATGATAAATTAAGACTAAACTGTGCTACTACTGGTAATGTTTTTGTAAAAAAGGCAAAAAGTTACGCAAACACCTAATTGTGCGCAAACGTATAGTTTTTTTAGAAATAAACGCGAAAGATTTGTTGATTTGATTATAAACTCGGGGTAAAATTAAACTCACACGCATTCACGCGGTGTCGTGAATGCGCACACTACATCTAAATAATTAATTTCTTGTTAACGAAGTACATATCCTATAATATATCCTTACGTAAGAAAATTCATCTCGACCCTGCAAAAAGTGACAACTTATTGAAGTCCTCTAATTAAATTAAATTCAAGAACGAAACCCACTGGGAGTTTATTTGTACCAGGAGGCACATAAGTTGCTTAGAAATGATATTTGGGTTCATTTTAACAGATATGAAATCCTTTTTCACAGCGTCTAACGCCGAGTACAACGTTCGTTTTGACTTCGTTTAAATTTTTCGTAAATTAAGTATTTGTTACTATCCTATCTACGTAAAACAATAAAAAAGTATGTAGATATTTCTTATTGTTTCACGTAAATACCAGATAGGTCCCTAATTATTCCATATCCTTACGAATACCCTTATCTAATTAGTCTCCTCTAAAAGCGGCGTGAGTCGCACGAAAAATTATATGCGCTGCGCGCTAACGAACACGGCCCTACGCGGCGCGCAGGTTTTTCGATGGCCAAAGCACGCACTCGCTCTAGTTTTTGGCTTGGTTTGTTGTACACAAACATAATCTTAGTCTCTGTAGGAAAAACTTATTTCTTCTTAAAACTATTTTTCTTAAAAAAAATGTTAGAAAAAATAAACATGCGGAACCCTTTATCCACTGTTTGAAGAAATACCAGGAGTAAGAGGTTTGTTTTTAGTCATAAACAGTTCAATGACACCGATCAGCTGAATTTTTGCTAGTGATGTATTGGTTTCAGTTTGAAATGTTCGGTTTCTGGTATCATATGTATGGAATAAATCACAACTTTCTACCATGTAAACATAAGGTTAGAAAACCCTTTCCGTATCGTTTGTTATCTTATCAAGAGGCCGTGCACTTGGTATGTATACCCCCTTTTTGGTACACGTTGTATACCTCTCATCTCTAGACTCGACGCTCCGCTATAGAGTGACCATAAAAAGTTTGACATTCTATGTGCGCCGACACATTATTTTTTGTCAAAAATGTGTAGCATTATCCATCAAAAACTGAGACCATGCTGTTTAATTAAGGCGACTTCACTGAATGTCTTACAACAGTTTAATGCTCTAAGCTGAAAGTTCACATGTAAATCACAATATTTGACTAAGAGCCCGGTTAACAAGAAGTGCATGTTTCAGCATATTACACGAGCTTATAATCAGCAGAAGATAATAAGTAATATATAATCTTTAAGACGACACACTGACCCATTGTTCAAATACTTACATAGGAGAATTCATTTTATTTGACTAGGAATTGAGATTGGAAGTGGATGGAAAGCCTTCCGAAAATTATGCTATTTAAAAACTGATTAATATCAAGCTATAATTAGACGCAAATGTACGGTTTTGTTTTGAATAAAAGGAAAAGTCGGTAAAAGGAAAATCGAGGGCAAAAGATCTCGTGGACGCTCTCCAACACGGTGGACAGACCTCATGAAAACCGTAACAAACTGCAGCGTAAATGAAGGTTCCCAAACCGCCAAATACAGAGCTGCATGGCGTCGAATCGCGATAGAGGCGATGGTCCGGGACTGGACCGAGACCTCAAGATGATGATGAGATGTCAAGAGTGTACAACTGACAAGAGTTATGAATAAAACATAGGTTTTCAAATAGTATTTATTTATTGATTATCTTCATTTTCAATGTCTTCTCTAATTAAAATACTGTCGAGAAACTGAGCAGGTGGAGATATATTATTTTGATGCCGAGCCCATCCATCTAGGTACATAAAATTCATTCAAGCAGTGACGTGCCTTTTTCATATAACTGCATGCCACCGATTTATTCATGCTCATTAATGATGCAATACGTCTAATTGGCTCCCCAGTTCTTATTTTCATTAAGTATGATCCTAAAGCTGTTTTAGGTTTTTTACACATATTTGACAATTCACTTGTTATACAGCTCAGTAGTGCTAAAAAGTTTAACACAGTCAAGCCTGTCCAATAACGACACATATGGGTGTTCATATTTTCAACATTTTCAAAATCAATAATTTGTACTGTTTTTTTTTCATTTCTACAATATGAGTCTGGGTAATTGCGTTGTAAACTCATATTCATTCAACAGTTCCCAATTATATACACTTGCATGTTCTTCACATACTCGGGCATTAGGTGAGACATATAATTTGTAGTCAATTAATATTTGTTTTTTAAGGTAAATGGGAACTCTTAGACATTCCGAGTTTGTACAATCAGGAACAAAACAATGGTTAGATGAATTCGGAGTTCGACTGTAACCTTCTAGTTCAACAAATATATTCTCATTTTGAACTATGTCCATATCAATTTCCGAACTGAATGTACTTACAGGTTCAGCGACAGAGCTAGACCTACTTTCTACATTGTCACTTGTCTCTTGGGACTCTCTTGGTGGTTCCATCACTTGTTGAATATTGCTATGCGCTCTTTGCCAACATGCATTGCATGCTCGACCGTTCGGTGGAATCTGAAATTGAGTTTTCAATTAATGTGTGTTCCGATAAACAGAGATACAAATCAAGTGTATATATTTAATATGCATATTTACCTGTCGGGGGCTAATGATGCCAGCTACATAAGACCACTCAGGATGACCATCCATTAACGGACGAGAACGTCTGCCTGTTCTTCTTGAAATTGGTATGCCACACCAAACACAAACTGATTGATGACCTAGCTGTCGACCACCAATATTATGCTCATTTCTGTTGTTCATTTCTGTGAGTATAAGGTTCATGCATTCTTGGCAAATGCGATCTCCATCTGTTACCTATAAACAAACTAATATGTTAAGAACACTATCATTTTTATGCATGTTCTTTGAGCAAAGTAGTGATGTTTTATCTTTTTCAACATAAATCCCTAATAAAGTAGGTAAGTTAAAAATACATTACCTCCAGAGTAGTCCATTCTTCAAGTATTGAGACTATCTCAGGGCTCATGCTTAAAGCATCATAGTCATACTGCTGATTAGCATGTATAGCTATGTTACAATTCATGCAGAGAGCCATTATACTGTAACAATAAATAAAAACAGAAATTGAAATTAATGATTGAAAACTGTAAGAGCACATAATAGAGGAAAACGCGAAATTAAATCACTTATTGAATAAAGAAATGAATGAATAATTAACAGTACTTACATTTGGGGTAATCCGAAAGCCGAAGTCCTAATCACGTGCAATATCAAATAACCGGTAAGAAAAAGCAAAGTCGTCAGAGTTATAGGTTCATAAATAATCATGTGCAAAGTAGAGATGAGGCGTATATACTGGTAGAGGTATATATACCAAGTATGTGCTTCCCAGTACACAGACCGGGTATGGACCGAAATACTGGGTAAATACCTTGAAGGTATGACGTCAGACGCATAGTTCGATACGAACCGCTACCACAAGGTAGCGCCCAGTTTGTGCGGTATCGGTAGTTCGGTACACCGAAGCCACCCGAAGCTACCCGACAGGTTACGAAGGGACCAGAAACGTCATTCGTGCTTTATGAACATTAGGATGATTAATTTAGTTAGAAAAAATGGGTACTTATTTTTACGTGCTTAAGGAACATAATTGCATAATTAATTTTTTTGTACGACTGAGACGTGAAAGAGTTCCCTAGTTTGTTTATGTTAGGAAATATTATTACGTGTTTGAATGTTTACGTTGTCTAGTGTAGGTACTGTAGGTACGTACTTAGGTCGACAATGTTTTGATTTTTTGCGTAAGTTGTATCTCATAATGCATAATTACATATACTTGAAACGTCGTACCTACATTATAATGGATGCATACCATACTTATCGCATACGTTTACTTATCGAAATCCTACCACACCCAAATACTTAGAAGTATTTTGATACCTAGTATTTGTACCAGGTATTTAGTGATACCCATACCTTAAAGGCCGGGTATGGAGAATGACAGGTATATCTCATCTCTAGTGCAAAGTAGAAGAATCCGTTGTGAAAAAGCCAAGTCAGTCAAAATCGGAAAAATCAGCAAAGCACAAATATAACAATAAAGCACGAGAGAACCAATGGAGCGAACGAACGATACTGTGACAGTCATGAGTCAGTCTGACAGATCAGACGAATGACGCGTTAGGCCAATAGGGGTGCGATCTAAAATCAATTAATCGAAGAAACGATTTTTGGAGCCAGAAAAATCGATTTATTCTAGAAAATCAACATTTGATTTTGTCTGTTAGAACTTTATGCTGTATTATATGTAATGAAATGACATTTCATAACGCGCGTTGAAGTTGTCAATGGAATTTATGTTCTGTGGAACGGGGTGACGTGTGATTGAATGACAGATGATGTTTAGATTATTTTGCATATTTTATTGTTAAAAATTCTATTGTAAAAGGATAAAATAAAGGGATATAATTGAGGAGGCGATACTAGTAAACTTTAAATGTCGTTTCTTTGATTTTCAGGTAAGTTATAGGTGTAATGGTCATAGTTAAACGTTGTAATATAGTAAAGACGTATTAAATAAACAAATCTTTGATTTTCAGAGAAACAATTTGTGGTTTATTTGGAAAATCCTCAATAACATACCTTATAAAACGACATTTTCGTCAACTAGAAAAAGATGGACCGGTTACAATTTGAGTTCACGATGATAACCTCAAATGATGGCAAATCTAACATATTGGCCATAACCTCAATAACTACAGAGGAAGGAAAATGTTATATTTTACCTGATGAACAGAAGCCAGTGATTCATCATACATATATTATCAAAATGAACAGTTTCACAAAAATAAAAAATAGCATAAAGAAAAGGCATCAATGCAGAAAAATATGGATAAAAATGGATGAAGATCTTAAGAAAACATATATGGATGAGGAAGGTAATATGCAATTTTTAGATCAATATTTAGAAGAAATGAACACAAAACAACCAATAGACAAAAACGACAATTTGCAAAATATCTTGGAAAAATTAATAGAAACAACTACAAAGAAAGAAAAACAACATAACCTAAAACATATTTCAGAGAAATTTATTATTGAAAAATTCACAAGCAAGAACCCTAACGCAATGCAGTGGATTGAGAATTTTGAAAAAGAGTGTGAGCGCTTTAATATATCAGAAGATGAAACAAAAATAGATATATTGAAGTTATTTTTAGAAAAATCTTGTTTGGATTGGTATAGCTCGATGGCCATAAAACTTACAATAAAGGCTGAATGGAAAGAATGGAAACACAAATTTCAAGAAACCTTTAAAAACAGAGGATGGGACATAGTCACATATGCTCTAGCATTCAGGTATAAAGAAGGACTACTAATTGATTATGCTATAAAAAAAGAGAGGCTTATACTAGATATAAACAAATCGATAGACTCCAAAACAATGATAGATCTTATTGCAACGGGTTTACCAGGTTTTATCTTAAATAAGTTAAACAGGGATGAACTCAATGATACTACTGATTTGTTCAATGAGATAAGAAAATATGAAGGTATGATGTACAAGAAAAACTCAACCACAATAAAGAGTGGTACATCCCTTAATAAAAATAAATATAAGGAGAAGAAGCCATGTAAGACTTGTGAATCTTTGGAAAAAGGAATTCGATATCATCCGGAGGAGACATGCTGGTTCAAGAAAAATAAGAATGAATCTGAAAAGGTTTTTAAACCCAAAAATGTAAACAACAACTCCATTATTGAAGTAGATATAAATACTGAGAAAAAAAACGAGTAAGTACACCATTAATCAAAATCAAGCTCTTATTAGAAAATAAACTAGAAGTGAGCGGCATTTATGATTCAGGTTCACAGATTTCTTTAATAAATTCAAAGCTGATTAAAGTGAAAGAAAAAAAGGACAATGTGAATATAGCATATATGAAAACGGTTAATGGTGTGAAAAAAACAGATGGCTGTATTACAATAAAAATAAAAATATTCGATTTAGAAGAAGAGATGGAAGTATATATAGTGGATAATGAAGATTTCGAAGATTTCATAATCGGATTAGATATGATAAAGAAATTCAAACTAACCCAAAATGAGGACTTGCAGATAGAACAAAAGAAAACAAAAAATAAAATAGATGAAATGTCTAAAGATAACAGATATGAAGAAAAGAATAAAAAAACATTTGCAATAAATTTTAATGAACACATACAAACAGAAGAATTCGTAAGTATCACAGACCATTTAGATAATAAAAAAAAAATTGAGATAGAGAAAATTATAAAGCAATATAAAACAATTTTTGCTAAAGACAAGTATGATATAGGATCAGTTAGAGATTATGAAGCCCACATAGATTTACAAGTAAATAGATACTGTAGTAAAAGACCATACAGATGTACAATAGAGGATAAATTAGAAATTGAAGAGCAAATATCCAAGCTACTAAAGAATAATTTAATAGAAGAATCCTACAGTCCTTTCGCTGCTCCAGTGACATTGGCATTTAAAAAAGGAGAAAATAAAAAGTCCCGCTTATGTGTAGATTTCAGGGAACTAAACAAAATTGTTGTTCCACAAGCTCAATCTTTCCCATTAATAGATGATTTGATTATCAAAACTAGAAACTGTAAGTATTTTACTACATTGGATATAAACTCAGCATTTTGGGCAATACCGCTACGGGTGGAAGATAGAAATAAAACAGGATTCGTCACACAAGATGGCCATTACCAGTGGACCTGCCTTCCATTTGGCTTGAAAACATCACCAGCAATTTTCCAGAGAATTTTAAGCAATATTCTAAGAAAGCACAAGCTCACAGGATACTCCGTTAACTATATCGATGATATTTTGATATATTCGACCACCTTTGAAGAACATATAAGACACATAAGAAATGTATTAGAGGCAATAATACAAGAAGGCTTTAGATTGAAGCTTCAAAAATGTACCTTTGCTTCAGACTCAGTAAAGTACCTCGGCCATGTAATTCAGAACAATTCAGTAAGACCACTTAAAGACAATTTGATCTCGATAAGACATTTTCCAACTCCTAAGACACAAAAAAACATTAGACAATTTTTGGGAAAAATCAACTTTTACCATGAATACATACCAAGAAGCGCAATTATTTTAGACCCATTACATAATTTATTAAGAAAAAATGAAAAGTTTGTGTGGTCAGAGAAGTGTGAAGAATCATTTAATCAAATAAAAAAATATTTATGTTCCCAACCCGTGTTGGAAATATTCGACAAAGACTTACCAATAAAAATCTTTACAGATGCATCTTTAGAAGGTATCGGGGCAATATTAAAACAAACACAACTAGACGGTAAAGACAAACCGGTGGCATATTTTTCAAAAAAGCTAAATGAAACTCAAAAACGAAAAAAGGTTATATATTTGGAATGTTTTGCTATGAAAGAAGCAGTTAAATATTGGCAACACTGGCTAATTGGAAAAAAAATCACTATTTACTCAGACCACAAACCTCTAGAGAACATGAATATTAAATGCAGAACAGATGAAGAATTGGGTGACCTCACATATTACCTATCTCAATATGACTTTACTGTCAAATATATACCTGGTAAAGAAAATGTAGAAGCAGACTGTTTGAGCAGAAACCCTGTATTAGAATCAGAAGATAACCAAGAGGAACTATTGAAAATAGTTAATTTAATACAAATAAAATATATAGTTGAAGACCAAGAAAAAAATGAAATAATAAAAGAAAAGAAACAAAATTTACTACACAAAAATAATATCTATTATAAAAAAATAAAGAAACAGGAAAAGATTATACTTTCAGAAGAGTTTAGTAAAAAATTTATAAAAAAGGTGCATGAAGATTTATGCCATGTTGGAATCAGACAATTACAGAAAAAAATAAGTCCAATATATACAGCTAAAAACCTAACAAAAAATATCATAAATATTTGTAAAACATGCGAAACATGCATAAAAAATAAATCAAGATGTCAAGGGAAATTTGGATTAATGTCACAACTAGGACCAGCAACAAAACCATTTGAGATAATGTCAATGGATACTATAGGTGGCTTTGGAGGATCTAGGTCAACAAAAAAATACTTACACCTTTTAGTAGACCACTACACAAGATATGCGTTTATTGCGACTTCCAAAACACAGAATGCGAGTGACTTTATAAAACTAATTAAGAAAGTACTAGAGACAGATGAGATAGGAATAATTCTAACAGACCAATATCCTGGCATCAATTCAAAAGAATTTAAACAATATTTACAGGAGAATAATATTAAACTAATTTTTACAGCTGTAAATACACCATTTTCGAACGGCTTGAACGAACGATTGAACCAAACAATAGTAAATAAAATTAGATGTAAAATAAATGAGAAAAACAACAAGAAAACATGGACAACAATAGCAAGAGAAAGTATACAGAAATATAATGAAACAGATCACTCTGTTACAGGATTTGCACCAAAATATTTACTGGATGGTACAAATGTCAGTATTTTACCAAATGAAATTAAGACAATAGAAAAGGAAGACAAGTGGATGGCTGATAGAAAATTAGCATTAGAGAATACAATAAAATCCCATAAGTACAACAAGAAAATATTTGATAGAAATAGGAAGATGCAAGAGTTCGAGATAGGAGACAGTGTATATGTCGAAAATGGAAATAGACTAAATAGAAAAAAATTAGACGAATTAAAAATAGGCCCATTCAAGATAATAGAAAAAATATCAAACTCCATTTATAAGATTGACACTGGCAACAGAAAAACAGAATCAACTTTATTCCATATAACAAAATTACAACCTGTCACAGCAGTAGATGAAGTAGAAGAAAACGAATATAAAGATAACTTGTAGGTGCATTGTGTAGATTATAGCCTATTGCTAGAAAATGGCCTGCACGCACTGCCCTGTGCTTTAATTATTTACAATTTCTGCTCTTAGGGGGGGAGATGTAATGAAATGACATTTCATAACGCGCGTTGAAGTTGTCAATGGAATTTATGTTCTGTGGAACGGGGTGACGTGTGATTGAATGACAGATGATGTTTAGATTATTTTGCATATTTTATTGTTAAAAATTCTATTGTAAAAGGATAAAATAAAGGGATATAATTGAGGAGGCGATACTAGTAAACTTTAAATGTCGTTTCTTTGATTTTCAGGTAAGTTATAGGTGTAATGGTCATAGTTAAACGTTGTAATATAGTAAAGACGTATTAAATAAACAAATCTTTGATTTTCAGAGAAACAATTTGTGGTTTATTTGGAAAATCCTCAATAACATACCTTATATATATATTTTCTAATTCAAATTACATGTAGAAAATAAATGTCTTCTTTTATACGTGATACTTTCATGGGGCAATAAAATAATTGTTATTATCGAACTCTCAAATCACATGAATTTCAATCCGAGTTAACTTGAAGCTTGTCCTAAGTTAGCACATCTTTAACGCTACAGATGAATGTCAAATACATTGCGAGTCGAATATGACATTGTTACAGAGTGACGGAGCCTTTTTTAAGGGCTGCCAACGATGAATAAAATATGAATACTATCAATTATTATTTTATGATTTTTCGCGTAAATGGAGGGGTTTAAAAATATTATTTCTGTAGTTCCAAGTTTCATATTTTTGTCGTATTTATTTGAGTACACTTTGATGCTGGTTAGATATTTCTCACAATAAAAAACCAACGTCCATACAAAAAGCGGACATCTCCTTTCTTTATTGTTTGTGTCTAGTCAAATAATAACAACTTTCTTACGTTGTAATAAGACCTAATTTATGAAAGCAATAAGAATATGATTTGTATAAGTTAAGTTTGTAATTCGTAGCTTCGTAGCCAATCATATTAGGGTGAATTTTCCGGGAACAAAAATTACGTGGCATCAATGAAATCGGTACTTTAAGACATAGTTATAATTTTACAATATTTTTTTCTGGTTAGGTGAAATAGTGACCTATGTGTAGCATTAAATATTCGTTAAATAGGATTAATAGAGGCTCCAAAAAAAAAAATTAAACCTCAAAATCTTTCATTACCGTGTTTGTCCACATATCACCTTGATGTGTATTAGACGCCATTGACAAAAATCTGTTGGTTATTTATATTAAAACCCAGGTTTATTAGATACGTGAATAGTTAAAGTATTGTTACGGAATACATTTATTCATATATTTAAACAATACAACGAATGGTTAATAAAAAGGCACTTGTCCTAGAACTACCTTTAATCGCCGTGTCCTAAATATATTTAAGAATATTTTTTTATCTAAGCACTTTCGTCCCCCACCTTTGTGCGCTAAGCGTTGCATAATAGTGTCGCTTGGTGCTCGACGTGAAAGGACGTGCGTACGTGCCTGCATTTTCGCGCCAAAAATGTTAGTATTCGATTTTTATATAACTGGACATTTTTTTCTTTCATTGCCGTGGATAGGTCTAACTTCTATTCAAATAAGTTTGTCCTCTTGATTAAGCGTTTGATAGAAAGCCATTTATCTTATGTTTATTTGTGATGTGTTAATTACTGTGAATTATTAATAGATTTTCGGTTACTTGATGTTTTTGCCTTAATTTTCATTGCCGTGTTTTCATTGCCGTAGTTTCCGTGACCAAAATTTGCTATGGAAATGAAAAAAAAAACATGGCAATGAAACAAAATTTCATTGCCATGCCTTTTAAAACAATTTAGTTTCATTGCCATGACCAGTTGTTTCATTTCCGTGACTTATGTTTTCATCGCCACGGCATGATTAAGAAAAAAGAATCTGTACTGTACAGACAACTACAAAAAGATACGCACGTAAATCTTAGAAAATAATATATGATTGTATTACTTTGATTTTATTAACTTTTTGTTTAATTTTTCTCCTTTCTCATTGAGAAGAGGGTAAAAAGAACACTCTTTTTAAACATACACATGTGTGAAAAATTTTCCTCTCAGAGACAGTCTCTCTATTTCAGGTATATAACATAAAAAATATCATGTGTTATTGGATTTTTCATTCCCGTGGATTGATTCTATCATTCCCGCGGCACAGTTCTTTCATTGCCGTGAAAGCATGTTTCATTGCCGTGCACGTAAGTTTCATTGCCGTGGCACGAAATTTTTAATCTTGTATATCTCGTTAGTTTTTTAAGCTATCTGCTAGATATTAAGCAAGAATACATATATTATCAAAAACTTGAGAAAACACTATTTTTTCTTGTTCTAAAGTTGAAGAATAAAAAATCCACGGAAATGAAGATTTTTTTGGACTTGTTGAAGTTCACCCATTACTGTTTTTTATGTGTGTAATGTACAATTTGATACGCAAATGTGTGAGTTTGGCGACACTGGTTCCCGTGCTTAGCCACGTTAGGGGCACTTCTACCTATATTTTCTGTTCTGTGGTTTCAACCCCAAACGGTTCGTTGTTATATTTCCGCCGCGTGAGGTTCTCTGCAGCCGCAGCGGCAGCACCAGCACGGCACGATGAGCTAGGAAGATGTAAAGACGCAAGAGTATCGACAGATGTAGCGTCCCATACTAAAGGCCCATCTTCCAAGGAAGTATATGTATTCTGTTATTACTAGATTAGCGGCTAAGTCTTAAACTAGAATATTAATAACAAAAACGAATGCAGCTTACTCTGGACAATTATTATCTCCGTATTCTTTAACCGAGCAGCGATCTTCTTAATGACATCTATGAGCGGGTGAAAGAACCAGTGCAACTGCCTGTTTTTATTGAAACTGTAACAAAATTCAACAGCTTAGGCGGTTATCACTCTGCCACGCACCACGCAGCGTAGCGCGTGATAACGCACCTACACCCACGTACTTGGGGGAGTGCAGATCTGCAGCATCGTGCGGGTTTTTACGTACTTGTGAAACGTGTAATAGTACATTGTTACACTAGGGGTGAAAGCTAGTTATTTCGTCCCGAGAAGAAGTTGGAGTTACTTTTTTACCGACTTCCCAAAAAGGAGGAGGTACTACGTTCGGCTGTTTGTATGTTTTTTTTTTTTTTTTTGTATGTTTGTTCGTCGAATACTCCTCCAAATGTGGACGGATTTTCAAAATTCTTTTTTTGTTCGAAAGTAGATAGTTTTGAGGTGGTCCCATTATCACCAAATTAGGATCTGATGATGGGATCTTGGAGAAATCGAGGGCAACCTTCAAATTTTATAGGCTCACTTATTGATTTTCGCATATTTTATGAAGTATCTTGTGTATTTGCGTATGGTCGTCACCATCTCAGGTAGCTGGGCTGATGATGGAAGGTACAACTCCTTAACAGTAAGAAGTTTACTCGAACAGGCAAGGACTGTTTTAGTAAATTGTTTTGATGTTTGATAGGGCATTTGCCACATTTGGTTTCACGATCATCAAGACATGACCTGATGCTGCAGTCAGGATAGTCTGCAGAGTACCTAAGTCTTCGACAACAAACAGCAGATATATCGAGTTTAGGCTCATTGAAAACGGCTCGATGTGTGGATAAACGTACTGCTAATAAAGAACACCGATAATAAAGTACATAGAGACCTGATGCTGAAGCCAGGAGCATCAGGAAAAGTACAAACCTTGAAATTACACTCCGTAGTCGTGTTTGGGCTCATTTTAAACAGGACTAAATTTTAAGTTCATTGCAATGTTGACATAAATCTGGCCTGATGCTACAGCCGGGATTATCAGCATCTAGTCTAATGACTGATTGAAAGATTTACCTTTCGGCTTCATCATCAGATCAGTTCGATATATCCTTTCCCTCTCCAGCATCTAGTCTAATGACTGTTTGAAAGAAGAGGGGGAGAGGATATATCGAACTGATCTGATGATGAAGCCGAAAGGTAAATTAATGTAATCTAACCGTGTTTGGGGATTATTAGAACCGTTATGAGATGCGCTCTGACTATAAGGTATTTAAGTTTGACTGAGGGGTACTTTTTAGTGGTGGTACCATAAACTAAAAAGTGTAAAATAAAAAAAACTTTTTACAAAAAAAATATAACCGACTTCAATGATAAAAAACACTGAAAAGTATCAAATAACTTTAATTTTAGAAGTCGGTGTTAAATAACGAAGAGACTAAAATATTATAGAAACACCGACTTCTAAAATTAAAGTTATTTGATACTTTTCAGTGTTTTTTATCATTGAAGTCAGTTATATTTTTTTTTGTAAAAAGTTTTTTTTATATTACTAATACAAGAAGATAGACCTAGTTTTTTTTTTTTTTAATAATTTGTCAGATGTTAGTTGAAAGTAAAACTCCCTAGGGATGAAAAGTGAAAAAAAAAAACTTTTCAGCCCGCTCCTCAGGCAAGTTCAGACCTACTTTCAGAGTATGAGTAATGAAAAAGTATTTTTATATACAAAATCTTTGCAAGTACAATGCTCTGTGTTATCAATACAGTGAATGAAAACAACGTGAGAATCCATCATGTTCTAGACCCAAAAATTCGAAGTCATGTGACATCCACCAACCCGCAATGGGCCCGCGTGGTGGATTACGGCCCATTCCCTCTTCTCGAGAGAAGGTCTGAGTCCCAGCAGTGGGAACATTAAAAAGGTTGATGATGATGATAATTACAAATACCTGTGTATAATCTGATCCGTGTGCTTGACGACATCTTGTACAGCCTGCTCCTCCTTGGTCGCGATCAGGCGCATCAGTTCCATCACGAACACTAGCATGTACTTCTCAGGTTGTATCTTTTTCATCTTGTGCTCAGACTGCGTGGTTGCTGACGATGATGATGATGATGATGATGATGATGATGTAGAATACAATGTATCTGGAATGAAAAAAAATTATGCTATCAAAAACATTGAATTACTTTGTGTAATTTATTTCATCACCAATGCTCTCAAAACGGTGAAGAAAACATCGTGAGGAAACCGGCATGTCCTAGAACCAACAATTTGAAGACTTGTGACATCCACCAACCCGCACTGGGCCCGCGTGGTGGATTACGGCCCATTTCCTCTCCTAGAGAGGAGGCCTAGTCTCAACAGTGGGAACATTATAAGGCCGACTAAGCTGAGCATCAAAAACATAATTTTGTAAAAAAATCAAGGCAACTCAGTTCTTCTACTGTGATAAGTTGAGATCCATCTAATACCAGTTTGGTTAATTTATTCAGTCCGTACTTAAGGGATCTTGATGACCTAGATGGACTTTAAAAGAGACTTTAACCACTGAGTTCGTTTCCATGTTTTTTCTTCGGCCTCATCTAGTTTAAACTGTCGTGTAAAAGGCTATTTAAAAAAAAAAAGATAATTTATAATTTACTAGCTGCTCCCAGCGGCTTCGCCCGCGCGATAGCAGAAAATTATCCCAAGTGAACATACTTCCGGGATAAAAAGTATCCTATGTCTTATTCCAGGACATGGTCTATCCGTGGACCAAGTTCTATCAAAATCGGTTTGCCATTTAGGCGTGAAGACGTAACAAACAAACAAACTCACTTTCGCTTTTATAATATTAGTAAGGATTGAATTTTAACTAATTTTGGACAAACTAAAATTACAAACTTTAGAAAATTTAGCATCGGTAGAGTGTAAATGCACTTTTGTCTCCTGACTGTACATAAAGAAAGAAAGGTTTTATAGATAACATTATAAGTAAAGAAACAAACGTCTTACAAACTGTATATACGTAGCCGCTGTCGCCATCCTCAGCTTCAACAGCTCATCCATCTGCTCCAAATCCTTCCTCATCGTCACTGGCGTTACTAGCATCCTCAAGATCTTTTTACTTTCATCACCTCCAGGAATATTCTGTTTAGATTCTTCAATGTCTTCTAAGTTCGTTAAATAACTTAACGATGCCTTCCCTAGAAGAAGAGCTGGCTTCAATCTTTGCTTGGTAACTGTTTGGACAGATGCTTCCGGAGGGTCATGCCAAAACGCCTCGTCTTCAGACCCTGACTTTCTTCTCTTAGTTATCTGAGGCATTGTGACTGCTTGATGCATAATGGGTCGTGTCTGGTCTCTGTGGGGGTTGCTCTTCAAATTTTTGTTGCTGGTCTTTCGTATCTTTTGATTCCGTCTGATCAACCCTTCCTCTGAAGATGAAAGGTGATTGATTAGTATACTATGGTTTATAGGCGTCTTACAGTAACGTAGCGTGGGCGAAGCATCCCCTTGCACCTTAGGGGCCTTTGCGTGAGGCCTAGCTATGGAACATAGGATCTTAAGTCAAGTAAATCAACCCGTTTATCTAACCCTTTAGGCTTGGCAGTATTAGTTATCGAAGTGAGAGGGTTGTAAGATTTTAATAATGATAATGATTTTATAATTGCGTAAACTTTGGGTTGCGGTCACAAATCATATTTTAAACAACATATAGTTTATAATCAAGTGCAAAATGTAAAAAACTTTACAAAATTTGAATTTTACGAGCTACCCTGCGGTATTGGCATTACCTTCAAAGAAATCTATCTATACAACGTGTAACATTAAATGCGCAAAACCTCAGACACCCCAAATGATTTTTAATTCAATTGACCTAATTTTGAGGGAGAAAAAAACATTAAAAAAATAATTAAAGGTTTTATGTGCAGTTTTAGTTTGTTTAAGTTCAAATAAGAACTTCTATTATCCCGCGTATGAGAAATTTTGATAGGACTATAACCATTTGTGTTTGTTTACCTATTTGGGTGGATTTGCGCACATGATGGCTTGACCTATTAATAAATAGACAGAGCAACATTTTTAATTACGATTTTTAAAAAAAATGTAACCTATAGATATTAAAAAGTGGTTCAATTGATTCTGCTCGTAATTCTGATCAAACTAATTTCAGGTTTTGCGCATTTAACGTTACACGTTGTATATAAAGCCTTACTTGAATAATCATAGTCAAAAATCTGACCCAACTTCGGGACCAGTAACTTCGGTGTGCTTATTGTAGAAGATGCTACCTCCTGGAGCCATTTCTTCGCGTAATCAGCTACAGACGGATCCAGAGTGGTTTCAAAAATCTGACCCAACTTCGGAACCAGTAACTTCGGTGTGCTTATTGTAGATGATGCTACCTCCTGGAGCCATTTCTTCGCGTAATCAGCTACAGATGGATCCAGCGTAGTTTCTGTGCCAACAGTAATTAATTCTGGCCCAAATCCTGGTGGGTATATGGTTATATAGACTGATTTTGTAGCAGGTGGAGAAGGAGATGTTGCATTAGGCGTTGGCCCAGTGCGGATGGTTGTGTAGGTAGGGTATATGATGTGTTCTGGTAAGGTTGAAGGGGTTGAGAGAGTGGTAACAGTAACAGGGGCAGGGGTAGAATCATCCGAAAGTAAAAGGTCAGGAAAGAAAAACGTCTCCGTTGTTTCATTGTAAAACGGTGAGGGACGAGGGCCAGATGGAGGACTCAAGAAGTCTTGAGCTTCATATCCGAATGGGGTGGAGATGATGTTCTCGTATCTTCTCGCTTTGTGTTTGTCTTCTAATCGCTTGCTGGAGTTAGCTGGAAATGTTGTTTCTGTTATTCTTTACAGTTTTTTTTAAATAAAATTTTACTTAATGATTATCATTTTCAATCGAAAGTCAACTTACTGAACATAAGCCTCGCCCAAGGTCGGCCGATAGTTGGGTGTGGGTCGTAGTAATCAAAGAAAATTGTGGTTGCGGGACATACTTACTGGACTTTTGTTGTGTTAGTTGGGGGACTTCGCGTTAGAGGAGTTTTACGCAAAAGTTGAAAATTATACCAGGGAGATGCATGCATTATATTCTCTGTCTTGAGATAAATGAAAGGGTAAATTGGTTTTTAGCGTTCCTTATCCGAAGAATAACATAGGAATACTATTACTACTGTATGTTCGCCCGTCTGTCTGTCTGTTCGTCTCTCAATAGGCTGTATCTTATAAACCTTAAAAGGTAGAGAGTCGAAATTAACACCAAAAATACTAACAGTGCACTAAAAAAAACCTTTTTGGGTGGATAAAAAAAACTAACCACAAGGGGATGACGGGGTCTATGTACGCTCACTTTGCTCGCTTACCAGACCCCGCTATCTACTTCTAACCTAACCTATCCGAGTCAGGGCGCCCCAAATCCCTCAATATTTGTAAAAAATCCATTCGTAATTGATGTACAATTAGTAGGAGGGGCCCAGCTGGGTCGGGCCAGGGTTATCCGAAAGGAAGCTCGAGCCCCGGTATGAAGGCTAGAAGGAACGGGGTGGGTTTTTAGTCAGTAAGAGTCTGACACTATCTCCCGCTCCACTCAAGAGCGGGTTTTGTCATTGGATGATTGTTCCATCGAAAAAAATGTACAATTAGGATTTTTTGTAGAGAATAAAATTTTTGATGCACAGATTAAAATACTTAGTCCAAAAAAAAAATTACAGTACCTGTTTCTATTTCACTACACTTTAGTACGTCACAATAAATAAATACACTTAAAAATAACAACAACATCACGTATTGTTCGGTTTACATATATTATTTTCTACGTATAACATGAAAACAGTACTGCTATGATTACATAGTTTTTATTTTTCTAGCGATCAGCCCAGCATCACAGGGGTGTGAGCATTCTTTGAAATTCTCGGTTCTTTGCTACTATAATATTCATGTATACAACGTGTAACGTTAAATGCGCAAAACCTGAAATTAGTTTGATTAGAATACAGAGCAGAAATCAATTAAACCACTTTTAATATAGGTTACATTTTTCAAAAAAAATTCATTGAAAACTTCGACCTGTCTATTTATGAATAGGTCAAGCCACCACGTGCACACAAACACAAATAGTGGTAGTCCAATGAAATTTTCTCATACACGGGATAATAAAAGTTCTTATTTCAATGCAGATATGAATTTTAAACAAACTAAATCTGCACATAAAACGTTTAATAATTTTTTTAATGTTTTTTTCTCACATAATTAGGTCAATTGAATTAAAAATCATTTGGGGTGTCTGAGGTTTTGCGCATTTAACGTTACACGTTGTATATACACTTAAACCTTCCTCATGAATCACTCTGTCTATTGATGGAAACTACGTCAAAATCGGTTCAGTAGTTTTTGAGTTTAAAACGTTCATATAGTCAGACGAATAATAATAATAACGCTGGAATTCAGGCTTAGGCTATCGGTTGAAGAGAGGTGGCCAGGTTATATCTCACCTCCTTTGTATGGATGATTTGAAGCTTTTTGCCCCCAACAATCTGCAACTGATGGAGCTACTGAAGGTTACTGAAACCTTCAGTAGTGCCATCAGGATGGAGTTTGGTGTGGACAAATGTGCGATCATGCATATAAAGCGAGGGGAGATAGTGGAATCCGTGGGTACCCAACTCTCGGATTCCATAAACTTGAGGTCCCTCTCTCCAACCGAAACCTATAAGTATTTGGGTATGTCGGAAGCGTTAGGCATCAATGCCACTGACATGAAGCAATCGTTGAGGGAGCGCTTCCTTGGCCGCCTGAAGAAGGTACTTAAGAGCCTTCTGTCAGGTGGAAACAAGGTGCGTGCCTTCAACGGTTGGGTCATGCCGGTATTGATGTACGCTTTCGGTGTACTCAATTGGACTCAAACGGAACTTGACGCCCTGGATAGGAGGGTTCGTACACTGTTGACTGCATACCGAATGCATCACCCTCGGTCGTCGGTAATGAGACTGTATATCCCGCGGAAGTGTGGGGGTCGAGGCTTTTTAAATGGTATGCAGTCTCAGGGAATACTTCCTAGCCGCCGACGTGGGTATGCATCGTGATGTAGTGGCAGTGAACAAGGGACTCACCCCGCTCTCCTTGGCTAACGAGAACTGGCGCAAACCTGTATTGCTTGACACTAACGTACGCAAGGAAGTATGGCAGAGTAAGGAACTTCACGGACGCTTTTTCCAAGCCCTTCATGGGCCCGATATAGACCAACTAGCGTCCGTAGCCTGGCTGCGCGTCGGTGACCTCTTTGGGGAAACCGAAGGTTTTGTCTGTGCAATTATGGACGAAGTTATCATGACGAATAACTACCGGAGATTTATTGTGAAGGACGGCACGGTTGACATCTGTCGGGCATGTCACCGACCGGGTGAATCAATCCGCCACATTATCTCTGGTTGTTCTCGTCTAGCTAACGGGGAATACTTACATAGACATAACCTTGTAGCCAGGATTATACATCAGCAACTTGCTCTGAAGTACTCTCTTGTGGAATCGGAGGTGCCATACTACAAGTACTTCTCTGTCAAGAAAGTACCGGGAAAAGATCAATAATACACAAAATGTCTGTTATTCATCCAAATTTATTTTATCACCTTCAAAGTATGCTCCTTTAGAAACGATACACTTGCGCCAACGAATAATCCATTCATCAAAACATTTTTTAAACGCTGCTTCCTGAATTGAGTTCAGTTCTCGCCGCGAATTCTCCTTTATGTCTTCTATCGATTGAAAACGGGTGCCACGAAGTGGTAATTTGAGTTTAGGAAAAAGAAAAAAGTCAGCAGGAGCCATATCTGGTGAATATGGTCGTTGCTGGATGGTATTTGTTGAGGGTTTGGTCAAAAATTCGTTCACAATGATAGCCTTGTGCGAAGGCGCATTGTCGTGGTGCAAAATCCAAGAATTTTCTTTCCACAAATCTGGCCTTTTTCGTCGAATTTGCTCTCTTAAACGCCGCATAACGCTCAAATAATATTCTTTATTTACCGTTAGACCTTCCGGTAAGAATTCAGAGTGCACAACACCGCGATAGTCAAAGAAAACAGTCAACATGACTTTGACTTTTGATCGACTTTGGCGTGGTTTTTTCGGTTTCGGATCAGTTGGAAGGCGCCAATCCGAAGCTTGTTGACTAGTTTGCATGTCAAACTCGTAAACCCACGTCTCGTCACCAGTAACAATGCGTTTCATGAATGATGGGTCCGAACTGACTCGTTCTAGCATGTCCTCAGCGACTTTCATGCGATTGAGTTTTTGGAGAAAATTCAGATCTTTTGGGACTAGCCGAGCAGCAACATGTTTCATACCCAAATGATTAGTTAAAATGGTACGGATCGACTCGTGAGATACAGAAAGTTCGGCGGCTATCTCTCTCAGAGTTGAATGGGGATTTTCAGTCACTATTTCCTTCACTTTTGCGACGTTAACTTCAGTTGCAGACGTTGACGGCCTACCAGAGTGAGGCAAATCTTCTATCACATCTCGACCGCTTTTGAACGCTTTGAACCACTCAGAAGCACGAGTTTTTGATAAAGTCGATTCACCGTAAGCCTTCTGTAACATTTTCAGTGACTCCGAACACGAAATTCCATTGGCGATGCAAAATTTAAGACAAACTCTTTGTTCGATATTTTTGTCCATTATGAAATTCGCAATACACACTATATATGATATTACTAAAACCAGCACTGTATTTAATATAAATAACAGATGCAGCTCAAACTCCGCGCCAAAATGGAAAACAGTTGTGCCAATCTAACAACTACAAAAAAACAAAAATTTGAATTTGGAACCATAAACAAATCATCCATTCCCGATACTTTTTTGACTGAATGTATGTGCCCGACCCAGTTCTCGATAATGGCGATATCACGTTGTTCTGGGATCGGTCCATCATCACTGACAGGACTATTGTAGCCAATAAGCCTGATATAGTGGTGGTGGACCGATGCGAGAGGCGTGCAATGATTGTTGACATATCCGTTCCGCATGACGAGAACCTCGTGAAAGCCGAGAAAGATAAAAAAATCAAGTATATTGACTTGGCTCGCGAGGTTGTCGACATGTGGGAAGTGGATTCAGCGATTATTGTACCGATAGTCGTTTCAGCCAATGGCTTAATAGCCAAGAGCCTCGACCAACACCTTAGTAGGCTCTCGTTAGGTGGCTGGATCAAGGGCTTGATTCAGAAAGCGGTACTCCTGGACACGGCTCGTATAGTCAGGAGGTTCCTTTCTCTGGAGCCCTGACCGCCGGTAGCTTGGACCCTGTTCCCGATACCGGTGGGACACTATTTTTTTATATTTTTAAATATTTTTTATTTTTTTGTTAAATATTTAAAAATATAATTTATATGTTTATTGTGAAATAAAGGAAATCCAAACTAATATTATAAATGCGAAAGTAACTCTGTCTGTCTGTCTGTCTGTCTTTGCTTCACGCCTAAACTACTGAACCGATTTGTGTGAAATTTGGTACAGACATAGTTTGGAACTTGAGAAAGGACATAGGATAGTTTTTATTACAAAAAATAAAATAAAAAATGAAATTTATTCCGGACATACAGCGCCATCTATTGGTCAAGAGTCGGCATCAATTCAGTACTGAAAATTCATCGGAAAAATGTAAATAAATAGTAAAAAGGTATGAAAAATATAATATAATACAACTTTTAGTTCAAAGAAAATGCTCTAACGGAGTATAGATAATTCTATTAGTACTATATGTCGAGTTGGTGATCGCGCAATGGTGTCGATCGTTACACGAGTTCGGTTCATGTTATTGTTTTGATTCATCGGTAAAAAGTAAATAAATAGTAAAAAGGTATGAAAAAAATAATATCAATATAATAAAACTTTTAGTACAAAGAAAATGCCCGAACGGAGTATAGATAAATAATCCGAGTTGTCACTATGCTCGATAGATGGCGTTGGGATTGTAATAGATCGCGCTATGGTTTCGTTACACGCATTTGGTTGGGTATCGGCCGAGCGCTTCGGTACTGTCGTGGAATTGAGGATTGATCGTTTCGTAAATTTAAAATTGTTTCCGTTGTATTTTTCGATAAAAGTTTTATTTGTTGGGTTGTCTGGTTGTTGTATAATGTAAGTTTAGTTTGATCTCGATTATTAGTAGATACTAAAATTGTATGTCTAAATTAGTTTTAATTTTTAAATTAATTAGATCGTTCCTTTTAAATTATTTAGTTTAAAGCTTGGTTATTAAGAGAATAGGTTGTAATATAATTTCTTTTAAATTGTTATCAAGTTCGTAATTCGTAGATAATATTTGGTCTTTGAATAATTAAGATTAGACGTTTGGTTTTGAAGATATGGCGAAATTAAAATATTACGATATCTGCTGCACGGCCCGTTTCGAAATGAGCATCACCAAGGCCGTGCGCGTGCGGGAGGGGACTTTAGATCTATGGGTAAGGTATGAGGTTGGCTCTCTACGCAGTGGTCGTGCGCGAAAGACTAATAATTTTCGTGCGATTTTTTTTAGATGTCGTTCTTAAAACTACACCTACGCAAAAGTTCTTCTACGCAAAAGTCGGGAGAGACGCCCGGGTGTCGCCACTGTGCGGAACGCCCGGAGAACACGGTGGAGCACACAGTCGAGGTGTGCCCTGCCTGAGCGGAGCATCGCCGTGCCCTCGTGGGGGCGATCGGCGGCGGAGACCTCTCGCGCTGGGCCTTGGTCGAAGCCATGGTCCAGAGCGAGGAGGAATGGCGGGCGGTTGCCTCCTTCTGCGAAGCAGTAATACTAGCAAAGAAGGAGGCAGACCGCATCAGGCAACGGCGCCCTCGCCGCTGCCGCCGGGATTCCGAGCCCGATTTCCGGCCACCGTAGACGCGGGCTCGCGCAAGGCGAGCCATAGGTAGCTCGCTGTCCGATTGTCCGGTAACTGTCCGGGCCGAGCCCAAGACGTCGACGGCGCGCACTGTTCCCGCGCGCCATAAAGAGTTGTCAGCAACAGGAGGGGCCCAGCTGGGTCAAAGCCTACTGGTGCCAGGATTATCTGAAGAGGCTAGAAGGAACGGGGTGGTTTTTAATCAGTAAGAGTCTGACACTATCTCTCGCTCCACCCAAGAAGGTTTTCAAAGGATAATTTTTGTCCACCGAGAAAAAAAAAACAAAAAAACGAGAGTCAAGTGTCGAGCGTTTGCAGCAACTTAGAGCTCAGGCAGAGACAGCAGTTGTCCACAAATAGAGTTCGCAATCGAATTTTAGCTAACAGCAACAGACTGTCATTCAGATATGATCCGCAGGTTGATTATGCACAACAAGCGTCCGTCCAAATCAGAGTCATGAATAAGATCTGCTCTAACTGCTCTGCCAAGAAATGGGTGGACGAACCTAATGGTCCGTGCTGTGCTTCAGGTAAAGTTTGTCTTCCTAACCTTCAGGAGCCGCCACAGCCAATAAAAAATCTTTTAACTAATCCATTATCTGGTAATTTTTTACAAATATACGTAAATACAATAGTCAAAATAAATGACTTCTTTTGGCGCAAAAGAAATCAGGGAAGGTAATTTTATGCCCACTTTTAAAATTGAACGACGGGTGTATCATCCCATGGGCGATGTGTTCCTTCACCGCCTGTCAGTGGTGTCTAAATACTCTTAGAAAATAAATATACCTATCACCACGTACTTGCCAGGATAGAAATCTGCCACAGAAATTGTCTGACTAGCTTTTCTAAATCTATAGGTATGTGTACTAATATTACAAAGAGAGACAATTTGATTTTTTAAATGTTTGTATACACATGTAAACGATAGAACATGGAAAAGGAGATAACTAAGTGAAAAACCCAAATTCTGCCGTAACTCATTATTCCACGCGGACGAAGTCGCGGGCAAAAGCTAGTAATAATAATAATCGTTTATTTGCTAATAATGTAGGTATACAGATAAGATGTTATAATTGTTGATTCTCCCAATACATTTTGTCTTACGGCATGCAAAATATTCATAATGTTATCATCATCTTCCTGCCCTTGTCCCGTTTTATTTGGGGTCGGCGCAACACGTTTTTTTCTTCCATTCTGTCCTGTCACTCGTCATGCTATCACTAACTCCCTTTTCTTTTATATTACTTCTCACACAATTGTATGTTTATTTGGGGTCGGCGCAACACGTTTTTTTCTTCCATTCTGTCCTGTCACTCGTCATGCTATCACTAACTCTCTTTTCTTTCATATCACTTCTCACACAATCCATCCATCTTTTCTTTGGCCTCCCTCTCCCCTTCCATCCATCCACATGTAAACTCATAACTTTTTTAGCAACATGCGTTTCGTCCCTCCTTTTCACATGACCATACCAAGACAAACGATTTCCTTTCAGCTTTTCAGTCACTGGCGCCACTTTCAAACTTCCCCTAATATACTCATTTCTCACTTTATCCATTCTTGTCACACCACACATCCATCTTAACATTCTCATCTCTGCTACATGCAATCTTTTTTCATCCTTCTTTTTCACAGCCCAACATTCTGATCCATACAGTACGACAGGCCTTATCACGGACTTGTAGATTTTACCCTTCAACTTGAGGGGCATCTGTGGGTCATAAGTTGTTCCCGTGACCTGTCGCCATTTCATCCATCCTGCGTTGATCCGATGTGTTACGTCCCGGTCTACCTCACCATCCCCTTGGACGAGCGACCCTAGGTACCTAAAGTCAGAACAGATCGGTATGGGCGTTCCGGCGAGAGCTAAAGGCACAGGATTGGAGAGACCGCCGAAATCGCAGAACAAGTACTCGGATTTGGTTCTGCTCAATTTTAGGCCAACACTCTCCAGTCTGTGCCACCACACCTCCAATCTGTTCTGGACCTCTAGGCCACTCTCGGCAACCAGAACAATGTCATCGGCAAACAACATACACCAGGGAGCCTCTTCCTGGATGTCCGACATCAGAGCGTCCATTATCATCAGGAAGAGGTAAGGGCTGAGAGCCGACCCTTGATGTAAGCCGACAGCCACATTGAAGCTGTCAGTGGTGCCACCTGTAGACCGGACCCGGGTATTACATCGACTGTACATCGCTCGGATCAACTGCATATACTTCCCAGGCACACCTTTCTCCTTAAGGGCCCACCACAGAACCTCACGAGGTACCCGGTCGTATGCCTTTTCGAGGTCAACGAATACCATGTGCAAGTTTTTATGCGCACTTCTGTATTTCTCACATAATTGGCGTATAGCAAAAATGGCATCCGTTGTACCTCGACCCGGCATAAAACCGAATTGGTTCTGCGAAATTTCACTCTCTTCTCTCAGTCGCCTTTCAATAACTTTCTCCCAGGCTTTCATAGTATGTGACATTAGCTTTATTCCTCTATAATTGTTGCACTCAAGCACATCACCTTTGTTTTTAAAGATGGGCACCAAGGAGCTGCTGCACCAATCATCAGGTATGGCCTCTTCCTGCAACAACTTATTGAAGAATAAAGCTAACCACATCCAACCATCCACTCGCAATAACTTCCACACTTCAACTGGTATTCCATCTGGATTTCACATTCCAATGTCATAAAAATATTACAATGTCATACTCGAAATAATACAATGTCATACAAGTAATAAAATGTCATACAAGTAATAAAATGTCATACAAGCAATATAATGTCATACAAATAATAAAATGTCATATAAATGGTAAAATGACATAATATAGGAGCAACATTTTACTTGATTGTCTTGTCATACAGAAATTCTTTAATTGAGTAGTAACACTTGTCCAGTAAAAATCTACCTAATTGCTTTTTAAATATTCGTATGGGTCTACCTCTAACTCCTTCACATTTCTTGGCAATGTGTTATAAATAATGGGACCCATGTGTAAAATACTCTTTTTTAATAAAGCAGTTTTATGACCACCGGTATATAGTTGATTTTTATATTGGGACCTTATTACTCTTAAGTGTTGCCTTATATCACTCATTGGCGTAAATAAGAGTAGATTCGTTCTCACAAATATTGCGACCTCTAATATATACAACGATGGGAAAGTCAGAATTTTTGAAAACTGGTCGACAGCTTTCTGTGCCTTAAGACCAGTGATTGACCTAAGGCAACGCTTTTGTGCTCTAAATATGCGTTCCCTTTCGCTGCAATTTCCCCAAAATATGACACAAAATCTTAACAATGAGGCTACCAAACCATGGTAAGCCGTCAACAAGGAATGTAAATTCATTTTTTTTGCTAAATTATAAAGTACAAATGCAGTTTTACTTAACTTTTGGCATATGATATTAGTATGAGATTCCCAAGTTAATTTGCGATCTATATTTATTCCCAAGAATTTTGCCTCCGAGGTTGTTTCTACAGTTTGATCATCATATTCAATATTTATGTTCTGCGGCTGAAGCCGCTGCCAAAAATGCATGACTTTAGTTTTTTGTAAATTTATAACCAAATTATTTTTATTTAGCCAATCTATCATGGATTTGAGCGTATTATTTATTTCTTTTTCATATTGAGTTTTATCTCTGCATTCAATTATGGCTGTACTGTCGTCGAATGTCATCGGTTGAGTAATATGTCGTGGCAAGTCATTGATATAAATTAAAAATAATAAAGGCCCAAGTACACTTCCTTGAGGAACCCCGAATTTAATGATTCTGCAATTTGATAAATATTTTACTTCACGTTTGGTTCTACTACAAATTCTCGTTATTTCTGTGTACTGTTTTCTGCCCATGAGGTAAGATTTTATTAGGTTTAAAACGTTACCCCTTACACCGTAGTGGTTTAATTTCATGTTTTACGTAATCGAATGCTTTTGACATGTCTGCGAAAATTGCACATACAGGATTTTTCTTATCTACATTATTCATTATAACTTTAAGAAGATCAAAAATAGCCAAATTAATATTTGTATTTTTACGGAAGCCATATTGTTCATCGCATAATATATTGTTTTTAGTCATAAATGAGTACAATGTAGTATAATATAATATAAATAAATTACATATATAATTTTTTCAAGTATCTTAGAAAATACTGAGATTAAGGCTACTGGTCTGTAGTTTGTCATGTCTTCCTTGCTGTTTTTCTTATGTATTGGTTTTATTACCACAGTCTTTAATTCTTCAGGAAATATACCTGAGCTTATGCTTGCATTTATTATATGACTTAGTGGTTTTGCTATAATGTCAGAAACAAACTTTACGGCAATGGTAGAAATACCATCAAGTCCAAAGCTTTTCTTATTTTTTAATTTTTGGATTACACGTACGATATCTTGAGGCACAACTGGAAGCATAAACAAAGAATTCTGTATATGTTAAGTTCCAATAACGTTGCACGGCTGGTCATTAGAAACATTTTGAACCTGGTCAGCAAAAAAATCATTAAAAGAATTAGCAATTTGCTGCGGATTCTTTACTAATTTGTCACCTGTATTAATTTGTAAGATTGGTTCTTTAATTTGTGTACAATTATTAATTATCTGCCACGCTGTTTTTGACTTGTTTTGTGAGGCGTTAATTAGATAATTGTTTTGAGCTTTCTGAGTGAGATTTACAATTTTTTTAAGTCTTTGCGAATAATTTTTAAATATAATTTTGTTTTCAGGTGAAGGTGCTTTTCTATATTTCCATAAAAGTGTTCTTTGCTTTCTGCTACAAATCCTTATTCCTCGTGAAATCCATTTTATTTTTTGTCAGGTTTTACATTAACTAGTTGATTAGGAAAACATAAGTCATACAATAAACGAAACAAGTCAATAAAATTATCATATGCCTCATTAGGGTTGTCTGTTTCAAAAACCTCTGAAAAACATAGAGATTGCATGTGCTTTCTAAATAACATTACATTTTCTTTGGAAAAGTTACGTTTGCGAGTGCGCCAAGAGTTAATTTTACATGTTTTATTTACCTGTATTTTTAAAATCTGTGCGGTATGATCGGATAATGCTAAGTCTATAACTTTACTCTCACATTTTTGTCTAGAGTTATGAGCAAAATTATCTAAACAAGTACCACTTTTTAGTCTAGTCGGTTGATTGAATTCTAGCGTAAGGTTATAATTTAATAATAAATTTATAAAATCTGAAGTAAAGTTATTTTTTTTAAGTGTGTTAATATTGAAGTCACCGCATAAGACTATTTTTTGATTGACCTTATTACACAATTTCTTTAACAAGTCATCTAAATTATCCATAAAGGTATTAATGCCTGACATGTTTGGTGGTCTGTAAATGCATACAACAATTAATCCCTGCTTGCTTAATTCTATTGCACAATATTCGAACACACCTGTAATCGACGTGTTAGGAAGTTCCTTATACTCATAACCTTTTCTGATAAGTATACATGCTCCTCCACGTTTTTGATTATTTCTCGAATAGCACGTTGCTAGTTTGAAATTAGGTATATTAATTAATGATTCATGTCCGGAAGTTACAAAATGTTCAGCTATGCATAATATGTCAATATCTATATTTTTTTCAGCACGTAACTCTTCAATATGTACGGTCAATATATCTGATTTATTCAGAAGTCCAGCTATATTTTGATGCAAAATAGTCATGTACTTATAATAGAAAAAACTGGTCATTTGATGTCATTATATCTCGATTAATTGAAGTCTCCTCCTTGTGATAATTCGATGTCAATGTTCCGTCATTTGTGTCAGTATTGTTTTTGTTCGGATTTTGGGAACCGAATAATTTATAATCTATGATTATATTGGACATTATCTGGTCAAAGATATTTTTCCAGCCGACTTTGTTTATTATGTAGAAAGAGAAGAATGGAGAGTGTCTACCTATATATTGTTGACGCCTCTACGATCCGGACGCAGCGTTTCGCCTCGTCGTTTATACGGTCTTCCCTTCCTATTATAATTTAGGTCCTGCGCACACTTGACACAAGAAAAACTGTTTTGTGTAAGACGGCTCAGACCTGTCTGAGACGTCTTAGATGTCTTTATATGTTCAGCTGTTTGAAACTGCGATAATATTGATATTTCGATATATAGATATTTTATCAACAGCCCTAGCGCCACGTGTCGTAGACAAAATTGTTTTGTCTAAGACGTTTTGTCTCAAATGAGCGCAGGCCCTTAGGTGTCTTCAAGGCTAGAGTGAATAGTCTCGTAATAAACCAGTACGTTTAGAGAGAACCCAGGTTGGCCGCTGTAAAAGCAATCTGGCCAAATGGGGCTTCCTCGACCCATCTCTAGCACAGTGCCAGTGTGGTGCCTCTCAACAGGACATGCGCCACCTGCTATGCTGCCCATCCTGCATTACCACCTGCAGTTTTCAAGATCTATATGAGGCCAACAATAGAGCTGTACAGGTTGCTAAATATTGGTCAGAAAAAGTATAGTTTGAGAACATCGACACGAAAAGAAGAAGAAGAAGAACCAGTACGTTTCACCATCAACGATTGCATCACTGCTTACCATCAGGTGGGATCGCAGGCTATCATAAATAGTTTTAGCAATAATGACACATCACAAAAAAATATTCAAATATTAGAAAAGTACATTACACTGATATGGTAATGTATTTCTGTCTTCACATAAAAGTGTCACTCTACACGTCGGTCTGTTCTTCCGGTAAATCCTCTTAAACCACGCAACGGATTTTGATGCGGCTTTTACTAATAGAGAAAGCAATCAACGAGGAAGGTTTACGTATATAATTCGAAACCGAGTAAAGCCGGGGTGAATCACAAGTAATTTATAAAAGGCACACTATGCTCAATAAATTCCACAAGAAACTGTAAATAGTATTTTTACAAGAAATATTCAGAAAATAAAATCGTGTTTGGTTTTACAGTTGTTATTTTAAAGAAAACCATTGTTTAACTCGCAAAACACTTACTTTGTTTTAAAGTAGTTACTGTTCATATCTTAGATACATATAAATAAAATTGAAAAGTCTAGTTGGAATATCAAAATATTTTTTTTTTCATTTTAATTATGAAAACATATTTGATACATACAACAAAAAAATGCAATTTATTAAAACATTTTGTCTGTTTATCTGTTTGTGCCTTCTTTTCATTGTTGGGGATTTGTTGAACTGTTAGGCCCAGCAGGTGGCTGGACACGTTAACTGCATCACCGGTGGCACACATTAGTCCTCCAAAGTGTAGGTTTATGGGCACTTGGAAGCCTTTAACGTGTAGCCCATATTCTGATTAATCTCCGAAATTGGAAGCCCCTTTTAGATTGGACTTGCACTGGCAGCTAATGAAATAAGAAACTTTATTTTAAATAAACCATTTTTTTTTTTTTTTTTTTTTCTCGACGGGGAAAATCATCTTTGACGAAACCCGCTCTTGGGTGGAGCGGGAGACAGTGTCAGACTCTTACTGACTAAAAACCCCGCGCCGTTCCTTCTAGCCTTCATACCGGGGCACGAGCTCCCTTTCGGACAACCCTGTCCCCAGTAGGCTTCGACCCAGCTGGGCCCCTCCTGCTGCTGACAACTCCTTGAGGCGCGCGGGAACAGTGCGCGCCGTCGACGTCTTAGACTCGGTCCATTATCGGACGATCGGACAGCGAGCTACCCATAGCTCGCCGTCCGCGAGCCTGCGTCTACGGTGGCCGGAAATCGGGATCGGAATCCCGGCGACGGCGGCGAGGGCGCCGTTGCCTGATGCGGTCGGCCTCCTCCTTCGCAAGCATTACTGCTTCGCAGAAGGAGGCGACCGCCTGCCATTCCTCCTCGCTCCGGACCATGGCCTCGACCAGGGCCCGGCGCGAGAGGTCTCCGCCGCCGATCGCCCCCACGAGGGCACGGCGATGCTCCGCCCAGGCAGGGCACACCTCGACGGTGTGCTCCACCGTGTCCTCCGGGCGTTGCGCACAGTGGCGACACCCGGGCGTCTCTTCCGCTTGAATCCGATGCAGGAACCTCCCGAACTTGCCATGTCCGGTGAGGACCTGCGTCATGCGGAAGGTAAGGACGCCGTGAGGTCTTTCCAGCCACGCCTCAAAGAGGGGACTTACCGCCATAATCGTGGCGTGCCCAGCACTGGGTTGCGATAGCCGTTGACGCCATTTCACCATGAGATCCCGCCGGAGCTCTGTCCGCCATGCCTTGACATGTTGCGGCAGTGGACTTTCACCCCGGCGTTGCATCTCCACGCGCATGTCGTGCATGTGTGCAAGGACTGTTGCCTCCAGATCCCACGGTGGTAGGCCAGCCAGAAGGCTCGCCGCTTCGCGGGAGATCGTGCGGTAACCCCGCACCATCCGTATTGCCATGACCCTCTGGCAGGCGTTCAGTATGGACGCCGGTCGCTTTGCCAGCGACGGCGCCCACACCGGCGCCCCGTAGAGGGCCATGGACCGAACGATCCCCGCGTAGAGCCTCCGGCAGGAGGCGTCTGGACCCCCAAGGTTGGGCAGGAGCCGCTTGAGAGCAGCCCCAGCCCGGAGAAGCTTGGGAGCCAGACGTCGGAAATGTTCTACGAAATTCCACCGGCTGTCGAGGACGAGTCCCAGATACTTCATCGTCGACCCGACGCCGATGCGAACTCCTCCTACCGTAAGTTGGGAGTCCGATGGTGGCGCGTTCCGAGGGCCGTGGAAGCACATTGCCTCGGATTTATGCAGCGCCACCTCGAGTCCCAACTCCTGGATCCTACCAACGGCTATCGCAACCCCGCGTGTCGCTAGAGCGACCGCCGCCTGGTGCGACTCTCCCTGCGCTAGGATCAGCGTGTCGTCTGCGTAGCAAACCACGCTGACCCCGTCAGGGAAGTCGCCGCGCAGCACGTAATCGTAGCCGATGTTCCACAAGGGTGGGCCTAGAACCGACCCCTGCGGAACACCGCACGACATCTCTCGACGATTCCAGTCTCCCTGGTGACCGGGGTAGACAATGTACCTGTCTGACAGGTACGCCTCGACCACTAGACAGAGGTATTCGGGCACCCGGTGGTACCGGAGTGCCCTCCGGATCGTACTCCAGGGCAGGGAGTTGAAGGCGTTGGCAATGTCCAAGGACACTGCCACGACACACCTACCCTGGGACACCGCTTCCCCTGTCGTGAGGGCTCGCACGCGCATGATGGCGTCTATTGTAGAGCGCGCCCTGCGAAAGCCGAACTGTCCGTCCGACAAGTCCGGCCCCACCCGTGTTAGCCGCACGACGAGGCGGTTTGCAATCACTCTTTCAAAGAGCTTGCCCACCTCGTCGAGCAGCACAATGGGCCGGTATGCGGACGGAGAGTCCGCAGGGCGCCCTGGCTTCGCTACGAGGACCAGTTTCCCCGTCTTCCAGCGAAGTGGGAACTGGCCCCTCTCCAAGCATGCGCTGAAGAGCCCTCTCAGTCGAGGCCCGAGAGCCTCCATGGCCAGGACCCAGGCTTTCCCTGGCAAGCCGTCGGGTCCTGGGGCGGTGTTTTTGGCACTCAGCCTTCGCACCGCCACTCTCAACTCTACCTCGGTCACTTCTGGAGCATCGTCGTCGTCGTCGCTGTTGCGGTCCGCGTCAGACACCGCTGGCGGAGGCGGAGCCATGGGTGGGGGGGAGTGTTCCCCCTGCACAGGGAACAGAGTGCTAACCACACCCTCCACGAGTTGGGGCCGGAGACTCTGAGTCAGCGGCGGAGCCCAGGGGCGAAGCTTATCCCGTACCAACTTGTACGGGCGCCCCCACGGGTCCGCGTTCAGAGACCCCAGCCACACGTTGCGGGCCTCGAGTTTGGCCCGCTTTATCTCCGTTCGGAGGGTGCGTTTCGCCTCTCTGTATCCCTCATACAGCTCCGCCTCTCTGGCCTCCGCATCCGGCGGGCGGATGCGGCGCCTGCAGTGCCTGGCGTACCGGCGTCGCGCGTGATTGCACGCGTTGCGCAGGGCGCCGATCTCCGGCGACCACCAGTACACCTGGCGCTTAGCTCGTCCTGGACGGACACGGGGCATTGCCGCATCACAAATTTGCGACATGGCCTCCTGGAACCACTCCGCCTCGACGTCAATGTCGACAGGCCTGTCCGGTGCTTGCACCCAGGCCTGTACCGTCGCGGCTTCCAGGAGGAGCTCCCGGTCCATCTGCTTAAGCGCCCACCGCGGACCGCAAGGGCTCTGTCGGACCGGCGCGGCCGAGGTTTCGGCGGAGACGTCAAACCGGATGTACCGGTGGTCGGAGTACGTCTCCACCTCCTCCATCACGCGCCAGTCGACGACACGTGGCGACAGAGCGGGGCTGGCGAACGAAATGTCCACCACCGACTCACCCCGCATCCTCACCAACGTGGGGACAGAACCCCGGTTCAGTACGACCAGGCCCAGCTCTAAGGCCCAGTCCTCCACCATCCGACCCCTCTGGTTCGTGAACCGGGAACCCCAAGCCGTGTTCCAGGCGTTGAAGTCCCCGCAAACGATCACGGGGAGGGAACTGAACCCAGCGACGACGGAATTTAGCTCCAACAGAGAGACATGGAGTTCGTCGAGAGATCGGTTCGGGGACAGGTAGACGCCCACCACGACGATGTCCCCGAACCGTGCTGCCACGCAACCCCGCCCCCTCGTGACGGACTCGGGGGGCGGGGTACCGGCGGCGGTCGACGTAATTAAGGTCACCGAGCCGTCCAGGTCCTGAACCCAGTCACCCCTGGGCAGGACAAAATACGGCTCGGTGACTACGGCGACATTGATCAACCACTGCGCCATGCTCTGGAGCAACAGATCCTGAGCGGCGGCGCAGTGGTTGATGTTCGCCTGAAGGAGACGTAATGGGGCCGTTATTGACACTCCATTACGGTCTCCTCCCGAGCCCCCCTAGGGGGCACTGCCGCGGCGGCGGGTGCGGCGGCGATGGCGGCGGCGGCCAAGGAGGCGGCTGCGGCGGCGAGGACATTGGCGGGGATGGGCCTGTGGGCCTTGCCCTTGGCCTTGGCGGGGGGGTCGCAGGACCTGCCCCCAGCCCGGTGGTCAGCCGGCTTGCCGGCCGCCGCACATGCGTAGCAGTGCGGCGTAGCACGGCATTCTGCGGCCTTGTGACCGGGCTGGCCACACTGGTGGCAGCGGTCGCTGCGATCCTCCGCGGCGCAGTGGGCTCCCACATGGTGCCCCACGTGGCAGCGGAAGCACCGCAGAGGTCTGGGCTCCAGCAGCTTGACCTGCGCGGAGACCCAGCCCACCAAAAGCCGTCGGCCCTCCCCGGTGATGGTTTTGGCCGCCTGCACAGGGCAGCTCACCGTAACGGCTCGCATGCCCGTGCTGTCAGCCCGGATGGTGCCCGCCCGAACCTGTTCGGTCGTGCACCCACCCGCTTTGACGATGGCGGCCACCACCTCATCCACCTTGACGGAATCGTCCAGTCCCATGATGCGCATGTCGATGCACTTTGTGGGCCTGGACACTCGGGCCTCTTCCGCACTGAGGGACGCCCTGATCCTTGCGGCCAGGGCATCTGCTGCAGGGCCGCTGGCCGCACCGGGGACCTCGAGAATTCGGGCCCCGGTGATAGTGCGCCTCATGCGGAAGCCCGCAGCGGCTCCGAGCTCGCCAAGGTGGGGCAACACCGCCTGCTTCGCCTTCTCCATGACGTCATCGTACGTCACGCCCCTCTTTTCCGCTTCAGGCTGTAGCGTAATTACTACAGCCTCGGAATTCGGGGCGCGAAGACGTGCCGCCATGGCCCGCTTCTTGCGCTCCTGCCGCCTCGCGCGCTTTTTGGCCGCCCTGGCAACCTTGCCCGCCCGCCTTTTGGCACCGACCACCGTCCACTCGGCGCCAGGCTCCTCGGGTGGAGGAGGTGGTAAGCACGGCCTAGTCGCCACAGCGGCAGGAGAACCTGCCGGTTTGGCGGCAGGCACCGCCGCACCCTTTTTATGCCGCTGCTGCTGCTTGCCCGTCGGGGCTGGCCTCGCAAGCTCTGGCCTTGGCCTCGCGAACTCCGGCGCCGCAGCCCCGCGCCCCACTTGCCCCGACGGGCCCGCCTTGGGCGCAGTACCCGTGGCCGCGGCAGCGGCATAAGAAGCCGCCTTTTTCGGCCCAGAGGCCGCCAGTGGAGGGCGCAGGACAATGCCCTCCAGGACAGACAGCTGCTGCTGGATGCGCTGCTGGAACTCCAGCTGCTGCTTTTGCAGCCCCTGCTGCAAAGCTGCGAGTTCCCGCTGCATCAATGTGAGCAGCTGACTCTCCGGCTCGGGCTGGGGCTGGGGCTGGGGCCGACTTTGCCCCTGCTCCTGCTCGCGCCCCTCCTCCATGGGCTCCTGGTGGCCTCCGTTCGGTGCTCTGGCGAGCTCCGCCCGGATCTCCGCACAGAGTTCGGCCCGGAGCTCCACCCGGAGCTCCGCCACCCTCTTCTCGAGGGAGGAGTCTAGGGCCCCCTGGAGGGATGCGGCGTGGCGACGAATCGTCCTCTCCCGCGTGGCCTTGTCCCGCTGGCGGGCCACGTCACGCAGCAGTGTGACGGCCAGCTCCTTGAAGGGCATTGCCGCCTCCCCACCTGACTCCGCCTCGGTGCACCTCTCGCTTCCGGACGGCTCTGAGAGGTCCCTCCCAGAGTCGCCCGCGCCGGGTTGGCGCCCCTCCGCAGCAAGCCTGTTGGCTCGCTCGGCGGATTTCTTAGCCGTGAGGCCCCTTCCCCTTCCGCGGACTCGGCCCGCGCCACGGCTGTTGGTGGAGATCTTTGCCCGCCCCTCGGAGCAGGACGATCCGTCCTCCTTTCTAAAAGAAGCGGAGCGCTTCTTCTGGGAGAGACTAGAGTGTCTCCCAGAACCGCCCGCTTCCACCTCACTCTCCGAGCCCTCCGAGCTCCTTCTGGATGCCGCGCCGGACTCCGACCGCGCATCACTCTCACGTGGTTTTTTAAAAAGTTTGGATTCCATTTAGTTCCCACGAGTAGATACTTTAGGTACTGGCTCAAATACGTGGTTCGCACTAGAGACTAATTTAGCTACCCATTAGTCAAGCTAACAACCTCCCTCACGGTGCGCCGCCGCTTGGAGGTTTGGGGTAATTTTTTATAGAGGTTGTCTTCCTCGCGGCCCGGGCGGTTAAGCCAAGGCCCTCGTCCCCCATCAAGAGTCAGAAACATGACCTTGGACAATCTCTGGGGCTACGAGACTAACGGTGGCAGAAGGAGGAACACGTCTTCCTCCTGCCTGCCCGGCGGCAGTGTGAGTGCACACCGGGCCCGCTCTTGCTTCGCCACTGTGCCCTCTGCCATGGCAGAGGGACACGCGTTGAAGCGGTCCGTCTGACAGAACATTCGCAGACGGCCATAGAGGCCCTTGGGTAGGAGTGCCCAAGGGGGTCTATGGCCGCCTCCCAGGGTGCACCGTCCCGCAGACTGGTCTTCCCTCGGGACGTGTCCGCAAGGGAACTACAGTCCACGGGCACTCGTGGAGGTTTTCTGTCGTGGCACCCCTAAATAAACCATTAACAAACACTTTTGAATTACTAAAATGTCAATCAAACAAAAAAAAAGTGAAGCTAAATTGCACGTTCCAAAGCGTAGATTTCTATGGAGAAGAACGTGCAAGAAACTCCATGGACACTCTTTTAAATCATGCCATTAGTTCTTCGAATCTTTGGTAATTTTATAAAAAGTAACTTAGGCACTTCTTGAAATTTATACTAGCTTTTGTCCGCGTCTTCGCCCGCGTACATAAAATATAGCCTATGTCACTCAGGAATAAAGCAGCTTTCTGTCGGTGAAAATATTTTAGCAATCGGACCAGTACTTTCGGAGATTACCCCCTACAAACAAAAAAACAAAAAACATATCAGTGTAGATAGAATTGTGCAGTTTTACGAATCTAGCATAGACAAAGTCGCGGGTATCAATAATATGTTTGTTTCAGAAAAAAATATTGCATGTCAAAGTTTTACGACATTTCATATAAATTGTGGTATGTTTTTATAATAGAAAGGAAAATATGCACTTGTGTTTTGTTCTTTACAATATTTCATAACAGTTATTTCATATTTTTTGTCAAACCTACAATTTAAAACTAAATTGGCGGCAAAAGTTGATAAACTTATTTTTTTTTAATTACGACATATACAACCTTATTTTTAGTATATGAAAAGCCTGAAACACATGTATTTTATGTAAAGAATCTAAGTACTAAATTTTAAAACTGTCTCATGAAAAGTAACAAAGTTATAAGCTAGTTATGGTACCTTGTTGGTGTCATAAATACATGGTCACCGTGTGCGTCAGAATGGCTGGTGGTCTGTGACGTTGGTGTATGCGAGTTCATTCAAAAATTGCTACATAATTGCTTATATTTGCTACATAAAGTAAATAATTGCTACATAGGATATATATTTAGAAATACAATATTTTTTTTGACCAGCCATCCTGACGTTTGGTTGGCTGATCAACCCCTAGTTTAAAGTTAAGCATGCAGACTTTCCCAAAATGTATTGCGTCAATAATTGCTACATATTTACTTCATTTATCTAATTTAGTTGTAACTTCAAACATTTGTTAAATAAAGGATTTAGCAATTATTTAAATTATCCCAAGGAAAAGTGCCTGATAAAATATTAAAGGCAAATACTTAGTTATGTAGGTGTCGGTTTAATCGTTTAGGCTCTGGTGTTATGGAGCCGAATGCTGCAGTGACAAATCTCCACGTGTATCAAACGACGTTTTTCAATACACTTACGAAGAAATACTTACTTTCTCTGGAAATTACGACTCATTTTTTTTCATTTTATACTGAAGAAAATGTTCCAAAGTTGATTTTAGTTTTGATTTAGATGGCAGCAGGCTATCACAAGTACTTATCTTAATCACAATATCTGGTGACGGCGGTCACAATATCTGCTAAGGTGATACTCATTGGATTATTGAGAGTAGGCACATATTTTCGATACACTTTTTTTTTATTATTATTGATAGGTTTGCGCTTGACCGCTATCTCACCTGATGGAAAGCGACGATGCGGTCGACGATGGAACGTCGAAAATAGGCTCTAATTGCACTACGAATAGGTTCAACATGAAATTTTTATCACGTTTGCGTTTTTTTTTTTTATTTATGAACCGTGATTATTATTTTTTTAAAGCAAAGAGGCGGATATTTTTAAGGTTAGGTAGGGGGTAGGTAGGTTAGGTTTTTGTTATATTTAATGCAAATTAAAATTGTGTTTAGAAACAGAATATCATGAATAAATAATACTATTTACACAGTTTTTAATTATAATTTTTTATTATCAGCAAATTAACAATAATCTGTTTTCTAAATTCAAAAATATTTAAATTTCTAGGATATATAAGGTTTGATATCTATGCTTCTTCTTCCATCTGCAAAGGTAAAAAACGCGGGAATAAAGTCTATTAAATATTATTTTTTATTTGTGTTAACTTATATTAGGTCTTTACCTATGAAATTTCCGTTCTGCAGTACTGGCCATTTCAAATCAAAATAATTTTTGTTTGGCTAAGAATTCTAATTGCAAATTAATTTTATTTTAAAACATTTTTTTTTTCCAAAAGCAGTCATTTGTTTATTGATTAGTGTTACATTTTCATCGCATTTCAATCTTTTTCGTCATCATGGATCATGGATACGTTAAAAATTCGAGTAATTATGGAATATGAGTACCGTCGTGGCAGCAACGCGGCACAAGCGGCACGCAACATCAACGACGTTTACGGAGCTAACACTACAAACCAACGCACCACCTGTTATTGGTTTGCTCGCTTCCATTCTGGAAATTTTGACCTGAAAAATGAACCTCGCGGTCGTCCGAAGACTTTGGTCGACAATGACGAATTAAAGGCGATTGTGGAAGCTGATGATACACAATCTACGGCTGAATACTACTAGCAGCATCTTTCGACGTTAGCGTCAAAACAATATTGGTCAATTTGCGTCAAATTAGCAAAGTAAAAAAGCTTGACAAATGGGTGCCCCACGAATTCAATGATCGCCAGCGCGAAGTACGCGTCGAGACGTGCCTTGCACTGCTCAACAGACACACAAATGAAGGAATTTTGAACCGCATTGTTACTTGCGATGAAAAATGGATTCAGTTTGATAACCGCAAGCGCTCAGCAAGTTGGTTGGATCCTGGTTCAGCACCTAAACAATGCCCTAAACGAAAACTTACCCCTAGAAAAGTGATGGTCACTGTTTGGTGGTCTAGCGCCGATGTGATTAATCACAGCTTCTTACCAAACGGGGTGAGCATTACTGCAGATGTGTACTGTGAAGAACTGAACACAATGATGGAGAAGCTGGCACATGTCCAACCAGCATTGGTCAATCGCTCGTCTCCGCTGCTCCTGCACGACAACGCACATCAGACATACTGCTCATACTGCACAGCAGACGGTCTCCAAGTTGCAAGAACTGGGGTTGGAAGCTCTCCGTCATCCGCCCTACTCACCAGACCTTGCGCCTACAGACTACTACTTTCAGAATTTGGATAACTTCTTGGCGGGAAAAAAATTCAATACCCGAGTGGCAGTACAAAATGCCTTTGAAGAATTTGTTGCCTCCCGTCCAGCTGATTTCTTTAAGAAGGGCATCAATAAACTGCCACTGCATTGGCAAAGATGCATTGATTGCATGGGTGATTACTTCGATTAATACAAATAAAAAATACATGAAAAAAATTCGTTTAAATTTTTTCATACAAAACGGCAATTTCATTGTGAAAAAATTTTTGATTTAAGATTTTAAGAGATTTCTTTAGATGGTACCGCCGTCACCAGATATTGTGATTAATTCATGAATCCCCAAGCGTCCACCGGTGGCCGCGCATCTATTGTCTTACTATTGTGTCTCTAATTGACGGTATCTGAAGGGTTAAGTTAATAAGTACTTGTGATAGCCTGCTGCCATCTAAATCAAAACTAAAATCAACTTTGGAACATTTTCTTCAGTATAAAATGAAAAAAAATGAGTCGTAATTTCCAGAGAAAGTATTTCTTCGTAAGTGTATTGAAAAACGTCGTTTGATACACGTGGAGATTTGTCACTGCAGCACTCGGCTCCATAACACCAGAGCCTAAACGATTAAACCGACACCTACATAACTAAGTATTTGCCTTTAATATTTTATCAGGCACTTTTCCTTGGGATAATTTAAATAATTGCTAAATCCTTTATTTAACAAATGTTTGAAGTTACAACTAAATTAGATAAATGAAGTAAATATGTAGCAATTATTGACGCAATACATTTTGGGAAAGTCTGCATGCTTAACTTTAAACTAGGGGTTGACCAGCCAACCAAACGTCAGGATGGCTGGTCAAAAAAAATATTGTATTTCTAAATATATATCCTATGTAGCAAATATAAGCAATTATGTAGCAATTTTTGAATCAACTCGCATACACCAACGCCACAGACCACCAGCCATTCTGACACACACTGGTCACCGGGCCACACGGGCGACTGAGGGGTTGCATTACTTCTGCACCCAGCAGTGCGCCGGTGCCTACTGTCCGCTATAATAATAATAATAAATAATAAATTCATTTATTTCAGGCTAGAAAACCTTTAGTAAAAATACAGTTTATAGTTTAATTCATGAATCCCCAAGCGACCACCGGTGGCCGCGCATCTATTGTCTTAGGCCTCTGCCTCGAATCTTGCGGGCAGCGGGGCGGTGGCGGCGGCGGCGCGGGAGCGGCAGGATCTTACGCGTATAATCAAATGGACCGGCCCTCGAATACAGCGGCGCGGGGGCGGGCAACGAGCGGTGCACTCCAGTAAAGCGGTGACCACCCGCGTTGCGCGTCTGCATTGTAGGTATAGTGTTGTACATTTTTTTTGTAACGTATCAAAATGTCCTCGGACGTGCAAGAGCTAATTATTTCGGCCATCCTTGAGAGGACACCCATATGGAACGAATAAAAAAAAATATCTCGACAACACATCCACGAACACAACACTACACCGCTATAGTGCCGCGCGATCTGCCCGCTGGTTTGGAGAACAGGTATGCGTTGCCCGCCCCGCTGCCGCCGCCGCCCCGCTGCCCGCAAAATTCGAGGCAGAGGCCTCACTATTGTGTCTCTAATTGACGGTATCTGAAGGGTTAAAAAAAAGTTTATTAAGCTATGACGTGCCGTGACCTGTTTTTACTTAGTGTCGGTGGTGTCCAACTAGTGTTGTGACCGTTTTTTAAATATTTTTCGGAAAAAATCGATGCCTTCCACGTAGGTAAGTTGTTTTAACCCCAAAACTGCAATTTTATTGGAGAGCACTTCAAAGATAGTTTTTGCGATATTAACCACAGTTTTTAATGAATATAAAACAGTATGACAGTATAGTTTTTATAATAGTAGGTAAGACTTTTTGGACTTTTTAATTTTAGTAGTGTAATCTATGTGTTACCTTTAGAGAAAAGGTTGACTAAGAAAGTTATTTAGTGTACCTACGGGGATTGTTATCAGGTTATTTAAATAAAACGACCAAAACGGGTAACATACCCTTTGTAACGCACACACACAAATAACACAAATATCACAGATAACATCAATCAGCAACAATTGGAATCAATAACTTATATACTAGCACTTACTGTAAGATGTTGCTTACTCCGAAAACTGGACTTGAAAAAGACTCGAGGCAGCGCGGCGTGCCTTTTTATAATATCTCAAACTGTCAAGTGCCGCGCTGTCACGTCACAATTCGGTCCAGTTGTCAGTGCAAAAGTACATTTAATGTTGCTAATACAGAAAATAATCAGTGTATGTAACAATATCATAAGAATCGCTAACAGTCGGCCATCCATATAACAAATACGACCTCGTATGTGAGAAACAAAATAAGTAAAAAGAAATTGGTTTTACACACAAAATAATGACCTAAGAAAAAACATTAGTAATACTTTAAATATTTATCTACGAGTAAACAGATATCTAATACAGAAACGAATAAATATTTAAGTTATTCATACACCGGTCGCTGTATCTAAGAACGACACCGAAGTTATATTAACTGTACAAACAAAACCAATTGAACAGTTACCAATTTATCAATTATTATCCATACACAACTTTTAAAATAAATATATATAGTAATGGCACCTGAAAGTGCAGATATATCAGTGTCAGCTCATTTATTATACAGTCATTCAAAAACAGGCCCCTAAAATGTCCTGCCTCTAATGAAAAGCATACAGGCCTCTAAAATGTCCCATCTCTAATAAAAATATACAGGCCCCTAAAATGTCCTGTCTCTAATGAAAAACATACAGGCTTCTCAAATATCCTGCCTCTAATGTAAACAGACAGGTCCCTCAAATGTCCTGCCTGTAAATAAAAAATAAACATTAGTAAAAACACACAGGTCCCTAAACGTCCTGTCTCTCATAAATAACAGGCTCCTCAAATGCAAACAGACAGGTCCCTCAAATGTCCTGTCTGTAAATAACCAAAACAAACATTAGTAAATAAACAATTGCCTGCTAAAGCCAATATGTTCCTGGTTTGTCCTGAACAGGCTCCTTAATTGTCCTGAACAGGCGCCTCAGTTATTCTGCACAATTTTCGGCCAATACTCCTTTTGATTTTGATATGGTCACTTAGGCCAGGTACATGATAAGTTTCAAGCGCATGTCTTCAATGATTACTTTTCACTCAATATTTATGACAATAAAATCCAGCCAATAACTGACCAACAATGACCGTTTGCATTTTTTATATCAGTTATAATCATAACCCCGACTAAAACGTAAGGGTTATATTATTTAATTTACTCTTTCGACTCTAATTAGTTCTTATTGAAACTCCGATTCAAAAGCTATTCAAAATGCATGATCACGAATTATGAAATAGTTTCGTCTCTATTTTATTTTATTCATTAAAAATTACCAACTAAGAACTACGCTGTAAATACCACCACTTTTAAGATATTCAATGCAAATATAGTTGAGACTGGTTTCTCTTCACGCAAAAATAGGTTTCACGTTAATCACTTATTTTATTACCATACTTTTAAATTAGGAAGTTAAGTACACTTTGTAAAAATATCCTTTGGTAATCAAAATATTCATGGACATACTGTATGGTACTAAATAAACATTGTAATGACATTATTAGTGATAGTCTAGTAGAAACAAATGCCAATAGTGAGACATCTGCGAAGATTTCTTCCATGTCCCTAGTGAACAAATTGGAAGTTCTTGTTTTATATTTATCTGCAATCACTTTTAACCACACCTGATAAGAAAACTAATTATAATAATGCCGTGAAAAGGCTTACTGACTGTAGCAACTACTTTATGCTGCACCTGTATTTTTAATTCCATGAAAATACATCCTATAATTCGATCAATGCTAATACGGTAGCTTCAAGATCCATTAAAATCGTGACGCCTCTGTTGGTACACTAAATTTAGTAATTCAATAATAGTAATAATATTCCACAACTTGTACGCAACGCCATCCAGTCCCAAATCAAGCAGAGTCCGTGGTACGGGTACTCGACAACTGATAAACATTTTGGTAGTGCTTCAAAGTCATTATATAGAATTTACATTATATTTATTGCAAATTCTGCAGGACCAAGGCTTTTTTTTTTTTTTTTTTTTTTTTTTTTTTTTTTTTTTCTCTCGACGGGGAAAATCATCATTGACGAAACCCACTCTTGGGTGGAGCGGGAGACAGTGTCAGAGTCTTACTGACTAAAAACCCCGCGCCGTTCCTTCTAGCCTTCATACCGGGGCTCTAGTTTCCTTTCGGATAACCCCGACCCCGGTAGGCTTCGACCCAGATGGGCCCCTCCTGTTGCTGACAACTCCTTGAGGCGCGCGGGAACAGTGCGCGCCGTCGACGCCTTGGCTCGGTCCGGACAGTTACCGGACGATCGGACAGCGAGCTACCCATGGCTCGCCGTCCGCGAGCCCGCGTCTACGGTGGCCGGAAATCGGGATCGGAATCCCGGCGGCGGCGGCGGGGGCGCCGTTGCCTGATGCGGTCTGCCTCCTCCTTTGCTAGCATTACTGCTTCGCAGAAGGAGGCGACCGCCTGCCACTCCTCCTCGCTCCGGACCATGGCCTGAACCAAGGCCCGGCGCGAGAGGTCTCCGCCGCCGATCGCCCCCACGAGGACACGGCGTTGCTCCGCCCAAGCAGGGCACACCTCAACTGTGTGCTCCACCGTGTCCTCCGGGCGTTCCGCACAGTGGCGGCACCCGGGCGTCTCTTCCGCTCGAATCCGAGCAGGACCAAGGCTCAATGCAGGTCATTGAATTAAGATCTCTACAGGAATTGCAACCTTATACAAATATTTATTACGCGAAAGGTATTGAAAATTAATTTCGAAAGTCATAATTAAAGTCAGTATTATTTATTTGGTCTTATAAAGTTCAGAAGCTAAAACCGTTATGACGTTTCAAACTGAGCCCAAAAAAACAAGTATTCAAGTGGGTAACATTCATGAAACGTTTGTTTGACAGCAGTGCAGTGTCACTGACATGACACTCGTCACTGTTTGCAGGTCAACACCAACCTCAATCAACCCGCAGAATGACCTCGAGCATGAAAACAATGTTAACTTCTCCAATGTTTCGAAGGAAACGTGGTCCACTGAACAACTAGGGTTATGGTGCGTAGGAAAACTCCATGTGATTGATCAGCTTTACATAGCGTCATTTCGAAATGAGTTCACGCTACTATCACCGTGATTGTTCCCCACTTCGACCAATACCTATAATTCCCTAGTTCGCACAATCAAAGAAAGTGTATCTGAAAAGTACTGTATCAGACTGGAAACCCAACAAACCACCAAAGTCCGCATATTAATGCTCAGAGCACTCTCCTGCCAAATTGTAGGTAGGTATATAAAATTAAAATTTTCAATATTATTTATGTTTCCATAGATAAAGTACACTGTATCTATTAATCAGTCTACCGTTATCGGACATCAACAACGGCTGCAGTACTGCAAGTTTATCACAATATCCGTTTGTTGCAATATGTAAGGCCAAGTTTAGACTCTAAACTTTTCAGACTTGCAGTCACAACTTTTCACCAGTGTAGGTATATTTAAAAATAGAAAATAAATTGTGTGTAGCTATTCCCTTGAAAGTACACAGTACATACTCAGGGTGTATTTTTAAACCAAGAACAAATACAAATTTTAAACTAGTTTTCCCAGTCGGACAAGAACTAAAATAATGGGATTCGGCTAATTCTTGGTACCCATATCACTTAAAAATAATACAAAACATTTAAACAACAGCAAAATTGTATTATGGTAATATTTACACTCAACAGTTCAGACAGTTGCCGACCATATTTTGTTGAATATAATGATTTTATTCTACCTTGATTATTCAACTATCAGTACTATTCATCATCTGTTTCAATTAGAGCCAACAAGCGATGATGCTTACATATTTTAACCCTTCAGATACCGTCAATTAGAGACACAATAGTAAGACAATAGATGCGCGGCCACCGGGTGTCGCTTGGGGATTCATGAAATACGCCTGACGCCTACAGTATTAAAATACTGAAACTTTTTTTTTTTTTTTTACACATTCTTTATTATACTCTAAGTATTAGTTTATTTGGTTAGTGATTACTTGCTTCATTTCCTCTTAGTTAAATTTATTTTATAATTCATTGATTTCCCTTGTTTTTTTTTAAAGCTATGTATTATGTTTGAATATATTAAACTATGTATTTGGCAACTACTTATGTTCAATCAAATAATATGCAATTTTATATTCAGTTACCCATGGTAAATCATATAGGTCATCATCTTAATGTTTTATTGTACCATTATAAGTCAATGCAGATAATTTCATATATTAAAATTCTGTACAACCTAATATTGATATATTACTTAGGCCCTGCCCCACCAGAACTAGTTGACCATATCGAAAGATATACCACACATTGATTGCCAGGCGGGACGAAGTTTGCCGGGTCAGCTAGCTCAAATAAATATTACTATAGTACTGAGTAAGTACCCACTCACCCGCCAAGCGCTTGCAGCTAACTTTACTACCTACTTCTTCCAATGCTCTTTATAATTACAATGCGTTTCGCAGAAAAATAAGATAAATATTTATCTATGAATTTTGCCAGCAAAGCTATTTGTACTTGTGAGATGACAAAATATTCGCCATTTAACCTGGTTTCAGTTAAATGGATAATGCTAGTAAGTATGTAAAATCTCTTCAAACAGCAAAGCCATATTACAACACCAGTTTCAGTATATGCGAAATGTAAAGAATCAATGTAGGTACCAAACCTACATAGCTATCATGCAAAACCAGTCATAAGCTTGTTAGTTTCCTGGTTGTCCGCTAGAACTACATCGTCACCGGTAGTGATGGCTAATATAACGTATAGCGCCAAAATATAGCAAGCTATTTGTTCATAGCGTATAGTGTTTGTTATATTGGCTCTGCCTTCGCGCTATAATATAACGTCTCGCTCAACAAAACGTTAACAACGGGGCCAAAACGGGATAGCAATATAGCGTTTATTGTATCCGTTTAGCGCGTTGCCGAATAAAATGATAACGCCTCCGCATTCATTTGATTGCCGTGTTTAATTATAACGTGTTATAGTGATAGCATATAAAATAGCGCGCTATAAAAATATATTCAATAGTCCATAGCGTGTTTAGAGTTTATAGCGGAATTGAACATCACTAGTGACCGGGCCATCCGGGCGACTAAGAGGCCGCTTCGATCCCGTACCCAGCTGTGCCCTGGTAGGCGCAATGGCTGCTATGACTTGCCGCGACCTGTGCTGTACCCAGGGTCGGTGTACACCATTGTTTTATTTGAAAATACCAAGAAGTTGTGATTTTATAAGTATTCAAGGTTCGCATACATCGCGGTAACAGTCACGTGACCGCGTGGCTCGTCATATTACCACGCTCCGCTCAGTCGCAATCTGCCAGCTCAAGTACCTAGCACCTTATCGACTTATTTTCTAGTGATAAACAACAAGCCCTTTACGGAACTTAAAACATGCAGCGCTAATATAGCTTTTAGAGGGTACATTTTTTTTGCGACTATTAATTTCGTGGCAGTTACACGTTCAACATAATGTTATGCTTAATGTGTACAGTCTAAATCACACCAGCAGTGCGATTCTGTAAGACTTCATTCTAAACTTCGCATCTGAATCCACCGTGAGTTTCTTGATTGGCATTCTGAAACTCGGTTAATAATTCGAATCTACACTAGCGCTGCTCTTGCGAGCGTGTATGCGAGTTGAACTAAATTGACCGCGGAATTTTGACAGATAAAGTATGAGATGACGTAAGAAGTGGCATTCTATAAGGTAATTCCGCCGTCACTTCGACGCTCACTTCGTACTCGAACCCGATTCAAAGTGTCAAATTAAAAGCATCTATTTTACGAGTGAAAATAGAAGAAATCATAGTTAAATAGTGTTTAAATAAAGTTTTTAAACACACTTTAATTCATGAATCCCCAAGCGACCACCAGTGGCCGCGCATCTATTGTCTTACTATTGTGTCTCTAATTGACGGTATCTGAAGGTTCGTCGCACATTTTAAGTGGTTTGCTTTAAGGAATGTTAAGTGGTTCTAACATATAAAAAAGCACTGCTAACCTTAGTCCACTGTTTGTATGTTTTGATAGTGCCACTTATACTGTTTAGGCATAAACTCTACCAGAGTTTCAACCTGAGCCGACGATCGGTGAGAGGAACGTGTTTCATTTGGACTGAAACGTTGTTGTTGTTTTAGAAAACAAAATAAACACTTCTTTTATTAATATTATTTTTGAACTTTACAACCAGAAATATAAAACTACTTCATGATTATTTCACAATTATTTTTGGCACTGAACGATCAAAAAACAAACAAAACGTAAACTAAACAAAACAATACAACGCACTACGCATTTATACAACTTCAACGCATAAATATTGTCCACAGATTACTAATGATATTATCTGTCAGTCATTTTTTTTAGTAAGGTAAGCATAGATTATATTCACGGCACGAACTTAGAGTTTTCTGTTTTTTTTTTACTTATTAGCTGCCTCAAATTCCTTTAAATAAGATATTTTAGTTTAAACATCCATAATAGCTAAAATTCTGTGTCAAAAACTGGTAAAATAAAAAACCGATAAATCTCAACTTACATTTAGTTGAGTGTGGTAATCACTAGTACAGTATTGGTCGCTTCGGAGCTCACTTCACTTCGCAAGTGCCTAGGTGATGCTTACAGAATGCAAAATCAAGGTCGTTTTGAACCTTATGTGAAGTGAGAGTGAGTATCGAAGTGAAATGCGAGTTGTTGTCTGAATTTTACAGAATCGACGTACAGAGTCGTCTGAAGTGAGTGTTCGGCACGCATAATCTAGTGCGTGGTACTAACGAAGACAGAAGTCCATGGAGAATTCTAAACCAAAATCGTTTGTACTGGGTTTCATCGCGTTAATAATATGTCTTGGATGACATAGATGGCGCTAGTATAGTAGTTGGATTGAAAAACATACATCTCTCGTTAAAGAATACTATCTTGCTTTTTGCTAGTTACAATATTACTTAATTTTAACACAAATTCTCCTACGACATTACAAACCTTATAAAGCAAAGCACGTAATAACTAGGATTTGAACTCGGTAGCATAAAATTTACCGATATCATAAGCCACTGGACCATTGCGTCACTACGCAATTAGTTGAAATTATCCTACTCTTTATTATATTGAAGTTGTTTAGAGACTTTAACCCGTATCATAAATCTCAAAAGAATTGAGGGTAGTTTAATATTGGCTGTATAAAAATTAAATCTTTTTGTTCAATCATAACGTTCTTTACTATCTTTGAGTGAGTTCGGTTACGATTGCGTTTAACAAGTTTTTAATATTTATATTTATCATGAGTTCCCGTTCAAATATTGATATGGCTACGAGGGCCCAAATAATAACATTGCATAATCAAGGCTTAAATTATTCTGAAATTCGAGAGAAACTGGCTTAAACGTAAGTAATGTTTTAAAATCACTGTCCGTTATTTATTTTATTATTCCTGGTAATCGATACACGAAATATCGAATATATATATATATAGATTTATATTTTCCTTACAGGTAAAGACTGTCACTTTATGGATAAAGCGGTTTCAAGAAGAGGGTTCGTTGGAACACTGTAGTAGATCTGGACCTGGAAGACGCCACATTGACTCAGACCAGCGTCAACTTATGGTGCAAGGTTATGAGGACACCAACAAGATATTACGCAGAGTTGTTTGATACATCTTTGCGGACGGTGTATCGTACTCTTCACAGTGAAGGTCTGCATTATCGTCGACATGCTATTAAACCATTGCTTACCGAAGCTAATAAAAGAGCACGATTGGAGTTCGCAATGAAATACAGAAATTTCGACTGGAGCAACGTCATTTTCAGTGATGAAAAGCTTTCAAGTCTAGCCAGCACGGGCGAGTTATGTTGTGGCGTAGAAATAATACGCGTTATGATAGTGATCACGTTGTGCCCAACTGTGAATCCGGTCGTGTAACAGTGAACATGTGGGGATGGATGAATGCTGCAGGACCAGGAGAATTTACTGTAATACCCAGTCGTGCAAACAGTGTAAATTACATAGATGTGCTGAATGACGTCATGTTACCCACCGTGCGGAATGTTTTTCCTGTAGAAGACGTTCCAGTGATAACGTTCGTGCAGGACAATTGTCCTATACACCGTTCCATAATTGTGCAAGAGTGGTTTAGCCAGCAATCGGACATACGGATTATTCCTTGGCCTGCGAGATCGCCAGATTGAAACCCTATTGAAAATTTATGGGGCGTTATGGTTCAAAGGTGGGACAATAGGAATGAAAGGACTAAGGAGGCACTGAGTACTTACTGCATGCAAGTATGGGATTCTATACGGGGTCAAAATTTATGTGAAAAATGTATAAACTCCATGGGTTCGCGCTTGCAAGTTGTCAGCGATCAAAATGGCGGACACACGAGTTATTAAAAAAAGAATATAAAGTGTTGACTATTGGATTGAGTATTAACAAAGACCGGGGTAGCTATAATTTATTTGATAAATTACAGTATTCAAACTTAGCGTTAGTGGGATACATTTTTTTACTACTTTATAACAACAAAATGTTATTACACTAATGATTTTAATTTCTTATAAAATATAAGAAATTAAAATAAAAACAATATAAATATAGATTCCTTTCCAATATAATAAATTTTTTATTTATTAATATAAACAAGTCGGTCCCAAAATGACAGTTATAACCCGGTCTTACAATTGTTATTTTGATTTGAGGTTAAGCTTCAATTTCTTCCTCGTTTTGGAACGAATACTTAAGCTATGAACCAGTCATAACATAATGCACAAATCAATCATTATAGTCAATACCACTAACCATAATTATATAAAACGTAATATTTTTTTATAATTTATGAGTAAGTAAAATAATAACAGAACTAAAGTTGCATTATAGTGAAAGGTATTATAACATTATGTAAATAAAACTAAATAGTAAAAGAATAGCACAACATTGTTTTGATTTAGAATACTTATAATTTCTATTAAACAGTTTTGCTTTGTTAATGTCTTCCATTTTGTAATGTAGTTATTCAGTTATAAATTTTACTTGTATTTCTCATAAAGAGTGAATTAAATAATTGTCGATTGGGTGTAAAGCTGTTAGGTTAGGTTATACATAGTATAAGAAAGAAAGAAAGAAACAAATTGTATTTTTCTTTGAAAATAAAAGGTCTGAAACTATAATATCACTACAATAGTTTTATTTCTTATCCTTTCGAGAATTAAACTTCGTAAATCTTAATCTGTAAGAAAAATATGCCTAGATTTTCTTACATATTTTTTTTACTAATAATACCTACTAATACTTACCACCAATTATGAAAGTAATTTTTATATTTATAAAATTTATATACAGGGTTATTTGTAAAACACTAACAACCTTGCAGGACTGTATTAGTAACATCATAAACAACAGCTTTTGTTCTATGACCTTTTTCAAAACATAATACATTTACCAAAAACAACCCTTAAATATTTCCTTGTTCTATTCGGCGGGCGTGCTTGACGCGACGCTAGCGCATCAAACACCCCTGCCAACCAAACCTCCTCCCCTCCGCTATTGTATTATCGCTTGCTTCGCATAAAATTCGTAATATTTAGAACATTATTTAATTATTTTTATTTTTGTATGAAAATCTGATAAATAAAAATATGATACATTTTTAAAAGTCATAGAACAAAAGTTGTTGTTTATGATGTAGGGTGACGAAGAAGCATTGACGGTTTCGGAAAAAATGAAATAAAAAATAAAATACGAAGTCTTCGATCTACTTACAATTTAGAAAAGTTAAAAATCGAGAAATCTCAAAAATCAGGCGCTGGAGCCACAGAAATATATAAACCTTCATTGAAATGGTTTTACATGCTACAAGAAGTAATGGTCAAAGTTGCGGATGTGAAAAAAAAACCACAGGAATTAGTAAATAACGTGTTTATAATTATATTTTATTATTACTAATATTTTTTCACAATACACAAATTTAAAAAGAAATTTCTATTACTTTCTGAATAAATATAACCGTCTGTACCTGACAGACGGTTATATTTATTCAAAAAGTAATAGAAATTTCTTTTTAAATTTAAAAATGTAAATGGCAACACGTTGGATATTTATTTATTTATTTATTAAGTATTCAAGGAAGGAAGGAATTTATTTAAAAATAATTATTTATACATTATTTATACAAAACTTCTGTTGCATATGCGTGTAACGTAATTTGTTTTGTGCAGTGAAATTGTGTTTAAATAATTTACCTGTACCTATATCACCGTGTGTTTCAGTTAACTTGAAGGAACGGAACAGTATATATTTTAAGTAATCATAATATCTTGCCATGCTACCCTCCCTTGTGTGACAAAATATTCCTTATAAGTATTTCTTACGTCTTCCCCGGTTTGCGAAATAACAGAATAATGTAAATTCCCTCGTGCCTCCGTTGTGTCCCCTTCATCATATGTACCTGGAGGCATATATGTTGCTTCAACATTTCTTAGCCAGTTATGTAGTGCACACGTAGTTCGAATCAACCGTTCCGCCACTTCAACAGAACATGCTATCATGTTTTCGTAAATGCGAAATTTACTTCTTAAAATCCCGAACGTACTTTCAACTATTCGCCGTGCTCTGGAGAGGCGATAATTAAATATTTTTTCAGCATAAGTTAAGTTCCTTGGCAAACGTGAATAGGGCTTTAGTAAATATGATTTTAAAGGAATAGCATCATCTCCTATTATGAATCCATTGTCAGGTAATACATTTTCTTCTAGAGCATTATAGAGAGCACTGCTTCGAAATATGCCTCCATCTGATGCTGAACCGTTGCAACCAACATTTATGTACGTAAAATTGTAGTCATGATCAACTAATGCAAAAAGCACGATGCTATTTTTCTTTTTAAAATTAAAGTACAGTGAGCCGCAATGTTGAGGCGCCATTATATCTACGTGCTTTCCATCTATAGCACCACAGCAATTCGGAAAATTCCATCTCTTCTCAAATCCGTTCTGAATTACTTTCCACTCTTCCAATGTTGTAGGAGTCTGAAACATCAAAAATAACGTGCATAATATTTATTTTACATTATTTTTTCAGGGTTTGCAACAAATAGATGAAGAAATACAAAATACTGTTACTTCCAATAACACAGGTATGGGACCTGTTTCACAAAGAACACAAACGAAAAGAAACATCAACAACACAGAGCTCTGCTTCTTGGGAAAAGAAACGTCGAACAAAATTTGATGTTATGAATAAAACAATGTCAAATATTAGAGATATTTTGGCCAGCGATCAAACAGATGAAACTGATAGTGATGAATGTGTTGCTTTTGGAACATATGTGGGGTTGCAACTAAAAAAACTATCTTCTGAAAACCGTATATACACTCAATCTAGTATTCAAAATATCTTATCTGACGCATTACTAAGTGAAATACGGAAAACATCCAGAAGCAGAACTCGTCTAAGTGCTGAGACATCAACAATTACAGACAGCGATTATTCTGTGAGTGACGTTTATTTAGCAGAATCTCCTATGGTTGGTGAAAATCATCCAATATTAACTGAAAGTGTTAATAATGATGATGCAATTGTAATCACTATTCCTGAACAAAAAAATCATGATCAATCCGATGTCTCACAAAGTGATATTTTAACGCAAGCTATTAATCAAACTATACCTGAGTGCGTTTTTAATGAGTATGAAGAATAATGAACCATTCACGAGCTGTTATTTTGTCCCTGTATTAATTTTTCGTAAAATGATCACAACAAATGTTTAGTTTTTTTTTAAATAAAAGCATTATCTATATTAAATATTGTTTATTTTATGACTTACCTTTATAGAAGTCTTTAGTTTTTCATAAATGGCATCACATACTTCCGGAATGAGTTTAGATATTGCGGATTTTGATACACGGAAAAACTTCTCCAGAAAAGTATAACTGCAGCCAGTTGTTAAATACGTTATAGTAATTTGCAATTTCAATGAAGGAGGAAGAGCCAGTCTCATATTAGTATCTTTTTTAGTAATGAGTCCACTGACTTTACTCAAAAGTAATTCGAAAGTCTCGGGTGACATTCGAAAACTAGTTTTAAATTCCTTCTGATCTTCAGCTCTAATTTCTTCCAATACATTTAAACTTTCATTTCTTCGTGCTATCCAGTTAAGCATCCATAACTTTTTGCTTCGTAATCGTATTAATTCGTCTTCTAGCATATTTAATAATTCTGCTAATATTACATTTTTAACAAATGATTTTAAAAGAATTTTCGTTCGTCGAGACATTTTGACGCGATTCAACTCATAAAGCTACCGTGCGAATAGCATGCACATGTAGCTCTTGACCACTACTGCTTGCGCAAGTTATTATTTGCTCCAGTTATATGCACCATGTTTAAGTACAAGCGAGTAACTCGAACAAATAGCTTGCGCATATTACTCACGCGTGTAACCCGCATCTTTACTTGCTCCAGCTACATGCACCGTGTACAAGCACCCTTAGTAACATAGTCCTGAGAGGTTGCCAGTGTTTTATAAATATCCCTGTATAATAGTCAATGTTTACTTGTATAATATGCCTTTATTCATTTATACATCTTATACCTCATATTTTTATACTATTTATATAAAAAATAAAAAATGTTTAAAATTATAAAAAATAGAATATAAATTATATTACACTTAAAAAAAGCCGACAGAAAACTGGGATTCGAACCGGTGCCCAGTGGAACGAGCTGTGTTATTCTGCCATGCATATCCACCTGAGCTACCGGTCTAACTACTACAGAATGCGAAAATGAGAGCTACTTTAAGGATTCTTTATTATTTATAATCTACGCCATCTAGTTAAATTAACTAAGATACAGACTTATTTGGTTTGGTTTAGATGGCGCTGTATTAAGTACTCGGAAAGAAGAAAATAAAATAATTTATGTTTATTTGAATATAAATATATTATTTCTAAGTAATTATTTTAGGTATTATAAAGCCTATTATGTGCCTCTGCATAATAAGGTTTTTAAGTTTTGCAGTGTTAATTTCATTTTTGATCAGCGCCATCTAGTCGTCTCATGAAAAGTAATGCAAAACCTCACAGCCAAAAATCGACCTTAAGATACCCATGGACTATTGTCTATGATAGTACATACGAGTATATAACACATCGATGCTAACACTGATTTACTGGCGCAGTGTTTCGTTCTGTTTCACCGCTTCCAGTTGTATGAACTAAATTAATAATGTACAAAGGATTCGAAAAAGGGACAGTCAGATAATTCACCCAAAATACATGAAACTTACGGTTACTCATTATTTATTGTAAAATAATTATCTCTGCCGCCGTAAGTAGGTACTCTGTGGTTGAAATGTAAATCTGAACATTTTGGGACAACGCATGGTTTACTAGTAGTAATGGAATAATAATCCTTACTTATTACGCGTTTGTTACGGCTTCACACCTAAATGGCAAAACCGATTTTGATGAAACTTGGTACACGGATAGACCATGTTCTGGAATAGAACATAGAATACCCTTTTATCCCGGAAGTATGTTCCCTTGGGATAATTTTCTGCTATTACGCGGGCGAAGCCGCAGGGAGCAGCTAGTATATTTATAAGTTATAGTGAAATACACACAGGATATCCAATAACGCAAGGCACGGTAGATCGAAAACAAGCCGAGCGAGCGCAGCACTATGAACTCACGGTTATTGAACGAGGGATGATCGTCGCACGCTCACTCTAAAATTATACCTAAGTATTTATTAAGTGAGTCACACATCCATCGGGTTCCCGTGACCCTGACCAGGTCGTCCGTCCACCTTGTTGGAGGCCTAACGCAGCGTATTCCGATGCGTGGGCACAGGACCGGTCGCTGCGGCGACGTCTGGAGGAGGCCCACGTCCAGCAGTGGACGCCCCCCGGCTGATATGATGATGATGATGATGATGATGATGATGACGATGATATATAAGGTTTTAAGAAGTAATCTCTGAAAACACTGGTCCGATTGCCATTTTTTTTTCACAGAAACCCGCTTCATTCTCGAGTGGCACTGGCCACATTTTATGTACGCGGGCGAAGCCGCGAGCAAAATCTAGCAGGCAATATATGTCGGACTATCTGTCAAAACGCAATCCTAATAATTTACCTAATTTTAACTTCAGTAAGTGTCAATAACATAACTAGCTAACATAACAACCTTTTGTTGCATTTAGATTATTTCCAAATAAAAGTGGGTACTTATCACTGGTCCGCTCATTTAATTAATAAGCAAACTCTGGCTATGGTAACAACGACTCATAATTTGATAGATATGTTCGCTACGGTTATTTAACAACGATCCAAAATCTGTCCATAATCCACCTGAACACAGCCCGAGTTGTCCTCTAACAACTCTAGGGTGTAGCCTCGGCGAGGTACGTGTAATGTGGTAATGCCTCCAGGTAGTAGCCCTGGCAAGGCACGTGTGGTGTGGCAATAGCATCCAGGGTGCCACCCTGGCATAATCAGTGTATGTAACAATATCATAAGAATCGCTAACAGTAGTTACATGAATTACACACTTTTGAGTGAATAACAGAAAATCGCTATTTTGTGGGCTACAACAACTTACGTGGGAGGCGACGAAATATAACATGGTGTAAAAACAATTGGAATCGATTCAGTTACTGATTCTGAACAAATTAAATTCAGGTTTTGTATAAACTAAAAATAATGTTGTATTTGAAGTCAAAAGACATTGTGCAAAACGGTTATATGTCATCGTTATTTATTCGAAAGTGACAAAAACTATGTTATTTCTAACTAGCTTCTGCCAGCGACTTCGTACGCGGATCCTGTTGCTTATGCCAGCGACAACGGGGTCGTCAAAATCAAATATCTGAAACGTCTGATGTCGAATTCTAAGAGCCCGGGGACTGGAAAACAACGTGATGCGCGAGACGATTCGAGACGTTCCAGATCTCTCCCTTCCACTTACGCGCGTGACAGTGCACACACCTTAGACATGGAACCACGGAGTTAGTATCATGGAACCAATGTCTCCGTATTCGATGTAATTAATAAATGGGTATAACTTTGGTGTTTCTGTACCGATTTCTATGATTCTTTTTTTATTGAATAGATAATAATGTTAACTTTTTTTTAATTACGGATGAGTGAGAGTGTTATAAACGTAAGAGTAGACAAAAATAAACAGAAAACTCCGAACTACTAAGCTATCGGGAGTTACACGTGTTATTGTGAGTCAACCATAAAAGATAGACATATGCTGCGTGGGATATTTTTTATATAATTTTAAGGAGAACATTTCCGTCATACATGATTTCTGTGTAGCTTTAACCATTAAGGCTGCAAACGCGACGGAAGCTTATAAAATTGAGTAATTTCTCCCGTTTCCCCAACATTTCCCTTCACTGCTCTGCCCCTATTGATCGTAGCGTGATGAAAAGTATACTATAACCTGCCCAGGAGTATGAAGAATGATTGTACCAAGTTTCGTTAAAATCCATCGAGTAGTTTTTTTTTCTATAAAGAACAGACAGACAGACAGACAGACAGACAGACAGACAGACAGACAGACAGACAGACAGACAGACAGACAGACAGACAGACAGACAGACAGACAGACAGACAGACAGACAGACAGACAGACAGACAGACAGACAGACAGACAGACAGACAGACAGACAGACAGACAGACAGACAGACAGACAGACAGACAGACAGACAGACAGACAGACAGACAGACAGACAGACAGACAGACAGACAGACAGACAGACAGACAGACAGACAGACAGACAGACAGACAGACAGACAGACAGACAGACAGACAGACAGACAGACAGACAGACAGACAGACAGACAGACAGACAGACAGACAGACAGACAGACAGACAGACAGACAGACAGACAGACAGACAGACAGACAGACAGACAGACAGACAGACAGACAGACAGACAGACAGACAGACAGACAGACAGACAGACAGACAGACAGACAGACAGACAGACAGACAGACAGACAGACAGACAGACAGACAGACAGACAGACAGACAGACAGACAGACAGACAGACAGACAGACAGACAGACAGACAGACAGACAGACAGACAGACAGACAGACAGACAGACAGACAGACAGACAGACAGACAGACAGACAGACAGACAGACAGACAGACAGACAGACAGACAGACAGACAGACAGACAGACAGACAGACAGACAGACAGACAGACAGACAGACAGACAGACAGACAGACAGACAGACAGACAGACAGACAGACAGACAGACAGACAGACAGACAGACAGACAGACAGACAGACAGACAGACAGACAGACAGACAGACAGACAGACAGACAGACAGACAGACAGACAGACAGACAGACAGACAGACAGACAGACAGACAGACAGACAGACAGACAGACAGACAGACAGACAGACAGACAGACAGACAGACAGACAGACAGACAGACAGACAGACAGACAGACAGACAGACAGACAGACAGACAGACAGACAGACAGACAGACAGACAGACAGACAGACAGACAGACAGACAGACAGACAGACAGACAGACAGACAGACAGACAGACAGACAGACAGACAGACAGACAGACAGACAGACAGACAGACAGACAGACAGACAGACAGACAGACAGACAGACAGACAGACAGACAGACAGACAGACAGACAGACAGACAGACAGACAGACAGACAGACAGACAGACAGACAGACAGACAGACAGACAGACAGACAGACAGACAGACAGACAGACAGACAGACAGACAGACAGACAGACAGACAGACAGACAGACAGACAGACAGACAGACAGACAGACAGACAGACAGACAGACAGACAGACAGACAGACAGACAGACAGACAGACAGACAGACAGACAGACAGACAGACAGACAGACAGACAGACAGACAGACAGACAGACAGACAGACAGACAGACAGACAGACAGACAGACAGACAGACAGACAGACAGACAGACAGACAGACAGACAGACAGACAGACAGACAGACAGACAGACAGACAGACAGACAGACAGACAGACAGACAGACAGACAGACAGACAGACAGACAGACAGACAGACAGACAGACAGACAGACAGACAGACAGACAGACAGACAGACAGACAGACAGACAGACAGACAGACAGACAGACAGACAGACAGACAGACAGACAGACAGACAGACAGACAGACAGACAGACAGACAGACAGACAGACAGACAGACAGACAGACAGACAGACAGACAGACAGACAGACAGACAGACAGACAGACAGACAGACAGACAGACAGACAGACAGACAGACAGACAGACAGACAGACAGACAGACAGACAGACAGACAGACAGACAGACAGACAGACAGACAGACAGACAGACAGACAGACAGACAGACAGACAGACAGACAGACAGACAGACAGACAGACAGACAGACAGACAGACAGACAGACAGACAGACAGACAGACAGACAGACAGACAGACAGACAGACAGACAGACAGACAGACAGACAGACAGACAGACAGACAGACAGACAGACAGACAGACAGACAGACAGACAGACAGACAGACAGACAGACAGACAGACAGACAGACAGACAGACAGACAGACAGACAGACAGACAGACAGACAGACAGACAGACAGACAGACAGACAGACAGACAGACAGACAGACAGACAGACAGACAGACAGACAGACAGACAGACAGACAGACAGACAGACAGACAGACAGACAGACAGACAGACAGACAGACAGACAGACAGACAGACAGACAGACAGACAGACAGACAGACAGACAGACAGACAGACAGACAGACAGACAGACAGACAGACAGACAGACAGACAGACAGACAGACAGACAGACAGACAGACAGACAGACAGACAGACAGACAGACAGACAGACAGACAGACAGACAGACAGACAGACAGACAGACAGACAGACAGACAGACAGACAGACAGACAGACAGACAGACAGACAGACAGACAGACAGACAGACAGACAGACAGACAGACAGACAGACAGACAGACAGACAGACAGACAGACAGACAGACAGACAGACAGACAGACAGACAGACAGACAGACAGACAGACAGACAGACAGACAGACAGACAGACAGACAGACAGACAGACAGACAGACAGACAGACAGACAGACAGACAGACAGACAGACAGACAGACAGACAGACAGACAGACAGACAGACAGACAGACAGACAGACAGACAGACAGACAGACAGACAGACAGACAGACAGACAGACAGACAGACAGACAGACAGACAGACAGACAGACAGACAGACAGACAGACAGACAGACAGACAGACAGACAGACAGACAGACAGACAGACAGACAGACAGACAGACAGACAGACAGACAGACAGACAGACAGACAGACAGACAGACAGACAGACAGACAGACAGACAGACAGACAGACAGACAGACAGACAGACAGACAGACAGACAGACAGACAGACAGACAGACAGACAGACAGACAGACAGACAGACAGACAGACAGACAGACAGACAGACAGACAGACAGACAGACAGACAGACAGACAGACAGACAGACAGACAGACAGACAGACAGACAGACAGACAGACAGACAGACAGACAGACAGACAGACAGACAGACAGACAGACAGACAGACAGACAGACAGACAGACAGACAGACAGACAGACAGACAGACAGACAGACAGACAGACAGACAGACAGACAGACAGACAGACAGACAGACAGACAGACAGACAGACAGACAGACAGACAGACAGACAGACAGACAGACAGACAGACAGACAGACAGACAGACAGACAGACAGACAGACAGACAGACAGACAGACAGACAGACAGACAGACAGACAGACAGACAGACAGACAGACAGACAGACAGACAGACAGACAGACAGACAGACAGACAGACAGACAGACAGACAGACAGACAGACAGACAGACAGACAGACAGACAGACAGACAGACAGACAGACAGACAGACAGACAGACAGACAGACAGACAGACAGACAGACAGACAGACAAAAATTTTACTGTTTGCATTTTTGGCATCAGTATCGATCACTAATCACCCCCTGATAGTTATTTTGGAAATATATTTCATGTACAGAATTGACCTCTCTACAGATTTATTATAAGTATAGATAAGTTTATTTTTACATTGTGAATTAATTAGCTGTGTCAATTACAAGAAAAGTATGTATTTTTTTGTAAGATTATCTTCTTATTTACATCATCACAATTTCAGCCGAAAAACGTCCACTGTTGGACACAGGCTTCTTTTTTTTTTTTTTTTTTCGGACAACCCTGTCCCCAGTAGGCTTCGACCCAGCTGGGCCCCTTCTGCTGCTGACAACTCCTTGAGCCGCGCGGGAACAGTGCGCGCCGTCGACGTCTTAGACTCGGTCCATTACCGGACATAGACATAGGATAGTTTTTATTACAAAAAATAAAATAAAAAATGAAATTTATTCCGGACATACAGCGCCATCTATTGGTCAAGAGTCGGCATCAATTCAGTACTGAAAATTCATCGGAAAAATGTAAATAAATAGTAAAAAGGTATGAAAAATATAATATAATACAACTTTTTGTTCAAAGAAAATGCTCTAACGGAGTATAGATAATTCTATTAGTACTATATGTCGAGTTGGTGATCGCGCAATGGTGTCGATCGTTACACGAGTTCGGTTCATGTTATTGTTTTGATTCATCGGTAAAAAGTAAATAAATAGTAAAAAGGTATGAAAAAAATAATATCAATATAATAAAACTTTTAGTACAAAGAAAATGCCCGAACGGAGTATAGATAAATAATCCGAGTTGTCACTATGCTCGATAGATGGCGTTGGGATTGTAATAGATCGCGCTATGGTTTCGTTACACGCATTTGGTTGGGTATCGGCCGAGCGCTTCGGTACTGTCGTGGAATTGAGGATTGATCGTTTCGTAAATTTAAAATTGTTTCCGTTGTATTTTTCGATAAAAGGTTTATTTGTTGGGTTGTCTGGTTGTTGTATAATGTAAGTTTAGTTTGATCTCGATTATTAGTAGATACTAAAATTGTATGTCTAAATTCGTTTTAATTTTTAAATTAATTAGATCGTTCCTTTTAAATTATTTAGTTTAAAGCTTGGTTATTAAGAGAATAGGTTATAATATAATTTCTTTTAAATTGTTATCAAGTTCGTAATTCGTAGATAATATTTGGTCTTTGAATAATTAAGATTAGACGTTTGGTTTTGAAGATATGGCGAAATTAAAATATTACGATATCTGCTGCACGGCCCGTTTCGAAATGAGCATCACCAAGGCCGTGCGCGTGCGGGAGGGGACTTTAGATCTATGAGTAAGGTATGAAGTTGGCTCTCTGCGCAGTGGTCGTGCGCGAAAGACTAATAATTTTCGTGCGATTTTTTTTTAGATGTCGTTCTTAAAACTACACCTACGCAAAAGTTCTTCTACGCAAAAGTCGGGAGAGACGCCCGGGTGTCGCCACTGTGCGGAACGCCCGGAGGACACGGTGGAGCATACAGTCGAGGTGTGCCCTGCTTGAGCGGAGCATCGCCGTGCCCTCGTGGGGGCGATCGGCGGCGGAGACCTCTCGCGCTGGGCCTTGGTCGAAGCCATGGTCCAGAGCGAGGAGGAATGGCGGGCGGTTGCCGCCTTCTGCGAAGCAGTAATACTAGCAAAGAAGGAGGCAGACCGCATCAGGCAACGGCGCCCTCGCCGCTGCCGCCGGGATTCCGAGCCCGATTTCCGGCCACCGTAGACGCGGGCTCGCGCAAGGCGAGCCATGGGTAGCTCGCTGTCCGATTGTCCGGTAACTGTCCGGGCCGAGCCCAAGACGTCGACGGCGCGCACTGTTCCCGCGCGCCTTAAAGAGTTGTCAGCAACAGGAGGGGCCCAGCTGGGTCAAAGCCTACTGGTGCCAGGATTATCTGAAGAGGCTAGAAGGAACGGGGTGGTTTTTAATCAGTAAGAGTCTGACACTATCTCTCGCTCCACCCAAGAAGGTTTTCAAAGGATGATTTTTGTCCACCGAGAAAAAAAAACAAAAAAACGAGAGTCAAGTGTCGAGCGTTTGCAGCAACTTAGAGCTCAGGCAGAGACAGCAGTTGTCCACAAATAGAGTTCGCAATCGAATTTTAGCTAACAGCAACAGACTGTCATTCAGATATGATCCGCAGGTTGATTATGCACAACAAGCGTCCGTCCAAATCAGAGTCATGAATAAGATCTGCTCTAACTGCACTGCCAAGAAATGGGTGGACGAACCTAATGGTCCGTGCTGTGCTTCAGGTAAAGTTTGTCTTCCTAACCTTCAGGAGCCGCCACAGCCAATAAAAAATCTTTTAACTAATCCATTATCTGGTAATTTTTTACAAATATACGTAAATACAATAGTCAAAATAAATGACTTCTTTTGGCGCAAAAGAAATCAGGGAAGGTAATTTTATGCCCACTTTTAAAATTGAACGACGGGTGTATCATCCCATGGGCGATGTGTTCCTTCACCGCCTGTCAGTGGTGTCTAAATACTCTTAGAAAATAAATATACCTATCACCACGTACTTGCCAGGATAGAAATCTGCCACAGAAATTGTCTGACTAGCTTTTCTAAATCTATAGGTATGTGTACTAATATTACAAAGAGAGACAATTTGATTTTTTAAATGTTTGTATACACATGTAAACGATAGAACATGGAAAAGGAGATAACTAAGTGAAAAACCCAAATTCTGCCGTAACTCATTATTCCACGCGGACGAAGTCGCGGGCAAAAGCTAGTTATGATATAAGTGTGTAATGTTAGTGATTACCGTCGAGGCGGTATTTAGACCCGAGCGATGGCGAGGGTCTTAAGAGAGCTGAGAACGGTAATCATTAATTACTCACGTGTATCATACGACGTTTTTCAATACACTTGTGAATAAAATAACTGTAAAACTAGTAAACTTTTGTGGCGGTAAAAAACTGTTTTCATATGCGCGGCCTTTTTGTTTTTCTTTTGTTCGTGGGGGACAACCTGCGCCCATCCTGATACGATAACTGTAATAAAATTATGACGGTGGAGAGGTTGAACAATAAGGTTTTAACCACATTATAGCACTAGTGCGTAATGGTAATCAAAATGTCACAGTTTGGTTACAAGTGCCATTATATACCTAAGTGCAGTGCAATAAGAGCCACTTTATGAGCAAGTGTACTGAAAATGATATTGTATAACTTTTTTGATTCCAGTAAATTTCAACGAAGACTCACTAATGAAGCAGCATCACCAGAACTCTTTCCAAATAAGAGCTTTCATCAAAGAAGCTCGCCACAGGTTCCACGACGAGCCACCAGCGCTGACAGACGATCAAGACACGACCAGAGCCGACCAGACAGTCAGCTTCAAACACACAAACTGGTGGTGGGACAACTCCTCATTCATAGAACAGCTAGGCCTGAACACTGCGAAGTCTTTCCTCTTTCCTCAGCTCCGGTCTAGACCCTCATTCCCCTTCTCCATCACTCCATACACCACAGAATTAAATTACCAACATTTGAACTGGGATGAGATTTTTCCTGAACCGAAACTTCGATCAGGTTCTGATCCTCCTACCAAGTTAAACGAGTCCATCCCGCAAGTAACGGATTTGGCGAAAGATCAAAATTATTCTAGTACTTTAGACCAGTCTTTGAGCTCCAGGCCTTTCAACGCTACTTCTGATCCTAAATCCTTTCTGCGAGGGCCGACGACCACTTTATTCACTAGAAAAGAAGACTATATGATGTGGCTTCAAGAGGTGACTACGTTCACACCAGTTGACAGATGGCTGCAAACGTTAACTAGCAGAACAGAAGTCACACAGAGCTATACAAGTAAGAATTAAATCGCTAGTCATTATGAACACATTGAAGGCTTATAGTCCCTTAAACATCTGGGCGGAATTAAATGGACACAACCCTCGTACCTGCCTAGGTGGTAGCACGAGTATCTGTGCATTTAATTGCAGCCAGCTGCGCTAGGATAAAGCCACGCTGTCCTTTCCTGATAGCTACAACTTGGGGGTCTTTAAGTCAAGAGTGAATAGGTTACTTATAAGAAAGCGTGCTCCATCGTCGACCACATCATCGCTTACCATCAGAAAAATTTTTTTGGATGTCACATATCGTCGAATTTTTGGTTTTAGGACATGCCGGTTTCCTCACGATGTTTTCCTTCACCGTTTTAAGAGCAGTGGTGATGAAATAAATTACACAATGTAATGCGTCTGGCTGGGATTGAACCCGGGACCTACAATTCGTAAGCCGGGGCCGGCCACCACTGCTCCTCATATCATATAACATACATTCAGTCAAAAAAGTATCAGGAATGAATGATTTGTTTATGGTTCCAAATTCAAATTTTTGTTTTTTTGTAGTTGTTAGATTGGCACAACTGTTTTCCATTTTGGCGCGGAGTTTGAGTTGCATCTGTTATTTATATTAAATACAGTGCTGGTTTTAGTAATATCATATAGTGTGTATTGCGAATTTCATAATGGACAAAAATATCGACCAAAGAGTTTGTCTTAAATTCTGCGTCGCCAATGGAATTTCGTGTTCGGAGTCACTGAAAATGTTACAGAAGGCTTACGGTGAATCGACTTTATCAAAAACTCGTGCTTATGAGTGGTTCAAAGCGTTCAAAAGCGGTCGAGATGTGATGGAAAATTTGCCTCGCTCTGGTAGGCCGTCAACGTCTGCAACTGAAGTTAACATCGCAAAAGTGAAGGAAATAGTGACTGAAAATCCCCATTCAACTCTGAGAGAGATAGCCGCCGAACTTTCTGTATCTCACGAGTCGATCCGTACCATTTTAACTAATCATTTGGGTATGAAACATGTTGCTGCTCGGCTAGTCCCAAAAGATCTGAATTTTCTCCAAAAACTCAATCGCATGAAAGTCGCTGAGGACATGCTAGAACGAGTCAGTTCGGACCCAACATTCATGAAACGCATTGTTACTGGTGACGAGACGTGGGTTTACGAGTTTGACATGCAAACTAGTCAACAAGCTTCGGAGTGGCGCCTTCCAACTGATCCGAAACCGAAAAAACCACGCCAAAGTCGATCAAAAGTCAAAGTCATGTTGACTGTTTTCTTTGACTATCGCGGTGTTGTGCACTCTGAATTCTTACCGGAAGGTCTAACGGTAAATAAAGAATATTATTTGAGCGTTATGCGGCGTTTAAGAGAGCAAATTCGACGAAAAAGGCCAGATTTGTGGAAAGAAAATTCTAGGATTTTGCACCACGACAATGCGCCTTCGCACAAGGCTATCATTGTGAACGAATTTTTGACCAAACACTCAACAAATACCATCCAGCAACCACCATATTCACCAGATATGGCTCCTGCTGACTTTTTTCTTTTTCCTAAACTCAAATTACCACTTCGTGGCACCCGTTTTCAATCGATAGAAGACATAAAGGAAGCAAAGGCTCAACTGGCTGCAAAAAAGCTGGGAATCCTCGCAAAGGTCAGACAGTACTTCAAGCCGGAACAGCTGCTCAAACTTTATCAAGCGCAAGTTCGATCGTGTATGGAGTATTGCTCTCATCTTTGGGACGGATCTGCCCGATACCAGCTTGATGCACTTGAGGCAATTGAGAGGCGAGCCAGAAGGATAATTGGCGATGATACACTCGTCGATTCGAAGCTTCAAAGTCTTGAGCATCGACGTCGAGTTGCTAGCCTGTCGGTTTTCTACCGGTTGCATTTCGGGGAGTGTGCGTCGGAATTGCATAACCTGATTCCGCCTAGCCCGTTCCATCATCGGACTACCAGACGTACGGCGATGCGCCACCGGTACATGGTGGACATCCCGCCTACACGCACAAAACGTTTTGGAAACACATTCATTGTGCGTGCAGCTAAGGAATGGAATTCCTTGCCGGAGTCTGTGTTTCCTGATAGCTACAACCCAGGAATCTTTAAGTCGAGAGTGAATAGGTTTCTTCTAGGTAAGCGCGTTCCATCGTCGACCGCATCGTCGCTTTCCATCAGGTGAGATAGCGGTCAAGCGCAAACCTATCAATAATAAAAAAAAAAAAAAAAAAAAAAAAAGGAGAATTCGCGGCGAGAACTGAACTCGATTCAGGAAGCAGCGTTTAAAAAATGTTTTGATGAATGGATTATTCGTTGGCGCAAGTGTATCGTTTCTAAAGGAGCATACTTTGAAGGTGATAAAATAAATTTGGATGAATAACAGACATTTTGTGTATTATTGATCTTTTCCCGGTACTTTCTTGACAGACTAGTATCATAAGACAGGAGATATTATCCGAACTTGATTTTGTATGTCCAACCCCCCGAACATTCTCGCTAATTGGCTGATCCAGTACTGCCTACAAAAATTTTGTAAACTTACAGCTAACAGCACTACTCCAGTCAATGACACACTTTTCAAAGCCCAACCTCCAGTACAGAACAGACAGATAAAGAACGACACCACAGACCAGCCACCTCGCATACTCCGCCAGGATCTCCCACTGCCACACACACAAGCTCATGATGAAGAACCCAGGGTAACAAACTTAAAAACTTCAGCACTGTTCTATCTCGTAAATGTGAGTGGAATCATACATTTGAGAACTGCTACCATGAAGGATCAGAGGAGAACAGACGAGATAATAGTGACTACAGCAGACGATGCTGATATGAAGAAGGTACTGGCTACCACAAGAGATGTGATACATGATATAGGTTAGTGTAAAATTATCTGAAGGTAGAGATGATGATGATAAGAATTATCATGATGATGAAATAAAAAAGTGAAGCTAAATTGCACATCCTGGGCGGAGCATTGCCGTGCCCTCGTGGGGGCATCGGCGGCGGAGACCTCTCGCGCCGGGCTCTGGTTGAGAGGTCATGGTCCGGAGCGAGGAGGAATGGCAGGCGGTCGCCTCGTTCTGCGAAGCAGTAATGCTAGCAAAGGAGGAGGCCGCCTCAGGTACGGGCTCCCTCGCCGCCGCCGCCGGGATTCCGATCCCGATTTCCGGCCACCGTAGACGCGGGCTCGCGGCCATGGGTAGCTCGCTGTCCGATCGTCCGGTAACCGTCCGGACCGAGCCCAAGACGTCGACTGCGCGCTCTGTTCCCGCGTGCCTCAAGGAGTTGTCAGCAACAGCAGAGGCCTAGCTGGGTCGAAGCCTACCGGGACCAGGGTTATCCGAGATCGAGCTCGTGCCCTGGTTTGAAGGCTAGGAGGAACGGGGTTGATGGTGGGCAAAAATCATCTTATGACAACCCCCGCCCTTGGGTGGAGCCAGAACTCCACCCAAGGGCGGGGGTTGTCATAAGATGATTTTTGCCCACCATAAAAAAAAAACTAAATTGCACATTCTAAAGCGTAAATCTCTGCTCGCTGATTCTTTTTTAGTTGTGAAAAAATTAAAATTAGGGTAGTGTAGGGTAGAATAGGGTAGGGTAAGGTAGAGCGGGATCGAAGCCGCGAACAAAAGCTAGTTACAAATAAAAATACAAACATATGTACAAACCTTTCCCTGTTTGTATTATTAGTTTATAGCGTACGAGATTATAGCAACTAGGTCTAAATAGTATTATTAACAGAATTCTTAAAAATAATGTTAGTATTTTTTTTTTAAATAATATTTCATAACTATCACAAAACGCCGTCTAGTCCCAAGCTAAGCAGAGCTTGTGTTATGGGTACTAGACAACTGATAAACATACTAATATATTTCTAAATACATAGATACATATTATAGATAAATTACACCCAGACACAAAACAAATGATCCTGCTCATAACACAAACATTTGTCCTGGGTGGGAAACGAACCCACGACCTCCGGCATAGCAGTCAGGGCTACTAACCACGAGACCAACAGGCCAGTCAATTCAGTAAATAAAAAGATTGCTTCTCAATCGGCTATCGGCTTATGAATACTTGACTTCAATACTATTAAAAATAATAATTGAATTAACCAGGACAAGACCCAAAGACTCCGGAATCATCTTCTAGAAAAAGCAGAAGATACCAATCAAAAGCCAGGAAGAGAAAACGTTATCACCGTCCTCACCAACGAAAAAAACAGAGACAAAAATACACACACAGACATCTGAAGTATAGAGACGGCAGCGACTACCACACACGTGATGTGGAGTACCCCATGCTGCGGAGAAGGAGAGAACCTACTGGAGTCCAGAGAAGGTTCGGCTTAACCACGCCGAGGTTGGAAGAGAAGAGAAAACAAAAGACGAGAGGATTTCTCTCGAACGCAGTAACTCGTCCTGTCGAAAGGTATGTATTCATTTTAGTTATCTAACTTTGACCCCAAACCACCGTAGGCGCGGGCTTACGGACGGCGAGCATTGGGTAGCTCGCTTTCCGACCGTCCGGTAACTGTCCGGTCTGAGCCCAAGTCGTCGACGGCGCGCACTGTTCCCGCGCGCCTCAAGGAGTTGTCAGCAACAGGAGGGGCCCAGCCGGGTCGAAGCCTACTGAGGCCAGGGTTATCCGAAAGGGAACTCGAGCCTCGCTATGAAGGCTAGATGGAACGGAGTGGGTTTTTAGTCACTACACTGACACTATCTCCCGCTCCGCCCAAGAGCGGGGTTTGTCATTGGCAACCTCTCGAGATTGCCAGTGTTTTACAAATAATTCTGTATACAACTCACAAATATAAATATATTTTCAGCGCAAATCACAAAGATCCAACCTACCTCCCGATCCCGACTCCAACGTCAAAGATGTTTTCAAAACTCTATGACACAAAAGATGAAAGACGATTAAAGCTAATAAAATCACGATACAGACTTCGATACAACAGAACACTTCAAGAGGACAAACCTACATACCATCAAGTGAGAGAGAGTTCAAAGGGATAAAAGGAAAAGATACGAGAAGAAACAGTAAGGCAGAGTTGATCAGAAAGATCGTGGAAGGGTCCAGCGACTCGTACAGCGATGAGGAAGCGACACTGAGGAAGAACTTCATTGGAGCACTACGATTTGGAAATAGAACATAACTCAAAACCATTTGTTTTCAACTTTTTCGGAGTAGAACAAGGTCTAATAGACCTCGTACGTGTCTGAAATCATCTTTGCGATTGGAACATTTGCATCAGAATCACTGACATGTTCCGAAACAGTGATATGTATTGGAACATCGGCTCAAAAGATACAAACGTAATATTTGAAACATCGGCTCACAAGATACAAACGAAACATTTGGAACATCGGCTCACAAGATACAAACCGAACATCGGCTGAAAAGATACAAACGGATCATTTGGAAAATCGGCTCTTTTGAGCCGATTTTCCAAAAAACGGAACGGAAACGAAACGAAAACGAAACGAAACGGATCATTTGGAAAATCGGTTCACAAGATACAAATGGAACATTTGGAAAAACGGCTCAAAACATACAAACACAGACACTGGCTGTTATGAATCGTGATCTGCTACGTTGCGTCTTAGAAACTAAAAGTTTTATTAAATAGAATTTTGATTTGAGAATAATTTAAAGCAGATGTTTTTAGTTCAGGTCATTAATTATATTTTTACACTATTTGCGTTTTAATATAAATTTTAATAAAAAACTTTTTACAAAAAAAAATTAAACAGACTTGAAAAAGTACAAAATAATTTTAATTTCGGAAGTCGGTGTTTCTACATTATACCTAATTTTGTCACGTTTACCTAAGTTTGTTAATACCGACTTCCGAAATTAAAATTATTTTGTACTTTTTGAAGTCGGTTTATTTTTTTTGTAAAAAGTTTTTTATTTTTCACTTTTTAGTTATGGACTTATGGTAGCACCACTAAAAAGTACTTACCCTTCAGCTAAACATAAATTACCTTACCTATAGCCAGAGTGCATCTCATAACGATTCTAATAATCCCAAATACGGTTATATTACATGAATTTACCTTCCGGCATTATCACCAGATCAGTTCGATACATCCCCTCCCCCTTATCTTTCAATCAGTCATCGACTACACGTATAAACAAAGCAATTTTACTTGTTACGACAATTCTGCTATGATTCTATGAGGAGTTCTGTTCCATATCTTCGAAGTTCATGATCAGATCATAACAATATTTCTATGGGACCAACTTGAAAGCATAACCTTTCAATCAAAAAAAAATAATTCAAAATCGGTCCACAATTGATCGAAATATCGGTGAACATACATACAAAAAAAAAAAACATACATTCAGCCGAACATAGAACCTCCTCCTTTTCGAAGTCGGTTAAAAAGACTGCTGGTCACTAGTGTTCCAAATAATGCATTTAAAGCATTACTGGTGTCCCAATCTTTCGGAACACTAAAATGTTGAACAGTGAGTCGATATATGGCTCCGAAACGGTTTAGTAAGTAGTTAGACGTGTCTAATCTGAAATCAGAAACTTTATTTCAAATACACACAATAACAGTATAGTTTAATTACAGGCGTATATGGTTTTAATTTCAACTCGATACCTCCACGCGTTCTCGAGATAAAGGGTCTTGACAGACAGACAGACGGACAACAAAGTGATCCTATAAGGGTTCCGTTTTTTCCTTTTGAGGTATAGAACCCTAAAAAGGTCACTACCTATCTGCAAAAGCCTAAGATACAGTTGAAGAAGATATAGAACACATTCATTATGCATACAGCTAAGGAGTGGAATTCCCTGCCGGAGTTTGTGTTTCCTGATAGCTAGGGGTCTTTAAGTCAAGAGTGAATAGATTACTTCTAGGCAAGCGTGCTCCATCTTCGACCACATCAATGCTTACCATCAGATGAAATGGTGGTCAAACGCGAGCCTAGCAAACTAATAATAATAAACCTAGTAGCCAGGGTTTTACATCAGCAACTTGCTCTGAAATACTCTCTTGTGGAATCGGAAGTACCATACTATAAGTATGAATTCGACCCAGTTCTTGATAATGGCCATGTGAACTTTGCGATCATTGTACCGATACTCGTATCGGGCAATGGCTTAATAGCCAAAAGCCTTGACAAACACTTAAGGAGGCTCACGTTAGGTGACTAGATCAAGGGCTTGATTCAGAAAGCGGTACTCCTGGACACGGCTGGTATAATTAGGAGGTTCCTCCGTCTGGAGCCCTGGCCGACGGTAGCTTGGACCTTGCTCCCGACATCGGTGGACCACTATTTTTTATATTTTTAAATGGACCCTAATTTTTTTGAATAATATTTGTTTTAAAAAATATTTAAAAATATCAAAAATATGTATAGTTGAAAAATAAAGGAAATAATAATAAAAAAGACATTTAGATGACCTGAGAACTTCCTGCCATTTCGGAAATCAGTTATTTTCTGAAAGTAATCATAATAAAGACTAATTCGAAAATAAAAACACGTTTGTTAATAGTTTTATTAATGTCGTGAAATTGTCTTTAATACCGTGATCATAATAATTGATCACACTTATACGGTTGGTATTGATAAAAAGTAAAACGACTTGAGAATTTTTGAAGGAAATAAAAAATGTGTTGGCAACGAGAATTTTAGTTGTCATTCACTTGTTTCTTGAGATGATGATCCCACTAAAAACATTTCATGTAAAATGTTGCCAAGACGCCCACATAAGATTTGCCCTGTGAAAAAGATATCAGATCTCATGTAGAGCCAAGCTTCTGAATCTACACGGCCTTACTCTACCGACCCTAACTTCACAAATTCTACATATCAGTAAAAATGTATGGCTTCGCCGTTTCGCTACCATCGTAGAGGTGATGCGAATATTTAGTTTCTGAAGTAAGTAACGAAACAGCCAAGAAAAAAAAAAAGACACTGTAATAGGCATATTCTAAATGTTTTGCATTTTTTAATATTAACAGTCCCCTAATAACATTAAATCATTTAAAAAATACTTATATTCGATACTTTTTATAAGGTTCTTCTGACATCAATGATCAGGATCTCTTAATCCACCTTGATTATTGAACCAGTGTTGAAAACATCAGATTTCATTTTACCCTAATAACTACCCAAGTCGTTCGACTTTTTAAACAGACTATTTGCTATTACATCTTCGTTCTAGCTTGCAACATTAAATTAACATTATCAGGCTCTTTATGTTGCTCCGATTCTTCGATCGATTCAACTGTACTGGTGGTAGTAGTAGTAGTTGTCATATTGTTACGACTGAATTAATTGCTAAGATCCTCGGTGTCGATGTGGAAGGTATCCGAATTGACTGAAGGTTTAGTTTTGTTGACAACCTCTGTTGTATTAATAATAACTGTATCGTTCTGTTTTTGCTTCGTGGTCTTTACAACCTTTGGCTTCGAAGTTTTGTGCGTATGGGCAGGGGATTTTGGTTTCATATTGTTTTTATTTCCGATGTGTATTTGTCCGTTATGTGAATGATAGTAGTTTTTCAATAGATTGTTTATTTCCATAAGATTCCCTTGGTCATCGACTCCGTTTCTCAAGACTTTAACGTCAGCTTTGCCAGCGCTATTATTGGTGGTTCTTAAATAATTCATTTGTTTTAATACTTTCAATTCATTTTGCAAAGAAAGTATTTTGTTTTGGACATAATTATTAAATGTGTTATTGTACTCTGGCTGTATACTGTTCGCATTTAGTTTCAACTGTTTTTTTTTCGTGTTCTGTTCGCAATTTTGGATGAGTGATCATAGTTTCTGTAGAAACAGAATTAGATTGCGTAGCTCCTTTTATGGCTTTTCTGGAACAAGTAAAATAATATTTATCTATTTAAAGCTTTATGCACAAAATACTGCACAAAGGCAAACTTTATAATAATAATAATAATAATAACCATTTATCATTTTTTTTTTTTTTTTTCAACCTTAGGCATTATCTGCCAGTCGACCTCAGGGTAATGCAAAATTGCAGAAACATAATATGGCAGGTGCAACTTAACCCTTCAGATACCGTCAATTAGAGACACAATAGTAAGACAATAGATGCGCGGCCACCGGTGGTCGCTTGGGGATTCATGAATTAATAAAAAGATAAACAGAAGAAAAACAAGTAAAATAGTAAATACATACTTAGATACATACATACATCATCATTTCAGCCGAAATACATTAATCAGCATAAATTACTTAATATTCCCTAATATTAAGTAATTTGTGCTGATAAAAGTAACGATGTATTAGTGAATCTCCCTAGATTCACTAATATATCGTTACTTTTAACAACTGCCTCATAATTTTGTTTTTGAATAAGGTATAGGACGCTAGGCTCCATTTCGATTGTCCTGCAATTCTTTCAAATACCGAAAAACAAATATCGCCACAATATCGTACATACATATATAAGCGTCCATTGATAACTTAATATCATTTGACTTTGACTTCCTTTTAGACCTGCTTTTTATTTAAATTAATCCCATTCCCCTCATAATTCTCCAAAAAGTGAAGTAAATTTTTCTAGACAATAATTTTGTCTAGAAAAATTTACTTCACTTTTTGCACGAAATGCGAAACAAATCGATTTTAACAGTAGTTGCAACACTTTTTGGAGAATAGCCAAATCTTCTTTTTAACCGACTTCGAAAAGGAGGAGGTTCTATGTTCGGCTGAATGTATGTTTTTTTTTTGTATGTATGTTCACCGATATTTCGGTCAATTGTGGACCGATTTTGAAAATATTTTTTTTTTATTGAAAGGTTATGCTTCCAAGTTGGTCCCATAGAAATATTGTTATGATCTGATCATGAACTTCGAAGATATGGAACAGAACTCCTCATAGAATCATAGCAGAAATGTCGTAACAAGTAAAATTGCTTTGTTTATACGTGTAGTCGATGACTGACTGATAGAAAAGGGGGAGTGGATGTATCGAACTGATCTGGTGCTAAAGCCGGAAGGTAAATTCATGTAATATAACCGTATTTGGGATTATTAGAATCGTTATGAGATGCACTCTGGCTATAAGGTAATTTATGTTTAGCTGAAGGGTAGGTACTTTTTAGTAGTGCTATCATAACTAAAAAGTGAAAAATACTTTTTACAAAAAAAAATTAAACCGACTTCAAAAAGTACAAAATAATTTTAATTTCGGTAGTCGGTGTTAAATAACGAAGAGACAAAATTAGGTATCTATTATAGAAACACCGACTTCCGAAATTAAAATTATTTTGTACTTTTTGAAGTCGGTTTAATTTTTTTTTGTAAAAAGTTTTTTATTTCTGTAGACAGATAAGGGAGCCAACATTACGGTGAAGGAACTTCATAAGTTAAACGCACTATACGTACCGTTGCCTGTCAGACTGCACTCTTGCTATTGGTCTGTTCTCCGATTCTAACATCAATCCGCCCCTGTCTGAGTCGTACCTTGATTCAGAAAAATCCTGTTTTGTGTCATCCATATCATAATTGGCTCTTAGCTTTTTTACTTTCTTTTTCTTGTGTCTGGGTCTGTATCTTGGTGTGGTCGGGCGTCTATGAAATTTGGGCTTTCTTGTAATTTCTGATATCGGAACGATTTGTGTTTTCCTCGTCGTTCGTGATTTGTAAGATACTTCTTCTGTATACAGAGTCATGTACCGCTGTGTGTTATACATTTTGAATCGTTCCTGAGAGTGTTTGATAGAGTTTGAGCTGTCTAACGACTGTCCTGATGGGAATTCTTTCGCACTGCAATCTGAAGCCAGTGTCTCAGATTCAATGCTACTTTCATATTTATTATCAGATTCATCGATATCTTTACTAAGAATTTTCTTTATATTGCGTAAAAATTTTTTTGGATCATTATTGGATGGCTTCACAAAGGTAGAGAAGAAGAAGAGGAAGAAGCCTACTTGTCAGAACCAGTGCGGTACCGCGCTGGCAGGACCAAACATGCTGCTGCGTCCAGCAATACCCACGACGCAGCTGTACGTTTCGAGGCTACATCACACCACGAAGGTTGAGGAGATCGTGGAGTATGTACGAGTCAAGACGAACTGGACTTTGAGAGTTGAGCAGTTGGAGCCGCGTCATAATACGAATTTCAAGTCGTTTGTGGTGCGGGTGCCGACTAATCATTTGGAGACCTTCCTCAAAGGAGAGTTTTGGCCGAAGGGTGTCATGTATCGACGATTTCGTGGAAGGATACCGACCTCGCAGCGGAACACGACGCCGTCACTTCGTGTGCAATAGTTTAATAATAATTAGTTATAGTATCTTTGTATGTATTAGTTTATTATTTTGTAAGACTATTTGTGTATTTATCTATGGGCCTTAGTTGCCTGATAATAAAGAATTATTATTATTATTATTATTATTATTGTAACAAAATCAACAACGTCCGAGCGCTCGGGCCGTGATACCAGCTACACGTCACACTGGGCGTGGCCTCCCCACAGCGGCCGCCCCACCGTGCGCCGGCCGGCCGGCGCGGCGCCTATAAAACACGACCACTGGCGTGTGCGCAGCCAGTCATTCCCCGCTCGACGCTCGCCCCGATCGGACGTGCCGCCCTGTGCTCCGCGCCCGCTCTGTGCTCCGTGTCTCGCCCCACCACTCGCCTACGTCGCGCCCCGCCGTGACGTCATCAGTGGTCGCCCGGCCACGCCCACTATCCGAAGCCGCCTTTTTCAAGGCAGCGAACGATAGAATATTTCCATACGGAAATTGTCGAAACACGTTGTGCCCCTTCAGGGAAAAGCCACAGTTTCGTGGTCCTTGACGGGAAACCTAACGGTGTCAACAAAGTCAAGGGGGTGTTGCCCCGATACACCCGCCGAACCCCTTCAGGGCTAGGCAGTCAATTGGAGTCGGGAGCTAGGTCTTGGCCTTGGGGGTGGCCCCTAGTCAGACCTAATACTCCGAGCTCTTTTTCAGCTACACACCTGGTGTCGGTTGGGGTGTCTATCCCTTCGCACCAGACCCAGTCAGGGCCCGATCGCACAATAAGACTGGCGATCGGATTACAAGCTTAGGGCTCACCCTTAGGTACACACCTCCCAGCGTGCACAACCCTTGCTGGGAGGGTCACTCACCCCTGGGCCCGTCCACCCAGGGACTTAGGTGCTAGGGACGTAGGAGAGAGTCCTAGGACTCATGTTCCCCTATTGGTAATTCCTCCCTATATTTTTCGGTCATCATGTCGGAAACGACTATGACCCCGATGACCCCGCTCCTTCAAAAGGAGGTGATGACTATCGTCGCCTTCTTCAAGGATGTCCTCCTGGAAGACCCCTCTTTCCTAGAGAAGTGGGGTAATCCCTACAAGGAATACGCTGGCCCCCGTCCGACGTCACTCGATGACGTCCACACCCCCCCGCCCACGGGTAACCTTCCACCCCGGAAGTTGACCCACATTGAGGCGACCCCATCGTCGGACTCCTCCGACGATGAGGATTCTACCCTCCCGCCAAACCGCCCTGCTTCTTCCCAGTCAAAGGGAAAGGTCGCCCCGATGACCCCAGCGTCCACAGTCGAGGCGATGGACACCACAGTCCCGGTCGAGAGCTCGTCGGAATCCTCCGACGACGCTCGTTCCTCCTCCGGCTCCGACGACGAGTTCCAGCTCGTCGTAGGCGGCAAAAGAGGAAAGCGCAAGGCTAGGGCCTCCAAGGCCGCTAGCAAGCCGAAAAAGGCCACCACCGTGGCCCCCGCCCCCGTCATCACCAACTCCGCCCCAGCTGCCACCAAGCCCGCCCCAGCCACCCCCGCTTCGCAGGCTAGCTGCTCCACCTCCGCTCCCTCCAGGAAGCAACGCCCCCCGCCTCCCCTGTACATACAGGACAAGTCCAAGTGGACGGAGGTATCCAAAATGTGTAATGATCGTAGGATCAATTACACAAATGCCAAGGCTTGCCAGCAAGGCATAAAGGTAACAGTTCCTTCCGCCCAAGACTACCGCGACCTTACCCGCTCCTTAAAGGAAAGAAACGTATGTTTTCATACGTACTCTCTTCCCGAGGATACGCCGACCCGTGTGGTCATAAGGCGCATCCCCAAGGAGATTTCTACGGACGACGTCAAGTCGGACCTCATTGCCCAAAAAATCCCCGTGACAGCCGTCCACCGCCTGCACAAGTCCCGTGGCCGCGAACAGTACGATATGGTACTGGTCGTTTGCGAGCCTACCGAAGGTCACCACCCGATCTTCAAGATCAAGTCCGTCTGCTCCCTGTCTGGCATCTCCATCGAGAAGCCATACAAACCCGCCATCGTAGGGCAATGTCACCGTTGCCAGCTATATGGCCACGCCCAGTCAAATTGTTTCGCCAAACCCAGGTGCGTCAAGTGCCTGGGCGAGCACGGAACAGGCGACTGTCCCCGTCCCAAAGATCGCACCCAGTGCACAGAGCCTCCCAGCTGTGTGCTGTGTGGACAGGCAGGGCACCCGGCTAACTACCGGGGTTGTCCCAAAGCCCCCCGCATTTCTCCCAAGATGGCAAAGCGGTTCGCCGCCCGCCAGAAAAGGGAAGCACCCTCCGCCCAGCTCCCCGCGCGCCTCGCTCCCCAGCGGGATTCCGCGTGGAACAAGCTGGACCACCAGAGAGCCTTCCCGGCCCTGGTGCCAGCCAATCCTCCTCCCCCAGCTCTGATGGCCAAGCCCATCCCAGCGCCTACCCCCGCCCCCGCGGCTCCTGCAGCCCCAGCAGCCCCAGCAGCAGCCCCAGCAGCCCCCAAAAAGGCCCCCAAAAAGACCCCCCAGCCAGCTGGTGTGATCCCTCCGAGGACAAAGTCCATCGGGCAAATCATCACCGAGCACTACGTCATTTTCATGACGCAGGACGCTAGGGACCTCGCCGATAAGCTTCACGCCGCCGAAGCAACCGGCGTACTGACCCAGGCAAAGCGCCTGGAATTCTTCGAACAGCACGAGTCCGTGCTGCTCGAACTTGACAAGATGCCTGCTGTCGCCCCATAATGGATAGACAAAAGAAAGTAGTCTGCACCTTTAAACCCCGTTCCCTAAAGTTAGGTTTCTTCAATGCAAACAGCATTACTTCCCAGCGTGATGAGATCGCCGCATTCCTCCGCGACCATCAGCTAGACATCTTCCTCGTACAGGAAACCCTCCTCAAGCCCCACTGTAAAGACCCTAGAATTGCGAACTATCGCATAGTCCGCAACGATAGGACCCGCTGTCACGGTGGTGGCACTCTCATATATTATAAAAAAGAGCTGTACTGCACTCCCATAACTCCCCCCCCGCCCTCATCTCATCTCGAATACTCGGCTTGTCGGCTGGGCATGACCGGTCATCAATCGATCACCGTCATCTCCGCCTACTGTCCCCCCTCGTCAGACAAGACCGACGAACTCTCCGCCTTCTCCAGTGACCTCACTGCCCTCTTCAGCTTGAGCGACTCCGTCATCCTGGCGGGCGACCTCAATGCTAAACACCCCGCTTGGAATAGCACCCTGACCAACCCCCGTGGAAAGGTCCTATTCAACTTAGGTGCTTCCCTCAACTTTGACGTCATCGGTCCGATGAGTCATACCCACTTTCCCCACAATCCCAACCATAGCCCCGATGTGCTCGATGTGGCGCTTCTAAAGAATGTAAACCTCCGTATGCAATCTATAGAAGCGATACATGAGCTCAACTCTGACCACCGTCCAGTGGTCATGCACCTTGGCTCCCGCTCGGGTAACCTTGACCCCGGCCAGCCCCCCCCGTCCCAAATGATTACGGTCACTGACTGGAAGAAAGTAAGCGAACGGCTGAAATCGACCGAGTCACCCCATTTGGATTCGATCCCTGACCACATAGTCTCAGCCACTGAAACGGCGGGGGCGATCGACTCGCTCACAGAGCACGTACAATCTGTCCTGAACGATTGTTCAAGGGAGATCCCGGCGACAGAGGACTGTCGCTGGAAAATCCCGGACGATGTACGGGCTCTGATGACCGAGAAGAACGCTGCTATCCGCGCGTACAGCTCTTTTCCCTGCGTCGCTAACAAGGCTCACATGCGTAAATTACAGCGTGCTGTAAAGAAGCGCATGATTGAGCTGCGTTCTGCCCGCTGGGAAAAGACGCTCAGTGAACTCGAGCCCACCCACCTCGCCTTCTGGCAACTTCAGAGGAAGCTTCGCTCCTCCGAAGAGTCCACCATGCCCCCGCTCACCCGCCCCGATGGAAGCGTCGCTTTTGACAATTCCGAAAAGGCGGAATGCCTAGCCGACAGTCTCGAAGCCCAATGCTCGCCTAGCACTCTCCTAGTAGACCAAGCTCACATCGATATTGTGGATGCTGAAGTCGAACGAAGAGCCTCCCTTCCTCCGGTCGAAGACCCCGACAATCCACTGGCCCCCGTCACCCCCGACGAGGTAGTGGAGATAGTCAAAAAGCTTCAGCCCAGAAAAGCCCCTGGAGCCGACGGCATCACGAACAGAGTATTCAAACTCTTCCCCCCCCCAACTCATTGTGCTAATGACCGCCATCTTCAATGGCGCATTGAGCAACAACATGTTCCCCCAAGCTTGGAAGCAGGCCACCGTCATAGGTATCCCCAAACCAGGCAAGCCCAAGTCTGACCCCACCAGCTACCGCCCCATCAGTCTCCTAAACGTTCTCGGCAAAATCTACGAGAGGCTTATTTATAAGCGGCTCAAAGACTACGCCGAAACAAAGGGTCTCATCCCCAACGAGCAATTCGGGTTCCGTACCGAACACTCGTGCATCCACCAAGTCCACCGCATCGTAGAGCACATAAGCGTTGGGTTCCAACGTAACGCGATGACGGGCGTCTTGTATTTCGACATAGCAAAGGCTTTCGACAAGGTCTGGCACAATGGCTTATTATATAAGCTTTACCAACTCGGCGTGCCTGACCGTCTCGTGCTCATCTTGCGAGACTTTCTGTCGAACCGTACCTTCTGCTATCGCATCGAAGGAGCGTTGTCCTCCCCTCATCCGATTAGGGCAGGAGTCCCTCAGGGCTCCGTAGTTTCCCCTCTTGCCTTCACGCTGTTCACCAGCGACATTCCCCAAGACAAAAAGGCCCAGTTGGCTCTATTCGCTGACGACACGGCCATTTATTGCTCCGGTCGTGACCCCAGGGCTATCGCTCGTAACCTTCAAAACTCCGCAAACCATTTGGGTGAATGGTTCCGGAAATGGAGGATCGAGGTTAACCCTGATAAGAGTCAGGCGGTTCTCTATCGGAGACCGCTTAAAACCGTTCTCCCCCCCCCTCCGATCACCATGTACGGCAAGCCGATCCCCTGGGCAAAGCAAGCCAAGTACCTCGGAGTGATCCTAGATCAGAACCTTTCCTTCGCCGAGCACATAAAGCAGGCTCGCTCGCGAGCTGCTTTCGCTCACGGTAGGCTTCACTGTATGATGACTGCCCGCAGCAAATTGTCACGCAAGTGCAAATTGCGCCTCTACACCGCAGTCATCCGCCCGATTTTGACGTACGCCTGTGCAATCTTCGCACATGCCAAGGCCCGTCACATCCACCGGATGCAGACCCTCCAAAATCGTATCCTCCGTAGGATCCTAGGAGCCCATTATTACGTCCGAAATGAGAACATCCACTTGGATCTCAGAGTCCCCACCATACAGCAGTTCATGAAGCGCCTGTGCAAGCGCTTCTTTGACTCTGCTGTGAAACATCGAAACCCCCTCATCGTACGGGCAGCCCGTTACGAACCCTCCCGCATCTCAAAGATTCGCCGACCAAGGCACACTCTCGTGACCCCAGACGACCCCATCACCCTGCTCCAAGAGAGCCGTAGGGAAACCAGTACAGTTCGAAAACACTACAAACCGACATCCTTCAGGCCTCGCCGCCGAGGTCCGCCGCGAAACTCACGTAATCGTCCTCCCCGACTTTTGCTCGAGCCAGCCCGCGCCGCTGAGCTGTAGCTTTAAAATCCCCTTAATAATAATAAATATTATTTTTGCTCGATCCAGCCCGTCCCTTTGCTGCCCTCCCCCAGTGACGCCCTAAGCCGAGGCTCGTACCCCACAGGGGGTGCCCTTAGCGTTGTCACTTAATTGTAAGTAGTTTTTAAGTAAGCCCTGGCTGGAGGCTTTGAATTTATTCAGGGCCGCCACAGGCAAGTTCGGTTGAGCAGACGACAACCTCAGAGGTTGACCTGCGAGAGGCCACACAAAAAAAAAAAAAAAAAAAAAGTGCGCAGCCAGTGTTCACTGCGCTCTCGGTCTGCTTCAACCTTCCTGGTTGGACAGCTCTGAGAACCAGTTTCTACGCTAGCACACGCACGGGGTCCCGCTCCCTGTACTGTACTAGACTAGTTTGTTTACTTTGATTCTAAATAAACAACGTTCAGTTTTTAACTTGTGTTTGTTCATACAAACCTGCCACAATCTGGCGCACAACGCGAGGCCGAATCCAGGCAGCAAGATAGAAAACTTACGTCGTCTTCCACATCGCGAAGTCAAGATGTCAATGACAAGCGAGCAGTTCCAGCAACTCCTTAGCACCATCACGGCCAATAAACGGGGAACATTTGCATCCTGCACCTTCACGTACGACGGGAAAAAGAACTCTGATGCAGTAGAAGCCTTCTTAGCCGCAGCTACGGTTTATAAGTCTACGGAGGAAATAAGTGACTCAGACGCATTACGAAGTCTCCCACTTTTACTACGAGATGAGGCGGCAGCGTGGTGGCAGGGAGTGAAGACTGGTGTGACGCAGTGGGAAGATTTCTGCACTAAGCTCCGCCACACGTTCGCCCCGAGAAAACCAACATTCATGGTGTATTACCAAATCACCCATGAAGTTCAGGATGCGAACGTTACGACAGAAGCCTTTGTCGCCAGAAAAAGGTCCCTGTTCTCATTGGCTCCCCCTCCAGCATTCACTGAATCCCAACAAATAAACCTAATCTTCTCACTCATCCGGCTGGACATAAGGAACCGCATGCCACGAGATACAGTGCCCACATTCGACAAACTCCTAGAGACGGCACGAGGCATTGAAGAGACCCTACATGAGTACGCAGCAAGTTCGGAGACAGGCGAAATCAGGAACGCTCAGGGGAAGAAAGGTAAACTAAGGTGCACCTTCTGCAAAAATCCAGGACACACATCAGATGTCTGTCGTAAGAAGAAGCGGGCTGAAGGCACTCTTTCTTCTACAGTGAAAGATGTCTCAGAGGGTCAAACCCAGGCACCATCTCCTTCCCAGCCGAAGTTCTCCTGCTATGGGTGTGGAGCACCTGGAGTTTATAGGAGTAATTGTTCCACGTGCAAGAAAAGCCCGTCGCCGGTCAAAAAAGAAAACGTCGGTTTCTGCGCCCTTGATACTGCTGAAGAGACGCACTCACGACCTGCGGTGTTCCTGGAGGTGGAAGGGATAATGGGAACAGCATTCATGGACACATGCGCCAAGATGAGTGTCGCATCTTTTAGCCTCTACCAGTCCTTGCTGAAGGGTGGATGCAAATTCGACGAGAAAACAGTGGATCTCACGTTAGCCGATGGCATTAAGAGGGAGCAGGTGGTGCTTGTGTGCAAAGCCATGGTGAACCTGAATGGTCGTAAAATAGCCACCAGGTTCATTGTGTTGCAGGAAGCTCGGGACAACCGCACACTACTAGGCGTCGACTTCTTGCAAAATGCGGGTGTAGTAATAAACATGCCTCAGTATACGTGGTCCTTCATCGACGAACCTGACTTGCAGTACGAGCTCTACCCGGAGGAATTCACCATCTTCGAATCCACTGTCATCAAGGAAATGATGATTTTGCCAAGTCCACTCAGCGCGATGACAGTGACAGACAATGAGGATGCTGCCAGCGGGTCCACCGCCATTCCTACGCCTCCATTGACTCCCCCTCCAGCGATAATGGCCGCGTGTGAAGCAGCAACTCCAACAAAAGACCAACACGCGGATACAGACTACAAACTGGCGCTGATTGATCTGACTTCCACGCCACCTAGCAAGAAAAAGCCTCGGCTGTTCGATGGGTACTCTCCAAGCTTCGCGGACTTCATAATGCGAGACGCTCAAATAAATGTCCACCGAGAAAACGCGGAGCTATCTCCACAGAGTAATAGCCTCTTTGATGCGAACAATTGGGACGTTCGTATAGACTCGATCGACGTGGTGGTACACATTACTCCGGCACAGGATAAGCTTCTCAATCAGCTGCTGGAGAAGAACCATGACGTTTTTAATACGAAGCGAGAGCCTACGAAACTGATTGAGCACACAATCAAGACAGTGGATGACAAACCAATTTCAGTACCTCCGTACAGATTATCACCACCTCGGAAGGAAGTTTTGCAACGAGAGATCAAGGCAATGTTAGCGGATGGCATCATCCAACCGTCTGTGTCACCATGGGCGGCCCCTGTAGTGCTGGTACCGAAGGCTAACGGGAGCATACGAGTCTGTATAGACTATCGCCGACTCAATGCGATAACTGTACCCGACCCATATCCTATTCCAAGGATTGATGATCTCCTGCACGAAGCGAAACCAACACCTTACATGTCCCTGCTAGACTTGAAAGCTGGGTACTGGCAGATTGGCGTCCGGAAGGAAGACCAAGACAAGACGGCATTCATCACCCCTTTTGGCGTGTACAAATTCACCCGCATGCCATTTGGTTTACGGAACGCTCCAGCAACATTTCAGCGACTCATTGACCGCATGCGAGTAGGTATGCCGGACGTGAAGCTGTTGGTTTATTTGGATGACCTGGCTATATTTTCGCAAACGTTTGAACGACACTTAGAAGACTTGCAGAAGGTATTCAATCAGCTAAAAGAGTTTGGACTTACCGCGAATCGAGGAAAATGCCATTTCTGCTGTTCTACCATCAAATACTTGGGACACTATATTACACCGAAAGGTTTACAAGTGGACCCTGAGAAGACGGCAGCTATCGCAAAGCTACCTGCGCCCTCCAATCTGAAACACCTAGTTGCATTTTTGCAGACGTGCTCGTGGTATAGAAGATTCATAGAGAACTTTGCGAAGATTGCGGAACCCCTGACTCGCTTAACAAAGAAGAATGTGAGTTGGGAATGGACAGAGGAACAGCAAAACGCCTATAATGAGTTGAAGTATCGCCTAACTTCTGCTCCAATTTTGAGACAAGCTGATGAGACTGTACCGTATATCATCAAAAGCGATGCCAGCTCCTATGCAATAGGAGCAGTTTTGGTCCAGGGGGAGGGTGAAGATGAACATCCTGTAGAGTTTGCTAGTCGTCTTCTGACACCCGCTGAACGAAATTATACAACCACCGAAAGAGAGGCGCTTGCAGTGGTTTGGGCGGTATCAAAATTTCGTGGATATATTGAAGGGCTGCCTGTCACCGTAATCACGGACCATCAAGCCCTGAAATGGCTCATGTCACTAAAGACGCCTACTGGTAGGCTGGCCAGATGGGCCCTACAGCTGCAGGCTTTCGACATTACCATCAAATATGCTCCTGGGAAAACGAATGTCATCGCTGATTTCCTCTCCAGACCGCCGTGTGATAATGAGACAGTAGGAACCTGTGGTATTTGTACAGTGACCATCGATATGCCCATGCGGAGCCCCGCTGAAATTAGGGATGAACAGCTAAAAGATGAAAGATTACAACAGATAGTGAAGGACCTAGAGAGTTTGAACAATGACGAAAAAGCGGTATACTGGAGCAACAAGGGCTACCTAATGAATAATGGGCTAGTCTACCGACACAGTCCCCATTCAGATTCCGAAGAGGCACAGTTGGTAGTACCTGAACATGAGTGGGCCAATATATTGTCAACATATCACGACAACCCCTTGGCCGGACATTACGGTTCGGACAAAACCTACCGCCGAATCTCAACAAGGTATTACTGGACTGGCATGAGAAAATACATTGAGAGTTACACAAAGAATTGCCTGGAGTGCCAGCGTTACAAGTCATCGAACCAAAAACCTGCCGGATTGCTCCAAACTACTGTTATGAATCAAAGATTCGAAGTCATTTCCTTTGATTTGTTTGGGCCACTACCAACTTCTCTAGACGGCAAAACCTGGATTTTCATCGTGGAGGATGTGGCAACGCGATGGGTTGAACTCTTCGCCTTACAACAGGCCACTGCAGAAAATTGCGCTATGACTCTGATCAACGAAATCTTTCTTCGCTTCGGTTTTCCTCGTCGTATGATCAGTGATAATGGACCCCAATTCGTCAGTGCCGTCATGCAACAGGTTGCTTTCACAATGAACATCAAGCATGCCTTCACTCCTGTGTATCACCCTGAGACGAACCCAGTGGAGCGGAAAAACAGAGATTTAAAACCACAGTTGGCTATCCTAGTCAAGGATAAGCACAGAGAATGGCCGGAGCACCTCCCAAGTATTAGGTTTGCGATGAATACCGCGAGCAGCCTATCAACTGGATTCACGCCGGCATACTTAACCTTTGGCAGGGAACTGAAAACACCAGATGACACATCCCATGATTTTAGGAAGATTCTGCAATCCGAGAACTTCGTCCCAGAGATCACCCCAAAGTTGATGCAATTAGCCAATACCCTGCAACAAGCTCGAGAAATTCAGGAACATGGCGAAGAACAACGTAAGAAGTACGTCGATAAACAGCGGCGGGAAGATCCTGGTTACAATCCTGGTGAACTGGTGCTTGCTACAACCCATACATTGAGTAATGCCTCACGGGGTGTAAGTAACAAATTCGCACCACGACGTGATGGACCCTACATTATAAAGAAACGACACGGCCCATCCTCATACGAAATTGCTGATCCACAAAAGTCAGACGTTGTGATTGGGATATATCACTCCTCCGCTTTGGTGCCTTATGTCGGAGAGTCATCCATGCTACCAGCTCCTGTACAGCCCCTGCGGAAGAGAGGACGACCACGAAAGCAAACCCTGGAGCATGACAGTGACACAGGACAAGCGGAAAAACGTGGAAAACCTAAAAACTGGCCTCCACTTGCTGGATCATCGTCGGGACGACTTCAGATCCAGAGGGGGAGACTGTAACAAAATCAACAACGTCCGAGCGCTCGGGCCGTGATACCAGCTACACGTCACACTGGGCGTGGCCTCCCCACAGCGGCCGCCCCACCGTGCGCCGGCCGGCCGGCGCGGCGCCTATAAAACACGACCACTGGCGTGTGCGCAGCCAGTAGAAGAGAAAGAGCAGCCGCAGGGGAAGGTCTACAGGCCCCTGCCAAAACACCTGCGAGAGATGGTCGCCGAGACAAGGCGCCTTCGCAAACGGTGGCAACAGTCAAGATGCCCTGTGCAGAAGGCACAGCTGAACCGCCACGCGGAGAGAGTCAGAGCCAAGCTCCAAGAGCACAACACTGAGAGCTGGGAAGAACACGTTGAATCCGCAGAAGGGGACTGGCCGGCAATCCACAGGCTATGCTGGCAGCTCACCAATATCCCAGCTCCAGTGCGCCCGCTACTACACAGTGACGGGGCGCTAAGATACTCCGCAGCAGACCGTGCGGAGATCTTCGCCGAGTGCCTGGAGCGTCAGTTCCAGCCGAACCCGACTGCCGACCAGGAGCATGTCGCAGCGGTGGAGAGGCACCTTGGGGAATACTTCGCCTCGCCGATAGCTCCCGAGGAAGACCCCATCTTCTTTTCGCCTAACGCAGTGAGGCGCGCCATCCTGACCACAAGGCCGAGGAAGGCCCCCGGGGCGGACGGCATCACCAATACAGTGCTGCGCCACCTGCCGTACCGAACGGTAGCGGCCCTGGCGCGCCTGTACACGGGGGTGCTGCGCACGGGGACCTTTCCTGGGTGCTGGAAGGAAGGGCGCGTCATCATGCTGCCGAAGGCGAACAAGAACGTGCTGAAGCCGGAGAGCTATCGGCCTATCACATTGCTGCCCACCATCTCCAAGGTGTTTGAAAAACTCCTGCTGCGGCATCTCACTCCTCACCTGACGCCTCGGCCGGAACAGTTCGGGTTCCGCTCGGAACATAGCACGACGCTCCAGTTGTCGAGGGTACTGCACCGACTCACAGCTTCGCTGAATAAGAAAGAGCGAGCAGTTGCGGTATTCCTCGACATGGAAAAGGCGTTTGACCGGGTCTGGCACGAAGGCCTGGTCTACAAGCTCTCCAGAACGAACGCGCCCCGTCGAGTAGTGAAGGTGGTCTCCTCCTTCCTCACCGACAGGACCTTCAAGGTGGTGGTCGATGGCGCACTCTCGAGCGCGCGCCGGGTTGCGGCTGGCGTACCGCAGGGTAGCTGCGTCTCGCCGGTCTGCTACTCCCACTACACTGACGACATCCCTTCGACCGACGACACGACGCCGCGTACATAGCATCTTCGCTTAACGCGAAACACGCGGCCGTCAAAGTGCAGCGCGTGCTGGACTTGTTGCCTGACTGGCTGTCGAAGTGGAGACTGTCGGTGAATGTGGGTAAGACCCAGGCGCTGCTCGCGGGGTCTGCTCGCCACCCACCACCTCTCCAGCTGCTCGGGGCCGACATCGAGTGGTCGCCCCAGGTCAAGTACTTGGGGGTCACCATCGATCGTCGGCTCACAATGAAGAACCACGTCCGGCAGGTCACCGCCAAGAGCAGAGTAGCCCGCGCACTACTCCGCCCAGTGCTCTCCTCCCGCCTCCCGTTACGTGCCAAGCTGGGGGTGTACAAAACGTACATCCGCCCAATTATCACGTACGCCGCCCCTGCTTGGCTCGCCCTCACCAGCGAGTCCAGTAAGATCCGCCTCCGGGCGCAACAGAACCTCACATTAAGAACTGTAGCAGCCGCCCCCTCGTTGGTGAGGAACGACGTCCTTCACCGGGACCTCAAGATGGAGAGCCTGGACGACTTCTGCGCTCGCCTCGCGTCCCGCATGTTCTCGCGTGCCGACGCTTCTGCTTGGCCACAAGTCAAGCACATAGCGCCCTGGCACGCGCGTCCACCAGACGCGAGGCGCTTCCCCCGTGACCTCCTGCCGGACGTGGCACCCACCGGACCTGACGCCTGAGTAAGCCGTAAACACCGACACGCGACTCACTCACACGAATTAGACTCCCCAACACTACATGCATCTGACGCCCGTGGTGTGCTAAGTTAATATAGGCACGACGGGCGCCAGCCCACAGACAAGCGCGAACTCCACACTCGCCAAACTCACGCAGCAGGCGCGCAGCGCGTTTGCGCACCCTGCTCGCCCACATGAGCGGTGTCACACACCCAATACCGCTCACACTCCCATTACGTCCCCCTAGTCTGAAGCGTGACCGGCTCGACCTGGAAGCGTGACAGACGGGGGTCACACACCTCCAGTAGGGAGCGCCCCCAAAGCCGGCATCTTGTCGCTGGTCGCCCCCCGCTGGGCTTCACTCGGGCAACCGAGAGTTCCACCCGGCGGGGGAAAGACCGCCGAGATGCCGTGAAATATCGGCACTGCAGGAGCAGGGCCGAGGCGCTCCTACTTGGATACTAAACAACCATTCACAGGCAAGTTGCGCAAGTGCACCTGCCATGAGGCTGCCGCCCAAAGGGCACCCTAACGCAGGGCCCGCGTTTACGGGCCCCTACCCCGACACTGCGGGATAAAGGCACAGCCTACACCCCGCCGCCGCGCCCCCTTGCAGGGACGTAGCAGATTCTCGGATGCGCAGCCAGTGTTCACTGCGCTCTCGGTCTGCTTCAACCTTCCTGGTTGGACAGCTCTGAGAACCAGTTTCTACGCTAGCACACGCACGGGGTCCCGCTCCCTGTACTGTACTAGACTAGTTTGTTTACTTTGATTCTAAATAAACAACGTTCAGTTTTTAACTTGTGTTTGTTCATACAAACCTGCCACATTATTATTATTATTATTATTATTATTGTAAGCTAGTTCATTTTCTTTTATTTTATCCTCTATAGTTTTGAAAACATGAGTTTTCTTATCGACAGAATGAATAACTGGAGTTCTGTTTACAAAAGAATTCATTATATCGTTTGGAGCAGAAATCTTTTTGTTTCTTTCCCAAAATGTTTCAATTTTTTCTTTCAATTCTCTTCTAGTATTCGTGTCAAGTTCAGCGTAATGGTTGAAGAAGATGGTTCGGACCCCATCTCTAACAGTCTCTACTAAATCATTGTGAGTATCGATAGATTTCGTCTCAGTGTAATTATTCAGGTTATTTAAAACTCTACGAAACTCTGCTTCGTTATTATTGTACAAAGAATTTATATAATTGAGCAACTCTTTTACATTTTCTTCTTACATTTCATCTCGTAACATGTCTGCTATTTCATTGATGTTTGCTTTCGTAAAAGTAACCGAGTTATCTCTGATTGATGTCAAAGCGGCGGCTAGTAGACTCCTTGTATTATAATTTTGCATCAGCTCGGAAAACCTGTATCCTTCGTAATGATAATTCCTAATCTCAATGTCTAGAATGTGGAAGAAGTCTTTGAATGTTGCAGCTTCATAAGTGTTGAGTATGTCAACTGTTTCCTGGATGAAGTCTGTGAAGGTTTCAGCTTTCGGCGCTGTGAAAACAAGTTGCAGGTTATCTTTTCCATCGGTAACTGTTGCTATAAAGCTGTGTCCACTGTCTACGTTCTCACTAATAGCTCCAAAGTCGTCACTACTGTTACCTGCAACTGTTTCTACAGGAACTCGGATGAATTTGAGCTCTTTATTCGGTTTGATGATTCTTGTAATGCAATTTGTTATAACTGAAATATTTAAAGCGTATTTTTATTATAATATTATAACGATATATATGACGGAACTCATAATCCTGTTATTGGTTTTAGATTTCTTCATTCAATAATCATCATCATCTTCCTGCCCTTGTCCCGTTTTATTTGGGGTCGGCGCAAAACGTTTTTTTGTTCCATTCTGCCCTGTTACTCGTCATGCTATCTACTTATTCCCTTTTCTTTCATATCACTTCCCACACGATTCATCCATCTTTTCTTTGGTCTCCCTCTCCCTCTCCATCCATCCACATGTAAATTCATAACTCTCAATTAGAACACATATTATACTAGTACTTTACCCGCGACTTCATTCATTATACTAAAGTACATCAAATATATTTTTTTTTTCGGCAGGAGTGGGAAATCCTCATGGACGGCCAGGCTGCCTCACATACGAGCCAGTCTGGGCAGTGTCAGACTCCTACTGACTAAAACCGCACTCCTGCCTTACATTTAAACCACAGACATGGCGTCCGTGCTCTTTTTTGATTTTACATTGTTTGCTTCTGGGCAACTCCACGTGCAAGTGGCGTCACTCCAGAGCACCTTCCAGCAACTATAACAAATCCCGTCAGAATTTCAGAGCTGAGAGGCCACCAACCCGAAGCGAAACTCAAGCAGCAACGAGCCATACACGCATAAAAAATTGGGGAAACTCCCAACCTTCAACACACATACAACCCTCCGCCTCCCATAAAATGGCCCCCCCAGCTCACATCTAAGGATTGCAATGCCCTGCCGGAGTCTGTGTTTCCTGATAGCTACAACTTAGGGGTCTTTAAGTCAAGAGTGAATAGATTGCTTCTAGGCAAGCGTGCTCCGTCGTTAGCCACATCTTCTTCTATCAGATGAGATGGTGGTTAAACGCGAGCCCATTCCTAACAATAAAAAAAAAAGACTTCGTCCGCAAAAATTGTGATAACACGGCTAATTTGCATGATATCAATACAATTTGTGCTGCGATTTTCCACGAGGATGTTTTTTTTTATGGTGGGCAAAAATCATCCACTGACAACGGGGCTCTTGGGCGGAGCGGGATAAAGTGTCAGACTCTTACTGACTAAAAACCCACCCCTTTTCTTCTAACCTTCATACCGGTGGTCGAGCTCCCTTTCGGATAACCCTGGCCCCAGTAGGCTTCGACCCAGCGGGGCCCCTGCTGTTGCTGACAACTTGAGCCGCGCGGGAACAGTGCGCGCCGTCGTCGTCAAGAGGATGTTTGGATGTGTAAATAAACTGTATAAAAAATATCCTACCAAATATGTTGAAGAGCAGGAAACAAGTACATAATTTCATTGTAACACACATGTACTAGCATTTTATGGGATCATAAAACTTCAAATGTAATATAAATAATATTGTATATCGAAGTTTGTCTGATAAAGCCGAAGTAGCAAACATGAATTGATTTTAAAATAAATATAGGTATATACGACCGTATTTTTAATATATGTGAAGCCTGAAACACCTATCTACAGAGCGTTTCACTTAAAAGAAGTTCCTTTGCCGTAATGTTGGCAATACGGAAAAACAGTGTTGCAATATTTTTAGCAATTAAATTACTTGATATTAGGGACATTAACTGATATTTCGTTACTTTAATGTCCTTTTTATGTCTTTTTTCAACTATTTTTGAATAAAGTATAGGACGCTGGGCTCCATTCCGATTGTCCTGCAATTCTTTCAAATACCGAAAACGCCACGCCGCAATATCGTACCTCTCTATAACAACTTCGTTTTAGACCTGCTTTCTTTAAATAAAATCCCATCCCCCTCATGATTCTCCAAAAAGTTAAAATTGATTTCATTTCGCATTTCGGGGAACAGTTTTGGTAGGGTAGGCAACTCTTTCCTTTTTTTCCTTCTTTTTTGCGTTGACAGACAGGATACCAACCATACGCCGAAGGAACTTTTTAAGTAAAACGCACTTTTATATAAAAAAATCTATGTACAAAATTTCAAAGTTATAAGCCAGTTACTGTACTTGGTTGGGCGACATAAATACATGGTCACCGGGCCACCGGGCCGACTAAGGAGATTGTTTTATCCCCGCACCTAGCTTAGCACCGGCGGACATTAGACCCGCTATGACCTGCCGAGACCAGGGCCTCAAGTCTGCTATTACAATAGTGTCAGAATAGTCTATCATTGACTTCATAATTGTTGATTTTGACAAGTTTTGGTAATCTACTAATATTAATATAATGGCGTCATAATGACTTTCCAATGGTCAACCACTGACACTTCATTGGAAGAAGTGGCATAAAATGGTAATCTCGTCAAAGATTTTATATAGTCTACTCTAGTAGGATATATAAAATCTTTGAATCTCGTACATAATGACAAATGAATATCTGATGTATGCGGTAATTTGCAAAAATTTTGACAGTTGTTTTGATCAGTGACCTAACATTTGAACGTTATTTTGCAGTTATTGGTTTTAATAAGCACGCTGTTGTCATTCTATCACCACTCTATTACAAGACCATTGACGGATCAATGCCGATCATTATGGTTTAACAGATTCCGAACTTTTAGCAAAATGACAATGGGATCGTGTTGGAATGATGAATTTATAAAAATAGCAGACTCGGGCCCCATATTTGTACTTAGTGTCGGTGGAGTGTGACTTTGACCTTTTATAATTTTTTAGGCAAAATAAAACATGGTGTAAAAATGATTGGAATCCATTCAGTTAGTGATTTTGAATAAACTGTATCCCAGTTTCGCATAAACTAAAAATAATGTTCTAGGTATAAATGATTCTGTACTAATACATCATAAGCCTTTGATACCGTCAGTCACGAAATCCTCTTAGCCATTCTGTCCTATATTATGGTCTGTCCCGAAACGCTGGAGTGGTTCACTTCCAATCTTCAGGAACGTCAGCAGTCGGTTCACGTCAGGGATTCTTTATCTCTCTGGTATGGTTTGGAAACTGGCGTTCTTCAGGCGGTATCTTTTTCCTCTTCTGTCTTCTATTTTTATTATTATCGTTACTACCATACTTCAGAGTTCGAATCATCTATTTGCAGATGACTTGCAGTTGTACTGTTGAGGGAGGATTGAGGAATTACTTAACGCTATTGACCAAATGGGCACGCCATAATTGTGGCGGTAAGTCCCCTCTTTAAGGCGTGGCTGGAAAAACCTCACGGCGTCCTCAACTTCCGCATGACGCAAGTTCTCACCGAACATGGTAAGTTCGGGAGGTACCTGCTCCGGATTCGTGTGGAAGTGACGCCCGGGTGTCGCCACTGTGTGGACCGCCCGAAAGATACAGTGGAGCACACGGTTAAGGTGTGCCCCGCTTGGGCAGAGCATCGCGGAGACCTCTCGCGCCGGGCCCTGGTCGAGGCCATGGTCCGGAGCGAGGAGGAATGGCAGGCGGTCGCCTCCTTCTGCGAAGCAGTAATGCTTGCAAAGGAGGAGGCCGACCGCATCAGGCAACGGCGGGCGCCCTTGCCGCCGCCGCCGGGATTCCGATCCCGATTTCTGTCCACAATAGGCGCGGGCTTGCGGGCGGCGTGCAATGCATAACTTGCTGTCCGACCATCCGGTAACCCGAGTCCAATTCGTCGATGGCGTGCTCTGTTACCGCACGCCTCAGGGAATTGTCAGCCACTGCCTAGCAGGGTCGAAGCCTAATAGGGCCAAGGGTCTAGTTCCGAAAGGGACGCTCAGCCTCGGCATGAAAGGCAACGAAGGAACGGGGTGGGTTTTTTAGTCGGTAAGAGTTTGACACTATCTCCTGCTTAGCCCAAGGGATGTGTGATTTTTACCCACCAAAAATTTAATATATTACTGCTATTGAGCTGTTAAATAGATTTAACAGCTAAAAAGTCTGGTCGGATAGATTTGGTGTTGTAGTGAACCCCAATAAATGTCAGGCTATCGTCATTGGGAGTCCCGGAAGCATCACTAAAGTGGACAGTGCAATTTTGCCACCAGTTCGGTTCGACGGCACGGTCGTCCCATTTAGTACCGATGTAAAGGATCTGGGCTTGAGCATCGACAGTACTATGAACTGGCGTACACAAGTGGCTAGTGTTTGTCAGAAGGTTACAGGAACGCTGCGGGCTCTGTATCGGTTGAAGAACCTGTTACCTGTTACCTGTACCTGTTACATCGAGCACGAAGACAATTCGTGCTAGGGGTACTACTTAATCCATGATAGCCAGAGTCAAAGTGCATTAAGTACCTACCGGCCATAATGGAGTTGACACCAAACAAAAACTGTTGCCAATGCGGCAACTAAAATCACAAATGTGATAAAAGTCCCTTTCCTGTTAATCTATTGCTAACGTGTTTTCAAATTATAGTTCCAGGAACACTGCAAAACAAGGATAAATAAGGAAAAATGGCACTAATCTCGTGTCAACTTGATCTTAATTTTTCCAATCATCGATTATGGTGATTATATCCTAAGGGAACCCCAATCCGATGGATGCGTAACGCACAGGACCGCTCGTTGAGGCGACGCTTGGGGCAGGCCTATGTCCAGTAGTGGACGTCTTTCGGCTGATATGATGATGATGATCCTAAGGGCTTCTGTAGATATACCGTCTCCACCAGAACGTTTAGAATATATACTGCGAAGTGCACAATGTACTTCGTAGCCTATGATTGGAGGCATATTTGTGGTTTGTGAAGGTGCGTACGGATAGCGCGTACGCTGGTACGCGTAGTCGGTTTACGCGTGTCCGGCACGTCATGTCCGTACAATTGCAGTTACGCGTACTCTTAGAGAACGCGTACCGCGTGAGCTAGCTCGCACAGCGAGCCGCCGTCTCGTAGCGTATACCTATTTGGACTGCAAAATGAATAGACACGCGTGTTCTTTGCGTTTCAATAATGAACGGACGGACCAGACGAACGGCGATGCGCCACCGGTACATGGTGGACATCCCACCTACACGCACAAAACGTTTTGGAAACACATTAATTGTGCGTGCAGCTAAGGAATGGAATTCCTTGCCGGAGTCTGTGTTTTCTGATAGCTACAACCCGGGAATCTTTAAGTCGAGAGTGAATAGGTTTCTTCTAGGTAAGTGCGTTCCATCGTCGACCGCATCGTCGCTTTCCATCAGGTGAGATAGCGGTCAAGCGCAAACCTATCAATAATAATTAAAAAAAAATGAAAATATTATCAGAATTATTCAACTTTGTGAATTTCACCGGGTCTCTCGAGTTGTGGGATAGCACACTAACTGATTATCGAAATAACGATTTACGCCAAGATGCATGGAAGGCAATTTCAAATGAACTGAAAACTCCAACAGGTAAATTTAAAAAAACTTTTTACAAAAAAAATATAACCGACTTCAATGATAAAAAACACTGAAAAGTATCAAATAACTTTAATTTTGGAAGTCGGTGTTTCTATAATAGTTTAGTCTCTTCTTTATTTAACACCGACTTCCAAAATTAAAGTTATTTGATACTTTTCAGTGTTTTTTATCATTGAAGTCGGTTATATTTTTTTTGTAAAAAGTTTTTTATTTTACACTTTTTAGTTATGGTACCACCACTAAAAAGTACCCCTCAGTCAAACTTAAATACCTTATAGTCAGAGCGCATCTCATAACGGTTCTAATAATCCCAAACACGGTTAGATTACATTAATTTACCTTTCGGCTTCATCATCAGATCAGTTCGATATATCCTCTCCCCCTCTTCTTTTAAACAGTCATTAGACTAGATGCTGGAGAGGGAAAGGATATATCGAACTGATCTGATGATGAAGCCGAGAGGTAAATCTTTCAATCAGTCATTAGACTAGATGCTGATAATCCCGGCTGTAGCATCAGGCCAGATTTATGTCAACATTGCAATGAACTTAAAATTTAGTCCTGTTTAAAATGAGCCCAAACACGACTACGGTGCTGTAATTTCAAGGTTTGTACTTTTCCTGATGCTCCTGGCTTCAGCATCAGGTCTCTATGTACTTCGGTGTTCTTTATTAGCAGTACGTTTATCCACACATCGAGCCGTTTTCAATGAGCCTAAACTCGATATATCTGCTGTTTGTTGTCGAGGACTTAGGTACTCTGCAGACTATCCTGACTGCAGCATCAGGTCATGACTTGATGATCATGGGACCAAATGTGGCAAATGCCCTATCAAACATCAAAACAATTTACTAAAACAGTCCTTGCCTGTTCGAGTAACTTCTTACTGTTAAGGAGTTGTACCTTCCATCATCAGCCCAGCTACCTGAGATGGTGACGACCATACGCAAATACACAAGATACTTCATAAAATATGCGAAAATCAATAAGTGAGCCTATAAAATTTGAAGGTTGCCCTCGATTTCTCCAAGATCCCATCATCAGATCCTAATTTGGTGATAATGGGACCACCTCAGAACTATCTACTTTCGAACAAAAAAAGAATTTTGAAAATCCGTCCACATTTGGGGGAGTATTCGACGAACAAACATACAAAAAAAAAAAAAAAAAAAACATACAAACAGCCGAACGAAAAAAGATGAGATGATGCTGGAGTCATGGCGAATGACTAGGGCTCGCGGAGAGCTCAGGATCGATTGACCTCACGTACAGGTTCGCGGCGGTTCGTACAGGAGCTGTACGCATATCTAATGTACGCGTGGACAGTGTTTCCCAAGTACTCGTAACACAGGAACGCGCTATCCGTGCGCACCTTTAGAGGGGTTTAAAGCGGCTTTCATACCCTGAAAATACAGTTGCTTGCAGATGTTGGTGCAAAAAAATTTGGACTTTTTTTTTGTCGATGGGGAAAATCATCTTATGACAAAACCCGCTCTTGGGTGGAGCGGGAGATAGTGTCACTCTTACTGACTCCTTCTAGCCTTCACACCGGGGCTCAAGTTTCCTTTCGGATAATCCCGGCCCCGGTAGGCTTCGACCCAGCTGGGCCCCTCCTGCTGCTGACAACTCCTTGAGGCGCGCGGGAACAGTGCGCGCCGTCGACATCTTGACTCGGTCCGGACAGTTACCGGACGATCGGACAGCGAGCTACCCATGGCTCGCTGTCCACGAGCCCGCGTCTACGGTGGCTGGACATCGGGATTGGAATCCCGGCGGCGGCGGCGAGAGCGCCGTTGCCTGAAGCGGTCGGGCTCCTCCTTTGCTAGCATTACTGCTTCGCAGAAGGAGGCGACCGCTTGCCACTCCTTCTCGCTCAAGACCATGGCCTGAACCAAGGCCCGGCGCGAGAAATATTTAGGACTTGATTTTTAACCGACTTCTAAAAAAGGAGGAGGTTCTCAATTCGGATGTTTGTATATTTTTTTTTTTATGTTTGTTCGCGCATAACTTCGTCGCTTGCCAACCGATTTGAAAAAATATTTTTTTGTTGGAAAGGGTATACTTACCAAATGGTCCCATAGGCACCAAGTTGGGATCTGATGATGGAATCTTGGCGAAATCGAGGGAACTCCTCAAATTCAATTCTTTAGTGTAGTCGGTTATTTTTTTTTATAAAAAGGTTTTATTTCGTAATGTGTCACATAAATTAATAAATAAAACAACATTTATTAACAATATAACTAATTTATTATCTAAGAAACTTATTTTGTAAATAAGTTTCTTAATAATAAATTTCATAATAATAAATACCTGCAGTGACATACACACATAGTTATATCCAGTCAGAGACACAATATTTTTTTCGCCCCTTTTGTGCAGGCTAAGGTCTGCTAACGTAGGCGCCAGATAAACGTGGAACAACGGTCATTGACCTTCCTACATTTATTGACATTCTTAATTTAAAAAAAAACGGAAATCCTTACTAATATTATAAAAGTGAAAGCGAGTTTGATTGTTTGTTACGTCTTCACGCCTAAATGGAAAAACTGATTTTGATGAAACTTGGTACACGGATAGACCATGTCCTGGAATAGGACATAGGATACTTTTTATCCCGGAAGTATGTTCCTTTGGGATAATTTTCTGATAACACGCGGGCGAAGCCGCTGGGGGCAGCTAGAAAAGACATAAAGCTGTCTTGAATCGACATGTGTCGGGATCACAGATATAGATAGATATAGATAACGCAAGAGCGACAACTTCACGTGTCTAAATGCGTGCCTAGCCTACGTACAAAAATCGTAAGTGGTCACGTTCGCACTCAGTCTGCATCGGTGTAGCGCGCTAGTCAGACGTCAGTTAGACGTCAATAGTCAAGAAATAGCCCGAAGAATCGCCAAACTTAAGTGGCAATGGGCAGGGCACATTGCTCGCAGAACAGATAGCCGTTGGGGCCGAAAGGTTCAGGAGTGGCACCTTCGTACTGGAAGACGCAGCGGCCTCCTACAAGGTGGACCGATGACCTGGTGAAGGTTGCGGGAAACCGATGGATGCGAGACGCACAGGATCGATCATTGTGGCGACACTTGGGGGAGGCCTATGTACAGCAGTGGACATCTGTCGGCTGAAATGATGATGATGAGTCAAAAAATGGCACGCTTGGTTTTCATACAGATCTTGATACTAGCGTTATCTATGTCTATCTATATCTGTGATCGTGATCCTTTACATGATCTACAGTGCGTTTCACTTAAAAAGTTCCTTTGCCGTAATGTTGGCAATACGGAAAAACAGTGTTGCAATATTTTTAGCAATGAAATAACTTAATGTTAGGGAGATTAACTGATATTACATTACTTTTAACACTTGCCTTTTTTTTTCTTTTTTTTTAAACTATTTTCGTATAAAGTATAGGAATGGAGCCCATATTCCAATTGTCATGCAATTCTTTCAAATACCGAAAGAGCCACGCCACAATATCGTACCTCTCTATAACAACTTCTTTTTAGACCTGGTATTTTTAATAAAATCCCATTACCCTCATAATTCTCCAAAAAGTGCTGCAACTACCGTTAAAATCGATTTCGTTTCGCATTTCGGGGAACAATTTTGGTAGAGTAGGCAGCTCTTTCCTTTTTTCCCTTCTTTTTTGTGTAGACAGACAGGGGAGCCAACATTACGCCGAAGGAACTTCCTAAGTGAAACGCACTTTAGTAATGAAAAGCATTGTTAGTTTTTCGGGTACCTTTGCTGAGATATTAGGGAAAGGTCAATGTACTTTATTCCACGTTTATCTGGCGCCTTGTATAAACGAATTTTCTTGCTAAAATGCTCGAGAACTGGTTCATTCGTTTTTGATGTCATCGCGTTCATACAGACAGACATTTTTAAAGTAGAGATTGGAATTAGGTAGAGCTGAACATGTCATCATCGTCTACCTGCCCTTGTCCCGTTTTATTTGTGGTCGGCGCAACACGTTTTTTTCTTCCATTCTGTCCTGTCACTCGTCACGCTATCACTAACTCCCTTTTCTTTCATATCACTTCTCACACAATCCATCCATCTTTTCTTCGGCCTCCTTCTCCCCCTCCATCCATCCATATGTAAACTCATAGCTTTTTTAGCAACATGCGTTTCGTCCCTCCTTTTCACATGACCATAAGTGAGTAAGCCTCAAATTCCGAGATTAGTTTTATAGAACAGAATTTTTTTTAGGAAACTATCAGAAATATAGCAGAAAAAAATTCTTTCTGCATTCATGATGAGGTGTAGATAGCTAATGGCTAGGTTGGAAGATAGGAATAAGACAATTTTGCCACCACTTATTTTTTTCTGCTCTGGACAAATGGCCAGCTTGCCCCCCCTTGGATCGGTCAAACTCTACCTAATTCAAACCCCTATTTATACACACATACACAGAACAGAAAATATAGGTAGAAGTGCCCCTAACGTGGCTAAGCACGGGAACCAGTGTCGCCAAACTCACACATTTGCGTATCAAATTGTACATTACACACATAAAAAACAGTAATATGATTGGCTACGAAGCTACGAATTACAAACTTAACTTTTACAAATCATATTCTTATTGCTTTCATAAATTAGGTCTTATTACAACGTAAGAAAGTTGTTATTATTTGACATGACACAAACAATAAAGAAGTTTTTCGTCTAAAAACCAATTTACAACGAGTTCGGCTACTCAACGCTAGATGGCGCTATAACCAATTTATTCTATTCAGAACGCTACTGCCTTTGAAATAGATGCCATATTCACCTGCACATGTAATAGGCGAATCTCGCCTGCTGTTGACAAACGCGCGATATCTAAGAGGCACTCCCTCTACTTCTCTTTATTCCGTGCACACATACCTATGCTACCTATCACCGCTCCCCCTCATCATATATATCCCTCAAAGCTCGCAGCAGCACTGGGAGGTTCTCCCCAGTCTTGGCGGAGATGGCTATAGCCTCCATCTCCCCCCTCACCCCCTCGAAGGCCTGCCTGGCTTCTTGCACGTCCACCTTGTTGAGCACGACGAGCTTGCGTCGCGCGGCGAGCACGGGGCTGTACGCGCGCAGCTCGTGCGTCAGGGTCCAGTACTGCTGCAGAGGGTCGGAGGTGCCGTCGAGGAGGAAGATCAGGCCGAGGCAGCGTTCCGCGTGTTGCAGGAATTGTATGCCTGATGACAAAGTTTGGAACTTAGAAATATAATTGTAGTTTTTAGTAAGGTTCGTATAGTTCTAAAAATAATAATAATAATAATATTCCACAACTATCACACAACGCAGTCTAGTCCCAAGCTAAGCAGAGCTTGTGTTATGGGTACAAGGCATATTTCTAAATACATACATATTATAAATTACACGCAGAGACAGAACAAATGATTATACTCATCACTCAAACATCTGTCCTGGGTAGAGATGGGTTTCTACCCGGTAAATACCGGGTAAATACCCAAAATACCCAAATGCAGGGTTTTTACCCGGGTAAATACCCAAATGGTGGGTATTTACTTTTTGGACATTTTTTGTTTTTTATACATTTTTAGCAATAAAAAAATGTTCATCAAATATGTTTTATGCATGAAATGGTGTCGGCAAAGAATAGTTTTCTACTCTACAAATCATGTAAAAATTGCACGTCCGTATTTTTTTAATAATTTACGTCTGTATTTTATTGACACTTACACAGTTATACAAAATTAAGAAACAACATCTAGAACACTTAAGATCAAATAAAAAATTAAAAACAAAAAAAGAATAAAAAAAATTAAAAAAAACATTGTATAAGTTATTTATTGTTACAAATTTGAAAATCAGTTGAAATTTTACATTTATGCAAAAGTTACAGTTAAACTTCATTTAACAAAAATAATAATCAGACGTTGAAACGTAAATATATACGAAAGGAGCCGAATTTATAACATAAAGGTGTTCAAAACATGTAAACGATCTAAAATTCAACTAAACTTTATTTAATAAATCATCCCGAAAAGTGATAAAGGTATACCCATGGTTTTGGGTATTTACCGGGTAAAAACCCTGTTTATACCCAAATTGGGTATTTACCCGGTAAATACCCGATGGGTTTTTACCCACCGCCCATCTCTAGTCCAGGGTGGGAATCGAACCCACGACCTCCAGCATAGCAGTCAAGGTCACTAACCACTAGACCAACAGGTCAGTTCTTAGTGAAGTTATTTGAGTTCTTAGTAAGGTTCTTATAGTTTTTAATAGTAGGAGCGGCGAAATAGGAATTTTGCACGGTACTGGAGCGCGTCAAAAAATCATATAGGGATAAATTTTGCACTTTATAATGTACCCCTACTACATATGAACCCTTAATATAGTAGGGTGCGTTGAGGGCAGCCCGTCAGATTAGTAAAAAAAATTGACCCACGAAGAAACTCGAGCGCTTCATTGGACATTTTTATAAACTAACTAGCTTTCCGCCCGCGGCTTCGCCCGCGCGGACTTCAGTTTATATCGCGCGGGCAGAGACCCGTGCTCAACAGTGGAATTATTAGCCTATTAATAGCCTATGTTTTATTCCAGTGTCTCTTCTACCTACCTACCAAATTTGATCTAAATCCGTTCAGTAGTTTGCGTGAAAGCGTAACAGACAGACAGACAGACAGAGTTACTTTCGCATTTATAATATTAGTAGGGATGTCACTCAGGAATAAAGCAGCTTTCAATCGGTGTAAAAATTTTAGTAATCGCACCAGTACTTTCAGAGATTACCTCCTACAAACTAAAAAACAAACTTTACCTCTTTATAATATTAGTGTAGATGAGTATAGTTGTGACACTATTATTAATAATACTAATTGCTTTGTACAATTTCCCTAAAAAGTATGAGGAGCCTGCAAGGCGTCTACGATGGTAATCAAACGCCAAGCTCAGAACGAGTAATTTTATTTACAATATACAAGCAAGGTCATGAAACCGCGGAAAATCTTAACACCGCCATTCAGCAAATGCTACAACACCATCTATCGAGAAGATGTGAACTAATTACAAAAACAAAATAAATGACAGTTCGACTTTTGAATCTTAACAGCTTTCTCATACCTCTGCTTCAATCTCTCATTGTCTTCCTACTGTCTCTAATTATGGTATTCGAAACTTTAAGCCCTTTCAAGGGATAGATACTGTCCTTTTTTAATTGATTTAAACTAATGAGTTATGAGTATACATGTGGATGAGTGGAGAGGGAGGCCAAAGAAAAGATGGATGGATTGTGTGAAGAGCGATATGAAAGAAAAGGAAGTTAGTGATAGCATGATGAGTGACAGGACAGAATGGAAGAAAAAAACGTGTTGCGCCGACCAAAAATAAGATGATATAGAAGATGATAGATAGATGAGTATAGTTGTGACACTTACCTAGCCCATAGTTCTTGTGCGAGCCGGGGATCAGGCCGGGCAGGTCTGCTATCGCGACTTGTTCGTAGTCGTCAAACTGTACCATGCGTGCAACAAACGTTACAAATTAAATCAACCAGTCTAGGGTTGCAACGATATCGGAAAACTAACAAAACTGGCCAAGTGCGAGTCGGGCTCGCGCACGACGGGTTCCGTACCGTCCTTAGGAAAATTCGGCAAAAAAAAATCGCGTTTGTTGTATGGGACTCTAAAATAATTATTTTATTTTGTTCTTAGTATTTTTTGTTATAGCGGCAACAGAAATACATAATTCGTGAAAATTTCAACTGTCTAGCTATCGCGGTTGTTGAGATACAGACGAACAGACAGCGAAGTCCGGAACCCTAAAAAACCGATGTATATCGAAGCCTAAAATATCTATAATGATCGATCTCAATGAAAAGCCGAATTCAATATACCTAGTGTTTATTATTGCAATTGATATGAACTAGTGCTTGACTGCAATCCCACCTGATGGTAAGCAGAGATGCAATCTCTGATGGTGAGGCGCACTAGTTTATTAACAGCCTATTCACTAAGAGCAGCGGTGGCCGAGTGGTAACGGCCCTGACTTACGAGTTGTAAGGTCGTGGGTTCAAACCCAGCCAGGCGCATTACTTTGTGTAATTTATTTCATGACCACTGCTCTCAAAACGGTGAAGGAAAACATCGTGAGAAAACCGGCATGTCCTAGAACCAAAGATTCGAAGACATGTGACATCTAGGGAATGCAAATCTCGCGAGATTGAGGCTCGAGCGAGATCTCGCGAGATTATGGATAACAATATCGCGAGATCTCGCTAATTTCGAGACCTCGCGAGATTGGCAGTTTTGTGTGTATTTTTTTGCAAATATTCACAATCTATCTATACTTATAATAAATCTGTAGAGAGGTCAATTCTGTACATGAAATATATTTCCAAAATAACTATCAGGGGGTGATTAGTGATCGATACTGATGCCAAAAATGCAAACAGTAAAATTTTTGTCTGTCTGTCTGTCTGTATGTTCTTTATAGAAACAAAAACTACTCGATGGATTTAAACGAAACTTGGTACAATCATTCTTCATACTCCTGGGCAGGTTATAGTATACTTTTTATCACGCTACGATTAATAGGAGCAGAGCAGTGAAGGGAAATGTTGGGGAAACGGGAGAAATTGCTCCATTTTTTAAGCTTCTGGAAAACTACTGGTCCGATTTTCCTGTAACCCATTTATTAATTACATCGAACAAGGAGACATTGGCACCATGTCTAAGGTGTGTGCACACTGTCACGCGCGTAAGTGGAAGGGAGAGATCTGGAACGTCTCGAATCGTCTCGCGCATCACGTTGTTTTCCAGTCTTCGGGCTCTTAGAATTCGACATCAGACGTTTCAAGCAACTGGATCCGCGTACGAAGTCGCTGGCAGAAGCTAGTATTTGAATAAATTAGGAAAAAATAATAAAAAAATTATAAGTTTTATAAGATAACCATAGGCACGGGCTTGCGGACGGCGAGCAATGGGTGGCATGCTGTTGAACCGTCCGGTAATTGTCCGGATCGAGCCCAAGTCGTCGATGGCGCGCACTGGGTCGAAGTCTACTGGGGCCAGGGTTAGTTCCGAAAAGTAGCTCAGCCCCGGTATGAAGGGGTGCCACGACAGAAAACCTCCACGAGTGCCCGCGGACTGTAGTTCCCTTGCGGACACGTCCTGAGGGAAGACCAGTCTGCGGGACGGTGAACCCTGGGAGGCGGCCATAGACCCCCTTGGGCACTCCTACCCAAGGGCTTCTATGGCCGTCTGCGAATGTTCTGTCAGACGGACCGCTTCAACGCGTGTCCCTCTGCCATGGCAGAGGGCACAGTGGCGAAGCAAGAGCGGGCTCGGTGTGCACTCACACTGCCGCCGGGCAGGCAGGAGGAAGACGTGTTCCTCCTTCTGCCACCGTTAGTCTCGTAGCCCCAGAGATTGTCCAAGGTCATGTTTCTGACTCTTGATGGGGGACGAGGGCCTTGGCTTAACCGCCCGGGCCGCGAGGAAGACAACCTCTATAAAAAATTACCCCAAACCTCCAAGCGGCGGCGCACCGTGAGGGAGGTTGTTAGCTTGACTAATGGGTAGCTAAATTAGTCTCTAGTGCGGACCACGTGTTTTGAGCAAGTACCCGAAGATTAACACTCATGGGAACAAAAATGGATAGTAAATTTTTCAAAAAACCCGTTGGAGAGCCACGCCCTGGTATGGGCGGGCATTCGGAGGGCGACCCAGAAGGCCATTTAGCGCCCTGAAGTGGGCGGCCCAGTCCGGCATGCGCTCCACCACGAGCGGAGGAAAGCGGGAGGGCTTCTTCTTTGTCGGTGCGGGGGGGAAGGCCGCAACCGGGTTCTCTCCCCTGCGTTCTTGAGTTACAGGGGCGGGGGGGGGGGGGGGCGAACGAAGCGTGTCGGCATACGTAGGCGATCCTGCCCCTGTCCGCCCGGGCGGCGCACGTTGCGGTCCGGGCGGATCGGGGCAGTACCGCTTCGCTTCTTCCGTTGCCTCGTCGTCGGGGCTTCTCGGTCTCCTCTGTGGCCTTGCCTCGAGCTGGTACTCGTGGCCACGGCCCATGGGTTCTTCCGTGATGGCCGGGGGCTCCACATCCATATAGGCCGGTCGGAGGGGCGTGTCAACATACACGTCGTCGACTTCGGCGTCTGAGTCCCCCGAGTAGGCCGACATGTCCGATCCTTGTTGGGACGAGCAGGTCGACCGCACAGCGGGGGAATCCTGGGCGGAGGCCCGGGGTGGGGGGGGGTGAGAAAGTAAGTTGATGATCTGACCTTATTGGCTTCACTTTGTTTGCCCTCGCTGAGTCCGTCAGCAAGCGGCGGGGAGCGGGCGACGTCACGCGGTCGGTTGGCACGGCGAAAGTCGCGGCTGCGTCTTGTCTGCTGGTTCCCGGGCGCGCAGGTTGTGCGGCGGGAGATGCCAGCAACGGCCTGCGCGGTTGAGCGCTGGCGACCGCACCGGACACCGCGGCACTGGGCGCGGTAGAGGCGGAGCGGAACGCGTGCTGCGCCTCGGGGCGCGCGGGTTTTCCAGCAAGAGCTGTGGGTGGCGCCACCGGTCGTACCGGTGGCGCCCCCATGCGGGTTTTCGGCGCAACGGGGCGCACTGAGGTGGCGGGAGTGGCGGGGCGCGCGGGTTGCGAGCGGCTACATGATGCGGCTGGCCCCGAGGCCTGGATGGGCACGGGGCGGAAGGCCGGCGGGCGTACAGGGACGGCTGGTTGACGGCTCGACGACGACGACGGCGAAACGCGCGCAGTCGCCGGTAGCGTCGGCGGGCCGGCAGCAGTCGTCACCTTTACTGGGGCTGGGGCGCGAGGGGGGGGGGCGGGCGTCAGCTCTCCGAGGAACGGAAGCGACGTCGTCCGGCCACCCATCTCACGATCCAGGGGTGGGCTGGTGTCGGGCTCCAGGGAGCTACGGACACCCTTTTTCTTCTTTGGCATGTTTCACTTGGGGCACGTTGCCTTCGCGACCGCGACGGTGATCTGGGCACCGGGTTTAAAAACGCGACGGCCACTCCCGTGCACTCCCCCGCAAGCGTTCGCCTAGGCTCACACTCGCGACAGCACAACAGGTCTGGCCGACTGTAGGGGGCGGTCCGAGCGGAGTAGGTTTCGGGCGCACGTCCTACTCGGGCGACGGGGCGAATCCGTGCCTTTAATCGTCCGAGAATCTGCTACGTCCCTGCAAGGGGGCGCGGCGGCGGGGTGTAGGCAGTGCCTTTATCCCGCAGTGTCGGGGTAGGGGCCCGTAAACGCGGGCCCTGCGTTAGGGTGCCCTTTGGGCGGCAGCCTCATGGCAAGTGCACTTGCGCAACTTGCCTGTGAGTGGTTGTTTACTATCCAAGTAGGAGCGCCTCGGCCCTGCTCCTGCAGCGCCGATATTTCACGGCATCTCGGCGGTCTTTCCCCCGCCGGGTGGAACTCTCGGTTGCCCGAGTGAAGCCCAGCGGGGGGCGACCAGCGACAAGATGCCGGCTTTGGGGGCGCTCCCTACTGGAGGTGTGTGACCCCCGTCTGTCACGCTTCCAGGTCGAGCCGGTCACGCTTCAGACTAGGGGGACGTAATGGGAGTGTGAGCGGTATTGGGTGTGTGACACCGCTCATGTGGGCGAGCAGGGTGCGCAAACGCGCTGCGCGCCTGCTGCGTGAGTTTGGCGAGTGTGGAGTTCGCGCTTGTCTGTGGGCTGGCGCCCGTCGTGCCTATATTAACTTAGCACACCACGGGCGTCAGATGCATGTAGTGTTGGGGAGTCTAATTCGTGTGAGTGAGTCGCGTGTCGGTGTTTACGGCTTACTCAGGCGTCAGGTCCGGTGGGTGCCACGTCCGGCAGGAGGTCACGGGGGAAGCGCCTCGCGTCTGGTGGACGCGCGTGCCAGGGCGCTATGTGCTTGACTTGTGGCCAAGCAGAAGCGTCGGCACGCGAGAACATGCGGGACGCGAGGCGAGCGCAGAAGTCGTCCAGGCTCTCCATCTTGAGGTCCCGGTGAAGGACGTCGTTCCTCACCAACGAGGGGGCGGCTGCTACGGTTCTTAATGAGAGGTTCTGTTGCGCCCGGAGGCGGATCTTACTGGACTCGCTGGTGAGGGCGAGCCAAGCGGGGGCGGCGTACGTGATGATTGGGCGGATGTACGTTTTGTACACCCCCAACTTGGCACGTAACGGGAGGCGGGAGGAGAGCACTGGGCGGAGTAGTGCGCGGGCTACTCTGCTCTTGGCGGTGACCTGCCGGACGTGGTTCTTCATTGTGAGCCGACGATCGATGGTGACCCCCAAGTACTTGACCTGGGGCGACCACTCGATGTCGGCCCCGAGCAGCTGGAGAGGTGGTGGGTGGCAAGCAGACCCCGCGAGCAGCGCCTGGGTCTTACCCACGTTCACCGACAGTCTCCACTTCGACAGCCAGTCAGGCAACAAGTCCAGCACGCGCTGCACTTTGACGGCCGCGTGTTTCGCGTTAAGCGAAGATGCTATGTACGCGGCGTCGTCCGCGTACAGCGCGAGCATGGTGTCGTCGGTCGAAGGGATGTCGTCAGTGTAGTGGGAGTAGCAGACCGGCGAGACGCAGCTACCCTGCGGTACGCCGGCCGCGACCCGGCGCGCGCTCGAGAGTGCGCCATCGACCACCACCTTGAAGGTCCTGTCGGTGAGGAAGGAGGAGACCACCTTCACTACTCGACGGGGCGCGTTCGTTCTGGAGAGCTTGTAGACCAGGCCTTCGTGCCAGACCCGGTCGAACGCCTTTTCCATGTCGAGGAATACCGCAACTGCTCGCTCTTTCTTGTTCAGCGAAGCTGTGAGTCGGTGCAGTACCCTCGACAACTGGAGCGTCGTGCTATGTTCCGAGCGGAACCCGAACTGTTCCGGCCGAGGCGTCAGGTGAGGAGTGAGATGCCGCAGCAGGAGTTTTTCAAACACCTTGGAGATGGTGGGCAGCAACGTGATTGGCCGATAGCTCTCCGGCTTCAGCACGTTCTTGTTCGCCTTCGGCAGCATGATGACGCGCCCTTCCTTCCAGCACCCAGGAAAGGTCCCCGTGCGCAGCACCCCCGTGTACAGGCGCGCCAGGGCCGCTACCGTTCGGTACGGCAGGTGGCGCAGCACTGTATTGGTGATGCCGTCCGCCCCGGGGGCCTTCCTCGGCCTTGTGGTCAGGATGGCGCGCCTCACTGCGTTAGGCGAAAAGAAGATGGGGTCTTCCTCGGGAGCTATCGGCGAGGCGAAGTATTCCCCAAGGTGCCTCTCCACCGCTGCGACATGCTCCTGGTCGGCAGTCGGGTTCGGCTGGAACTGACGCTCCAGGCACTCGGCGAAGATCTCCGCACGGTCTGCTGCGGAGTATCTTAGCGCCCCGTCACTGTGTAGTAGCGGGCGCACTGGAGCTGGGATGTTGGTGAGCTGCCGGCATAGCCTATGGATTGCCGGCCAGTCCCCTTCTGCGGATTCAACATGTTCTTCCCAGCTCTCAGTGTTGTGCTCTTGGAGCTTGGCTCTGACTCTCTCCGCGTGGCGGTTCAGCTGTGCCTTCTGCACAGGGCATCTTGACTGTTGCCACCGTTTGCGAAGGCGCCTTGTCTCGGCGACCATCTCTCGCAGGTGTTTTGGCAGGGGCCTGTAGACCTTCCCCTGCGGCTGCTGGTTTTCAGTCGTCGCCTCCTCAAAGGCGCGCTGGATGCAAACGGTGACTTCCTCCGCCAGTTTCTCCACGTCGGCGGGAGAGACGACAGGCCAAGCTGGCGTGGTGGTCTCCATCACTTCCTGAAATCTTGTCCAGTCCGTTTGTCGGCGTGGCGCTGGCGGCGAGATTCTGATCGGCATGTCGGCGAAGACGACGAGGACAGGTTGGTGATCCGACAGCATCTCGTCGTCCAGGACTTCTTGGGCGATCTGGCTCTTCAGGCCCCTGTGCACGACGATGTCCAGCACGTCCGGTGCGTATTGATGCGCATCCGGGTAGTGTGTCGGGGTCTCTGGGCCGGACACCTCGTACCCGTGTGGGCCTGTGCGTCGGCGAAGAGTCGGCTGCCCCCGTGGTTCGTGGTGTGTGAGTTCCACGCTGGGTGCTTGCAGTTTAGGTCGCCGGCCAGGAGGGTCGGCTGCGGCGACTGCAGCATCAGGGCCCGCAGCTCTGCTATGTCGTATTTAGCTGCGGGCGGGATGTAGGCCGCGAAGATGTTGTGGTCCTCGCCGGCGACGTTCACTTGCACCCCCAGCGTGTAGAAGGTGGAGGGCGGCGTCATTTGTAGAGGCTGATGGACGACTCTTCGCCTTACCAAAACCGCCAGACCGCGGAATTTGGTGCCGACTGCCGATTTTTCGTCCTGGCGGTAGACGCAGTATCCTGGGAACCTGATGGTGTCGGCGGGTCCCAGGAGCGTTTCGCTCACCAGCGCCACGTCGATTCTTTGGTCCTTGAGGAGGAGGCGGAGTGGGGCGACCTTGGATTTCAGGCCGCGGGCATTCCAATGGAGGATCCTCAGAGTCCCGGCCATTGGTGACCGGTCAGGATCTCAGTGATCCGGGGGAGATCCCCCAAGAGGACCCCCATTGGGTCTTGCGCCGCGATCATCCTGGGCACCAGTCCCACTAAATATCTTAGTAGACCCTCCAAGCGGGATCTCAACCACGCCGGCGTTTCCTTTGCCGTGGCCGTGGCCCGGCCTTGGGGGTCTTCGAGTTGACGCCGCTGTCGGGCAGGTGCAGCGTTTGTTTGGGCTGCCGCTTTGGGGGCGGCACGTCTCGTCTCTATGCCCTGCACCTTTTCTCCCTTTGCAGCGACGGGGGCCTCGCTGGTGGGGCCTTTTGCCTTTTGTGGGGCTGGTGCGGCCGCCGGCTGCTGCTTGTTTTGTGGTGGTAGGGGGTGGGGCTTTTTCCCCTTCTTTTTCCCCCCCCTTTTGTTTGGCCTCCGCCTCCCGGAGGGGTTCTCTTGTCTTTGTGTAGGCCCGTTTGCTGCCGCCATCAAGGTCGCGCTTGGCGCCTCCCTCTCCTCGGCGTTTACGGGCCTTTCTGTGGCCGCGTTTTGTTGGCGCTGTTGCCTGGAGATGGCGACAGTGCCCGCTCGCTTGTTCCTGGTCTCATTTAGGAACACGGGACATTTCGTATGGCACGCCGGGTGGTCCCCTGCGCAGTTTGCGCAGGTCGCCGGCTCAGTCCTGGGGCGCGGGCAATCCCGTGCGGCGTGGTTCTCCCCGCAGCGCACACAAGCGAGCGGTCGATGACACAGGTGCGAGCTGTGCCGGAACTTCTGGCACCTGTGGCACTGGGCGGGGCCTTTCTTCCCCCTCCACGCCTCGACGCGGACACCGCGCATAAGCAGCAGTTCTGTGGTGTCATATATCTTCCTCACGTCGGGCGTCCTCTTAAGGACGGCGTGGAATATGCAGCCAGGTCTCCCCTCGCGCGCCTTTATGTTGCGCACGTACTCTGGCTCATATCCACGCCTGGACAGGTCCTCTTCTATTTCTGCCGGGTCCGTGTCGGCAGGAAGGCCGCGTATGGCCACTTTGAAACTCCTCTCCGCCGGGAGGGAGTAAGCGAACCAGGATATGCCGCTTTCCTTCTCCAGGCATGTGAGATAGCGCTGGACCACCCTGTACTCGCCCTCACTCTCGGGCAAGAACCGAATGCCTCCCTGATACGGGCGGGCATTCGGCGGGTAGCCCAGCTGCTCTTTCACCGCCCTGAAGTGGGCGGCCCATCCTGGCAGCTTTTCCACTACCAGCGGGGGAAAGCGCGGGGACTTTTTCTTCGGCTGCTGCTGTTGGTTCCTTGAGTTGATGGCCCCCGGCTCAGTGGGAGCGGGGGGGCCCCCAGCTCGGGGAGCTTCCAAATCGCTTTGGGACTGGGGACCTGTTTCCATCGATGTAGATGGGCGAGGCGATGTCGGTGGGGAGCGTACCGCGTCGGCAAACGTGGGCGACCTCGTTCCGCCATGCCCTCTTGCGGCACGTTGCGGTAGTGGGGGGCCCACGCACGGACGCTTCGCCTCTTCAGCGGCCTCGTCGTCCGAGCTTCGGGGTCTTCTTTGGGCCCGGGCCTCGAGTTGGAACTCGAACCCGAACCCAGGCGTCTCAAATTGGGGGGAGCAGGGGCCCTCGTCCGGAGAGCCGGGTCGCGTGAGCGTATCCCTTGATACGTCTCGGCGATCGGCATAGGAGGACCCCCCCGATGAGGCCGACATGTCCGATCCCTGACGGGAGGAGCAAGCCGACATAGCGGCGGGGGAGTCCCGGGCGGAACCCCTTGGCGGCGGCGGAGAGGTGTGGGCCATTTGCCCACCCCTTGGTGTGGCGGAGGTTGCTCCCGCCAGCAAGCGGCGGGGAGCTGACGATGCGGTGCGGCGAGGCCCTGCCAAGGCTGCGGCTGGAGGGCACTTTGCTTGCCCCCGCATGGTGGCGGTGGCGCGTGAAGGTTCAGGCGCAGCACCTGATGGTGCAGGAGTGGCACCTGAAGGCGCAGGAGCGGCACCTGGAGGAGCCGGAGTGGCACCTGGAGGAGCCGGAGTGGCACCTGGAGGAGCCGATGTGGCACCTGGAGGAGCCGGAGTGGGAGTTGGTGCGGCGCTGGTGGCGCTCTCGCGCGTATTAGCGCGCGGTGCTGCGGAGCGCACGGTCGGCGCGGGAGTCGTTTGAGTGCGCATTGGGCCTGCTGGCGCGGCACTACGCACAGTTGTTAGGCCTCCTGGTGCAGTTGCGCGCACCATAGGGGTGGTTGGTCTAGTAGCTGTTGTTTGGCGACTACTCACCTTTAGAGCGGGCCCCGGGGCCTGGATTGGCACGGGGCGGAAGGATGATGGGCGGATTGGGACCGCCGGCTGTCTGCTCGACGACGCTCCCGCCGAAACGCGCGCAGTCGGCGACGGCGTCGGCGGGCCGGCAGCGGCCTCTTCCCTCTCCGCACCTCCCGTTGCCTGGGAGTCGGGCGTCAAACCCCCAATATGTGGGAGCGACAGCGTCCGCTCTCCCATAGGCCCGGTCGGTTTCGGCTGCCTGGGGTCCTCTGGGCTCCCCAGTGAGCTGCGAGCGCCATGTTTTCCTTGTGGCATATTGCCACACACTGCACTCACGAGAATAATAAAATTGAGTCACTGTCTCTAAGAAGCACACATAGTGTCACTGTCACTGTCAGGCTATCACTGTGTTACACTTTTAAAAACTGTAGATTCAGTTTGGGCACGTTGCCTCCGCGACCGCTACGGCGCTAGTGTGCGGCGCTAGTGTCGTGCGCCGACACGCCGAGTTTCGACGGGTGGCTCCCCCTGTGTGCTACCGCAGGTACTAGTCGGACTAGCACCTACGTCAACACAAAGGGATTGCCGTGTGAGCAGGATGGAGCTACTCTGCGGTCCGTACGGGTCTGCGCGGGACAGAGATGGCGAAACGGAGCGAATCCTATCCGTGCCTTTAATTGTTTCATGCACAGATATTAATAACTAGCTTCTGCCCGCGACTTCGTCCGCGGAAAATTTCTTGTTTTAAAATAAGATTACACTCGATTAGACGCTGCGCACGTTCAGCGCTATATTCCTGAGCACGGGCCTGCGATGTTATAGCATTTTGCCTAGTGAGCCGCTGCGAGCGCTCAGCGCTAGTCTCCCTATCCCTTGTCTCAGAGACATGCTGCTTTAACTCAGATAGACGCTGCGCACGTTCAGTGCTAGATTCCCGAGCACGGGCCTGCGATGTTATGACATTTTGCCTACCCAGCCGCTGTGAGCGCTCAGCGCTAGTCTCCCTATCCCTTGTCTCAGAGACATGCTGCTTTAACTCAGATAGACGCTGCGCACGTTCAGCGCTAGATTCCCGAGCACGGGCTTGCGATGTTATGACATTTTGCCTACCCAGCCGCTGCGAGCGCTCAGCGCTAGTCTCCCTATCCCTTGTCTCAAAGACATGCTGCCTTAAATGAGATAGACGCTGCGCACGTTCAGCGCTAGATTCGCGAGCACGGGCCTGCGATGTTATGACATTTTGCCTACCAAGCCGCTGCGAGCGCTCAGCGCTAGTCTCCCTATCCCTTGTCTCAGAGACATGCTGCCTTAAATGAGATAGACGCTGCGCACGTTCAGCGCTAGATTCGCGAGCACGGGCCTGCGATGTGATGACATTTTGCCTACCAAGCCGCTGCGAGCGCTCAGCCCTAGTCTCCCTATCTCTTGTCTCAGAGACATGTTGCCTTAACTCAGATAGACGTTGCGCACGTTCAGCGCTAGTTTCTCTAGCACGGGCCCGCGACGTCCTCACATTTTGGCTAGCTAGGCGCTGTGAGCGCTCGCGAAATATATTCTCTATTTCTCGAGAGGCACTGCTCATTTTCAGGGGCAGATTCTTCCGTACGGCGTACTCGAGCGGCTCTTGTCTGTGATGTCTGCCGGGACATTTCAGATTTCCTTTTAGGCATGCATGTGTGCTCTCAACAAACTGCGCACAGACTTGAAAACAATTATGAACAAAGGGAGAGCGACTCGAGCACCGTCCGCCTTTACAAAACAAAACAACCGTAATATCGAATAACTCGTATCGATTATTACGATACAACAAAGTACGAAACTACGAACATACAAAACAAACGTACAACGAAATTACGATATTTTCAATTATGAGGTATCTATCAACAACAACAACCATACGAACGAAACAACCGAAATCAATAAGCGACTGACAGAAGAACTCCAACTAACGACAACGTGGGCATAATAATTCGAGAGGATCATCAATCCACAGAAAGTCTTAACACCGCGATTCCGAAAAATTACGTAATTGCAGAACGCCATCTATGGGCAAATAGGTAAAACGTCTGCACAATGAAAGTTATGCTAGGGGCATTTTGCGTTTTAGTAATTTTATATTATCTCCGAAACTGTATGACCAATTGATATACTGTAAATGGCAAATCTTATCTGTATGATGTTCTTGTGATACTGAAATAATTTATTGTCATAAGAATTAATATTTTGTTGCTCAAATAATCAACCAAACGTAAGTATGCCGAAAAAAAATATTTTTAATGCAATAAAAGAAGTATGAAAGATAAAATATAAAAGATAGAGATATGGTATCGCGGACTTTTTTGTAGGATTTAATTAAGACGAACCAGGTAGCCATACATTGTTTTTAATTTTAAGCAACTGTTTAGGCAGCGCACGCAAATAATTCTGTTTTATGAGGTATTTTTTTCCGACTTGCTAGACAAAAGTTGTGATAGCTCGGTTAATATACATGCTATAGAAACAATTTATAGCCTATAGCACTCAGGAATAATGTAGCTTTCTGCCAGTTAAAAAATTTTTAGAATTGGATTATGAGTTCCAGAGATTACCCCCTACATACAAACTTACAAACTTACAAATTTTACCTCTTTATTATATTAGTATAGATGAATGATTTGTGTTATTAATATATTAAGTATTTACTTTTAATTTATTGGGAAAATTGTTATTTAAATTGACATAATGAAATTATTTTAAGATAATGTTAATGACTAAATGTGTACCTACTGCATGCTAAAGATGTAAAATCTAAATATTTGTACGGCTGAAATATGCCGAATATAGTGAGACCTACTAAATGTTAAGAACATGTTATATACCTATATTCATGCAAATAAATATATCATTCATTCATTCAAAAAAAGAGAGATAACGCCTGGAAACTCTGTTAGTATACGGTAATTCCGAGATTCACTCGAAAATTTCACAAAACTTGCTCCAGGAAATAGCTGTTTTTTTTAAACCCTTAAAAGTTTTTGGAAAAAGTTGTCGTCATTTAGAATCTTAATAGAATTTGCAAGGTCTCTAGAGGATTACTTTTTTGACTTTTTTAATTTTTAGGCAAAATATGAAGTGTCAAAGTTCATACAAAATAGGAGATTTTCAGAGGTTTTTACTGGATTAGTTTTACACAAATTTAGAAATTGGTTTCTTTAGAAACCTAGATAATATCCACAAGATACTGTGTTTCCAAAATATCTAATGAAAAGTGTGTAATAACGTCATAATCAGTTATGAGCAGTTGTACGAAAAACAGTGAAAATGTGAGTCGTGATGCACCACCTTAAATGAGATAGACGCTGCGCACGTTCAGCGCTAGATTCCCGAGCATGGGCCTGCGATGTTATGACATTTTGCCTACCAAGCCGCTGCGAGCGCTCAGCGCTAGTCTCCCTATCCCTTGTCTCAGAGACATGCTGCCTTAACTCAGATAGACGCTGCGCACGTTCAGCGCTAGATTCCCGAGCACGGGCTTGCGATGTTATGACATTTTGCCTACCCAGCCGCTGCGAGCGCTCAGCGCTAGTCTCCCTATCCATTGTCTCAAAGACATGCTGCCTTAAATGAGATAGACGCTGCGCACATTCAGCGCTAGATTCGCGAGCACGGGCCTGCGATGTTATGACATTTTGCCTACCAAGCCGCTGCGAGCGCTCAGCGCTAGTCTCCCTATCCCTTGTCTCAGAGACATGCTGCCTTAAATGAGATAGACGCTGCGCACGTTCAGCGCTAGATTCGCGAGCACGGGCCTGCGATGTTATGACATTTTGCCTACCAAGCCGCTGCGAGCGCTCAGCCCTAGTCTCCCTATCCCTTGTCTCAGAGACATACTGCCTTAACTCAGATAGACGGTGCGCACGTTCAGCGCTAGTTTCTCTAGCACGGGCCCGCGACGTCCTCACATTTTGGCTAGCTAGGCGCTGTGAGCGCTCGCGAAATATATTCTCTATTTCTCGAGAGGCACTGCTCATTTTCAGGGGCAGATTCTTCCATACGGCGTACTCGAGCGGCTCTTGTCTGTGATGTCTGCCGGGACATTTCAGATTTCCTTTTAGGCATGCATGTGTGCTCTCAACAAACTGCGCACAGACTTGAAAACAATTATGAACAAAGGGAGAGCGACTCGAGCACCGTCCGCCTTTACAAAACAAAACAACCGTAATATCGAATAACTCGTATCGATTATTACGATACAACAAAGTACGAAACTACGAACATACAAAACAAACGTACAACGAAATTACGATATTTTCAATTATGAGGTATCTATCAACAACAACAACCATACGAACGAAACAACTGAAATCAATAAGCGACTGACAGAAGAACTCCAACTAACGACAACGTGGGCATAATAATTCGAGAGGATCATCAATCCACAGAAAGTCTTAACACCGCGATTCCGAAAAATTACGTAATTGCAGAACGCCATCTATGGGCAAATAGGTAAAACGTCTGCACAATGAAAGTTATGCTAGGGGCATTTTGCGTTTTAGTAATTTTATATTATCTCCGAAACTGTATGACCAATTGATATACTGTAAATGGCAAATCTTATCTGTATGATGTTCTTGTGATACTGAAATAATTTATTGTCATAAGAATTAATATTTTGTTGCTCAAATAATCAACCAAACGTAAGTATGCCGAAAAAAAATATTTTTAATGCAATAAAAGAAGTATAAAAGATAAAATATAAAAGATAGAGATATGGTATCACGGACTTTTTTGTAGAAATAATTAAGACGAACCAGGTACATACATTGTTTTTAATTTTAAGCAACTGTTTAGGCAGCGCACGCAAATAATTCTGTTTTATGAGGTATTTTTTTCCGACTTGCTAGACAAAAGTTGTGATAGCTCGGTTAATATACATGTTATAGAAACAATTTATAGCCTATAGCACTCAAGAATAATGTAGCTTTCTGCCAGTTAAAAAATTTTTAGAATTGGATTATGAGTTCCAGAGATTACCCCCTACATACAAACTTACAAACTTACAAACTTACAAACTTACAAATTTTACCTCTTTATAATATTAGTATAGACAAACACACGCGCGCAAGTAGTGACTGACAAAATTAGTACCACATCTTCAACAGCCAATCAGCGTCGTAGATATCTCCGGTGGTGGGGGTAAATGATTCTTTTAACACAGGAGTCGTTTCAGTCAGTTACAAATAAGCAACGAATCAGCACGTGTCTTTAATTACGTAACTAAAGTTGAAGACTTTTAATAATTTTTTTTTTATTAAAATAAAATAAAAAAAATACTTGCCAAATGCTTGAATGCGTATGTTTTAATTCTTATATAATAAAAAAAATAATATTTTAAATTCAGCATAATTGAAAAACTCGATAATAATTAAAAAAAAAAACCCAATTGAAATTTTAAACTTTGAAGCATCGTAGGCGCCAAGGCCGCAGGGATACGCAAGCAATTTATATGTCGTCGTATTAAAGACAATAGGTACTTACCAGAATATAAGGTTTGCTTGCTATACTTTGATACTGAACGGAGAAAAAAAAATAAAATAGATTTTCTCCCATACATTTTTTTTTTTCAATATTTTTTTTTTTGACATGAAGGAGCAGTTTTTTTTTGAAAAGTTGTAGTAATAAGTATTAATCAGCGTAAAATTTCCTACACGAAACAATTTTTTGTTAAGTTAAATATGCATTTTCGATCCTATGTCCGCCTTTTTGAAAATCCGGACCACTGTGCGGCGCCACGGTGGGCCGCGCGCGCGTCAGCGCTCGCAGGAGAGTGCTCTTACCTGGACACAACAATACCATCAGTAGATTAATCACGCTGATGAGGACGTTGATCTTCTGTGAGAGTCAGAATGGCGGCTGTACTTCAGCGAAATAAATTATAGTAATTATCGTTAAAATGTACCTAAAATGTACTATTCAGTAGGTACCTAGCTCCAAAATATCTGTACCTCTTTCAGAATTATGGTACACCCGCCATATTGACGTCAAGATGGCGGGTGAAATAAAAAACCATTGGAAACCATTCAGTTACTGAACAACTATATTTAGGTTTCGCATATACAAAAAAAATGTTGTTTAAAAAAATTTAAAAAAAAAAACGCTTTCATAGCGTAAAATATATATAAGATACTAGCTTTTGCCCGCGACTTCGTCCGCGTGGAATAATGAGTTACGGCAGAATTTGGGTTTTTCACTTAGTTATCTCCTTTTCCATGTTCTATCGATTACATGTGTATACAAACATTTAAAAAATCAAATTGTCTCTCTTTGTAATATTAGTACACATACCTACAGATTAAGAGAAGCTAGTCAGACTGTGGCAGATTTCTATCCTGGCAAGAACGTCGTGATAGGTATATTTATTTTCTAAGAGTATTTAGACACCACTGACAGGCGGTGAAGGAACACATCGCCCATGGGATGATACACCCGTCGTTCAATTTTAAAAGTGGGCATAAAATTACCTTCCCTGATTTCTTTTGCGCCAAAAGAAGTCATTTATTTTGACTATTGTATTTACGTATATTTGTAAAAAAATTACCAGATAATGGATGGTTATTAGTTAAAAGATTTTTTATTGGTTGTGGCGGCTCCTGAAGGTTAGGAAGACAAACTTTACCTGAAGCACAGCACGGACCATTAGGTTCGTCCGCCCATTTCTTGGCAGAGCAGTTAAAGCAGATCTTATTCATGACTCTGATTTGGACGGACGATTGTTGTGCATAATCAACCTGCGGATCATATCTGAATGACAGTCTGTTGCTGTTAGCTAAAATTCGATTACGAACTCTATTTGTGGACAACTGCTGTCTCTGCCTGAGCTCTAAGTGGCTGCAAACGCTCGACACTTGACTCTCGTTTTTTTGTTTTTTTTTTCTCGGTGGACAAAAATCATCCTTTGAAAACCTTCTTGGGTGGAGCGAGAGATAGTGTCAGACTCTTACTGATTAAAAACCCACCCCGTTCCTTCTAGCCTCTTCAGATAATCCTGGCACCAGTAGGCTTTGACCCAGTTGGGCCCCTCCTGTTGCTGACAACTCCTTGAGGCGCGCGGGAACAGTGCGTGCCGTCGACGTCTTGGGCTCGGTCCGGACAGTTACCGGACAATCGGACAGCGAGCTACTCATGGCTCGCCTTGCGCGAGCCCGCGTCTACGGTGGCCGGAAATCGGGCTCGGAATCCCGGCGGCAGCGTCGAGGGCGCCGTTGCCTGATGCGGTCTGCCTCCTCCTTTGCTAGTATTACTGCTTCGCAGAAGGAGGCAACCGCCCGCCATTCCTCCTCGCTCCGGACCATGGCTTCGACCAAGGCCCAGCGCGAGAGGTCTCCGTCGCCGATCGCCCCCACGAGGGCACGGCGATACTCCGCCCAGGCAGGGCACACCTCGACTGTGTGCTCCACCGTGTCCTCTGGGCGTTCCGCACAGTGGCGACACCCGGGCGTCTCTCCCGACTTAATCTGAAACAGGTTCCTCCCGAACGTGCCAAGTCCGGTGAGGACCTGCGTCATGCGGAAGGTAAGGACGCCGTGAGGTCTTTTCAGCCACGCCTCAAAAAGGGGACTTACCGCCATAATCGTGGCGTGCCCAGCACTGGGTTGCGATAGTCGCTGACGCAATTTCACCATGAGATCCCGCCGGAGCTCTGTCGCGTTGCATCTCCACGCGCATGTCGTGCATGTGTGCAAGGACTGTTGCCTCCAGATCCCACGGTGGTAGGCCAGCCAGAAGGCTCGCCGCTTCGCGGGAGATCGTGCGGTAATCCCGCACCATCCGTATTGCCATGACCCTCTGGCAGGCGTTCAGAATGGTCGCCGGTCGCTTTTGCAGCGATGGCGCCCGCACCGGCGCCCCGTTAAGGGCCATAGACTGAACGATCCCCGCGTAGAGCCTCCAGCAGGAGGCGTCTGGAACTTAACTCTCGTTCCCGTAAGTCAGAGGTCCTTACATTTTGTCCATGAAGACGTTGGGAACGCTCCAGCCTCGACTCTCGTGCACGTAACTCAGAGGTTCTCAGATTTGGTCGTGCAAGGCGTTGCAAACGTTCGCACTTGACTCTCGTGCGCGTACCTGAGAGTTTCTCTGATTTTGTTCAGCAAGGCGTTGTGAATGTTCAGGTGAAGATTCTCCCATTCGACGTATTCTTGCTGCCCGTGCTTGAGAACTATGTTTAGAAAGTTGAGACCTGGCTCTCTTAGGTATTTTCAAATGTTTAAGAAAATGTTAATAGCCTTGTAATATTCCAGCTCTGCAAAGAACTATTGTTTAGCCCTGAAAAGTACTGTTAGTTAGCCCTGAAAAGAATTGTTGGCTACCCCTGAAAAGAACTGTTAGTTAGCCCTGAAAAGAACTGTTGATTAGCTCTGAACTGTTGTTTAGCTCTGAGAAGAACTTTTGCGTAGGTGTAGTTTTAAGAACGACATCTAAAAAAAATCGCACGAAAATTATTAGTCTTTCGCGCACGACCACTGCGTAGAGAGCCAACCTCATACCTTACCCATAGATCTAAAGTCCCCTCCCGCACGCGCACGGCCTTGGTGATGCTTATTTCGAAACGGGCCGTGCAGCAGATATCGTAATATTTTAATTTCGCCATATCTTCAAAACCAAACGTCTAATCTTAATCATTCAAAGACCAAATATTATCTACGAATTACGAACTTGATAACAATTTAAAAGAAATTATATTACAACCTATTCTCTTAATAACCAAGCTTTAAACTAAATAATTTAAAAGGAACGATCTAATTAATTTAAAAATTAAAACGAATTTAGACATACAATTTTAGTATCTACTAATAATCGAGATCAAACTAAACTTACATTATACAACAACCAGACAACCCAACAAATAAACCTTTTATCGACAAATACAACGGAAACAATTTAAAAATTTACGAAACGATCAATCCTCAATTCCACGACAGTACCGAAGCGCTCGGCCGATACCAGGGACCGTACAACCCCGAATATAAGTTAACTCTTTCGAAAGGGTTACAGGTTGAACGCCTATAGCAACGGAAAGGGTTACCTCTTGATAGTGCTAGCCCCTTCATAACCCTAACGTTAGGGTAACCCTTTCAATAAGTTAACTCGTTCAAGAGGTTACCGGTTCTTGTATGATATCCAATTGAAACAATAACCCTTTGAAAGGGTTCGTCGTCCAAAACCCTTTAATTCATGAATCCCCAAGCGACACCCGGTGGCCGCGCATCTATTGTCTTACTATTGTGTCTCTAATTGACGGTATCTGAAGGGTTAAAACCCTTTGATAACCATAGGTTTTTAAAGGGTTTTGGAGAGCAGGAATAGATTTTGACCTTGAAAGTTTGGAATCGTATAGAATTGTCCATAAGTGTTTTTTACTCGGTTTGATAGGACAGTGCTTTCTTTTTAAATTTTAATAACGTCTGAATATTTTTGCTAGGATTTTTGTTGTATTTGTACTAGTTTTGATAAAGATCATTGGGCATATCTGACCCGCTTTGTGAAGCACTTGTAGTGACCTACATATTGTTAATATTATATTAAATTAATTAATTATATAAAATCAAAATAAAATAATTAATTTACATAATGTATATACACTAACAACTAGTATTATATAGAATCAGGAATAAAATAAACAAACAATGTCCTAACATCAACGAACAAACCGACCGAGTCAATTTCGCCTTAGTAGCTAATTTGTTATTAGTTGACCGGCCGTAGCTATACGATACATTTATCGTCCAGCGCCCGGCGGGTCAGTCGCGCTACCTGAACCGCGCGCGCAAGCGAGACAGCGCTATCTTAGTGTTGCGCTCGCGCCCGCGCATCGGTCAGCCGGTATGCATGACCGGGCAGTACGTTTTGCCGAGTCTACCGCCTAACGTATGTCTGTTCCGCGATATCTCGCCGCGCATAAGTTTATATTGTATTCCGCTTACTTTCGTCTATCTATCTTTCTACCACTCCTTCTATCTCTTCTTAGTGGAATTCTTGTGTGTACGTGAACTGTAACCTGTGACTGTGTCCAATAAACTTTCTTCTTCTTCTTGTGTACTTCGGACTTTTACTCATCTCTTCACACTATCTTCCTCTTCAATCACTCACACACTCATTCTACATTGGTGACCCCGACGTGCAGATATTAATCAAAATAGTTTTGAACTAAGGGGAAAATTATAACCTTTAATTGTATATAATTATTTAATTAAATATCAATGAAGGAAAATAAATATAAATGTCTGAAGGCCGTATTTTTGTAACGGACCACCATTCGAAAATGTTATTTTAATAGACACCGGTTCCGATTTATGCGTTTTCGCGTTAAAACACCATTCACGAGCACAAAACACGGCTTAACAGCTTTTTTTTTTATGGTGGTCAAAAATCATTCAATGACAACCCGCGCTCTTGGGCGGAGCAGGAGATAGTGTCGGACTCTGACTAAAAGCCACCCCGTTCTTTCTAGTCTTCATACAGGGATTGAGCTCCCTTTCGGATAACCCTGGACCCAGTAGGCTTTGACCCAGCTGGGCGCCTGCTGTTGCTGACAACTCCTTGAGGCGTGGGGAAACAGTGCGCTATTTCGACGTCTTGGGCTCGGTCCGGACAGTTACCGGGTGGTCGGTCAGTGAGCTATCCATGGCTCACTGTTCGCAAGCCCGCGTCTACGGCGGTCGGCCTCTTTCTTTGCTAGCATTACTGCTTCGCAGAAGGAGCCGACCGCCTGTCACTCCTCTTCGCTCTGGACCATGGCCTGAACTAAGGCCCAGCGCGTGAGGTCTCTTCCGCCGATCGCCGATGGCACGGCAATCCGCCCAAGCAAGGCACACCTTGACTGTGTGCTCCACCGTGTCCTCCGGGCGTTCCACACAGTGGCGACACCCGGGCGTCTCTTCCGCCTGAATCCGGTGCAGGGACCTCCCGAACGTGCCATGTCCGGTAAGGACCTGCGTCATGCGGAAGGTAAGCACGCCGTGAGGTCTTTCCAGCCACGCCTCAAAGAGGGGACTTACCGCTATAATTGGCGTGCCCACGGCTTAACAGCTGCGATTGGGTCAGCCATCAACACATACGGCCCGATACGCTTTCCAACGCTACGATTTTAGTCCATCCGCGTTCTAATGCTGAGCTTTCTTTGATAATTCTTTCTTTGAGATCTGTTTGATTTTTCTTTCTGAATTTCAAATTTTGTGTAATCTGTATGGTATTTAATGTGAATTTCAACTTTTTTATTTTTTATATTCACCTAGTTATATGTGCATGCTGTGGTCTCCTGTAACTGAAGGAGCACACGTTAAAGGACCCCATGCCTAGTGATTTATACTATGTCTGTGTAACCTTTGTTGGAGATCCAAATAAATAAATAAATAACAAATGCATCTGACATGTCAATAGGGGCCTTGCTGCAGCAACAAGATGTTAAGCAATGGGAATCCTCCTCCTCCTTGAGTCGTATTCCTCATTACTGAGGGTCGTGAAGTTACCGCTGGATTAGCTTCTTAGTAATGGTATCTCGCCATCTGTGACGGTTCTTAGCGTCATGAAGTGCGACGTGCAATTGGGTGTCCAGTGTGGAGCGGACCTGATCTGCCCATCTTATTGGGCTGCGGCCCCTTGGTCGTTTGCCATCAACCATGCCAGTTACGATGAGCAGTTGAAGGTTGTGGCCATTTTTCCTGGCAATGTGGCCAAAGAACTCTAGTACTCTGCGCATGCAGGTAGTCGACAGTCTGATCTTGATGTTCAGTTCGCGTAAGATAGAGCTGTTTGTACGGGAGGCAGTCCAGGGAATTTGAAGCATTTTCCTCCAGCACCACATCTCGAAGGCATCAATGCGGTCGCGGTCAGCCTTTTTTAAAGTCCAAGTCTCAGCCCCGTAGCTAAATATGGAGAAGACTACACTTTTGACCAGTATGGTTTTGGTTTTGCGTGAAATGTTACGATCCCTCCATATGCCTTGCAACTGCGACATTGCACTTTTGGCCATTTGTATGCGCCTCCGGATTTCTTTTTCACAAGAACCTGTATTGCTGATGTTTGCACCGAGATAGATAAAGTTATCAACCACCTCAAGCCCAAGAGTTCCCGTGAGTTGCAGCTTTCTGCTTCGGTCTACTACCATCATCTTGGTTTTGCTGTGATTGATCTTGAGACCCATTTCCAGGCTATTGCGCTCAATTCTATTCAGTATCTCCACCATTTCTGCTTCATTGGCGGCCGGAAGCGTGGTGCCGTCTGCGTACTGGGGGTTAGAGATCTTGGTGCCTCCAACGGTGACTCCTCCATCTCAGTTTTCTGCAATGGGAATCACTGGGTTTCTTTTCCAAGAAGCTGAACTCAGCACAGAAAAAATATAGTTCGTACGACCGTGAGTTGTTGGCAGTGTACGAGGCTTTAAGGTATTTTCGTCACATGGTAGAGGCACGAAACTTCGTGGTCATCACAAACCATCGCCCACTCACGTACGCTTTTACGACAGTACTATACATATATTTTGTTAAATCCAACACAACAAGGACGACAAAGTATAGAAGAGTACTACTGCTCATGTATACTCGGCCGCCGCACTGTAGGGAGCTTTTTTTTTTTTTTTTTTTTCTCGACGGGGAAAATCACCTTTGACGAAACCCGCTCTTGGGTGGAGCGGGAGACAGTGTCAGACTCTTACTGACTAAAAACCCCGCGCCGTTCCTTCTAGCCTTCATGCCGGGGCACGAGCTCCCTTTCGGACAACCCTGTCCCCAGTAGGCTTCGACCCAGCTGGGCCCCTCCTGCTGCTGACAACTCCTTGAGGCGCGCGGGAATAGTGCGCGCCGTCGACGCCTTAGACTCGGTCCATTACCGGACCATCGGACAGCGAGCTACCCATAGCTCGCCGTCCGCGAGCCTGCGTCTACGGTGGCCGGAAATCGGGATCGGAATCCCGGCGACGGCGGCGAGGGCGCCGTTGCCTGATGCGGTCGGCCTCCTCCTTTGCAAGCATTACTGCTTCGCAGAAGGAGGCGACCGCCTGCCATTCCTCCTCGCTCCGGACCATGGCCTCGACCAGGGCCCGGCGTGAGAGGTCTCCGCCGCCGATCGCCCCCACGAGGGCACGGCGATGCTCCGCCCAGGCAGGGCACACCTCGACGGTGTGCTCCACCGTGTCCTCCGGGCGTTGCGCACAGTGGCGACACCCGGGCGTCTCTTCCGCCTGAATCCGATGCAGGAACCTCCCGAACTTGCCATGTCCGGTGAGGACCTGCGTCATGCGGAAGGTAAGGACGCCGTGAGGTCTTTCCAGCCACGCCTCAAAGAGGGGACTTACCGCCATAATCGTGGCGTGCCCAGCACTGTAGGGAGCTGCGCCCATATCGCTAGCATAATATCTATCTGTCTTGGGCCAGACATCAGGAAGCAACAGACGCGCCCGCTGCCTTTTTATCGATCTTATGCTTGATTTGGATCAAATTTAATAAAAATTATAAATGGATTAGCATTTTATTCATATTTCCCAAATCAGTTTATGACACTTGAATTTATCTAGATCCCCGTGGCTCACATTAATGAGGCTACTGCCATAGGAAATCAGAGCCTTATATCATTATATACTGCTATATTTCGTTTGTGTCTGCCGTGGGTATGGTTTCCATACTCAGGTGCCCAATGATCTTTAAATCTGCGTTTTACAAAAAACTTTAGACGTCTGCAATGCTTTTTCAGCAAAATATTGGCGAAAAACTAATTTTTCACAGTTTCTATGGCGCGACCCTGGTGTTTTAGCCTTAGTGCTCCTAAAATATAAATACAGGATTATTTTAAATATATTTTTGTATTTTTTTTATAAATTCTATCTGCTATTTTCCTAAATTTCAGGTCTCTGCAATCATCATCTTCCTGCCACTATCCCGTTTTATTTGGGGACGGCGCAACACGTTTTTTTCTTCCATTCTGTCCTGTCGCTCGTCACGCTATCATTAACTCCCTTTTCATTCATATTGTTACGTACGTGGGTAACAAAATGCCGATTTACCAATAAAGAACTTTATTTACCATAAACAATAAGTAATTAGTCCAGTCAACAATAATCCAAAATCACAATTAGCACTAGAGTTCCGTTACACTATCGCCTCGGTCGTTAGATAAAATCACTTTGCACACTTAGGTAGATCGCTCTTGATCGCAGTCGAAATCAAAACAGACTCACTACCGTTCGGGGGCTCGTATTTATACGCGGAGCAAAGAAAATTCTAGATACTGACGTCTTAGGATAGATCCAGAACAATAGAGTCGCGTCGCGGGGCCATAAATCAATTTTATTACTTTGTCCTTCGCGAGTCACTTTCACGCGAATTTAGTACCATTTCCCTTATCCACCTATAGATACCTACAGATTACATACCTACTAAATAGTAGGTACAACGAGTACTTATGAAGGAATGTTCCAGATCTTGCCAGGCTAGGTAGGTACTTTGGTTCTAGAGCTTTCGAACAGCAATGCGTTTTAATTATTCGTTGCCACTCTTTATTTTGTCGGAAATATGACGTGTTGAAGTTTAACGGCGTAACAATATCACTTCTCACACAATCCATCCATCTTTTCTTTGACCTCCCTCTCCCTCTCCATCCGTCCACACATGTAAATTCATAACTCTTTTGGCAACATGCGATTCATCTCTCCTCCTTACATGACCATACCAAGAAAAACGATTCCCTTTCAACTTTTCAGTCACTAGCGCCACTTACAAACTTTCCCTAATCTACTCATTTCTCACTTTATCCATTCTCGTCGCACCACACATCCATCTTAAGATTCTCATCTCCGCTACATGCAATCTTTTTCATCCGTCTTTTTCACAGCCCAACATTCTGATCCATACATATACGTACAACAGGCCTTATCACGGATTTGTAGATTTTACCCTTCAACTAGGAGGGGCATCCGTGGGTCACAAGTTGTTCCCGTGACCTGTCGCCATTTCATCCATCCTGCGTTGATTCGATGAGTTACGTCCCGGTCTACCTCACCATCCCCTTGGACAAGCGACCCGAGGTACCGAAAATCGGAACAGATCGGTATGGGCGTTCCGGCGAGAGCTAAAGGCACTGGAGTGGAGAGACTGCCGAAATCGCAGCACAAGTACTCCGTTTTGGTTCTACTCAATTTCAGGTCAACACTTTCCAGTCTGTGCCACCACACACCTCCGATCTGTTCTGGACCTCTAGGCCACTCTCGGCAACCAGCACAACTTCCACTATTTTTCTGTGTTCCGTGATCGTATGTGTATGGACTGTGGAGTCGCTAGGTCCTTGACTGCGTGTTGCGACTTGACGCATACTTACCGAATGCATGCAGTTTAGTACTTTAAAGCAGTGATGGGCGTAATTAATTACTCTTGTAATCTAATTAATAATTGAATTACATAGTAATTGAGTTACATTGTAATTAGATTACTTTGGATGTGCTATGAAATTAATTACAATGTATTTAAATACAAAGTAATTTAATTACAATGTAACCTAATTACATAGTATTTAAATATATTGTAATTATTGCTTTGAATATGAAAGGTCGCATACTTGCACCGCTTGGTTACGATATTGGTACCTGTAAGGACATAGAAATAAGGCTGGGACATCACAGAATCTCTGGTGGTAAGTAGTGATGCAATCTGATAGTGAGGCCCACTAGTTTATGAGCCTATGTCCAACAGAAGACGTCGGACACTATAGCGAGAGGGAGGCCTATGTCCAACAGTGGACAGCAGTAATTATAGCGCCTAAATGGCGATACTCGGGGGAGACTTATGTCCAACAGTGGACATCGGTCATAATAGCGAAAAGAAGTTCTATGTCCAACAGTGGACACAAGTCATTATTGCGAGGGGCAGACTTATGTCCAACAGTGGACATCAGTCATAATAGCGAAAAGAAGTTCTATGTCCAACAGTGGACACAAGTCATTATTGCGAGGGGCAGACTTATGTCCAACAGTGGGCATCAGTCATTATAGCGAGGTGGAGGCCTATGTCCAACAGTGAACATCGGCCATTATAGCGAGGGGCAAACTTATGCCCAGCAGTGGGCATCAGTCATTAAAGCGCCTAAATGGTGACACTTTGGAGGAGGCTTATGTCCAACAGTAGACACAGGTCATTATGGCGAGGAGCAGACTTTTGTCCACCAGTGGGCATCAGTCATTATAGTGCCTAAACCGCGACACTTAGGGAAGCTTATGTCCAAAAGTGGGTACAGGTCATTATAGCGAGGTGGAGGCCTATGTCTAACAGTGGACATCGGCCATTATAGCGAGGGGTAAACTTATGCCCAGCAGTGGGCATCAGTCATTATAGCGCCTAAATGGCGACACTGGGAGAGCTTTATGTTCAACTGTGGACACAGGTCATTATGGCGAGGAGCAGACTTTTGTCCACCAGTGGGCATCAGTCATTATAACGAGGTGGAGGCCTATGTCCAACAGTGAACATCGGCCATTATAGCGAGGGGCAAACTTATGCCCAGCAGTGGGCATCAGTCATTAAAGCGCCTAAATGGTGACACTTTGGAGGAGGCTTATGTCCAACAGTAGACACAGGTTATTATGGCGAGGGGCAGACTTTTGTCCAACAATGGGCATCAGTCATTATAGTGCCTAAATGGTGACACTCGGGGAGGCTTATGTCCAACTGTGGGCACAGGTCATTACAATGAGGTGGAGTCCTGTGTCCAACAGTGGACATCGGTCAATATAGCGAGGGGCAGACTTATGCCCATCCACCAAATAAAACCGAAATATTCGAAAGATTCTTATTTTTTTTTCCCAAGTGATTTTTTCCGCAAAATTTCAATGCAACATGTAAATAAAAAACGGAAAAAAATGTGTAATTACATTTTATCAGATTACTTGTGTAATCTGTTATAATGTAATTAGATTAACTTATAATTTAATTACTTTGTATTTAATTACAGTGAGTACTCATTGTAATTTATTACTTAAGTAATCTGTTACAAAGTAATTCAATTACCAATTACAATGTAACTGTAATTTGTAATTGTTAATCTACTTACTTTTTGCCCATCACTGCTTTAAATTAAGGTACGAGCGATAATATTTATAATATTTGTAGTCTGAATGGGTAACCCTCAGTCGTTGAAGGGGTAACCCGTTCAAAACGTGTAGCAATTAAAAAATATAACCCCTTCAGAATGGGTTTTTGAATAAACAGGTAAGCAAATCGAAAGGGTTTTGAAGAGGTTATCCATTGATGAGGGTTTTCGTAAAAAAGTGTAACCAATACGGAATGGGTTTTAAAACAACCCTTTGTCAAAACCCTATTAAAAACCCTTTCAATGGGTAACCAAAATGGTCCCTGGCCGATACCCAACCAAATGCGTGTAACGAAACCATAGCGCGATCTATTTCAATCCCAACGCCATCTATCGAGCATAGTGACAACTCGGATTATTTATCTATACTCCGTTCGGGCATTTTCTTTGTACTAAAAGTTTTATTATATTGATATTATTTTTTTCATACCTTTTTACTATTTATTTACTTTTTACCGATGAATTTTCAGTACTGAATTGATGCCGACTCTTGGCCAATAGATGGCGCTGTATGTCCGGAATAAATTTCATTTTTTATTTTACTTTTTATTTTATTTTTTGTAATAAAAACTATCCTATGTCCTTTCTCAAGTTCCAAACTATGTCTGTACCAAATTTCACACAAATCGGTTCAGTAGTTTAGGCGTGAAGCAAAGACAGACAGACAGACAGACAGACAGACAGAGTTACTTTCGCATTTATAATATTAGTTTGGATTTTATTGAGGACTAGCTTCTGCCAGCGACTTCGTACGCGGATCCTGTTGCTTATGCCAGAGACAACGGGGTCGTCAAAATCAAAGATCTGAAACGTCTGATATCGAATTCTAAGAGCCGGGGGACTGGATTCAGTACTCACGCGCGATGGCTTATTAGCGTATTTCATGTATAACTTTGGTGTTTCTATACCGATTTCTACGATTCTTTTTTTATTGAATAGATAATAATGTTAACTTTTTTAAATTAGGGATGAGTGAGAGTGTTATAAACGTAAGAGTAGATAAAAATAAACAGAAAGCTCCAAACTGCTAAGCTATCGGGAGTTACACGTGTTATTGTGAGTCAACCATAAAAGATAGACCAAATTATATAAAAAATATCCCACGACAGATATGCTGTCGTGGGATATTTTTTATATAATTTTAAGGTGAATATTTTCGTGATACATGATTTCTATATAGCTTTAACCATTAAGGCTGCAAACGCGTCGGAAGCTTAAAAAATGGAGTAATTTCTCCCGTTTCCCCAACATTTCCCTTCACTGCTCTGCTCCTATTGATCGTAGCATGATGAAAAGTATACTATAATCTGCCCAGGAGTATGAAGAATGATTGTATCAAGTTTCGTTAAAATCCATCGCGTAGTTTTTGTTTCTATAAAGAACATACAGACAGACAGACAGACAGACAGACAGACAGAAAGACAGACAGACATACAAAAAATTTACTGTTTGCATTTTTAGCATTAGTATTAGTTATTATTAATATTAGTTAATTTGGAAATATATTTCATGTACAGAATTGACCTCTCTACAGATTTATTATAAGTATAGATAGATGTAGATTTTCCAAATAAACCACAAATTCTTTCTCTGAAAATCAAAGTTTTGTTTATTTAATACATCCTTACTATATTACAACGTTTAACTATGATCATTACACCTATAACTTACCTGAAAATCAAAGAAACGACATTTAAAGTTTACTAATACCGCCTCCTCAATTATATCCCTTTATTTTATCTTTTTACAATAGAATTTTTAACAATAAAATATGCAAAATAATCTAAACATCATCTGCCATTCAATCACACGTCACCCCGTTCCACAGAACATAAATTCCATTGACTACTTCAACGCGCGAAGCGCGGCAAATTTGAATTATTGAAATGTCATTTCATTACATCTCCCCCCCTAAGAGCAGAAATTGTAAATAATTAAAGCACAGGGCAGTGCGTGCAGGCCATTTTCTAGCAATAGGCTATAATCTACACAATGCACTTACAAGTTATCTTTATATTCGTTTTCTTCTACTTCATCTACTGCTGTGACAGGTTGTAATTTTGTTATATGGAATAAAGTTGATTCTGTTTTTCTGTTGCCAGTGTCAATCTTATAAATGGAGTTTGATATTTTTTCTATTATCTTGAAAGGGCCTATTTTTAATTCGTCTAATTTTTTTCTATTCAGTCTATTTCCATTTTCGACATATACACTGTCTCCTATCTCGAACTCTTGCATCTTCCTATTTCTATCAAATATTTTCTTGTTGTACTTATGGGATTTTATTGTATTCTCTAATGCTAATTTTCTATCAGCCATCCACTTGTCTTCCTTTTCTATTGTCTTAATTTCATTTGGTAAAATACTGACATTTGTACCATCCAGTAAATATTTTGGTGCAAATCCTGTAACAGAGTGGTCTGTATCATTATATTTCTGTATACTTTCTCTTGCTATTGTTGTCCATGTTTTCTTGTTGTTTTTCTCATTTATTTTACATCTAATTTTATTTACTATTGTTTGGTTCAATCGTTCGTTCAAGCCGTTCGAAAATGGTGTATTTACAGCTGTAAAAATTAGTTTAATATTATTCTCCTGTAAATATTGTTTAAATTCTTTTGAATTGATGCCAGGATATTGGTCTGTTAGAATTATTCCAATCTCATCTGTCTCTAGTACTTTCTTAGTTAGTTTTATAAAGTCACTCGCATTCTGTGTTTTGGAAGTCGCAATAAACGCATATCTTGTGTAGTGGTCTACTAAAAGGTGTAAGTATTTTTTTGTTGACCTAGATCCTCCAAAGCCACCTATAGTATCCATTGACATTATCTCAAATGGTTTTGTTGCTGGTCCTAGTTGTGACATTAATCCAAATTTCCCTTGACATCTTGATTTATTTTTTATGCATGTTTCGCATGTTTTACAAATATTTATGATATTTTTTGTTAGGTTTTTTAGCTGTATATATTGGACTTATTTTTTTCTGTAATTGTCTGATTCCAACATGGCATAAATCTTCATGCACCTTTTTTATAAATTTTTTACTAAACTCTTCTGAAAGTATAATCTTTTCCTGTTTCTTTATTTTTTATAATAGATATTATTTTTGTGTAGTAGATTTTGTTTCTTTTCTTTTATTATTTCATTTTTTTCTTGGTCTTCAACTATATCTTTTATTTGTATTAAATTAACTATTTTCAATAGTTCCTCTTGGTTATCTTCTGATTCTAATACAGGGTTTCTGCTCAAACAGTCTGCTTCTACATTTTCTTTACCAGGTATATATTTGACAGTAAAGTCATATTGAGATAGGTAATATGTGAGGTCACCCAATTCTTCATCTGTTCTGCATTTAATATTCATGTTCTCTAGAGGTTTGTGGTCTGAGTAAATAGTGAATTTTTTTCCAATTAGCCAGTGTTGCCAATATTTAACTGCTTCTTTCATAGCAAAACATTCCAAATATATAGCCTTTTTTCGTTTTTGAGTTTCATTTAGCTTTTTTGAAAAATATGCCACCGGTTTGTCTTTACCGTCTAGTTGTGTTTGTTTTAATATTGCCCCGATACCTTCTAAAGATGCATCTGTAAAGATTTTTATTGGTAAGTCTTTGTCGAATATTTCCAACACGGGTTGGGAACATAAATATTTTTTTATTTGATTAAATGATTCTTCACACTTCTCTGACCACACAAACTTTTCATTTTTTCTTAATAAATTATGTAATGGGTCTAAAATAATTGCGCTTCTTGGTATGTATTCATGGTAAAAGTTGATTTTTCCCAAAAATTGTCTAATGTTTTTTTGTGTCTTAGGAGTTGGAAAATGTCTTATCGAGATCAAATTGTCTTTAAGTGGTCTTACTGAATTGTTCTGAATTACATGGCCGAGGTACTTTACTGAGTCTGAAGCAAAGGTACATTTTTGAAGCTTCAATCTAAAGCCTTCTTGTATTATTGCCTCTAATACATTTCTTATGTGTCTTATATGTTCTTCAAAGGTGGTCGAATTTATCAAAATATCATCAATATAGTTAACGGAGTATCCTGTGAGCTTGTGCTTTCTTAGAATATTGCTTAAAATTCTCTGGAAAATTGCTGGTGATGTTTTCAAGCCAAATGGAAGGCAGGTCCACTGGTAATGGCCATCTTGTGTGACGAATCCTGTTTTATTTCTATCTTCCACCCGTAGCGGTATTGCCCAAATTGCTGAGTTTATATCTAATGTAGTAAAATACTTACAGTTTCTAGTTTTGATAATCAAATAATCTATTAATGGGAAAGGTTGAGCTTGTGGAACAACAATTTTGTTTAGTTCCCTGAAATCTACACATAAGCGGGACTTTTTATTTTCTCCTTTTTTAAATGCCAATGTCACTGGAGAAGCGAAAGGACTGTAGGATTCTTCTATTAAATTATTCTTTAGTAGCTTGGATATTTGCTCTTCAATTTCTAATTTATCCTCTATTGTACATCTGTATGGTCTTTTACTACAGTATCTATTTACTTGTAAATCTATGTGGGCTTCATAATCTCTAACTGATCCTATATCATACTTGTCTTTAGCAAAAATTGTTTTATATTGCTTTATAATTTTCTCTATCTCAATTTTTTTTTTATTATTTAAATGGTCTGTGATACTTACAAATTCTTCTGTTTCTATGTGTTTATTAAAATTTATTGCAAATGTTTTTTTATTCTTTTCTTCATATCTGTTATCTTTAGACATTTCATCTATTTTATTTGTTGTTTTCTTTTGTTCTATCTGCAAGTCCTCATTTTGGGTTAGTTTGAATTTCTTTATCATATCTAATACGATTATAAAATCTTCGAAATCTTCACTATCCACTATATATGTAATGAAATGACATTTCATTAATTCAAATTTGCCGCGCTTCGCACGTTGAAGTTGTCAATGGAATTTATGTTCTGTGGAACGGGGTGACGTGTGATTGAATGGCAGATGATGTTTAGATTATTTTGCATATTTTATTGTTAAAAATTCTATTGTAAAAATATAAAATAAAGGGATATAATTGAGGAGGCGATATTAGTAAACTTTAAATGTCGTTTCTTTGATTTTCAGGTAAGTTATAGGTGTAATGATCATAGTTAAACGTTGTAATATAGTAAGGATGTATTAAATAAACAAAACTTTGATTTTCAGAGAAACAATTTGTGGTTTATTTGGAAAATCCTTAATAACATATCTTATATCTAGTATAAGCCTCTCTTTTTTTATAGCATAATCAATTAGTAGTCCTTCTTTATACCTGAATGCTAGAGCATATGTGACTATGTCCCATCCTCTGTTTTTAAAAGTTTCTAGAAATTTGTGTTTCCATTCTTTCCATTCAGCCTTTATTGTAAGTTTCAGCATCTGTAAAGATTTTTATTGGTAAGTCTTTGTCGAATATTTCCAACACGGGTTGGGAACATAAATATTTTTTTATTTGATTAAATGATTCTTCACACTTCTCTGACCACACAAACTTTTCATTTTTTCTTAATAAATTATGTAATGGGTCTTTTTTTTTTTCTCGACGGGGAAAATCATCTTTGACGAAACCCGCTCTTGGGTGGAGCGGGAGACAGTGTCAGACTCTTACTGACTAAAAACCCCGCGCCATTCCTTCTAGCCTTCACACCGGGGCACGAGCTCCCTTTCGGACAACCCTGTCCCCAGTAGGCTTCGACCCAGCTGGGCCCCTCCTGCTGCTGACAACTCCTTGAGGCGCGCGGGAACAGTGCGCGCCGTCGACGTCTTAGACTCGGTCCATTACCGGACGATCGGACAGCGAGTTACCCATAGCTCACCGTCCGCGAGCCCGCGTCTACGGTGGCCGGAAATCGGGATCGGAATCCCGGCGACGGCGGCGAGGGCGCCGTTGCCTGATGCGGTCGGCCTCCTCCTTTGCAAGCATTACTGCTTCGCAGAAGGAGGCCACCGCCTGCCATTCCTCCTCGCTCCGGACTATGGCCTCGACCAGGGCCCGGCGCGAGAGGTCTCCGCCGCCGATCGCCCCCACGAGGGCACGGCGATGCTCCGCCCAGGCAGGGCACACCTCGACGGTGTGCTCCACCGTGTCCTCCACAGTGGCGACACCCGGGCGTCTCTTCCGCCTGAATCCGATGCAGGAACCTCCCGAACTTGCCATGTCCGGTGAGGACCTGCGTCATGCGGAAGGTAAGGACGCCGTGAGGTCTTTCCAGCCACGCCTCAAAGAGGGGACTTACCGCCATAATCGTGGCGTGCCCAGCACTGGGTTGCGATAGCCGTTGACGCCATTTCACCATGAGATCCCGCCGGAGCTCTGTCCGCCATGCCTTGACTTGTTGCGGCAGTGGACTTTCACCCCGGCGTTGCATCTCCACGCGCATGTCGTGCATGTGTGCAAGGACTGTTGCCTCCAGATCCCACGGTGGTAGGCCAGCCAGAAGGCTCGCCGCTTCGCGGGAGATCGTGCGGTAACCCCGCACCATCCATATTGCCATGACCCTCTGGCAGACACTCAGCATCAGAACACTCATACAGCATATAACACTCAGCATCAGAATTAAAATGGAATGTGAATACCTGACCTTGTTCCTGGTTCCCTTGACAGCACATACGTCATCCAGTCGCTCGCTACGTGATGCCTTGGCAACACCATCGCCTTCACGTCGCTTGCTTCGTCCAATTATTCCACAATGTAACATTTGACAGGTAGCGTTTGAAACGACTTCAAGCGTTTTGTGTGAAACGTTTTCTGATCTGGTATCGCACTCGACACACTGCACCTCAGGCACGCACACACACACACACGCGAAGCACGTATCGGAAAGTAGTACATCGTAAACGAGCACTTGCACCCATCGCTCTTTTCCCGGTCACTAGCTGGGTGGTACGTTGTAATTTGCTCTCTGGGGATACAGCGGTACCATGGTCCAACATTTGTTGCTCAGGATTAGGGAACAACCCCAGAAAAAAACCTAATCAGACCATTTAAGTCAGCTCTTCAATCCGGTTCTTACTTTCTTAAAGCGACCATAAGCAGGGCGCCATGTTGATCTTGGTCCGTCAAGCACATTTCTGCAGTCGTCAACCAAGCACGTGCATCTACATCTTGTTTCTCAGGATCGAAATCCGGTAAACGAAGGTCATGTGACGACGTAGTAGGTGTTTTCATGGCTTGAATCAGCGTCAGAAAATTGCGGTTCTGTTGTTCCAACAAACGCATCCATTTTTCGTCGCTAGCGTTTTCATTTTTGAACACGTGGGTCGTCGTGGTCCAATCCCAATTCTGATAACGGAGGATCGATATCAGTGGGTCGCGACATCGGAAATAACACTCACAAAAACCTTCGCTAACACTTTTAATTACTCGTAACACACACTCAGTACAAAATAATCAAGGATGCCTGAGATATGGCTTGATTAAGAATTTAGGAACGCGGGAAGTTTAGCGTGGAGTAACCAACGTCTGCTCGGACCGCCCGCCCGATTCAAAGTGGCCTCCAAATCAACCGTCACCCGACACGTGGACCTACCCCCATTCCGGTTAGCCAATTTACCTGTCAACGTCAGTACCTGTCAATGTCGAATAATCGATTATACCTCCGGATCGACATTTGACTCGACTATTCGCTCAGTGTTGCTATTACTCCACGCTAACCATCCCCAAGTTAATACTTGACGTTCCCAAACGTAAGCTGTTCAATCTAACTACATAGTTCCTCCAGTGAAAGATAGGTGGCGCTGATGCAGACCGACTGATATGCGTCAACGCTTCGACATATATATATATATATATATTATGTATTTATTTTTAGTATATTTATTATATAAGTATGTATGGATATTTAGTTATATAAGTATTTATTAGTTTGATTAGGTTTTTCACTAACTCTTCTTTACGTATTTCTGCACACTACTGTCTACATCTCTTTTAATCTTTCCTTTTCGCAGGTCTGCTGGAAGAAATTTCTTTGTGAAATAAGCAGTACCTTTGTACATAGTTTTATTATACTACTCTGTCAAGAAAGTACCGGGAAAAGATCAATAATACACAAAATGTCTGTTAATCATCCAAATTTATTTTATCACCTTCAAAGTATGCTCCTTTAGAAACGATACACTTGCGCCAACGAATAATCCATTCATCAAAACATTTTTTAAACGCTGCTTCCTGAATTGAGTTCAGTTCTCGCCGCGAATTCTCCTTTATGTCTTCTATCGATTGAAAACGGGTGCCACGAAGTGGTAATTTGAGTTTAGGAAAAAGAAAAAAGTCAGCAGGAGCCATATCTGGTGAATATGGTGGTTGCTGGATGGTATTTGTTGAGTGTTTGGTCAAAAATTCGTTCACAATGATAGCCTTGTGCGAAGGCGCATTGTCGTGGTGCAAAATCCAAGAATTTTCTTTCCACAAATCTGGCCTTTTTCGTCGAATTTGCTCTCTTAAACGCCGCATAACGCTCAAATAATATTCTTTATTTACCGTTACACCTTCCGGTAAGAATTCAGAGTGCACAACACCGCGATAGTCAAAGAAAACACTCAACATGACTTTGACTTTTGATCGACTTTGGCGTGGTTTTTTCAGTTTCGGATCAGTTGGAAGGCGCCACTCCGAAGCTTGTTGACTAGTTTGCATGTCAAACTCGTAAACCCACGTCTCGTCACCAGTAACAATGCGTTTCATGAATGTTGGGTCCGAACTGACTCGTTCTAGCATGTCCTCAGCGACTTTCATGCGATTGAGTTTTTGGAGAAAATTCAGATCTTTTGGGACTAGCCGAGCAGCAACATGTTTCATACCCAAATGTTTAGTTAAAATGGTACGGATCGACTCGTGAGATACAGAAAGTTCGGCGGCTATCTCTCTCAGAGTTGAATGGGGATTTTCAGTCACTATTTCCTTCACTTTTGCGATGTTAACTTCAGTTGCAGACGTTGACGGCCTACCAGAGCGAGGCAAATCTTCCATCACATCTCGACCGCTTTTGAACGCTTTGAACCACTCATAAGCACGAGTTTTTGATAAAGTCGATTCACCGTAAGCCTTCTGTAACATTTTCAGTGACTCCGAACACGAAATTCCATTGGCGATGCAAAATTTAAGACAAACTCTTTGTTCGATATTTTTGTCCATTATGAAATTCGCAATACACACTATATATGATATTACTAAAACCAGCACTGTATTTAATATAAATAACAGATGCAACTCAAACTCCGCGCCAAAATGGAAAACAGTTGTGCCAATCTAACAACTACAAAAAAACAAAAATTTGAATTTGGAACCATAAACAAATCATCCATTCCCGATACTTTTTTGACTGAATGTATGTTATCTCCTTTGGTATTTTGTGTGTACATAAATTATAAAATAAATAAATAAATAATCATTTTTTTCATTACTCATACTCTGAAAGTAGGTCTGAACTTGCCTGAGGAGCGGGATGAAAAGTATCACACTTTTCATCCCTAGGGAGTTTTACTTTCAACTAACAGCTGTTAAATTATTAAAAAAAAAAACTAGGTCTATCTTCTTGTATTCGTAATGAAAAGCACAGTGCTTACCTCGGGGTTAAAGTTACTTATTTAGTCCCTCGAATTAGCGTACTCCTTCTCGGGACGAAATAAGTAACTTTCACCCCTAGAGTAACAATATACTATTTATCCGTTTTCGTTTTTGTTGATACGTTTTTTTAACTATCTGGGTCAGCGCGGGTAAAAGCTAGTGTTGTATAGATTAACTCACCGGCGTTAGGGAATCCTATGAGACCGATGTGTACCATGGAGCGGACTTCCAGCGTGTACACGTTGGTCTCCCCGACGGCGCCCAGCTCCGCCACGCTGGGAGCCTGCGGGACCAGACACGACCACACTCAGCTAAAGATACAGGGTGTCTCTGACATCGACGCACCAACGGATACCATGGATCCAGTACATGATTCTGGACCCCCAGTGATGAGCCTGGGCGGAGCATCGCCGTGCCCTCGTCGGGGCGATCGGCGGGGGAGACTTCTCGCGCCGGGCTTTGGTTGAGGCCATGGTCCGGAGCGAGGAGGAATGGCAGGCCGTCGCCTTCTTTTGCGAAGCAGTAATGCTAGCAAAGGAGGAGGCCGACCGTATCAGGCAACGGCCGGGATTCCGATCCCGATTTCCGTCACCGTAGACGCGGGCTCGCGGACGGCAAGCCATTAGTAGCTCGCTGTCCGACCGTCCGGACCGAGCCCAAGACGTCGACGGCGTGCACTGTTCCCGCGCGCCTCAAGGAGTTGTCAGCAACAGGAGGAGCCCAGCTGGGTCGAAGCCTATTGGGGCCCAAGGGTCTAGTGCCGAAAGGGAGACTCGGCCCCGGTATGTAAGGCCACGAAGGAACGGTGTGGGTTTTCTAGTCAGTAAGAGTCTGCCACTATCTCCCGTTCCTCGAAGTTATTTGGATGATTTTTACCCACGGAAAAAAAAGTACACACATACATGAGATTGACTTCTGTACCTATCTATTTTGTGGTAGAAGCCTAACAGGCCCCAATCTCAAAAAAACAAATGGTGGACAGACGATGAGCGTCATATACATCACCTGTTCAGTGTCGGTGAGGAAGAACTTGTTCCCCCTGCCACCCGCGCCGCCGCGCGCCGCCACGAACATGGTGCCCTCCGAGCTGAGGTCGCCGACGACTTGGCCGGTGCTGTCGCGGATTATAGTACCTGCAATACAACAGTCATTTTTAGGGTCCTTTTGAGTTGTGGTGGACATCGAAGGTGGACATCCCAGGTGGACATCCAATTTCATCACCACCGCTCTCAAAACGGTGAAGGAAAAACATCGTGAGGAAACCATAGACATGGTGTCCTAGAACCAAAAATTTGAAGACATGTGACATCCACCAACCTGCACTGTGTTGGATTACGGCCCATTCCCACTCCTAGAGAGGAGGCCCGAGTCCCAGCCGTGGGAACATTAAAAAGGCTGATGATGACGATGACCTCCACGCGGGCCTTAACAGACAGACAGACAACAAGTGATCCTATAAGTCTTCTATTTTTTCACTTCAAAATACGGACACCTAAAAAATTAATAAAAACTCACCAATAGGCACGGGCACAACCACATGCTGTGCGTTCTTCCCGTTGCACTCCTTGTTGAACCCTCTCTCTCCGTGCTTGGCCTGCATCACTGACTTGCAGTGGTTCAGACTCTTAGACGAGTATGTGGCCTGGAATAAACAGTTATAATATTGTTACGTACGTAGGTAATTAAATGCCGATTTACCAATAAAGAACTTTATTTACCACAAACAATCAGTAATTAGTCCAGTCAACAATAATCCAAATCACAGTTAGCACTAGAGTTCCGTTATACTATCGCCTCGGTCGTTAGATAAAATCACTTCGCACTCTTAGGTAGATCGTTCCGCCCAAGCAGGGCACACCTCAACTGTGTGCTCCACCGTGTCCTCCGGGCGTTCCGCATAGTGGCGGCACCCGGGCGTCTCTTCCGCTCGAATCCGATGCAGGAACCTCCCGAACTTGCCATGTCCGGTGAGGACCTGCGTCATGCGGAAGGTAAGGACGCCGTGAGGTCTTTCCAGCCACGCCTCAAAGAGGGGACTTACCGCCATAATTGTGGCGTGCCCAGCACTGGGTTGCGATAGTCGCTGACGCCATTTCACCGTGAGATCCCGTCGGAGCTCTGTCCGCCATACCTCGACCTGTCGCGGTAGTGGACTTTCACCCCGGCGTTGCATCTCCACGCGCTTATCGTGCATGTGTGCAAGGACTGTTGCCTCCAGATCCCACGGTGGTAGGCCAGCCAGAAGGCTCGCCGCTTCGCGGGAGATCGTGCGGTAACCCCGCACCATCCGTATTGCCATGACCCTCTGGCAGGCGTTCAGTATGGACGCCGGTCGCTTTGCCAGCGACGGCGCCCACACCGGCGCCCCGTAGAGGGCCATGGACCGAACGATCCCCGCGTAGAGCCTCCGGCAGGAGGCGTCTGGACCCCCAAGGTTGGGCAGGAGCCGCTTGAGAGCAGCCCCGGCCCGGTTGAGTTTGGGAGCCAAACGTCGGAAGTGTTCTCCGAAATTCCATCGGCTGTCGAGAACGAGTCCCAGGTACTTCATCGTCGACCCGACGCCGATGCGAACTCCTCCTACCGTAAGTTGGGAGTCTGATGGTGGCGCATTCCGAGGGCCGTGGAAAAACATGGCCTCGGATTTGTGCAGCGCCACCTCGAGTCCCAACTCCTGGATCCTACCAACGACTATCGCAACCCCGCGTGTCGCTAGAGCGACCGCCGCCTGGTGCGACTCTCCCTGCGCTAGAACCAGCGTGTCGTCTGCGTAGCAGACCACGCTGACCCCGTCAGGGAGGTCGCCGCGCAGCACGTAGTCGTAGCCGATGTTCCACAAGGGTGGGCCTAGAACCGACCCCTGCGGAACACCGCACGACATCTCTCGACGTTTCCACTCTCCCTGGTGACCGGGGTAGATAATGGACCTGTCCGACAGGTAAGCCTCGACCACTCGACAGAGGTATTCGGGCACCCGGTGGTACCGGAGTGCCCTCCGGATCGTACTCCAGGGCAAGGAGTTGAACGCGTTGGCAATGTCCAAGGACACTGCCACGACGCTCCTGCCCCGGGACACCGCAACCCCTGTCGTGAGGGCTCGCACGCGCATGATGGCGTCCACCGTAGAGCGCGCCCTGCGAAAACCGAACTGTCCGTCCGACAAGTCCGGCCCCGCCCGTGTTAGCCGCGCGACGAGGCGGTTTGCAATGACTCTTTCAAAGAGCTTGCCCACCTCGTCGAGCAGCACAATGGGCCGGTACGCGGACGGAGAGTCCGCAGGGCGCCCTGGCTTCGCGATGAGGACCAGTTTCCCCGTCTTCCAGCGAAGTGGAAACTGGCCCCTATCCATACATGCGCTGAAGAGCCCTCTTAGTCGAGGCCCGAGAGCCTCCATGGCCAGGACCCAGGCTTTCCCTGGCAAGCCGTCGGGTCCTGGGGCGGTGTTCTTGGCACTCAGCCTTCGCACCGCCACTCTCACCTCTACCTCGGTCACCTCTGGAGCGTTGTCGTCGTCGTCGCTGTTGTGGTCCGCGTCAGACACTGCTGGCGGGGGCGGAGCCATGGGCGGGGGGAGTGTTCCCCTCGCGCAGGGAACAGAGTGGTTACCACACCCTCCACGAGTTGGGGCCGGAGACTCTGAGTCAGCGGCGGAGCCCAGGGGCGTAGCTTGTCCCGTACCAATTTGTACGGGCGCCCCCACGGATCCGCGTTCAGAGACCCCAGCCACACGTTGCGGGCCTCGAGTTTGGCCCGCCTTATCTCCGTTCGGAGGGTGCGCTTTGCCTCTCTGTACCCCTCATACAGCTCCGCCTCTCTGACCTCCGCATCCGGCTGGCGGTTGCGGCGCCTGCAGTGTCTGTCGTACCGGCGGCGCGCGTGGTTGCACGCGTTGCGCAGTGCGCCGATCTCCGGCGACCACCAGTACACGCGGCGCTTAGCACGACCTGGAGGGACTCGGGGCATTGCCGCGTCGCAGATTTGCGACATGGCCTCCTGGAACCACTCCGCCTCGACGTCGATGTCGACAGGCCTGTCCGGTGCTTGCACCCAGGCCTGTACCGTCGCGGCTTCCAGGAGGAGCTCCCGGTCCATCTGCTTAAGCGCCCACCGCGGACCACAAGGGCTCTGTCGGACCGGCGCTGCCGAGGTTTCGGCGGAGACGTCCAACCGGATGTACCGGTGGTCGGAGTACGTCTCCACCTCCTCCATAAGCGGGGCTGGCGAACGAGATGTCCACCACCGACTCACCCCGCATCCGCACCAACGTGGGGACGGAGCCCCGGTTCAGGACGACCAGGCCCAGCTCCAAGGCCCAGTCTTCCACCATCCGACCCCGTCGGTTCGTGCGCCGAGAACCCCAAGCCGTGTTCCAGGCGTTGAAGTCCCCGCACACGACCACGGGGAGGGAACCGAAACCAGCGACGACGGAATTTAGCTCCATCAGGGAGAGTTGGAGCACGTCGAGAGATCTGTTCGGGGGCAGGTAAACGCCTACCACGGCGATGTCCCCGAACCGTGCTGCCACACAACCCCGCCCCCTCGTGACGGACTCGGGGGGCGGGGTACCGGCGGCGGCCGACGAAATTAACGTCACCGAGCCGTCCAAGTCCTGAACCCAATCTCCACGGGGTTGGACAAAGTACGGCTCGGCGACGACGGCGATATTGATCGACCACTGCGCCATGCTCTGGAGCAACAGATCCTGAGCGGCGGCGCAGTGGTTGATGTTCGCCTGGAGGAGACGTAATGGTGTCGTTATTGACATTCCATTATCGTCTCCTCCTGAGCCCTTTGTGAGGGTCCTGCCGCGGCGGCGGGAGCGGCGGCGATGGCGGCAGCAGCCAGGGTAGTGGCTGCGGCGGTGAGGACGTCAGGGTGGATGCCCCTTCTGACCTTGCCCTTGGCCTTGGTGGGAGGGTCGCAGGACCTACCCCCAGCCCGGTGGTCGGCCGGCTTGCCGGCCGCCGCACATGCGTAGCAGTGCGGCAATGCACGGCATTCGGCGGCCTTATGACCAGGCTGTCCGCACTGGTGGCAGCGGTCGCTGCGATCCACCTCTGCGGCGCAATAGGCGCCCACGTGGTGCCCGACGTGGCATCGGTAGCACCGCAGAGGTCTGGGTTCCAGCATCTTGACTTGGGCTGAAACCCAGCCCACCAACAGCCTTCGGCCCTCGGTCGTGATGGCCTTGGCCACCGACACGGGGCAGGTCACCGTGACGGCTCGCATGCCCGTGCTGTCAGCGCGGATGGTGCCCACCCGAACCTGATCGGTCGTGCACCCTCCCGCCCTGACGATGGCGGCCATCACTTCTTCCACCCTGACAGAGTCGTCCAGACCCATAATGCGCATGTCTACGCTCTTGGTGGGTCTGGACACTCGGGCCTCCTCGACGTCCAGGGACGCCCTGATCTTGTCGGCCAGAGCGTCGGCGAGTTCGCCGCTGTCCGCCCCGGGGACCTCCAAAATTCGGGCTCCGGTCACGGTCTTCCTTATTCGGAAGCCCCCGGAGGCTCCGAACTCGTCGAGGTGGCCCACCACCGCCTGCTTCGCCTTGGCCATGACTACGTCGTAGTTCACGCCCTTCTTTTCCGCAGCCGGCTGTAGTGTGATCACTACAGCTGCGGAAGTCGGGGCGCGAAGTCTGGCAGCCATGGCCCGCTTCTTGCGCTCCCGTCGCCGTTTGCGCCTATTGGTCGCCCTAGCCGCCTTGCTCGCCTTCTCCTTGGCGCCGACGACCGTCCACTCGGCGCCAGCCGAGGAGACTTCGGGCGGAGAAGGCGGCAGGCGCGACCTAGTCGCCGCCGCGGCAGGAGGCCCCGCCGGTTTTGTGGCAGTCGCCACCTTGCCCTTCGGGGGGGCGGCAGGCTTCCCCTGCTGCTGCTGTCTGGTCACCGGACCCGACCTCGCCGCTTCCGGCACCGCGGCCTTGCGCGCGACTTGCCCCGACGGACCTGCCCTGGGTGCAGTAGTCGTCGTGGCCGCTGCGACGGCGGCATATGACGCCACCCTTTTCGGGTTGGAGGCCGCGAGCGGGGGACGCAGCACGATGCTCTCCAGGACGGAAAGCTGGCGCTGAATCTGCTCCTGGAAGCGTTGCTGCTGCTGCTGCTGCTGCTCCCTGGCAGCAGCCAGCTCTTGCCGCAGCAAAGACAGCACCTCGCTTTCCGCCTTCGTGCTCCGTCCTTCCGGTGACTGTTCAGGAGTGGAGTCCTGGAGACCGGCCAAGGCCTCGAGTCGGCCAATCCTCCCATTCAGGGTCAGCTCGTAGGGCTCGAACACGAACCCCAGAGCCCCCCCAATAGTGGCATTGGCCAACTCGATGGAGCGCTTCTTGGCCACTCTCTCCCGCTTGTTGGCCACACTCATTATGGCGGCTGCCACGACCTCCTTAAATTTGGCCATGGCCTCCTCCATTCCCTCCGGCAGCTCGGTAGGGATCTCCGGCGGTATTAGGCTGGCCTGGCGTCCCTCGCTGGCGCTCTCAGCGGGGAGCCCTCTCCCTTTGCCCGTCTTTCGGGCGGTACCCCGCCCCGAGGTCGTGACCTTCCGGGCAGGTGCCGTGTCTTCGTCGGAGACGGAGCGTAAAAACTCCGCCTTCCTTTTGATGGAGGTGGATTCTTCCACCTCCATTACGTCAGAGTTGTGTGAAGACGCAGCATCAGAGTCCGACGCCGCGTCTTCACTCAACTCCCTGAGGCCGAAGCTACGCCCGGCCTCCACCGGCGTCGCGGACGTGCTGGGAACTGGTCCCAGGGACTCCGCGCTGCCGGCTAGTGAGCCACCCTGGCTCAATGCGTCCACGAAGGACGGTAACAGGTCGGTACGGACAGGTACGGACCTGGCGCGCTCTTTGCCCCCCCCAGAATACGAGGGGCAGCCCGAGCTCTGCTCGGGGAAGGATTCTCCGCCTGCGGGGCAGGCGGTACCCTCCTGGGATAATATCTTTTTCAGTAACGCGTCCATAGTTGGCTGACCACAGCTTTGCCTTTTTTATGGGGTGGGGTCCCCAATACACGTTCGCCATCGTGGTCGTGTCTGATGAGCAGACACGTACCCGAGGCGAACCCACTCTCCAAAATCGCTGTCCAGAAGGCGCCAACAGCTGTTGGTGCCGGCGTTCCTGGACAGCGCACCCGCCGGGCGGTCCGACTGGACTCCGCCGTGTGTTCCTCTTGGTCTGGTCTCTCGCTTGAGGCCTTCCGGCATGAGTAGCTCTACCGGCATAGCCCTCAAGGTCATTGAGACACGCAAGCCCCACCACGACGACAACGTGGGAACACGGTTGGTGGGGTCCGTTCGGGGGCTCGTATTTATACGCGGAGCAAAGAAAATTCTAGATACTGACGTCTCAGGATAGTTCCAGAACAATAGAGTCGCGTCGCGGGGCCGTAAATCAATTTTATTGCTTTGTCCTTCGCGAGTCACTCAGGCGAATTTCGACTCTATTGTTAATAGCGGAAAGTACCATTTCCCTTATCCACCTACAGATACCTACAGATTACATACCTACTAAATACTAGGTACAACGAGTACTTATGACGGAATGTTCCAGATCTTGCCAGGCTAGGTAGGTACTTTGGTTCTAGAGCTTTCGAACAGCAATGCGTTTTAATTATTCGTTGCCACTCTTTATTTTGCAGGAGATATGACGTGTTGAAGTTTAACGGCGTAACAGTGCCCCCCTCTTAGTCATGCTCGTCCCGAGCATTATTAGATCCGTGATACGGCGCCAATCTGTCCACATGGACAACCTTAGGCTTCCCTCTTAGCCCTTTCTTGATGCGATAGGTTACATCGTTGATCCTTTTTAGTACGGTGTAAGGTCCCTCCCATCGAGCTTGAAGTTTCGGCGACTTCCCTTTCCGTCGAAGCGGGTTGTGGAGCCAAACCAGTGCACCTTCCTCAAATCCCTGGGCGTTGGCATTACGGTCGTATCTAGTTTTCATTTTAACGCTGGTGTTCATGCTATTCTCACGTACTCGTTTATGCACTTCGTCCAATTGATCTTGAAGGTCACTTACGTAGTCCGTAACTGGCTTAGTCTTGTCAGGTGGCACGCCAGTTATGGCATCGACTGGAAGTCTTATTTCCCTGCCGAAATTCACTCTTGCTGGGGTACGTCCCGTGCTATCATGCACTGCCGATCGGTACGACATCAGAAATAGTGGAATATACCGGTCCCAGTCTTTCTGATGGTCATCGACAACCTTAGCCAGATGATTCTCCAGGGTTTGGTTAAACCTTTCCACCATTCCGTCCGACTGAGGATGCGCAGGTGTTGTGCGTGTCTTATAAATTCCCAGAAGAGTACACATTTCCTGGAACAGCGCAGATTCGAAGTTACGGCCTTGATCGGAATGGACTTCCAAAGGTGCGCCATACCGACATACTACTTCCTTGACCACCTTCTTCGCCACTGTCGTCGCTTCCTGATTGGGTATGGCGAAGACTTCGGGCCACTTTGTGAAGTAGTCCTGGATCACCACTATGTACTTGTTTCCGTCATCCGTAACTGGGAAAGGTCCAGCGACGTCGATGGCAATGCGTTCCCAGGGGGCTCCCACATTGTACAGCTGAAGCCTGCCCCTGCTTCTAGTCTGTGGTCCTTTCACAGATGCGCACGCTGTACATTTCCGACACCATTGCTCTATGTCATCTCTACAATTGAGCCAGTAATACCGCTGTCTCACTTTCAGAAGAGTCTTCTTAATTTCCAGGTGTCCTCCAGAAGCACCATCGTGTATTTCTTGTAGCAGGGGGACCACTTCACATCGTGGTACTATCACTTGTGTGGTCACCTCCTTGCCATCGTTCGATTCCCATTTCCTACAAAGCACATCATTTTCTAGGACTAAGCTGTCCCACTGTGCCCAGTAGCTGTTTGTGACGGGACTATGTGAGGATACTTCACTCCACTGAGGCCTAGTTCCGTTACGCTTCCAGTCCAGTATAGGTCGAATATCTTCATCTTCTTCCTGGGACTTCTTGAAGTTGCCTTCAGTCCTAATTAAATTCACGTGTTCTCGGGCTTCATTCTGTTGGCAGTGTCTACAGTCCTCATTGCACGGACGTCGCGACAAGGCGTCAGCATTATTGTGCCCTTTTCCACTGCGATGTTCCGTCACAAAGTTGAACTCCTGCAGCTGCTCGAGCCATCTTGCGACTTGGCCCTCCGGGTTTTTAAATTGTAGAAGCCATTTCAGTGCAGCGTGATCCGTCCTTAACGTAAACTCCCTTCCTATGAGGTACTTGTGGAAATGCTGCAAGGTTTTTACCACAGCCAGCAGTTCTCGTCGAGTCACGCAGTAGTTCCTTTCTGGCTTTGAAAGTGCCTTACTGAAGTAAGCGATCACGACCTGTCTGTCACCTTGCACTTGTGACAACACGCCTCCAATTCCCGTGTTGCTGGCATCGGTATCAACGACAAATCTTCCGTCCCTGCTCGGATACCCCAGTATAGGCGCTTCACATAGCCGTTGCTTCAGCTCGTTGAATGCTGACTCACAGTTCTTGTCCCAGATAAAATCTCGTTTATCCTCAGTCAGCTGATGTAACGGTTTTGCAATGTCCGAAAAACTCATAACAAACCGTCTGTAGTATGTGCACAACCCTAGAAAAGCACGTATTTCTGTTTTGTTCTTTGGAACCGGCCACTGTTGGACAGCCTTTATCTTCTCAGGGTCGGTTCTCACCCCATCGGCGGAAATTACATGTCCCAGGTAGCTGACCTCCTTCTTGAACAGGGCACACTTCTTTGGGCTTAGTTTTAGATTAGCCCCTCGAATCCTTGTGAACACTTTCTCCATATTCCTTAGGTTTTCCTTAAAAGTGCGGCCCATTATAATGACGTCATCCAAATATACCAGACAGACGTCACCAAGAAGGCCAACCATGACTCTCTCCATGAGGCGTTCAAATGTCGCTGGAGCATTGCACAACCCAAAAGGCATGACGTTAAATTGCCACAGGCCGTTGCCAATACCCGTACTGAACGCTGTCTTTTCTTTATCTTTCTCGTTGATCTCCACTTGCCAGTAGCCACTTTTCAAATCAATGGTAGAAAACCACTTCATACCACTGAGCATATCCAGCGTATCGTCTATCCGCGGCAAGGGATAACTGTCCTTCTTCGTCACATTATTCAGCATTCTGTAGTCAACTCAGAATCTTGTACTGCCGTCCTTCTTCTTCACCAGAACGACTGGAGAGGACCATGGGCTCGTAGAAGGCTCAATTATTCCGCTATCAGCTTTACCATTTCTGCTACCTCAGTTTCTTTAGCCCAGGGTATACGGCGCGGTCTCTGTTTAATTGGTCTAGCATCACCTGTATCTATCTCATGCTTGACGAGACCTGTTCTTCCGCAGTCTTTTCCCGTTGCAAAGATATCTCGAAACCGTAGCAGAAATTCCCTGGCTTGCTGTAGTTCCAAAGCCGATAGATTGCTCTTAGAATTTTCCAGAAGTTGCTGGATGTGATCAGGTTCACCTTTTATTGCGTCTTGTTTCACTGAAGATGTATTGATTTGCCGGAGATAATTCACTCCTTCACATCTCCCAACAACACTGTTTTTCTTCAGTTGGACCTCTTCTTTCCCAAGGTTCACAATCCTTACCTTGGCTCTCCCTTTCGTCATAACTAATGTCCTCGCGGTGATGAGCTCCGGGTACCGGCCAGTATCCTCAACCAAAAAACATCTTGTTTGCCTGATTTTCTTAGGAAATTTTACTTCGACTAAGGTTTCTGTTCTTGGAGCCAGTGTAACATTCTTTAAACAATACAGGTTGCATGAGTTATTTCCTCGCAGGAAGACTTCTTGATCTGGGAACTTCAATACTCCCCTATCGATATCTAAAATACATTTGTTATTCCGCAAGAAGTCGAGACCCAGTATGCAATCGTCCGTAATATTCGCAATTAACACAGGGTGCGTATACACTTGATCACCAATTTTTAACTCGATTTCTGTATCACCGAGGACGGCGACTGGCAGGCCGGTTGCTGTCTGAAGTTGGCAGGACGGAGACTTTCTTTGCCACGAGATGGTTCGTTTCAGCAACTCAGGTCTTACAATTGTTCGCGACGCCCCGGTGTCAACGGTAAAATTGCAAGCACTATGATTCAGAGTCCCTTCGATGATCAAACTATTTCCGTCGTGAACTTGATTGATGGTGATGGTTGGGGCCTTCACTTGACCAGCCAGCACCCGCCCCGCGGCCCTGGCGACTTTTAGTTTAACGACTCCTCGTTAACTTGAGTTCCGGAGTCCACACTTCCCCTCTTCCTCTTGGGGCAATCGGTACGAATGTGCCCTTTTTCCCCACACCCGTAGCACGTCGGAATATAGCGGGACTTTGTCGAAGAAGAAGCCACCACTTCCCTGTGACGTGGCTGTGTTGTAGGCGAGACTACCATTTCCTGAACTCTGTGCGTACGAGAATCTTGTCGTACGGCTTCCACTTCCAAAGCGTGAGCCATCGCACTCTTTAGAGTTTGGTGGTGTCCGAGTCGCACCGTAGCCCTGACTTCAGTATCCCGTAGGCCGTCGATAAATGCTTGCACCAGATTTACTTCCACCGTCTCTGGTGTCATCGACATGTATGCACGCCGAACCAGCCGTTCAACCTCGATTCCCCACTGCTGGAGACTCTCGTTCGATCTCTGCGTTCTCTCACGAAGCTGCGCGCGGAAAACGTGCTCGAGGTGCTTGTCTCCATAACGAGTGTCTAATCCCTCCATGAGACGCTCCAATGTCCTGCTGTTCGGAGGAAGGTTCTCTAGGACCAGCAGAGCGTCCCCTCGTAGAGCCAAAGTTAATGCCACAAAAGACTGCTTATCATCCCAGCGGCTAGTTTCAACCAATGTCTCAAATTGGTACTTAAATGCCGTCCAGGAAGACGTGCCATCAAAACGCGGCACATCAAATTTTGCGGCCGATGCACAGGGGGTGTGCGATGGTGAGCCAATAGCAACGGGTTCGCGTGCTTCGAGCTTGACGATTTTCTTGTTGATGTCCAGCAGGCGATCTTCGTGGCCATCAATTCTTATTTCGAGGCTATCAGCCCGGGCAGAAACCCCCTTGACCTCTAAGGTGAGGTTCTTTACTTTCTCACCCAATGTGACCAGGCCTTGATCGATTTTATCGAGAATCAAGTTCTGCTTAGCCTCTTGATCGCGGCGAGCTTCTTCCTGTTCGCGGCGAGCGGCTTCCTGTTCGCGTCGAGTGGCTTCCAATTCGCGGCGGGCGGCTTCCTGTTCGCGGCGAGCTTCTTCCTGGTTAGCCGCGATTAGGTCCTGAAGCTTACGCTGGTTAGCCTCTTGTTCGCGGTGGGCAGCTTCTTGATTAGCCGCGATTAGGTCCTGAAGCTTACGCTGGTTAGCCTCTTGTTCGCGGCGGGCAGTTTCCTGGTCGCGGCGGGCGGCTTCCATACTAGCTTGCATAGCGGCCAACACCGCAGCGAGGTTCAATTCCGAGGGTGGTCCTGTCGGCGCCTCCGCAGCTGCCGTTGCTCCCATACCAGCCTGCTCTTCCTCTTCCATACGATGACGCGCAGCATCCATCTCTGCTTGCCTCCTTGTTCGTGGTCGCTGTTCGTCGTCCTTCTGTGGTAATGGCATCCCACTTCTGACACCAGTTGTTACGTACGTAGGTAATTAAATGCCGATTTACCAATAAAGAACTTTATTTACCACAAACAATCAGTAATTAGTCCAGTAAACAATAATCCAAATCACAGTTAGCACTAGAGTTCCGTTATACTATCGCCTCGGTCGTTAGATAAAATCACTTCGCACTCTTAGGTAGATCGTTCTCGTTCAAAGTCGAAATCAAAACTGACTCACTTTCCGGGAAATCAGCTACGCCCCTGTAAGGGGGGGCGCCGCGGCGGGTTGTAGGAGAACCTTTATCCCGCGGTGTCGGGGAGTTGCTCGTTACGACGAGCAAAGCGTTGGGGGGCCTATGGGCTGCGGCCCATGGCAGGTGCGCACGCGCTACCTGCCTATGTGTAGTTGCTTTTGTGTACAGTCGCTGACTAACGCTGTTTCACTGCGCCTAGGCGGTCGATCGCCGACGGGTGAGACCTCCAGTTACCCGGAGGAAGCCCGGCGGACGATGACCAGCGGCTAGGGCGCAGACTTGGGGGGCGCTACTCGCTGGGGGTGATGGCCCCCGTCCGTCGCGTTTCCAGGTCTAGCCGGTTGCGCTACAGACTAAGGGGCCGTTGTGGGTGTGTGGGCGGTATTGTGTTGCGTAACACCGCCCATGTAGCAATTCAGGACGTGCGAACCGACCCGCACGTCCGAAAGCGTGGGTCAGAGAGTGTGGAGTCATGTATGAGTGGGGTGGGTGCACGTCGCGCCTATATTAACTTATAGCATAAATAGAATACATAGGGATATGGATATAATCAGGATGGGCGGGACTCCGGGGCCTTGTCACGGCACGCCTGCAACACTGTTGCGAGCGCCTCCAGGGTCACCCCCCACAGGTCCCAGGTGGAGGTGGTCGCGATGGCTCTCCGGTGGAGTTGTTCCAGGTGGGCCTGTACTCTCTCCATCTCCTGTTTCTGCTGCAGGTGTGAGGGAAATGTATTATAAAAAGCTAAAAATAATAGACATACTTAGGGACCGATAGTTTATTTATTTAAAATATCTATTTAATGAGTTATTTATTAGCAAAGAGAATACACATTTTTAGAAAGAGGTTTATGCTCAACACTTTATAGATATCACAGAATTATTTTAGTAGCATTGTGCATTGAAAAACTGAAGTATACACATACACATAAATCATACATTAAAAGTACATAGTTTCAAAAATATAATTCCAAAATATTCATAATCATAATACAATAAATTCAGAAAATAAAGAGTATTTTTCTACAAATAAAAATTACAGAATGCTTACTCAACTTAGGTCCGCTCGGTGTGACGGCTCTGGATCGAATGTGCCGAGAACGGCGGAGCGGCAGCTTTTATAGACTGTTGTAAACAAGTGACGTCACATCGTACGATAACATTTTAAATTCGTTGTATTTTATCATGAATTTATGGTTAAATTGTATTAAAATATAGTAAATATGTTTCAAATTAATTAGTTCTATTACACAGTTGGTCTTACAATGGCATAATTAGTAAACAAGTCACACTATTTTTGTAAATAACGGTTAAATGTAATTTTACACAAAACCGGAATAAAAGAACAGTATTTTGCAATAGTGTTGATAAGATTTTGCCGAGAAACTGTTGAGTATTGTGTATCACATGAAAAGAAGGTTTATGATTATTACAGAGATGTTCTTATTTGTGTCCAATTAAAGAAACAGACGTGAGTTTTTGTGTTAAATAAACTGAAATATTATGCATAATCTATCACGGCCAGACTGACCTGTACTTCGCTCTCGAAGTACTTAACTAATTATATTCATGTCCTTGGCATATTAGTTCTATCATTTGCTGCACATGAATTTCAAACTAATATCAGGGCAATGATCAAACAGCAATTCATACAATAGCCTCTGGCCTTGAAATACCAGTCCTATCACCTGCTGCGAATGAATTTCAGACTGGTATCAGGGCAGTGACCGGCCAGCAGTACCTAATGTAGCCTCTGGCCTTGACATACTAGTCCTATCACCTGCTGCGAATGAATTTCAGACTGGTATCAGGGCAGTGACCGACCAGCAGTAATGTAAAAACTGTTTCGTTATAAACTTATAGGATTTAATAATTTCAAACATCCAATGTTGATTGAACACAATTTATTTTAAATAATATTTTTAAATGATTAATTAACAAATTATTAGTAAGTATTAGGTATTTTTTTTTTCTTTCTAACAAAAGTCACACATCATTAACATAATTCAATAATCGGATATACCTAGAGTCTAACAATATTATCAATAATTTAACAAACAAATAATAATCTATCATGGCTTATGATGCTGGAGCTATAGAGACTCCTCAAAAGAAGAATTTTCTTCAACCCATTCCCCTGGCCAACGCCTTAATTTTTCTTTTGCCACAGTAATATTCCTTAATGTGTTAAGCCCCTTCAAAGAAATCCTATCGTGCTCTAAAATATCAATTATTTCATAAGGGCCTTTGAATTTAGGACTCAACTTATCGTGTCTTCTGTGGTCTTGATTTACATAGACTATATCACCCTTTTTGAAAATTATATTATTTCTACGAGTATTATCGAATCGTTTTTTGTACCTTTCTGCAGCTCCTCTTAGACGTTGCCTAGCCAAGTCCCTATCAGCCTCAGCATCAATATCCCGATCAGAATCATTATCCTGTACTTCATCTAGCCGAGCCTGTATTGGAGGTATATTTCCGTTGTGACCAATTAATAGCCTTGTTGGTGCAAAACCTGTTGATTTTTGTACCGTAGTATTCAGAGACAGTTGTATTTTCCACAAAATGCTTGGCCATTCTGAAGATTCGTTAACAGTAGTGGTTAGCATATTAATTATAGTACCAACATATTTCTCAACTTGACCATTGCTTCTAGGAGTACCCGTGGCTATCATATAATGATTTATTTGCATACTCCTAAGAAACGATCGTACGTGATCAGAAGTAAAATTTGTGCCTCTATCAGTTACTATCATGGCAGGTGTACCAAACAAAGTTAAATTTTCTCGCAATATTGAGACTAATTCTTGACCATTAAGCGTCTTAAGTGGTTTAAGTATACAGTATTTGGTAAAGCCATCCACTATTACTAAAACATGTTTATAACCTTCGGAAGATACACTAAAAGGCCCTGTACAGTCTAAATGTAACGTGTGAAATGGTGTAGTTTTCTCTATAGGGTGAAGGAGGCCTTGTTTTGGCCCTGAATGACCTTTGCCCTCTATAGACACTAGACAATGACTTATATATTTTTTTTGTGAAAGCAGCAAGGCTAGGAAACCAAAAGTTTTCTAATATTTTGTTTAGAGTTTTGTTATACCCAACGTGACAATTTTCGTCATGAAATAACCGCAATAAACTGAGTCGATACCCTTTTGGTATGAAAAATTTAGGTGGATCCCTATCCTCATTCCTATAAAGCAACAAGTCATTTTTGATCATATATCGATTTGTATCTATATCACCGGCCCTAAATTTCTCTAAAAGATTTTGTGTCTCAGGGTCGTTATTTTGTGCCGAGTGTAGCCAAGATGGTAGAGGATCTGGTTCATTAATTATATTAATTACCTCTGACGATTCTACAGGTGTAAGTGTTGGATTACGACTGAGATAATCAACGTGGGTAACGAATTTACCCTTTTTATATATAATATCAAATGTAAAATCTTGCATATATGTCCACCATCTTGCTACACGAGGAGAAATATCTCTTTTGTTCATGGTCGATTTGATAGAATTACAATCCGTAATAATGGTAAATTTTAAACCTAGTAAATAAACCCGAAATTGTTTAAGAGCATTAAAAATAGCTAAGGTTTCTAATTCGTACGAGGGGTATTTAGATTCGGCTGGAGAGGTACGTTTGCTAAAATATGCTATCACGCGGCATTGGTTATCCTCTTTTTGTAAAAGTATAGCACCGTATCCAATGCTACTAGCATCTGTGTGCAGTTCAGTTTTTAACTCAGGATTAAATATATTCAACAGTGGTTTAGAAACTAAATGTTTTATGACATACTCTCGAGCTGTATCTTGTTCGGGACCCCATTGCCATTTCTGGTCCTTTTTAGTGAGTTTTGTGATACAAGCCGTACGATAAGCAAATTCTGGTATACATTTTCTGAAGTAGCTTGCCAGTCCCATAAACTGGCGAATTTCTTTTACTGTACTTGGGACTGGAGAGTTGGTTAAAGCATTAATTTTTTCGTTACTTGGCCTAACACCTTCACTAGAAATATGTCTACCTAAGTAGTTTATTTCTTGCACGAAGAACTTACATTTTTTTAAATTAATTGTAAATCCCGACAAACATAGAGCCTCAATGGTTTGTTCAAGGTATTCTAAACCCTGTGCTATTTCTGAAAATGGAATTAGCAAGTCATCTATATATACTAACAAAAATTTCAGGGTTTTAACTGCCTTATTAATGGCCCGCTGAAAAACAGAGGGGCCGTTACAGATTAATACATTCCTCTTTTATAGGGATTTGATGAAAGCCATTTTTCATGTTTATAGAAATGAAATATTTCGCTTTCCCTAGTTTATCAATTTGATCTTCGATCAACGGCAGTGGATATCTATCTTTTTCAATAATTTTATTAAGAGCCCTATAATCGATACAAAGGCGATCGCTGCCATCCTTTTTCTTTACTAAAATAACTGGGCTAGCGAATGGACTCTGACTTTCTCTAATTATATTCTTCTTAAGTAGATCAGAAATAATTTCCTGAACTTTTTCTTTTTCTGCAGATGCTAGTCCATAATAAACGATTTCATCGCTTTTTACCCTGATGGTCATTTCACCTGTTTTAACTGTACTGATATAGTTAGAGTTTGGCATTACTTTTGAAAATTTACTAAAAATATTTATTATTTTATGCTACAAGTTTAAATCAAGATGACTTGTTAACTCCAATAAATCTTGAATATGATCATCTATAGCGTTAGGGGCATTTATGGTATTAACCGATTCTGTATAGTTTAGTTGTTCCAATTTACAACCACTGGAATCTAAAACAATAGCTACATTTGAATTTTGAACCGCATTTCTGCCTATCAAACAATCATAATAGCAATCTGAATCGTTAGCTACACAGAATTTGATTTCTAAACTGTCATTATTAAATTTGACAGGTAAACTAACCTTTGAGGAGATTAGAATCATTCCATTTCCTATTCCTTTTAATGATGTCGAACAGGGTTCCAAATTACGGCCAAAACTATTTGCAATCGATTCTTTTAAAATACTACAACTAGCACCCGAATCTATTAGGGCTTTAATTGGTTTTTCACAAATTTCAACATCAGTAAGCGATAAGTTACCATTTGTGGAACAATTGACGTTATTACTCGTAGAGTTAGTATTTTTTGTCGCGTCTCTCTTTTTGAAAAAGCAAACCGACTCATCATGACCGATTTTCTTGCAGTAAGAACATTGAATCTTAGGCGTTTCGGAATTTGGGGTATCTTGGTTTTTATTTTTGTAGCACTGAGATCTAACATGACCAGTTTTATTACACAGAAAGCAAATAGGTGGCTTTGAATGTTCAGGCCTAGGACTCTTAATGGTTGAAGAACGTACTTCAATGTTATTTGTTTTAGTATAAGTTGTAAAAAGAGAAATGAGTTCCGATGTACTATTAACACGACTGTTAAACGATGCCATTCTAATATTAATATCCGATATACCTCCACAAACAAGCTCGACTAGCTGAGCCTCAGAAAATGTTACTTTAGTATTACGCAATAACCTTAACTTTTCCCTTGCATATTCACAATAAGTTTCTGCTACGTCCGAGGTATAGAGTACGGCTTTTGAAAGTTTTTCTGATAAGTTCCTTTTTTCGGGGTACAAGTCTTTGATACACGTCCTAAAATTTTCCCATGTCCGACCCTCATCTGGATCCCAAGTCTCAAACCATAAGACAGCAGAGCCCTTAAGGGCTTTACCTGCTTTGCTGACTGTAGTGTGTATGATGCCGCTCCATCCACGGTCCTTGGCTACGGTGTCGATGTTGTTGCACCAGCTTTCCGCACCGTTGTCATTCTTTTCTGGATCAAACGGCGGCAACACCACATCATCTTCACTTCGGTTACCAGCTACACCATCACGGATGGCTTTCAGGAGACTAACACAGCAGGATCCATCTAAAAAATATGTGTAATATTTGTTGAAAAATATGTAAAATGGGTTCGTATCCCACTTCTGATGTGAGGGAAATGTATTATAAAAAGCTAAAAATAATAGACATACTTAGGGACCGATAGTTTATTTATTTAAAATATCTATTTAATGAGTTATTTATTAGCAAAGAGAATACACATTTTTAGAAAGAGGTTTATGCTCAACACTTTATAGATATCACAGAATTATTTTAGTAGCATTGTGCATTGAAAAACTGAAGTATACACATACACATAAATCATACATTAAAAGTACATAGTTTCAAAAATATAATTCCAAAATATTCATAATCATAATACAATAAATTCAGAAAATAAAGAGTATTTTTCTACAAATAAAAATTACAGAATGCTTACTCAACTTAGGTCCGCTCGGTGTGACGGCTCTGGATCGAATGTGCCGAGAACGGCGGAGCGGCAGCTTTTATAGACTGTTATAAACAAGTGACGTCACATCGTACGATAACATTTTAAATTCGTTGTATTTTATCATGAATTTATGGTTAAATTGTATTAAAATATAGTAAATATGTTTCAAATTAATTAGTTCTATTACACAGTTGGTCTTACAATGGCATAATTAGTAAACAAGTCACACTATTTTTGTAAATAACGGTTAAATGTAATTTTACACAAAACCGGAATAAAAGAACAGTATTTTGCAATAGTGTTGATAAGATTTTGCCGAGAAACTGTTGAGTATTGTGTATCACATGAAAAGAAGGTTATGATTATTACAGAGATGTTCTTATTTGTGTCCAATTAAAGAAACAGACGTGAGTTTTTGTGTTAAATAAACTGAAATATTATGCATAATCTATCACAGGCATCGCTGGTCGGGCTCGGTGACTGCAGTTTGGGTATCTTCCTGAGCCGCCCTAGGGGCGGAGACGTCTCGGGTCATGCGGCGCATTAAATCTGCGGCGCTTGACGCTGTAGGAGGAGGGGGGGGGCACACTACCTGCATGTCTCGTGTAGCAGGTGCGGATTCCCTCCGGCACTCGATGGGGTGAGGGGGCGAGGGGGGAGGGTTTGCTCCCTTTTTCTTTTTGCCACCTCTCTTCTTTCTCCTTCTCCTTCCTTGGGTGGAAGCGCTCCTCTTTTCCGACGGGTCGTTTGCCGGCGCCATCAGGGACGTGTTAGGCGCCTCTGTGGCGTTAACCGACGCTGGCCCTCGGTCAGGTACTCTAGGCAGGCCCTTGTGCTGGGAGATCGCTACTGTGCCTGCCTTTCTTCTTCCTGCCTCCTTGATGAAGACCGGGCATCTTCTGTCGCACGCTGGCCGGCTCCTCCCTGGGGCGTGGGCAATCTCTGGCGGCGTGGTTTCCTCCACATCTCACGCAGGCCAAAGGACGGTGGCATCGGTGTGAGCTGTGTCTAAACAGCTGGCACCGATGACACTGCGCGGGCCCGCGCCTGCCCCTCCACGCCTCTATTTTGACACCTCGCATGAGCAGGAACTGCGTGGTGTCGTAGATCTTGAAGACCCCAGGAGTCCTCTTCAAAGACTGCGTGAAATATGCAGCCGGGTCTCCCACCGCGCGCCTTAATATTGCGCACGTATTCCGGCTGATATTCCAGCTGCCTCAATTCCTCCATGATCTCTGAAGGGTCCGTGTCCGCAGGCAAGCCGCAGATGGCCACCTTCAGGCTCCTCTCCGCCGGCAGCGAGTACGCAAACCAAGCCAGGCCGTTCTCCCTCTCCTGGTCCGCCAGGTACCTCTGGACCACCCTGTATTCCTCCTCGGACTCCGGGAGGAAGCGAATGCCGCCCTGGTATGGACGGGCATTCGGAGGGCGGCCCAGAAGGCCATTTAGCGCCCTGAAGTGGTCGGCCCAGTCCGGCATGCGCTCCACCACGAGCGGAGGAAAGCGGGAGGGCTTCTTCTTTGTCGGTGCGGGGGGGAAGGCCGCAACCGGGTTCTCTCCCCTGCGTTCTTGAGTTACAGGGGTGGGGGGGGGCGAACGAAGCGTGTCGGCATACGTAAGCGATCCTGCCCCTGTCCGCCCGGGCGGCGCACGTTGCGGTCCGGGCGGATCGGGGCAGTACCGCTTCGCTTCTTCCGTTGCCTCGTCGTCGGGGCTTCTCGGTCTCCTCTGTGGCCTTGCCTCGAGCTGGAACTCGTGGCCACGGCCCATGGGTTTTTCCGTGATGGTCGGGTGCTCCACATCCATATAGGCCGGTCGGGGGGGCGTGTCGTCATACACGTCGTCGACTTCGGCGTCTGAGTCCCCTGAGTAGGCCGACATGTCCGATCCTTGTTGGGACGAGCAGGTCGACCGCACAGCAGGGGAGTCCTGGGCGGAGGCCCGGGGTGAGGGGGGTGAAAAAACAAGTTGGTCTGACCTTACTGGCTTCACTTTGTTTGCCCTCGCTGAGTCCGTCAGCAAGCGGCGGGGAGCGGGCGACGTCACGCGGTCGGTTGGCACTGCGAACGTCGCGGCTGCGTTTTGTCTGCTGGTTCCGCTGGTTCCCGGGCGCGCAGATTGTGCGGCGGGAGATGCCAGCAGCGGCCTGCGCGGTTGAGCGTTGGCGACCGCACCGGACACCGCGGCACTGGGCGCGGTAGAGGCGGAGCGGAACGCGTGCTGCGCCTCGGGGCGCGCGGGTTTTCCAGCAAGAGCTGTGGGTGGCGCCACCGGTCGTACCGGTGGCGCCCCCATGCGGGTTTTCGGCGCAACGGGGCGCACTGAGGTGGCGGGAGTGGCGGGGCGCGCGGGTTGCGAGCGGCTACATGATGCGGCTGGCCCCGAGGCCTGGATGGGCACGGGGCGGAAGGCCGGCGGGCGTACAGGGACGGCTGGTTGACGGCTCGACGACGACGACGGCGAAACGCGCGCAGTCGCCGGTAGCGTCGGCGGGCCGGCAGCAGTCGTCACCTTTACTGGGGCTGGGGCGCGAGGGGGGGGGGCGGGCGTCAGCTCTCCGAGGAACGGAAGCGACGTCGTCCGGCCACCCATCTCACGATCCAGGGGTGGGCTGGTGTCGGGCTCCAGGGAGCTACGGGCACCCTTTTTCTTCTTTGGCATGTTTCACTTGGGGCACGTTGCCTTCGCGACCGCGACGGTGATCTAGGCACCGGGTTTAAAAACGCGACGGCCACTCCCGTGCACTCTCGCAAGTGTTCGCCTAGGCTCACACTCGCGACAGCACAACAGGTTTGGCCGACTGTAGAGGGGGCGGTCCGAGCGGAGTAGGTTTCGGGCGCACGTCCTACTCGGGCGACGGGGCGAATCCCTGACTCACTTCCGTTCGGGGCCTCGTATTTATATGCGGAGCAAAGAAAATTCTAGATACTGACGTCTCAGGATAGTTCCAGAACAATAGAGTCGCGTCGCGGGGCCGTAAATCAATTTTATTGCTTTGTCCTTCGCGAGTCACTCACGCGAATTTCGACTTTATTGTTAATAGCGGAAAGTACCATTTCCCTTATCCACCTACAGATACCTACAGATTACATACCTACTAAATACTAGGTACAACGAGTACTTATGACGGAATGTTCCAGATCTTGCCAGGCTAGGTTTCTTTAGGTTTCTTCAGGCTAGGCTAGGAACTTTGGTTCTAGAGCTTTCGAACAGCAATGCGTTTTAATTATTCGTTGCCACTCTTTATTTTGCAGGAGATATGACGTGTTGAAGTTTAACGGCGTAACAATATTATTAAGAAATGTTTGATGGCAAGCGTGAGGAACAGAATGGACCAGCATGCTTGCACTGAATGGACAGGTCCACTCAAATCTGTGTGGTTCTTTCCTCAAAAGACACCTCAGACTCTAACCTGCACATTGATATATATCGAGCCTTTTTAGGAAGAACATCGTAAGCGACAGTGAGCGTTTTTGCAGTACTAGTAGATTTATTCTTCCATAATTAAAAAGTATTAATTCATGATAATAAATATATATATATGTCGAAGCGTTGACGCATATCAGTCGGTCTGCATCAGCGCCACCTATCTTTCACTGGAGGAACTATGTAGTTAGATTGAACAGCTTACGTTTGGGAACGTCAAGTATTAACTTGGGGATGGTTAGCGTGGAGTAATAGCAACACTGAGCGAATAGTCGAGTCAAATGTCGATCCGGAGGTATAATCGATTATTCGACATTGACAGGTACTGACGTTGACAGGTAAATTGGCTAACCTGAATGGGGGTAGGTCCACGTGTCGGGTGACGGTTGATTTGGAGGGCACTTTGAATCGTTCCGTCGGTCCGAGCAGACGTTGGTTACTCCACGCTAAACTTCCCGCGTTCCTGGATTCTTAATCAAGCCATATCTCAGGCATCCTTGATTATTTTGTACTGAGTGTGTGTTACGAGTAATTAAAGGTGTTATCAAAGGTTTTTGTGAGTGTTATTTCCGATGTCGCGACCCACTGATATCGATCCTCCGTTATCAGAAGTGGGATTGGGCCACGACGACCCACGTGTTCAAAAATGAAAACGCTAGCGACGAAAAATGGATGCGTTTGTTGGAACAACAGAACCGCAATTTTCTGACGCTGATTCAAGCCATGAAAACACTTACTACGTCGTCACATGGCCTTCGTTTACCGGATTTCGATCCTGAGAAACAAGATGTAGATGCACGTGCTTGGTTGACGACTGCAGAAATGTGCTTGACGGACCAAGACCAACATGGCGCCCTGCTTATGGTCGCTTTAAGAAAGTAAGAACCGGATTGAAGAGCTGACTTAAATGGTCTGATTAGGTTTTTTTTGGGGTTGTTCCCTAATCCTGAGCAACAAATGTTGGACCATGGTACCGCTGTATCCCCAGAGAGCAAATTACAACGTACCACCCAGCTAGTGACCGGGAAAAGAGCGATGGGTGCAAGTGCTCGTTTACGATGTACTACTTTCCGATACGTGCTTCGCGTGTGTGTGTGTGTGCGTGCCTGAGGTGCAGTGTGTCGAGTACGATACCAGATCAGAAAACGATTCACACAAAACGCTTGAAGTCGAACGCTACCTGTCAAATGTTACATTGTGGAATAATTGGACGAAGCAAGCGACGTGAAGGCGATGGTGGTGCCAAGGCATCGCGTAGCGAGTGACTGGATGACGTATGTGCTGTCAAAGGAACCAGGAACAAGGTCAGGTATTCACATTCCATTTTAATTCTGATGCTGAGTGTTATATCTCTTTCACTTTAAAGTCTGTCATCACTATTTCACGGCAAACGTAAACACAGTTTTGTTACATTGAAGGGTCAGTTTAGCGTGTTCAGATTACTTGCGTAGTTTGATTGAGGTTTTATTCACAACATCTATTTGCGAAGTGATATTTTGGCCGTGAAATATTGTTGCAAGGATTCAGTTTAAATAGTATGATCGTGCGTGACACACTTCTTTTGTTAAATTGCTAAAGTTCACGACATAAACAATTGTAATTATATCTACCCTCGGTATATCCGGTAGATACCGTTTCGATTTTTGTTTGACAGTGATAACTCTTCCATAGATAGTTTTTACGTTATTGACACTGACGTGTACCTGACAGTATAGTATGCTATAAACGCGTGTTACAAAAAGTGAACTTATTCGTTTAATTGACTCATCTTAGCAAAAGACGACCATAGCGGTCTAGCGCGAAAAAAAAAATAATAATAATGCGTGAGCGGGTAGATGAATTGTTGCGTGCAAATATTATTTTACCGAGTAATACGGTGTCTGTTAATTTAGCTCTTTCGGCTTAAAAACTCGACCGGTCAGAAATAATGTGCAAAGACTACTGTAAACTAAACAATAACGTGCCTTACTGGTATTCGTTGCCACGTATCTCGGACCAAATAACTCGTTTACATAGTGCGCTTTATTTTACAAAAATTAGATTGTATATAGGCTAGGGTTAGGTTAGGGTGTTGTGTGTGTTTGTGTTGGTTGTGTAGGTGTAGTGATAGCGTGACGAGGGACAGAACAGAATGGAAGAAAATGATGGTGATGATGGTGATGATGGTGATGATGGTGATGATGGTGATGATGGTGATGATGGTGATGATGGTGATGATGGTGATGATGGTGATGATGGTGATGATGGTGATGATGGTGATGATGGTGATGATGGTGATGATTTTTTTCAGCGGTCAGTATAAACATTTGACTATGCCAGTCGGTATCGAAACGTGACTCTGTTTTTCAACGGGGTTTTTGATAAACCTACGTCATAGTTTGAGTTGTCAATATTTTGATTATTTTGAAATCTATTAAGAACTTCGAGAGACTTAATGTAGTATTACAAACGTTGATTAAAGCCGGATTTTCATTAGATTTGAAAGAGTGGTTGTTTTTCATAATGCAAATCGAGTTGTTTAGGATATGAAATAAAGTCAAGTGCTGAAGTTAGGAGATATAGAACTTCAGAAAGCAGATCGCGATCATAGCTCAGTTGGGACAGTTAATAGGTCTAGTAGTTTACTTCGGGAGGTTTGAACCTAAATATTCTCGTCTATGCCGTTCTTCTAAAAATTTAACGTGCGGTAAAGTTTCTTTTTTTGACAGCAGCGCCACGAAAACTGAATAAGAATTAATTTAATTTTTTATGAAAGAGTCGGTTAACCTTTAATGTTTCAAATTTTTCAATCGTGTCAATTAGAGGCGCAATAGAAAGACAGTGACACCGCAATAGAGAGAAAATGAAACGCAGGCGTTTCAGTGGGAACATAAAAAAAAAAGGGCTGATGATGACGATGAAGTTTATAGGATGATCAGATTATAGGAGATTTGATTTGTAGTCGTAGCTTAATAGAAACCGGTATCTAGCGGTCACAGTAGTCCGTAAGTATGCGGTATTCAATTCAAATTGCGATCAAATCTGGGACGTACTGTGGGAAACCATTAAGTCTTGAGAGACTTGGCGATCCTGTAGGGATGCGCAGGAGTGATTGAGGTTCTTAATGGTGACCGTTATGTTTCGAAGTACGCACTTAACCGCCTGCGAAAATAACTGACGTTGACATGCACGTAGGCGATGATGACGAGACTAGCTATGACGAAAATGATAACGCTGATAAGACTAGTTGAACACTAAGTAGTCAACTTAACATTTAGAGTACCTAGCATAGTAAGAGTTTTCTTATAATCTGTAACGTTATAGGAAAAATAAAGTAACATGTTGAACAAACCTACTTTAAGGATTATTTTGATTAAAGGCTCGAAATGATTATCTTGATGGTGTTGTTTGTAACCGGATGGAGGTTACATGTGGAGGTGACCGGATAGAGGTTGCCTGTTGTGTTAGTGACCGGATGGAGGTCGATTGGTTTGACGCTTATGGCCGGATGAAGGCTATAATGTGTGATGATGAAGACCGGATGGAGGTCGATTGGTTTGACGCTTATGGCCGGATGAAGGCTATAATGTGTGATGATGAAGACCGGATGGAGGTCGATTGGTTTGATGCTTATGGCCGGATGGAGGCTATAATGTGTGATGATGAAGACCGGATGGAGGTCGATTAGTTTGATGCTTATAGCCGGATGGAGGTTATAAGTGTGATGATGAAGACCGGATGGAGGTCAGAGTATGAGCACTGCAATATTTTAATGAGTTTCCTATTATTTGAATGAGTTTGAGTGTTGTTCAACATGTCGGCTTTGAGAGATTGAGATTGTTGTAATTTTCTTCTGGACGTGATTGATGATTTTGATCAGAATACCTTTTATGCCCCACTCTCTTGGGCCAGGATTGGCCGAACGACTAGAATGAGTACTGTTCGAGGATTTTCTTTCATTCCAGGTACTCCACACGAGGACGTGTGATCATCAGGACGGCCGTGTCGAAGCGTTGACGCATATCAGTCGGTCTGCATCAGCGCCACCTATCTTTCACTGGAGGAACTATGTAGTTAGATTGAACAGCTTACGTTTGGGAACGTCAAGTATTAACTTGGGGATGGTTAGCGTGGAGTAATAGCAACACTGAGCGAATAGTCGAGTCAAATGTCGATCCGGAGGTATAATCGATTATTCGACATTGACAGGTACTGACGTTGACAGGTAAATTGGCTAACCTGAATGGGGGTAGGTCCACGTGTCGGGTGACGGTTGATTTGGAGGGCACTTTGAATCGTTCCGTCGGTCCGAGCAGACGTTGGTTACTCCACGCTAAACTTCCCGCGTTCCTGGATTCTTAATCAAGCCATATCTCAGGCATCCTTGATTATTTTGTACTGAGTGTGTGTTACGAGTAATTAAAGGTGTTATCAAAGGTTTTTGTGAGTGTTATTTCCGATGTCGCGACCCACTGATATCGATCCTCCGTTATATATATATATGTAATGAAATGACATTTCAATAAATCAAATTTGCCGCGCTTCGCGCGTTGAAGTTGTCAATGGAATTTACGTTCTGTGGAACGGGGTGACGTGTGATTGAATGGCAGATGATGTTTAGATTATTTTGCATATTTTATTGTTAAAAATTCTATTGTAAAAAGATAAAATAAAGGGATATAATTGAGGAGGCGATATTAGTAAACTTTAAATGTCGTTTCTTTGATTTTCAGGTAAGTTATAGGTGTAATGATCATAGTTAAACGATGTAATATAGTAAGGATGTATTAAATAAACAAATCTTTGATTTTCAGAGAAACAATTTGTGGTTTATTTGGAAAATCCTCAATAAAATATCTTATAAAACGACATTTTCGTCAACTAGAAAAAGATGGACCGGTTACAATTTGAGTTCACGATGATAACCTCAAATGATGGCAAATCTAACATATTGGCCATAACCTCAATAACTACAGAGGAAGGAAAATGTTATATTTTACCTAATGAACAGAAGCCAGTGATTCATCATACATATATTATCAAAATAAACAGTTTCACAAAAATAAAAAATAGCATAAAGAAAAGGCATCAATGCAGAAAAATATGGATAAAAATGGATGAAGATCTTAAGAAAACATATATGGATGAGGAAGGTAATATGTAATTTTTAGATCAATATTTAGAAGAAATGAACACAAAACAACCAATAGACAAAAACGACAATTTGCAAAATATCTTGGAAAAATTAATAGAAACAACTACAAAGAAAGAAAAACAACATAACCTAAAACATATTTCAGAGAAATTTATTATTGAAAAATTCACAAGTAAGAACCCTAACGCAATGCAGTGGATTGAGAATTTTGAAAAAGAGTGTGAGCGCTTTAATATAACAAAAGATGAAACAAAAATAGATATATTGAGGTTATTTTTAGAAAAATCTTGTTTGGATTGGTATAGCTCGATGGCCATAAAACTTACAATAAAGGCTGAATGGAAAGAATGGAAACACAAATTTCTAGAAACTTTTAAAATCAGAGGATGGGACATAGTCACATATGCTCTAGCATTCAGGTATAAAGAAGGACTACTAATTGATTATGCTATAAAAAAAGAGAGGCTTATACTAGGTATAAACAAATCGATAGACTCCAAAACAATGATAGATCTTATTGCAACGGGCTTACCAGGTTTTATCTTAAATAAGTTAAACAGGGATGAACTCAATGATACTACTGATTTGTTCAATGAGATAAGAAAATATGAAGGTATGATGTACAAGAAAAACTCAACCACAATAAAGAGTGGTACATCCCTTAATAAAAATAAATATAAGGAGAAGAAGCCATGTAAGACTTGTGACTCTTTGGAAAAAGGAATTCGATATCATCCGGAGGAGTGATGCTGGTTCAAGAAAAATAAGAATGAATCTGAAAAGGTTTTTAAACCCCGAAATGTAAACAACAACTCCATTATTGAAGTAGATATAAATACTGAGAAAAAAAACGAGTAAGTACACCATTAATCAAAATCAAGCTCTTATTAGAAAATAAACTAGAAATGAGCGGCATTTATGATTCAGGTTCACAGATTTCTTTAATAAATTCAAAGCTGATTAAAGTGAAAGAAAAAAAGGACGATGTGAATATAGCATATATGAAAACGGTTAATGGTGTGAAAAAAACAGATGGCTGTATTACAATAAAAATATTCGATTTAGAAGAAGAGATGGAAGTATACATTCAGTCAAAAAAGTATCGGGAATGGATGATTTGTTTATGGTTCCAAATTCAAATTTTTGTTTTTTTGTAGTTGTTAGATTGGCACAACTGTTTTCCATTTCGGCGCGGAGTTTGAGTTGCATCTGTTATTTATATTAAATACAGTGCTGGTTTTAGTAATATCATATATAGTGTGTATTGCGAATTTCATAATGGACAAAAATATCGAACAAAACGTTTGTCTTAAATTTTGCATCGCCAATGGAATTTCGTGTTCGGAGTCACTGAAAATGTTACAGAAGGCTTACGGTGAATAGACTTTATCAAAAACTCGTGCTTATGAGTGGTTCAAAGCGTTCAAAAGCGGTCGAGATGTGATGGAAGATTTGCCTCGCTCTGGTAGGCCGTCAACGTCTGCAACTGAAGTTAACATCGCAAAAGTGAAGGAAATAGTGACTGAAAATCCCCATTCAACTCTGAGAGAGATAGCCGCCGAACTTTCTGTATCTCACGAGTCGATCCGTACCATTTTAACTAATCATTTGGGTATGAAACATGTTGCTGCTCGGCTAGTCCCAAAAGATCTGAATTTTCTCCAAAAACTCAATCACATGAAAGTCGCTGAGGACACGCTAGAACCAGTCAGTTCGGACCCAACATTCATGAAACGCATTGTTACTGGTGACGAGACGTGGGTTTACGAGTTTGACATGCAAACTAGTCAACAAGCTTCGGAGTGGCGCCTTCCAACTGATCCGAAACCGAAAAAACCACGCCAAAGTCGATCAAAAGTCAAAGTCATGTTGACTGTTTTCTTTGACTATCGCGGTGTTGTGCACTCTGAATTCTTACCGGAAGGTCTAACGGTAAATAAAGAATATTATTTGAGCGTTATGCGGCGTTTAAGAGAGCAAATTCGACGAAAAAGGCCAGATTTGTGGAAAGAAAATTCTTGGATTTTGCACCACGACAATGCGCCTTCGCACAAGGCTATCATTGTGAACGAATTTTTGACCAAACACTCAACAAATACCATCCAGCAACCACCATATTCACCAGATATGGCTCCTGCTGACTTTTTTCTTTTTCCTAAACTCAAATTACCACTTCGTGGCACCCGTTTTCAACCGATAGAAGGCATAAAGGAGAATTCGCGGCGAGAACTGAACTCAATTCAGGAAGCAGCGTTTAAAAAATGTTTTGATGAATGGATTATTTGTTGGCGCAAGTGTATCGTTTCTAAAGGAGCATACTTTGAAGGTGATAAAATAAATTTGGATGAATAACAGACATTTTGTGTATTATTGATCTTTTCCCGGTACTTTCTTGACAGAGTAGTATATAGTGGATAATGAAGATTTCGAAGATTTTATAATCGGATTAGATATGATAAAGAAATTCAAACTAACCCAAAATGCGGACTTGCAGATAGAACAAAAGAAAACAACAAATAAAATAGATGAAATGTCTAAAGATAACAGATATGAAGAAAAGAATAAAAAAAACATTTGCAATAAATTTTAATGAACACATAGAAACAGAAGAATTTGTAAGTATCACAGACCATTTAGATAATTAAAAAAAATTGAGATAGAGAAAATTATAAAGCAATATAAAACAATTTTTGCTAAAGACAAGTATGATATAGGATCAGTTAGAGATTATGAAGCCCACATAGATTTACAAGTAAATAGATACTGTAGTAAAAGACCATACAGATGTACAATAGAGGATAAATTAGAAATTGAAGAGCAAATATCCAAGCTACTAAAGAATAATTTAATAGAAGAATCCTTCAGTCCTTTCGCTGCTCCAGTGAAATTGGCATTTAAAAAAGGAGAAAATAAAAAGTCCCGCTTATGTGTAGATTTCAGGGAACTAAACAAAATTGTTGTTCCACAAGCTCAACCTTTCCCATTAATAGATGATTTGATTATCAAAACTAGAAACTGTAAGTATTTTACTACATTGGATATAAACTCAGCATTTTGGGCAATACCGCTACGGGTGGAAGATAGAAATAAAACAGGATTCGTCACACAAGATGGTCATTACCAGTGGACCTGCCTTCCATTTCGCTTGAAAACATCACCAATTTTCCAGAGAATTTTAAGCAATATTCTAAGAAAGCACAAGCTCACAGGATACTCCGTTAACTATATTGATGATATTTTGATATATTGGACCACCTTTGAAGAACATATAAGACACATAAGAAATGTATTAGAGGCAATAATACAAGAAAGCTTTAGATTGAAGCTTCAAAAATGTACCTTTGCTTCAGACACAATAAAGTACCTCGGCCATGTAATTCAGAACAATTCAGTAAGACCACTTAAAGACAATTTGATCTCGATAAGACATTTTCCAACTCCTAAGACACAAAAAAACATTAGACAATTTTTGGGAAAAATCAACTTTTACCATGAATACATACCAAGAAGCACAATTATTTTAGACCCATTACATAATTTATTAAGAAAAAATGAAAAGTTTGTGTGGTCAGAGAAGTGTGAAGAATCATTTAATCAAATAAAAAAATATTTATGTTCCCAACCCGTGTTGGAAATATTCGACAAAGACTTACCAATAAAAATCTTTACAGATGCATCTTTAGAAGGTATCGGGGCAATATTAAAACAAACACAACTAGACGGTAAAGACAAACCGGTGGCATATTTTTCAAAAAAGCTAAATGAAACTCAAAAACGAAAAAAGGCTATATATTTGGAATGTTTTGCTATGAAAGAAGCAGTTAAATATTGGTAACACTGGCTAATTGGAAAAAAATTCACTATTTACTCAGACCACAAATCTCTAGAGAACATGAATATTAAATGCAGAACAGATGAAGAATTGGATGACCTCACATATTACCTATCTCAATATGACTTTACTGTAAAATATATACCTGGTAAAGAAAATGTAGAAGCAGACTGTTTGAGCAGAAACCCTGTATTAGAATCAGAAGATAACCAAGAGGAACTATTGAAAATAGTTAATTTAATACAAATAAAAGATATAGTTGAAGACCAAGAAAAAAATGAAATAATACAAGAAAAGAAACAAAATCTACTACACAAAAATAATATCTATTATAAAAAAATAAAGAAACAGGAAAAGATTATACTTTCAGAAGAGTTTAGTAAAAAATTTATAAAAAAGGTGCATGAAGATTTATGCCATGTTGGAATCAGACAATTACAGAAAAAAATAAGTCCAATATATACAGCTAAAAACCTAACAAAAAGTATCATAAATATTTGTAAAACATGCGAAACATGCATAAAAAATAAATCAAGATGTCAAGGGAAATTTGGATTAATGTCACAACTAGGACCAGCAACAAAACCATTTGAGATAATGTCAATGGATACTATAGGTGGCTTTGGAGGATCTAGGTCACCAAAAAAATACTTACACCTTTTAGTAGACCACTACACAAGATATTGATGAAAACACGATAGCTGTTGCAACAAGACTGTTTTATTCGTAAAACAAAAGAATGATACAAGTATACACTATAGATGGCGTTAGTAGTACATTAACTTATTTTGACACATTTCAACACCTCCACTTGTCAAAATAATCAAATTACTATAAATACAAACCAAAATAAACTTATTATTTCAAACAATACTATCAATGCCTAGCCTTTTAACATAATAATTGTGTTTAATAGTACTTAGACTTTTAGTTAACAAGTCGGCAGGCATTTCTGTAGATGACAGATGTACAACTTTTACTAACTTATTAGCGACAACTTCCCTGACAAAGTGATGCCGTACATCTATATGCTTTGACCTCTTATGAAATAAAGGGTTTTCAGTTAATTTTTGAGCGCCTTGATTATCATTATACAAAAGAATAGTATTGTTACATTTTACAATTTCTGATAATACATTTTTTAAGTATATTGCTTCCTTACAGGCTTCACTAATTGCCATGTACTCAGCCTCTGTACTTGATAAAGCTACAGTGGGTTGTTTTCTGCATTCATAAGATACAACCGTACCAGACAATTTAAAACAGAAACCTGTATAGGATTTCCTATCAATTGTATTTGACGCCCAATCTGCGTCTACAAAACCTTCTAAATGTTTACCATCATCTGTAAACATTAAACCATAAGACTTTGTTTTATGTAAATACTTTACAATTCTTTTCGCAGCTTTCCAATGAATAGCTGAATAGCTATTATTAAATTGACTTAAGTAATTGACACTATAACTGATATCTGGGCGTGTAAGAATAGACAAGTACATAAGACTCCCTAAAAGCTGCTGATAAGGATATTTCTTGTCTACATTTTCTGATTTCTCTAGCTTTAGATTAAATTCCATTGGAGTATCAACAAAATTACAGTCAGACATTTTAAATTTATTTAAAATATGTTCTACAAAATGTTCCTGATCTAAAGAAATACATCCATTATCATATACTTTCACTCTCATACCTAAGCATCTCTTAATTGGCCCTAAATCTTTGGTTTTAAAATTTGACATCAAACAAGATTTTAATTTATTAGTCAATACCTCACTATTTGAAAAAATAAAAAAATCATCAACAAATACAGCAATAATAATCAGTTCCTTATTTACTTTCTTGTTATATAAACAAGGTTCTACTTTAGACTTAGTGTAACCCTGGCTCAGTAAACACTCATCAACTCTTTTATTCCATTGCCTGGCAGATTGCTTCAGCCCATAAATAGCACGTTTTAGTTTAAGTACATAGTTGCTTTGACATTCTAAATTAGGTGGAGCTTGCATGTATACATTTTCTTCTAGATAGCCATTTAAGAAAGCTGTGCTTACATCAAGATGGGTTATTTTAAATTTTAATTTTACACTTAAAGCAAATAACAACCTTAGGGTAGAGTGTCTTAGCACGGGAGAATATGTTTCTTTAAAGTCCACTCCTTCTACTTGGGTGAAGCCCTTGGCCACTAAACGAGCCCTATATCTCACTTTGTTATTGCTTTCAAATTTTCTTTTAAACACCCACTTGCACTTAACCACCCTATCTGCTTCCTTGTTTGGCACTATTTCCCAGGCTTGGTTTTCTTCAAAAGCTTGTAACTCTTCTTTCATTGCCTGTTTCCACATTTCACTTTCAGGACCTGTTGTTGCCTCCTGATAAGTGATCTCTTCATCACAAGCTCCCAAGTCGTCTGCAACACAGAGGTTAGATATGCCATACCTCTCAACTGGTTTTCTGACACGCTTGCTTGTTATGGGTGCTTCATCTGTGCTCAAATCACTTTCTTCTCCACATACTGTGTCGTAGGAGTCGTCTGATGTCGAACTTGAACTTGACGGGTCACATCTGAAAGTTGGATCGTTGTCATTCAAGACAGAATCATTTATTTCAACTGTATCTTCTTGTTCTAATGATTGATCCTGCTCTTTATTTTCTTCCTGTACTACAATCTTAGCCATATCATAACCTTTTTTATCCTTTTCCATTATAGTCACATCTCGGCTAGTAGTAATTCTTTTAGTTTCCAGATTGTATAATCTATATCCTTTTGTATTATCAGGATAGCCAACTAAAATGGATTTTATAGCTTTTTTATCCCACTTTTGTCTCTTAATCTTGGGCACATGTACCATTACAGGACTGCCGAATACTCTCACATGACTGAGATCAGGCTTTCTCCCTGTCCATATCTCAAATGGTGTCATCTCTCCTAGACCTGAAGCCGGCGATCTATTTTTTAGGTAAACCGCTGTATTGACTGCCTCGGCCCAAAAGCTTTTATTTAATTCAGCCTCAAAGAGTAAACATCTTGCGCGTTCAACCACTGTCCTATTGAACCTCTCACAAACACCGTTTTGCTCAGGGGTGTAGGGATTTGTCTTTTGATGGACAATACCTTTGGATTTCAAGTAGTTTTCCATCTGTTGTGAGCAAAATTCGCCTCCGTTATCTGTTCGCAGACTTTTGATTTTGTTTCCAGTTTGTTTTTCAACCATATTCTGAAACTCTTTGAAAAATATATGGACTTGATTTTTCTCTTTCAAAAAATACACAAATGCCATTCGGCTGGCATCATCCACGAAGAGCAGAAAATACTTTGCATGTCCTAAAGATTTTGTCTCCATGGGTCCACATAAGTCTGCATGAACAATTTCTAATAATGCTTCACTCCTTTTGTTTGAAGATGAGAATGGTAGACGAGCCTGTTTCGCCTCACAACAAACTTCACAATTAGACTTGGTTATGTCTGCCTTCTCTGTGAATGTGACGCCCTCTACAGCTCCATTTTTCATTTTCTCAAGATCATTACTGTTGATATGCGCCAGTCTTCTATGCCATCGCCTTGCATCTGTGATGTGAACCGCCGCTGCTGCTGCAAGCACCTTCTCTGACTTTGTTTCCAATTTATACACTCCATTTTGTAATTTTGCAACTCCTATTAGTAAATTCTGTTGATTACGGATGTAACAAGCGTTTTTACAAAACGATACTTTGTTTCCGTTAGCTATCAACTGGCTTACTGATAACAGATTTGTAGTGAGGTTAGGAATGTAAAAAATGTTTCGAACAGGTATGTCAAACTGAGATTTGTTCACACACGTCGTGATCCGTGTATCACCTGTACACATAACTGGCATGGTTGATTTCTCACCGGCACGGAATCTTGGCCAAGCGCGTATTTCGCGATAACAAGGGCTTTAAGTGTTTCCTATGATTATTTGTTATGAAGGTTGGTCTAAAAAATGTTTACCTTTAGTTCAAGAGGATAATTTATCATGTTTGAGTGCAATATGACGTTATTTTTAAGTTTTAGTTGAACCCGGTCATCTGAGCGACTAAGTTGCTGTTTTAAATTTGTGTTTTGTGAAAGTTTATTGTTAGGTTATTCAATTATTGTGATATCGTACTGTTACTTCAATAACTAAAGGTGATTTAATTCCAATAAAAATGCCATTAACACCATCACAGGTTGCACAAGCTGTAGCATTGATCGACCAAGGGCTGACACAGCGAGAAGTTGCTGTTATACTGAATGTACCACGTTCTTCGATGCAGTATGCGCTGAATCGATACCAGGAGACAGGCCGCTACTACCGCAGACCAGGCAGCGGAGGCGTCAGATGCACATCAGCCCGGGATGACCGCTTTATTGTCCTGGAAATTTTGAGAAACCGCTACCTCACCGCTGTTGAGATACGCCAGCGACTCCAGTTCACAAGAGGTGTCAATGTTAGTGAACGTACAGTGAGAAGACGAATGGAGGAAGTGAATTTAAATGCTCGTAGACCAGCACGCGGCCCAGAACTTCTCAGAAGTCACCGAGTAGCTCGACTTCGATTCGCACGAGAACACGTCAACTGGACCCATGAGCAGTGGGCTCGAGTACTGTTCACAGGTGAGTGTCGAATCGCTTTACGAGCTCCAGATGGTCGGGAGCGAGTGTGGAGAAGAAGAGGAGAGCGGTTTTTACCCATTACCACCACACAAACTGTTAGTTTTCATGGAGGCTCTATAATGGTTTGGGGAGGAATAAGTTCCGATGCACGTACGGAGTTAGTTATCGTCGATAACCAACTAACGGCAATACGATACATCGAGGAGATTCTTCAGGAACACGTGTTACCATATTCAGGGTTTATTGGGTTTGACGAATTCCTCCTAATGCACGATAACGCGCGCCCACACGTTGCACATTGCGTGGAGGAATACCTTACAGAGGTTGGTATTCAAAAATTGCAGTGGCCAGCTCGTAGTCCAGACTTAAATCCAATAGAGCATATCTGGGACATGCTTAAAAGAAAAATAAAGTCCTCCTCCAACCCGCCTGAAACTCTGAACCAGCTTCAAATTGCAGCACTGACCGCTTGGGAAAGCATACCACAAGTTGAGATCAGAAACATCATCCAAAGTATGCCAGAACGAATGCAAGCTGTTATCGGGGCTAGGGGAGGAAACACCCGATATTAAAATGCAAACACAACGAAGACTTTTTGGTTATTTTTCATTTTGTGTTCTTTTTAAATCGACAGTGTTAAAACCAATATTTTTGTGAAACTGCTTATTTTTTAAAAGATTACTGCTGGTGCATCAATTTTTCAATAACTGAGTTACAAAACCATAAAAAAATCCCTAATTTAGTGCATAAACCCATAAAATAGTGAAAATTAAATATTTAAATAGAAATTATCGGCAAGTTATTGGTGGCCAAGTTTCCGTGCCGGTGAGTGTATTTGCAACAACTATTTCTTTTATTTCGTGTTCTTGTCGGATTTCTGTTAAACTTTCGCGTTTCGCGGTCATATGAACACTTGCGCCACTGTCTATGTACCAATCATCTGTGCTGAATTCTCCATTCAGGAAAGCAACACTAAAGGCACTCGCTTCTTTTATTTTCTCGGTACACTGGTTTTTGTAATGTCCGATTTTCTTGCAGTTATAACATTTGATTTGTTTACCTGAAGCGGTTACTTTTGACGTTTTGTTCGTCGATGACTTTGACGTTTGTTTTAATTTTCCATGTGCAGTGTTGCCAACTTTTGGTTTGCCCGACCAAAATGCAGATTCACCTCCACTGCTGCCAACATCAGAAGCCATGTCGAGAAGCTTCGTTTTGATGACGTCAGAGCTCACCGTTATGCCGGAATGTTCCAAAGCCATGACCATCGGCGAAAATTTATCTGGTAGACCCGCTAACAGCAAAGACCCAATCCATTCGTCACTGATTTCGAATCCTGTACCTTTCAATCGTTGAGCCGTTTCCACTATTTGAGACACATAACTTGTCATAGTTTCACAATTATCCAGGCGAATGTTTATTAGTGTCCGTAATAAACTTATTCTTCTTGAGAATCCCGTGTCATCAAATAATTGCTTCAACTTATTCCATACCGACGTAATTGTAGTTTCATTTTTGATGTGTACGTACAACGATGGATCTATAGTCATAATTAACTTCGCTTTTGCTCTTCTTTGTTCGGCTTCGGTGATCGTTGGTAATATGGCGTCTATGTCGATGCCTTCCAACACAAGAAAATTTTTCACTGCGAATGACCAATCGTCGTAGTTTTCGCGTCCTTTTAATTTCGGCACGTTTACTATATAACCCGCGGTAGACATACTGGATAAATATACTTTTTATACTTGGATTACTTAAAAAAATCGTTTCTGGGCCCATAACCTGATGAAAACACGATAGCTGTTGCAACAAGACTGTTTTATTCGTAAAACAATAGAATGATACAAGTATACACTATAGATGGCGTTAGTAGTACATTAACTTATTTTGACACATTTCAACAGATATGCGTTTATTGCGACTTCCAAAACACAGAATGCGAGTGACTTTATAAAACTAACTAAGAAAGTACTAGAGACAGATGAGATTGGAATAATTCTAACAGACCAATATCCTGGCATCAATTCAAAAGAATTTAAACAATATTTACAGGAGAATAATATTAAACTAATTTTTACAGCTGTAAATACACCATTTTCGAACGGCTTGAACGAACGATTGAACCAAACAATAGTAAATAAAATTAGATGTAAAATAAATGAGAAAAACAACAAGAAAACATGGACAACAACAGCAAGAGAAAGTATACAGAAATATAATGAAACAGACCACTCTGTTACAGGATTTGCACCAAAATATTTACTGGATGGTACAAATGTCAGTATTTTACCAAATGAAATTAAGACAATAGAAAAGGAAGACAAGTGGATGGCTGATAGAAAATTAGCATTAGAGAATACAATAAAATGCCATAAGTACAACAAGAAAATATTTGATAGAAATAGGAAGATGCAAGAGTTCGAGATAGGAGACAGTGAATATGTCGAAAATGGAAATAGACTGAATAGAAAAAAATTAGACGAATTAAAAATAGGCCCTTTCAAGATAATAGAAAAAATATCAAACTCCATTTATAAGATTGACACTGGCAACAGAAAAACAGAATCAACTTTATTCCATATAACAAAATTACAACCTGTCACAGCAGTAGACGAAGTAGAAGAAAACGAATATAAAGATAACTTGTAAGTGCATTGTTTAGATTATAGCCTATTGCTAGAAAATGGCCTGCACGCACTGCCCTGTGCTTTAATTATTTACAATTTCTGCTCTTAGGGGGGGAGATGTAATGAAATGACATTTCATTAATTCAAATTTGCCGCGCTTCGCGCGTTGAAGTTGTCAATGGAATTTATGTTCTGTGGAACGGGGTGACGTGTGATTGAATGGCAGATGATGTTTAGATTATTTTGCATATTTTATTGTTAAAAATTCTATTGTAAAAAGATAAAATAAAGGGATATAATTGAGGAGGCGGTATTAGTAAACTTTAAATGTCGTTTCTTTGATTTTCAGGTAAGTTATAGGTGTAATGATCATAGTTAAACGTTGTAATATAGTAAGGATGTATTAAATAAACAAAACTTTGATTTTCAGAGAAACAATTTGTGGTTTATTTGGAAAATCCTCAATAAAATATCTTATATATCTTTTTTACTTAATTATGTACCTCAAGCTACCTAATTAACTTTGTTCAATTGATCTCATTGATTTTTAAGTTTAATTTTTGGAAATATTCAACTGCGCATGTATGTTCATTGTTATTTTTATATTTCGTGTCATTAGTACATAATAATTAATATTTCCTAAATAAATATTGTGATTCTCTTACAAAGTGGTGTTTCATTTAATAGCTATGTGAGGCAAAATAGCTTGTACCGAGTAGGCAATTATGACTTTTATTTTTCGCTTTGTGCTCTATTGACACTTAGCGAGTATTTAGGTGTAGGTATAAGAGTTTTTTATTTTTCCTAGCTTTATTATAACATATTAAACAGCGAAAGAAAAGCTAAATTATGTAAATATGCTATTACTATTGCCATACAAAAATATGTTGTAATAACTCTAACACATCTTGAGATAATTAGATTTTTGTTTCTCTTGAAAAGTAGATTAAAAACACATAGCGATTTTTGCACGCGCAGCGACGATATTTTTAATAAAAAAAATACTTATATTCGATACTTTTTATAAGGTTCTTCTGTTAGTAAAATTGTTCAAGATCTCTTTATCAACCTTGATTATTGAACCAGCGTTGACGATATCAGAATTCATTTTACCCTAATAATTAGCCAAGTTGCTTATCTTTTTAGACAGACTCTAATCAGAAGTAATTTTTGTTTTCTTGTTATTTATTGATATTTTAAAAAGTCTTTTATTAAAATCACTAGCTTCTGCCAGCGACTTCGTACGTGGATCCTGTTGCTTATGCCAGCGACATTCAGTGTTATAAACGTAAGAGTAGACAAAAATAAACAGAAAACTCAGAACTGCTAAGCTATCGGGAGTTTCACGTGTTATTGTGAGTTAACCATAAAAGATAGATGTATGCTGTCGTGGGACATTTTTTATATAATTTTGAGGAGAACATTTCCATCATACATGTTTTCTGTGTAGCTTTAACCATTAAGGCTGCAAACGCGACGGAAGCTTAAAAAATGGAGTAATTTCTCCCGTTTCCTCAACATTTCCCTTCACTGCTCTGCTTCTATTGATCGTAGCGTGATGAAAAGTATACTATAACCTGCCCAGGAGTATGAAGAATGATTGTACCAAGTTTCGTTAAAATCCATCGCGTAGTTTTTGTTTCTATAAAGAACATACAGACAGACAGACAGACAGACCGACAGACAGACAGACAGACAGACAGACAGACAAAAATTTTACTGTTTGCATTTTTAGCATCAGTATCGATCACTAATCACCCCCTGATAGTTATTTTGGAAATATATTTCATGTACAGAATTGACCTCTCTACAGATTTATTATAAGTATAGATTAGTTTTTTTAAACACACTTTTTTGTATTAAATTAGTATAATTCGACAATTGCATCACGGCTTACCACCAGGTGGGATCGCAGTCAAGCACTAGTTTATGTTAAAGCAAACACGTGTAACAAATCATTTTCCCACGTGGCTTAATAACAATCTCTTCAGTAACACACAGAAACACTTTAGTTGAAGTACTGACTTATCATTTGCACGTAATTAACATTTAATAAAGTAGATAATATTTTCGAAAATCACATGTAAGTAAAAAATACAGTAAAAATATATATATACTCTAAAAAATGTCGCTGTAATGTCACGTTCGACCGGATCATAGTTTTTTTAAAGTCGAAAATTATCTAGTGACTTCTCGCGCTTTAGGGTGGTGCGGAAGGCGTGTCACACTTTTACTGACTAACACCACACTTGTGTTATTCAGTTGCTCTTTGCATTTTAAGACTACGACTTTCCTTTTCTAGAAGTTCCTCGTGGTTTTAGTGGACATTGGTCCTACTAGGCACTTATGGTTTTGCCGCCATCTTGTTTACAAGCTTTTATTTAGTTTCACCTGTCCCGATGTTTGTTTGTAATCAAATCTTGCAAATTAAATTTGATCCACTTCCCGGCTACCGATTGAGCTGAAATTTTACATGCATGTGCAGATTACTATGCTAAATTATTTTGACATGGAGCTAATCTGATAATGGAACTGGAAGGTGGCTATAGGAACTTGGTAGTTAAACGGCACAACCTCATCGAGTACCTATACACAGTAAAAACTTAAATATAGCTTATTTACTTATAGTTTTCACTCATTAGCATAAAAGCATCTTTGCATGCTTTAAAGGAAAAAAATGGAACCCTTCTATAGGTTTTTTTTTTTTTAATTAAATGGCAATTGAGCCGATTGCGACTATTCTGCCAGTGTCGCGTTGAGACGGCGACTCGGAAAGGACCACCGTCGAGATTTTACCTTCGTGGTAGATGTTAGTAAGCTGAAAAGACAAACACAAGTGTTAATAAAGACACGTAAGCTAATATACAAACTTATCTACAATATGATATGTCATGTACAACGCATAAACTACTAAATACAAAAAAAAAATATATACACATATAATTACGCACCAATTAGTATAGGATTTTTGTGGGCACTTTGTTGGCCGTCTGTCTGTCAAGATCAAATATCAAATATCGAGTTGAAATTAAAAAAAAAAACATACAAACAGCCGAACGTAGTACCTCCTCCTTTTTGGGAAGTCGGTAAACATAAAGAATGCAGCATTGCCATCCAGCGTGGCAATGCTGCCAGCGTTCTGGGCACTTTTCCGATTGACATCGATATGGTCGAGTTTTTTGATGCACTTTAAGTTTTCCCCGTATTTCAGCCTTTTTTACTCGTTTGTACATAAGTAATTATTTTAAGTTTGTATTTACCTATTAATTTATAATATTTAATTCTTAAATTGTATATATTAAAGTAATGAGAACACATAATGTACTTAAATCTGTGGTTTATTGACACTGTAAAAAAATACGTTCTAGTTTGTCTTGTTCCAAATCTATTTTTAAACGTACGACGAAACACTTCAGCAACCACTTCAGCCACTGAAGTCTTTCACACTTAACCCTTATCACTTTGAAAACTTTCCTCATCGTCACCGTCTTTAAAATAACTTTTTAGACTCCTCATCATGAAGGTTGTAGTGTTGTTGTGTGTGCTAGGTTTCGTGGCTGGTGCCGATGTGGCCCGCAGGTACCACCAGAGGGTGGGGGTGCCAACGGCTACAGCCATAAGGCGACAGGAGTCTATGAGGGTCGCGGGCGGGTACAACTCTTACCTCGGAGAACACCCATTTCAGGTGAGTTCAGGACATCATGGACCTACGTACCTATTCTGTAGCCGTTCCGTGGGGTAGTTGTTTATCCAGAATCCTGAAGGACGTGAACATAACAAATAATTTTCTTGTAGACTATATTTTGCCATGCTGCTTTCGGCGATGTGGATAGCGTCGAAGACTGTTGTCTAGTGTAGCACAGATTTAGTCTGACCAACTTATCAGACGCCTGCTATTATTAGAGTAAAGGGTGGATTAGGAATCTCTAGCATTAAATAATATACAGCTAAATGACTGTTTGTACGGGTCCTTGTTCAAAATAGAGCTGAATGAGACACACCTGCGAGTGTCAATACCCTGGACCATCAAGGGTAACTAAATGATGTTTTTATTCTGCAAATACGTTTTTTTTTAAATATTTTTTCTTTAATTTAAACTAGATGAGGCCGATATTTTCTAGCTGACTACCCCGAGAAGAAACACCAAAACGAACTCAGAGGTCAAAGTCTCTTTTAAAGTCCATACAACACATATGTAATGGTTAAATACTGTAGGTTGGCGACTGAGATGGTATTTTAAGGAAACAATCTTACAGAATTGAGTCTCTCTAGACATTCAGATTTCTGATGATGATATAGTCTATCTAAGAAGTCAAACGACTTGAGAATTTTAACGAAATAAACAATCTGTTGTTGGTAACACGAATTTTAGTTGTCATTCACTTGTTTCTTGATATGATGATATATAGTTCAACAACAGACGTTGATCGTAGTATGACTGATTTATACTTACTCCTACTTATGACAATTGTATCTTTGCAAATGTGTCCTACTTTTCTAATAAGAATATCATTAAAGAGATTGAAACAGGTATGTTCTAAACGAAAATCTTTTGCATTTTTAATTGTTAAAAAGTCACCTAATAATAAAAAATATTATATTCTTCTTGCGTTCCATTGGTAAACAATGATCAAGATCTCTTAATCAACGTTTATTATTAAACCAGTGTTGCGAGCATCAGATTTCATTTTACTCTAATAACTGCCCAAGTCGTTGGACTTTTTAGACAGACTTTCTACAACGTGTAACGTTAAATGCGCAAAACCTGAAATTAGTTTGTTTAGAATAACGAGCTCTAATGAATCAATGAAACCGCTTTTTAATATCTAAGTGCCTGTAGTAGTAACTGTCTATTTATGAATAGGTCAAGTCATCACGTGCGCAAACCCGCTGAAATAGGTAAACAAACACAAATAGTTGTAATCCAATCAAATTTTCTCATACACGGGATAATAAAAGGTCTTATTTCAATGCAGATATGAATTTTAAACAAACTAAATCTGCTCATAAAACCTTTAATTTTTTTTAATGATTTTTTTTTCTCACATAGGTCAATCGAATTAATAATCATTTGGGGTGTCTGAGGTTTTGCGCATTTAACGTTACACGTTGTAGAGAAAGTGTGGAAGGTACTAACAAGTCTGTGTACATGGTACAGGCAGGCTTGGTGATCACCCTGACGACGGACGAGACGTCAGTCTGCGGCGGGACGCTGCTCAGTCACACACGGGTGCTGACGGCGGCGCAGTGCTGGTGGGACGGCTACTCGAAGGCTAACAGCATGCTGGTAAGGTTTTGTGCCATCAAAACACAAAATTTGTAAAAAAGTCAACGCACGCAACTCAGTTCTTCTACCGCAAAAAGTTGTGAGATCATTAGTGAATCATCTATACTAATCTTACAAAGAGGTAAGTTTGTATGTAGGGGGTAATCTCTGGAAGTACTGGTCCGATTGCTAAAATTTTTTCACCGATAGAAAGCTGCTTTATTCCTGACTGACATAGGCTATATTTTATGTACGCGGGCGAAGCCGCGGGCATAAGCTAGTGTAATACAAAGTCGGTTAATTTATTCAGTCCGTACTTAAAAGGCTTTCTGCAACATCTTGTCTTGGCATGGCGTGTATCAATCTTGACTTGGCAATTGCATAAAAACAAAAAAAATTCTCACAAATATTACGTTTTATGTATAAAAAACCTTCTATTTGCTTTTTTTTAAACTATTAATTAATGTCCCACTGCTGGGCAAAGGCCTCCCCCAAGTCTTTCCAAAATTACTTCTCTTGCGCTGTCTGTAACCAGTCCTCGTGGTAGGCGTCCAAATCGTCCCGCCACCTCTTTCTAGGCCGGCCTCGACGGTGCTTTCCTTCAGTAGGAACCCACTGTGTAGCGACCCTTACCCAGCGGACCGGGAGCTCCTCCTGGAAGCCGCGACGGTACAGGCCTGGGTGCAAGCACCGGACAGGCCTGTCGACATCGACGTCGAGGCGGAGCGGTTCCAGGAGGCCATGTCGCAAATCTGCGACGCGGCAATGTCTCGAGTCCCTCCAGGTCGTGCTAAGCGCCGTGTGTACTGGTGGTCGCCGGAGATCGGCGCACTGCGCAACGCGTGCAACCACGCGCGCCACCGGTACGACAGACACTGCAGGCGCCGCAACCGCCAGCCGGATGCGGATTTCAGAGAGGCGGAGCTGTATGAGGGGTACAGAGAGGCAAAGCGCACCCTCCGAACGGAGATAAGGCGGGCCAAACTCGAGGCCCGCAACGTGTGGCTGGGGTCTCTGAACGCGGATCCGTGGGGGCGCCCGTACAAATTGGTACGGGACAAGCTACGCCCCTGGGCTCCGCCGCTGACTCAGAGTCTCCGGCCCCAACTCGTGGAGGGTGTGGTAACCACTCTGTTCCCTGCGCGAGGGGAACACTCCCCCCCGCCCATGGCTCCGCCCCCGCCAGCAGTGTCTGACGCGGACCACAACAGCGACGACGACGACAACGCTCCAGAGGTGACCGAGGTAGAGGTGAGAGTGGCGGTGCGAAGGCTGAGTGCCAAGAACACCGCCCCAGGACCCGACGGCTTGCCAGGGAAAGCCTGGGTCCTGGCCATGGAGGCTCTCGAGCCTCGACTAAGAGGGCTCTTCAGCGCATGTATGGAGAGGGGCCAGTTTCCACTTCGCTGGAAGACGGGGAAACTGGTCCTCATCGCGAAGCCAGGGCGCCCTGCGGACTCTCCGTCCGCGTACCGGCCCATTGTGCTGCTCGACGAGGTGGGCAAGCTCTTTGAAAGAGTCATTGCAAACCGCCTCGTCGCGCGGCTAACACGGGTGGGGCCGGACTTGTCGGACGGACAGTTCGGCTTTCGCAGGGCGCGCTCTACGGTGGACGCCATCATGCGCGTGCGAGCCCTCACGACAGGAGTTGCGGTGTCCCAGGGCAGAAGCGTTGTGGCAGTGTCCTTGGACATTGCCAACGCGTTCAACTCCCTGCCCTGGAGTACGATCCGGAGGGCACTCCGGTACCACCGGGTGCCCGAATACCTCTGTCAAGTGGTCGAGGCTTACCTGTCGGACAGGTCCATTGTCTACCCCGGTCACCAGGGAGACTGGAAACGTCGAGAGATGTCGTGCGGTGTTCCGCAGGGGTCGGTTCTAGGCCCACCCTTGTGGAACATCGGCTACGACTACGTGCTGCGCGGCGACCTCCCTGACGGGGTCAGCGCGGTCTGCTACGCAGACGACACGCTGGTTCTAGCGCAGGGAGAGTCGCACCAGGCGGCGGTCGCTCTAGCGACACGCGGGTTTGCGATAGTCGTTGGTAGGATCCAGGAGTTGGGACTCGAGGTGGCGCTGCACAAATCCGAGGCCATGTTTTTCCACGGCCCTCGGAATGCGCCACCATCAGACTCCCAACTTACGGTAGGAGGAGTTCGCATCGGCGTCGGGTCGACGATGAAGTACCTGGGACTCGTTCTCGACAGCCGATGGAATTTCGGAGAACACTTCCGACGTTTGGCTCCCAAACTCAACCGGGCCGGGGCTGCTCTCAAGCGGCTCCTGCCCAACCTTGGGGGTCCAGACGCCTCCTGCCGGAGGCTCTACGCGGGGATCGTTCGGTCCATGGCCCTCTACGGGGCGCCGGTGTGGGCGCCGTCGCTGGCAAAGCGACCGGCGTCCATACTGAACGCCTGCCAGAGGGTCATACGGATGGTGCGGGGTTACCGCACGACATCCCGCGAAGCGGCGAGCCTTCTGGCTGGCCTACCACCGTGGGATCTGGAGGCAACAGTCCTTGCACACATGCACGATAAGCGCGTGGAGATGCAACGCCGGGGTGAAAGTCCACTACCGCGACAGGTCGAGGTATGGCGGACAGAGCTCCGGCGGGATCTCACGGTGAAATGGCGTCAGCGACTGTCGCAACCCAGTGCTGGGCACGCCACAATTATGGCGATAAGTCCCCTCTTTGAGGCGTGGCTGGAAAGACCTCACGGCGTCCTTACCTTCCGCATGACGCAGGTCCTCACCGGACATGGCAAGTTCGGAAGGTTTCTGCATCGGATTCGAGCGGAAGAGACGCCGTGCCCTCGTGGGGGTGATCCTCTCGCGCCGGGCCTTGGTTCAGGCCATGGTCCGGAGCGAGGAGGAGTGGCAGACGGTCGCCTCCTTCTGCGAAGCAGTAATGCTAGCAAAGGAGGAGGCAGACCGCATCAGGCAACGGCGCCCCCGCTGTCCGATCGTCCGGTAACTGTCCGGACCGAGCCAAGGCGTCGACGGCGCGCACTGTTCCCGCGCGCCTCAAGGAGTTGTCAGCAACAGGAGGGGCCCATCTGGGTCGAAGCCTACTGGGGTCGGGGTTATCCGAAAGAAAACTAGAGCCCCGGTATGAAGGCTAGTAGGAACGGCGCGAGGTTTTTAGTCAGTAAGACTCTGACACTGTCTCACGCTCCACCCAAGAGCGGGTTTCGTCAATGATGATTTTCCCCGTCGACAGAAAAAAAAAAAAAAAAACCCTTACCCAGCGGTCCCTGTGCATGCGGCTGACGTGACCCGCCCAGTCCCATTTGAGCCTGGCAGCATTTTACCCACGTCTAATAAACCTGTTATGGAGCGCAGTGTGTCGTTCCGTATTCGGTCTGTTCTTTTTACCCCCAGAATGTTGCTCTTCATAGCTCTCTCGTTGCTCTCTGTCTCTCTGACAAACCCCAAGGCGAAACTTTTGTAGTTGAGATTGGCAGGATACACATGTCGATGAGTTTTGAAGTTATTCTTTTTTTTTCTATCGTGTGCTAAGCATGTGGCTATGCAACTTTTTCATGTGTCAAAAGTGTGTGTATCAATCTTAGAGATCAGATTTGAGCCTACACCGTAACGGGCTCGCGGACGGCGAGCCATGGGTAGCTCGCTGTCCGATCGTCCGGTAATGGACCGAGTCCAAGACGTCGACGGCGCGCACTGTTCCCGCGCGCCTCAAGGAGTTGTCAGCAGCAGGAGGGGCCCAGCTGGGTCGAAGCCTACTGGGGACAGGGTTGTCCAAAAGGGAGCTCGTGCCCCGGTATGAAGGCTAGAAGGAACGGCGCGGGGTTTCTAGTCAGTAAGAGTCTGACACTATCTCCCGCTCCACCCAAGAGCAGGTTTTGTCAAAGATGATTTTCCCCGTCAACAAAAAAAAAGCCTACATAGTAACTTATTTTGTCGCAGGTGGTTCTCGGGTCTATCAAGCTATTCTCAGGCGGGGTGCGGAGCTTCGCTAGCACAATTGCGGTGCATTCGCTCTACGATGCCGATACCTTGCGGAACGATATCGCCATGCTGGAGATCTCCTACGTTTACTATACCAGTAAGTTACTTGTACAAGAGAGAGAGGGAGTATTGTACATTTTGACACAAGTGCAGAAAGTTTGTCATTACGATCGAGACCAAAATGGCGAAATAGGTGAGTGGAGAGGAGCTCGACACCCAACACAGTGTTATTTGTAAAACACTGGCAACCTCTCACGACTATGTTACTAACATCATAAACAACAACTTTTTACACCAAAAACTGACTCAAGATTTCGTTGTTCTATCTAACACATTTCATCCCTGTATTTTGCTGTACCCACCTACGCCTCCCGCTCACGATCCCCGCTCCCCTCCGGTATTGTACTATCGCTTGCTTCGCATGGAATTTGTAACATTTAAATCAAATCATTCGATTTAAATATTATTATTTTTATATGAAAATCTGATGAGCAATGGGCACATGCTCGCAGAACAGATGGCCGTTGGGGCCGAAAGGTTCTGAAATGGCGACCACGTCCGGAAGATGTTGGAAGACCTCCTATAAGGGTTAGCCGATGACCTGGTAAGGGATGCGAGACGCACAGGACCGTTCATTGTGGCGACACTTAAAAGAGGCTTATGGCCAACTGTGGACGTCTTTTGGCTGAAATGATGATGATGATGTTCTTATTAGTCTGGTTCGCTCGCCGCATCTCACTTAGCTACAGCTTACCGCGCAAGGTCGTGAACGGATGATTATGGTACCTAAAATTTTATACCCAGTTATATTTTTATTATTTCAGGTTACATCAAACCGATTCCTCTTCCGAATGGAATCAACTCTACGTTCGTGGGCTCCAGACTAGTGAGGGTGAGTCTTGACAGTTTTCTTACTACTGTAGGAACAGCCCCCCTAGCCAAGTTACAAACGTTTCTCTTGCGTCGAGTTGGCCACGCCCCCGATTCTTTTATTCTGACCACGTGCTTGAATGTTGAGATGACGTCGTTCCCTTACATTTGAAGTTTTCTATTAGCGTTAAAGATTGCAGATTATTAACTTGGCTAGGGGTACTTAGTCTCGGTCTTAGGGTTTAGTATTTTTTTTTTAATTTAATATTTAACCAGGACGGCCGAAGCCAAATACACAATTTAAACTGTCTCTAGTATAATATTTTTTTCTTATTATTTATTTTTTTGGTTTTTTTATATTTTTTGCCAGGGTTTTGAAGGTTTTTAATTAACTACAGTCATATCCTACGTGGCTACAAAGTCATGTATCTTATCTTATCGACCTACCTAACTGTTCTGCGTTACGTAATAATAAACTATCAAAGTACAAACAAATACCTACCTAATTATGTTTTAAAACCGGTAGCTTAAAAAACGATAGTTCAGCAATTAATGTTTAATTTAAAAAATCGTCCACTAAAGTTACTTATAACTTATTTTTTTGCTTCATTATTTCACAAAAAAGTTTACAAACAAGTGTCTCAAGCGGATGTTTACACGCTCGCAATGATCTGAATTAAGCCAATATATCGTGTCCGTGAGCAGTGTCTATGTGTGCGTTGCTCGAGCGTGCTTTGTATGTAGATTGACTTCTGTACCTATCTATTTTGTAACTCTACGTCTTGTTGTCAAACTGGCTTCCGTACTATTGACTTTGACATTCTGTACTATTGAATTCACCGTCATTTCTTTATTTCCCGCATAACTGTACTGTTTCGCTGACCACACTGTATATTCTAGCGGGTATCGTGACCACTAACCAAGGCCTTCGCGATGTGTTTGTGCCGGTGATCACCAACGAGAAGTGTGCGGAGTCCTTCGGAGACATCGTCACGAGTGACGTGCTCTGTACTAGCGGCGAGGACAAGAAGGGGCCCTGTGGACATGACTCTGGGGGGCCCTTGATACTGCGGTACTATAGTGGGAGCTCCGATTTACTGGTGAGATTTGGTCTATTCTGCCCATTCTTCGTTTTAAAGTTGCTACTGTACTTTAGATAAAAAAAAAAACTGATGAAGTGCGAATCGGGATCTTGCACTGAGGGTTCCGTACAAAATCAGTTATGTAAATAGTTCAATTCCCAAGTGTCGAAGATTTTTCCTAATCGCAAAAAAGTTAAATATTTCTTTTTTGTGATCTAACAAAAAAAAATCCCGTTTTTCGATTTATTCCTAGCAAGGTCATGAAGCACAGTGTGCTAAAAGACCTTGTTTTATGCCAAATTTCAGGATTCTGAGTCAACGGGAATTTTGAATCCCTTGAGTGTCGGAATGTACGTTTTTTTGCGACATAAATGGCTTCAAGGGACCGTAGACTTGAGTATAAGGTTTTAATTTCATAAATTCAACTCGATACCTCCACGCGTCCTTGAGATGAAGGATCTTGACAGACAGACAGACCGACGGACAACAAAGTGATCCTATAAGAATTCCGTTTTTTTCGGGGTACGGAACCCTGAAAAGAAAGAAAGAAAATATGTCTTTTTGGTTTTTACGTTGTTATTGTGGATGAGCTTGGTATAATTCTCCAATCATTATGATTTGTCAAAACAAAGCAAGAATGCATAGAAAAGTTGAAAGAGGTTAGAAAAGAAATACTTTCCAATTTGTACTACAACGAGTGTCGCCGCTTGTCTCCCACCCTTTAACTCCACTACAGGCAATAAACCAATACGAACGCGCATTACGCAACCAACAGACCACCCACACTTAGATCGCAAGTTTGCTATTGGTAGTTGAACTATGAGCATTGCCCTACTTTGTGGCACGCCTGCCCCGCCCACAAGGCTATTCTAACCTCTTTCATCTGTTCTGTGGTTTCTTAGTTTAAATCAGAGCGTTATTTGCCGTGTCGATTTAAAACCACATTATTTATTTATAATGCAGATTGGCGTGGTGTCCTTCGGCGCGGCTGATGGCTGTACAGCGGGTTACCCATCAGGCTACACCCGAGTAACGTCTTATCTGAACTGGATCAATAGCTTTTTGTAAATATAAGTCATGTCCTTCAGACAAGCACCAAGAGGCTTGTACTAGTAGTGAAGTAATGTTTAAGTTTACGAGCTGATTTTTAACTCCTAGTTTCTTGTTATTTTGGAAATAAACGAAAAATAAAAATATATCTTTGGTTTTATATTGCATTAATTAAATCTTCCCGAGTGCGTGCTGCCAGTGATGACATATGGTGCCGAAACGTGGTCGCTCACAATGGGCTTCATCAGAAGGCTCAAAGTCACCCAAAGGGCAATCGAAAGGGCTATGCTCGGAGTTTCCTTGCGTGATCGAATCAGAAATGAAGATATCCGCAGGAGAACCAAGGTTGCCGACATAGCACGAAGAATCGCCTATGGGCAGGGCACATTACTCGCAGAACAGATGGCCGTTGGAGCCGAAAGGTTATGGAGTGGTGACCGCGTACTGGAAGACGCAGCGAAGGCCTCCTACAAGGTGGACCGATGACCTGGTGAAGGTTGCGGGAATCTGATGGATGCGGGACGCACAGGATCGATCGTTACGGCTACGCTTGGGGGAGGCCTGGAGAAAAATGATGATGATGATAAATTATATCTTAGGAGTCAACGTTCATCATAATTATAACCTTCGGATTCCGTAATTCAAGACACAATAGAAAGACAATGAGAGAACGAACATTAGCGATCGCTTGGGGTTTAATAAATTAAGTTTATGCACGATTTAATTTGAATGAAGAGGGAGTTTGAATTTTGCTTTCTTTTAGGGCGTAAGTACCTATAACATTTTAGGTTTTTTTTTTATTGTTGATAGGCTCGCGTTTGACCACCATCTCACCTGATGGTAAGCGGTGATGTGGTCGACGATGGAGCACGCTTGCCTAGAAGTAACCTAATAGAAGGTATTTTAATTCAAAATTGTATAAACAATTGAAAGGTAAATTGTTTGGTTTTACCCTTTGGGAAAGTTAAAGTTGGTCGACCATATCGCCTAGTCTTTCGTGAAAGGTTAATAAATTAATATAGTGCTGTCACTGTAGGTACTTAAAAATATTAATTCTAGGTGTCTTTTTATGGAACCGATATTTAGATAAACCGTATTCAAGATCCTTGAGGTAAACTTACATATTTTTGGGTAATGCTTCCTTAAGCGTTACCCAAAAATATGTAATTTTATGGCCCTTGCCAACGATGTATTAAGCTGGCGCCCGCGCGTGTGTTCGGCAGTCCCCATAGCGGATTACTACCTGCACAGTTTTGCTAGTTTAACTTTAACGGTGTGCATGTAGTCGTGTTGACGGAGAACTATAATCTATTATAACGTAGCAAAAAGAGGTGAGAGGCGCGGCTGCCCGCGACGACTTCCCGCGCGACGAGCCGCGATGGTGCACTTTTGAATGGGACTGTGCGGGTAACCTTAATAATTACCCAAGTCGTTTGACTTTTTAGAGAGAATAAAAGGCACTAAAGACGATACGGTTTTTCAGACTGATCGTAACGAGCGACGATTCGACGTCGTACTGTGTATTATGGAGCCTTTATAATTATGACGTCTCAAAAGCCCATGTCTTCAGTCGTGGTCAAGTGTCAAAACTTAGTTGTTTAAAAAAAAAGTTATCTGAATTATCGATTCAATTCATATTCAATTGGATTCAAGATTTCAAGGACTTTCGTTGGTAGTGGTGAAAAGTGTACACGTGCTTTTGTCATTGCTACGAATTTTTTCGATTTTAGTGAACTTTTAACTGAGTGAAACTCGATCGAGACGATTCTTTGTGCTTGTTTTCTGGTTAAGGTTTGTTTTTATTTGTGATTGTCCCCTTTACTTTGTTTTTAAGCCACCATGAATACCAAAAAGCCGCCTGACCCCGACCCCCCTGATGAACCCTTTGATATTTCTCCCATTCTGACCATATCTTTACCTAGTGACACTGAAGTACCCCTACAACAATCTAATATGGATACAGAGTCCACAAACCGTAAAAGAGTCGCTGGCTCGCCCCCTGCAGCTTCAATTATACCCCCTAAGGTCCCGAAAAATATTATCGGTAGACTTACGTATACCAAGAGTGACAATCCTCCCTATATCGTGCATGTATCTTTAAAAGACCAACAAACCTCAGGCACTGTGCTACAACCAATCAAGTTTGGTATGTTTTTGACTGTCAATAACGTTTTTTTTTTTTTTTTTTTTCTCGACGGGGAAAATCATCTTTGACGAAACCCGCTCTTGGGTGGAGCGGGAGACAGTGTCAGACTCTTACTGACTAAAAACCCCGCGCCGTTCCTTCTAGCCTTCATACCGGGGCACGAGCTCCCTTTCGGACAACCCTGTCCCCAGTAGGCTTCGACCCAGCTGGGCCCCTCCTGCTGCTGACAACTCCTTGAGGCGCGCGGGAACAGTGCGCGCCGTCGACGTCTTAGACTCGGTCCATTACCGGACGATCGGACAGCGAGCTACCCATGGCTCGCCGTCCGCGAGCCCGCGTCTACGGTGGCCGGAAATCGGGATCGGAATCCCGGCGACGGCGGCGAGGGCGCCGTTGCCTGATGCGGTCGGCCTCCTCCTTTGCAAGCATTACTGCTTCGCAGAAGGAGGCGACCGCCTGCCATTCCTCCTCGCTCCGGACCATGGCCTCGACCAGGGCCCGGCGCGAGAGGTCTCCGCCGCCGATCGCCCCCACGAGGGCACGGCGATGCTCCGCCCAGGCAGGGCACACCTCGACGGTGTGCTCCACCGTGTCCTCCGGGCGTTGCGCACAGTGGCGACACCCGGGCGTCTCTTCCGCTTGAATCCGATGCAGGAACCTCCCGAACTTGCCATGTCCGGTGAGGACCTGCGTCATGCGGAAGGTAAGGACGCCGTGAGGTCTTTCCAGCCACGCCTCAAAGAGGGGACTTACCGCCATAATCGTGGCGTGCCCAGCACTGGGTTGCGATAGCCGTTGACGCCATTTCACCATGAGATCCCGCCGGAGCTCTGTCCGCCATGCCTTGACATGTTGCGGCAGTGGACTTTCACCCCGGCGTTGCATCTCCACGCGCATGTCGTGCATGTGTGCAAGGACTGTTGCCTCCAGATCCCACGGTGGTAGGCCAGCCAGAAGGCTCGCCGCTTCGCGGGAGATCGTGCGGTAACCCCGCACCATCCGTATTGCCATGACCCTCTGGCAGGCGTTCAGTATGGACGCCGGTCGCTTTGCCAGCGACGGCGCCCACACCGGCGCCCCGTAGAGGGCCATGGACCGAACGATCCCCGCGTAGAGCCTCCGGCAGGAGGCGTCTGGACCCCCAAGGTTGGGCAGGAGCCGCTTGAGAGCAGCCCCAGCCCGGAGAAGCTTGGGAGCCAGACGTCGGAAATGTTCTACGAAATTCCACCGGTTGTCGAGGACGAGTCCCAGATACTTCATCGTCGACCCGACACCGATGCGAACTCCTCCTACCGTAAGCTGGGAGTCCGATGGTGGCGCGTTCCGAGGGCCGTGGAAGCACATTGCCTCGGATTTATGCAGCGCCACCTCGAGTCCCAACTCCTGGATCCTACCAACGGCTATCGCAACCCCGCGTGTCGCTAGAGCGACCGCCGCCTGGTGCGACTCTCCCTGCGCTAGGATCAGCGTGTCGTCTGCGTAGCAAACCACGCTGACCCCGTCAGGGAAGTCGCCGCGCAGCACGTAATCGTAGCCGATGTTCCACAAGGGTGGGCCTAGAACCGACCCCTGCGGAACACCGCACGACATCTCTCGACGATTCCAGTCTCCCTGGTAACCGGGGTAGACAATGTACCTGTCTGACAGGTACGCCTCGACCACTAGACAGAGGTATTCGGGCACCCGGTGGTACCGGAGTGCCCTCCGGATCGTACTCCAGGGCAGGGAGTTGAAGGCGTTGGCAATGTCCAAGGACACTGCCACGACACACCTACCCTGGGACACCGCTTCCCCTGTCGTGAGGGCTCGCACGCGCATGATGGCGTCTATTGTAGAGCGCGCCCTGCGAAAGCCGAACTGTCCGTCCGACAAGTCCGGCCCCACCCGTGTTAGCCGCACGACGAGGCGGTTTGCAATCACTCTTTCAAAGAGCTTGCCCACCTCGTCGAGCAGCACAATGGGCCGGTATGCGGACGGAGAGTCCGCAGGGCGCCCTGGCTTCGCTACGAGGACCAGTTTCCCCGTCTTCCAGCGAAGTGGGAACTGGCCCCTCTCCAGGCATGCGCTAAAGAGCCCTCTCAGTCGAGGCCCGAGAGCCTCCATGGCCAGGACCCAGGCTTTCCCTGGCAAGCCATCGGGTCCTGGGGCGGTGTTTTTGGCACTAAGCCTTCGCACCGCCACTCTCAGCTCTACCTCAGTCACTTCTGGAGCATTTTCGTCGTCGTCGCTGTTGCGATCCGCGTCAGACACCGCTGGCGGAGGCGGAGCCATGGGCGGGGGGGAGTGTTCCTCCCGCGCAGGGAACAGAGAGCTAACCACACCCTCCACGAGTTGGGGCCGGAGACTCTGAGTCAACGGCGGAGCCCAGGGGCGAAGCTTGTCCCGTACCAACTTGTACGGGCGCCCCCATGGGTCCGCGTTCAGAGACCCCAGCCACACGTTGCGGGCCTCGAGTTTGGCCCGCTTGATCTCCGTTCGGAGGGTGCGTTTTGCCTCTCTGTATTCCTCATATAGCTCCGCCTCTCTGGCCTCCGCATCCGGCGGGCGGATGCGGCGCCTGCAGTGCCTGGCGTACCGGCGTCGCGCGTGATTGCACGCATTGCGCAGAGCGCCGATCTCCGGCGACCACCAGTACACCTGGCGCTTAGCTCGTCCTGGACGGACACGGGGCATTGCCGCATCGCAAATTTGCGACATGGCCTCCTGGAACCACTCCGCCTCGACGTCGATGTCGACAGGCCTGTCCGGTGCTTGCACCCAGGCCTGTACCGTCGCGGCTTCCAGGAGGAGCTCCCGGTCCATCTGCTTAAGCGCCCACCGCGGACCGCAAGGGCTCCGTCGGACCGGCGCGGCCGAGGTTTCGGCGGAGACGTCAAACCGGATATACCGGTGGTCGGAGTACGTCTCCACCTCCTCCATCACGCGCCAGTCGACTACACGCGGCGACAGAGCGGGGCTGGCGAACGAAATGTCCACCACCGACTCACCCCGCATCCGCACCAACGTGGGGACAGAACCCCGGTTCAGTACGACCAGGCCCAGCTCCAAGGCCCAGTCCTCCACCATCCGACCCCTCTGGTTCGTGAACCAGGAACCCCAAGCCGTGTTCCAGGCGTTGAAGTCCCCGCAAACGACCACGGGGAGGGAACCGAACCCAGCGACGACGGAATTTAGCTCCATCAGGGAGACGTGCAGTTCGTCGAGAGATCGGCTCGGGGACAGGTAGACGCCTACCACGGCGATGTCCCCGAACCGTGCTGCCACGCAACCCCGCCCCCTCGTGACGGACTCGGGGGGCGGGGTACCGGCGGCGGCCGACTTAATTAAGGTCACCGAGCCGTCCAGGTCCTGAACCCAGTCACCACTGGGCAGGACAAAATACGGCTCGGTGACTACGGCGACATTGATCAACCACTGCGCCATGCTCTGGAGCAACAGATCCTGAGCGGGGGCGCAGTGGTTGATATTCGCCTGGAGGAGACGTAATGGGGCCGTTATTGACACTCCATTACAGTCTCCTCCCGAGCCCTCTTAGGGGGCACAGACGCGGCGGCGGGTGCGGCGGCGATGGCGGCGGCGGCCAAGGAAGCGGCTGCGGTGGTGAGGACATCGGCGGGGATGGACCTGCGGGCCTTGCCCTTGGCCTTGGCGGGGGGGTCGCAGGACTTGCCCCCAGCCCGGTGGTCGGCCGGCTTGCCGGCCGCCGCACATGCGTAGCAGTGCGGCGTAGCACGGCATTCTGCGGCCTTGTGACCGGGCTGGCCACACTGGTGGCAGCGGTCGCTGCGATCCTCCGCGGCGCAGTGGGCTCCCACGTGGTGCCCCACGTGGCAGCGGAAGCACCGCAGAGGTCTGGGCTCCAGCAACTTGACCTGTGCGGAGACCCAGCCCACCAAAAGCCGACGGCCCTCCCCGGTGATGGTTTTGGCCGCCTGCACAGGACAGCTTACCGTTACGGCTCGCATGCCCGTGCTGTCAGCGCGGATGGCGCCCGCCCGAACATGTTCGGCCGTGCACCCGCCCGCCCTGACAATGGCGGCCACCACCTCGCCCACCTTGACGGAGTCGTCCAGGCCCATGATGCGCATATCAATGCACTTTGTGGGCCTGGACACTCGGGCCTCCTCCTCGCTCAGAGACGCCCTGATCCTGGCAGCCAGGGCATCCGCTGCAGGGCCGCTGGCCGCACCGGGGACCTCGAGGATTCGGGCCCCGGTGATCGTGTGCCTCATGCGGAAGCCCGCAGCGGCTCCGAGCTCCTCAAGGTGGGGCAGCACTGCCTGCTTCGCCTTTGCCATGACGTCGTCGTACGTCACGCCCTTCTTTTCCGCTTCAGGCTGTAGCGTAATGACTACAGCCTCGGAATTCGGGGCGCGAAGACGCGCCGCCATGGCCCGCTTCTTGCGCTCCTGCCGCCTCGCGCGCTTTTTGGCCGCTCTGGCCACCTTGCCCGCCTGCTTTTTGGCGCCGACCACCGTCCACTCGGCGCCAGACTCCTCCGGAGGAGGAGGTGGCAGGCGCGGCCTAGTCGCCGCGGCGGCAGGAGGTCCTGCCGGTTTAGCGGCAGGCACCGCCGCACCCTTTTTCCCCCGCTGCTGCTGCTGCTGGGCCGTCGCGGGCTCCGGCGCCGCGGCCTTGCGCCCTGCTTGCCCCGACGGGCCCGCCTTGGGCGTAGAAGCCACAGCCGCGGCAGCGGCATAGGACGCCGCCTTTTTCTGGCCAGAGGCCGCCAGTGGAGGGCGCAGGACAATGCCCTCCAGGAGAGACAGCTGCCGCTCGATGCGCTGCTGGAACTCCAGCTGCTGCTTTTGCAGCCCCTGCTGCAAAGCTGCGAGTTCCCGCTGCATCAATGTCAGCAGCTGACTCTCCGGCTCGGGCTGGGGCTGGGGCTGGGGCTGGCTTTGCCCCTGCTCCTGCTCGCGCCCCTCCTCCATCGGTTCCTGGCGGCCCCTGTTCGGCGCCCTTGCGAGCTCCGCCCGGACCTCAGCCCGGAGCTCGGCCTGGAGCTCCGCCCGAAGCTCGCTGCGGAGCCTCTCCACCCTCTTTTCGACGGAGGCGTCTAAAGCCCCCTGGAGGGACGCGGCGTGGCGACGGATTGTTCGCTCCCGCGTGGCCTTGTCCCTCTGGCGGGCCATGTCTCGAAGCAGGGTGACGGCTAGCTCCTTGAAGGGCATGGCCGCCTCCCCGCCTGACTCCGCCTCGGTGCGCCTCTCGCTGCCGGACGGCTCCGAGAGGTCTCTCCCAGAGTCGCCCGTGCCGGGGTGGCGCCCCTCCGCGGCAAGCCTGTCGGCTCGCTCAGCGGATTTTTTGGCCGTGAGGCCCCTTCCCTTACCGCGGGCTCGGCCCGCGCCACGGCTGCTAGTGGGGATCTTGGCCCGCCCTTCCGAGCAGGACGACCCGTCCTCCTTTTTCCTATAGGAAGCGGAGCGCTTCTTCTGGGAGAGGCTTGAGCCTCTCCCTGAAGTCCCCGCTGCCTCCTCGCACTCCGAGCCCTCCGAGCTCCTTTCGGACTGCGCGTCGGACTCCGACCGCGCGTCACTCTCTTTTGGGATTTTTTGAAAAAATTTTGATGCCATAGTAGTTCCCACGAGTAATTACCATTCTGTACTTGCTCAAAGTTAGTGGTTCGCACTAGAGACTAATTTAGCTACCCATTAGTCAAGCTAACAACCTCCCTCACGGTGCGCCGCCGCTTGGAGGTTTGGGGTAATTTTTTATAGAGGTTGTCTTCCTCGCGGCCCGGGCGGTTAAGCCAAGGCCCTCGTCCCCCATCAAGAGTCAGAAACATGACCTTGGACAATCTCTGGGGCTACGAGACTAACGGTGGCAGAAGGAGGAACACGTCTTCCTCCTGCCTGCCCGGCGGCAGTGTGAGTGCACACCGGGCCCGCTCTTACTTCGCCACTGTGCCCTCTGCTGTAGCAGAGGGACACGCGTTGAAGTGGTCCGTCGGACAGAACATTCGCAGACGGCCATAGAGGTCCTTGGGTTGGAGTGCCCAAGGGGGTCTATGGCCGCCTCCCAGGGTGCACCGTCCCGCAGACTGGTCTTCCCTCAGGACGTGTCCGCAAGGGAACTACAGGCCGCGGGCACTCGTGGAGGTTTTCTGTCGTGGCACCCCACTGTCAATAACGTCAGTAATGTACGTCTCGACGGGATCAAACGCATAGGCAGAAATCGTGTCTCAGTCGAATTTAAATCGTATCAAGATGCAAACAGCTTCCTTAACAACACAATTCTGGACAAAAATAACTATGTAGCTGCCATCCCACAATTTAACATAACACGAATGGGCATAGTTAGAGACATACCGGTGGAGTGGTCGGAGGACGACACTATTAGAAATATCCAGGTCCCGGAGGGCTGTGGCCCTATTATCAAGGCCAGAAGGATGAGCCGTAGGGTGTCCTCTTCTGGAGTAACTGAGTGGAAACCTACACAAACTGTGGTACTAACTTTTGACGGACAAGTCCTACCCAAACGAGTGATCAGTTTTTACTCATCTCTTCCGGTTGAGAGATACACCTACCCGACCATCCTTTGTTATCATTGCTGTCGCTTTGGACATACACGCACCTTATGTCGTTCCAAACCAAGGTGTTTTAAGTGCGGTGGTGATCATCCAGGGGATGGATGTGAAACTACCCAGGAATTAAGCTTCTGTGTCTCGTGTACCGGCAATCATTTCGCGAACGACAGTGCTTGTCCTGAATTGGGCCGACAGAAGAGCATCAAAGCTTTGATGTCGGAGAAATCGATCTCATATGTGGAGGCCAGTCGGGTATTCCCACCTGTTTCTAGATCGTATGCTGATATATCCAAATCTTCTCCTCGTAACAAACTTAGGGTAAATGCTTCTCAATTCCAGTCCTCGAGTCCTATTCCAGTTACCCAAAAGTCATACCGTAAAACGGTCTCATTAAAATCCAAACCCCACATCCCTCTCACACCTGGCTATAATACACAAGCTCACCAGGAGCTTATAAGAAACTACTCCTTCTCCCCATCTGGAAACGGATGTGCTCTTCCAACAGAAGTTGCAGAGCCAATTACTCCTAGACATGAGAATGACTCTTCAAATATTTTGAATTTCATAAGCAATATGTTAATGGCTGTACTTGCTAGTCCAACCAGATCTATACCTGACCACGTTGCCTCAAAATTGACCTCGATTTTAAACTATATCCAGGACGTTCCATCCCCTGACATTCCTTCAGTGGAACGTGAGGAGTATTGCTCCCAGAAAGTCTGATCTTACCTTTTTAATTAATAAATTCAAACCATCAATCTGCGGCATTGCTGAGACATGGCTCTTGCCTGGAAGCAATTTCAGGTTGCCATGTTTTGGCTGTGTTCGTAATGATAGAATTGATGGATATGGGGGATGTGCTTTGCTCATCAATAGCAAAGTACCATACTCCCAGATTCCTCTAACCTTTGTTGGCGACAACATAAATGTTGTTGCTGTTAAGGCTGAGGATATAAATATTTTTTCTTTTTATATTGCGCACCCACAACTTGAACACCTTTCGGTAATAAAAAATCTGTTATGCAGTGTTAGCGGCCCAATACTTGTTATGGGTGACTTTAATTGCCATCATTATCGTTGGGGATCGGATACTTGCGATAACTTTGGCACAGGCTTGCTGGATGTATTGGATGATCTAGATCTCTGTCTCATCAACGATGGCAGTGCTACACGCATGTCTGCACCTGGACAGAGCAAGAGTTGTGTTGACTTGACGTTCTGTTCATCCAATATATCTAGCCTTCTCATTTGGCGACGCTTGGATATGACCTATGGAAGTGACCACTATCCCATCATAATTGAATTCCCTTCCAAAAATATTCCCTTTAAAGCTTCCCCTCCCCTTTTAAAATACCAACTTAATTCGGCAGACTGGAATTTATATTCAAAAATCTCAGACCTTAGAGTATCTTCTCTACCAAAAGTTGACAGTCATAATGCACAAGAATGTTTCTCGTCTTTTTCCTCCACTATTTCTTCCACAGCAGATGACTGCTTCCCAGTTAAAAAAACTCCCTCTGGTAAACTTCCTTCACCTCCATGGTGGGATAGGGAATGCACTGACATGATTAGGGCCAGAAATGAGGCGGAAAAGGCAGTTAATAGCGATATGAACCTGGAAAACCTCCTCTCCTTCAAGCAAATATTGGCTAAGTCCAGGAAATTCTTTAAAAAGAAAAAACGTGAAGGTTGGTCAAAATTCTGTAGTTCGCTGAGTCCGTCCACGCCGGTCTCGACGGTCTGGCGAAAGGTGAGACACTTTAGGAGTAGTTTAGCACCTGTCTCCTCAAGCAACATCACGGAAGAACTGGGATACCAGTTTTTCTCAAAAATCGCTCCAGCCTATGTTCCAAGTGCAGAGGAAAGCAGTGTTGACATTAATAATGTAGACAGCACTGCCGACCCAATGAACATGCCCTTTAGCCTGGAGGAATTAAAAACTGTGCTGTCCCATGTCAGAGACTCGGCTCCTGGGGTGGACGGATTCACCTACTCCTTTATTTCCAAAGCTGGTCCAAAAACTCACCAATATTACCTGGATTTGGCTAACTTCTGCTTTATTTCCGGATACATCCCCACAGAGTGGAAGGTTCAAGCTGTCATCCCGATTTTAAAACCAGGCAAGGATTCTAGTGATCATTGTTCATATAGACCTATTGCTTTATCGTCCATACTTATTAAACTTTTGGAACATTTAATCAAAAACCGTTTAGAGTGGTTGGTGGAAAACAGGAGACTGCTTCCGCCGACTCAGTTTGGCTTCAGGAAAGGTCTGGGCACAGCTGATAGTGTGGGTATCCTCACTTCAGAGGTCCGGCTGGCCCTCAGCAGGGATGAGTCTGCGGTTGTTGTCTTTCTGGACATATCGGCTGCCTATGATTCGGTCCTCCTCCCTAACCTCAGGCAAAAACTGCACGAGCTGAGAATCCCGGCTAGGATTTGTCGCATCATAGGTAGCATCTTTACTAACCGCACCATCCAATTAAGAATTCCTGGGGCGGACTCTGATCAAAGAACGGTCTGGAGAGGATTACCTCAGGGCTCTGTTCTTAGTCCCCCACTATATAACATATATACAGCCAATCTACCCTCTTGCCTCAATAACGACTGCAAAATCCTTCAGTATGCTGACGATATTGCACTCCTGGTTTCTGGCAGTTCCATTCAGAATGCCGCTCAATCAATGAATGTCTCTCTGTCGTCGCTAAATCAATGGCTTCTTGATCACGGTTTGTCATTAAGTGCGCCAAAGAGTACTGCGGTCATTTTTACCCGCAAGCGTTCTGTACCCTCAATAGATATTAATATCGATGGACAAACCATTCCAATCAAGACTAGGGCTAGATTTCTGGGAGTAACCTTGGACTCAAGGTTGTCTGGGGTCGACCACATTAACAACACGGTCAAGAAATGTGAACGATCTGTGTCGGTCCTTAAAGCGTTGGCCGGGGTGTGGTGGGGAGCTCACCCATACACCCTCAAATTAGTCTACAATGCGTTAGCCAGAAGTGCGATGGATTATTGCAGCTTCCTTATAGAGCCCTGTAACAAAAATGCGCTGAAAAGGTTGACCAGTACCCAGGCCAAATGCCTGAGAATTGTTATTGGGGCCATGAAATCATCTCCCATAAATGCGCTTCAAGTAGAATGTGCAGAACCGCCTCTACACCTTAGAAGACAGTATTTGGCAGACCGATTCCTGTCTAAAGTATTTTCCCTTTCATCCCATCCCTTACTCCCAATTTTAGAACAAATCGATCTCTGCTTTAATAATTCTCCTTATTGGAAACATAAAACAGTTCCTTTATTGATAAATAGGTACAGAGAACTTAAACAACTCTCCGCGCCGATTTGTCAATATCCAACTCTCCCAGTCTTCTCTACCGCATATGAGACGATTCATTTCGAACCTAAAGCCGTCTTGGGACTGGGGATATCGAGGAATACCCAAAACGCGAAAGACGACTTTGAGTTAGCTCTCAAGCGTTACTGGGTAGGATGGAACCTTTTTTACACTGATGCTTCAAAATTGACCGAAACAGGAAACACTGGTGTGGCAGTTTCTTTCCAAAATTCTAGAATCGCTATTCTTTTTCAATGCCCACCAGAGACATCAGTGTTCAGGAGAGTGCATTGGTATTCTAGAAGCCATACACTATATTAAATCACATCAAATAGCAAGATCAGTAATTTTTTCAGATTCACTTAGTAGTATTCAGGCCTTAAAACAAAATCAACTTCATAGTAAAATCCATAGTCAAATAATTGTAGATATTAAGAACTTGCTATTTGATTGTTCCCAAAACGGCTTGGACATCGAGATAGTCTGGATCAGGGACCATTTTGGTTACCCATTGAAAGGGTTTTTAATAGGGTTTTGACAAAGGGTTGTTTTAAAACCCATTCCGTATTGGTTACACTTTTTTACGAAAACCCTCATCAATGGATAACCTCTTCAAAACCCTTTCGATTTGCTTACCTGTTTATTCAAAAACCCATTCTGAAGGGGTTATATTTTTTAATGGCTACACGTTTTGAACGGGTTACCCCTTCAGAATGGGTTTTTGAATAAACAGGTAAGCAAATCGAAAGGGTTTTGAAGAGGTTATCCATTGATGAGGGTTTTCGTAAAAAAGTGTAACCAATACGGAATGGGTTTTAAAACAACCCTTTGTCAAAACCCTATTAAAAACCCTTTTTTTCAGACTACAAATATTATAAATATTATCGCTCGTACCTTAATTTAAAGCAGTGATGGGCAAAAAGTAATTAGATTAACAATTACAAATTACAGTTACATTGTAATTGGTAATTGAATTACTTTGTAACAGATTACTTAAGTAATTCATTACAATGAGTACTCACTGTAATTAAATACAAAGTAATTAAATTACAAGTTAATCTAATTACATTATAACAGATTACACAAGTAATCTGATAAAATGTAATTACACATTTTTTCCGTTTTTTATTTACATGTTGCATTAAAATTTTGCGGAAAAAATCACTTGGGAAAAAAAATAAGAATCTTTCGAATATTTCGGTTTTATTTGGTGGATGGGCATAAGTCTGCCCCTCGCTATATTGACCGATGTCCACTGTTGGACACAGGACTCCACCTCATTGTAATGACCTGTGCCCACAGTTGGACATAAGCCTCCCCGAGTGTCACCATTTAGGCACTATAATGACTGATGCCCATTGTTGGACAAAAGTCTGCCCCTCGCCATAATAACCTGTGTATACTGTTGGACATAAGCCTCCTCCATAGTGTCACCATTTAAGCGCTTTAATGACTGATGCCCACTGCTGGGCATAAGTTTGCCCCTCGCTATAATGGCCGATGTTCACTGTTGGACATAGGCCTCCACCTCGCTATAATGACCTGTACCCACTTTTGGACATAAGCTTCCCTAAGTGTCGCGGTTTAGGCACTATAATGACTGATGCCCACTGGCGGACAAAAGTCTGCTCCTCGCCATAATGACCTGTGTCCACAGTTGAACATAAAGCTCTCTCAGTGTCGCCATTTAGGCGCTATAATGACTGATGCCCACTGCTGGGCATAAGTTTACCCCTCGCTATAATGGCCGATGTCCACTGTTAGACATAGGCCTCCACCTCGCTATAATGACCTGTACCCACTTTTGGACATAAGCTTCCCTAAGTGTCGCGGTTTAGGCACTATAATGACTGATGCCCACTGGCGGACAAAAGTCTGCTCCTCGCCATAATGACCTGTGTCTACTGTTGGACATAAGCCTCCTCCAAAGTGTCACCATTTAGGCGCTTTAATGACTGATGCCCACTGCTGGGCATAAGTTTGCCCCTCGCTATAATGGCCGATGTTCACTGTTGGACATAGGCCTCCACCTCGCTATAATGACTGATGCCCACTGTTGGACATAAGTCTGCCCCTCACAATAATGACTTGTGTCCACTGTTGGACATAGAACTTCTTTTCGCTATTATGACCGATGTCCACTGTTGGACATAAGTCTCCCCCAAGTATCGCCATTTAGGCGCTATAATTACTGCTGTCCACTGTTGGACATAGGCCTCCCTCTCGCTATAGTGTCCGACGTCTTCTGTTGGACATAGGCTCATAAACTAGTGGGCCTCACTTTCAGATTGCATCACTACTTACCACCAGAGATTCTGTGATGTCCCAGCCTTATTTCTATGTCCTTACAGGTACCAATATCGTAACCAAGCGGTGCAAGTATGCGACCTTTCATATTCAAAGCAATAATTACAATATAATTAAATACTATGTAATTAGGTTACATTGTAATTAAATTACTTTGTATTTAAATACATTGTAATTAATTTCATAGCACATCCAAAGTAATCTAATTACAATGTAACTCAATTACTATGTAATTCAATTATTAATTAGATTACAAAAGTAATTAATTACGCCCATCACTGCTTTAAAGTACTAAACTGCATGCATTCGGTAAGTATGCGTCAAGTCGCAACACGCAGTCAAGGACCTAGCGACTCCACAGTCCATACACATACGATCACGGAACACAGAAAAATAGTGGAAGTTGTGCTGGTTGCCGAGAGTGGCCTAGAGGTCCAGAACAGATCGGAGGTGTGGTGGCACAGACTGGAAAGTGTTGACCTGAAATTGAGTAGAACCAAAACGGAGTACTTGTGCTGCGATTTCGGCGGTCTCTCCACTCCAGTGCCTTTAGCTCTCGCCGGAACGCCCATACCGATCTGTTCCGACTTTCGGTACCTCGGGTCGCTTGTCCAAGGGGATGGTGAGGTAGACCGGGACGTAACTCATCGAATCAACGCAGGATGGATGAAATGGCGACAGGTCACGGGAACAACTTGTGACCCACGGATGCCCCTCCAAGTTGAAGGGTAAAATCTACAAATCCGTGATAAGGCCTGTTGTACGTATATGTATGGATCGGAATGTTGGGCTGTGAAAAAGACGGATGAAAAAGATTGCATGTAGCGGAGATGAGAATCTTAAGATGGATGTGTGGTGCGACGAGAATGGATAAAGTGAGAAATGAGTAGATTAGGGAAAGTTTGTAAGTGGCGCTAGTGACTGAAAAGTTGAAAGGGAATCGTTTTTCTTGGTATGGTCATGTAAGGAGGAGAGATGAATCGCATGTTGCCAAAAGAGTTATGAATTTACATGTGTGGACGGATGGAGAGGGAGAGGGAGGTCAAAGAAAAGATGGATGGATTGTGTGAGAAGTGATATTGTTACGCCGTTAAACTTCAACACGTCATATTTCCGACAAAATAAAGAGTGGCAACGAATAATTAAAACGCATTGCTGTTCGAAAGCTCTAGAACCAAAGTACCTACCTAGCCTGGCAAGATCTGGAACATTCCTTCATAAGTACTCGTTGTACCTACTATTTAGTAGGTATGTAATCTGTAGGTATCTATAGGTGGATAAGGGAAATGGTACTTTCCGCCATTAACAATAGAGTCGAAATTCGCGTGAAAGTGACTCGCGAAGGACAAAGTAATAAAATTGATTTATGGCCCCGCGACGCGACTCTATTGTTCTGGATCTATCCTAAGACGTCAGTATCTAGAATTTTCTTTGCTCTGCGTATAAATACGAGCCCCCGAACGGTAGTGAGTCTGTTTTGATTTCGACTGCGATCAAGAGCGATCTACCTAAGTGTGCAAAGTGATTTTATCTAACGACCGAGGCGATAGTGTAACGGAACTCTAGTGCTAATTGTAATTTTGGATTATTGTTGACTGGACTAATTACTTATTGTTTGTGGTAAATAAAGTTCTTTATTGGTAAATCGGCATTTTGTTACCCACGTACGTAACAATATGAATGAAAAGGGAGTTAATGATAGCGTGACGAGCGACAGGACAGAATGGAAGAAAAAAACGTGTTGCGCCGTCCCCAAATAAAACGGGATAGTGGCAGGAAGATGATGATTGCAGAGACCTGAAATTTAGGAAAATAGCAGATAGAATTTATAAAAAAAATACAAAAATATATTTAAAATAATCCTGTATTTATATTTTAGGAGCACTAAGGCTAAAACACCAGGGTCGCGCCATAGAAACTGTGAAAAATTAGTTTTTCGCCAATATTTTGCTGAAAAAGCATTGCAGACGTCTAAAGTTTTTTGTAAAACACAGATTTAAAGATCATTGGGCACCTAAGTATGGAAACCATACCCACGGCAGACACAAACGAAATATAGCAGTATATAATGATATAAGGCTCTGATTTCCTATGGCAGTAGCCTCATTAATGTGAGCCACGGGGATCTAGATAAATTCAAGTGTCATAAACTGATTTGGGAAATATGAATAAAATGCTAATCCATTTATAATTTTTATTAAATTTGATCCAAATCAAGCATAAGATCGATAAAAAGGCAGCAGGCGCGTCTGTTGCTTCCTGATGTCTGGCCCAAGACAGATAGATATTATGCTAGCGATATGGGCGCAGCTCCCTACAGTGCGGCGGCCGAGTATACATGAGCAGTAGTACTCTTCTATACTTTGTCGTCCTTGTTGTGTTGGATTTAACAAAATATATGTATAGTACTGTCGTAAAAGCGTACGTGAGTGGGCGATGGTTTGTGATGACCACGAAGTTTCGTGCCTCTACCATGTGACGAAAATACCTTAAAGCCTCGTACACTGCCAACAACTCACGGTCGTACGAACTATATTTTTTCTGTGCTGAGTTCAGCTTCTTGGAAAAGAAACCCAGTGATTCCCATTGCAGAAAACTGAGATGGAGGAGTCACCGTTGGAGGCACCAAGATCTCTAATCTCCAGTACGCAGACGGCACCACGCTTCCGGCCGCCAATGAAGCAGAAATGGTGGAGATACTGAATAGAATTGAGCGCAATAGCCTGGAAATGGGTCTCAAGATCAATCACAGCAAAACCAAGATGATGGTAGTAGACCGAAGCAGAAAGCTGCAACTCACGGGAACTCTTGGGCTTGAGGTGGTTGATAACTTTATCTATCTCGGTGCAAACATCAGCAATACAGGTTCTTGTGAAAAAGAAATCCGGAGGCGCATACAAATGGCCAAAAGTGCAATGTCGCAGTTGCAAGGCATATGGAGGGATCGTAACATTTCACGCAAAACCAAAACCATACTGGTCAAAAGTGTAGTCTTCTCCATATTTAGCTACGGGGCTGAGACTTGGACTTTAAAAAAGGCTGACCGCGACCGCATTGATGCCTTCGAGATGTGGTGCTGGAGGAAAATGCTTCAAATTCCCTGGACTGCCTCCCGTACAAACAGCTCTATCTTACGCGAACTGAACATCAAGATCAGACTGTCGACTACCTGCATGCGCAGAGTACTAGAGTTCTTTGGCCACATTGCCAGGAAAAATGGCCACAACCTTCAACTGCTCATCGTAACTGGCATGGTTGATAGCAAACGACCAAGGGGCCGCAGCCCAATAAGATGGGCAGATCAGGTCCGCTCCACACTGGACACCCAATTGCACGTCGCACTTCATGACGCTAAGAACCGTCACAGATGGCGAGATACCATTACTAAGAAGCTAATCCAGCGGTAACTTCACGACCCTCAGTAATGAGGAATACGACTCAAGGAGGAGGAGGATACCCATTGCTTAACATCTTGTTGCTGCAGCAAGGCCCCTATTGACATGTCAGATGCATTTGTTATTTATTTATTTATTTGGATCTCCAACAAAGGTTACACAGACACAGTATAAATCACTAGGCACGGGGTCCTTTAACGTGTGCTCCTTCAGTTACAGGAGACCACAGCATGCACATATAACTAGGTGAATATAAAAAATAAAAAAGTTGAAATTCACATTAAATACCATACAGATTACACAAAATTTGAAATTCAGAAAGAAAAATCAAACAGATCTCAAAGAAAGAATTATCAAAGAAAGCTCAGCATTAGAACGCGGATGGACTAAAATCGTAGCGTTGGAAAGCGTATCGGGCCGTATGTGTTGATGGCTGACCCAATCGCAGCTGTTAAGCCGTGGGCACGCCAATTATAGCGGTAAGTCCCCTCTTTGAGGCGTGGCTGGAAAGACCTCACGGCGTGCTTACCTTCCGCATGACGCAGGTCCTTACCGGACATGGCACGTTCGGGAGGTCCCTGCACCGGATTCAGGCGGAAGAGACGCCCGGGTGTCGCCACTGTGTGGAACGCCCGGAGGACACGGTGGAGCACACAGTCAAGGTGTGCCTTGCTTGGGCGGATTGCCGTGCCATCGGCGATCGGCGGAGGAGACCTCACGCGCTGGGCCTTAGTTCAGGCCATGGTCCAGAGCGAAGAGGAGTGACAGGCGGTCGGCTCCTTCTGCGAAGCAGTAATGCTAGCAAAGAAAGAGGCCGACCGCCGTAGACGCGGGCTTGCGAACAGTGAGCCATGGATAGCTCACTGACCGACCACCCGGTAACTGTCCGGACCGAGCCCAAGACGTCGAAATAGCGCACTGTTTCCCCACGCCTCAAGGAGTTGTCAGCAACAGCAGGCGCCCAGCTGGGTAAAAGCCTACTGGGTCCAGGGTTATCCGAAAGGGAGCTCAATCCCTGTATGAAGACTAGAAAGAACGGGGTGGCTTTTAGTCAGAGTCCGACACTATCTCCTGCTCCGCCCAAGAGCGCGGGTTGTCATTGGATGATTTTTGACCACCATAAAAAAAAGCTGTTAAGCCGTGTTTTGTGCACGTGAATGGTGTTCTAACGCGAAAACGCATAAATCGGAACCGGTGTCTATTAAAATAACATTTTCGAATGGTGGTCCGTTACAAAAATACGGCCTTCAGACATTTATATTTATTTTCCTTCATTGATATTTAATTAAATAATTATATACAATTAAAGGTTATAATTTTCCCCTTAGTTCAAAACTATTTTGATTAATATCTGCACGTCGGGGTCACCAATGTAGAATGAGTGTGTGAGTGATTGAAGAGGAAGATAGTGTGAAGAGATGAGTAAAAGTCCGAAGTACACAAGAAGAAGAAGAAAGTTTATTGGACACAGTCACAGGTTACAGTTCACGTACATACAAGAATTCCACTAAGAAGAGATAGAAGGAGTGGTAGAAAGATAGATAGACGAAAGTAAGCGGAATTGCTGTGCCCGACAGGGTCCATGTGCACTTGTTTGAATTTTTAAGATCTTGTAACACAATATAAACTTATGCGCGGCGAGATATCGCGGAACAGACATACGTTAGGCGGTAGACTCGGCAAAACGTACTGCCCGGTCATGCATACCGGCTGACCGATGCGCGGGCGCGAGCGCAACACTAAGATAGCGCTGTCTCGCTTGCGCGCGCGGTTCAGGTAGCGCGACTGACCCGCCGGGCGCTGGACGATAAATGTATCGTATAGCTACGGCCGGTCAACTAATAACAAATTAGCTACTAAGGCGAAATTGACTCGGTCGGTTTGTTCGTTGATGTTAGGACATTGTTTGTTTATTTTATTCCTGATTCTATATAATACTAGTTGTTAGTGTATGTACATTATGTAAATTAATTATTTTATTTTGATTTTATATAATTAATTAATTTAATATAATATTAACAATATGTAGGTCACTACAAGTGCTTCACAAAGCGGGTCAGATATGCCCAATGATCTTTATCAAAGCTAGTACAAATACAACAAAAATCCTAGCAAAAATATTCAGACGTTATTAAAATTTAAAAAGAAAGCACTGTCCTATCAAACCGAGTAAAAAACACTTATGGACAATTCTATACGATTTCAAACTTTCAAGGTCAAAATCTATTCCTGCTCTCCAAAACCCTTTAAAACCCTATGGTTATCAAAGGGTTTTAAAGGGTTTTGGACGACGAACCCTTTCAAAGGGTTATTGTTTCAATTGGATATCATACAAGAACCGGTAACCTCTTGAACGAGTTAACTTATTGAAAGGGTTACCCTAACGTTAGGGTTATGAAGGGGCTAGCACTATCAAGAGGTAACCCTTTCCGTTGCTATAGGCGTTCAACCTGTAACCCTTTCGAAAGAGTTAACTTATATTCGGGGTTGTACGGTCCCTGGTCTGGATCCCCGGTCACTCGGGAATTGTTGGCAATGAGTGCGCTGATTCGTTAGCAAAGTATGCCACATCGAATCCAGTTGATCGAAAGCACTACGTAGTTCATAACTACGATTTGCGGAATGGTGCCAGACCCAAGTTATTTAACTCGTGGACTGAAACATGGATGACGACCTCCAAAACCAAGGGTTCCTACTATGCAGCTATACAGCCCGAAATCCAACGTAGGCCTTGGTTCTTTAAATGCCCTAAATTGTCCAAGAGAACTGTGTCGTCGCTTTGTAGACTGAGACTCGGACATTGTTGTAGCCCAGTGTTCTTGAATAAGATCCATGTCCGAGATAGTTCTCTGTGCGAGTGTGGTCTTGCGGAGGGTACTTTAGACCATATCTTCTTCTCTTGCTCCCTAAACAATAAATCTTTTGACCTCTATCACAAAATTTCTAAATGTAAGATTCCTCTCCCAACCAATTTCCATTCCCTTCTCTCCCACTTCTCTCCCAAATTAGTTAATATTTTAGCAACTTTTTTAAATGAAAATGAATTAAAATTCTAATTGGTGCGTAATTATATGTGTATATACTTATCTTTTTAGTATTTAGTAGTTTATGCGTTGTAAATATCATATTGTAGATAAGTTTGTATGTTTGTGTGTTTGTGTGTTTGTGTGTTTGTTTGTTTGTGTGTTTGTGTGTATTGTTGATAAGTTGTTTGTTTGTTTGTTTGTGTTTGTTGTTTGCTTACAAAAAAAAAAAAAAAGCAAAAAAGCAAAAGCAAAAGCAAAAGGCTTGTAAGAAAATTATATATGACAGTTTGGTTTTGGTTTTGAAAAGTCTTGAGTAAACATGTAATTTTATAGCAGTGTAATTTTATAAAGATATTATGATTATGAAGAAGTATTAATTCATGAATCCCCAAGCGACCACCGGTGGCCGCGCATCTATTGTCTTACTATTGTGTCTCTAATTGACGGTATCTGAAGGGTTAAGGTGGTGCATCATGATCACATTTTCACTGTTTTTCATACAACCGCTCATAACTGATTATGACGTTATTACACATTTTTCATTATATATTTTGGAAACACAGTATCTTGTGGCTATTATCTAGGTTTCTAAAGAAACCAATTTCTAAATTTGTGTAAAACTAATCCAGTAAAAACCTCTGAAAATCTCCTATTTTGTATGAACTTTGACACTTCATAATTTGCCTAAAAATTAAACAAGTCAAAAAAGTAAGCCTCTAGAGACCTTGCAAATTTTATTAAGATTCTAAATGACGACAACTTTTTCCAAAGCTGTTTTTTTTAAACCCTTAAAGTTTTAAGGGTTTAAAAAAAACAGCTATTTCCTGGAGCAAGTTTTGTGAAATTTTCGAGTAAATCTCGGAATTACCGAATACTAACAGAGTTTCCAGGCGTTATCTCTCTTTTTTTGCGTTGCCTTTTCATCAAACATCGCTTTGGATTGCATTTAATGAAGTAAAAAGCTTTTAAACCATTTTTGTTTACGATAGTCGAGTGGAGAAGGACCCTCTTAAAGGAGAGTTTAGAAGTGTTTATGTGTATTAATGGATCCCAATTAGAAGAATTACCCTGAGGGCGTAGTTTTTACAACAAGAGCTTCCATAAGTCCTTGTCAAGATGTTGGAATGTTAAATATAAAGATAGTCTAATTTTATTTTATTTTTTAATTTCTTTGTCTCTTGTTTTACAGTCAATATTTTTAAGTCTTTGTATATGGCTTCTTTAGTGATGTACCAGGACGCATTTACAATCATCTGTAGCGTTTTGGACTGAAATCTTTGCAATATTACACTCAGTACAGTACCATAATTGCAATCCATACAACCAAATTGGTTTAAGTATACTCCAGAAACAAAGAAAGAAAGATATAAAACACGTTTATTTGGCACACAGGTACACAAAATGAGATAACACTTATAATCCTACTAATATTATAAATGCAGAAGTTTGTATGTATGGATGGATGTATGGATGTTTGTTACTCTTTCACGCAAAAACTACTGAACAGATCTCGATGAAACTTGGTACACGAGTAGACCATATACCAGAATAACACATAGGATACTTTTTATCCTGGGATTATGTACGCGGGTGAAGCCGCGGGCAAAAGCTAGTTGTAGTATACAAATAAAATTAAACTAGAATATCTACATATACATTGTACAGAAGTAGTTTATTTTCTATTGTGTGTTGGGAGTTATTGGGAGCCCCAGAAGCCTGAAACTTTTTCTTAATTGTAAGCCAAGAGTCGTTCTCTTTGTTAATTTCTTTCTTCCATGTTAGTCTTCTATCTAATAAATGCCAAGGTAGCGGGCGTGGTCTGACTCAGGTATTTGTACACCATTGAGTTTTACTGGGGGACATTCACCATGCAAGAGGCTGAATTCCATCCATCAATTAGAAATGAAATCATCAATTAGAGACACAATAGTTAGACAATCACAGCATAAACGCTGGCGTTCGCTTGGGGCTTAATGAATTATAATAATATTCCACAACTATCACACAATGCCGTCTAGTCCCAAGCTAAGCAGAGCTTGTGTTATGGGTACTAGACAACTGATAAACATACTTATATACTTCTTCGGGTTAACTCTAGGGTAGCTACTCGAGATATAAAAGAACGCCCCGGGGTTGCGACTACTCGACTTGGGTTATTTTTGAACGCAAGGCTGTAGATTGTGTTGTTATGGGCATTTTAACATGTTTTTGGAGAAAAAAAAAAAAACAATATAAAACCTGGCCAAGTGTCCTACGAGTTGGACTCGCCCACGAAGGGTTCCGTACCGTTAGGAAAATTCGGCAAAAATATCGCATTTGTTTTTTTGCATTTGTATTTGTGTTTAGCCTTGCTGTACCAAATAAATTATTTTTCTTTCTTTGTGATTTTAGACACAACTTTTTATGATTATTTCATGTAATTTGTAGTTATGATTACTTATTACAATATTTAGTTGTAGTTATACTCATTATATGCAATCCATATGTCGCCGTCGCCAGCGAATAATATCGTAACTAAAAACACCAAATTTTACAGGAAAAATAAAAAACCGTTTTTTGATTATAACTTCTTAACAGGTTTACATAGCGAGATCGTTGAATAAATTTGTAATTACAGTTTACTGGGAATGGGAAATTTGTGAGGAGTCAGTATTAATCTATTGTGATGATATTCGTCATACAAAAAAGTTTTTATTTAGAGGCGAATGGTACAGGTAAATTCATTACAAAATGTCTAACTCGTAGCACGAATCACGTGAAAAAAATTCACAGGGTGTAATCGCACCTCTAGAACAATAATTCCTCATAAAAGCACTTGTAACTTCTATCGCAATAGTCGATAACGATATTATTCGCTGGGGACAGCGATGTATACATAGATGGTTTTTAAAATTGTCATAGATCAATATGGACTCTGTATGTTGTCAGCACTTTGATTATCTCAATATTGTCATAATTACCGGTTTAAATACAAGTAAACATTTACCTAATATATTAAAAATTAATGTATGCACCTAGTCAGGTCATAAATTCTGTCACATGTTTGATATGAAATAATTCACACAAGTTTACTCATTATGTAACCATTTATATACCAAAATGAACTTAACAAAATATAGATTCTTATGATAATGAAGTTTAATCAAAATTACTTCCGCGATTTTGAATACAGGCCTTCAGTCTGCGCGGCCAGTCGTCTATCGCAGCACAAACGAGGTCCATGTCAATATCGGCGGCAGCCTTAATCAAGGATGCCTAGACTGACTCCAAATCAGGATGAGGCGAACGAATCTTTTGGTTATATTCAAATTTTTCAGTATATCAAAATTTTTTCGCGTAACCGCAACGATGCAACGCAATAACTGCAACACGGTCTTCTTTAAGCGTCCACTCCATATTAAAAAATGAGTAAAATTCTAAAAAGTACACATTTTTATTTTCATGAACAATTCGAAATTCGAATTCAATCAACTTTTTTGTGGCCAGCATTCTAAAAAAAAGTTTTTACTGTGTGACAATACTTATGACTTGACTATATATGTAATGCCTTGATCACACGTACCGAGTAAACGGGCGAAACAGTAAAATGTTGCTCGGCCGAGACATCGATAAATAAAAAAATAAAATAAAAACGTTTATTTGACACAAATTAACATGTAGTTAGAGTTACATTTAACAAGTACAATGTTTCACAGTACATTAGATGATAACCACCAAACTAGGCCGATGGCCTGTATGGTGGTCCATCGTTCAGCCATGAAGTTCTGACAGGAAGTAAATACTTGGAGAGTATCGCTACTTGTTTTGACCTAGAAGACATACTATAATAATAACCAAACGGCACTATGTTTACACGTACCGAGTACTCGGCCGAGAGCACTAAGTAAGTAAAATTTATTTGCATAGATTGTAGGTACAATGATCAATGATGATGGTGTTGATGGTACTGTCACGCCGGTTTACTCGGTGCGTGTGATCAAGGCATAAGGATCGTAGGCAAGAGCTTATGTGTGTACCTATGTAAAACATATTTTTATTATTATCATGATGTAATTCTCTATAATATATTAAACATAGTATGTAAGCAAAAGGCTGAATGTGCTCACAGGGCATCAATGAATTGGTATGGAATATTGGTGTCCATGTAGAAGATTTTATAATGTATCACAAAAAAAGTGAATAAAATACTTTTTTATTGTTATAAACTTGTTTTTTTTTTTGTCCCGTACCATATTTGGTACATTGGGTTTTATTGTGCCCTATATGGTACAGGTCCGTACAGCTCTCTGTTTGTCTTTTTTTTATTTTTTTTCTATGTTACGGGTACTGCGGATTTAACTTTTCAGCATAATAATATAATTGAAGGGTTAAATGGACGAAGGTGTTAACTGACAAAATAAAAAAAAAAACCTACTTTTTTTGCATGAACATAGGTTTCAAACTTTTGACTGATGGTAAATCGTTCCATGGATTTAAAACACCCCAATTCTAATTCGTTACGCAGTTACAGATGCTGGAAAAAGTTTTAATTGTCAATTATATTATATGCCTATAATTAGTAGATAATTCAGCAAAGTAGTCGTAATTAAAGTGTTAGTTGATTATTTAAATGACTCATTTTTAAGTCTATTTTATTATTTATTACCAGAGCTCGGAATAAGTAAGGCTGTTTTATGTACTTGCCATAGATTAGAATAATTTGGATATTCCCAGAGTCCCGGGATTTGGTTTTAAAGTAGTAAAATTATAAAAAAGACTTACAAACAAGGTCCTGTTGGAGAATTGAATTCTAGTGGCGCAGAAAGAGACAAAAACAGGTGCGTCCCTCTAGCGCCAGAAACACCCCGCTATTGTTTTCTTTTGTTCAACAACGACGATTGGCTCGCCAATGTATGCGATGCACAAAGCGATCACCACTCTGACGCCAACAAAGCGGCAACGTTACGCGCTTGGCAAAAAGTTTTATAGCGTGCTGTTGATGTAAAATTTACAACGTCGCATATCATGCGCTTATTGGTTTACATAATTTTTAACCGACTTCTAAAGGAGAAGGTTCTCAATTCAGTATTTTTTTAAAATGTTTTTTTTCGCGCATATCTTCGTCGCTTCCAACCGATTTGAAAAATTATTTTTTTGTTGGAAAGTGTATACTTCTCAAATGGTCCCATAGTTACCAAGTTGGGATCTGATAATGGAATCTTGGCGAAATCGAGGGAACTCCTCAAATTCAATTAATTTTTTTAGTGAAGTCGGTTATTTTTTTTTATACATATTGACAAAATGTTTGCGGCCAATGAACCTAAATAGCCCTACTTAATACGTAATATAACAGCATTTGCGTGTTACGTTTATATAATTTAACAAAACATTAATTTGCAATTGAAATTGTGTGCATGTGCTTTTTTTTTTTTTTTTTTGTCGACGGGGAAAATCATCTTTGACGAAACCCGCTCTTGGGTGGAGCGGGAGACAGTGTCAGACTCTTACTGACTAAAAACCCCGCGCCGTTTCTTCTAGCCTTCATACCGGGGCACGAGCTCCCTTTCGGACAACCCTGTCCCCAGTAGGCTTCGACCCAGCTGGGCCCCTCCTGCTGCTGACAACTCCTTGAGGCGCGCGGGAACAGTGCGCGCCGTCGACGTCTTGGACTCGGTCCATTACCGGACGATCGGACAGCGAGCTACCCATGGCTCACCGTCCGCGAGCCCGCGTCTACGGTGGCCGGAAATCGGGATCGGAATCCCGGCGACGGCGGCGAGGGCGCCGTTGCCTGATGCGGTCGGCCTCCTCCTTTGCTAGCATTACTGCTTCGCAGAAGGAGGCGACCGCCTGCCATTCCTCCTCGCTTCGGACCATGGCCTCGACCAGGGCCCGGCGCGAGAGGTCTCCGCCGCCGATCGCCCCCACGAGGGCACGGCGATGCTCCGCCCAGTGTGCATGTGCTTCGTGTGTTTGTAGTTTGGTAATCACATGTGTGAGTAGAAAGTCTAATAGTTTGGTTTTGCATCTTGTTTGCTTAGTGTGTAGATATTGAGAGTTGTGTTAAGTTTATTGTAGAGGAAAGGACCATTGAAACAGACAAACCTATGTGTAAATATATATATCTGATAGTGTCAGACTCTTACTGACTAAAAACCCACCCCTTCCTTCTAGCCTTCATACCGGGGCTCGAGCTCCCTTTCGGATAACCCTGGCCCCAGTAGGCTTCGACCCAGCTAGGGCTATCCTGTTGCTAACAACTCCTTGAGGCGAGCGGGAACAGTGCGTGCCGTCGATGTCTTGGGCTCGGTCTGGACAGTTACCGGACAAGGCTAAAGCCCGGCGCGAGAGGTCGCTGCCGCCGCCCAAGCAGGGCACACCTCGACTGTGTGCTCTACCGTGTCCTCCGAGCGTTCCGCACAGTGGCGACACCCGGGCGTCTCTTCCGCTAGAATCCGGTGCAGGCACCTCTCGAACGTGCCATGTCCGGTGAGTACCTGTGTCATGCGGAAGGTAAGAACGCCGTGAGGTCTTTCCAGCCACGCCTCAAAGAGTAGACTTACCGCCATAATTGTGGCGTGCCCAAACCAAGGTCACATTGGTTTCTGTTGCGGGTACATGTGGATGTAAACCACGCGTCAATACGTTCGGTGATTGAGTAAACGCGTCTCCCAACCAAGGACGTTGAAGGTCATGGATTACAACTGCTGTATACACGGATTACGGGAAAAAAAAGCACTGGTTATTACAACCAGGTTTGCTACACGCCAAATCTCTTATAGAAGGCTACTCACAAAAACGAACTGCCGAGCTTCTTCAGCTTAGCAAGACGAGCATTACCATAGCCCGCACCTTAACCGGCCACTGCAAATTAAACAGGCACCAATTTCACATGAAACTGAGTGACACTGATGTTTGCCGGTAGGTACTGTAATCAGGAGAGGGAGACGCCTAAGCACCTTTTGTGTGAATGCGGGCCCCTTATCCACAAACGGAGTATCCATCTGGGTCGACACATTATTCGCCCGGAGGAGATTAAAACTCTTAAAGCTAGGAGTATTCTAGACTTCCTGGAAGCCTCCGGGGTAAAAGAGTTACTCTATCAAGGTGGCAAGTCACAATAGATCTTTTAGGTCGCAGTGACTACATCCCCTACACTATGGGAGATACATATCCCCTTCAAAATAATAATAATACCGCCATAATTGTGGCATGCTCAAACCAAGGTCACCTTGGTTTCTGTTGCGGCTACATGTAGATGTAAATCACGCGCCAACACGTTCCGTGGTTGGGAGAACGCGTCTCCCAACCAAGGACGTTGAAGGTCATGGATTACAACTGCTGTTTACACGGATTGAAACTAGCAAGGTCGCTTTGGTTGGGGCGTTGCTTTGCGACCACCTGGCCGCCCCTTTACTGTAGGCGTGGGGACTTAACTAATTAAACCCCAAGCGAACGGCGTTCGGTTTCTCATGGTCTTTTTTTGCTTCTCTAATTACGGTATTATCGGAAAAGTTGAATCATCATACTGTGGTGTCTCTACTGACTTTTGTGCCTGTCTTCAGACGCCTCGCCCTCCTCGAGTAACTTGCGCTTGCGGGGCGGTGCTGGCCAGCTTTTTCGGCATCAGATGAGTGGAGCGCTTCTCGCTGGAGGGCTCCGGATTGTGCTGCTGAGCGTGGTAGGTAACGGAGTGGTCTTTGTGTCTCGCTACTACGTCTGTCTATTCCTAGAGCCCGTCCACTGAGGAAAAGTACAAATTGTTTTCGAAAATCTGGTTCATCATCTTCCTGCCCTTATCCCGTTTTAATTGGGGTCGGGGCAGTGCCGTTACTAGCCATTTATACGCCCGGTGCGAGCTTCTATAACTGCGCCTCTAGAAAAAAGGACAATACAAAAAAAAGTAAGTTTGTTTTTTATTGTATATACTTTTCCGGGATAAAAAGTACCCAGTGTGGTGCCCAGGATATAATTATACCAAGTTTCATTGTAATCGAACCGGTAGTTTTAGCTTGATGCCTGAAAAAACAGACAGACAAAAATTTTTATGATCACATTTTTGGATTCGGTATCGGTCTAGTAACACCCCCTGAGTTAAATAACGGCGAACGCGAAATTCAATAAAAAAAATATTTATTTCCCAAATTACAATGTTTACTCTACAATGGTTCTACAAGACTGGTCATTAAAACTAAGTTATATGCTAATCACCCTTATTGCTAACACTGCACTTTTACACTGCGCGCGGGTCATCCGATGCTTGGTCAGCAATCGATGGTGTGACGCACACCGGCTGATTGCTTAACTCCTCCCTCCTTAAGCTGGAAGCTGGGTCCACAGCTTCCCGTAGCGTCCTCGCTACGATGATGATGTTCAGCTGGCTTCGGTTGATGGTTCCGCTGCAACCTCCACTTATATAATTTCCAGGTGAGTACTCCCGCTAAGATGAGGTACAGCCCAATGGTGGACCAACTTGGTGTAGCCATCATTATGCTCCAATCGATGTCGCTCTCGTATTGGGCGTCTTCTGCGCGGTCCATTAACTCGTGGATGCTGTCCAGTCCAATGTCTTGAAGCTGTAGATTGTATTGGATGTTATCTTGGATTACATCAGGCGAACTTGGTAGTGGGATGACTTCGTCTATGGTGATTGTATTCGCGTTGGTCTTCAGCGTTCTGTTGAGTATGTCCAGCTGACAGTCGCTTGTAATGCTTGCTAATTGGATACCGGTAATTTTCTTGTATTCAGTTTTTGATCCACAGCGACTTCTAAAGATTTCCTCTTCCTTGAGCAATATCAGCCATTTGTTTTCCTCGATTTTCTGAATTTTCCCATGTTTTAGGTTCAGTTTTGCTCTGGTGCAATTCGCCTTCTGGTGTTTGATGAGGGATATTATGCAATCCTCAGATTTTTCTATTGGTTGGGTGTTCAATGATGTGCAGATTTGTGTATCTTGTGTGATTTTTTTGCAGCTCTCCTCCAGGTAAGAGTACTCCTCGCTTCCCAGTGCTAGGTATTTGGACTTGGGGATAATAGTGTAGTTTTGTTTATCAGGGATGGAGTATATGTGGAGAAGGTCAAATAGGTCTGTGTCAATGGAGGGGATTTCTAAGATAAATGTTAATGTGTGCTCTGTGCTATAAGCTTTGACGGTAATAGATTTTTCTAGTTTATGTATATTCTTAATGCTAATATTATCTACAGTTTTAAACCGGTTTGACTTCTGCATGTTTTGAATTTCTTCTATTAAACTATGCGGGGCTATTATGCTCGGATGCATTACTTCTAACTGTGCAAACGTCATTGCATCTTCTAACACTATAAGCTTATCTAGTAAAAATTGCAAACTAAAATCTATTTGAATATATAAATCTAGGAAGTGCATACGGTTTACTACTAAATTATTGCTAATAGTGGTATTTTTTAACAGGTTAGCTATTTTCTTCTCATTTTCGTTTAGGGCTTGAATTTGTTTACTAAATTCCTTTATAGTATTTTCCGCTAAGTACAAGGATTTTTTCTGAGAATTTTGAATCTTACCAATTGAATTTCGTAAGCCTAATATCTCGTTTTCAAATTTAACTGCGTCCTCGTAATCTAAATTTCCAGTAATTGCTTTAACTACCGATCCTAACCCATTTATTATACCACGCCTAACTCTATTATGTGGTGCAATAAACATTATTTTCTTACCTATCGAAGTTAAACTAAGTTCTATCTGGTCCTTATAAGTCCTGTATTGCATCTCATTACTACCTAACATACTACTTTCGGCAGCTTTTTTGGTACTGACATATAATGATATGATTTTTATTGTCACTTCGTGTAGGTGCGAGATGTTATAGACACAAGCCAAACTAAAAGTATCTATCTGTTTAAAGACTTGACCTTGCTTTAATAATAGGATTCCGTTGTCATTATTGACTGGGGTTAGGGTCAAGTTGGCTGCTGCGAAGAGCACGCAGGCTCCTGCGATGAGGGTCCTGGAACAAGGTGTGGTCTTCGTAGTAGTTTAAAATGTACTCTAATTGATTTAGAATTCGGATGACTTGCTATAATTTCCGCTACGTTATTCGGATGCAAATGAATTATTTTATACGGACCTTTGAAGACAGGTTTCGTCTTATCGTTGCGCGCAGTTTTGGCTACCTGTTTGTAAACAGTCTCACCTACCTTGAAAGTGATCTCTTCGGCTGCCTGATTACGTTTCGTGATTACCTGTTCCTTGTTCTTGGACATATGAGCCGCTAGGCACTCTTGTACTGCTTCAGCATGCTTTCGGTGTTTTATAACATAGTCCTGATAGAATTCTTTAGGGTAAAATAATTCTAAAGGATTTCGAGAGGCTGTGTGACCAAGCAACAGCTCTCGTGGTGTAGAGCCTGTTGTCGAATGTATGGCGTTATTATAGGCAATTATAGCGTAATTCATGATTATCTGAATGGGATCTTCTTTATTTGTCATTCTTTGTATTCTAATGATTTCGCTTATAGTCGAATGAAAGCGCTCGATAGGTGAATTTGAATTTGGATTGTACGGCGTTGTGAAATGTGTATTAATATTGTGTAATGCGCATATTTCTTTAATTACGTCATTGTCAAATTTGCTATCGGAATCTGTTGTTATTTTATATGGCAATCCTATTACTGAAAATATTTGTATTAGGGCTTCCGCAATATGTACGCTACTAGCGGCGTTTAAAGGCACTGCTTGGGCAAATTTAGTGAAGTTATCAATTATAGTTAAGAATGTAGCTCCTCCAGTGAAATAGAGGTCCATAAATAGGTGCTCTAGCGGTTTTGTAGGTGTTTCAGTTAAAGCTAAAGGAGGTTTAAGGGGGTTTCTTTCGTACTTTGCCTTTAAACAAATGTCGCATTGGTTGATAAATCTTTGAATTGAGAGCAGCATATTAGGCCAATGGTAATTCCTATGCAGTTGCTTATGGGTCTCCTGGATACCTCGGTGCATCGTTTTGCCTTCGTGGTATTTCTTTATCAATTCTTGCTGCTCCGATTTATTTTCAACTAAAGTAACGCGAGAGCTACATCTTATTAATTTAGGGCCCCTATCGTTAAATTGTGTAAACCCTAGAAAATGCTAAATATAAATTTTCGTCATAAAAATAACAATGAAAGATTCGATCTGCCACCGTGTGTTCTTTTAAAAATTTAATGATCTCCTCCTCTGTATTATTGATGGGTATAAAAACGTCTTTGATTACGATTCTGGAGTTAGTGGATCGATTGTCTACTCTATACTTTGAACCTGGTGTAGACCTAATATGAAATTGTTTGAGTTGCCTGTCTATTGCATCTGATAAAATTGGTATTCCCTTGTTCTCATTATCTGGTTGGGTATGGTTGGTTGAAACTAGCTGTTCAGGGTCTTCCGTTTCTACGCTAATTTGGTCGGTCTTATCAGTCTGCGATGGAATAGGTCCTCCACTTTGGGGTCTGTCCATGTCGACATCATTGTCTGCGTTTGTATTTTGGACTTCTGCTTCTCTACGCGCGTTTTCAAAAATTCGGTTGATTATTTCGTCATCGTCGTTATCGTCAAAATTTACTACTAAAGATTCAATGCTGTTATGGAAAATTTTAGCTCTAGAAAGCGCATCCGCATTCGTATTCTGTCTGCCCTTTTTATAAACTATCTTATAATCATATTCGGCCAACTTCAGTCTCCAGCGTGTTAATTTTGAATTAGGGTCTTTTAAAGACATTAACTACATTAAGGGCCTATGATACGTGTATATAGTAAATTTACGCCCATATAAGTATGGCCTAAAATATTTTATAGCCCATACTATAGCCAGTAATTCTTTCTCAATGGTCGAGTAACGAATCTCTGTGTCAGATAAGGTCCTAGACGCAAAAGCTACGGGTTTGTCTGAGCCGACTATTCCCTGAGATAAAACGGCTCCTATTGCTATGTCAGAGGCGTCAGTTGTCAATATAAAAGGCTTGTCAAAGTCTGGGTACTGTAAAATTGGGGCGTTTGTTAAGATCTGTTTACATTTGTCTACAGCGTCTATAAATTCCTTTGTATGAATTACCTTGGCGTTTTTTTTAATAAAAATGCGTGTTGTTTTTTGATTGGTAGATTTAAATAAAATGCTTTTTTTAGTATTATTCATACACATAGTACAATAAACCACTATCCAAACTAATATTATAAATGCGAAAGTAACTCTGTCTGTCTGTCTGTCTGTCTTTGCTTCACGCCTAAACTACTGAACCGATTTGTGTGAAATTTGGTACAGACATAGTTTGGAACTTGAGAAAGGACATAGGATAGTTTTTATTACAAAAAATAAAATAAAAATAAAAAATGAAATTTATTCCGGACATACAGCGCCATCTATTGGTCAAGAGTCGGCATCAATTCAGTACTGAAAATTCATCGGTAAAATGTAAATAAATAGTAAAAAGGTATGAAAAATATAATATAATACAACTTTTAGTACAAAGAAAATGCTCTAACGGAGTATAGATAATTCTATTAGTACTATATGTCGAGTTGGTGATCGCGCAATGGTGTCGATCGTTACACGAGTTCGGTTCATGTTATTGTTTTAATTCATCGGTAAAAAGTAAATAAATAGTAAAAAGGTATGAAAAAAATAATATCAATATAATAAAACTTTTAGTACAAAGAAAATGCCCGAACGGAGTATAGATAAATAATCCGAGTTGTCACTATGCTCGATAGATGGCGTTGGGATTGAAATAGATCGCGCTATGGTTTCGTTACACGCATTTGGTTGGGTATCGGCCGAGCGCTTCGGTACTGTCGTGGAATTGAGGATTGATCGTTTCGTAAATTTAAAATTGTTTCCGTTGTATTTGTCGATAAAAGGTTTATTTGTTGGGTTGTCTGGTTGTTGTATAATGTAAGTTTAGTTTGATCTTGATTATTAGTAGATACTAAAATTGTATGTCTAAATTAGTTTTAATTTTTAAATTAATTAGATCGTTCCTTTTAAATTATTTAGTTTAAAGCTTGGTTATTAAGAGAATAGGTTGTAATATAATTTCTTTTAAATTGTTATCAAGTTCGTAATTCGTAGATAATATTTGGTCTTTGAATAATTAAGATTAGACGTTTGGTTTTGAAGATATGGCGAAATTAAAATATTACGATATCTGCTGCACGGCCCGTTTCGAAATGAGCATCACCAAGGCCGTGCGCGTGCGGGAGGGGACTTTAGATCTATGGGTAAGGTATGAGGTTGGCTCTCTACGCAGACTAATAATTTTCGTGCGATTTTTTTTAGATGTCGTTCTTAAAACTACACCTACGCAAAAGTTCTTCTACGCAAAAGTCGGGAGAGACGCCCGGGTGTCGCCACTGTGCGGAACGCCCGGAGGACACGGTGGAGCACACAGTCGAGGTGTGCCCTGCCTGAGCGGAGCATCGCCGTGCCCTCGTGGGGGCGATCGGCGGCGGAGACCTCTCGCGCTGGGCCTTGGTCGAAGCCATGGTCCAGAGCGAGGAGGAATGGCGGGCGGTTGCCTCCTTCTGCGAAGCAGTAATACTAGCAAAGAAGGAGGCAGACCGCATCAGGCAACGGCGCCCTCGCCGCTGCCGCCGGGATTCCGAGCCCGATTTCCGGCCACCGTAGACGCGGGCTCGCGCAAGGCGAGCCATGGGTAGCTCGCTGTCCGATTGTCCGGTAACTGTCCGGGCCGAGCCCAAGACGTCGACGGCGCGCACTGTTCCCGCGCGCCTTAAAGAGTTGTCAGCAACAGGAGGGGCCCAGCTGGGTCAAAGCCTACTGGTGCCAGGATTATCTGAAGAGGCTAGAAGGAACGGGGTGGTTTTTAATCAGTAAGAGTCTGACACTATCTCTCGCTCCACCCAAGAAGGTTTTCAAAGGATGATTTTTGTCCACCGAGAAAAAAAAAACAAAAAAACGAGAGTCAAGTGTCGAGCGTTTGCAGCAACTTAGAGCTCAGGCAGGGACAGCAGTTGTCCACAAATAGAGTTCGCAATCGAATTTTAGCTAACAGCAACAGACTGTCATTCAGATATGATCCGCAGGTTGATTATGCACAACAAGCGTCCGTCCAAATCAGAGTCATGAATAAGATCTGCTCTAACTGCTCTGCCAAGAAATGGGTGGACGAACCTAATGGTCCGTGCTGTGCTTCAGGTAAAGTTTGTCTTCCTAACCTTCAGGAGCCGCCACAGCCAATAAAAAATCTTTTAACTAATCCATTATCTGGTAATTTTTTACAAATATACGTAAATACAATATTCAAAATAAATGACTTCTTTTGGCGCAAAAGAAATTAGGGAAGGTAATTTTATGCCCACTTTTAAAATTGAACGACGGGTGTATCATCCCATGGGCGATGTGTTCCTTCACCGCCTGTCAGTGGTGTCTAAATACTCTTAGAAAATAAATATACCTATCACCACGTACTTGCCAGGATAGAAATCTGCCACAGAAATTGTCTGACTAGCTTTTCTAAATCTATAGGTATGTGTACTAATATTACAAAGAGAGACAATTTGATTTTTTAAATGTTTGTATACACATGTAAACGATAGAACATGGAAAAGGAGATAACTAAGTGAAAAACCCAAATTCTGCCGTAACTCATTATTCCACGCGGACGAAGTCGCGGGCAAAAGCTAGTTATTAATAATAAAATACCACGTCTTTACTTTGAATTATACAAACAAAAAAAAACCGTCGTGTCCGTTCGTCACTGCGGCACAGTTGCGACGGCCGCGACTGTCTACATGCCGAGACCATGCTACAACCGAGGCGCGTAGGTATTATAGCTCGCGTTTCATCCGTTTGTATGAAGTTGGAATACTGTATGATATTATTACCGTGGACTTGTCTACACGACGTCTGCGACTGCTTTGACTACGACACGGGGCGCTAGGGCTGTTGATAAAATATCGATGACCAGACGTCTTAGACTCTAAGGCCTTCGCCGCATTCGGCGGAAATTCCGTCGCCGATCTTCCGCGTCGGATCACCAAAACATTTTATTGCTTATAAATGACCAATAACGGACACACTGCGCGGAAGATCGGTTGCTCATCATTTATATGTAATAACATGTATTTGCGTTCCGACGCGGAAGATCCGCGACGGAATTTCCGCCAAGTGTGGCAAAGGCCAGACGTTTCGTCTTAAGTGCCCGCAGGCCTTAAGGAAGTGTTTAACCCTTTTACGGCTTACAATACTTTAGTGTCCATTAAATAATAATAATAATAAAAATCGGCCTCGCCATACAAATTGTCCGATCAAGTTTATAATTTTGTATGGTGAGGCTGATTTTTTTTTTCGTTTCCTGAACAAAAACTTGTAGTAGGTTGTTCAGTTTCGTCTACTGAGCAAGCCCTTAAAGTTTGCGGAGGGCTGTCCCTTATACCCTGTATATTTCTAAATACATACATATTATAGATAAATTACACTCAGACACAGAATTAATGATCATGCTCATCACATTAAGTGAATACTCATAAATATGAACAACTCTTCCTATGCGACCAACAATGAAATCAAGAAACAAAATTCGCTGCTCCATACATTTTAATTCAGTTTACTTGACAAAATACAAAAAAAAAAACAAAGATATAGCCCATTAAAGTTACGTGTGACGTCACCCCGTGCGAAAAAATGTAGCACGGCGTGACGTCACACGTAACTTTAATGAGCTATATCTTTGTCATTTTTGGTTTAATTTACAAATAAAAATACTACTTTTCCCTGTGTAGCTGTCTAAAACATTCACAACACATAAACAGTGGTACAATGTGTCTCGGTACTTGACGGACTAGAGAACAAACTAACGTAGTGAGTTAAAAATTTAATTATCATCAAGTTTGACAGTAACTATTACACAACATGTCATCATCATCATCATGGGCACCGACGATGAAGTATCTGGGACTCGTCCTCGACAGCCGGTGGAATTTTGGAGAACATTTCCGACGTCTGGCTCCCAAACTTCTCCGGGCTGGGGCTGCTCTCAAGCGGCTCCTGCCCAACCTTGGTGGTCCAGACGCCTGCTGCCGGAGGCTCTAAGCGGGGATCGTTCGGTCTATGGCCCTCTACGAGGAGCCGTCGCTACCAAAGCGACCGACGACCATACTGAAAGCCTGCCAGAGGGTCATGGCAATACGGATGGAGCGGGGTTACAGCACGATCTCCCGCGAAGCATCGAGCCGTGGGGTGAAAGTCCACTGCCGCAACATGTCAAGGCATGGCGGACTGAGCTCCGGCGGGATCTCATGGTGAAATGGCGTCAACGACTATCGCAACCCAGTGCTGGCCACGCCACGATTATGGCGGTAAGTCCCCTCTTTGAGGAGTGGCTGGAAAGACCTCACGGCGTCCTTACCTTCCGCATGACGCAGGTCCTCACCGGACATGGCACGTTCGGGAGGTACCTGCACCGGATTCAACCGGAAGAGACGCCCGGGTGTCGCCACGGTGCGGCGCGCATTGTTCCCGCGCCTTAAAGCGTTGTTAGCAACAGGAGGGGCCCAGCTGGGTCGAAGCCTACTTGGGCCAGGGTTATCCGAAAGGAACTCGAACCCCGGTGTGAAGGCTAGAAGGAACGGGGTGGGTTGTTAGTCAGTAAGAGTCTGACACTATCTCCCGCTCCGCCCAAGAGCGAGGGTTGTCATTAGACAATATTTGCCCACCAAAAAAAAATATGTCTTCGAATTTTTGATTCTAGGTCATGCCGGTTTCCTCACGATGTTTTCCTTCACCGTTTCGAGAGCAGTGATCTATACTTATTTATAACTAGCTTCTGCCCGCGACTTCGTCCGCGGAAAATTTCTTGTTTTAAAATAAGATTACACTCGATTAGACGCTGCGCACGTTCAGCGCTATATTCCTGAGCACGGGCCTGCGATGTTATAGCATTTTGCCTAGTGAGCCGCTGCGAGCGCTCAGCGCTAGTCTCCCTATCCCTTGTCTCAGAGACATGCTGCTTTAACTCAGATAGACGCTGCGCACGTTCAGCACTAGATTCCCGAGCACGGGCCTGCGATGTTATGACATTTTGCCTACCCAGCCGCTGCGAGCGCTCAGCGCTAGTCTCTCTATCCCTTGTCTCAGAGACATGCTGCTTTAACTCAGATAGACGCTGCGCACGTTCAGCGCTAGATTCCCGAGCACGGGCCTGCGATGTTATGACATTTTGCCTACCAAGCCACTGCGAGCGCTCAGCGCTAGTCTCCCTATCCCTTGTCTCAGAGACATGCTGCCTTAAATGAGATAGACGCTGCGCACGTTCAGCGCTAGATTCCCGAGCACGGGTCTGCGATGTTATGACATTTTGCCTACCAAGCCGCTGCGAGCGCTCAGCGCTAGTCTCCCTATCCCTTGTCTCAGAGACATACTGCCTTAACTCAGATAGACGGTGCGCACGTTCAGCGCTAGTTTCTCTAGCACGGGCCCGCGACGTCCTCACATTTTGGCTAGCTAGGCGCTGTGAGCGCTCGCGAAATATTTGAAAACAATTACGAACAAAGGGAGAGCGACTCGAACACCGTTCGCCTTTACAAAACAAAACAATCGTAATATCGAATAACTCGTATCGATTATTACGATAGAACAAAGTACGAAACTACGAACATACAAAACAAACTTACAACGAAATTACGATGACATGATGAAATTATTTTAAGATAATGTTAATGACTAAATGTGTACCTACTGCATGCTAAAGATGTAAAATCTAAATATTTGTACGGCTGAAATATGCCGAATATAGTGAGACCTACTAAATGTTAAGAACATGTTATATACCTATATTCATGCAAATAAATATATCATTAATTCATTAATTCATTCAAAAAAAGAGAGAGAACGCCTGGAAACTCTGTTAGTATACGGTAATTCCGAGATTCACTCGAAAATTTCACAAAACTTGCTCCAGGAAATAGCTGTTTTTTTTAAACCCTTAAAAGTTTTTGGAAAAAGTTGTCGTCATTTAGAATCTTAATAAAATTTGCAAGGTCTCTAGAGGATTACTTTTTTGACTTTTTTAATTAGGCAAATTATGAAGTGTCAAAGTTCATACAAAATAGGAGATTTTCAGAGGTTTTTACTGGATTAGTTTTACACAAATTTAGAAATTGGTTTCTTTAGAAACCTAGATAATATCCACAAGATACTGTGTTTCCAAAATATCTAATGAAAAGTGTGTAATAACGTCATAATCAGTTATGAGCGGTTGTATGAAAAATTTGTGCAATGTCATAACATCGCAGGCCCGTGCTCGGGAATCTAGTGCTGAACGTGCGCAGCGTCTATCTGAGTTAAGGCAGCATGTCTCTGAGACAAGGGATAGGGAGACTAGCGCTGAGCGCTCGCAGCGGCTCACTAGGCAAAATGCTATAACATCGCAGGCCCGTGCTCAGGAATATAGCGCTGAACGTGCGCAGCGTCTAATCGAGTGTAATCTTATTTTAAAACAAGAAATTTTCCGCGGACGAAGTCGCGGGCAGAAGCTAGTTATAAATAAGTATAGATCACTGCTCTCGAAACGGTGAAGGAAAACATCGTGAGGAAACCGGCATGACCTAGAATCAAAAATTCGAAGACATATTTTTTTTTGGTGGGCAAATATTGTCTAATGACAACCCTCGCTCTTGGGCGGAGCGGGAGATAGTGTCAGACTCTTACTGACTAATAACCCACCCCGTTCCTTCTAGCCTTCACACCGGGGTTCCAGTTCCTTTCGGATAACCCTGGCCCAAGTAGGCTTCGACCCAGCTGGGCCCCTCCTGTTGCTAACAACGCTTTAAGGCGCGGGAACAATGCGCGCCGCACCGTGGCGACACCCGGGCGTCTCTTCCGGTTGAATCCTATGCAGGTACCTCCCGAACGTGCCATGTCCGGTGAGAACCTGCGTCATGCGGAAGGTAAGGACGCCGTGAGGTCTTTCCAGCCACTCCTCAAAGAGGGGACTTACCGCCATAATCGTGGCGTGGCCAGCACTGGGTTGCGATAGTCGTTGACGCCATTTCACCATGAGATCCCGCCGGAGCTCAGTCCGCCATGCCTTGACATGTTGCGGCAGTGGACTTTCACCCCACGGCTCGATGCTTCGCGGGAGATCGTGCTGTAACCCCGCACCATCCGTATTGCCATGACCCTCTGGCAGGCGTTCAGTATGGTCGTCGGTCGCTTTGGTAGCGACGGCTCCTCGTAGAGGGCCATAGACCGAACGATCCCCGCTTAGAGCCTCCGGCAGCAGGCGTCTGGACCACCAAGGTTGGGCAGGAGCCGCTTGAGAGCAGCCCCAGCCCGGAGAAGTTTGGGAGCCAGACGTCGGAAATGTTCTCCAAAATTCCACCGGCTGTCGAGGACGAGTCCCAGATACTTCATCGTCGGTGCCCATGATGATGATGATGACATGTTGTGTAATAGTTACTGTCAAACTTGATGATAATTAAATTTTTAACTCACTACGTTAGTTTGTTCTCTAGTCCGTCAAGTACCGAGACACATTGTACCACTGTTTATGTGTTGTGAATGTTTTAGACAGCTACACAGGGAAAAGTAGTATTTTTATTTGTAAATTAAACCAAAAATGACAAAGATATAGCTCATTAAAGTTACGTGTGACGTCACGCCGTGCTACATTTTTTCGCACGGGGTGACGTCACACGTAACTTTAATGGGCTATATCTTTGTTTTTTTTTTTGTATTTTGTCAAGTAAACTGAATTAAAATGTATGGAGCAGCGAATTTTGTTTCTTGATTTCATTGTTGGTCGCATAGGAAGAGTTGTTCATATTTATGAGTATTCACTTAATGTGATGAGCATGATCATTAATTCTGTGTCTGAGTGTAATTTATCTATAATATGTATGTATTTAGAAATATACAAGGTATAAGGGACAGCCCTCCGCAAACTTTAAGGGCTTGCTCAGTAGACGAAACTGAACAACCTACTACAAGTTTTTGTTCAGGAAACGAAAAAAAAAATCAGCCTCACCATACAAAATTATAAACTTGATCGGACAATTTGTATGGCGAGGCCGATTTTTATTATTATTATTATTTAATGGACCCTAAAGTATTGTAAGCCGTAAAAGGGTTAAACACTTCCTTAAGGCCTGCGGGCACTTAAGACGAAACGTCTGGCCTTTGCCACACTTGGCGGAAATTCCGTCGCGGATCTTCCGCGTCGGAACGCAAATACATGTTATTACATATAAATGATGAACAACCGATCTTCCGCGCAGTGTGTCCGTTATTGGTCATTTATAAGCAATAAAATGTTTTGGTGATCCGACGCGGAAGATCGGCGACGGAATTTCCGCCGAATGCGGCGAAGGCCTTAGAGTCTAAGACGTCTGGTCATCGATATTTTATCAACAGCCCTAGCGCCCCGTGTCGTAGTCAAAGCAGTCGCAGACGTCGTGTAGACAAGTCCACGGTAATAATATCATACAGTATTCCAACTTCATACAAACGGATGAAACGCGAGCTATACCTACGCGCCTCGGTTGTAGCATGGTCTCGGCATGTAGACAGTCGCGGCCGTCGCAACTGCCGCAGTGACGAACGGACACGACGGTTTTTTTTTGTTTGTATAATTCAAAGTAAAGACGTGGTATTTTATTATTAATAATAGTGGTTTATTGTACTATGTGTATGAATAATACAAAAAAAAAGCATTTTATTTAAATCTACCAATCAAAAAACAACACGCATTTTTATTGAACACTTCCTATTTAATCCACAAAGTATTTTGTTTATTATATAAAAGTAAGTACATTTACAATCACAAAAAAAAAACGGAAACAAACTAGACAAACGTAATTAGAATGCTGGAGGCGGGCAGCCCTATCGCACGTTTACGTACCGCGCGGCTGTAGGCATTTATTTCAAAAAGACGGCCGAGTTACAATATTGTATGATACTATTACCGTGACAAGTCTGTCTAAGACGTCATGTCTCAAGTGTGGGCAGACCCTTAAGATTGATGCTCTAGGCACAAAATAGATACAGAAGGAGGTACATAAGACAATCTCATGAATGTACTTCACTTTGGCAACACTACAGCTAACAGCTGATTTAAATTAGTCCCTGTAATTTTAATTTTAATTATTAAATTTCTATGTTTTTTAAAGCCTATTTCCAATTACTCATCAAGTAATTAGTGTATTTAAGTGTATTTCGTGTAAAAATCGTGCAATAAAGTGTAAATAATTACGAAATTACGATCTAGCTTTGTGACAGTTAGAGGTTACCGGTAAGAGTGATTTTTGCATTGTCATCTTGATATCAGGTAAAATACTACATTTAACTTGCTATTAGATGGTTTGCGATCTATAATCTATAATTATACTTACAATATTTTTTTTTATTTTTTTCATTCGACAGCTTATTGTGGTTCAATCTAAACGTAAACATAACCTTACTTAGTTGGTGACAGAACTTAGTTTTCTAAAGTTTATTTTCTTCTATCTTACTATTTTTTAAACTTCTAACACAACTTTTCTAGTTTTTTCTACTTTCTATTCAATTCCTTCTAATCATGCCTACCACTCGTAGCGCCTATGCTCGTCAAGAGGAGTCCAAACTCAGTCTGGCTTTGAGCGAATTAAAGGCGTCAAAAGAGTACTGTGACCAGCTGAATAAGGAGATAGATGACAGTGAAAAGGTCCTCTTTGAAGCTCATGAGAATAATAGAAAGTTAAAAAATGAAATGGCTCAGTTATATATTCAATTCACTGAGGCCATAGAAGACCGGGATAGGCTCCGACTTGTTGTGGATGGGTTCAGCCAATGTAGTGCAGAGTATGAACATGCTCTGAGTCACAAATATTTATTGCAACAACAGCTGCAAGAGGCAAAAACTCAAATATCAGAATTAGAGTCCACTAATCTTAACATCACTGCCTCGTTGAATCAAAGTCTGTTCAGCGAGTTGGTGCCTATTGCTCCATCAATGGTTTCACAAATTGCCCCCTCTTTTACTATAGATTTGACTAGTGATGATGAGTCTAAATCAGGTAAAACTGTGAGGGTAGTTAGTGGTAAAAATAAACTAAAAAAGTATATCAAAATCAATAAATACATAGTTAAAACCAAGAAAATGGTCAAGAAACAAAAGTTCTTTATAAAAAATGTAAAATTAAATAGGGAAAGGTTACACCTTCTAAAACAATTAGATATGTATTCTTTAAATCTAGAAAAAAGTACTAGGAAACACCAAACTGACACTGAAGACTTGCAATGTGAACTAAACCGCTTACAGGATAAACTAAGTTCTATGACAATTAAATATACAGCCTCAGAAAACCAAATGAGGGAATATGTATTGGCAATGAATGAACTGGTCAGCTCTCAAAAAAACACCTGTGAGCATTGTCAAACTATTACATCTGCACCGGACCATTCATTGACAATATGTGATACCACCTTACCCCAGTCTAGTGTCGGTTTGCCAGTTGAAATTGCTAATTGTTTATCACAACAAATTATAAATAAAGACATAGTAATTTTTTGTGATGAGATTGGAAAAGGTTTAGGCCACTTTTTGACAAACGAATATCCAGGACACTCCATAATAAATAACTGCATGCCTGGTTGTTCGTTATTTGATATAATGAAAAAAATAATTAAATGTAAATTTCATCAAGACACCATACTTTTAATTTTTGTTGGGAATAGGGGTAGTGTGAACAAAGGAGAATTACTACAGTATTATAGCACATTGAGTAACATTAATGTAAGAAAAATTTTGATGTTCACATTCCCTTATAGTAATAGTTTGTCACAGGAAGAAAATCTGATTAGACATAAGATTAATACAACATTGTACAATGTGACATTAAATAATACATTGTTTCATTTAATTGACACCAACAATTATGTTGGTACTAACTTTTATTTGACAAAAGATAGATATCATACAGATAATTACTATCTTTCTAAGTTTTATAGGAGACAGATAGCTGTGTCGCTATCATATTATTTTTTTATTACAGCCAAGAACTTGGCTAAACAAATTGCTTCTATTGAGCAATGCGATGGCTTGACTATTGATTCTGCCAATAACTTGGCATCAAATATTGACCTTAATATTAATTTAAATTAGTTAATAAGACAACAGAGGCAATCTCTAGCACAAATGTAATAAACAAGAATCATTCCAGTCAAGTTTTGAAATCAATAAATAGTATCAACCTGGTGCATCAAAATATTCAAGGATTAATAAATAAAGATTTAGAAGTAGAACTTTTCCTTAATTGTAATAATATTGATATTCTTTGTATAACAGAACATTGGCTTAAAAGCCACCAGTACATGTTCAATTTTAGCAATCACCAGGTTGGTAGTTCGTTTAGCAGAATTGATGCCATTTGTGGTGGCTCATTGATCTTAGTAAATAACCACCTAAAATATAAAGAACGGAAAGATATTGTGAGTCTATCTGTCGAGCGGTCAATTGAAATAGCCTGTATTGAGTTGGAGCAGTTTGTTATATTAAGTGTGTACAAACCCCCTTCTGGATTGTATGACTGCTTTGAAAGGGTCATGGATGAAGTGTTTCATAAGATTTCTAAATCAAACAAATACATAATCGCCTGTGGTGATTTTAATATTAATTTATTAGAAAACTCAGCTACATGTAGTAAAATTATAAGTTTATTTCAGTCCTACAATCTTATTAATTTGTTTTTGGAGCCCACGAGAATAACCCCTACTAGCGCCACTTGCATTGATAATATTTATACAGATGTTATCCCTAGACACAAACAGATAATAAATTTACTTGATTCTGATCATTGCGGGCAATTAATTACTTTTGAAAACCCAAAGACCAAAGTAGCTAAAAAGAATATCACTGTTAACCCTAAAACTGTGAGTCGTTTAGAAACTTTTAAAACTAAACTCATTGATAATTTACCAACGTTGTCAACTTTAGATGATATCAATCATCAATATGAAAGTTTTTTTAATGGCTACTGTGAGCATTTTGATTCCACCTTTATACCTAAGACCATTTCCGTCAATAGTAACGTATCTTTTAGTGAATGGGCTACCATTGGTATTCATAAAAGTAGAACTCGGCTTTATGAGTTGTATGATGAAAAGATTTATGTTAACACTGATGAATTTAGTTTATATGTTAGAAATTATTCCAAATTATTTAAAAAAGTATGCTCTGTTGCAAAGTCGCGTTATTTGAGTTCTAAAATTAAAAATAGTAATAATATCATTAAAACGACTTGGAATATTATAAATAATGAGACTGGAAGGTCCACAAGACCTTGTAGTGACTTAAGCCTTGTAATTGATGACAATGTGATTAAATCGGACACTCAGATTGCCGCGGCTTTTGAAAACTTCTTTTCGGAGATCCCCATATTAACTACAAAATCTCTTAACTCATCACCCTCTGCTGCAGAGTCTCTGCTTAAAGAAAATGTGAAAGTTTGCGACTTCAATTTTAATTTCGAACATGTGACTTATTTAGATATAATTAAAACCTTTAACACTTTAAATGTAAAAAAGACTACAGATTTATGGGGAAATTCTGTGGATGTTGTAAAATCGATTATCAACGTAGTAGCTCCTAGTCTAGCACTTATTTTTAACAGTTGTATTGATTGTGGTGAGTTTCCTGACTTAATGAAGTATAGTAAAATAATACCATTGTTTAAAACGGGTAGTACAACTGACCCTACTAATTATAGACCCATTTCAGTGCTACCCACTTTTAGTAAAATATTTGAGAAACTTATTTTAGAACAATTACAAAGATTTTTTAATAGACATAAATTGTTACATACTAAGCAATTCGGTTTTACAAGGGGTCGTTCAACAGCCGACGCCGGCGTTGAACTTTTGGGACATGTCTATAATGCATGGGAAGACAAATGCGATGCTCTGGGCATTTTTTGTGATTTGTCCAAGGCGTTCGATTGTGTTCTCCATGAAACTTTAGTCAGGAAGCTCCGCTATTACGGAATTCGGAACTCCTCTTTGGATCTTCTTACTTCTTATCTAAGTGATAGGATTCAGAGAGTTGACGTGAATGGGAAAAGATCACCCGGGTCTATAGTAACAATGGGTGTCCCCCAGGGCTCAATTCTTGGACCATTTTTATTTCTAATTTATATAAATGATTTACCTTACCTGATAAAGGATAACCATGATATAGTGTTGTTTGCAGACGATACTTCCCTTTTGTTTAAGCTCAAACGTCAGCAATCAGATACTGACGATATAAATATAGCTCTTTCTAAAATAGTACACTGGTTTAATGTCAATAACCTTCTCCTTAATGAAAAAAAAACTAAATGTATTAAATTTACGATGCCACATGTTAGACAAGTGGAAACTAGTGTACAAATAAAGGGTAAAGAGTTGAGACCTGAAGACACTACAGTGTTTTTGGGCATAACTCTAGATTCTAAGCTTCAGTGGGGCCCACATATTGATAAATTATCTAAAAAACTTAGCTCTGCAGCATATGCTGTTAGAAAAATTCGAAATTTAACTGACTTAGAAACAGCCCGTTTAGTTTATTTCAGCTATTTTCATAGTGTTATGTCATACGGCATTTTATTGTGGGGAAATGCCGCCGATATCCAGTCAATTTTTGTTTTGCAGAAAAGGGCTATTCGTGCAATTTATAAATTGAGTCCCAGATACTCGCTCAGAGATAAATTTAAAAATATTAATATTTTGACTGTACCTTCTCAGTATATCTATGACAATATTTTGTATGTTCATAAAAACAAAAACATGTTTAAAAAATATAGTGATATCCATAGTGTAAATACTAGGAACAAACACAAATTTGTAGTTCCTGCAACCAGGCTCAAAAAAATAGGAGGCTCATTTAGATGCCAATGTATACACTTTTATAATAAACTTCCCAGTCACATTCAAGAACTTAGCCTGAATAAGTTTAAATCATTTGTAAAGCGGAAACTTTGTCAGAAGGCTTTTTATACTGTAAAAGAGTATCTTGAAGACAAAACGGCTTGGGATTGATCTGCTCCAGTACTGTCTATATTAGTTGTTATATAAGTATTTTCTGATTACTACTATATATATTATAATGATTATTTTTATTTACATTTTGACATTTGATGATTCTTGTTTAAAACTTTATTTTACAATTAGACTTAGAACTTAGAAGGTTCTTTATTTTATTTTAATTTGATAATATTTTAATGATTTGATAAATATTGAGAATAATATTTTTTATTTTATTTTATATATGTCGAGTGTAACATTTTGTAAATACTAGTATTTTATTATTGTGAATGTGGGAACTATGTGGATTACTTTTTTCTTTTCTGTATTTTTATATGATGTCTGGCAGTTTTGAGTATTTGACGCGGCCTACCCAAATGTCCTATCTTTGGTATTGTTCGTCAAGTCGTTGAGCTCCTTGGTAGTCCTAAGTTTGAGCTACACGAATACTGACAAATGCTTGCACTGACTGGACAGGTCCACTCAAATCTGTGTGGTTCTTTCCTCAAAAGGCCATCTGAGACACTGGTCTGCATGGTTCTCATATGATTTGACCATTACATGTTTACTGTATGGACTTTAAAAGAGACTTTGACCCCTGAGTTTGTTTCGGTGTTTCTTCTCAGGGTAGTCAGTTAGGAAACACCGGCCTCATCTCGTTAAAACTGACTGAAAACAAAATTGACGTGTAAAAGTGTTTTTTTAAAACCTATTTACAAAATAAAGATCATTTATCATTTATCATTTATCATTTATCTTTGTAAACCTACGCTCGGTGGACGCACACTAATGAGTGTTTGAGCCGGAACTGTTCGACGAGCGGGCCGAGGGCGAGGAGATATCGTGTCTGTGAGCGGTGTTTATGTGTGCGTTGTGAGAGCGCGCACACTATGTAGATTGACTTCTGTGCATAAAACATCAATAGTACGGGTAAAAATTTTTGGGAAGGCTCCTGAGTTGATTTGTATGCTGTGACTAGGGAATGCAATCTCGATTTTTTAGCGAGATTGATCTCGGTCGAAAAAAGGGCGAGATCTCGCGAGATTAACGAGATTGTACTCGAGCATAAAAACGTCTTATTCGAAGCGCGGGTTGACACGGACGTTAAAAAATTTTAGACAGATACGTCAAACAATGTTTGATGCAAAAATATGTATTGAAAAAATTCCTGAAAATAAATATTTATCTTATAATACTTTTTTTTGGTGGGTAAAAATCATCCAAATGACATCTCCCGCCCCTGGGCAGAGCGGGAGATAGTGTCAGACTATTACAACCTTCGTGCCTTTCATACCGGGGCTGAGCTACCGAAACTAACCCTGGCCCCAGTAGGCTTCGACCCAGGGCGCGCCATCGACGATTTGGGCTCAGTCCGGACAGTTACCGGACGGTTGGACAGCCAACAACCTATTGCTCGCCGTCCGCAAGCCCGCGCCTATGGTTATCTTATAATAATTATGGTTTTTTTAATATTTTTTTCCTAATTTATTCAAATATTGTAATTATTGGTAGGAGCAGTGGTAGCCGAGTGGTAATGGCCCCGACTTACGAGTTGTAGGTCGCGGGTTCGAACCCAGCCAGGCGCATTACTTTGTGTAATTTGTTTCATCACCACTGCTCTCAAAACGGTGAAGGAAAACATCGTGAGGAAACCGGCATGTCCGAGAACCAAAAATTCGAAGACATGTGACATTCACCAACCCGCACTGGGCCTGCGTGGTGGATTATGGCCCATTCCCTCTCCTAGAGAGGAGGCCTGAGTCCCAGCAGTGGGAACATTAAAAGGCTGATGATGATGATGATGATGATTGTAATTATTTGGAAAAAAAAAATACACACAAAACTGCCAATCTCGCGAGATCTCGAAATTGGCGAGATCTCGCGATATTGCTATTCATAATCTCGCAAGATCTCGCTCGAGCCCAAATCTCGCGAGATTTGCATTCCCTAGCTGTGACTCTTAGACAGACTTGTCTATGACTTGTCTGCGACAAGACTGTTTTGTCTACGACTAGGGGCGCTAGGGCTGCATATCGATATATCGAAATATAGATATTATTGTTTAAAGATATCGATATTTATTACTAACTAGCTTCTGCCAGCGACTTCGTACGCGGATCCTGTTGCTTATGCCAGCGACAACGGGGTCGTCAAAATCGAAGATCTGAAACGTCTGGTGTCGAATTCTAAGAGCCCGGGGACTGGAAAACTACGTGAAGCGCGAGACGATTCGAGACGTTCCAGATCTCTCCCTTCCACTTACGCGCGTGCCACGACGCCCACGACGCCAACGCCATTTACGAAACGTTTAGAAAACGGAAACTACATATTATTTACCCAAATATTATAGTATCTTAGCCGTGTGCAGCGTCCCTTAGTGAACTCCACAGCGGGTGACTAACCTACGACCAACTTATTATTTTACGGACCGAACCGCAAAATTAAGTTTGTTTTTATTGTATACACTTTTCCGGAATAAAAAGTACCCAGTGTGGTGCCCAGGATATTAAAGAAAAATTATACCAAGTTTCATCGTAATCGGACCAGTAGTTTTTGCGTAATGCCTGAACAAACAGACAGACAGACAAAAAATAATTTTAGTCACATTTTTGGGTTCGGTGTCGGTCTAGTAACAGGGGGTGTTACTATTTTTTATATTTTCAATGTACAGAATTTTCACTTCTACAGATTTATTATAAGTAGGTACCTAAACTACGTCTAATAGAATGAAATAACCTATTTGATACCTAGGTACTTACCTATTTAAAACTACAGCTAAATAAATTAAAAAAAAGTTTAATTTATAATTAAGCTAATACCTACTAAGAAATATTTAAACACTACCAAAATTAACTAATACCTATTTTATAAAATAACAACCAAAGAAATCCAAACTAATATTATAAATGCGAAAGTAACTCTGTCTGTCTGTCTGTGTGTCTTTGCTTCACGCCTAAACTACTGAACCGATTTGTGTGAAATTTGGTACAGACATAGTTTGGAACTTGAGAAAGGACATAGGATAGTTTTTATTACAAAAAATAAAATAAAAAATGAAATTTATTCCGGACATACAGCGCCATCTATTGGTCAAGAGTCGGCATCAATTCAGTACTGAAAATTCATCGGAAAAATGTAAATAAATAGTAAAAAGGTATGAAAAATATAATATAATACAACTTTTAGTACAAAGAAAATGCTCTAACGGAGTATAGATAATTCTATTAGTACTATATGTCGAGTTGGTGATCGCGCAATGGTGTCGATCGTTGCACGAGTTCGGTTCATGTTATTGTTTTAATTCATCGGTAAAAAGTAAATAAATAGTAAAAAGGTATGAAAAAAATAATATCAATATAATAAAACTTTTAGTACAAAGAAAATGCCCGAACGGAGTATAGATAAATAATCCGAGTTGTCACTATGCTCGATAGATGGCGTTGGGATTGAAATAGATCGCGCTATGGTTTCGTTACACGCATTTGGTTGGGTATCGGCCGAGCGCTTCGGTACTGTCGTGGAATTGAGGATTGATCGTTTCGTAAATTTAAAATTGTTTCCGTTGTATTTGTCGATAAAAGGGTTTATTTGTTGGGTTGTCTGGTTGTTGTATAATGTAAGTTTAGTTTGATCTCGATTATTAGTAGATACTAAAATTGTATATCTAAATTCGTTTTAATTTTTAAATTAATTAGATCGTTCCTTTTAAATTATTTAGTTTAAAGCTTGGTTATTAAGAGAATAGGTTGTAATATAATTTCTTTTAAATTGTTATCAAGTTCGTAATTCGTAGATAATATTTGGTCTTTGAATGATTAAGATTAGACGTTTGGTTTTGAAGATATGGCGAAATTAAAATATTACGATATCTGCTGTACGGCCCGTTTCGAAATGAGCATCACCAAGGCCGTGCGCGTGCGGGAGGGCACTTTAGATCTATGAGTAAGGTATGAGGTTGGCTCTCTACGCAGTGGTCGTGCGCGAAAGACTAATAATTTTCGTGCGATTTTTTTTAGATGTCGTTCTTAAAACTACACCTACGCAAAAGTTCTTCTCAGAGCTAAACAACAGTTCAGAGCTAATCAACAGTTCTTTTCAGGGCTAACCAACAAACAGTTGTTTTCAGGTGTAGCCAACAATTATTTTCAGGGCTAACTAACAGTTCTTTTCAGGGGTAGCCAACAATTCTTTTCAGGGCTAACTAACAGTACTTTTCAGGGCTAAACAATAGTTCTTTGCAGAGCTGGAATATTACAAGGCTATTAACATTTTCTTAAACATTTGAAAATACCTAAGAGAGCAAGGTCTCAACTTTCTAAACATAGTTCTCAAGCACGGGCAGCAAGAATACGTCGAATGGGAGAATCTTCACCTGAACATTCACAACGCCTTGCTGAACAAAATCAGAGAAACTCTCAGGTACGCGCACGAGAGTCGAGTGCGAACGTTTGCAACGCCTTGCACGACCAAATCTGAGAACCTCTGAGTTACGTGCACGAGAGTCGAGGCTGGAGCGTTCCCAACGTCTTCATGAACAAAATGTAAGGACCTCTGACTTACGTGAACGAGAGTCAAGTTCCAGACGCCTCCTGCTGGAGGCTCTACGCGGGGATCGTTCAGTCTATCGCCCTTAACGGGGCGCCGGTGTGGGCGCCATCGCTGCAAAAGCGACCGGCGACCATTCTGGACACCTGCCAGAGGGTCATGGCAATATGGATGGTGCGGGATTACCGCACGATCTCCCGCGAAGCGGCGAGCCTTCTGGCTGGCCTACCACCGTGGGATCTGGAGGCAACAGTCCTTGCACACATGCACGACATGCGCGTGGAGATGCAACGCGACAGAGCTCCGGCGGGATCTCATGGTGAAATAGCGTCAGCGACTATCGCAACCCAGTGCTGGGCACGCCACGATTATGGCGGTAAGTCCCCTCTTTGAGGCGTGGCTGGAAAGACCTCACGGCGTCCTTACCTTCCGCATGACGCAGGTCCTCACCGGACTTGGCACGTTCGGGAGGAACCTGTTTCAGATTAAGTCGGGAGAGACGCCCGGGTGTCGCCACTGTGCGGAACGCCCGGAGGACACGGTGGAGCACACAGTCGAGGTGTGCCCTGCCTGGGCGGAGCATCGCCGTGCCCTCGTGGGGGCGATCGGCGGCGGAGACCTCTCGCGCTGGGCCTTGGTCGAAGCCATGGTCCGGAGCGAGGAGGAATGGCGGGCGGTTGCCTCCTTCTGCGAAGCAGTAATACTAGCAAAGGAGGAGGCAGACCGCATCAGGCAACGGCGCCCTCGCCGCTGCCGCCGGGATTCCGAGCCCGATTTCCGGCCACCGTAGACGCGGGCTCGCGCAAGGCGAGCCATGGGTAGCTCGCTGTCCGATTGTCCGGTAACTGTCCGGACCGAGCCCAAGACGTCGACGGCGCGCACTGTTCCCGCGCGCCTCAAGGAGTTGTCAGCAACAGGAGGGGCCCAGCTGGGTCAAAGCCTACTGGTGCCAGGATTATCTGAAAAGGCTAGAAGGAACGGGGTGGGTTTTTAATCAGTAAGAGTCTGACACTATCTCTCGCTCCACCCAAGAAGGTTTTCAAAGGATGATTTTTGTCCACCGAGAAAAAAAAAACAAAAAAACGAGAGTCAAGTGTCGAGCGTTTGCAGCAACATAGAGCTCAGGCAGAGACAGCAGTTGTCCACAAATAGAGTTCGCAATCGAACTTTAGCTAACAGCAACAGACTGTCATTCAGATATGATCCGCAGGTTGATTATGCACAACAAGCGTCCGTCCAAATCAGAGTCATGAATAAGATCTGCTCTTACTGCTCTGTGGTCTGTGGTGTCTAAATACTCTTAGAAAATAAATATAGGTACCTATCATCACGTACTTGCCAGGATAGAAATCTGCCACAGAAATTGTCTGACTAGCTTTTCTAAATCTGTAGGTATGTGTACTAATATTACAAAGAGAGACAATTTGATTTTTTAAATGTTTGTATACACATGTAATCGATAGAACATGGAAAAGGAGATAACTAAGTGAAAAACCCCAATTCTGCCGTAACTCATTATTCCACGCGGACGAAGTCGCGGGCAAAAGCTAGTCTAAAAATAAATTATTAAACGTAAGAGTATACTATTAAGTTTATATTAAGTGAAGTATTAAATTAAACGTAAGAAAAGTCGCTCTGATAAGCACGGTTTGTTAAAATCAATTATTGTTTGTCAATAAGGTCGAACACTCTGAACGTCTATTCGCATCAACAACCAAATATTGCCGCCGCGAGCCGCGTCGAGCGCGGCGACCGTTACACAAAAATAATCCTTATACGAGGGTCATTTGAAAAGTTCCTAGCCTAACGTACTTAATGAAACCACATGATTTTGATTATATTTTTATTTTTCAACATACTCTCCCCCGAGCTCAATACACTTTTTCCATCGACCCGGTAAGGCTTCGATACCCATTTTAAAAAAATCTTCGTCTAACTCCTCAAAATAAGCGTCTACGGCGGCTATGACCTCTTCATTTGTAAAAAAATGTTCACCACCTAAAAATTTTTTCAGCTTTGGGAACAGATAGAAGTCTGACGGTGCTAAATCCGGTGAATATGGGGGATGAGGTAACAATTCAAAGCCACACCGATAGATTTCTGCCATGGATTGCACAGAAGTGTGAACGCGTGCATTGTCCTGATGAAACAAGACCTTCTTCCTCAATAAACCTGGACGTTTTTCTTTGATTTTTTCTCTCAAACGCCGCAGCAGGTTGCAATAGTAATCAGAATTTATTGTTTCACCCTTTTTTAAATAATCCACCAGAATTATACCCTTTGCATCCCAAAAAACCGATGCCATGACTTTGCCAGCCGATAAAACCACTTTTGCCTTCTTTGGGGTGGGTGATCCTGCCCTTTTCCATTGTTTCGAATGTTCTTTCGTCTCAGGTGTATTGTGGTGAACCGAGGTTTCATCCATGGTTATAAATCTTTCAATAAATTCCTGTGGATCAGCTTCATATAACTCTAAAACAGTCGCGGGAAGTTGTGAGTCGGTTGCGTTTTTGTTCCACTGAAAGCAGCCGCGGTACCCACCGCGCAGACACCTTAGAAAATCCAAGTTCAGTAGTAATTATATGATGTGTTCGCTCAGAAGAGATGCCTACAGTCTTAGCTATTTCCTCGACTGTCAATCTTCTGTAAACCGTACTGGTTTAATACTCAGAAGTCAGAACTTGGAATATATAAAACACTCGTATATAGACTTTGAAGCACTTTTATTACTCAAGTTACCAACTTTTACAATATGGTCTATAATGCCAATGACTACCACAGATGTCTCGCTACCAATTTTCTTAGCGTCCCGCGTATATCACACAAAAATGTCTGCCCCATTCCCGCCATTTTACTTGCTTGTGATTGGGCGAGAACTGTCAAAGCCTCGACCAATCACATGAAGTCAATACCACAAATTTTTTTTATTAAAAGTTCATAGATATTATTATAAACAGTTAACAAACATATATAACTATAGGTATAATTTATAACAACTCGGCCATCCGACTTCCAACGAGTCCCTCGTTGTTATGTATTACAAAAGAAAGATATAACAAAAAAATACATTACGTATCATATTTAAATTCGTAACATATTGAACATTAATTATCTCATTCGTCTTATCATTCATATCTTAAGTTCAATTAGTTTACAATATATTTACTATTAAATTAATTTTAGTCAGTAAGCTTTCTTGAAACAAAGAACATTAAATCTATTTATTAATCCTTGACATTGATTAATAAAACGCTAATAATCTTTAAGGGTGTCGGTTACCTGACACGCCTAGCCTGTCTTATATCGGCAATAGGTGTAGGTACTGGTCCATGACCTTGACCAGTAAATATACCCACTAATGCACCAATTGCTAAAATGGAGGCATCCTTTACCTGATACCCCTCACCAACTCATTAGTACGTGACTCTAACCAATGAATCGGTATTTACTAGTCCATGACGTTGACTAGCAAATATTTCAGCCATTAGTACATAGAATAATTTAGATGATACATGACATTTATTATTTACTTTTTATTGTAACATCGACATCTCATAGTTCTTTAAATGTTCATAACAGGAATACATGATGTAATTGATACCAAAAGATCTCATTAGGTTTTCCTATCTACCTGCTTATTTAATTCAATATTCATATTTATTAACACCAATGAATTGACCATACATCTAATTACAACCCTTCACATTCAGATTCACAATCTTTAAGCTGGGATTCACAATCGGTTGATACGGGTTCGTTAAAACAGATCCATGGAAATATTTTATCAATGGCCACAACAGCCTCGTACCTCTTACTAGTCCTGGTGAGGGGCGTGTCCTCAACCACAAACCTGTCATTGGGGAGCACCTTCTTAATTCTGTAAGGGCCTTTGCACTTAGGTTCGAGTTTCTTAGATTGCCCCTCTATTCCCGTCGCAGCTCTTACTACTCTAACCAAATCACCTTCTTTGAAACGCATTCCCATTTTTCTGTACCTATCATACCGCTCCTTGTCTTTAACCTGTTGTATCCTAATAAGCTCACCGGCTGTAGCCCTAACATCGTCCAGACTCTCCCCGACCTCGGACGTAACTTCGTTTATTACGTCGTTTAACAGACCTTCAGATGGATTGGTTAGATTTCGCCCGAAAAGAAGCTCCGCTGGAGTCTTTTTGGTGGTGGCATGTACAGTTGTATTGATACCCAACTGTATATTAGGTAAATGTTCGTCCCATAAACCATTTGGTTTATCGTGGTTCATTGCGCCGAGCGCTGCCAAAATGGTGCGGTTGTACCGTTCTACTTGGCCATTCGCTCGGGGTGTGGCAACGGCATTAAGCACGTGTTTTATACCACATGATTGAATAAACGTGTTAAACTGTCTACTAGTGAAACTTGTCCCTTGATCCGTAATCAAACGAGTTGGCACGCCGAAGTAACTAAAATGCTCTCTCATTACCCGAATGCTTGTGGACGATTTGGTATCACGCACAGCGGTGATATCAACAAATTTAGTAAACGCGTCTATGATAACTAGGATGAATGTATTGCCACGCTTGGTACGAATAAAAGGACCAAGATGATCCGCATGTATGGTGTGGAACGGTATAATAGCTTTAGGGATGGGGTGTAATTCCCCGGGCCTGGAACCACCTGGTAGCTTGTGATGTGCGCACTGAAGGCAAGCCGAGACGTACTTTTTTACAAACCTTCTCATCTTTGGAAACCAATAAGTAGCTTGCAAGCGTGCCAAAGTTTTATCAAACCCGAAATGTCCCACGTCATCATGATTGGCTTTTAGTAGTTGTCACCTGGTTCCACTTGGAACAACCCAACGAATAGTATTTTCGTCAATCTTGCGATATACCCGTCCATTTACAAGCTTGTAATTTTTGAATATCTCAGTGGCATCTTTACATTTGGAATCACTTAAAACATTCGCGATATTCTTAATGTCTTCGTCCGTCTGTTGCACCGTTGCTAGCCAATCGTCAGTACCTACCAAAAGTATGTCTAACACATGATCATCATCTGGAATACCGCCTATGGCACCTCTACTAAGAGCATCTACGTGTGCCATTTTGTCGCCTGGGCGGTATTCTATTGAGCAGTCGTATTCTAAGAACTGCAGCCACCAGCGAGCAATCCGTGGGATTAAGTCACGTTTACTCAAAGTAGTACGCAAAGCGTTGCAGTCCGTAACTATGGTGAATCGAATACCAAGTAAGTAATGCCTAAACCTATTTAATGAGGCAATAATAGCGAGGGTTTCTAACTCGAAGGAGTGTAGTTTTTGTTCATCCGGACTGGTTTGCCTGCTATAATAAGCTATAGGTTTGAACGCCCCAGATCTGTCCTGTTGCATTAAAATGCCGGCTACCCCGTACTTGCTAGCGTCAGTGTGAAGTTGAGTTAGTGCACTAGGGTCATAAAGTCCCAGGACCGGTCTTTGTACTAAAATCTCCTTTAATTTTTCAAATGACTCTAGTTCTTTACTACCCCAACTCCAAGCAGAGTCCTTCTTCAACAGGCCAGTCAGAGGACGTGCTATTAAAGCAAATCCCGCAACAAACCTCCTGAAGAAGCTAGCAAGGCCTAAGAACCTTCTAACTTCGTGAACATTTGTTGGCGTCGGGAATTTGGATATAGCGTCTGTTTTAAGCGACCCTGGTCTAACACCCTCTGAACTAACTTCGTACCCCAGGTACTCTATTTTGTTATAAAAGAAATTACATTTACTCAATTTGAGAGTTAGGCCGTTTTGTGCTAGTAAACGCAACACCTCCTCCAAACGCATCATCCCTTCATCAAATGACTTGGCAGGGATCAGGATATCATCCATGTAGATCAATGCGTACGATGAAGGAGGTGAATTGTGGATGATCTTATTCATTGTACGCTGGAAGACCGATGGTGCGTTCACTAACCCAAAAGGCATTCTGTTGTACTCGTATTGACCCTGAGGGGTCACAAAAGCTGTCTTATCTCGAGAACCTTCGGCTATCGGGATCTGATAGTACCCGGAAGCTAAGTCAAGGGTAACGAATAGTGAACTACCTGATAATAAGTCTAACTGATCCTCGATACGAGGGAGAGGATAGTGTTCTTTCTTTGTCTTACTATTTAGTGCACGGTAGTCTACACATAACCTCTTTTCCCCAGACTTTTTGTTAACTAGTACTATAGGGCTTGCGTACGGACTGTTAGACTCCCTTATAATGCCGCTTTCTAACATTTCCTTGATCATATCTTGAACTAGCTGGCGTTCAGTAAAGGACAACCGGTATGGGCGGTAAACGACAGGGTCGGGATCATCTAATTGAATCACCATTTCCGTTGCCTTTGTAAATCCAAGATCTTTTAAACTATTAGAAAAGCAATATTTATATTTATCCAACAATGCCTTTAATGACTCTTTTTGACTCATTGTTAAATTGTCTCCGCAGCTGATTGGTGATTCATCTATTGACTGTTTACTAAAATCTAATTTTTGAACATTAAGACTCTCCGTTAAAGTATGACTCCTAGTTATAAGATTACCTTTTTCTATAACTAGATGGTTATCACCGATATTCTGAACGAGAATCCTACCCGTGCCATGTGTTAATTGATACTCGCCGGGTAACAAGTAATGTTCGTGACCTTCAATGTTGCGCACGGTTCCATTCACGTAAATTTTTCCAGAGAAAGAATTACACGAACTAACTGGGATCGCCTTTAATTCACCGCGCTCTATGCGCGTCTCCTTTGTACATAAAAGTGGAGAAGTTAAAACGGACAGCTCACTAACCCGCTGGAAAACGACATCAGATTCAGTCTTTACTATTTTGACCGAGGGTCTTTCGGTGAAAGTGTGGCCTAGTAGTATAGGGAAATTTATTAAATAATCATCTACTACCAATATCTCCACGTGATTTTCTACTACACCCTGTACTTCGATCATGACGTTAACTTTGCCAAGGGGTTTATATGGCATGTTACCTATTCCTCTTAATAGTGGTACTTCTCCTGCCTTCCAGTCTAATCCTAAACGCTGAGCTTCACTGAGACGGACCAAAGTACCCTCGCTTCCCAAATCTACGAGACATTCTGAAAACAACCCATTTATTTTAATAGGCATTCTATATTTGGCACTTGAATCGCCTGTGTTTTCTACTTTCAATATTGCTTTTGGTTTATCGTTGGTACTTTGCTTTGTCCCAGGGCACTCAATGTCTTTATGTCCTAGTAAATTACATTTAGAGCATTGAATCCTCGGTTTTGGGCAACGAAAGAATGGGTGACCGGGTTCTTTACAATTGTAGCAAACCATACTAGATCCGGTTGACTTCCGGGAGCCGTGTTCTACTTTATTACTGGTAGATATATTATTTTGTGTTCGCCTATCTCTATTCTTAACCTTCTGCTGCTCGTTTGTAAACCTATCCCCTACTTTTATTGTCTTTAAAAATTTAAGAAGCATTTCCGGTTCCGTAAATTCAGCCCCTTGTGCTCCCAACCTAACACCACGATCTTCTATACCTGCTATGATACAGTCAACTGCCCGTTTTCCTGATATTTCGCAACGATTTAGAAGATTCATTTTGGTATAATAATATATTTCTAACGACTCCCCATAACGAACCTTTTTATTTAGCATTTCCATAAGTAAGTCTGCATAATTATCCCTAGTTGGAAAAGATTCCTTCAGCTTTAACTTCCACTCCGGCCAAGAAAATAGTAATGAGGGTAGACCCTGATACCAGGATTGAGCAACCCCTGTTAATTTCGGTAGGGCATAGTGGACTACTTGTTTATCGTTCCAACCATAGATTTGTGCACATTCGTCAACCTTATGAAGCCACGTATCAACCGTTTGTTCCTTACATAACGGGTCAAAATCAGGAATTACATTATTTAAAACAGGGTACTTATCGCGATCACTTGTACAATTCATACCCTTAAGTGCAGTAATAAAGTTCTGAATAAACAGATTATTATTCAACTCACACTCACGATGTGTTTCTTCACGAGATGATGTACGCAGGCGAGAAGTTCTGCTCCTAGGTGAATGCCCGTGTCTTGCGTGGCACGTCTCGTGCCGCCCTGGAGTGCGCGACCGGGTCCTGGAACGCTTAACATGACGACTTGCCTTTCTTGAATAGTGTGGCCGGGAAGGAGACCGACTAATCGTTGGTCGCGATCGTCTTCCTTTCGATCGCCTGGACCGCGACCGACGGTTTCGGCTGCTACAATTTTCCTCAGGTGAACGCTTATGCCCTCGACCCCGGCTGCGGCTTCGAGTTGCATCACGACATCGAAGTGGCGGCGTCAGCAACATGCGAGGGGTCCGTTTAGTTCCATCACGTTCTCTTTGAGAACTAGAGCCATGTGCATCCATATTCTCGAGCCTCAACATGTAATAATAAATAAAAAAAACACCTGAGTTAATAAACCATAACTATACTAAACTTGTGAACGGAATGTTTATTAATTTTCACATACTTTATTATAGACCATCAAACATGTTCATCCCCAGGGAGTATTCTGGCAAGATTAACATGCATGAATAACCATATAAATCTCCGGAATGTCTCCGTTACGGTAAATACAATTCGATTTCTGAAGTAATTAAAGTAAGACGAGAGAAAAATACGGTATAGTGATAAACCTGTCGCCTATTTTTTTTTTCACATCGATAATGCAAATTGCATTAATATAAATGAGTGGGCATCACAATTTAAAATAAAATAAAAAAAAACACTTACGTTTTCTCAATACGCCCAATAGGTACTTAAGTGTGTCTCGGATCCTTTTGTGGGCACTAGGCTGTTAATCCCACTTCTGAGATGTAAACCGTACTGGTTTAATACTCAGAAGTCAGAACTTGGAATATATAAAACACTCGTATATAGACTTTGAAGCACTTTTATTACTCAAGTTACCAACTTTTACAATATGGTCTATAATGCCAATGACTACCACAGATGTCTCGCTACCAGGGACCGTACAACCCCGAATATAAGTTAACTCTTTCGAAAGGGTTACAGGTTGAACGCCTATAGCAACGGAAAGGGTTACCTCTTGATAGTGCTAGCCCCTTCATAACCCTAACGTTAGGGTAACCCTTTCAATAAGTTAACTCGTTCAAGAGGTTACCGGTTCTTGTATGATATCCAATTGAAACAATAACCCTTTGAAAGGGTTCGTCGTCCAAAACCCTTTAAAACCCTTTGATAACCATAGGGTTTTAAAGGGTTTTGGAGAGCAGGAATAGATTTTGACCTTGAAAGTTTGGAATCGTATAGAATTGTCCATAAGTGTTTTTTACTCGGTTTGATAGGACAGTGCTTTCTTTTTAAATTTTAATAACGTCTGAATATTTTTGCTAGGATTTTTGTTGTATTTGTACTAGTTTTGATAAAGATCATTGGGCACATCTGACCCGCTTTGTGAAGCACTCTTCATGCAGATATTAATCAAAATAGTTTTAAACTAAGGGGAAAATTATAACCTTTAATTGTATATAATTATTTAATTAAATATCAATGAAGGAAAATAAATATAAATGTCTGAAGGCCGTATTTTTGTAACGGACCACCATTCGAAAATGTTATTTTAATAGACACCGGTTCCGATTTATGCGTTTTCGCGTTAGAACACCATTCACGAGCACAAAACACGGCTTAACAGCTTTTTTTTATGTTGGTCAAAAATCATCCAATGACAACCCGCGCTCTTGGGCGGAGCAGGAGATAGTGTCGGACTCTGACTAAAAGCCACCCCGTTCTTTCTAGTCTTCATACAGGGATTGAGCTCCCTTTCGGATAACCCTGGACCCAGTAGGCTTTGACCCAGCTGGGCGCCTGCTGTTGCTGACCACTCCTTGAGGCGTGGGGAAACAGTGCGCGATTTCGACGTTTTGGGCTCGGTTCGGACAGTTACCGGGTGGTCGGTCAGTGAGCTATCCATGGCTCACTGTTCGCAAGCCCGTGTCTACGGCGGTCGGCCTCTTTCTTTGCTAGCATTACTGCTTCGCAGAAGGAGCCGACCGCCTGTCACTCCTCTTCGCTCTGGACCATGGCCTGAACTAAGGCCCAGCGCGTGAGGTCTCCTCCGCCGATCGCCGATGGCACGGCAATCCGCCCAAGCAAGGCACACCGTGACTGTGTGCTCCACCGTGTCCTCCGGGCGTTCCACACAGTGGCGACACCCGGGCGTCTCTTCCGCCTGAATCCGGTGCAGGGACCTCCCGAACGTGCCATGTCCGGTAAGGACCTGTGTCATGCGGAAGGTAAGCACGCCGTGAGGTCTTTCCAGCCACGCCTCAAAGAGGGGACTTACCGCTATAATTGGCGTGCCCACGGCTTAACAGCTGCGATTGGGTCAGCCATCAACACATACGGCCCGATACGCTTTCCAACGCTACGATTTTAGTCCATCCGCGTTCTAATGCTGAGCTTTCTTTGATAATTCTTTTTTTGAGATCTGTTTGATTTTTCTTTCTGAATTTAAAATTTTGTGTAATCTGTATGGTATTTAATGTGAATTTTAAACTTTTTTATTTTTTATATTCACCTAGTTATATGTGCATGCTGTGGTCTCCTGTAACTGAAGGAGCACACGTTAAAGGACCCCATGCCTAGTGATTTATATTATGTCTGTGTAACCTTTGTTGGAGATCCAAATAAATAAATAAATAACAAATGCATCTGACATGTCAATAGGGGCCTTGCTGCAGCAACAAGATGTTAAGCAATGGGAATCCTCCTCCTCCTTGAGTCGTATTCCTCATTACTGAGGGTCGTGAAGTTACCGCTGGATTAGCTTCTTAGTAATGGTATCTCGCCATCTGTGACGGTTCTTAGCGTCATGAAGTGCGACGTGCAATTGGGTGTCCAGTGTGGAGCGGACCTGATCTGCCCATCTTATTGGGCTGCGGCCCCTTGGTCGTTTGCCATCAACCATGCCAGTTACGATGAGCAGTTGAAGGTTGTGGCCATTTTTCCTGGCAATGTGGCCAAAGAACTCTAGTACTCTGCGCATGCAGGTAGTCGACAGTCTGATCTTGATGTTCAGTTCGCGTAAGATAGAGCTGTTTGTACGGGAGGCAGTCCAGGGAATTTGAAGCATTTTCCTCCAGCACCACATCTCGAAGGCATCAATGCGGTCGCGGTCAGCCTTTTTTAAAGTCCAAGTCTCAGCCCCGTAGCTAAATATGGAGAAGACTACACTTTTGACCAGTATGGTTTTGGTTTTGCGTGAAATGTTACGATCCCTCCATATGCCTTGCAACTGCGACATTGCACTTTTGGCCATTTGTATGCGCCTCCGGATTTCTTTTTCACAAGAACCTGTATTGCTGATGTTTGCACCGAGATAGATAAAGTTATCAACCACCTCAAGCCCAAGAGTTCCCGTGAGTTGCAGCTTTCTGCTTCGGTCTACTACCATCATCTTGGTTTTGCTGTGATTGATCTTGAGACCCATTTCCAGGCTATTGCGCTCAATTCTATTCAGTATCTCCACCATTTCTGCTTCATTGGCGGCCGGAAGCGTGGTGCCGTCTGCGTACTGGAGGTTAGAGATCTTGGTGCCTCCAACGGTGACTCCTCCATCTCAGTTTTCTGCAATGGGAATCACTGGGTTTCTTTTCCAAGAAGCTGAACTCAGCACAGAAAAAATATAGTTCGTACGACCGTGAGTTGTTGGCAGTGTACGAGGCTTTAAGGTATTTTCGTCACATGGTAGAGGCACGAAACTTCGTGGTCATCACAAACCATCGCCCACTCACGTACGCTTTTACGACAGTACTATACATATATTTTGTTAAATCCAACACAACAAGGACGACAAAGTATAGAAGAGTACTACTGCTCATGTATACTCGGCCGCCGCACTGTAGGGAGCTGCGCCCATATCGCTAGCATAATATCTATCTGTCTTAGGCCAGACATCAGGAAGCAATAGACACGCCCGCTGCCTTTTTATCGATCTTATGCTTGATTTGGATCAAATTTAATAAAAATTATAAATGGATTAGCATTTTATTCATATTTCCCAAATCAGTTTATGACACTTGAATTTATCTAGATCCCCGTGGCTCACATTAATGTGGCTACTGCCATAGGAAATCAGAGCCTTATATCATTACTAGCTTCTGCCAGCGACTTCGTACGCGGATCCTGTTGCTTATGCCAGCGACATTCAGTGTTATAAACGCAAGAGTAGACAAAAATAAACAGAAAGCTCAGAACTGCTAAGCTATCGGGAGTTACACGTGATATTGTGAGTTAACCATAAAAGATAGACGTATGCTGTCGTGGGACATTTTTTATATAATTTTGAGGAGAACATTTCCGTGATACATGTTTTCTGTGTAGCTTTAACCATTAAGGCTGCAAAAGCGACGGAAGCTTAAAAAATGGAGTAATTTCTCCCGTTTTCCCAACATTTCCCTTCACTGCTCTGCTCCTATTGATCGCAGCGTGATGAAAAGTATACTATAACCTGCCCAGGAGTATGAAGAATAATTGTACCAAGTTTCGTTAAAATCCATCAAGTAGTTTTTGTTTCTATAAAGAACATACAGACAGACAGACAGACAGACAGACAGACAGACAGACAGACAGACAGACAGACAAAAATTTTACTGTTTGCATTTTTAGCATCAGTATCGATCACTAATCACCCCCTGATAGTTATTTTGGAAATATATTTCATGTACAGAATTGACCTCTCTACAGATTTATTATAAGTATAGAAGATAGATATACTGCTATATTTCGTTTGTGTCTGCCGTGGGTATGGTTTCCATACTTAGGTGCCCAATGATCTTTAAATCTGTGTTTTACAAAAAACTTTAGACGTCTGCAATGCTTTTTCAGCAAAATATTGGCGAAAAACTAATTTTTCACAGTTTCTATGGCGCGACCCTGGTGTTTTAGCCTTAGTGCTCCTAAAATATAAATACAGGATTATTTTAAATATATTTTTGTATTTTTTTTTTATAAATTCTATCTAAATTCTACCTAAATTTCAGGTCTCTGCAATCATCATCTTCCTGCCACTATCCCGTTTTATTTGGGGACGGCGCAACACGTTTTTTTCTTCCATTCTGTCCTGTCGCTCGTCACGCTATCATTAACTCCCTTTTCATTCATATTGTTACGTACGTGGGTAACAAAATGCCGATTTACCAATAAAGAACTTTATTTACCACAAACAATAAGTAATTAGTCCAGTCAACAATAATCCAAAATCACAATTAGCACTAGAGTTCTGTTACACTATCGCCTCGGTCGTTAGATAAAATCACTTTGCACACTTAGGTAGATCGCTCTTGATCGCAGTCGAAATCAAAACAGACTCACTACCGTTCGGGGGCTCGTATTTATACGCGGAGCAAAGAAAATTCTAGATACTGACGTCTTAGGATAGATCCAGAACAATAGAGTCGCGTCGCGGGGCCATAAATCAATTTTATTACTTTGTCCTTCGCGAGTCACTTTCACGCGAATTTCGACTCTATTGTTAATGGCGGAAAGTACCATTTCCCTTATCCACCTATAGATACCTACAGATTACATACCTACTAAATAGTAGGTACAACGAGTACTTATGAAGGAATGTTCCAGATCTTGCCAGGCTAGGTAGGTACTTTGGTTCTAGAGCTTTCGAACAGCAATGCGTTTTAATTATTCGTTGCCACTCTTTATTTTGTCGGAAATATGACGTGTTGAAGTTTAACGGCGTAACAATATCACTTCTCACACAATCCATCCATCTTTTCTTTGACCTCTCTCTCCCTCTCCATCCGTCCACACATGTAAATTCATAACTCTTTTGGCAACATGCGATTCATCTCTCCTCCTTACATGACCATACCAAGAAAAACGATTCCCTTTCAACTTTTCAGTCACTAGCGCCACTTACAAACTTTTCCTAATCTACTCATTTCTCACTTTATCCATTCTCGTCGCACCACACATCCATCTTAAGATTCTCATCTCCGCTACATGCAATCTTTTTCATCCGTCTTTTTCACAGCCCAACATTCCGATCCATACATATACGTACAACAGGCCTTATCACGGATTTGTAGATTTTACCCTTCAACTTGGAGGGGCATCCGTGGGTCACAAGTTGTTCCCGTGACCTGTCGCCATTTCATCCATCCTGCGTTGATTCGATGAGTTACGTCCCGGTCTACCTCACCATCCCCTTGGACAAGCGACCCGAGGTACCGAAAGTCGGAACAGATCGGTATGGGCGTTCCGGCGAGAGCTAAAGGCACTGGAGTGGAGAGACCGCCGAAATCGCAGCACAAGTACTCCGTTTTGGTTCTACTCAATTTCAGGTCAACACTTTCCAGTCTGTGCCACCACACCTCCGATCTGTTCTGGACCTCTAGGCCACTCTCGGCAACCAGCACAACTTCCACTATTTTTCTGTGTTCCGTGATCGTACGATTATGGACTGTGGAGTCGCTAGGTCCTTGACTGCGTGTTGCGACTTGACGCATACTTACCGAATGCATGCAGTTTAGTACTTTAATTAATAATTGAATTACATAGTAATTGAGTTACATTGTAATTAGATTACTTTGGATGTGCTATGAAATTAATTACAATGTATTTAAATACAAAGTAATTTAATTACAATGTAACCTAATTACATAGTATTTAATTATATTGTAATTATTGCTTTGAATATGAAAGGTCGCATACTTGCACCGCTTGGTTACGATATTGGTACCTGTAAGGACATAGAAATAAGGCTGGGACATCACAGAATCTCTGGTGGTAAGTAGTGATGCAATCTGATAGTGAGGCCCACTAGTTTATGAGCCTATGTCCAACAGAAGACGTCGGACACTATAGCGAGAGGGAGGCCTATGTCCAACAGTGGACAGCAGTAATTATAGCGCCTAAATGGCGATACTTGGGGGAGACTTATGTCCAACGGTGGACATCGGTCATAATAGCGAAAAGAAGTTCTATGTCCAACAGTGGACACAAGTCATTATTGCGAGGGGCAGACTTATGTCCAACAGTAGGCATCAGTCATTATAGCGAGGTGGAGGCCTATGTCCAACAGTGAACATCGGCCATTATAGCGAGGGGCAAACTTATGCCCAGCAGTGGGCATCAGTCATTAAAGCGCCTAAATGGTGACACTTTGGAGGAGGCTTATGTCCAACAGTAGACACAGGTCATTATGGCGAGGAGCAGACTTTTGTCCACCAGTGGGCATCAGTCATTATAGTGCCTAAACCGCGACACTTAGGGAAGCTTATGTCCAAAAGTGGGTACAGGTCATTATAGCGAGGTGGAGGCCTATGTCTAACAGTGGACATCGGCCATTATAGCGAGGGGTAAACTTATGCCCAGCAGTGGGCATCAGTCATTATAGCGCCTAAATGGCGACACTGGGAGAGCTTTATGTTCAACTGTGGACACAGGTCATTATGGCGAGGAGCAGACTTTTGTCCACCAGTGGGCATCAGTCATTATAGCGAGGTGGAGGCCTATGTCCAACAGTGAACATCGGCCATTATAGCGAGGGGCAAACTTATGCCCAGCAGTGGGCATCAGTCATTAAAGCGCTTAAATGGTGACACTTTGGAGGAGGCTTATGTCCAACAGTATACACAGGTTATTATGGCGAGGGGCAGACTTTTGTCCAACAATGGGCATCAGTCATTATAGTGCCTAAATGGTGACACTCGGGGAGGCTTATGTCCAACTGTGGGCACAGGTCATTACAATGAGGTGGAGTCCTGTGTCCAACAGTGGACATCGGTCAATATAGCGAGGGGCAGACTTATGCCCATCCACCAAATAAAACCGAAATATTCGAAAGATTCTTATTTTTTTTCCCAAGTGATTTTTTCCGCAAAATTTTAATGCAACATGTAAATAAAAAACGGAAAAAATGTGTAATTACATTTTATCAGATTACTTGTGTAATCTGTTATAATGTAATTAGATTAACTTGTAATTTAATTACTTTGTATTTAATTACAGTGAGTACTCATTGTAATGAATTACTTAAGTAATCTGTTACAAAGTAATTCAATTACCAATTACAATGTAACTGTAATTTGTAATTGTTAATCTAATTACTTTTTGCCCATCACTGCTTTAAATTAAGGTACGAGCGATAATATTTATAATATTTGTAGTCTGAAAAAAAAGGGTTTTTAATAGGGTTTTGACAAAGGGTTGTTTTAAAACCCATTCCGTATTGGTTACACTTTTTTACGAAAACCCTCATCAATGGATAACCTCTTCAAAACCCTTTCGATTTGCTTACCTGTTTATTCAAAAACCCATTCTGAAGGGGTAACCCGTTCAAAACGTGTAGCCATTAAAAAATATAACCCCTTCAGAATGGGTTTTTGAATAAACAGGTAAGCAAATCGAAAGGGTTTTGAAGAGGTTATCCATTGATGAGGGTTTTCGTAAAAAAGTGTAACCAATACGGAATGGGTTTTAAAACAACCCTTTGTCAAAACCCTATTAAAAACCCTTTCAATGGGTAACCAAAATGGTCCCTGCTCGCTACCAATTTTCTTAGCGTCCCGCGTATATCACACAAAAATGTCTGCCCCATTCCCGCCATTTTAATTGCTTGTGATTGGGCGAGAACTGTCAAAGCCTCGACCAATCACATGAAGTCAATACCACTAAATTTTTTTATTAAAAGTTCATAGATATTATTATAAACAGTTAACAAACATATATAACTATAGGTATAATTTATAACACTTCGGTCAGATAAAATTAAATCACAGATTTTTTCTTTGTTTTCATCAGTGGAAGCCGTCGAGGGCCGGCCACTACGGGGCTCATCTTGAATGGACTCACGACCACGTTTGAACTCTGCCACCCAATTTTTAACAGTCGCATACGAAGGAGCGGACTCACCTAAAGTGGCAGAAATGTCTTCATGTATAGCTTTTGGAGTTAAACCTTTCAAATACAAGTATTTTATCACTGCACGATGTTCAATTTTATCCATTTTCAAAAATTGCTCTGACTTGACGTACGGTATCACGTGTAAACGAACAATTAATTATTGCAAATAAACTAAACTGTGCATACTTGTTGCTAAATAATGTAGCTATAAAATATACCGACGACTCTAACAATGTTAGGCTAAGAACTTTTCAAATGACCCTCGTAGCATGATTCAGTATACACGCGCGATGGCTTATTAGCGTATTTCATGTATAACTTTGGTGTTTCTATACCGATTTCTATGATTCTTTTTTTATTGAATAGATAATAATGTTATTTTTTTTTTTATTGGAGATGAGTGAGAGTGTTTTAAACGTAAGAGTAGACAAAAATAAACAGAAAGCTCCGAACTGCTAAGCTATCGGGAGTTACACGTGTTATTGTGAGTCAACCATAAAAGATAGACATATGCTCTCGTGGAATATTTTTTATATAATTTTAAGGAGAACATTTCCGTGATACATGATTTCTGTGTAGCTATAACCATTAAGGCTGCAAACGCGACGGAAGCTTAAAAAATGGAGTAATTTCTCCCGTTTCCCCAACATTTCCCTTCACTGCTCTGCTCCTATTGATCGTAGCGTGATGAAAAGGATACTATAACCTGCCCAGGAGTATGAAGAATGATTATACCAAGTTTCGTTAAAATCCATCCAGTAGTTTTTGTTTCTATAAAGAACACACAGACAGACAGACAGACAAAAATTTTACTGTTTGCATTTTTGGCATCAGTATCGATCACTTATCACCCCCTGATAGTTTTTTTGGAAATATATTTCATGTACAGAATTGACCTCTCTACAGATTTATTATAAGTATAGGTTTTTATAATATATCGTCAAAAAAATTACTAATACTTTTTTTAACCTTATATCGATAGTTCGATATTATTTCTATTTTTTTATTTTTCAAGTTCTTTATTTGATACGATTACAATAACTGTTTACGAAGGATCTTAATCTAAATATAGACAAATCTTTTTTTAGTTTGTTACACAGGCTGGCTATCGCCTTTATAAACATTAAAACATTCTGTTACTAAAAATTAAGTTTTACATGTATATAAACTTACATTGGATATAATTGGGTAGTATGTAGGTCTTAGACTGGACCCACATAATATTTAAACATGTTTGGGTGATAGTTCAATATTGAAATGTAGCTATCAACGCTAGATATTTAAAAAAAAAATGTTGCCAATTATTAAATCTACAACATTATTGTAAACATAATCTACTGCTACTACTTTATTTACACTATATTATGTTTTTCCTGTTATAATTAATTTATTTGCTACATCTGTAGCATTTGAATGCATTGCTTCTACAATCTATCTCTAAGTGCCTAATAAAATTGCAGTACACAAACAGCTGAACATATAATCATGTATTTTTAAAAACTCTTGAGAAATATTTGTAAAGAAAAAAAAAAACAATAAAACATATTTATTCTGCCCGTTTAGACACAAATAATTTACAAAAAAAAAAATTAAAGCAAAAATTAGTTACCCTATCAGGTCATGTCTGAACCGGGCACAACTGACTTGAACCATAGACAACTCGGTTGTCTAGGTGGTCTATTAAAACAATGGTACGCATAAATGTTTTTTAACTTCCAGAGATTACCTGCTACAAACAAAAAAATATAAAAACAAAAATTTTACCTCTTTATTTTATATTAGTGTAGATAAAAAAATCCAGATCTCTCAGCTCTCAATATTTCAGGTTTCACTCTAAATATATTAGCAGAAGTTTTATAGTACATTGTTACACTAGGGGTGAAAGTTACTTATTTTGGTCCCGAGAAGGAGTTGGCGGCGGAGCGTAGCGAGATCGCTAATTCGAGGGACCAAATAAGTAACTTTAACCCCGAGGTAAGCATTGTGCTTTTCATTACGAAAACAAGAAGATAGGCCTAGTTATTTTTTTAAATAATTTGACGGCTGTTAGTTGAAAATAAAACTCCCTAGGGATGAAAAGTGTGATATCTTTCAACCCGCTCCTCAGGCAACTTCAGACCTACTTCCAGAGTATGAGTAATGAAAAATACAATTTCATTCCTATTTCCGGTTTACAGCTCAAACCTTCACTCAGCCGTTCAGCTCAGCACCCACCTCCAGTCGGACCGGTTAGCTCTGGTGATCACCAGGTCACTCAGAGCTGCGTCCCCGACGGTCCTCCGCACGAACCGCTCGCGTTCATCAAGGTCGAAGAAACTGATGATGGAGACTTTTTTATGGATGATGTCGGACGAGGGGAGGATGAGGAGTTTACGGTATGTATGTTTCACTAAAGTACCCCCCTTCAGTCGAGCAGGTCACCTCCGGTGCTCACCTGATCGCACAGTGGGTTTGCGGACGGCGAGCCACGGGTAGCTCGACCGTCCGGTAACTGTCTGGACCGAGCCCAAGTCGTCGACGGCGCGCAGTTCCCGCGCGCCTCAAGGAGTTGTCAGCAGCAGCAGGGGCCCAGCCGGGTCGAAGCCTACTAGGGCCAGGGTTATCCGAAAGGAAGCTCGAGCCCCGGTATGAAGAGGCTAGAAGGAACGGGGTGGGTTTTTAGTCAGTAAGAGTCTGACAATATCTTCCGCTCCACCCAAGAGCGTGGGTTGTCATTGGATGATTTTTCCCACCTAAAAAAAATCTTACTGGGGCCAGGGTTATCCGAAAGGGAATCTTGGTCCCCGTACGAAAGGCAAGAAGGAACGGGGTGGGTTTTTTAGTCAGTAAGAGTCTGACACTATCTCCCGCTCCGCCCAAGGGTGGGGATGTCATGGATGACTTATACCCACCAAAAAAAAAAAGGATACACTGAGTTGCGTCCCCGACGGTCCTCCGCACGAACCGCTCGCGTTCATCAAAGTCGAAGAAACTGATGATGGAGACTTTTTTATGGATGATGTCGGAGGGGGGGAGGATGAGGAGTTTACGGTACGTAGAATAGAATAGAAATACTTTTATTCGGTACAGACACATCATAACGGCTATACTAGGTGTAACGTTGAATGCGCAAAACCTGAAATTAGTTTGATCAGAATAACGAGCAGAATCAATTAAACCACTTTTTAATATAGATTACATTTTTCAAAAAATTCTCCATTAAAAACTTCGACCTGTCTATTTATGAATAGGTCAAGCCATCACCCGGCTGAAATAGGTAAACAAACACAAATAGTTGTAATCCATTCAAATTTTCTCATACACGGGTTAATAAAAGTTCTTATATCAATGAATTTTAAATCTATTATTTAAATTCATATGTGCATTATCCATACTTTCCAGTCGACATCTCAGTACCTCGTTGCCTTCCAATACCTTTTTTTTATGGTGGGAAAATCATCAATGACAACCCCCGCTCTAGGGCGGAGTGGGAGATTATAATTTAGGTGTCTTCAAGGCTACATAGAGTGAATAGGCTCTTAATAAACTAGTGCGCCTCACCGTCAACGATTACATCACTGCTCACCATCAGGTGGGATCGCAGTCAAGCACTAGTTTATATCAAACTAGCGACTCGCCCCGGCTTCGCTCGGGTAACAGTATTTCTCCACTATTTAATGGATGTTATTTCCTCTTGAATCACTCTATCTATTAAAAAAAAAACGCATCAAAATCCGTTGCGTAGTTTTAAAGATTTAAGCGTACATAGGGATATAGGGACAGAAAAAGCGACTTTGTTTCATACTATGTAGTGATAAAAAAAAGACAAGAAATTTACTTATATACTACTCTGTCAAGAAAGTACCGGGAAAAGATCAATAATACACAAAATGTCTGTTATTCATCCAAATTTATTTTATCACCTTCAAAGTATGCTCCTTTAGAAACGATACACTTGCGCCAACGAATAATCCATTCATCAAAACATTTTTTAAACGCTGCTTCCCGAATTGAGTTCAGTTCTCGCCTCGAATTCTCCTTTATGTCTTCTATCGATTGAAAACGGGTGCCACGAAGTGGTAATTTGAGTTTAGGAAAAAGAAAAAAGTCAGCAGGAGCCATATCTGGTGAATATGGTGGTTGCTGGATGGTATTTGTTGAGTGTTTGGTCAAAAATTCGTTCACAATGATAGCCTTGTGCGAAGGCGCATTGTCGTGGTGCAAAATCCAAGAATTTTCTTTCCACAAATCTGGCCTTTTTCGTCGAATTTGCTCTCTTAATTCATGAATCCCCAAGCGACCACCGGTGGCCGCGCATCTATTGTCTTACTATTGTGTCTCTAATTGACGGTATCTGAAGGGTTAAACGCCGCATAACGCTCAAATAATATTCTTTATTTACCGTTAGACCTTCCGGTAAGAATTCAGAGTGCACAACACCGCGATAGTCAAAGAAAACAGTCAACATGTCTTTGACTTTTGATCGACTTTGGCGTGGTTTTTTCGGTTTCGGATCAGTTGGAAGGCGCCACTCCGAAGCTTGTTGACTAGTTTGCATGTCAAACTCGTAAACCCACGTCTCGTCACCAGTAACAATGCGTTTCATGAATGTTGGGTCCGAACTGACTCGTTCTAGCATGTCCTCAGCGACTTTCATGCGATTGAGTTTTTGGAGAAAATTCAGATCTTTTGGGACTAGCCGAGCAGCAACATGTTTCATACCCAAATGATTAGTTAAAATGGTACGGATCGACTCGTGAGATACAGAAAGTTCGGCGGCTATCTCTCTCAGAGTTGAATGGGGATTTTCAGTCACTATTTTCTTCACTTTTGCGATGTTAACTTCAGTTGCAGACGTTGACGGCCTACCAGAGTGAGGCAAATCTTCCATCACATCTCGACCGCTTTTAAACGCTTTGAACCACTCATAAGCACGAGTTTTTGATAAAGTCGATTCACCGTAAGCCTTCTGTAACATTTTCAGTGACTCCGAACACGAAATTCCATTGGCGATGCAAAATTTAAGACAAACTCTTTGTTCGATATTTTTGTCCATTATGAAATTCGCAATACACACTATATATGATATTACTAAAACCAGCACTGTATTTAATATAAATAACAGATGCAACTCAAACTCCGCGCCAAAATGGAAAACAGTTGTGCCAATCTAACAACTACAAAAAAACAAAAATTTGAATTTGGAACCATAAACAAATCATCCATTCCCGATACTTTTTTGACTGAATGTATAGCTAGTTTTTTTCTAACATTTCAGACAATACTTAAAACAGATGTCACAGCGCCAAACAAATTAAAGTTAAAAGTTAGAAGTAAGACTAGTAGAAGTAAGAAGAGCGCGGAAGAAGATTTCGACGCGTCTGACGAGGAGCCTCTGAAGAACAAGAAGATAGCGGCGGACGGGGTGGAGAAGAGAGGGAGGAAGAGGAAGAAGGAGAGGGATGGTGAGTTGAACAGTAGTTAGAGCCTTCCGTACCAGGGGTCTACTCGCTTACTCTGAAACGAAACTTTCGTAAACGAACGATATTCATTTGACGTTAAAATTGCAAACAATCCTCTGTAATTTTTTTTTTGTGTGAAACATAACTAATTAGAGAAGGTACGTCAAAAAATTTCGTTCGTGCGAAATTTCGGGAACAAAAGAAACCGTGATTAAGAAAAGAAATTTCAATCGAAACTTCGTTTTTCGGAGATAGCGAGTAGTGGTTGAACCGTAACGTAAACAAAAATAAACTCTATTATGTCAAAAAATAGAGTTCATTTAAAAATAAAGTTTTTTCACAAAATAGATAGGTACAGAAGTCAGTCTCTTTCTCTTGTACATTTGTACTTCACTTTTTATACCTACGCTCAACAGTCGCGCTGGGGTTGCCGTCCTGGCGAGAGATGCGCGCGTCCGAGCAGAGTACCTATCTTAACTGTTTACCTACGGGCGCTTACCTACCTATAGATATCGGCACGGATCTTGAGCGCTGGCTTCAAGTTGCGCGAAAGTCAAATATCGGGCCTATTTAGTGGTGTGAAGTGAGACGCGGGGGCGGGGAGCGTCAGTGATTGGCTCGCCGCGCCATCGCGTCATAGACGTCACTCGTGATTCGTTCCCTTCGCTTGCTGCATGAATCTAACAACAACGACGATGGGCCCGCCAATGTATGGAATGCGCAAAGCGATCCCCACTCTGACGCGGAGCGCTCAAGATCCATACCGATACCTATACCTACTATTTAGTCTAGTCAAATTAGCAAAAAGATTGGACTTAATTCGTGTAGTTGTAATTTTTTGTGGAATCATTAGAAGACATGAACATAAGTCATCTCTGAGTTTGCACCATTCCTGTTGTGTACGGAACATCGTTTAGTATTAGGTATTAACATTAAAGTCCCAAAATTTTGAAATTTCATTAGTAACTAGTTGTGGTAAGTTTAGATATCTGTAGATACACCCTTGGTGTATAATTACTTTTCGCGAATAAAGTGTGAGGTGTATAATAATAATAATAATAATAATAATAATATTTTTATTCAAAATTCTTTAAAGCATAAATTACATACAGTCTTAAATATATATCTTAATTCTGAGTCTTACGTGCCTGAACTAGGAAATCCTGTGTTTCAGGCAAGAAGAGCTAAAATAATTTAAAATTAACAAATAATCAAAAGAATTTTAAGTACAATACAAATGTGTAAAAAATCTGTAATGTAGACATGCCATTATTATAATATTAAAAAGTTTAACTTCTAGTTTCTTAATTATCAATATAGGTACTTAAACTAGGTAATTTTTTTATAAATTATAATAGTTTCTTAAATAACAAAATACTTAAACTAGGTCAACAATTGAGTAAAAACACAACATATAAACAAAATCACAAAATATAAACAAAATCATTTTAGCACAATCAGTAAATTCTCTGTATCATGGTATGACATTTTTTGAAGAGTTTCTTTAAGAATTCTCTTACAGTAGACTTGATTCAAGCGATAAATATTTGCTTTCGCGTTCAATCTATTGTAGAGGAGAGGACCGAGAAAAAGGTAAAATTTTGACGTGAAAGCATGTTTGGTATGATTCTGAGGACAAACTAGGTCTTTACGTCTTTTGTTAGTAAAATCCGTGCTATATGTTAAATCTGCGTGCTGTTTTAATACAATACCCATTATAAATAATTGCCGGACTGTTAATACTTCACATTCTTTGTATAGGAGGTTAGTGGGAAAAAGGAATGGACGGAAAGTAGACACTTTGAGAATTGCCCTCTGGGCTCTCTCGATAGTTAGTAACAATGTTTTACCCGCTCCACCCCATGTGGTAATACAGTAGGTTACTATCGATTGACATAGAGCGAAGTAGACTTGTCGAACTATTTTTGGATCTGCAATGTAGCGCAACTTTTTAAAAACAAATATCAATTTACGAATCCTATTATTTATAGCTTCTATATGATGTTTAAATGAAAGTGTCTCATCGATTATAATTCCAAGGTACTTTACTGTATTTGACATGTTAATATTAGGACAAACACATTGGTTATTTGTGTTAGATGTGCAGTTATGAGCATACAATGTTGAGGTAGTGCCGGTTAGTTTTTGCTTGCGCATCGAAAACTTGACGTAATTTGTCTTGTCAGCATTTAAGGTTAGTGAATTATTTTGAAGCCATTTATTAATAACATTGAATCCGTGTTGCGCAAACTTGTAGACATTTTCTTCTGAGTCAGCCGAAAACAAAAGAGCAGTGTCGTCGGCATAGCTAACGATATGGCCGTGATCTATATTCAGATTACAGAGATCGTTTATATAGATTAAAAAGAGTGAAGGTCCTAAAATACTTCCTTGGGGAATTCCGAAAGCTGTGCTTTTTTCCTCATCGCTGATAACATTCCCAATCTTCACACATTGCGTACGTTCTTCTAGGTAGCTCTTAAATAGTTTCAGCTGAATTTCCCTGATGCCTATGGCCTCAAGCTTGCGCAACAAGATGGGAATAGAAACTGTGTCAAACGCTTTGGCGAGGTCCAGGAAAATTCCTGTATAAAACACTAATAAATCATTATTTTTAATTTGCGGCTCAAGGGAAATTTTGCCTATTGGTGCAAACTCATAATAAGCTTTTTAAAGCATCATAAACACCCAGTTATAATTGCACCCTTTTGCACCCGAGGGAAACCGGTATTTTAAAATATTTGTAAATTGTACTTCGGGGCAAATTAGTGTATTCATGGATTTTTTTATATATAATGTATTCTAAATATTCTACATTTGCACTTAATAAAAATAAGAAATATATAACTGGAAGTTTATGTAGATTTAACGTGGATACATACTGCGCCACGTGACGTTCGCAGGGCGAACGCGGGGTAGAGGCGCGGGCGGCGGCGGGGCTCAGCAAGTTAGCGTGCAAATTGTATGCGCTTAGATTCGGACTGTTGATATTTTTTAAATTAACGGACTGTCGATATATCGATATTTTTAAATATATCAATATTATCTATATTCTTTTTCAGTGATAAATAATTTATTTCTTTGTGTCCAAAAAATACTCAATAGGTTGTACTTGACGATTATTACAGAAAATGAAACAAAATTTGAGTGTTCAGAGCCAGGATATTCTTAATTATCTAACAAACTAAGCGACTATTTTCTACGTTATACTTTTTTTTTACGGTGGGCTAAAATCATCTTATGACAGCCTCCGCTCTTGGGTGGAGCGGGAGATAGTGTCAGACTCTTACTGACTAAAAACGGGTTGGCCGTTCCTTCTAGCCTCCTCATACCGGGGTTCGAGTTTCCTTTCGGATAACCCTGGCCCCTGTAGGCTTCGACCCAGCTGGGCCCCTCCTGTTGCTGACAACTCCTTGAGGCGCGCGGGAACAGTGCGCGCCGTCGACGTCTTGGGCTCGGTCCGGACAGTTGCCGGACGGTCGGACAGCAAGTACGTTCTACTTCAGCGTCCATCATGTCGATGTGGGCTAAGTCTACTAGTTGAGAGCTGGGCGTGCATTGGGATTCAAGGCTGTCGGCTACTCATTCCGCTTTTTCAGAGTTGTTGAAAGTGTTTTTGGACACATTCTTGTAAAGACAATTTATTCGTTTAGGATATTATTAAATTACTTACTAATTCTTTTTTTTATTATGGATAGGCTAGCGTTTGACCACTACCTTACCTGATGGAAAGCGAAGATGTGGCCGACAATGGAGCACGCTTGCCTAGAAGCAACCATTCACTCTTGACTTAAAGACCCCTAATTTGTAGGTATCAGGGAACACAGACTCCGGCAGAGAATTCCAATCCTTAGATGTACGCATGTGTTCCTAAAACGCTTTTTTACGTATGGGTGGCCACCATGTACCAGTAGCGCAACGCCCGCGCCGACTTGGCGGATTTAAGTAAATTGTACAATTGCAATACACAATACAGTCTCCAAAATGTAAACGATAGAAAACCGACAGGCTAGCAACTCGACATCGATGCTCTTGATGACGATGATGCCTTTGGAATTTTGACTTGACAAGTGTATCATTGCCTTGTGTGTGTTCTTGGATTGCTTCTCAATCGACTCTAGTGCATCAAGCTGGTATTTGGGAGACCCATTCCAAAGATGAGAGCAGTATTCCATACACTATCGAACTTGCGCTTGATAGAGATTGAGCAGCTGTTCCAGCGTGAAATACTGTCTCACCTTTGCTAAGATCCCCAATTTTTTGGCTGCCATTTGAGCTTTTGCCTCGATGTAGGAGCCGAAATTGAGAGTAGATGACAGCGTTACTCCAAGAAGATCAAAGTGGTCGGTAATCGACACGGTCACACCCCGAATAGATGGAGCCGGGTAGAATTGGCTCCGAACTGAATTGGCCGGAATTTATTAGTCTAAATACGAGTATAAGGCTAAATTGTAATAAAAACTAGAGTTCATCCTTTGGATGTACTCGATGACTAGGGTAAAAAAGAGGCTTTGAAAGCGACACTCTTATCGGGGCGGGAGGTAAGTACAGGGGACTTTTCAATAGAACGTAACCTTATAATTATGAAGTTGCCAGAAAGTGATATGGGTATGTATGACTGAGCGTCTTGTCCCAGCGAGCGGAACGCAGCACAGTCAAGCTTTATTCCTTCCTCTAGGGTTGGTCGTCTTGCTGTTAGCCCACTAATATAACGGAGTTACTCAAGCCGTAAGTTCGCTGGTGAGAGCGAATTGTCTGGCATATGAGGCGAGAAAGAGGATGGCGGGTAGTAGGCGGAGATGACAGTGATCGACTGAAGACCAGTCATGCCTACTCGACAAGCCAAGTATTCATGGAGAGATAGTGGTGCGGGTGGAGCTAGAATAATACAGTACAGTTCCTTTCTGTAGTAAAGGAGGATGCCACCACCGTGACAGTGAGTCCTATCATTGTGAGTTACGCGATAGTTGGCAATTTTAAGATCTTTTAAAAAATAGATACTTTTTCGTAAATACATGGATTGCTTCGATAATAGCATTATAAATCGCAATAAACAGACATCGACTTTCTGAGCGGCAGTAATTAAAAACGCGGGTGAAACCTCGGGTTTACCTAGTAGTTAATAAACCCTAGAGTTATTTTGTGTATTTTCGTACGAACATGAAATGTACGCGCACAGTTCGCAGTGCTCCGCTCGCGAATGGCTTGCTAGCGGCGCATTCGCCAGATCTTCTGACGCACCGTTAGAATGCCCCCTTCTTCCCATCCTGTCCATGTATTGCGTATCTTATCTTCTCTGTCGATCTGACTCTTGAAGCAGTGGAGATAGAGCCGATAGTAATTTTCATATATTTTATTGAGATTTTACTCCACATTTTTTTCTATAAAGTAAAATGTTTTATATCTACCTTACTTGATGACGTAGAATAATCAGCACAGTCATACGGTCTATAGCTCCCACATAGCTCCAAAGACAATCGAAATATAATTAATTTAAGTATTTGAAATAAATAAAGGACATTCTTGGAAGACACTGACACCTTTTTTTTTCTTTTTTTGTATTATAAAAAAAAACTTTAGGTTTCTTTACTAAAACTTACTAACAGAGCATTCACAATCAGTGAGTACTCGTCAACACATCCCACAACGCGCATACGTGATGACGACGCTTATCTCTTCTTGTCAGTTTATTATTCCGTGTCGCGCGCTTGTCACTTCCATGGCGTAGTAGCTCTTTGACAATTACTACAATACCCAAATGAATATGATTGTGATGATTTTCAAAACTACACTAATTTCCCCCGAAGTACAACAGCCAAAAATCGTGAAAAACTAATTTCCGTACGTCGCACTAGGGTGCAAAATCAATCATGTCAAAATTTATAAATCCTTTCCTCAGTTTACAAAACTACACTATTTTCCCTAAAGCCGCAATGACCAAAAATAAAATTTTTATTTTTTAATTTTTTTTCTATCGCTGCTTTGGTGTCGATTAAAATAAATAAAATGTAATAATGTAGATTGAGGTGTAATATACCTTATAAAAATAACGCTGAGCCCACCTGTATTCTCTGGTTAATTATAACCAATTAACAGTTTTCACCCCCTTCCGTAGGGGTGCAAAATAATTTTTATTTTTTATACACCATTTTTCATTCCTACAAAACCATCAGAAACGTTTTTGCCTCTCCAGAGAATTTAATCCAATCTTTATTAAAAAATGACCTAATTTGACTATACTAATTCTGTGTTACATTAAAACGAACCATCAAAATACAAGCAAATACATACATAATTCTCGAAAACAACTGGTATTAGCTTAAAAAACAAAAATTCACCATTTAATGTTAAATTTAAACAACTGTCCAATAAACAGTTAAAGTAACTTTTTTTTGCTCAAAAATTGTACAAAAATCTTCACAGACGCGTGTCTCAAACGGATAGCAATCGAGCTCGCGTTGAGCTGAATTGATTCGAGATATCATGTCCGTGAGCGGTGTCTATGTGTGCGTTGCTCGAGTGCGCTTTGTATGTAGATTGTCTTCTGTACCTATCTATTTTGTGGCTTGGGAGAATTTTCTGCTCTCACGCTGTCGAAGCCATTGACTTCTGTATCTTTCTATTTTGTGGCTTGGGACAATTTTCTGCTCTCACGCTGCCGAAGCCATTGACTTCTGTATCTTTCTATTTTGTGGCTTGGGACAATTTTCTGCTCTCACGCTGCCGAAGCCATTGACTTCTGTACCTATCTATTTTGTGGCTTGGGAGAATTTTCTGCTCTCACGCTGTCGAAGCCATTGACTTCTGTATCTTTCTATTTTGTGGCTTGGGACAATTTTCTGCTCTCACGCTGTCGAAGCCATTGACTTCTGTATCTTTCTATTTTGTGGCTTGGGACAATTTTCTGCTCTCACGCTGTCGAAGCCATTGACTTCTGTATCTTTCTATTTTGTGGCTTGGGACAATTTTCTGCTCTCACGCTGCCGAAGCCATTGACTTCTGTATCTTTCTATTTTGTAGCTTGGGACAATTTTCTGCTCTCACGCTGCCGAAGCCATTGACTTCTGTATCTATCTATTTTGTGGCTTGGGACAATTTTCTGCTCTCACGCTGCCGAAGCCATTGACTTCTGTATCTATCTATTTTGTGGCTTGGGACAATTTTCTGCTCTCACGCTGTCGAAGCCATTGACTTCTGTATCTATCTATTTTGTGGCTTGGGACAATTTTCTGCTCTCACGCTGTCGAAGCCATTGGACAGTAGCACATTATTACCGTGACAGTAGCTAGTTGACTTATAATTTCGCAGGATCTCCTAAAGTCGACCGGCGCAAACACCCCGCGCCTAAGAAAGAGAAGCCAGCAGGTGTAGTGGACAACCAACGAGTGAGGAACAAGCTGGAGCGGCTCAATGTGGCGCCGGGACAGCTGGAGATGCAGGTGCTCAGCTGGGATGAGGTGAGCTATCTGTAGAGAGAGAGAAGCGCTGGGTGGGCGTGGCGGACAACAAAATATAACGTACTAGCTTTTTTCCGTGGTGTCGCCCGCGTACATAAAATAGCCTATGTGACTCAGGAATAAAGCAGCTTTCTGTCGGTGAAAAAATTTTACCAATCGGACCAGTACTTCCACAGATTACCTCTTACAAACCAAGAAACATAAAAACAAAAAACATACTTTGTCTCTTTATAGTTAGTGTAGATATAGATTCGGTTTTACTTGCATTTAAGAACTAGATATTTATTCTATTAAGACCATTTTGTGCTTCTTTTATGATACTTTTATGAACATAGAGGTATCTATGTTATTACCAGAATAAAGCAAACTAGTATCGTCAGTGTTTAGTGATATTTCTCCATTAAGACCGACGTCATTTATATTGTTAATATTAGAAATATCATCATCAGCCTTTTTAATGTTCCCACTGCTGGAACTCAGGCCTCCTCTCTAAGAGAGGGAAGAAATATTAAAGGCCCCAATATAGAGCCTTGAGGTACTCCACGAGTAATGGGCGGAGATTTGCTTTGATAGTCGCCAATCCCGACTATTTGAAATTTGTTTGTGATGTAAGAGCTCATCATTTTGTACGCTGTGCTGGTAATACCAATACCTTTCATTTTTTTGCAGTAGAAAACTATGGGTTACGGTGTCAAATGCCTTTTTTTAGTCAATAAATCTTTTCAGAACTTTCTTGTGGCCCTGCGGGACCCCTTACAACTTTGCTGACATCTCATTTTAGGCGCGCGTGGAACACACCGTCAACCACTCAGGCTCGGTCTGGACGACCATCGGACGCCCGGACGGCGGGCTACCCGTTACTCGCCGTCCGCAAGCGACATAACAAGGCTGATATTGATATTTTGTTGACAGGTCGAGGCCGAGCGTCAGAAGGCACTCACTAGCATTACATTCACGAGACACGAGTACCGTTGTTACGATTGCGCCCTAGGATTCAACCATCGGTTCAAACTGAACAACCATATGAAGAAACATGATTTGGTATGTAGACCTTATTGTGTAGTGAATAGAGTTGATATTTGAGTGCACTAGGGATCAAGATAAAGTCATACGAAGGAGTATGATGTGGTATCTATACCTTGATGTTTAGATAATAGAGTTGATTGTTGAATGCACTATAGTTCAAGTAGACTGGCCACATGAAAGATCATGATGTCGTATGTAGACTTTATTGTGTAGACAATAGAGGTGATTGTTGAGTGCGCTAGGGGTCAAGGTGACTGGCAATATGAAGGAGCTTGATCTTGTATGTAGCCCTTATTGTGTAGTTAAAAGAGTTGATATTTGTGTGCTCTAGGGTTTAAGCTGACTGGCCACATGAAGGAGCTTGATGTGATATGTAGACCTTATTGTGTAATCAATAGAGTTGATATTTGAGTGCACTAGGGATCAAACTGAACAGTCATACGAAGAAGCATGATATGTTATGTAGACCTTATATTGTAGGGAATAAAGTTGATTTTTGTGTGCACTTGGGGTCAAGGTGATTGGTCATAAGAAGGAGCTTGATCTTGTATGTAGCCCTTATTGTGTAGAGAAAAGAGCTAATATTTGAGTGCACTAGGGATCAAACTGACCAGTCATACGGAGAAGCATGATATTTATTTATTTATTTTATTTTATTATGTTTGGAAAACTTACAGCTAATAAAAACATGATAACTTATCATAATAAAAAAAAACTAAGGCCAATTAAAAGTTTTCACTTATAGTGAATGAATAATTGTGTTGAAATGATGACCTTATTTTGTAGAGAATAGAGTTGATTATCAAGTGTTAAAGGGGTCAAGCTGACTGGACATACGAAGAAGCATGATGTGATATGTAGAATTTATTGCTTAGAAATTAGGGGTGATTTTCGAGTGCGCTAGGGTCAAGCTAACCAGCGATATGAAGAGGCATGGTGTGGTAAGACTTTACCGATAGATAAATGAGTGATATGTTTGCTACAGAGCGCGGGTGAGTTCGTGTGCTCGGTGTGCCGCGTGCGCTGCAAGGACTTGCACTCGCTGTGTGCGCACAGGAGGCGGCATCGGGTCAGGTGAGGATCTACTCGCGAACGCACTCTTTCTTGCGTCAATCCCTACGTTTCTTTTTTTCTCCACGCCTCTTTTTCTTTTTCCAGTCTCCACGCCCCTCTTTCTTGTCCCAGTCCCCACTTCCCTCTTTCATGTCCCAGTCCCCACTCCCCTCTTTCTTTTCCTATTCCCCACTCCCCTCTTTCTTGTCCCAGTCCCCACTCCCCTCTTTCTTGTCCTAGTCCCCACTCTCCTCTTTCCTGTCCCAGTCCCTACGCCACTCTTTCTTTTCCCATTTCCCACTTCCTTCTTTCATGTCCCAGTCCCCACTCCCCTCTTTCTTTTCCTATTCCCCACTCCCCTCTTGCTTGTCCCAGTCCCCACTTCCCTCTTTCTTGTCCCAGTCCGCACGCCACTCTTTCTTTTCCCATTCTCCACTTCCCTCTTTCTTTTCCTGGCCCCCACGCCCCTCTTTCTTTTCTCGACCCCCACGCCCCTCTTTCTTTTCCCGGCCTCCACGCCCCTCTTTCTTTTCCCAGCCCCCACGCCCCTCTTTCTTTTCCCGGCCCCCACGCCCCTCTTTCTTTTCCCGGCCCCCACGCCCCTCTTTCTTTTCCCGGCCTCCACGCCCCTCTTTCTTTTCCCGGCCCCCACGCCCCTCTTTCTTTTCCCGGCCTCCACGCCCCTCTTTCTTTTCCCAGCCCCCACGCCCCTCTTTCTTTTCCCAGCCCCCATGCCACTCTTTCTTTTCCCAGCCCCGACGCCCCTCTTTCTTTTTCCAGCCCCGACGCCCCTCTTTCTTTTCCTAGTCTCCTTTTCACACCCCTCTTTCTTTTCCGAATCTCCATGCCTATTTTTCTTTGCACTACGCCCACACGCCTCTTTTTTTTTATAAACCCCACTCCCCTCTTTCTAAGTAAGCTCGATATGTATGAAGTTCAGCTTCCGTATCTGGTCTGTCAGATGGCGCTGCGTGTCGTGCGGCGCGACGTCGTCCCGCGCGGACGTGGCGGCCGACCACGCGGCGCGCGAGCACGGCGCGGCGCCGCCCACGCACACGTGCCGCGTCTGTGGAGACACCAAGACGTACGTACATTGTTTAGATCAAAAAGTTCAGCAGCGGGGTCGAAGTCTAGCGGCGTTGAAGCCTAGAGGGGTCGAAGTCTAGCGGGATCGAAGTCTATTGGGGTTGAAGCGTAGAGGGGTCGAAGCCTAGCGGGATCGAAGCCTATTGGGGTTGAAGCCAGTCACTATTTCCTAACGTGAATAGACTAGCTAAATGTATACTGTTAACTTATTAAGGCGGCAAGTACTGAATAGACGCTGGTGATGACACTGACCGCAGATCTTTTATTTATTTGACTCTAGTATCTCTTCAGGATGTAAACGTAATGTAAGGCATGTTGAGTTCAGGTCTTTCGCGAAGCTGCGCAACCACATGAAGAACCACGGCGAGCGGCAGAAGTGCGAGCTGTGCGGGAAGAACTTCCGCGACAGGAGCTCGCTGCGGGCGCATCTCTTGTACGTACTGGGTGACAAGTGAGGCCGGTGTTACCTAGCTAACTACCCTGAGAAGAAACACCGAAACAAACTCAGGGGAATATTTAAAAAGTTACAAGTTGTACACCACCGACGCTAAGTACTATACAGGTCATGGCAGGTCATAGCGGGCATTAGGCGCCAGCATACAGCTGCGTGCAAGTACTAAACAACCCCTCAGTCGCCTGGATGGTCCGGTGACTATGTATTTTTGCTGAATTATGCTTCTAACTTTGAGATTTTTCATGGAAAAAAATGAGATTTTTAATGATGAAAGTGGGGGTTAGAAAGAGACAAAAAGCACTCTCCATCCCTTCAACTGTCTCCACTTAAAAAATCACGTCATTCATCGCTCCGTTTTACTGTAAAAGACGGAGAAACAGACACACACACTTTTCCATTTATAATATTAGTATGGATTAATTATAGATCAACTAGCTTTCCGCCCGCGGCTTCGCCCGCGTGGACTATAGATTATATCGCGCGGGCAGAGACCCGAGCTCAGCAGTGGAATTATAGGTAGCCTATGTGTTATTCCAGTGTCTCTTCTACCTACCTACTAAATTTGATCTAAATCCGTTCAGTAGTTTTTGCGTGAAAGCGTAACAGACAGACAGACAGAGTTACTTTCGCATTTATAATATTAGTAGGGTTATAAAAACTCCGGTAGCTTTACAAATTACAACGGAATTCCGTTGTTAGTTGCTTGTTCACTAGTGTTTATTAACATGAGTCGGTTGTCTTTACTCCCAGTATCCACGCGGGCTCGAAGGAGTACTCGTGCCCTCGCTGCGACAAGCGCTTCCTGTTCAAGAAGGCCATGGAGGTGCACCTCGTCACCCACGACGCGCCCGCCCACCTCTACTGTCTACAGGTGAGTATGGAATTCCATGGAATCAACATGGACATGTATGTCGCATCTTTGACTATTTATTGGTTTAGACGCTCAACCCATCTCCCACCTACCCTCCATTCGACGACATTTCTACCACCTTTTCAATCTTCAATAGTTTTATTACTTCACCATTCGTCAACCCTTCTCCCCCCTACCCTCCATTCGACGACATTTCTACCACCTTTTCAATCTTCAATAATTTTATTACCTCACTGTTCGTCAACCCTTCTCCCCCCTACCCTCCATTCGACGACATTTCTACCACCTTTTCATTCTTCAATAGTTTTATTACCTCACTGTTCGTCAACCCTTCTCCCCCATACCCTCCATTCGACGACATTTCTACCACCTCTTCATTCTTCAATAGTTTTATTGCCTCACCATTCGTCAACCCTTCTCCCACCTACCCTCTATTCGACAAACTTTCTACCACCTCTTCATTCTTTAATAGTTTTATTGCCTCACCGTTCACCCTCACGGCCTCACGTTCAACCCTTCTCCCACCTACCCTCCATTCGACAAACTTTCTACCACCTCTTCATTCTTTAATAGTTTTATTGCCTCACCGTTCGTCAACCCTTCCTCCGCCTGCCCTCCATTCACCACCTCTTCATTCTTCAATAGTTTTATTGCCTCACCGTACATCAAGCATTCTACCACTTCCCCTCCATTCGTCAACTGTTCCACCACGTCTCCTCATCAACATTTTAAATATAGTTTTTTAATGAAAACTGAACAATGTATCATTGTATACAGAGTGTCTCTGACATCGACGCACAGACAAATACCATAGATCCAGAACGTGATTCTAAAACCCCCGGTGGTGGAATTTTTCGTCGGCTTATTCCTAATTAAAAAAAAAACTGTTTTTTTTTATTTAATCTGTGTAAATCGTTATTCTAACCAACCCCGGTGATATTAACATTTGTGGTTCATTTTCATTTTTGTTTGGTGTTCATTTTATTCACTAAAACATGTTAAAATAACGATTTTATACAGTTAAAATTAAAACAAAAAACGTAAAAATAAGAAAAAACCGACGAAAAATTCCACTATTGGGGGGTCCAGAATCGTGTACTGGATTCATGGTATTCGTTTGTGCGTCGCTGTCAGAGACAACCCGTATACAATGATACATTGTTCAGTTTTCATTAAATAATTATCAAGAATATATATTATTATATTATATTATTTTGTCAATAATCAAACCAGAAGGAAGCTACTGACAAAAAGGAAGCTCGCAAAACATCAATAAAATTGAAATAGGTTTTTTTTTTTCGAAATCCTGGCTAATCCTAGAAGTGATGCTGCTAATATTACATTTGACATGGCAATGTGTCGGTGGCTCAACCCTGGTAAAACAATTGTGTTGATTATTAAGTTATGTTGTTTTTGTAAATTTAGTTTAGGTCACGATGGGCTGACATGCTCATTGAGCTTAAAGTCCCTAAAAAATAAAGAAAAAAAAATTATATTTAAAACGTTGATGAGGAGACGAGGTAGAAAAGTTGACGAATGGAGGGGAAGTGGTAGAATGTTTGACGAACGGTGAGGTTCGTCAAACCTGTATATTGTTTATTTGAATGTGCACGGTTGTGTTGCAGTGCGACATGAACTTCAAGAACCGCATGTCGTTCACGCAGCACATGAAGTACAGCCTCAAGCACGTCGACCCCGCCAAGCTCAAGTGAGTACTGCAATGTGGCTCAGTAGCCCGGTAGGCTTCGTGGTGGGAATTTTAGCTTTAAGGTGGTCCATCATGACTTACATTTTCACAGTTTTACATACAACCGCTCATAACTGATTATGACGTTATTACACATTTTTCATTAGATATTTTGGAAACACAGTATCTTGTGGATATTATCTGGGTTTCTATAGAAACCAATTTCTACATTTTTGTAAAACTAATCCAGTAAAAACCTCTGAAAATCTCCTATTTTGTATGAACTTTGACACTTCATAATTTGCCTAAAAATTAAAAAAGTCCAAAAAAGTAAAACTATAGAGACCTTGCAAATTTTATTAGGATTCTAAATGACGACAACTTTTTCCAAAAACTTTTAAGGGTTTAAAAAAAACAGCTATTTCCTGGAGCAAGTTTTGTGAAATTTTCGAGTAAATCTCGGAATTACCGAATACTAACAGAGTTTTCAGGCGTTATCTCACTTTTTTCGCGTTGCCTTTTCGTCAAACATCGCGTTGGATTGCATTAAATCAGTGGTTCCCAAACTTATTTTGTCTACTGCCCACTTTGAGAATAAATATTTTTTAGCGCCCTCATTTTTTCACCTATTTAAAAACCACTATAACTTAAAATTAAATTAATTAATTATTGTGACCTAGATATGTATATTATGTATATTAACGGAGAATTCTAAACGAAACTTTTAGTATAACCCGCAACTTGAAACCTGAGCGCAGTAGGTAACATACAACGGCGCTTAGGTCTCAAGTTAACTCTTACGGGCTCCACCTGCCAATAAGAATGATTATTGAAACGCAACTTTATAGTATTAAAACAGAGTATCTTTTATTGAAAATATAACTAAAATAATCAATCCTTATATAAAAACTAATGTGAAGGATGAATCTGAGGCTGTTTAATAAGTTTGTTGATATCAGGTTCCAATTTACTCAAGAACAGTCGCAAGTCGCCACGTTCGGTAACAAGCAAACGATTTCTCTTTTTAGTTAGCAGTGTTGTCACAGCACTAAATCCACGTTCACACAAATATGACGATGGGAATGCTATCAAGAATCGATGAACGATTGACCACAATCCAGGGTACAATTGCGGGATCGGTTTTTGTAGCCAAAATTCTTGGTAACCATTTTTGAACTTGATTATTATTTCCTCGTTTGTTGTCAATTCTATAAGTTCTTCTTCCAGTTGAGGTGACATTGCTGTGTTGACATTTGAAAACGGATCTAACACCCAATCTGGTATTTCCAAGTTCAAAATGTCCTGGTATCGTTCGGTGATGTCAATGTGGAGGTTTTCCAAATGTTGGCAGTAGGCAAACAATTCGTCGTTACTGCATGATACTGATAAACTTGGAAAATTGTGAAACTCACGTCTGCCCAGATTATTTTTGTGTAGAAGCAGTTTTGCTGCGAAAGCAGCAACGACGTTCTTTGTTTTAATTAAATTTAGTTTATCGCCTTGCAGTTTGAGATTCATGTCGTTGAACAATTTATACAGGTCTGTCATGTAAGCTATATCATTCTTTGATGTTATGAGCTTGTCGTGCAATTCTGCATCTTTAGTTTCCAAGAACTCTATAACAGAGTCAAACAGGTTGTAAAATCGAGTCAGACAATTGCCTCTTGATAGCCAACGAACTTCAGTATGAAACAACAAACGGTTGAAATCCTCGTCATTAGTAACACAAAGCTGATGAAATAATCTATCATTCAAAGAGCTGTTGCGGATTTTATTGACTGCTTTGATGACATATTGCAGTGATTGAAATAGTTTTTCACTTAAGTTTCTAGCAACTAAATGTTGTCTATGAATAACGCAATGTACACCAAGGACATCTGGAATTTTATTTTTTAAGTACGCCATGAAGCCTTTATGGCACCCTGTCATAGCCGGAGCGCCATCCGTAGCAACTGAAATAATATTTTTCAAAGGAATCTCTTTCTCATCGCAAAACTTTTCCAATGTATTGAATATGGTTTCACCTTTTGTATCGGTCTCTAAATTTCTAGCAAATAATAGTTCTTCACATATTTTCTCATCTTTAATAAACCTCACGTAAGACAACAACAATGCTTCATTAGTTGGTAAAGTGGACTCATCGAGCTGAATTGAGAATTGACTTGTCCTCAGGTGATCGCACAATGATTCTTCAATGTTTTCAGCCATTTCATCAATTCGTCTTTGCACAGAATTATTACTCAAAGGAATTTTTCGGATAATATCTGCGGCCGGTTTATGAAGCACAGTAGTTATTACTTCATTTATTGCTGGCAATATTAACTCTTCTCCGATGTTATGTGGTTTGCCTTTTTGAGCAATTAACAAAGAGATATTGTACAAAGCTCGAAGTCCGTCGTCATCTTGCTTAGCAGCCGCCGAAAATAGTTTTGCTACACTTGGCTGAGTATTATGCTTCTTCTCTAAGTCTTGAAAATATGCTACATTCTTGTCTTTCTTATCTGGATGCATTTTATTCAAATGATCTTGCAGCCTTGAAGGCTTCATTGCTTCATTCGAAAATGTTTTTAGACATACAAGACACAAAGGCGACGATGGGTTTGTGGGATTTTCAATAAATCCGAATTTAATATATTCCCCACAGTATTGCCGTCTCTTCTTTTTTACTTCCGACATTGTTTTGCTTTGAGAAATACGTTCAATTTCGCGAGTAGTGTAGAGGAGGCGTAAGTACTGCTCATCTTTTGCGCGCGAAACCACAAATAAAAATAAAATAAATATTACATTGTTTATATAGGAATGCTTAAGCAGCACGCACCGACAGGAATAAAACAAACATTCATAAACTCGTTTATCTCATTCGACGCTCAATCGTACTCAACAAGTCCGAACAAGTATTCAATGAACCAGCCGACTGATACAGGAATGCTCAATTCGGATTATTTAACAAAAACTTGTTAAAACATGATAGATATCTACGAGTACTAATAACTATTAAAATGCGAAAGTGTGTCTGTTGCCTTTTTATATGTTTGTTTGTGTCTACTTTCATTACGAAACGGAGCGACCGATTGACATGATTTTCATTTTTTCTGTATTCAATAAAATAGGACAGATATATGAACTACGCGGAGAGAAATATAGAACCGAGTTTGAGCAATCTTTTAATTCATATTAGTTGATGTTCACAAGTTGTTGTTGAGAGTCGAGAGCTCTTGCAGTCGTTGTTTAAGAGGCCTCCTAGCTAAATAAAATTACAAATCACCCCCCCCCCCTCTACACAACGCCTCCATTTTCTTTCTGGGTCTCTTCCCGCCCCCCTTGAGACCTGCAGCGCCCACAAGGGGGCGTTATCGCCCACTTTGGGAAAGACTGCATTAAATGAAGTAACAAGCTTTTAAACCATTTAAGATGTTTACGATAGTCGAGTGGAAAAGGACCCTCTTAAAGAAAAGACACGGGCCGGCACACTTCTATAATTCTCTTTGTTGATTACACGAGCTTCTCTTACAAAAATCATTTCGACACTAAAAAAACAACACACATCTTTTTTCTACAAATATCCAAAACTATTCTAGAATGCAAAATTCTTAACTAGTATATTTCACAACCCAGTCTGTTGGCTATATAAAAAAAAAACAACTCATGCGACCTCCTTTCGATATCACAGTACACAGTAGGAATGTAACGGAACTAGTTGTATCTTTGAAATTCTTTCTTTCTTTCTTTTCGTTCTGGTTCAAAATCTCGCCCGTAGCTTCTCTCGCGTACATAAAATATAGCCTATTTCACTCAAGAATAAAGCAGCTTTCGATCGGTAAAAACATTTTAGCAATCGGACCAGTACTTCCAGAGATTACCTCCTACAAACTCATCAGTGTCACTATTTTCTTAAAGCGTATACTACTATAAATGTTTCTTCTACGTTCTGTTTCATCACCTCGTGTCCGCTCCAGGTACGCGTGTCCGGTGTGCAGCAAGAGGTTCATGAAGGCGTCGCGCCTGGAGGAGCACAACCTGGCCGTGCATCTCAAGGTCACGCCCATCTCCTGCAACGTGCCCGCCTGTAGCTTTGTGAGTCTCACTAGTGCGGTAGTCCGACTCGCACTTGCCCCTTTTTTTTTTTTCTTGGCTGTTACTTATTTCATCACCACTGCTTTCAAAACGGTGAAGGAAAATATCGTTTATTAGTGAATACTTTAAGCCGGGATTCCGATCCCGATTTCCGGCCACCGTAGACACGGGCTCGCGGACGGCGAGCCATGGGTAGCTCGCTGTCCGACCGTCCGGTAACTGTCCGGACCGAGCCTAACACGTCCACGGCGCGCACTGTTCCCGCGCGTCTCTAGGAGTTTTCAGCAACAGGAAGGGCCCAGCTGGGTCGAAGCCTACTGGGGCCAGGGCTATCCGAAAGGAAACTCGAGCCCCGGTATGAAGAGGCTTGAAGGAACGGGGTGAGTTTTCAGTCAGTCCACCGTAAAAAAATAGTCCTAGCAGTGGGAACATTACAAGGCTGATGATGCTTATCCTACCGTTGTCCCAGGCGTGCGCGTCCCGGCCGGTGCTGCGCACGCACGTGCGGATGGTGCACCGCGACGGCCGCGCCGTGCGGAACCACGTCTGCCACCACTGCGGGAAGGCCTACATGGTGAGACTTCACTTTGTTATTCACTAGCTATTTGTACACGGCTACTCTTCAAAGTACCAATTTGTCTCAAGGGAACAACAACTATATGAGGCTGAGGGTAAGCTTGTTGAAAGAATATCGGTACTTCGACATATTAATATTTGTTACTTCGATATGTCGATATTTGTTACATCGCTATTTGCTACTTCGATATATCGATTTTTGTTACTTCGATATATCGATTTTTGTTACTTCGATATATCGATTTTTGTTACTTCGATATATCGATATTTGTTACTCCGGAATGTCGATATTTGTTACTTCGATATGTAGATATTTGTTACTTCGATATGTCGATATTTGTTACTTCTTTTGTTCTATGACTTTCTATAAAACATAATACATTTACCAAAAACAAACCTTCAAGATTTCACACTTTTCAACTATGTATTTTGCTGTACCTACCTACGCTCCTCACCCCCCTCCGCTATTGTACTATCGCTTGCTTCGCATAGACTTGCAAATATTTAGAACATTCAATTTAAATATTTTTATTTATGTATGTTAATCTGATGAACTAAAAAATGATACATTTTTAAAAGTCGTAGAACAAAAATGGTCTATGATGTTAGTAACATAGTCCTGAGAGGTTGCCAGTGTATTACAAATAACCATGTATAAGAATGTTTATCAGTTGTCTAGTACTCATAGCACAAGCTCTGCTTAGTTTGGGACTAGACGGCGTTGTGTGATAGTAGAGGAATATTATTATAAAAAAATATTTCATTTATTTATTTTATATACATATCTGTTATATTTTTAAATATTTCTTAAAAAAAAACATTGAAAATAACATTAAAAAATATAAAAAATAGTAGACCACCGACGACATCGGGAACAGGGTCCAAGCTACCGGCGGCCAGGGCTCCTGAGAGAGGAATCTACTAACAATGCGCGCCGTGTCCAGGAGTACTGCTTTCTGGACCAGGCCCTTGATCCAGCCGCCTAACGAGAGCCTCCTCAGATGTTGTTCGAAGCTCTTGACTATTAAGCCATTGGCCGTTACGACTATCGGCACAATGATTGCTCTATCTACTTCCTACATGTCGACAACCTCGCTAGCTAAGTCAAGACACTTATTATTATTACTAGCTTTCCGCCCGCGGCTTCGCCCGCGTGGACTACAGTTTATATCGCGCGGGCAGAGGCCCGTGCTCAGCAGTGGAATTATAGGTAGCCTATGTGTTATTCTAGTGTCTCTTCTACCTACCTACCAAATTTGATCTAAATCCGTTCAGTAGTTTTTGCGTGAAAGCGTAACAGACAGACAGAGTTACTTTCGCATTTATAATATTAGTAGGGATTATATGCTTCATGATTAATTTCCCCGCAGACCAAGAAGACGCTAGAAGGGCACCTCCGTTCGCACACCGGCGAGAGACCATTCAAGTGCTCGCAGTGCGCCGCCACCTTCGGCTACGAGGCGGCGCTCTACAACCACAACAAGCTGGTGCATCTCAACGCCAAGGTAATATCTGTCTGACGTGAGGCCGTGCGGAAGGGTCATCGTAGCCCTGGAACGGAAAAGGCTAATGAAGGAACAAGGGGGGAATCTTAGATGGGTAATCTTCTACTATCCCAAACATTATATGTAACACATATAATTTAAAAGCGTGTCCATAGAGTTTCTTGCACGTTCTTCTCCATAGAGATCTACGCTTTGGAACGTGCAATTTAGCTTCACTTTTCTTGGACTGACCGACATTTGACTATTCAAAAGTGCCTGCAAATGGTCTATTTGAAATAAATGCTTTGATTTTGATTTTTATAATATAGTAGCTTTTGCCCGTGACTTCGTCCGCGAATAGAAAACATAGCCTATGTCACTCAGGAATAAAGCAGCTTTCTATCAATTAAAAAAATTTAGCAATCGGACCAGTACTTTCAGAGATTACTTCCGACAAACAAAACAACAAACTTTACCTTTTTATTATATTAGTGTAGATGATATAATAAGAATTTTATTTGTAGAACTTAGGTGTTTACTTGAAGGTCTTACTTTAATTAAATGGGCGCTATGTTTTGCCGTGAAGGCGTACAAATGTTGAGATTATAAATATAAAGTCGTTAAAAAACTAAATAATAAAAATAATAAACTAACACAAATAGAAACAAAATTAAAATCTCCAAAGAAAAAAGAAATGACTATTTTACATTTACATAAAAAAAATCTTTGTAAATTAAAACAAACTTACTTAAAATTCAGAAATAAACATGTAATATATTAAAAGTATTATTATACAGCGTGGCGATTAGGTTATCACATTAATTGAAGCCACATATTCTTTATTAGGTACTTTATCATATTCGGTTAAAATAATTTAATAATAAACAATATTATACCCGTGGGAGATTTTTTTCCATTTTAATATTTCACAACATCATGTATTGCATGAACTTAATCAGCTGACTAATAAAAGTAGGTCAAAGACCCGAGGTTGGTGAAGATACCTAGTTCACAACTTCAAACGTTGCCATTCCGTATTACCTACAAGCACTAAACTATCATTTTACAAACTGTTTACGTTTGAATTGTTTATGTTTCTTCTAATCATTACTACAAACGTAAACAATCTAGCGAAAAATGTCCTTACGCCTAATAGTTGAAGGCGCTTTTTGTGCGCCAAATTAAAAGATGAAAAGTGACCGCATGGGAGGTATGACAAAATATGCAACAATATTCTTACAAATTACGACTTAAGGTTTAAATCTCTATGTTCGAATATTACGGGGTATGGAGATGTTTATAGGCATAATTCTAATTTCTTAGGTGCGTCCGATGAATGAGTCTAGTCCGCCGCCAAAATATTTGAGGGATAGTTGACGAGTTAACTATCTGCGCGCGCGCCCTTCGTATTTTGTTTTTTTTTTTTTTAATTTTGTGGACATCGTTTTGTGCTAGCTTTATTTTTGTAATAGGAATAAATAGCTTAATAATACGATAGTATTTTAGTTTTACATAGTACTTTAGTGAAAATAGTGTGTGTGACAGTTTATGCGAAACGAGACGCTTAAATAACAATATTTGTTTTTTTTTTTTTTAAATTGTGTTTTCCAAGATGCCTCGAATCAGTTTTACATCATCGGAGTATACCGATATGATTTTAATTTATGGAGAATGCCTGCAAAACGCAGCGGATGCATTACGAACATACCGAGAGAGGTATCATACCACACGTGTATGTCCTACAGATCCACGAATTTTTACACGGGCAGTCCAAAGATTACGAGACAATCAATCTTTGGTTCCACACCACGCAGATATTCCTCATCGAGTAGCCGTAGGCCGTGAAGAGGAAATTCTGAATTATTTCGCTCGTAATCTAACTGCAAGTCTTCGTAGAGCAGCCCGCCAATTTTCTGTTCATCACCGCACTGTACATAATATTTTAAAAAGTGACAAGCAGCGGCCATTCAAACCTCAAAAGGTGCAGGTTTTGTTGGACAGAGATAAGCCAGTCCGGGAAGCCTACTGCCTGTGGTTACTGAGCAAAATAGAGAATGACTCTAACTTTTTGTCAGACATAATGTGGACTGACGAAAGTACTTTCACGCGCAATGGGATTTGGAATAGGCAGAACATACGATACTGGTATCGAAGAAATCCGCACCTGATCCGAGAGTCCGCACACCAGTACAGATTTGCCGTGAATGTCTGGGCTGCAATACACGGAGATCAAATAATTGGTCCTGTATTTATCGATGGTAACCTAAATGGACCCAAGTTTTTAGAACTACTCGAAGGTACAGTGTCGCATTTTACTGAGGAGTTATCAGTGGCATATCGCCGTTTATGGTACCAGCTGGACGGAGCACCTGCTCATTCAGTAGTGGCTGCCAGGCAGCGCCTCACTGCCATGTTCGGAGAGCAATGGATTGGCCGATACAGACCTTGTCGATGGCCAGCACGGTCACCGGACCTTACACCACTCGATTTTTTTTTATGGGGACATTTAAAGAATGTGTTTTACGCTACTGAAGTGACGACTTTGGATGATTTAAAAACTCTTATAATTCGTGCCTTCGACAATTTAAAAAATTTAGCTGCAAATGGTGATCTACTAAGAAAAGTCCGCAACAATATCGTAAGACGATGTCATTTGTGTGTACAGAAGCATGGTGGACATTTTGAAAATGTAAAAATTTAAAATGCATAATATTAACTAATTGGACATTTAAGTGTAGATTGTTTAAACTAATTTGTGATTATTTCATAAAACAACATCATAAAGTACCACGCGCGCGTGCCTACTTTTACAAGTAGGTATTCATTCATAACTCGCGTACGCGTAGGTACGGCGCGTACTCGCCAGCGCCGCGGCGTTGCCGCTTTTACAGGTCAGTAAACTATTATTATAAAGGATGTTTTATTTTTTATCAATTATAACGCTATTTATTTTGTTTGAAAAATGCATTTTCTTAATTTTAGTCAAATTGTTTATTTTATTATTTTAACGGAATAATAACAACTTGAAATGTCTGCTGCATAATTTAATGTGATAACCTAATCGCCACGCTGTATAAAACAATTATTACAAGCAGCATGCATGTAAAATATTAAAAAACATTTTTAAAAAAATTTTCAACAGAATAATAACATTTTTTAACCCTTCAGATACCGTCAATTAGAGACACAATAGTAAGACAATAGATGCGCGGCCACCGGGTGTCGCTTGGGGATTCATGAATTAAGTAATAGAGAGTGGAGACTGTTTATAAATTTTAATAGCTAGCTCAAATATCTCTGATAAACATATTTATACAGCGTGGCGATTAGGTTATCACATTAATTGAAGCCACATACTCTTTATTAGGTATTTTATCATATTCGGTTAAAATAATTTAATAATAAACAATATTATACCCGTGGGAGATTTTTTTCCGTTTTAATATTTCTCAACATCATGTATTGCATGAACTTAATCAGCTGACCAATAAAAGTAGGTCAAAGACCCGAGGTTGGTGAAGATACCTAGTTCACAACTTCAAACGTTGCCATTCCGTATTACCTACAAGCTCTAAACTATCATTTTACAAACTGTTTACATTTGAATTGTTTATGTTTCTTCTAATCATTACTACAAACGTAAACAATTCAAGCGAAAAATGTCCTTATGACTAATAACTGAAGGTGATTTTTGTGTGCTAAATTAAAAGATGTAAATGGACCGCATGGGAGGTATGAAAAAATATGCAACAATATTCTTACAATTGACGACTTAAGGTTTAAATCTCTATGCGCGATATCTTTGGTGTGTCCTATGAATGAGTCTAGTCCGCCGCCAGCCCAAAATACTTGAGGGATAGTTGACGAGTAAACTAACTGCGCGCCGGCCCTTCGTAGATATTATTGTTATTTTGTGGAAATTGTTTTGTGTTAGTTTTATTTTTGTAAAATAAAGTAGATTAATAATACGATAGTATTATTAGTTGCACATTGTACTACATTAGTGAAAATAGTGTGTGTGCTAGAAGTCATCATCATCATCACCATCATGGGGTGCCACGACAGAAAACCTCCACGAGTGCCCGCGGACTGTAGTTCCCTTGCGAACACGTTCTGAGGGAAGACCAGTCTGCGGGACGGTGCACCCTGGGAGGTGGCCATAGACCCCCTTGGGCACTCCTACCCAAGGGCCTCTATGGCCGTCTGCGAATGTTCTGTCTGACGGAACGCTTCAACGCGTGTCCCTCTGCTATAGCAGAGGGCACAGTGGCGAAGTAAGAGCGGGCTCGGTGTGCACTCACACTGCCGCCGGGCAGGCAGGAGGAAGACGAGTTCCTCCTTCTGCCACCGTTAGTCTCGTAGCCCCAGAGATTGTCCAAGGTCATGTTTCTGACTTTTGATGGGGGACGAGGGCCTTGGCTTAACCGCCCGGGCCGCGAGGAAGACAACCTCTATAAAAAATTACCCCAAACCTCCAAGCGGCGGCGCACCGTGAGGGAGGTTGTTAGCTTGACTAATGGGTAGCTAAATTAGTCTCTAGTGCGAACCACATGTTTTGAGCAAGTACCCGAAGTTTAATACTCGTGGGAACTGTATGGATCATAGTAAATTTTTCAAAAAACCAGGGAGTGATGCGCGGTCGGAGTCCGACGCGGCATCCGGAAGGAGCTCGGAGGGCTCGGAGTGTGAGGAGGTAGCGGGGACTTCAGGGAGAGGGTCAAGTCTCTCCCAGAAGAAGCGCTCCGCTTCCTTTAGGAAGGAGGACGGTTCGTCCTGCTCGGAGGGGCGGGCGAAGATCGCCACCAGCGGTCGCGGCGCAGGCCGAGCCCGCGGGAAAGGGCGAGGCCTAACGGCCAAAAAATCCGCTCAGCGAGCCGATAGGCTTGCCGCGGAGGGGCGCCACCCTGGCGCGGGCGACTCTGGGAGAGATCTTTCAGAGCCGTCTGGCAGCGAGAGGCGTACCGAGGCGGAGTCAGGCGGGGAGGCGGCCATGCCCTTCAAGGAGCTGGCCGTCACCCTGCTTCGGGACATGGCCCGCCAGAGGGACAAGGCCACGCGCGAGCGAACGATTCGTCGCCACGCCGCGTCCCTCCAGGGGGCCTTAGACGCCTCGGTTGACAAGAGGGTGGAGAGGCTCAGGAGCGAGCTCCGGGCGGAGCTCCAGGCCGAGCTTCGGGCTGAGGTCCGGGCGGAGGTGGCAAAGGCGCCGAACAAGGGCCGCCAGGAGCCGATGGATGAGGGGCGCGAGCAGGAGCAGGGGCAAAGCCGGCCCCAGCCACAGCTCCAGCCCGAGCCGGAGAGTCAGTTGCTGTCACTGGTGCAACAGGAACTCGCAGCTTTTCAGCAGGGGCTGCAAAAGCAGCAGCTGGAGTTCCAGCAGCGCGTCGAGAAGCAGCTGTCTCTCCTGGAGGGCATTGTCCTGCGCCCTCCACTGGCGGCCTCTGGCCAGAAAAAGGCGGCGTCTTATGCTGCTGCCGCGGCTGTGGTTTCTGCGCCCAAGGCGGGCCCATCGGGGCAAGCAGGGCGCAAGGCCGCGGCGCCGGAGCCCGCAGGGCCGAGGCCAGAGCCCGCGACGGCCAAGCAGCAGCAGCAGCGGCGGAAAAAGGGTGCGGCGGTGCCTGCCGCTAAACCGGCAGGACCTCCTGCCGCCGTGGCGACTAGGCCGCGCCTGCCACCTCCTCCACCCGAGGAGTCTGGCGCCGAGTGGACGGTGGTCGGTGCCAGAAAGCAGGCGGGCAAGGTGGCCAGAGCGGCCAAAAAGCGCGCGAGGCGGCAGGAGCGCAAGAAGCGGGCCATGGCGGCGCGTCTTCGCGCCCCGAATTCCGAGGCTGTAGTCATTACGCTACAGCCTGAAGCGGAAAAGAAGGGCGTGACGTACGACGACGTCATGGCGAAGGCGAAGCAGGCAGTGCTGCCCCACCTTGAGGAGCTCGGAGCCGCTGCGGGCTTCCGCATGAGGCACACAATCACCGGGGCCCGAATCCTCGAGGTCCCCGGTGCGGCCAGCGGCCCTGCAGCGGATGCCCTGGCTGCCAGGATTAGGGCGTCTCTGAGCGAGGAGGAGGCCCGAGTGTCCAGGCCCACAAAGTGCATTGATATGCGCATCATGGGCCTGGACGACTCCGTCAAGGTGGGCGAGGTGGTGGCCGCCATTGTCAGGGCGGGCGGGTGCTCGGCCGAACAGGTTCGGGCGGGTGCCATCCGCGCTGACAGCACGGGCATGCGAGCCGTAACGGTAAGCTGTCCTGTGCAGGTGGCCAAAACCATCACCGGGGAGGGCCGTCGGCTTTTGGTGGGCTGGGTCTCCGCACAGGTCAAGCTGCTGGAGCCCAGACCTCTGCGGTGCTTCCGCTGCCACGTGGGGCACCACGTGGGAGCCCACTGCGCCGCGGAGGATCGCAGCGACCGCTGCCACCAGTGTGGACAGCCCGGTCACAAGGCCGCAGAATGCCGTGCTACGCCGCACTGCTACGCATGTGCGGCGGCCGGCAAGCCGGCCGACCACCGGGCTGGGGGCAGGTCCTGCGACCCCCCCGCCAAGGCCAAGGGCAAGGCCCGCAGGTCCGTCCCCGCCGATGTCCTCGCCACCGCAGCCGCCTCCTTGGCCGCCGCCGCCATCGCCGCCGCACCCGCCGCCGCGGCTGTGCCCCCTAGGGGGGCTCGGGAGGAGACTGTAATGGAGTGTCAATAACGGCCCCATTACGTCTCCTCCAGGCGAATATCAACCACTGCGCCCCCGCTCAGGATCTGTTGCTCCAGAGCATGGCGCAGTGGTTGATCAATATCGCCGTAGTCACCGAGCCGTATTTTGTCCTGCCCAGTGGTGACTGGGTTCAGGACCTGGACGGCTCGGTGACCTTAATTAAGTCGGCCGCCGCCGGTACCCCGCCCCCCGAGTCCGTCACGAGGGGGCGGGGTTGCGTGGCAGCTCGGTTCGGGGACATCGCCGTGGTAGGCGTCTACCTGTCCCCGAGCCGATCTCTCGACGAACTGCACGTCTCCCTGATGGAGCTAAATTCCGTCGTCGCTGGGTTCGGTTCCCTCCCCGTGGTCGTTTGCGGGGACTTCAACGCCTGGAACACGGCTTGGGGTTCCCGGTTCACGAACCAGAGGGGACGGATGGTGGAGGACTGGGCCTTGGAGCTGGGCCTGGTCGTACTGAACCGGGGTTCTGTCCCCACGTTGGTGCGGATGCGGGGTGAGTCGGTGGTGGACATTTCGTTCGCCAGCCCCGCTCTGTCGCCGCGTGTCGTCGACTGGCGCGTGATGGAGGAGGTGGAGACGTACTCCGACCACCGGTACATCCGGTTTGACGTCTCCGCCGAAACCTCGGCCGCGCCGGTCCGACAGAGCCCTTGCGGTCCGCGGTGGGCGCTTAAGCAGATGGACCGGGAGCTCCTCCTGGAAGCCGCGACGGTACAGGCCTGGGTGCAAGCACCGGACAGGCCTGTCGACATCGACGTCGAGGCGGAGTGGTTCCAGGAGGCCATGTCGCAAATTTGCGATGCGGCAATGCCCCGTGTCCGTCCAGGACGAGCTAAGCGCCAGGTGTACTGGTGGTCGCCGGAGATCGGCGCACTGCGCAATGCATGCAATCACGCGCGACGCCGGTACGCCAGGCACTGCAGGCGCCGCATCCGCCCGCCGGATGCGGAGGCCAGAGAGGCGGAGCTGTATGAGGAATACAGGGAGGCAAAACGCACCCTCCGAACGGAGATCAAGCGGGCCAAACTCGAGGCCCGCAACGTGTGGCTGGGGTCTCTGAACGCGGACCCGTGGGGGCGCCCGTACAAATTGGTACGGGACAAGCTTCGCCCCTGGGCTCCGCCGCTGACTCAGAGTCTCCGGCCCCAACTCGTGGAGGGTGTGGTTAGCTCTCTGTTCCCTGCGCGGGGGGAACACTCCCCCCCGCCCATGGCTCCGCCTCCGCCAGCGGTGTCTGACGCGGATCGCAACAGCGACGACGACGACAATGCTCCAGAAGTGACCGAGGTAGAGTTGAGAGTGGCGGTGCGAAGGCTGAGTGCCAAAAACACCGCCCCAGGACCCGACGGCTTGCCAGGGAAAGCCTGGGTCCTGGCCATGGAGGCTCTCGGGCCTCGACTGAGAGGGCTCTTTAGCGCATGCCTGGAGAGGGGCCAGTTCCCACTTCGCTGGAAGACGGGGAAACTGGTCCTCGTAGCGAAGCCAGGGCGCCCTGCGGACTCTCCGTCCGCATACCGGCCTATTGTGCTGCTCGACGAGGTGGGCAAGCTCTTTGAAAGAGTTATTGCAAACCGCCTCGTCGTGCGGCTAACACGGGTGGGGCCGGACTTGTCGGACGGACAGTTCGGCTTTCGCAGGGCGCGCTCTACTATAGACGCCATCATGCGCGTGCGAGCCCTCACGACAGGGGAAGCGGTGTCCCAGGGTAGGTGTGTCGTGGCAGTGTCCTTGGACATTGCCAACGCCTTTAACTCCCTGCCCTGGAGTACGATCCGGAGGGCACTCCGGTACCACCGGGTGCCCGAATACCTCTGTCTAGTGGTCGAGGCGTACCTGTCAGACAGGTACATTGTCTACCCCGGTCTCCAGGGAGACTGGAATCGTCGAGAGATGTCGTGCGGTGTTCCGCAGGGGTCGGTTCTAGGTCCACCCTTGTGGAACATCGGCTACGATTACGTGCTGCGCGGCGACTTCCCTGACGGGGTCAGCGTGGTTTGCTACGCAGACGACACGCTGATCCTAGCGCAGGGAGAGTCGCACCAGGCGGCGGTCGCTCTAGCGACACGCGGGGTTGCAATAGCCGTTGGTAGGATCCAGGAGTTGGGACTCGAGGTGGCGCTGCATAAATCCGAGGCAATGTGTTTCCACGGCCCTCGGAACGCGCCACCATCGGACTCCCAGCTTACGGTAGGAGGAGTTCGCATCGGCGTCGGGTCGACGATGAAGTATCTGGGACTCGTCCTCGACAGCCGGTGGAATTTCGTAGAACATTTCCGACGTCTGGCTCCCAAGCTTCTCCGGGCTGGGGCTGCTCTCAAGCGGCTCCTGCCCAATCTTGGGGGTCCAGACGCCTCCTGCCGGAGGCTCTACGCGGGGATCGTTCGGTCCATGGCCCTCTACGGGGCGCCGGTGTGGGCGCCGTCGCTGGCAAAGCGACCGGCGTCCATACTGAACGCCTGCCAGAGGGTCATGGCAATACGGATGGTGCGGGGTTACCGCACGATCTCCCGCGAAGCGGCGAGCCTTCTGGCTGGCCTACCACCGTGGGATCTGGAGGCAACAGTCCTTGCACACATGCACGACATGCGCGTGGAGATGCAACGCCGGGGTGAAAGTCCACTGCCGCAACATGTCAAGGCATGGCGGACAGAGCTCCGGCGGGATCTCATGGTGAAATGGCGTCAACGGCTATCGCAACCCAGTGCTGGGCACGCCACGATTATGGCGGTAAGTCCCCTCTTTGAGGCGTGGCTGGAAAGACCTCACGGCGTCCTTACCTTCCGCATGACGCAGGTCCTCACCGGACATGGCAAGTTCGGGAGGTTCCTGCATCGGATTCAGGCGGAAGAGACGCCCGGGTGTCGCCACTGTGCGCAACGCCCGGAGGACACGGTGGAGCACACCGTCGAGGTGTGCCCTGCCTGGGCGGAGCATCGCCGTGCCCTCGTGGGGGCGATCGGCGGCGGAGACCTCTCGCGCCGGGCCCTGGTCGAGGCCATGGTCCGGAGCGAGGAGGAATGGCAGGCGGTCGCCTCCTTCTGCGAAGCAGTAATGCTTGCAAAGGAGGAGGCCGACCGCATCAGGCAACGGCGCCCTCGCCGCCGTCGCCGGGATTCCGATCCCGATTTCCGGCCACCGTAGACGCAGGCTCGCGGACGGCGAGCTATGGGTAGCTCGCTGTCCGATGGTCCGGTAATGGACCGAGTCTAAGACGTCGACGGCGCGCACTGTTCCCGCGCGCCTCAAGGAGTTGTCAGCAGCAGGAGGGGCCCAGCTGGGTCGAAGCCTACTGGGGACAGGGTTGTCCGAAAGGGAGCTCGTGCCCCGGTATGAAGGCTAGAAGGAACGGCGCGGGGTTTTTAGTCAGTAAGAGTCTGACACTGTCTCCCGCTCCACCCAAGAGCGGGTTTCGTCAAAGATGATTTTCCCCGTCGAGAAAAAAAAAAAAAAAAAAAAAAAAAATCATCATCATCATCATTTCAGCCGACAGACGTCCACTATTGGACATAGGCCTCCCCTAAGTGTCGCCACAATGATCGATCCTGTGCGTCCTGTGCTGTGTGTACTAGAAGTACTTAGATTTTTTTTAAATAGTGTAGATTTTAAAATTTAATTTGTGATTGTTTCATAAAACAATATCATAAAATACCTATGTTGTCAAAATGTTAATGTAGGTACTATCGCACCACGCGCGCGGGCCTACATCCACAAGTAGGTATTCATTCATAACTCGCGTACGCGTAGGTACGGCGCGTACTCGCCAGCGCCGCGGCGTTGCCGCTTTTAGAGGTCAGTAAACTGTTATTATGTTAGTAACTGTTATGTTTTATTTTTTACCAATTATAATGATATTTATTTTGTTTGAAAAATTAATTTTTTTAATTTTAGTAAAATTGTTTATTTTATTATTTTAACGGAATAATAACAACTTGTAATGCCTGCTGCATCATTTAATGTGATAACCTAATCGCCACGCTGTATATTTATAAATATATACAAATTACACCCAGACACAGAACAAATGATCATGCTCATCACACAAACATTTGTACTGGGTGGGAATCGAACCCACGACCTCCGGCATAGCATTCAGGGCCACTTACCACTAGACCAACAGGCCAGACAAAATATGATGCAGTATTTTTATCAGTTGTCTAGTACCCATAACACAAGCTCTGCTTAGCTTGGGACTAGACGTCGTTGTGTGATAGTTGTGGAATGGAATTATTATTATTATTATATTTTTAATGTGGTAAATCATCAAATAGAAGCAAAGAAATCTAAAAAGAGGTGGAGCGAGGGAAGTGTCAGACTTACTGAATAAAATCTACCTGTGTTCCATCATTTGCCTTTTGCGCTGTAGGACCAAAAGAATCGCCAAACTTAAGTGGCAATGGGCAGGGCACATTGCACGCAGAACAGATGGTCGATGGGGACGAATGGTTCTGGATTGGCGACCACGTACCGGAAGACGTAGCGTTGGAAGGCCTCCAACAAGGTGAACCGATGACCTGGTCAGGGTCGCGGGAATCCGATGGATGCGTGACTCACAGGACCGGTTCTTGTGGCGACGCTTGGGGGAGACCTATGTCCAACAGAGGACGTCATTCGGCTGATCTAATCTGATGTTGTAGGACCACGATGACTTGCCAACAATCCTTGTCTGTAAAAGTCTGTTTCCCCTTACATATGTGTAACCTCAAGTTGTTTGTCGGCAGCCCCCCCGCGCGCGCGCCCCTCCCCCGCCACAGTCCGCGCCCGCGCCCCCCACTACCTAGACGTATACCTACTCAATATAGTAAATAGTCTCTGCAAGATGTCATTGAAATAATATTGTACTTTATAAGCGTAATCACCCTTTTAATGTTCCCACTGCTGAGACTCAGGACCAGAGAATGAGAAGAGAGAATGGAAGGTGTGGGAGGAGAGGGAATGGGCCATAATCCACCGTGCGGGCCCAGTGCGGATTGTGTTGGACCACAGAACTGATGGCATTGGTCAAGTACTTTGAATTTATTGTGATTGGTGTAATATACACTGTGTCCACCTGATGGTGAGCAGTGATGCAATCGGTGATGGTGAGGCGCACTAGTTTATGAACTTATTCACTCTAGCCTTGAAGACACCCAAATTATAATCGGACGGGAAGACCGCAGCAGGCAAATTGTTCCAGTCCTTCGCAGTAGAAACGACGAGGCGAAACGCTTAGCCAGGACCGTAGAGGTGTCAACAACGTATGGGTGGATACTCGTCGTGCGTTGGATGATCCGATGGTAGAACTACTAGACGCAGGCTCGCGGACGGCGAGCCATGGGTAGCTTGCTGTCCGATCGTCCGGTAATGGACCGAGTCCAAGAGGTCGACGGCGCGCACTGTTCCCGCGCGCCTCAAGGAGTTGTCAGCAGCAGGAGGGGTCCAGCTGGGTCGAAGCCTTCTGGGGACAGGGTTGTCCGAAAGGGAGCTCGTGCCCCGGTATGAAGGCTAGAAGGAACGGCGCGGGGTTTTTAGTCAGTAAGAGTCTGACACTATCTCCCGCTCCACCCAAGAGCGGGTTTTGTCAAAGATGATTTTCCCCGTCGACAAAAAAAATAAAATAATGGTAGAACTACATTTGCCGGAAAAGCTACGATTCTAAGCTAAGCTTCTAGTGACGGCGTTTATGGCTGTTGCATGTGGCCTCACGTGCGGCTACGCTTAGGAGTGGAAACTCAATAAGGTTTTCTAAAATGACATTCACCAAGCAAAACGGGAACATAGAAAGTATGATAGATCTCATAATGGAACTGAATATTGTAATATGTTCACCATTTTAATATTTAATTAAGATATAGCTTATCAATTAGTAATAAGTTTTTTAGGTCATGTCTACAAGGCAAAAAAAAAAACCGACTTTACTAAAAAATTGAAGAGTTCCCTCGATTTCACCAAGATTCCATCATCAGATCCCAACTTGGTGACTATGGGACCATTGGGGAAGTATACCCTTCCCAACAAAACAAGATTTTTTTCAAATCGGTTGGCAAGCGACGAAGTTATGCGCGAACAAACATAAAAAAAATACAAACATCCGAATTGAGGACCTCCTTCTTTTTTCAAGAAGTCGGTTAAAAACATGTTGGAAATTGTAAAAAAGATCTGTAATGTAATCTCGAACTTGTACTTATATGTTATGTTATTGAGGATTTTTCAAATAAACCACAAATTGTTTCTCTGAAAATCAAAGTTTTGTTTATTTAATACGTCCTTACTATATTACGTTTAACTATGATCATTACACCTATAACTTACCTGAAAATCAAAGAAACGACATTTAAAGTTTACTAATATCGCCTCTTTAATTATATCCCTTTATTTCATCTCTTTACAATAGAATTTTTAACAATAAAATATGCAAAATAATCTAAACATCATCTGCCATTCAATCACACGTCACCCCGTTCCACAGAACATAAATTCCATTGACAACTTCAACGCGCGAAGCGCGGCAAATTTGAATTAATGAAATGTCATTTCATTACATCTCCCCCCCTAAGAGCAGAAATTGTAAATAATTAAAGCACAGGGCAGTGCGTGCAGGCCATTTTCTAGCAATAGGCTATAATCTACACAATGCACTTACAAGTTATCTTTATATTCGTTTTCTGCTACTTCATCTACTGCTGTGACAGGTTGTAATTTTGTTATATGTGTCGAAGCGTTGGCGCATATCAGTCGGTCTGCATCAGCGCCACCTATCTTTCACTGGAGGAACTATGTAGTTAGATTGAACAGCTAACGTTTGGGAACGTCAAGTATTAACTTGGGGATGGTTAGCGTGGAGTAATAGCAACACTGAGCGAATAGTCGAGTCAAATGTCGATCCGGAGGTATAATCGATTATTCGACATTGACAGGTACTGACGTTGACAGGTAAATTGGCTAACCGGAATGGGGGCAGGTCCACGTGTCGGGTGACGGTTGATTTGGAGGGCACTTTGAATCGTTCCGTCGGTCCGAGCAGACGTTGGTTACTCCACGCTAAACTTCCCGCGTTCCTGAATTCTTAATCAAGCCATATCTCAGGCATCCTTGATTATTTTGTACTGAGTGTGTGTTACGAGTAATTAAAGGTGTTATCAAAGGTTTTTGTGAGTGTTATTTCCGATGTCGCGACCCACTGATATCGACCCTCCGTTATCAGAATTGGGATTGGACCACGACGCCCCACGTGTTTAAAAAATGAAAACGCTAGCGACGAAAAATGGATGCGTTTGTTGGAACAACAGAACCGCAATTTTCTGACGCTGATTCAAGCCATGAAAACACCTACTACGTCGTCACATGGCCTTCGTTTACCGGATTTCGATCCTGAGAAACAAGATGTAGATGCACGTGCTTGGTTGACGACTGCAGAAATGTGCTTGACGGACCAAGACCAACATGGCGCCCTGCTTATGGTCGCTTTAAGAAAGTAAGAACCGGATTGAAGAGCTGACTTAAATGGTCTGATTAGGTTTTTTTCTGGGGTTGTTCCCTAATCCTGAGCAACAAATGTTGGACCATGGTACCGCTGTATCCCCAGAGAGCAAATTACAACGTACCACCCAGCTAGTGACCGGGAAAAGAGCGATGGGTGCAAGTGCTCGTTTACGATGTACTACTTTCCGATACGTGCTTCGCGTGTGTGTGTGTGTGTGCGTGCCTGAGGTGCAGTGTGTCGAGTGCGATACCAGATCAGAAAACGATTCACACAAAACGCTTGAAGTCGAACGCTACCTGTCAAATGTTACATTGTGGAATAATTGGACGAAGCAAGCGACGTGAAGGCGATGGTGGTGCCAAGGCATCGCGTAGCGAGTGACTGGATGACGTATGTGCTGTCAAAGGAACCAGGAACAAGGTCAGGTATTCACATTCCATTTTAATTCTGATGCTCAGTGTTATATCTCTTTCACTTTAAAGTCTGTCATCACTATTTCACGGCAAACGTAAACACAGTTTTGTTACATTGAAGGGTCAGTTTAGCGTGTTCAGATTACTTGCGTAGTTTGATTGAGGTTTTATTCACAACATCTATTTGCGAAGTGATATTTTGGCCGTGAAATATTGTTGCAAGGATTCAGTTTAAATAGTATGATCGTGCGTGACACACTTCTTTTGTTAAATTGCTAAAGTTCACGACATAAACAATTGTAATTATATCTACCCTCGGTATATCCGGTAGATACCGTTTCGATTTTTGTTTGACAGTGATAACTCTTCCATAGATAGTTTTTACGTTATTGACACTGACGTGTACCTGACAGTATAGTATGCTATAAACGCGTGTTACAAAAAGTGAACTTATTCGTTTAATTGACTCATCTTAGCAAAAGACGACCATAGCGGTCTAGCGCGAAAAAAATAATAATAATAATGCGTGAGCGGGTAGATGAATTGTTGCGTGCAAATATTATTTTACCGAGTAATACGGTGTCTGTTAATTTAGCTCTTTCGGCTTAAAAACTCGACCGGTCAGAAATAATGTGCAAAGACTACTGTAAACTAAACAATAACGTGCCTTACTGGTATTCGTTGCCACGTATCTCGGACCAAATAACTCGTTTACATAGTGCGCTTTATTTTACAAAAATTAGATTGTATATAGGCTAGGGTTAGGTTAGGGTGTTGTGTGTGTTTGTGTTGGTTGTGTAGGTGTAGTGATAGCGTGACGAGGGACAGAACAGAATGGAAGAAAATGATGGTGATGATGGTGATGATGATGGTGATGATGGTGATGATGGTGATGATGGTGATGATGGTGATGATGGTGATGATGATGATGATTTTTTTCAGCGGTCAGTATAAACATTTGACTATGCCAGTCGGTATCGAAACGTGACTCTGTTTTTCAACGGGGTTTTTGATAAACCTACGTCATAGTTTGAGTTGTCAATATTTTGATTATTTTGGAATCTATTAAGAACTTCGAGAGACTTAATGTAGTATTACAAACGTTGATTAAAGCCGGATTTTCATTAGATTTGAAAGAGTGGTTGTTTTTCATAATGCAAATCGAGTTGTTTAGGATATGAAATAAAGTCAAGTGCTGAAGTTAGGAGATATAGAACTTCAGAAAGCAGATCGCGATCATAGCTCAGTTGGGACAGTTAATAGGTCTAGTAGTTTACTTCGGGTGGTTTGAACCTAAATATTCTCGTGTATGCCGTTCTTCTAAAGATTTAACGTGCGGTAAAGTTTCTTTTTTTGACAGCAGCGCCACGAAAACTGAATAAGAATTAATTTAATTTTTTATGAAAGAGTCGGTTAACCTTTAATGTTTCAAATTTTTCAATCGTGTCAATTAGAGGCGCAATAGAAAGACAGTGACACCGCAATAGAGAGAAAATGAAACGCAGGCGTTTCAGTGGGAACATAAAAAAAAGGGCTGATGATGACGATGAAGTTTATAGGATGATCAGATTATAGGAGATTTGATTTGTAGTCGTAGCTTAATAGAAACCGGTATCTAGCGGTCACAGTAGTCCGTAAGTACGCGGTATTCAATTCAAATTGCGATCAAATCTGGGACGTACTGTGGGAAACCATTAAGTCTTGAGAGACTTGGCGATCCTGTAGGGATGCGCAGGAGTGATTGAGGTTCTTAATGGTGACCGTTATGTTTCGAAGTACGCACTTAACCGCCTGCGAAAATAACTGACGTTGACATGCACGTAGGCGATGATGACGAGACTAGCTATGACGAAAATGATAACGCTGATAAGACTAGTTGAACACTAAGTAGTCAACTTAACATTTAGAGTACCTAGCATAGTAAGAGTTTTCTTATAATCTGTAACGTTATAGGAAAAATAAAGTAACATGTTGAACAAACCTACTTTAAGGATTATTTTGATTAAAGGCTCGAAATGATTATCTTGATGGTGTTGTTTGTAACCGGATGGAGGTTACATGTGGAGGTGACCGGATAGAGGTTGCCTGTTGTGTTAGTGACCGGATGGAGGTCGATTGGTTTGACGCTTATGGCCGGATGAAGGCTATAATGTGTGATGATGAAGACCGGATGGAGGTCGATTGGTTTGACGCTTATGGCCGGATGAAGGCTATAATGTGTGATGATGAAGACCGGATGGAGGTCGATTGGTTTGATGCTTATGGCCGGATGGAGGCTATAATGTGTGATGATGAAGACCGGATGGAGGTCGATTAGTTTGATGCTTATAGCCGGATGGAGGTTATAAGTGTGATGATGAAGACCGGATGGAGGTCAGAGTATGAGCACTGCAATATTTTAATGAGTTTCCTATTATTTGAATGAGTTTGAGTGTTGTTCAACATGTCGGCTTTGAGAGATTGAGATTGTTGTGATTTTCTTCTAGACATGATTGATGATTTTGATCAGAGTACCTTTTATGCCCCACCACCTTGGGCCAGGATTGGCCGAACGACTAGAATGAGTACTGTTCGAGGATTTTCTTTCATTCCAGGTACACCACACGAGGACGTGTGATCATCAGGACGGCCGTGTCGAAGCGTTGGCGCATATCAGTCGGTCTGCATCAGCGCCACCTATCTTTCACTGGAGGAACTATGTAGTTAGATTGAGCAGCTTACGTTTGGGAACGTCAAGTATTAACTTGGGGATGGTTAGCGTGGAGTAATAGCAACACTGAGCGAATAGTCGAGTCAAATGTCGATTCGGAGGTATAATCGATTATTCGACATTGACAGGTACTGACGTTGACAGGTAAATTGGCTAACCGGAATGGGGGCAGGTCCACGTGTCGGGTGACGGTTGATTTGGAGGGCACTTTGAATCGTTCCGTCGGTCCGAGCAGACGTTGGTTACTCCACGCTAAACTTCCCGCGTTCCTGAATTCTTAATCAAGCCATATCTCAGGCATCCTTGATTATTTTGTACTGAGTGTGTGTTACGAGTAATTAAAGGTGTTATCAAAGGTTTTTGTGAGTGTTATTTCCGATGTCGCGACCCACTGATATCGACCCTCCGTTATATGGAATAAAGTTGATTCTGTTTTTCTGTTGCCAGTGTCAATCTTATAAATGGAGTTTGATATTTTTTCTATTATCTTGAAAGGGCCTATTTTTAATTCGTCAATTTTTTTTCTATTCCGTCTATTTCCATTTTCGACATATACACTGTCTCCTATCTCGAACTCTTGCATCTTCCTATTTCTATCAAATATTTTCTTGTTGTACTTATGGGATTTTATTGTATTCTCTAATGCTAATTTTCTATCAGCCATCCACTTGTCTTCCTTTTCTATTGTCTTAATTTAATTTGGTAAAATGCTGACATTTGTACCATCCAGTAAATATTTTGGTGCAAATCCTGTAACAGAGTGGTCTGTTTCATTATATTTCTGTATACTTTCTCTTGCTATTGTTGTCCATGTTTTCTTGTTGTTTTTCTCATTTATTTTACATCTAATTTTATTTACTATTGTTTGGTTCAATCGTTCGTTCAAGCCGTTCGAAAATGGTGTATTTACAGCTGTAAAAATTAGTTTAATATTATTCTCCTGTAAATATTGTTTAAATTCTTTTGAATTGATGCCAGGATATTGGTCTGTTAGAATTATTCCAATCTCATCTGTCTCTAGTACTTTCTTAGTTAGTTTTATAAAGTCACTCGCATTCTGTGTTTTGGAAGTCGCAATAAACGCATATCTTGTGTAGTGGTCTACTAAAAGGTGTAAGTATTTTTTTGATGACCTAGATCCTCCAAAGCCACCTATAGTATCCATTGACATTATCTCAAATGGTTTTGTTGCTGGTCCTAGTTGTGACATTAATCCAAATTTCCCTTGACATCTTGATTTATTTTTTATGCATGTTTCGCATGTTTTACAAATATTTATGATATTTTTTGTTAGGTTTTTAGCTGTATATATTGGACTTATTATTTTCTGTAATTGTCTAATTCCAACATGGCATAAATCTTCATGCACCTTTTTTATAAAATTTTTACTAAACTCTTCTGAAAGTATAATCTTTTCCTGTTTCTTTATTTTTTTATAATAGATATTATTTTTGTGTAGTAGATTTTGTTTCTTTTCTTTTATTATTTCATTTTTTTCTTGGTCTTCAACTATATCTTTTATTTGTATTAAATTAACTATTTTCAATAGTTCCTCTTGGTTATCTTCTGATTCTAATACAGGATTTCTGCTCAAACAGTCTGCTTCTACATTTTCTTTACCAGGTATATATTTTACAGTAAAGTCATATTGAGAGAGGTAATATGTGAGGTCACCCAATTCTTCATCTGTTCTGCATTTAATATTCATGTTCTCTAGAGGTTTGTGGTCTGGGTAAATAGTGTTTTTTTTTCCAATTAGCCAGTGTTACCAATATTTAACTGCTTCTGTCATAGCAAAACATTCCAAATATATAGCCTTTTTTTCGTTTTTGAGTTTCATTTAGCTTTTTTGAAAAATATGCCACCGGTTTGTCTTTACCGTCTAGTTGTGTTTGTTTTAATATTGCCCCGATACCTTCTAAAGATGCATCTGTAAAGATTTTTATTGGTAAGTCTTTGTCGAATATTTCCAACACGGGTTGGGAACATAAATATTTTTTTATTTGATTAAATGATTCTTCACACTTCTCTGACCACACAAACTTTTCATTTTTTCTTAATAAATTATGTAATGGGTCTAAAATAATTGCGCTTCTTGGTATGTATTCATGGTAAAAGTTGATTTTTCCCAAAAATTGTCTAATGTTTTTTTGTGTCTTAGGAGTTGGAAAATGTCTTATCGAGATCAAATTGTCTTTAAGTGGTCTTACTGAATTGTTCTGAATTACATGGCCGAGGTACTTTACTGAGTCTGAAGCAAAGGTACATTTTTGAAGCTTCAATCTAAAGCCTTCTTGTATTATTGCCTCTAATACATTTCTTATGTGTCTTATATGTTCTTCAAAGGTGGTCGAATTTATCAAAATATCATCAATATAGTTAACGGAGTATCCTGTGAGCTTGTGCTTTCTTAGAATATTGCTTAAAATTCTCTGGAAAATTGCTGGTGATGTTTTCAAGCCAAATGGAAGGCAGGTCCACTGGTAATGGCCATCTTGTGTGACGAATCCTGTTTTATTTCTATCTTCCACCCGTAGCGGTATTGCCCAAATTGCTGAGTTTATATCTAATGTAGTAAAATACTTACAGTTTCTAGTTTTGATAATCAAATAATCTATTAATGGGAAAGGTTGAGCTTGTGGAACAACAATTTTGTTTAGTTCCCTGAAATCTACACATAAGCGGGACTTTTTATTTTCTCCTTTTTTAAATGCCAATGTCACTGGAGAAGCGAAAGGACTGTAGGATTCTTCTATTAAATTATTCTTTAGTAGCTTGGATATTTGCTCTTCAATTTCTAATTTATCCTCTATTGTACATCTGTATGGTCTTTTACTACAGTATCTATTTACTTGTAAATCTATGTGGGCTTCATAATCTCTAACTGATCCTATATCATACTTGTCTTTAGCAAAAATTGTTTTATATTGCTTTATAATTTTCTCTATCTCAATTTTTTTTTTATTATTTAAATGGTCTGTGATACTTACAAATTCTTCTGTTTCTATGTGTTTATTAAAATTTATTGCAAATGTTTTTTTATTCTTTTCTTCATATCTGTTATCTTTAGACATTTCATCTATTTTATTTGTTGTTTTCTTTTGTTCTATCTGCAAGTCCTCATTTTGGGTTAGTTTGAATTTCTTTATCATATCTAATACGATTATAAAATCTTCGAAATCTTCACTATCCACTATATATGTAATGAAATGACATTTCATTAATTCAAATTTGCCGCGCTTCGCACGTTGAAGTTGTCAATGGAATTTATGTTCTGTGGAACGGGGTGACGTGTGATTGAATGGCAGATGATGTTTAGATTATTTTGCATATTTTATTGTTAAAAATTCTATTGTAAAAATATAAAATAAAGGGATATAATTGAGGAGGCGATATTAGTAAACTTTAAATGTCGTTTCTTTGATTTTCAGGTAAGTTATAGGTGTAATGATCATAGTTAAACGTTGTAATATAGTAAGGATGTATTAAATAAACAAAACTTTGATTTTCAGAGAAACAATTTGTGGTTTATTTGGAAAATCCTTAATAACATATCTTATATCTAGTATAAGCCTCTCTTTTTTTATAGCATAATCAATTAGTAGTCCTTCTTTATACCTGAATGCTAGAGCATATGTGACTATGTCCCATCCTCTGTTTTTAAAAGTTTCTAGAAATTTGTGTTTCCATTCTTTCCATTCAGCCTTTATTGTAAGTTTCAGCATCTGTAAAGATTTTTATTGGTAAGTCTTTGTCGAATATTTCCAACACGGGTTGGGAACATAAATATTTTTTTATTTGATTAAATGATTCTTCACACTTCTCTGACCACACAAACTTTTCATTTTTTCTTAATAAATTATGTAATGGGTCTTTTTTTTTTTCTCGACGGGGAAAATCATCTTTGACGAAACCCGCTCTTGGGTGGAGCGGGAGACAGTGTCAGACTCTTACTGACTAAAAACCCCGCGCCATTCCTTCTAGCCTTCACACCGGGGCACGAGCTCCCTTTCGGACAACCCTGTCCCCAGTAGGCTTCGACCCAGCTGGGCCCCTCCTGCTGCTGACAACTCCTTGAGGCGCGCGGGAACAGTGCGCGCCGTCGACGTCTTAGACTCGGTCCATTACCGGACGATCGGACAGCGAGTTACCCATAGCTCACCGTCCGCGAGCCCGCGTCTACGGTGGCCGGAAATCGGGATCGGAATCCCGGCGACGGCGGCGAGGGCGCCGTTGCCTGATGCGGTCGGCCTCCTCCTTTGCAAGCATTACTGCTTCGCAGAAGGAGGCCACCGCCTGCCATTCCTCCTCGCTCCGGACTATGGCCTCGACCAGGGCCCGGCGCGAGAGGTCTCCGCCGCCGATCGCCCCCACGAGGGCACGGCGATGCTCCGCCCAGGCAGGGCACACCTCGACGGTGTGCTCCACCGTGTCCTCCACAGTGGCGACACCCGGGCGTCTCTTCCGCCTGAATCCGATGCAGGAACCTCCCGAACTTGCCATGTCCGGTGAGGACCTGCGTCATGCGGAAGGTAAGGACGCCGTGAGGTCTTTCCAGCCACGCCTCAAAGAGGGGACTTACCGCCATAATCGTGGCGTGCCCAGCACTGGGTTGCGATAGCCGTTGACGCCATTTCACCATGAGATCCCGCCGGAGCTCTGTCCGCCATGCCTTGACTTGTTGCGGCAGTGGACTTTCACCCCGGCGTTGCATCTCCACGCGCATGTCGTGCATGTGTGCAAGGACTGTTGCCTCCAGATCCCACGGTGGTAGGCCAGCCAGAAGGCTCGCCGCTTCGCGGGAGATCGTGCGGTAACCCCGCACCATCCATATTGCCATGACCCTCTGGCAGACGTTCAGTATGGACGCCGGTCGCTTTGCCAGCGACGGCGCCCACACCGGCGCCCCGTAGAGGGCCATGGACCGAACGATCCCCGCGTAGAGCCTCCGGCAGGAGGCGTCTGGACCCCCAAGATTGGGCAGGAGCCGCTTAAGAGCAGCCCCAGCCCGGAGAAGCTTGGGAGCCAGACGTCGGAAATGTTCTACGAAATTCCACCGGCTGTCGAGGACGAGTCCCAGATACTTCATCGTCGACCCGACGCCGATGCGAACTCCTCCTACCGTAAGTTGGGAGTCCGGTGGTGGCGCGTTCCGAGGGCCGTGGAAGCACATTGCCTCGGATTTATGCAGCGCCACCTCGAGTCCCAACTCCTGGATCCTACCAACGGCTATCGCAACCCCGCGTGTCGCTAGAGCGACCGCCGCCTGGTGCGAACTTCCCTGCGCTAGAATCAGCGTGTCGTCTGCGTAGCAAACCACGCTGACCCCGTCAGGGAAGTCGCCGCGCAGCACGTAATCGTAGCCGATGTTCCACAAGGGTGGGCCTAGAACCGACCCCTGCGGAACACCGCACGACATCTCTCGACGTTTCCAGTCTCCCTGGTGACCGGGGTAGACAATGTACCTGTCTGACAGGTACGCCTCGACCACTCGACAGAGGTATTCGGGCACCCGGTGGTACCGGAGTGCCCTCCGGATCGTACTCCAGGGCAGGGAGTTGAAAGCGTTGGCAATGTCCAAGGACACTGCCACGACACACCTACCCTGGGACACCGCTTCCCCTGTCGTGAGGGCTCGCACGCGCATGATGGCGTCTATTGTAGAGCGCGCCCTGCGAAAGCCGAACTGTCCGTCCGACAAGTCCGGCCCCACCCGTGTTAGCCGCACGACGAGGCGGTTTGCAATAACTCTTTCAAAGAGCTTGCCCACCTCGTCGAGCAGCACAATGGGCCGGTATGCGGACGGAGAGTCCGCAGGGCGCCCTGGCTTTGCTACGAGGACCAGTTTCCCCGTCTTCCAGCGAAGTGGGAACTGGCCCCTCTCCAGGCATGCGCTAAAGAGCCCTCTCAGTCGAGGCCCGAGAGCCTCCATGGCCAGGACCCAGGCTTTCCCTGGCAAGCCGTCGGGTCCTGGGGCGGTGTTTTTGGCACTCAGCCTTCGCACCGCCACTCTCAACTCTACCTCGGTCACTTCTGGAGCATTGTCGTCGTCGTCGCTGTTGCGATCCGCGTCAGACACCGCTGGCGGAGGCGGAGCCATGGGCGGGGGGGAGTGTTCCCCCCGCGCAGGAAACAGAGTGCTAACCACACCCTCCACGAGTTGGGGCCGGAGACTCTGAGTCAGCGGCGGAGCCCAGGGGCGAAGCTTGTCCCGTACCAGCTTGTACGGGCGCCCCCACGGATCCGCGTTCAGAGACCCCAGCCACACGTTGCGGGCCTCGAGTTTGGCCCGCTTGATCTCCGTTCGGAGGGTGCGTTTTGCCTCTCTGTATCCCTCATACAGCTCCACCTCTCTGGCCTCCGTATCCGGCGGGCGGATGCGGCGCCTGCAGTGCCTGGCGTACCGGCGTCGCGCGTGATTGCACGCATTGCGCAGTGCGCCGATCTCCGGCGACCACCAGTACACCTGGCGCTTAGCTCGTCCTGGACGGACACGGGGCATTGCCGCATCGCAAATTTGCGACATGGCCTCCTGGAACCACTCCGCCTCGACGTCGATGTCGACAGGCCTGTCCGGTGCTTGCACCCAGGCCTGTACCGTCGCGGCTTCCAGGAGGAGCTCCCGGTCCATCTGCTTAAGCGCCCACCGCGGACCGCAAGGGCTCTGTCGGACCGGCGCGGCTGAGGTTTCGGCGGAGACGTCAAACCGGATGTACCGGTGGTCGGAGTACGTCTCCACCTCCTCCATCACGCGCCAGTCGACGACACGCGGCGACAGAGCGGGGCTGGCAAACGAAATGTCCACCACCGACTCACCCCGCATCCGCACCAACGTGGGGACAGAACCCCGGTTCAGTACGACCAGGCCCAGCTCCAAGGCCCAGTCCTCCACCATCCGTCCCCTCTGGTTCGTGAACCGGGAACCCCAAGCCGTGTTCCAGGCGTTGAAGTCCCCGCAAACGACCACGGGGAGGGAACCGAACCCAGCGACGACGGAATTTAGCTCCATCAGGGAGACGTGTAATTCGTCGAGAGATCGGCTCGGGGACAGGTAGACGCCTACCACGGCGATGTCCCCGAACCGTGCTGCCACGCAACCCCGCCGCCTCGTGACGGACTCGGGGGGCGGGGTACCGGCGGCGGCCGACTTAATTAAGGTCACCGAGCCGTCCAGGTCCTGAACCCAGTCACCACTGGGCAGGACAAAATACGGCTCGGTGACTACGGCGACATTGATCAACCCCTGCGCCATGCTCTGGAGCAACAGATCCTGAGCGGGGGCGCAGTGGTTGATATTCGCCTGGAGGAGACGTAATGGGGCCGTTATTGACACTCCATTACAGTCTCCTCCCGAGCCCCCCTAGGGGGCACAGCCGCAGCGGTGCGTGCGGCGGCGATGGCGGCGGCGGCCAAGGAGGCGGCTGCGGTGGCGAGGACATCGGCGGGGATGGACCTGCGGGCCTTGCCCTTGGCCTTGGCGGGGGCTCGCAGGACCTGCCCCCAGCCCGGTGGTCGGCCGGCTTGCCGGCCGCCGCACATGCGTAGCAGTGCGGCGTAGCACGGCATTCTGCGGCCTTGTGACCGGGCTGGCCACACTGGTGGCAGCGGTCGCTGCGATCCTCCGCGGCGCAGTGGGCTCCCACGTGGTGCCCCACGTGGCAGCGGAAGCACCGCAGAGGTCTGGGCTCCAGCAGCTTGACCTGTGCGGAGACCCAGCCCACCAAAAGCCGACGGCCCTCCCCGGTGATGGTTTTGGCCGCCTGCACAGGACAGCTTACCGTTACGGCTCGCATGCCCGTGCTGTCAGCGCGGATGGCGCCCGCCCGAACCTGTTCGGCCGTGCACCCGCCCGCCCTGACAATGGCGGCCACCACCTCGCCCACCTTGACGGAGTCGTCCAGGCCCATGATGCGCATATCAATGCACTTTGTGGGCCTGGATACTCGGGCCTCCTCCTCGCTCAGAGACGCCCTGATCCTGGCAGCCAGGGCATCCGCTGCAGGGCCGCTGGCCGCACCGGGGACCTCGAGGATTCGGGCCCCGGTGATTGTGTGCCTCATGCGGAAGCCCGCAGCGGCTCCGAGCTCCCCAAGGTGGGGCAGCACTGCCTGCTTCGCCTTCGCCATTACGTCGTCGTACGTCACGCCCCTCTTTTCCGGCTTTGCCCCTGTTCCTGCTCGCGCCCCTCCTCCATGGGCTCCTGGCGGCCTCTGTTCGGCGCTCTAGCGAGCTCCGCCCGGATCTCCGCCCGGAGTTCGGCCTGGAGCTCCACCCGGAGCTCCGCCACCCTCTTCGCGACGGAGGCGTCTAAGGCCCCCTGGAGAAAGAAAGAAAGAAAGAAAGAAAACCGTTTATTCGAACCTCACACATATTAAAAATATTAATTAAAAAATAGGTACAATAAACATAGAAGAATTTGTGCAAGGTCAGAAAGGCACCTAACTCAGCATATGCTGCGATATCTATAAAAATAAATAACGCAGCGCTGGTATTCTGTTAGGGCCCGCGGTGATGCCACGGTCATACTTACGGAGACTAAATAAAATATATATTAGGTATAGTAGTAAACTATATGTAGGTAGGTATCGGAACAAAAAATAAAAAATACGAAAAAAAAAACATAGGAAAAATAATAATAATTAATACATAACATTGGTAAAAAGCGTGAATTTATGTTAATAAGTGTCATGTGTTACAGATATATTATAGAGAGAATGTAATAAATAATTAACCATAGACAGACGCCTGACAGCGCGCTCCAAAAGCATTTGTCTAATTCATAGACAAACAGATGAACGCGAGCGTACGGCGACGACGGCAACAGGTCACGAATATTCGATTCGAGTGTTTAGCATCTATAACTAATCTGTGGAGTGTATAATCTATAGATATTAGTATTCTGTGGCACGATCTATCGACTTGCAAAGTTGCAATCAACTGTCAAAAAAGTGGGTGGATTGGTTATTATACAAATAAACAAAGGTTGAGTAATAATACATACATATAATACATTAATACGTCTAAAACAAAAGTAAATCGGGTGCATCTGAAATATTATTGTGTGAAGTGTAATGTTGTGTTGTATTGGACGCAAGAGAGAGATGTCAAACTGAGCGACAAAGTCACCATCACAAACCGTGCAGAATTTTCCGGTTAAATTATGTGGTGGTCTCTTTTTGGTTGCGTAATAAATACTGTTTGTATTTGGAACTAAAAGCACCAACCGTCTTTAAAGCACGAAAAGGTGGTGGCAGGTCATTCCAGACCTTGCTACTGGCGTATTTGAAGCTTCCACGGAATGCAGCAGTTTTATGGGTCAAAGCTAATAAAAGGTAAGATGATGCTCTCGTTTTAACCTTGTTTACATCCCGTGACCAAGTTAATTTATTATATAGATAAGTAGGCTTTTTTGTGAGGATTGTGCCAAAGAGTAGGGTAGCCAGATGGAGTTTTCTACGATCTGTCATTTTCATTAAATTACCTCTATTTAAAAATGGTGTTATGTGAGATCTTGGAGGGACATTAAAACAAAACCTAGCACATGCATTTTGTACTCGCTGGATTAACTTATCACTTCTACCGAGAATGCACGCCCCGTACACAGTGTCAGCATAGTTCAGCTTGGATAAAACAAGTGACTCACACAGCATGATACGCATATCCACACTTAAGTATGGGCGTACACGGTATAAAAGCTTGAGACGATAGAAGCAATTACGCACAGCTTCTGTAATATGAGTCTCAAAATGTAAGTGTTCATCAAATACTACTCCAAGATTACGTGCTTCCTGCACCCTCTCAATGGAACAACCATCAATCCTCACATCCAAATTGCTGCTGCTCAATTTGCTCAAGAAATCTCGTGATCCTATGATCAAATATTTGGACTTGACTGGGTTTAAAACCAGCGAGTTTCTCGCGACGCGGTATATTTTTTTTATATATACGCGGCGTGGCGACGGATCGTTCGCTCCCGCGTGGCCTTGTCCCTCTGGCGGGCCATGTCCCTAAGCAGGGTGACGGCCAGCTCCTTGAAGGGCATTGCCGCCTCCCCGCCTGACTCCGCCTCAGTACGCCTCTCGCTGCCAGACGGCTCCGAGAGGTCTCTCCCAGAGTCGCCCGCGCCGGGGTGGCGCCCCTCCGCGGCAAGCCTAACGGCTCGCTCGGCGGTTTTTTTGGCCGTTAAGCCTCTCCCTTTCCCGCGGACTCGGCCAACGCCACGACCGCTGGTGGCGATCTTCGCCCGCCCCTCCGAGCAGGACGAACCGTCCTCCTTCCTAAAGGAAGCGGAACGCTTCTTCTGGGAGAGACTTGAGCCTCTCCCTGAAGTCCCCGCTGCCTCCTCACACTCCGAGCCCTCCGAGCTCTTTCCGGACCGCGCGTCGGACTCCGACCGCGCGTCACTCTCCAACGAGTTTTTTGAAAAATTTACTATCCATTTTTGTTCCCATGAGTGTTAATCTTCGGGTACTTGCTCAAAACACGTGGTCCGCACTAGAGACTAATTTAGCTACCCATTAGTCAAGCTAACAACCTCCCTCACGGTGCGCCGCCGCTTGCAGGTTTGGGGTAATTTTTTATAGAGGTTGTCTTCCTCGCGGCCCGGGCGGTTAAGCCAAGGCCCTCGTCCCCCATCAAGAGTCAGAAACATGACCTTGGACAATCTCTGGGGCTACGAGACTAACGGTGGCAGAAGGAGGAACACGTCTTCCTCCTGCCTGCCCGGCGGCAGTGTGAGTGCACACCGGGCCCGCTCTTGCTTCGCCACTGTACCCTCTGCCATGGCAGAGGGACACGCGTTGAAGCGGTCCGTCTGACAGAACATTCGCAGACGGGCATAGAGGCCCTTGGGTAGGAGTGCCCAAGGGGGTCTATGGCCGCCTCCCAGGGTGCACCGTCCCGCAGACTGGTCTTCCCTCAGGACGTGTCCGCAAGGGAACTACAGTCCGCGGGCACTCGTGGAGGTTTTCTGTCGTGGCACCCCACGTAATGGGTCTAAAATAATTGCGCTTCTTGGTATGTATTCATGGTAAAAGTAGATTTTTCCCAAAAATTGTCTAATGTTTTTTTGTGTCTTAGGAGTTGGAAAATGTCTTATCGAGATTCTCCAACGAGTTTTTTGAAAAATTTACTATCCATTTTTGTTCCCATGAGTGTTAATCTTCGGGTACTTGCTCAAAACACGTGGTCCGCACTAGAGACTAATTTAGCTACCCATTAGTCAAGCTAACAACCTCCCTCACGGTGCGCCGCCGCTTGCAGGTTTGGGGTAATTTTTTATAGAGGTTGTCTTCCTCGCGGCCCGGGCGGTTAAGCCAAGGCCCTCGTCCCCCATCAAGAGTCAGAAACATGACCTTGGACAATCTCTGGGGCTACGAGACTAACGGTGGCAGAAGGAGGAACACGTCTTCCTCCTGCCTGCCCGGCGGCAGTGTGAGTGCACACCGAGCCCGCTCTTGCTTCGCCACTGTGCCCTCTGCCATGGCAGAGGGACACGCGTTGAAGCGGTCCGTCTGACAGAACATTCGCAGACGGGCATAGAGGCCCTTGGGTAGGAGTGCCCAAGGGGGTCTATGGCCGCCTCCCAGGGTGCACCGTCCCGCAGACTGGTCTTCCCTCAGGACGTGTCCGCAAGGGAACTACAGTCCGCGGGCACTCGTGGAGGTTTTCTGTCGTGGCACCCCACGTAATGGGTCTAAAATAATTGCGCTTCTTGGTATGTATTCATGGTAAAAGTAGATTTTTCCCAAAAATTGTCTAATGTTTTTTTGTGTCTTTAAGTGGTCTTACTGAATTGTTCTGAATTACATGGCCGAGGTACTTTACTGAGTCTGAAGCAAAGGTACATTTTTGAAGCTTCAATCTAAAGCCTTCTTGTATTATTGCCTCTAATACATTTCTTATGTGTCTTATATGTTCTTCAAAGGTGGTCGAATATATCAAAATATCATCAATATAGTTAACGGAGTATCCTGTGAGCTTGTGCTTTCTTAGAATATTGCTTAAAATTCTCTGGAAAATTGCTGGTGATGTTTTCAAGCCAAATGGAAGGCAGGTCCACTGGTAATGGCCATCTTGTGTGACGAATCCTGTTTTATTTCTATCTTCCACCCGTAGCGGTATTGCCCAAAATGCTGAGTTTATATCCAATGTAGTAAAATACTTACAGTTTCTAGTTTTGATAATCAAATCATCTATTAATGGGAAAGGTTGAGCTTGTGGAACAACAATTTTGTTTAGTTCCCTGAAATCTACACATAAGCGGGACTTTTTATTTTCTCCTTTTTTAAATGCCAATGTCACTGGAGCAGCGAAAGGACTGTAGGATTCTTCTATTAAATTATTCTTTAGTAGCTTGGATATTTGCTCTTCAATTTCTAATTTATCCTCTATTGTACATCTGTATGGTCTTTTACTACAGTATCTATTTACTTGTAAATCTATGTGGGCTTCATAATCTCTAACTGATCCTATATCATACTTGTCTTTAGCAAAAATTGTTTTATATTGCTTTATAATTTTCTCTATTTCATTTTTTTTTTATTATCTAAATGGTCTGTGATACTTACAAATTCTTCTGTTTCTATGTTTTCATTAAAATTTATTGCAAATGTTTTTTTATTCTTTTCTTCATATCTGTTATCTTTAGACATTTCATCTATTTTATTTGTTGTTTTCTTTTGTTCTATCTGCAAGTCCTCATTTTGGGTTAGTTTGAATTTCTTTATCATATCTAATTCGATTATAAAATCTTCGAAATCTTCATTATCCACTATACATACTTCCATCTCTTCTTCTAAATCGAATATTTTTATTTTTATTGTAATACAGCCATCTGTTTTTTTCACACCATTAACCGTTTTCATATATGCTATATTCACATTGTCCTTTTTTTCTTTCACTTTAATCAGCTTTGAATTTATTAAAAAAAATCTGTGAACCTGAATCATAAATGCCGCTCACTTCTAGTTTATTTTCTAATAAGAGCTTGATTTTGATTAATGGTATACTTACTCGTTTTTTTTCTCAGTATTTATATCTACTTCAATAATGGAGTTGTTGTTTACATTTCGGGGTTTAAAAACCTTTTCAGATTCATTCTTATTTTTCTTGAACCAGCATGTCTCCTCCGGATGATATCGAATTCCTTTTTCCAAAGATTCACAAGTCTTACATGGCTTCTTCTCCTTATATTTATTTTTATTAAGGGATGTACCACTCTTTATTGTGGTTGAGTTTTTCTTGTACATCATACCTTCATATTTTCTTATCTCATTGAACAAATCAGTAGTATCATTGAGTTCATCCCTGTTTAACTTATTTAAGATAAAACCTGGTAAACCCGTTGCAATAAGATCTATCATTGTTTTGGAGTCTATTGATTTGTTTATATCTAGTATAAGCCTCTCTTTTTTTATAGCATAATCAATTAGTAGTCCTTCTTTATACTTGAATGCTAGAGCATATGTGACTATGTCCCATCCTCTGTTTTTAAAAGTTTCTAGAAATTTGTGTTTCCATTCTTTCCATTCAGCCTTTATTGTAAGTTTTATGGCCATCGAGCTATACCAATCCAAACAAGATTTTTCTAAAAATAACCTCAATATATCTATTTTTGTTTCATCTTTTGATATATTAAAGCGCTCACACTCTTTTTCAAAATTCTCAATCCACTGCATTGCGTTAGGGTTCTTACTTGTGAATTTTTCAATAATAAATTTCTCTGAAATATGTTTTAGGTTATGTTGTTTTTCTTTCTTTGTAGTTGTTTCTATTAATTTTTCCAAGATATTTTGCAAATTGTCGTTTTTGTCTATTGGTTGTTTTGTGTTCATTTCTTCTAAATATTGATCTAAAAATTGCATATTACCTTCCTCATCCATATATGTTTTCTTAAGATCTTCATCCATTTTTATCCATATTTTTCTGCATTGATGCCTTTTCTTTATGCTATTTTTTATTTTTGTGAAACTGTTCATTTTGACAATATATGTATGATGAATCACTGGCTTCTGTTCATCAGGTAAAATATAACATTTTCCTTCCTCTGTAGTTATTGAGGTTATGGCCAATATGTTAGATTTGCCATCATTTGAGGTTATCATCGTGAACTCAAATTGTAACCGGTCCGTCTTTTTCTAGTTGACGAAAATGTCGTTTTATAAGATATTTTATTGAGGATTTTCCAAATAAACCACAAATTGTTTCTCTGAAAATCAAAGTTTTGTTTATTTAATACATCCTCACTACATCACAACGCTTAACCACGATCATTACACCTATAGCTTACCTGAAAATCAAAGAAACGACATTTAAAGTTTACTCATATCACCTCCTCAATTATATCCCTTTATTTTATCTTTTTACAATAGAATTTTTAACAATAAAATATGCAAAATAATCTAAACATCATCTGCCATTCAATCACACGTCACCTCGTTCCACAGAACATAAATTCCATTGACAACTTCAACAAATTGATAGACTCCAAAACAATGATAGATCTTATTGCAACGGGTTTACCAGGTTTTATCTTAAATAAGTTAAACAGAGATGAACTCAATGATACTACTGATTTGTTCAATGAAATAAGAAAATATGAAGGTATGATGTACAAGAAAAACTCAACCACAATAAAGAGTGGTACATCCCTTAATAAAAATAAATATAAGGAGAAGAAGCCATGTAAGACTTGTGAATCTTTGGAAAAAGGAATTCGATATCATCCGGAGGAGACATGCTGGTTCAAGAAAAATAAGAATGAATCTGAAAAGTTTTTTAAACCCCGAAATGTAAACAACTACTCCATTATTGAAGTAGATATAAATACTGAGAAAAAAAACGAGTAAGTACACCATTAATCAAAATCAAGCTCTTATTAGAAAATAAACTAGAGGTGAGCGGCATTTATGATTCAGGTTCACAGATTTCTTTAATAAATTCAAAGCTGATTAAAGTGAAAGAAAAAAAGGACAATGTGAATATAGCATATATGAAAACGGTTAATGGTGTGAAAAAAAACAGATGGCTGTATTACAATAAAAATAAAAATATTCGATTTAGAAGAAGAGATGGAAGTATATATAGTGGATAATGAAGATTTCGAAGATTTTATAATCGGATTAGATATGATAAAGAAATTCAAACTAACCCAAAATGAGGACTTGCAGATAGAACAAAAGAAAACAACAAATAAAATAGATGAAATGTCTAAAGATAACAGATATGAAGAAAAGAATAAAAAAACATTTGCAATAAATTTTAATGAACACATAGAAACAGAAGAATTTGTAAGTATCACAGACCATTTAGATAATAAAAAAAAATGAAATAGAGAAAATTATAAAGCAATATAAAACAATTTTTGCTAAAGACAAGTATGATATAGGATCAGTTAGAGATTATGAAGCCCACATAGATTTACAAGTAAATAGATACTGTAGTAAAAGACCATACAGATGTACAATAGAGGATAAATTAGAAATTGAAGAGCAAATATCCAAGCTACTAAAGAATAATTTAATAGAAGAATCCTACAGTCCTTTCGCTGCTCCAGTGACATTGGCATTTAAAAAAGGAGAAAATAAAAAGTCCCGCTTATGTGTAGATTTCAGGGAACTAAACGAAATTGTTGTTCCACAAGCTCAACCTTTCCCATTAATAGATGATTTGATTATCAAAACTAGAAACTGTAAGTATTTTACTACATTGGATATAAACTCAGCATTTTGGGCAATACCGACATTTTCCAACTCCTAAGACACAAAAAAACATTAGACAATTTTTGGGAAAAATCAACTTTTACCATGAATACATACCAAGAAGCGCAATTATTTTAGACCCATTACATAATTTATTAAGAAAAAATGAAAAGTTAGTGTGGTCAGAGAAGTGTGAAGAATCATTTAATCAAATAAAAAAATATTTATGTTCCCAACCCGTGTTGGAAATATTCGACAAAGACTTACCAATACAAATCTTTACAGATGCATCTTTAGAAGGTATCGGGGCAATATTAAAACAAACACAACTAGACGGTAAAGACAAACCGGTGGCATATTTTTCAAAAAAGCTAAATGAAACTCAAAAACGAAAAAAGGTTATATATTTGGAATGTTTTGCTATGAAAGAAGCAGTTAAATATTGGCAACACTGGCTAATTGGAAAAAAAAACACTATTTACTCAGACCACAAACCTCTAGAGAACATGAATATTAAATGCAGAACAGATGAAGAATTGGGTGACCTCACATATTACCTATCTCAATATGACTTTACTGTAAAATATATACCTGGTAAAGAAAATGTAGAAGCAGACTGTTTGAGCAGAAACCCTGTATTAGAATCAGAAGATAACCAAGAGGAACTATTGAAAATAGTTAATTTAATACAAATAAAAGATATAGTTGAAGACCAAGAAAAAAATGAAATAATAAAAGAAAAGAAACAAAATCTACTACACAAAAATAATATCTATTATAAAAAAATAAAGAAACAGGAAAAGATTATACTTTCAGAAGAGTTTAGTAAAAAATTTATAAAAAAGGTGCATGAAGAATTATGCCATGTTGGAATCAGACAATTACAGAAAAAAATAAGTCCAGACTCGAGTCGAGTGACTTTATAAAACTAACTAAGAAAGTACTAGAGACAGATGAGATTGGAATAATTCTAACAGACCAATATCCTGGCATCAATTCAAAAGAATTTAAACAATATTTACAGGAGAATAATAAAAACCAATATTTACAGCAGTAAAAACACCATTTGCGAACGGCTTGAACGAACGATTGAACCAAACAATAGTAAATAAAATTAGATGTAAAATAAATGAGAAAAACAACAAGAAAACATGGACAACAATAGCAAGAGAAAGTATACAGAAATATAATGAAACAGACCACTCTGTTACAGGATTTGCACCAAAATATTTACTGGATGGTACAAATGTCAGTATTTTACCAAATTAAATTAAGACAATAGAAAAGGAAGACAAGTGGATGGCTGATAGAAAATTAGCATTAGAGAATACAATAAAATCCCATAAGTACAACAAGAAAATATTTGATAGAAATAGGAAGATGCAAGAGTTCGAGATAGGAGACAGTGTATATGTCGAAAATGGAAATAGACTGAACAGAAAAAAATTAGACGAATTAAAAATAGGCCCTTTCAAGATAATAGAAAAAATATCAAACTCCATTTATAAGATTGACACTGGCAACAGAAAAACAGAATCAACTTTATTCCATATAACAAAATTACAACCTGTCACAGCAGTAGATGAAGTAGAAGAAAACGAATATAAAGATAACTTGTAAGTGCATTGTGTAGATTATAGCCTATTGCTAGAAAATGGCCTGCACGCACTGCCCTGTGCAATTATTTACAATTTCTGCTCTTAGGGGGGGAGATGTAATGAAATGACATTTCATTAATTCAAATTTGCCGCGCTTCGCGCGTTGAAGTTGTCAATGGAATTTATGTTCTGTGGAACGGGGTGACGTGTGATTGAATGGCAGATGATGTTTAGATTATTTTGCATATTTTATTGTTAAAAATTCTATTGTAAAGAGATGAAATAAAGGGATATAATTGAGGAGGCGATATTAGTAAACTTTAAATGTCGTTTCTTTGATTTTCAGGTAAGTTATAGGTGTAATGATCATAGTGAAACGTAATATAGTAAGGACGTATTAAATAAACAAAACTTTGATTTTCAGAGAAACAATTTGTGGTTTATTTGGAAAATCCTCAATAAAATATCTTATAAAACGACATTTTCGTCAACTAGAAAAAGACGGACCGGTTACAATTTGAGTTCACGATGATAACCTCAAATGATGGCAAATCTAACATATTGGCCATAACCTCAATAACTACAGAGGAAGGAAAATGTTATATTTTACCTGATGAACAGAAGCCAGTGATTCATCATACATATATTGTCAAAATGAACAGTTTCACAAAAATAAAAAATAGCATAAAGAAAAGGCATCAATGCAGAAAAATATGGATAAAAATGGATGAAGATCTTAAGAAAACATATACAGATGAGGAAGGTAATATGCAATTTTTAGATCAATATTTAGAAGAAATGAACACAAAACAACCAATAGACAAAAACGACAATTTGCAAAATATCTTGGAAAAATTAATAGAAACAACTACAAAGAAAGAAAAACAACATAACCTAAAACATATTTCAGAGAAATTTATTATTGAAAAATTCACAAGTAAGAACCCTAACGCAATGCAGTGGATTTAGAATTTTGAAAAAGAGTGTGATCGCTTTAATATATCAAAAGATGAAACAAAAATAGATATACACTGGTTCAATAATCTAGGTGGATTAAGAGATTGGGCACGCCACGATTATGGCGGTAAGTCCCCTCTTTGAGGCGTGGCTGGAAAGATCTCACGGCGTCCTTACCTTCCGCATGACGCAGGTCCTCACCGGACATGGCAAGTTCGGGAGGTTCCTGCATCGGATTCAAGCGGAAGAGACGCCCGGGTGTCGCCACTGTGCGCAACGCCCGGAGGACACGGTGGAGCACACCGTTGAGGTGTGCCCTGCCTGGGCGGAGCATCGCCGTGCCCTCGTGGGGGCGATCGGCGGCGGAGACCTCTCGCGCCGGGCCCTGGTCGAGGCCATGGTCCGGAGCGAGGAGGAATGGCAGGCGGTCGCCTCCTTCTGCGAAGCAGTAATGCTTGCAAAGGAGGAGGCCGACCGCATCAGGCAACGGCGCCCTCGCCGCCGTCGCCGGGATTCCGATCCCGATTTCCGGCCACCGTAGGCGCAGGCTCGCGGACGGCGAGCTATGGGTAGCTCGCTGTCCGATCGTCCGGTAATGGACCGAGTCTAAGACGTCGACGGCGCGCACTGTTCCCGCGCGCCTCAAGGAGTTGTCAGCAGCAGGAGGGGCCCAGCTGGGTCGAAGCCTACTGGGGACAGGGTTGTCCGAAAGGGAGCTCGTGCCCCGGTATGAAGGCTAGAAGGAACGGCGCGGGGTTTTTAGTCAGTAAGAGTCTGACACTGTCTCCCGCTCCACCCAAGAGCGGGTTTCGTCAAAGATGATTTTCCCCGTCGAGGAAAAAAAAAAAAAAAAAAAAAGGTGGATTAAGAGATCTTGATCATTGTGTAAGAATATCTTATAAAAAGTATCAAATATCAGTATTTTTAAATGATTTAATATTAGAGGCCTTTTTATCAATAAAAATAAAAAAGATTTTCGTTTAGAATATACATATTTCAGTATCTTTACATATTTCATATTACAATAGTAGGTTACATTTGCAAAATATAATAGTGTCATAAGTAAGCAATGACATTTTAATAAACAGATATGTTATACACTCACAAATCAACCGAAAGATGTGTTCCGCGCAGCAGCGGCAGCACTTGTGGTATGAGATCCCCTGTGTTTTATTTACACTTTCTAAAGACACATGAAGGCATTTTTTTATTTAATTTCGTAGCAGCGCGCAGCGTATGACTAGATCCAATGCGTGACGTCTAAAGGCAAGGATCCCAATTTGAATCCTTTCGAGTCCTTACGAGTGCGCGCTCATAGCATCATCATCTTCCTGTCCTTATCCCGTTTTACTTGTGGTCGGCGCAACACGTTTTTTTTCTTCTATTCTGTCCTGTCACCCGTCACGCTATCACTAACTCCCTTTTCTTTCATATCACTTCCCACACAATCCATCCATCTTTTCTTTGGCCTCCCTCTCCCTCTCCATCCATCCACATGTAAACTCATAACTTTTTTAGCAACATGCGTTTCATCTCTCCTCTTTACATGACCATACCAAGACAAACGATTCCCTTTCAACATTTAGTCACTGGCGTCACTTTCAAACTTCCCCTAATATACTCATTTCTCACTTTATCCATTCTTCCACCACACATCCATCTTAACATTCTCATCTCTGCTACATGCAATCTTTTTTCATCCATCTTTTTCACAGCCCAACATTCTGATCCATACAGTATGACAGGCCTTATCACGGACTTGTAGTAGCAAATCTGTTTATTTAACCCTTCAGATACCGTCAATTAGAGACACAATAGTAAGACAATAGATGCGCGGCCACCGGTGGTCGCTTGGGGATTCATGAATTAAATATCATTGTAAGTAAGTATAAATAATAACATAAATCTGGAATCGTAAGAGAAATTTGCTTCTAAATACTCTACTCCGCTTATTGGTTCATCATCGCTAGCCATATTACGATCAACATCCGTTGTAGAACTGTCATCTAATATTAGTGTTTAACAAAAAAAAAAATTATTCAATAAAAACTATTTTATTTTTTTGTATTAGCACGACATATTAAAAAACTCAAATATTAACTGTGTAGCATAGCATAATCTTAATAATGTTCCCACTGCTGGGACTCAGGCCTCCTCTCTAGGAGAGGGAATGGGTCGTAATCCACCACGCGGGCCCAGTGCGGGTTGTGTTGGACCACAGAACTGATGGTATTTGTAAAGTATTTTGAATGTATTATTATTGTGATTGGTGTAATATACACCGTGTCTTCGACATCGTCAAATGAATACCATAGATCCAGTACATCTTACGTGAACTGAACATCAAGATCAGACTGTCGACTACCTGCATTTGCAGAGTACTGGAGTTCTTTGGCCATAACCTTGAACACCTCATCGTAACTGGCATGGTTGTTGGCAAACGACCAAGAGGCCGCAGCCCAATAAGATGGGCAGATCAGGTCTGCTCCACACTGGACACCCAATTGCACGTCGCACTTCATGACGCTAAGAACCGTCACAGATGGCGAGATACCATCGATAAGAAGCTAATCCAGCGGGGACCTCACGACCCTCAGTAATGAGGAATACCACTCGAGGAGGAGGAGGTACATGATTCTAGACCTGAGAATTAAAATTTTATTAAATAAAAAGTCATCGGGGTAGATAAAAGTGTTATTCTAATCAACCCCGATGTAATTCATTAATTTTTTAAGCTATTGCATAGCTTCTATCGCGGGCTTTGAGCGTGGAGACCGAATCCAGAAATTCCGTAACGAAAAAAACCTAACACCCTCCACTAAATAGTTGTCATGGCAACTTGTCAACTTCAATCGTTGATAAAAAATGCTATGCAATAGCTTTACCGCGGCAGTCTCCGAGTGCCACACGTCTTTTTTACCGACTTCCCAAAAAGGAGGAGGTATTACGTTCGGCTGTTTGTATGTTTTTTTTTTTTTTTTTGTATGTTTGTTCGTCGAATACTCCCCCAAATGTGGACGGATTTTCAAAATTCTTTTTTTGTTCGAAAGTAGATAGTTCTGAGGTGGTCCCATTATCACCAAATTAGGATCTGATGATGGGATCTTGGAGAAATCGAGGGCAACCTTCAAATTTTATAGGCTCACTTATTGATTTTCGCATATTTTAGGAAGTATCTTGTGTATTTGCGTATGGTCGTCACCATCTCAGGTAGCTGGGCTGATGATGGAAGGTACAACTCCTTAACAGTAAGAAGTTACTCGAACAGGCAAGGACTGTTTTAGTAAATTGTTTTGATGTTTGATAGGGCATTTGCCACATTTGGTCTCATGATCATCAAGTCATGACCTGATGCTGCAGTCAGGATAGTCTGCAGAGTACCTAAGCCCTCGACAACAAACAGCAGATATATCGAGTTTAGGCTCATTGAAAACGGCTCGATGTGTGGATAAACGTACTGCTAATAAAGAACACCGAAGTACATAGAGACCTGATGCTGAAGCCAGGAGCATCAGGAAAAGTACAAACCTTGAAATTACAGCACCGTAGTCGTGTTTGGGCTCATTTTAAACAGGACTAAATTTTAAGTTCATTGCAATGTTGACATAAATCTGGCCTGATGCTACAGCCGGGATTATCAGCATCTAGTCTTATGACTGATTGAAAGATTTACCTTTCGGCTTCATCATCAGATCAGTTCGATATATCCTTTCCCTCTCCAGCATCTAGTCTAATGACTGTTTGAAAGAAGAGGGGGAGAGGATATATCGAACTGATCTGATAATGAAGCCGAAAGGTAAATTAATGTAATCTAACCGTGTTTGGGATTATTAGAACCGTTATGAGATGCGCTCTGACTATAAGGTATTTAAGTTTGACTGAGGGGTACTTTTTAGTGGTGGTACCATAACTAAAAAGTGTAAAATAAAAAAAACTTTTTACAAAAAAAATATAACCGACTTCTCCTCCTTTTTGGGAAGTCGGTAAAAAACACTGAAAAGTATCAAATAACTTTAATTTTGGAAGTCGGTGTTAAATAACGAAGAGACTAAACTATTGTAGAAACACCGACTTCCAAAATTAAAGTTATTTGATACTTTTCAGTGTTTTTTATCATTGAAGTCGGTTATATTTTTTTTGTAAAAAGTTTTTTTTTCCTCTAAAAATGTTAGATAACGGTTCTATAGTTCTTCAATCGTGATAATTAGAGATACAATAGAAAGACAATGGGTGCACGAACTCGGTTCACTTGGGGTTTAGTGAATATTTTTTTTTTTTTTTTTTTAAATAGATAGATAGATAAAGCATTTATTGGCTACAAACGACACATGCACTAAATCACATATTACACACAAGTTATAAAAATGAAGCACTTATACTAATATACAATAACAAAGAAAAGAAAAGAAAAAAAAGATATCAATAATAATAATAACACATGTGGGTACTTAGACAAAAAAAAAAAAGAAATACCAAAATAGACCCATAGTGCGGTGTGCATGTCGTGCTGCACCAATGGGAGTCCAGCTCAGCATGTGTCAGGCAGAAATACCTGACGCTGATATTCTGCTGGATCCTTGCGGTGACATTCGGTCGCTCAGCTGGTTTTGAAAGTTTTTTTTTTTTTTTATTCATCATATAGTTGTCAAAGGGAATAATGTATAATATACGATGGACAATTACGAATGGTGTACGTTGTAATAGGAAATATACCGACGAAAAATTCTACAACTGGGGGGTCCAGAATCACGTACTGGATCCATGGTATGATGTCAGAGACACCCTGTATACAATGTATAGTATAAGTATAGATGACAACTGTAATGTCTGAACTCTACAACAACATTGAATGTTTCATGTATTCTCGGAAATAAATGTCTTTTTTTAAACTATACACTGTTTTGTTGTTTTATTTCTTACACTAACGCTGCTCGCCTACGTCAGACTTTTTGTAGAACAGATAACATGACACATCAGCGATAGTTGTCGACACGTTAGCGATAGCTGTCGAAACGTTAGCGATAACTATCGACACGTTTGCGAAAGCTGTTGAAACGTTAGCGATAGCTGCCGGATGGTTAGCGAAAGCTATCGACAACTCGGCGAAAGCTATCGACACGTTAGCGAGTTGTCGATAGTTTTGGCAGACATGTCGACAGCTATCGCAGAAGTATCGACAGCTATCGCTAACGTGTCGACAGCTATCGCTAACGTGTCGACAGCTTTCGCAAACGTGTCGATAGTTATCGCTAACGTTTTGACAGCTATCGCTAACGTGTCGACAACTATCGCTGATGTGTCATGTTATCTGTGTAGAAAATTATCGCTTACGTTTCGACAGCTATCGCTAACGTGTAGAAAATTATCGCTTACGTTTCGACAGCTATCGCTAACGTGTCGATAGCTTTCAGCGAGGTGTCGATAGCTTTCGCCGAGTTGTCGATAGCTTTCGCCAAGTTGTCGATAGCTTTCGCCAAGTTGTCGATAGCTTTCGCTAAGGTGTCGATAGCTTTCGCCAAGTTGTCGATAGCTTTCGCCAAGTTGTCGATAACTTTCGCCAAGTTGTCGATAGCTTTCGCTAAGTTGTCGATAGCTTTCGCCAAGTTTTCGATAGCTTTCGCTAACGTGTCGTAGCTTCCGCCGAGTTGACGATAGCTTTCGCTAAAATTTCGACAGCTATCGCTAACGTGTCGATAGCTTTTGCCGAGTTGTCGATAGCTTTCGCCAAGTTGTCGATAGCTTTCGCCAAGATGTCGGGCTTTCGCTAAGTTGTCGATAGCTTTAGCTAAAATTTCGACAGCTATCGCTAACGTGTCGATAGCTTTCGCCAAGTTGTCGATAGCTTTCGCTAAGGTGTCGATAGCTTTCGCTAACGTGTCGATAGCTTTCGCCGAGGTGTCCATAGCTTTTGCTAACGTTTCAACAGCTATCGCTAACGTTTCGACAGCTATCGCTAACGTGTCGATAGCTTTTGCCGAGTTGTCGATAGCTTTCGCCAAGTTGTCGATAGCTTTCGCCAAGTTGTCGATAGCTTTCGCCGAGTTGTCGATAGCTTCCGCTGACGTATCGTCTGCTATCGCTAACGTGTCGACAGCTATCGCTAACGTGTCGATAGCTTTCAGCGAGGTGTCGATAGCTTTCGCCGAGTTGTCGATAGCTTTCGCCAAGTTGTCGATAGCTTTCGCCAAGTTGTCGATAGCTTTTGCCAAGTTGTCCGGACTAAGCGTTTCGCTTCGTCATTTATACCGCGTACATCGAAGGACTGGAACAATTTGCCTGCTGCGGTCTTCCCGTCCGATTACAATCTGAGCGTCTTCAAGGCTAGAGTGAATAGGCTCTTAATAAACTAGTGCGCCTCACCATCACCGATTGCATGGTGGGATTGCAGTCAAGTACTAGTTTATATCAGATAAAAAAAAAAAAAGCTATCGGTAGCTAAGTTGTCGATAGCTTTCGCCAAGTTGTCGATAGCTTTTGCCGAGTTGTCGATAGCTTTCGCCAAGATGTCGGGCTTTCGCTAAGCTGTCGATAGCTTTCGCTAAAATTTCGACAGCTATCGCTAACGTGTCGATAGCTTTCGCCAAGTTGTCGATAGCTTTCGCCAAGTTGTCGATAGCTTTCACCAAGTTGTCGATAGCTTTCGCCAAGTTTTCGATAGCTTTCACCAAGTTGTCGATAGCTTTCGCCAAGTTTTCGATAGCTTTCGCAAACGTGTCGATAGCTTTCGCTTACGTGTCGATAGCTTTTGCCGAGTTGTCGATAGCTTTCGTCAAGTTGTCGATAGCTTTCGCCAAGTTTTCGATAGCTTTCGCAAACGTGTCGATAGCTTTCGCCAAGTTGTCGATAGCTTTCGCTGACGTTTCGACAGATATCGCTTCGACTGCTATCGCTAACGTGTCGATAGCTATCGCTAACGTGTCAATAGCTATCGCTGAGTTGTCGATAGCTTTCGCTGAGCTGTCAACAGCTTTCGCTAACCATCCGGCAGCTATCGCTAACGTTTCGGCAGCTATCGCTAACGTTTCGACAGCTATCGCTAACGTGTCGACAGCTTTCGCTAACGTGTCGATAGCTTTCGCTGAGATGTCGACTGCTTTAGCAGACGTGTCGATAGCTTTCGCCGAGTTGTCAATAGCTTTCGTAGACGCGTCGATAACTTTCGCTAACGTGTTGACAGCTATCGTTAACGTGTCGATAGCTCTCGCTAACGTGTCGATAGCTTTCGCTGACTTGTCAATGGCTTTCCTGACTTGTCGATATTTTTCGCTGACTTGTATCGACAAGTAACTTTCGCTAACGTATACTGCTTTATGCCAAGAAAATGTTTCCTTGGGAGAATTTGGACGGATTGAAAGACAATGAAAAATAAAAATACAAATGTAATTATGTACATTTTTATTAAATCAAGTATCATGCACAACTTTAACATTTACAAACGCAACTAATAAATAATAATTAAATACATTTTACTTCGTACAAATTTTAAATACAAGTTGATGTACCTACAGTAAGTTCAATCGTAATCTTTCGGAGGCTGAATACTCAAGAAAATCGTGCAATACGCTGCTGTTCTTTGGATTTTTTTGAGACATGCGAACACAAATGAACAACAGTTTTTTTTTCATATTTCGACCTCCCCCACGTATATCATCGAAAGTTCATCATCGTTCATTATCATTTTCGTGTTATCGCACTAATAGTGTAGTGTAGTTTAGTGTATTTATGTAAACTATGTATCAATTGTTATATCTATTGAACAAAGTCGAAAGTGCATAAAGTGAACCCGTTGAATTCAAACACGAAAATGTTTTTTTTTTTCAATTACGATAGTATACGTGGGGCTCGTCGATCTCAGTTTTCACCCGAAATATTGACAATGAATGTCACATCCTTAGAAATAACAGATTTCTTATATTTATACTGGTTCGTGTTACAAACAGCTCCGCTATACAATATTTTTTTATTGTATCATTACGGAATTTATTTCATTGTTAATAAATGTTTTGTTAGCACAAATACAACATTTAGTCATTTATAAATGTAACTATTTGTGTTCAAAACTGTTGTCTTGACTCGAACGCTATTTTGTATCAAACAAAGACTTGACATAATTATTATATGACTAGCTTTTGCCCGCGACTTCGTCCGCGTGGAATAATGAGTTACGGCAGAATTTGGGTTTTTGACTTAGTTATCACCTTTTCCATGTTCTATCGATTACATGTGTATACAAACATTTAAAAAATCAAATTGTCTCTCTTTGTAATATTAGTACACATACCTACAGATTTAGAAAAGCTAGTCAGACAATTTCTGTGGCAGATTTCTATCCTGGCAAGTACGTGGTGATAGGTATATTTATTTTCTAAGAGTATTTAGACACCACTGACAGGCGGTGAAGGAACACATCGCCCATGGGATGATACACCCGTCGTTCAATTTTAAAAGTGGGCATAAAATTACCTTCCCTGATTTCTTTTGCGCCAAAAGAAGTCATTTATTTTGACTATTGTATTTACGTATATTTGTAAAAAAAATACCAGATAATGGATGGTTATTAGTTAAAAGATTTTTTATTGGTTGTGGCGGCTCCTGAAGGTTAGGAAGATAAACTTTACCTGAAGCACAGCACGGACCATTAGGTTCGTCCGCCCATTTCTTGGCAGAGCAGTTAGAGCAGATCTTATTCATGACTCTAATTTGGACGGACGCTTGTTGTGCATAATTAACCTGCGGATCATATCTGAAAGACAGTCTGTTGCTGTTAGCTAAAATTCGATTGCGAACTCTATTTGTGGACAACTGCTGTCTCTGCCTGAGCTCTAAGTTGCTGCAAACGCTCGACACTTGACTCTCGTTTTTTTGTTTTTTTTTTTCTCGGTGGACAAAAATCATCCTTTGAAAACCTTCTTGGGTGGAGCGAGAGATAGTGTCAGACTCTTACTGATTAAAAACCCACCCCATTCCTTCTAGCCTCTTCAGATAATCCTGGCACCAGTAGGCTTTGACCCAGCTGGGCCCCTCCTGTTGCTGACAACTCCTTGAGGCGCGCGGGAACAGTGCGCGCCGTCGACGTCTTGGGCTCGGTCCGGACAGTTACCGGACAATCGGACAGCGAGCTACCCATGGCTCGCCTTGCGCGAGCCCGCGTCTACGGTGGCCGGAAATCGGGCTCGGAATCCCGGCGGCAGCGGCGAGGGCGCCGTTGCCTGATGCGGTCTGCCTCCTCCTTTGCTAGTATTACTGCTTCGCAGAAGGAGGCAACCGCCCGCCATTCCTCCTCGCTCCGGACCATGGCTTCGACCAAGGCCCAGCGCGAGAGGTCTCCGCCGCCGATCGCCCCCACGAGGGCACGGCGATGCTCCGCTCAGGCAGGGCACACCTCGACTGTGTGCTCCACCGTGTTCTCCGGGCGTTCCGCACAGTGGCGACACCCGGGCGTCTCTCCCGACTTAATCTGAAACAGGTTCCTCCCGAACGTGCCAAGTCCGGTGAGGACCTGCGTCATGCGGAAGGTAAGGACGCCGTGAGGTCTTTCCAGCCACGCCTCAAAGAGAGGACTTACCGCCACAATCGTGGCGTGCCCAGCACTGGGTTGCGATAGTCGCTGACGCTATTTCACCATGAGATCCCGCCGGAGCTCTGTCGCGTTGCATCTCCACGCGCATGTCGTGCATGTGTGCAAGGACTGTTGCCTCCAGATCCCACGGTGGTAGGCCAACCAGAAGGCTCGCCGCTTCGCGGGAGATCGTGCGGTAATCCCGCACCATCCGTATTGCCATGACCCTCTGGCAGGCGTTCAGAATGGTCGCCGGTCGCTTTTGCAGCGATGGCGCCCACACCGGCGCCCCATTAAGGGCCATAGACTGAACGATCCCCGCGTAGAGCCTCCAGCAGGAGGCGTCTGGAACTTGACTCTCGTTCACGTAAGTCAGAGGTCCTTACATTTTGTTCATGAAGACGTTGAGAACGCTCCAGCCTCGACTCTCGTGCACGTAACTCAGAGGTTCTCAGATTTGGTCGTGCAAGGCGTTGCAAACGTTCGCACTCGACTCTCGTGCGCGTACCTGAGAGTTTCTCTGATTTTGTTCAGCAAGGCGTTGTGAATGTTCAGGTGAAGATTCTCCCATTCGACGTATTCTTGCTGCCCGTGCTTGAGAACTATGTTTAGAAAGTTGAGACCTGGCTCTCTTAGGTATTTTCAAATGTTAAGAAAATGTTAATAGCCTTGTAATATTCCAGCTCTGCAAAGAACTATTGTTTAGCCCTGAAAAGTACTGTTAGTTAGCCCTGAAAAGAATTGTTGGCTACCCCTGAAAAGAACTGTTAGTTAGCCCTGAAAATAATTGTTGGCTACCCCTGAAAACAACTGTTTGTTGGTTAGCCCTGAAAAGAACTGTTGATTAGCTCTGAACTGTTGTTTAGCTCTGAGAAGAACTTTTGCGTAGGTGTAGTTTTAAGAACGACATCTAAAAAAAATCGCACGAAAATTATTAGTCTTTCGCGCACGACCACTGCGTAGAGAGCCAACCTCATACCTTACTCATAGATCTAAAGTCCCCTCCCGCACGCGCACGGCCTTGGTGATGCTCATTTCGAAACGGGCCGTGCAGCAGATATCGTAATATTTTAATTTCACCATATCTTCAAAACCAAACGTCTAATCTTAATCATTCAAAGACCAAATATTATCTACGAATTACGAACTTGATAACAATTTAAAAGAAATTATATTACAACCTATTCTCTTAATAACCAAGCTTTAAACTAAATAATTTAAAAGGAACGATCTAATTAATTTAAAAATTAAAACTAATTTAGACATACAATTTTAGTATCTACTAATAATCGAGATCAAACTAAACTTACATTATACAACAACCAGAAAACCCAACAAATAAACCTTTTATCGAAAAATACAACGGAAACAATTTTAAATTTACGAAACGATCAATCCTCAATTCCACGACAGTACCGAAGCGCTCGGCCGATACCCAACCAAATGCGTGTAACGAAACCATAGCGCGATCTATTTCAATCCCAACGCCATCTATCGAGCATAGTGACAACTCGGATTATTTATCTATACTCCGTTCGGGCATTTTCTTTGTACTAAAAGTTTTATTATATTGATATTATTTTTTTCATACCTTTTTACTATTTATTTACATTTTTCCGATGAATTTTCAGTACTAAATTGATGCCGACTCTTGACCAATAGATGGCGCTGTATGTCCGGAATAAATTTCATTTTTTATTTTATTTTTTGTAATAAAAACTATCCTATGTCCTTTCTCAAGTTCCAAACTATGTCTGTACCAAATTTCACACAAATCGGTTCAGTAGTTTAGGCGTGAAGCAAAGACAGACAGACAGACAGACAGAGTTACTTTCGCATTTATAATATTAGTTTGGATATAATTATTATATGATATATTTCTTTGTATATTAAATTGACACAAAATGCGATAGTGAGCCTCTATTATATATTAAAAATACTATTTTACATTCCCAAAAATACTAATTAATTTTATCTTTAAAGTAAGTTTAAATATAAATTAATATAAATATATTTTTTTTTAACTTGAAACATGACTCGTTCACGTGGTACCAATCTTGTAATAGGTCGTTTAGTTACGCCTTTTGCAGTTTGTAGTGTCACAACTCTAGTGTGGCCATCCTTTCCAGGGTGTAGCTCCGTTACTCGACCTAGTGCCCATCTTCCTGCAGGTAATTTGTCATCCTTAATGCATACAATGTCATTTATTTGTGTGTCCGTATTTTGTCGTTTCCATTTTAGTCTTGCTTGTAGTTGTTGCAAGTATTCTTGCGACCATTTCTTCCAGAAGTCCTTGCCAAGTTTTTGCACAATTTGCCATCTCTTGCTTGGATGGTAGCTACTGTTAATGTCTGGTTCTGGAATTGTCATCAGTGACGTGCCAGTTAAGAAATGTCCTGGAGTTAGGCAGTTTAGTTCTTCGGCATTCTCTGTAACGGTGCATAATGGTCGTGAGTTCAAGCAAGCTTCAATCTGACATAGCAGAGTGGTAAATTCTTCATAAGTTAGGCGTTGATCTCCAATGATCCGTTTGAGATGATATTTCATGCTTTTTACAGCGGCTTCCCACAGTCCGCCAGCGCTTGGCCAAACAGGAGCATTGAAGTGCTACGTAACTCCTATCTCTGATATTTTTCCCAAAAAGACTTTGTCAATGTTCTGTACTATGCATTTGTATTGTTGCAAAAGGATCCGGTTTGCGCCTACGAAGTTCGTGCCATTGTCGCTGTACATATCCCGTGGCGTGCCTCGCCGTGCAAAAGCGCTTGAAAGCCGCTAGGAACGCCGTACTAGACAATTCTGATACCAGTTCTAGATGGATCACTTTTGTGGCAAAGCAAACAAATACCACAACGTACGCCAGTAGTGTTCTGACGCCTCGGCCTTTACTTGCCTTGATCTCAACGTGGCCAGTAAAATCGACACCTGTATGTGTGAACGGGCGAGATACTGTCACTCTCGCCTCGGGTAGGTCAGCCATAATCTGGTTTGTTTGTTTCGCATTACATCGGCGACATGTTACGCATTTGTGTAAGACCTTTTTTACGGCGCGATATCCTCCGACGATCCAAACTCTTTGTCGTAAATGCGTCAGGGTTAATTTGGAACCCCCGTGTAGTGTTCTTCTGTGTGCTTGCCAAATCAATAGTTCTGTCAGTTTGTAGTCGTGTGGTAGTAGAATTGGATGCTTAGCGTCTTTCATTTAAGTTTGAGTACTGTAACCTTCCTCCCACTCGCAGAGTATCATCTTTATCCAGAAATGGGTTCAAACTCAGTAGGTTACTGTTGGTGTACAAACTTTTGTTTTCCTTCAGTCTCGTGATCTCGTCCTTGAAGGCATGCAGTTGAGTCTGCTTCATTACAAGTTTTCCAGCACTTTGTAATTCTGCAGTCGTCAAATAGGTGGTATGATTAGTGTCCTTAGTCGAACAGCTGTTTATGAAGCGTTTTATCCAGGCTATGACCCTTGTAATGCGAGTCATATCACTGTGTCGGTCTAATAACTCAATTACAATAGACGACGGTTCAAGTTTCACAACACACGTTTGCGTTTCTTTTTGTTTTGATTCACATGTCGTCGGCGTAATTACAATTTTGTCATATGCTTGTTTGGAACTGTAACCTTTCATCCAGCATGGCCCTTGCCACCATAACGGATGTTGCAGTAGTTGAGAACAACTGATGCCGCGTGATGCGCAGTCTGCAGCGTTCTCCTCCGATTTGACATAACTCCAATGTTGTTTTGGAATTACGTCATGCACTTGTTGTACTCTGTTGCTGACGAATGACTTCCATTTTGTAACGTCACCGTGCAGCCAGCCTAGTACAATCATTGAATCCGTCCAAGCGTATGTATGTCTGTGCAAAGTATCCCATTTAAAGGCCTTGAGAATCTTTTTCATCAACCGTGATAGCAGTAACGCTCCGCATAGTTCGAGCCGTGGAAGTGTCAATTTTTTGCTGACGGGTGATAGCCTTGACTTTGCAGCGATAAGTGTAGTCACTGGCTCGTTTTTATTATTCGTTGTCAACAAGTATATAGCACATGCATACGCCTTTTCTGACGCGTCGCAAAACCCATGAATTTGGAAAGGTTTTGTTGCATCTGCCAGCCATCTCGGGATTTGGTATTGGGCTATGTGATGCAAGTCGCCGGTAAACTGCTTCCATTCTTGATGTAATGTAATGGTGTTTCATCCCAATCGCATCCTGATAACCAGACGCTTTGGAACAGAAATTTTGCCTTTACTGTCACAGGTGTCAGCCAGCCAAGTGGGTCGAAGATTTTCAATATCTCCGATAGTAGTTTCCTTTTTGTAAGTTGTTTTTTGCTGTCAAATTTTATTTTGTTTGTAAACGAAAAAGTGTCAGTTGTAGGATTCCACTGGACCCCCAAAGTTTTTGTAATTCCATCGTTTGTAAAGTGCATTGTCGTTTGATTACGATCTGATGACAATAATCTTTCAATCAGGGTCGGGTCATTGCTTGACCACTTCCGTAGTGTCAGGCCAGCTCCTCCTAGCATGTTGATCAATTGATCATGAATTTCTTGTGCTTGTTCGATGGAATCGCTGCCACTTAAGACATCATCAACATACATCTCGCTTGCGATGACATTAGCTGCTAACGGGTATTTTTCTGCGTCATCGTTTGCTGCTGTTTCAGTGTTCGAAGAGCTAGGAATGGTGCTGCCTTGGTACCATACGTCACTGTGCATAACTGGTACTCTTTTAAAGGATCTTGATTGCCTTCCCTCCACACGATCTTCTGCAAATGTTGATCTTCAGTAGTATATGATTGGGCATTCTGGACCACTTTTCGCTCGGCGAACTCGTTCGCCATCGCTCCGGTGGTCCAGAATGCCCAATCTTGAACGGGCGACTCGGTTTAGTAGTAGTGGTAGTGGTACGGTTTATATATATATATTAATCTAACATAATATTTGTCATTGTTAATTGATCAGTTTCACACAATAATCATGAAATTTGTAAAACAACCAAAATCGTTGAACGTCAACATAATATGTGATGAATTTTGTAAAACTGTTTTCCGTCATAGTGAATTGTTACCTAATTCAGTACGCTGTATAATTTGCGGACCGTCAAATTGTGGAAAAACTAATTTAATCATTAGTCTTCTTATACACGAAAATGGTTTAAAATTTCGAAACGTTTATATTTATTCAAAAACCCTGTACCAGCCCAAGTACATATTTTTAGAAAAAGTTTTGCAACGAATACCAGGTATTTCGTTTCAGAAATATCAGGAAAATGAAGAAATACTAAGAGTTCAGGACGCAAAACCCGACTCTGTGAATATATTTGATGATGTTGCTTCTGAAAATCAAAACAATATGCGTGATTACTTTGCAATGGGAAGACACAAGTATATCGATTGTTTTTATTTAAATCAAACGTATAGTAAAATTCCTAAACAATTAATAAGGGACAACGCGAACTTAATCATACTTTTTAAACAAGACGAAATTAATTTGAAGCACATATACGAAGAACATGTCAACACTGATATGTCATGGGTTCAATTTCGTGAAATGTGTTCAAAAATATGGAACGATCCCTTCAGTTTTGTCGTGATTAATAAAGATTGCCCTAAAAATAAAGGCTGTTATAGAAATAAATTTGACAGTTTTGTAGTTTTTGATTAAATCATTGTTATTTAAATCCGTTACCCTAGCTTTTCTAATTATTCTACTTACGATAATTAATCAAACACTATCTACTTCATCAACATGGAAAAATCTTTGAAAAGACAAATCGTTGAAGCGACAGAAGCCGTGAAGAAAAAAGTACGAAAAATGAAGAATATTGAAATAAATAATAAAGAAGCGCTGGAATCAGTTTTCAAGCCTGTGTCGGAACCCTTAAATTTAATTGCCAATGTCAGTAAACAATCTGCTTCACAAAATATCGAAGATGAAGAAATTCAAGTTCCGTTTATTGACAAAACTTTGCATAAGGAAGTTCACAGTGACAAAGAAAGCAATGATACAGACGATTATGACTCTGAAATCGATAGTGACTCCTCCTATAAATCACTAGGCGAAAAGAAACAAGATTATAACACAACATCTTGGTCAGTTTCTCCAGAAGCGTTAGCAGATATTCCATTTGGTGTCAGATACGAACGTGGAAACTTAATGTTGGGATCTGCTTGCATATTTGTCAATGACGAATATATTACAGTGGCAGATCGCAAGTACCGAAGTACGCCTGGATTGAAACAGTTGCTACTGAAAAATAATGTAGATTTGAGTTTGGTTACAGAGAGGGATATGCAACATTATAAATTAATGCTACTTGATACTAATGCACATCGTCGAGATTATGATCCAAGTAAACCGATAAAAAGTAATAAGGGTTTAAAATATTTAAAAATTATTAAACCACTTTTGACACAATCCAAAGGGAAAGGACTGCCCTTAACAAAAATGTGGAAGAAGAATGTAGATTTTATATATTGGGATGATCCTAATGAATTGGTAGAACGACTAAAATTGTTAATTGCATCTCAAAATGCTGGTAACACAGGCGTAAATAACGAAATTATATCTATAATAGAGGAATTGCGTGAAAGTAATATAATAAATACATAAATCATGTGTGTTTCATTTTACTGTCAACCTTTCCAAACAATACATCTTAAAGATGAATGTAGACAAATTTGGTCATTTTATTCACAAGAGATTGCGTTTTTCAGATTTATTTGAATTTAATGATAACGCATTGTTAAAATCAGAAAGCGGAGATTTTGATTTGAAAGGATCAAGACTGAGGGGAATCCAATCTCCTGTAGATGGAGACGATGCCGTGAACAAGGATTACGTAGATCGAATAAGTGCCAATAAGATACATGAATTAAATAAACTAATTGGTGCATTACGTTCTCAGCTCGCGTTAGATGCACAAAAGACAGTTCAAGCTACTTTAAAAACAAAGATACCCGAAGTTTTGAATCATTTGGAAGATAAATTTTATACTAAAGCAGATGTTGATAAATTGCTTAAAAAGCTGTAAATTATGTCAAAACAACAAATTGTAAATGGAATACACAAAACTGCACGAAGAAATTTCCTACGGCGTTCTGTTGTTCTAAAAAGTATTGACGACTTGTGGCAAGCTGATCTGATGGACATGCAAAATCTAAGGAAATATAACAAAGGCTACAACTACATTTTAATAGTGATCGATTGTTTCTCAAAATATGCTTGGACGCAACCGCTAAAATCTAAAAATAGACTTGATGTCACTCATGCATTTGAACGAATATTACTTAACACTCATCGAAAACCTGATAATTTACAAACTGATATGGGGACAGAGTTTTATAATAACATATTTCAAGCGCTCATGAAAACATACAAAATCAACCATTACTCATCGTTTTCTACCAAAAAAGCATCAATTGTTGAGCGACTAATTAAAACCATAAAAAATAAATTGTACAAATATTTTAGCCTTAATGCAAACTATAAGTGGCTGGGTAAACCATTAGAAGTTATATTGGAATCGTATAACAACACAAAACATCGCACTATTAAGGTAAAACCAATCGATGTAAACAAGTCTAATGAGCAAGTTATAAAAGAAAATATTTTGAAAGCATATAAACATGGATGTATTCCATGTAAACCTAAGTTTAAAATTGGTGATTATGTTCGTATCAGCAAATACAAACACAATTTTGAGAAAGGTTATACTCCTAATTGGTCAACAGAACTTTTTATTGTAAAGAAGATTAATAATACAATACCAGTGACCTACCATATACAAGATCAACGAAAGCAAGCTATATTAGGAACCTTTTATGAACAAGAACTTCAAAAATCAAATTATCCTGGTGTATATTTGATAGAGAAAATTTTAAAAAAGAAAGGAACAAAACTTTACGTAAAATGGTTGGGTCTTAGCAATAATGAAAATAGTTGGATTGACAAAGCTGCATTAGTGGATTGACTTAATAAGTATGTCGAAGCGTTGGCGCATATCAGTCGGTCTGCATCAGCGCCACCTATCTTTCACTGGAGGAACTATGTAGTTAGATTGAACAGCTTACGTTTGGGAACGTCAAGTATTAACTTGGGGATGGTTAGCGTGGAGTAATAGCAACACTGAGCGAATAGTCGAGTCAAATGTCGATACGGAGGTATAATCGATTATTTGACATTGACAGGTACTGACGTTGACAGGTACTGACGTTGACAGGTAAATTGGCTACCCGGAATGGGGGTAGGTTCACGTGTCGGGTGACGGTTGATTTGGAGGGCACTTTGAATCGTTCCGTCGGGCCGAGCAGACGTTGGTTACTCCACGCTGAACTTCTCGCGTTCCTGAATTCTTAATCAAGCCATACCTCAGGCATCCTTGATTATTTTGTACTGAGTGTGTGTTACGAGTAATTAAAAGTGTTATCAAAGGTTTTTGTGAGTGTTATTTCCGATGTCGCGACCCACTGATATCGATCCTCCGTCATCAGAATTGGGATTGGACCACGACGACCCACGTGTTCAAAAATGAAAACGCTAGCGACGAAAAATGGATGCGTTTGTTGGAACAACGGAACCGCAATTTTCTGACGCTGATTCAAGCCATGAAAACACCTACTACGTCGTCACATGGCCTTCGTTTACCGGATTTCGATCCTGAGAAACAAGATGTAGATGCACGTGCTTGGTTGACGACTGCAGAAATGTGCTTGACGGACCAAGACCAACATGGCGCCCTGCTTATGGTCGCTTTAAGAAAGTAAGAACCGGATTGAAGAGCTGACTTAAATGGTCTGATTAGGTTTTTTTCTGGGGTTGTTCCCTAATCCTGAGCAACAAATGTTGGACCATGGTACCGCTGTATCCCCAGAGAGCAAATTACAACGTACCACCCAGCTAGTGACCGGGAAAAGAGCGATGGGTGCAAGTGCTCGTTTACGATGTACTACTTTCCGATACGTGCTTCGCGTGTGTGTGTGTGTGCGTGCTTGAGGTGCAGTGTGTCGAGTGCGATACCAGATCAGAAAACGTTGCACACAAAACGCTTGAAGTCGTTTCAAACGCTACCTGTCAAATGTTACATTGTGGAATAATTGGACGAAGCAAGCGACGTGAAGGCGATGGTGGTGCCAAGGCATCACGTAGCGAGCGACTGGATGACGTATGTGCTGTCAAAGGAACCAGGAACAAGGTCAGGTATTCACATTCCATTTTAATTCTAATGCTGAGTGTTATATCTCTTTCACTTTAAAGTCTGTCATCACTATTTCACGGCAAACGTAAACACAGTTTTGTTACATTGAAGGGTCAGTTTAGCGTGTTCAGATTACTTGCGTAGTTTGATTGAGGTTTTATTCACAACATCTATTTGCGAAGTGATATTTTGGCCGTGAAATATTGTTGCAAGGATTCAGTTTAAATAGTATGATCGTGCGTGACACACTTCTTTTGTTAAATTGCTAAAGTTCACGACATAAACAATTGTAATTACATCTACCCTCGGTATATCCGGTAGATACCGTTTCGATTTTTGTTTGACAGTGATAACTCCTCCATAGATAGTTTTTACGTTATTGACACTGACGTGTACCTGACAGTATAGTATGCTATAAACGCGTGTTACAAAAAGTGAACTTATTCGTTTAATTGACTCATCTTAGCAAAAGACGACCATAGCGGTCTAGCGCGAAAAAAAAAAAAAATTGTTGCGTGCAAATATTATTTTACCGAGTAATACGGTGTCTGTTAATTTAGCTCTTTCGGCTTAAAAACTCGACCGGTCAGAAATAATGTGCAAAGACTACTGTAAACTAAACAATAACGTGCCTTACTGGTATTCGTTGCCACGTATCTCGGACCAAATAACTCGTTTACATAGTGCGCTTTATTTTACAAAAATTAGATTGTATATAGGCTAGTGTTAGGTTAGGGTGTTGAGTGTGTTTGTGTTGGTTGTGTAGGTGTAGTGATAGCGTGACGAGGGACAGAACAGAATGGAAGAAAAAAATGATGATGGTGATGATGATGGTGATGATGATGGTGATGATGATGGTGATGATGATGGTGATGATGATGGTGATGATGATGGTGATGATGGTGGTGATGATAGTGGTGATGATGGTGGTGATGATGATGATGGTGATGATGATGATGGTGATGATGGTGATGATGGTGATGATGGTGATGATGGTGATGATGGTGATGATGATGATGGTGATGATGGTGATGATGGTGATGATGGTGATGATGGTGATGATGGTGATGATGGTGATGATGGTGATGATGGTGATGATGGTGATGATGGTGATGATGGTGATGATGGTGATGATGGTGATGATGGTGATGATGATTTCAGTAGTGTTTCGGCGGTCAGTATAAACACTTGACTATGCCACTCGGTATCGAAACGTGATCTCTGTTTTTCAACGGGGTTTTTGATAAATCGGTAAATACCTACGTCATAGTTTGAGTTGTCAATATTTTGATTATTTTGGAATCTATTAAGAACTTCGAGAGACTTAATGTAGTATTACAAACGTTGATTAAAGCCGGATTTTCATTAGATTTGAAAGAGTGGTTGTTTTTCATAATGCAAATCGAGTTGCTTAGGATATGAAATAAAGTCAAGTGCTGAAGTTAGGAGATATAGAACTTCAGAAAGTAGATCGCGTACATTCGATTCTGCTCTCTACCCTACTTTCGATGCTGTTTATCATAGCTCAGTTGGGACAGTTAATAGGTCTAGTAGTTTACTTCGGGTGGTTTGTACCTAAATATTCTCGTGTCCCATACACGCCGTTCTTCTAAAGATTTAACGTGCGGTAAAGTTTCTTTTTTTTGACAGCGGCGCCACGAAAACTGAATAAGAATTAATTTAATTTTTTATGAAAGAGTCGGTTAACCTTTAACGTTTCAAATTTTTCAATCGTGTCAATTAGAGGCGCAATAGAAAGACAGTGACACCGCAATAGAAAGAAAATGAAACGCAGGCGTTTCAGTGGGAACATAACAAAAAAGAGGCTGATGATGACGATGAAGTTTACAGGATGATCAGATTATAGGAGATTTGATTTGTAGTCGTAGCTAATAGAAACCGGTATCTAGCGGTCACAGTAGTCCGTAAGTACGCGGTATTCAATTCAAATTGCGATCAAATCTGGGACGTACTGTGGGAAACCATTAAGTCTTGAGAGACTTGGCGATCCTGTAGGGATGCGCAGGAGTGATTGAGGTTCTTAATGGTGACCGCTATGTTTCGAAGTACGCACATAACCGCCTGCGAAAAATAACTGACGTTGACATGCACGTGGGCGATGATGACGAGACTAGCTATGACGAAAATGATAACGCTGACAAGACTAGTTGAATACTAAGTAGTCAACTTAACATTTAGAGTACCTAGCATAGTAAGAGTTTTCTTATAATCTGTAACGTTATAGGAAAAATAAAGCAACATGTTGAACAAACCTACTTTAAGGATTATTTTGATTAAAGGCTCGAAATGATTATCTTGATGGTGTTGTTTGTAACCGGATGGAGGTTACATGTGGAGGTGACCGGATAGAGGTTGCCTGTTGTGTTAGTGACCGAATGGAGGTCGATTGGTTTGACGCTTATGGCCGGATGGAGGCTATAATGTGTTATGATGAAGACCGGATGGAGGTCGATTGGTTTGACGCTTATGGCCAGATGAAGGCTATAATGTGTTATGATGAAGACCGGATGGAGGTCGATTGGTTTGACGCTTATGGCCAGATGAAGGCTATAATGTGTTATGATGAAGACCGGATGGAGGTCGATTGGTTTGATGCTTATAGCCGGATGGAGGTTATAAGTGTGATGATGAAGACCGGATGGAGGTCAGAGTATGAGCACTGCAATATTTTAATGAGTTTCCTATTATTTGAATGAGTTTGAGTGTTGTTCAACATGTCGGCTTTGAGAGATTGAGATTGTTGTGATTTTCTTCTAGATATGATTGATGATTTTGATCAGAGTACCTTTTATGCCCCACCACCTTGGGCCAGGATTGGCCGAACGACTAGAATGAGTACTGTTCGAGGATTTTCTTTCATTCCAGGTACTCCACACGAGGACGTGTGATCATCAGGACGGCCGTGTCGAAGCGTTGGCGCATATCAGTCGGTCTGCATCAGCGCCACCTATCTTTCACTGGAGGAACTATGTAGTTAGATTGAACAGCTTACGTTTGGGAACGTCAAGTATTAACTTGGGGATGGTTAGCGTGGAGTAATAGCAACACTGAGCGAATAGTCGAGTCAAATGTCGATACGGAGGTATAATCGATTATTTGACATTGACAGGTACTGACGTTGACAGGTACTGACGTTGACAGGTAAATTGGCTACCCGGAATGGGGGTAGGTTCACGTGTCGGGTGACGGTTGATTTGGAGGGCACTTTGAATCGTTCCGTCGGGCCGAGCAGACGTTGGTTACTCCACGCTGAACTTCTCGCGTTCCTGAATTCTTAATCAAGCCATACCTCAGGCATCCTTGATTATTTTGTACTGAGTGTGTGTTACGAGTAATTAAAAGTGTTATCAAAGGTTTTTGTGAGTGTTATTTCCGATGTCGCGACCCACTGATATCGATCCTCCGTCAAGTATATAATAATTTTTTTGGAATATTTTTCCATTGCGGTTTGCAAGGAATGCAAGGTGGTGGACTAGTTAATAGTTTAATAGAAAACCTACCGTTCGAGCTTCATTTGCCTGGATATAATTATTGCGGACCAGGAACTAAACTCCAGAAACGTTTATTACGCGGTGACCGAGGTATCAATAAGTTGGATGAAGCTTGTATGCACCACGACATTGCATACGCTAAGCACACGGACTTATCACATCGCCACAAAGCTGATCTACAACTAATGAATATGGCAAAACAAAGACTTAAATCAAAGGATGCTGGAAAAGGTGAAAAACTTAGCTCATGGCTGGTGAGCAAAGTTATGAAAGCCAAACTAAAGTCTGGTGCCGGAGTTAAAACGTTTCGAAACTTTGTATCGAAAATAAAATCAAAAATTAAGAAAATGAAACACAAAGATAGTAAAGCTTTAATTAATGCTGCTTACTTAGCAGCAAAAAAGATATTTCCGAAAATTCAGAAATTTCGGGTACCGCGAATCATACCCATACCAAAGACTGGAGGTATTTTGCCTTTAATTCCAATTTTTGCTGGCTTATCAGCTTTAGGCACTTTGGCTGGTGGCGCAGCGGGTATTGCAAAAACCGTTAATGATTACAAAGCAGCTCAACAAAATTTGCGAGAAACAGAACGTCATAATAAGACTATGGAGGCATTAGCTTTGGGTAAGGGTTTATACATTAGACCGCATAAAAATGGTAAAAGATTATTCATAGAACATCCAAAAAACTGATAAAGAAGCTACCTAATCGTCCTCTGACTAACATCGACATCCAAGAACATGCACGAGACATCCCACACTTTCGAGGAGTATACATGAAGGATAAATTGCCAAGAAAGCCAAAACGGATTGAATGTGGAATTGTTAACTTAGACGATTCTAAAAATGAAGGAACGCATTGGGTAGCATATGCGAAAGTATCCGACTATTGCGAATACTTTGATAGTTATGGAGACTTGAAACCTCCAATGGAATTAATGAGATATTTTAAGAATTGTAGTGTTTATTACAACTACACAAGATATCAAAAGTTTAATACAGTAAATTGTGGTCATCTATGTTTAGAATATCTGTGGAAATTTTGGAATAAACATGTATAAAATTAATGTTTTTCTTTCATTTCAATCATTTGCAAAATGTCACTCACTTTATCGATAACCGGGAACGAGTCTACCTTATCCACGTACTATTCTAATACGTTACAACTAAATGGACAATATGAGTGTGCATTATTGAATTTCTCAACATTTAATTCTATTCCAAACATCGATGAAACGAATAACAAGTTTTACTATGGCTCCGAAATCATTGAAATACCGGAGGGAACCTATGAATTGCAAGATATCAGTGATTATTTAAAATCTGAGATAAAAGGTGCATCAATTAAACTATATTGCAATAACAATACTTTAAAAACTACTATGTACTGTACGAAAGATGTCAATTTTGAAAAAGAAAACACCTTAAGACGTTTACTAGGGTTTGATAAGCAGATATTAAAAGGTAATAAATGGCATGTGTCACAGTTTCCCGTCAACATTTTACCTACGACCGTGGTTAGAATTGAATGTGGTATTATAAGCGGATCGTACATACACGGAGAACCGAGTCACATTATCCACGAATTTGCACTCAATGTGCCTCCTGGATATAGGATCATAGAAATCCCGACGAACGCAATATACTTTCCAATCAATCAAAACAACATAAGCTGTATACATATCAGACTGTTAGATATTAACAATCATCTAATAAATTTACGTGGTGAAGAAGTACAGGTATATTTACATCTTAGACGAAAGAATGATTGACTACAATAAATATGAGCCTCTCCAAGTCAAAAATATCAGTGCCAATTTAGCAACCAAGAAAATAAGAGCTCGTTCTAATAAAAAAATAAAATTAACTGATAATAATAAAGCATTCCTGAAAGCTATCGGTTTGTTAAAATGAATATTTTAGACGTTTTATCCGCTCCGACTTACGACAATACAGTTGAAGGCATCGAATTTCACTCCTACAAGCCCTACGTGACAAGTTTTAATAGAAACGATGAAATTCGCATTCCCATCAACCAACAGGACCTATATGTACTACCATCAGCCAGTACTCTGTATTTGGAAGGAACTGTAATTGTTAGCAAAAAGGATTCAAAAGACAAGGCTTCTAGCGTTCATTTTACGAATAATGCTCTCCTTTACTTGTTCCAAGATATAAGGTACGAGTTGAATGGAGTAGAGATTGATAAAATAAAAAATGCTGGCGTTACTACCACCATGAAGTCATTAATTTCGATGAATGAGAGTGAATCAAAGATATCTAATGCTTGGGGCTGGAACATTGAAGGTACAAAGAATATTAATGGAGGTAACTTTTCCGCATCCATACCTCTTTGTAATATCATGGGGTTTGCTGAAGATTTCAAGAAAGTGGTGATAAACAGTAAGCATGAACTAATATTGTTGCGAAGTAACACAAACCTAAATGCTGTAAAACTCAACACCGGAGAGATTGTAGATGACGTGCAAATCAATAAAATTATATGGCGCGTACCACACGTTAAAGTATCTGACAAAGAAAAGATAAATTTATTAAAACTGTTAGAAAAAGATCGTCCGCTCCAAATGATATTTAGAAATTGGGATCTATACGAATATCCAGCTTTACCTAAAACTACAAAACATACCTGGTCTATTAAAACTTCGTCGCAAATAGAGAAACCAAGATATATAATTATTGGTTTACAAACAAATAGAAAAAACAATGCAAGTTCTGACATGTCCCAGTTCGATCACTGCCATATCCGTGACGTCAGAGTGTATCTCAATTCAACTTACTTTCCATATGAGAATCTAAACGCTAGTTTTGCAAATAACACAATTGCTCTAATATACGAGCAATATACTCGATTTCAACAGTCGTACTATGGCAGGCGCTCGGAACCCTTACTGAGCGAGAAACAATTTAAGGACCTAGCGCCGCTATTTGTAGTTGATTGTTCTAGACAAGCAGATAACCTCAAAACTGGTCCTGTGGTGGATGTGAGAGTGGAAATCGAGAGTGAATTGGACATACCAGACCAAACCTCTGCATACTGTCTTATATTAAACGATTGTATAATTGAGTATAAATCTTTGAGTAATATTGTAAGAAAAATATCATGAATCCCAATACCATCATAGTAGATGTACAAGGATTTAAAGATCTCTGCAATAATTTTATAGTAAAAGAGTTAGCTTTTGCCACACGTGAATATACACAAACGTTTTTAATCAAACCACCGTACCAGTTCACATACTTAACAAGATATGAAAAGAGACAAGTCAAATGGTTGGAAAAAAATATGGGCCTACGTTGGAGCGAAGGCTATATTGACTATAGAGAATTCCAACGCATGATCGTACCATACCTAGAAAATATGAATATCTATGTAAAAGGTTCAGAGAAAGTGAAGTGGATAAAAGAATTGTGTGTGAACTGTAATGTATTAGAACTTCATGAAGAAAATTGTCCCAAACTATCTGTGTTGGCTAAAAAGTACTGTGATATAAAAACTACTTTTAATTGTAATCATCATCTAAAACATTGTGCTCTTAGAAATGTGCTATGTATAAAAAAGTTTTTAAACTGGTAATTTTATAAGTTAGTTATGTGTGTATGTAATACGAGTTTAAAAAAATAAAACAATTTTTATACAGAAAACATGCTTTTAATTTCTTAGATTTTTTATAACACCTGTAGGTATACAAAACAATAAGCATTAAAATCTGAATATCTACACAAGACTAAGATATCACTATCAATTAATGATTTGGATATTTTCTTAACTAAGGATTCCGTTTCGTCCATAATAAAGTCAACCGCGTCTTTCACCATGTATTGCGCTTGGATAATAACATTATCACTATTACTGTCACTATCACTGTCTGGAGAATTGTTACACAGATCGATTACTTTAATTTTTATTAGTTTACTGCCTCGCTGATGATGCCTACTCATGACGAAAGATTCAGTCGAATTATGTTTCTTAGACTTGACCCTTCGTCGAGGTGTAGATTTTTTTTCTTTCGGAACCTGACTGCTAGCCTCGCGATCACGTCGGATCATCTCATTAAATTCTTCTAAAGGATCCTGAGCGTACTGACTAAACATAACATCAGATCCCGCCATCTGAAACAAAGATTAAACAGAAAATTAAATATAGAAATGACAAAAAATAAATAAAAAACTGTACTTGAGGTTATATGTCATTTTTAAAAATCAACGTACACAAATAACACTGTGAAATAGATAAATAATATTTTTTACCCTAAGCCAAAGCGATGCAGTGATCATTTAAATCCCTACGATATATCACTAATCACAAGATTTAATACATAAAAAATGTATATATTTTTAATTAATGTTTAAAATTAATATTGTTTACTTACTGAAGTCATGTTTAGAATGTGATGTGATACGCAGTACGAATATCTTAACTGAATAATATTTATCTAAATTGAATAATATTTATCAAATAACAAAATTATCGAAAATATCGTTAATAAACTAGCAGACACGTAAAGACATTAGTATATAAATAGTTTAATAATCAACAAGCGATAAAATGTAGGTTGTATTGCAACACCTAAAAATGTATACCATGCATTTTTGCTCGATATAATATGATTGCTCGATGGGGGAAATGAACTTGATGTAATGTAGTTTCGTTTTACATTTCAGCTCGGGTTCGAATTCCTACAAGCTTATTTTTAGGATTCCGTAGCCGCATGACAAAAAACGAAACCCTTAAAGATTCGTTATGTCTGTCTGTTTGTCTGTTAGATCGTATGTCACACCCACTTTTTTCCGAAACCATAAGTGCTGTACTGTTGAAACTTATGAAAACTATGATAAACAAAATTATTAATATGAAAAAATGTTGTAATTGGCAGTACTGTTCCTGGTCTATGCTTGCTCCTACGGAATCCTTCGTGTGCGAGTAATACACGCACTTGTACGATTTTCTAAAGTTTTTCATCCTCATTTCAAATATTAATAAACTAGCTTTTGCCCGCGACTTCGTCCGCGTGGAATAATGAGTTACGGCAGAATTTGGGTTTTTCACTTAGTTATCTCCTTTTCCATGTTCTATCGTTTACATGTGTATACAAACATTTAAAAAATCAAATTGTCTCTCTTTGTAATATTAGTACACATACCTATAGATTTAGAAAAGCTAGTCAGACAATTTCTGTGGCAGATTTCTATCCTGGCAAGTACGTGGTGATAGGTATATTTATTTTCTAAGAGTATTTAGACACCACTGACAGGCGGTGAAGGAACACATCGCCCATGGGATGATACACCCGTCGTTCAATTTTAAAAGTGGGCATAAAATTACCTTCCCTGATTTCTTTTGCGCCAAAAGAAGTCATTTATTTTGACTATTGTATTTACGTATATTTGTAAAAAATTACCAGATAATGGATTAGTTAAAAGATTTTTTATTGGCTGTGGCGGCTCCTGAAGGTTAGGAAGACAAACTTTACCTGAAGCACAGCACGGACCATTAGGTTCGTCCACCCATTTCTTGGCAGAGCAGTTAGAGCAGATCTTATTCATGACTCTGATTTGGACGGACGCTTGTTGTGCATAATCAACCTGCGGATCATATCTGAATGACAGTCTGTTGCTGTTAGCTAAAATTCGATTGCGAACTCTATTTGTGGACAACTGCTGTCTCTGCCTGAGCTCTAAGTTGCTGCAAACGCTCGACACTTGACTCTCGTTTTTTTGTTTTTTTTTTCTCGGTGGACAAAAATCATCCTTTGAAAACCTTCTTGGGTGGAGCGAGAGATAGTGTCAGACTCTTACTGATTAAAAACCACCCCGTTCCTTCTAGCCTCTTCAGATAATCCTGGCACCAGTAGGCTTTGACCCAGCTGGGCCCCTCCTGTTGCTGACAACTCTTTAAGGCGCGCGGGAACAGTGCGCGCCGTCGACGTCTTGGGCTCGGCCCGGACAGTTACCGGACAATCGGACAGCGAGCTACCCATGGCTCGCCTTGCGCGAGCCCGCGTCTACGGTGGCCGGAAATCGGGCTCGGAATCCCGGCGGCAGCGGCGAGGGCGCCGTTGCCTGATGCGGTCTGCCTCCTTCTTTGCTAGTATTACTGCTTCGCAGAAGGAGGCAACCGCCCGCCATTCCTCCTCGCTCTGGACCATGGCTTCGACCAAGGCCCAGCGCGAGAGGTCTCCGCCGCCGATCGCCCCCACGAGGGCACGGCGATGCTCCGCTCAGGCAGGGCACACCTCGACTGTGTGCTCCACCGTGTCCTCCGGGCGTTCCGCACAGTGGCGACACCCGGGCGTCTCTCCCGACTTTTGCGTAGAAGAACTTTTGCGTAGGTGTAGTTTTAAGAACGACATCTAAAAAAAATCGCACGAAAATTATTAGTCTTTCGCGCACGACCACTGCGTAGAGAGCCAACCTCATACCTTACCCATAGATCTAAAGTCCCCTCCCGCACGCGCACGGCCTTGGTGATGCTCATTTCGAAACGGGCCGTGCAGCAGATATCGTAATATTTTAATTTCGCCATATCTTCAAAACCAAACGTCTAATCTTAATTATTCAAAGATCAAATATTATCTACGAATTACGAACTTGATAACAATTTAAAAGAAATTATATTACAACCTATTCTCTTAATAACCAAGCTTTAAACTAAATAATTTAAAAGGAACGATCTAATTAATTTAAAAATTAAAACTAATTTAGACATAAAATTTTAGTATCTACTAATAATCGAGATCAAACTAAACTTACATTATACAACAACCAGACAACCCAACAAATAAACCTTTTATCGACAAATACAACGGAAACAATTTTAAATTTACGAAACGATCAATCCTCAATTCCACGACAGTACCGAAGCGCTCGGCCGATACCCAACCAAATGCGTGTAACGAAACCATAGCGCGATCTATTACAATCCCAACGCCATCTATCGAGCATAGTGACAACTCGGATTATTTATCTATACTCCGTTCGGGCATTTTCTTTGTACTAAAAGTTTTATTATATTGATATTATTTTTTTCATACCTTTTTACTATTTATTTACTTTTTACCGATGAATCAAAACAATAACATGAACCGAACTCGTGTAACGATCGACACCATTGCGCGATCACCAACTCGACATATAGTACTAATAGAATTATCTATACTCCGTTAGAGCATTTTCTTTGAAAAAAAGTTGTATTATATTATATTTTTCATACCTTTTTACTATTTATTTACATTTTTCCGATGAATTTTCAGTACTGAATTAATGCCGACTCTTGACCAATAGATGGCGCTGTATGTCCGGAATAAATTTCATTTTTTATTTTATTTTTTGTAATAAAAACTATCCTATGTCCTTTCTCAAGTTCCAAACTATGTCTGTACCAAATTTCACACAAATCGGTTCAGTAGTTTAGGCGTGAAGCAAAGACAGACAGACAGACAGACAGAGTTACTTTCGCATTTATAATATTAGTTTGGATTTTTCATACCTTTTTACTATTTATTTACATTTTTCCGATGAATTTTCAGTACTGAATTGATGCCGACTCTTGACCAATAGATGGCGCTGTATGTCCGGAATAAATTTCATTTTTTATTTTATTTTTTGTAATAAAAACTATCCTATGTCCTTTCTCAAGTTCCAAACTATGTCTGTACCAAATTTCACACAAATCGGTTCAGTAGTTTAGGCGTGAAGCAAAGACAGACAGACAGACAGACAGAGTTACTTTCGCATTTATAATATTAGTTTGGATAAATGCTAGCAAAGTTGTTTTCACATTTTTAAAGTGATCAAAGGTTTTTTATCTGTTAAATAAATAAAACACGTAAATTGATATAACAAGCACATTTATTACAATAATAAAAATCTTTATATATTTCTTAAAACTAAAGCTAAATAATATAATGCTAATTAACACTAGTACATTTATTTACTTAACTAAGAATGTTATTATACAGAACCACTCTTTTATTTTATCAATACCTTATACTTAGTAATCATTCATAGATATGACGTGTTTCATTATTGTTTACCTAATATACATGAATGACCCCAGGCTTTCGTTGCTATTTTATCTTTCAAAATAATTCGTTTGTCATCGTTATTAGATAAGGTAATTTTATTAACATTTTGTGTAAAAAATTCATGTTTCAATGATTTAAACATTATGTTTTTTCTTCTAATAACTCCACCGTCAAATAAAATGCTTTCGTAGTGAGTAATATCTAAATCTCGGAGCACATATGATTTAATTCCCTTGGCTTTTTTGATAACAGTATTTGAAGTTTTTAAAGAATAGAGCTTTGACCTCAACCCAACAAAATCAGAGATATATTTACCACCCATTTCATCTTTAAAAAGGCCTGGTATTTTTTTATTGATTAGAGGTATTGCAAATTCATTATCATTATCATAGTTACTGCTATCGAAGTATTGCAAGAAATGGTACTTCAGATCATTATAAAAATCGTTTGTATATATTTCATACACAAAAGAATCGGTATCTGTATAACATAAGCGTACTCGATCATGATAAAAAGGTTTAATAACATTGTAATGAAAATTGTACATATGGGACTTAGAAAGATCTAAAACGGTGAATCCTATGTAAATAGGTATATCTAAGATTATTTGGTCTGGTTTCATTTGTATAGCAACTAAATGTTCAGTCAATATTGTTGCACTATGAAAATAAGGATTAGCTATAAGCCTCTCAGCGGATATATATTTGTTGGTTTTATTTGTTTTATCACTCCATTGATTAACTAAATGAACGGTGAATCTCTTTTCAGTATTTTCCAATGTTTTACCAAAGACACTGTTATTTAATAATTTAAAAAAGTCTTGCTCGAATGTACTTTTTGCTTTCTGACGTAATTGAGTGTTTAACTCTATATATTCTTTTAAATAGTGTCTTTGTTGGAAGGTAATAACTCGGTGAATCTTTCGTAATATTAAACCATGCTCCAGACACTTTTTTAAATGAACGTAGTGTATAACATAATTGTACTTATTGTATAAATTTGCGATAAGTTTTTTTGTTTTACCACCTGGAGGAATGCATTTTTCAGGACAAAAAGGCAAGTCATTATGGTAATTGTGTAAGTGAACAGGATATAAAAGATCAACTTCTAATATATGTAATGAAATGACATTTCATTAATTCAAATTTGCCGCGCTTCGCGCGTTGAAGTGGTCAATGGAATTTATGTTCTGTGGAACGGGGTGACGTGTGATTGAATGGCAGATGATGTTTAGATTATTTTGCATATTTTATTGTTAAAAATTCTATTGTAAAAAGATAAAATAAAGGGATATAATTGAGGAGGCGATATTAGTAAACTTTAAATGTCGTTTCTTTGATTTTCAGGTAAGTTATAGGTGTAATGATCATAGTTAAACGTTGTAATATAGTAAGGATGTATTAAATAAACAAAACTTTGATTTTCAGAGAAACAATTTGTGGTTTATTTGGAAAATCCTCAATAAAATATCTTATAAAGCGACATTTTCGTCAACTAGAAAAAGATGGACCGGTTACAATTTGAGTTCACGATGATAACCTCAAATGATGGCAAATCTAACATATTGGCCATAACCTCAATAACTACAGAGGAAGGAAAATGTTATATTTTACCTGATGAACAGAAGCCAGTGATTCATCATACATATATTGTCAAAATGAACAGTTTCACAAAAATAAAAAATAGCATAAAGAAAAGGCATCAATGCAGAAAAATATGGATAAAAATGGATGAAGATCTTAAGAAAACTTATATGGATGAGGAAGGTAATATGCAATTTTTAGATCAATATTTAGAAGAAATGAACACAAAACAACCAATAGACAAAAACGACAATTTGCAAAATATCTTGGAAAAATTAATAGAAACAACTACAAAGAAAGAAAAACAACATAACCTAAAACATATTTCAGAGAAATTTATTATTGAAAAATTCACAAGTAAGAACCCTAACGCAATGCAGTGGATTGAGAATTTTGAAAAAGAGTGTGAGCGCTTTAATATATCAAAAGATGAAACAAAAATAGATATATTGAGGTTATTTTTAGAAAAATCTTGTTTGGATTGGTATAGCTCGATGGCCATAAAACTTACAATAAAGGCTGAATGGAAAGAATGGAAACACAAATTTCTAGAAATCTTTAAAAACAGAGGATGGGACATAGTCACATATGCTCTAGCATTCAGGTATAAAGAAGGACTACTAATTGATTATGCTATAAAAAAAGAGAGGCTTATACTAGATATAAACAAATCGATAGACTCCAAAACAATGATAGATCTTATTGCAACGGGTTTACCAGGTTTTATCTTAAATAAGTTAAACAGGGATGAACTCAATGATACTACTGATTTGTTCAATGAGATAAGAAAATATGAAGGTATGATGTACAAGAAAAACTCAACCACAATAAAGAGTGGTACATCCCTTAATAAAAATAAATATAAGGAGAAGAAGCCATGTAAGACTTGTGAATCTTTGGAAAAAGGAATTCGATATCATCCGGAGGAGACATGCTGGTTCAAGAAAAATAAGAATGAATCTGAAAAGGTTTTTAAACCCAAAAATGTAAACAACAACTCCATTATTGAAGTAGATATAAATACTGAGAAAAAAAACGAGTAAGTACACCATTAATCAAAATCAAGCTCTTATTAGAAAATAAACTAGAAGTGAGCGTTTATGATTCAGGTTCACAGATTTCTTTAATAAATTCAAAGCTGATTAAAGTGAAAGAAAAAAAGGACAATGTGAATATAGCATATATGAAAACGGTTAATGGTGTGAAAAAAACAGATGGCTGTATTACAATAAAAATAAAAATATTCGATTTAGAAGAAGAGATGGAAGTATATATAGTGGATAATGAAGATTTCGAAGATTTTATAATCGGATTAGATATGATAAAGAAATTCAAACTAACCCAAAATGAGGACTTGCAGATAGAACAAAAGAAAACAACAAATAAAATAGATGAAATGTCTAAAGATAACAGATATGAAGAAAAGAATAAAAAAACATTTGCAATAAATTTTAATGAACACATAGAAACAGAAGAATTTGTAAGTATCACAGACCATTTAGATAATAAAAAAAAATTGAGATAGAGAAAATTATAAAGCAATATAAAACAATTTTTGCTAAAGACAAGTATGATATAGGATCAGTTAGAGATTATGAAGCCCACATAGACTTACAAGTAAATAGATACTGTAGTAAAAGACCATACAGATGTACAATAGAGGATAAATTAGAAATTGAAGAGCAAATATCCAAGCTACTAAAGAATAATTTAATTGAAGAATCCTACAGTCCTTTCGCTGCTCCAGTGACATTGGCATTTAAAAAAGGAGAAAATAAAAAGTCCCGCTTATGTGTAGATTTCAGGGAACTAAACAAAATTGTTGTTCCACAAGCTCAACCTTTCCCATTAATAGATGATTTGATTATCAAAACTAGAAACTGTAAGTATTTTACTACATTGGATATAAACTCAGCATTTTGGGCAATACCGCTACGGGTGGAAGATAGAAATAAAACAGGATTCGTCACACAAGATGGCCATTACCAGTGGACCTGCCTTCCATTTGGCTTGAAAACATCACCAGCAATTTTCCAGAGAATTTTAAGCAATATTCTAAGAAAGCACAAGCTCACAGGATACTCCGTTAACTATATCGATGATATTTTGATATATTCGACCACCTTTGAAGAACATATAAGACACATAAGAAATGTATTAGAGGCAATAATACAAGAAGGCTTTAGATTGAAGCTTCAAAAATGTACCTTTGCTTCAGACTCAGTAAAGTACCTCGGCCATGTAATTCAGAACAATTCAGTAAGACCACTTAAAGACAATTTGATCTCGATAAGACATTTTCCAACTCCTAAGACTCAAAAAAACATTAGAAAATTTTTGGGAAAAATCAACTTTTACCATGAATACATACCAAGAAGCGCAATTATTTTAGACCCATTACATAATTTATTAAGAAAAAATGAAAAGTTTGTGTGGTCAGAGAAGTGTGAAGAATCATTTAATCAAATAAAAAAATATTTATGTTCCCAACCCGTGTTGGAAATATTCGACAAAGACTTACCAATAAAAATCTTTACAGATGCATCTTTAGAAGGTATCGGGGCAATATTAAAACAAACACAACTAGACGGAAAAGACAAACCGGTGGCATATTTTTCAAAAAAGCTAAATGAAACTCAAAAACGAAAAAAGGCTATATATTTGGAATGTTTTGCTATGAAAGAAGCAGTTAAATATTGGCAACACTGGCTAATTGGAAAAAAAATCACTATTTACTCAGACCACAAACCTCTAGAGAACATGAATATTAAATGCAGAACAGATGAAGAATTGGGTGACCTCACATATTACCTATCTCAATATGACTTTACTGTAAAATATATACCTGGTAAAGAAAATGTAGAAGCAGACTGTTTGAGCAGAAACCCTGTATTAGAGTCAGAAGATAACCAAGAGGAACTATTGAAAATAGTTAATTTAATACAAATAAAAATATAGTTGAAGACCAAGAAAAAAATGAAATAATAAAAGAAAAGAAACAAAATCTACTACACAAAAATAATATCTATTATAAAAAAATAAAGAAACAGGAAAAGATTATACTTTCAGAAGAGTTTAGTAAAAAATTTATAAAAAAGGTGCATGAAGATTTATGCCATGTTGGAATCAGACAATTACAGGAAAAAATAAGTCCAATATATACAGCTAAAAACCTAACAAAAAATATCATAAATATTTGTAAAACATGCGAAACATGCATAAAAAATAAATCAAGATGTCAAGGGAAATTTGGATTAATGTCACAACTAGGACCAGCAACAAAACCATTTGAGATAATGTCAATGGATACTATAGGTGGCTTTGGAGGATCTAGGTCAACAAAAAAATACTTACACTTTTTAGTAGACCACTACACAAGATATGCGTTTATTGCGACTTCCAAAACACAGAATGCGAGTGACTTTATAAAACTAACTAAGAAAGTACTAGAGACAGATGAGATTGGAATAATTCTAACAGACCAATATCCTGGCATCAATTCAAAAGAATTTAAACAATATTTACAGGAGAATAATATTAAACTAATTTTTACAGCTGTAAATACACCATTTTCGAACGGCTTGAACGAACGATTGAACCAAACAATAGTAAATAAAATTAGATGTAAAATAAATGAGAAAAACAACAAGAAAACATGGACAACAATAGCAAGAGAAAGTATACAGAAATATAATGAAACAGACCACTCTGTAACAGGATTTGCACCAAAATATTTACTGGATGGTACAAATGTCAGCATTTTACCAAATGAAATTAAGACAATAGAAAAGGAAGACAAGTGGATGGCTGATAGAAAATTAGCATTAGAGAATACAATAAAATCCCATAAGTACAACAAGAAAATATTTGATAGAAATAGGAAGATGCAAGAGTTCGAGATAGGAGACAGTGTATATGTCGAAAATGGAAATAGACTGAATAGAAAAAAATTAGACGAATTAAAAATAGGCCCTTTCAAGATAATAGAAAAAATATCAAACTCCATTTATAAGATTGACACTGGCAACAGAAAAACAGAATCAACTTTATTCCATATAACAAAATTACAACCTGTCACAGCAGTAGATGAAGTAGAAGAAAACGAATATAAAGATAACTTGTAAGTGCATTGTGTAGATTATAGCCTATTGCTAGAAAATGGCCTGCACGCAATGCCCTGTGCTTTAATTATTTACAATTTCTGCTCTTAGGGGGGGAGATGTAATGAAATGACATTTCATTAATTCAAATTTGCCGCGCTTCGCGCGTTGAAGTTGTCAATGGAATTTATGTTCTGTGGAACGGGGTGACGTGTGATTGAATGGCAGATGATGTTTAGATTATTTTGCATATTTTATTGTTAAAAATTCTATTGTAAAAAGATAAAATAAAGGGATATAATTGAGGAGGCGATATTAGTAAACTTTAAATGTCGTTTCTTTGATTTTCAGGTAAGTTATAGGTGTAATGATCATAGTTAAACGTTGTAATATAGTAAGGATGTATTAAATAAACAAAACTTTGATTTTCAGAGAAACAATTTGTGGTTTATTTGGAAAATCCTCAATAACATACCTTATATATATACCTTTCATAGAGATTTACAGCTTCGAAAATGCGTTAGAACCACTATAAATAAAAGTCTTGATCAGTTGTAGCTCCCGTTCCTCATTTGTTGTTTTGTCTGTTTTGATCATATTGTATTACAGCCTTATTCTGGAAATAAAATGCAAAGATTTATTAGATATGTACTTAGATTAATAATTCAACAAAAACTTACAGTTAAGGGTAGATACTTAATATGTTTACCTGATAATTATTTGATCTTACGCACTTGTAGAAATCATCAGATAAAAATGATGTACTTCTAAATATTTTCCTTAAGGCGCGGTAAGCAGCAAATCTTTAGGTATTTCCGGAGGTGAAGCAGGGACGCGGCGCGCGGCGCGTAGCTCCGCCCACTACGACCCAGCTGACGGACGCTAGTATCGGCAAGCGTGTGGCTTTATTTCGGCGCGGCGCCGCGGCATCCGTATTCTGAATTCCGGGATTTTTAAAATAAATTTTGCTTTTTGATTAAAAAACCTGCGATACCGGGATCGATAAATTTAATGCTCTGTTAAATAAAATCATAATTTTACCTACAATTATATTAATCTACTTAGGTATGTATTACAAAAATCAATGCAACTTTTCGTTGTAATTTTGTAACTCCAGAACGGGCTTACCTATCCAAACCAAATGTTTAGGCTTTGTTTGGACTATTTAGCAGATGGTTTATGTGAAGTTTGGTAGGGTAGAATAGGGTAGAGTAGGGTATACCCTACTCTACGAAGGCGGCGGGAAGGTAAGGCGGATTAGGGAAGAGCAAAAGCGAAGCCGCGCGGGCAAAAGCTAGTATATTATTAAAATTTTTCCTACCTAGTTTTAGAGTACCTACGATCAAAAAATGTTGTTTTCCTTATTATGAGGAGAAGGTTCTTACCAAAAAAAAAAGATGTAAAGTAGGGTTGTGTAGGGTAGAGTAAGGTAGAGAAGGGCAGACTCAGAGTAAGGTAGAATAGAATAGAGTAAGATATAGTAGGGTGGAGTAGGGTAGATCGGGAGCGAAGCCGCGGGCAAAAGCTAGTCTATAATACAAAAATTAATCGCTAAATGTGTTGCTAAGCGCAAATTTCAAAAACAGCTCCACCGATTTCGCTAATTCTTATTTTGTTGCAGGGTAGTGTAGGTTCGAGTAGGGTAGAATAGGATATAGTAATAAAATCAAGAAAACAATTTATAATGATTTTACTATAACTTCACATAGGTAAACGTTACAAGAGGGAAATAGTGTACAGCGGCAGTTTCGAACAGTAATACCCTAATAATTATAATTTTCTATTTTACAATAACTTTGCCGGTCTCACGTATTTGTTACATTTCATCATAACTTAGCTGTTTGCTACAACACGGCATGTTTTCTTTATTAGGATGAGAATCAGTTGCAGTAGAAAGGATTGTCGACGACCCTTCAAAAGTTAGGCGTCTCTTATGACACAGATAATTTTCTTTACTATCGTCACTTGAAGAAGAAAGAACTGTTGGTGATCCCTCAAAAGTCAGTCTTCTCTTACGACATGGATTATTTTCTTAAGGATCGAGCTTGGGCGATTCTTTTTCTCTAAGTGGCATTCCTCGAGCATGACGAGAATCTACTATTTCAGGCAAGAGCCAGTCCATGTAAAATGACAATAATTTTGATTTCATTTTCGTCTCCCAGAATACATCATCTTTTTCTATAATTTCTGTTTTGATCTTATGGGTTTCACCACTCCACACAGCAAACAAGCATTTCTTTTTACGTGTCACATGAAGCTGCCCCTGAACTTGATAAAACCAATTACTGTTTTTATTCAATTTGATCACATCACTTCTTTTGTTGTATCTCCAAATCTGTATCTTGTTTTCCTTTATAGCATTTTCCAGACCGTTTTTGAAAGCCAATAGAGGACATTTGATTTCCACTATTGTATCTTGGCCTATCAAACCGTCTGGGGTGGCGCCAATAAACGGGTATTCATGGTCCACAAACAACCCACATGGATTAATTGTAACATTCTCTTGAATAGCGAGTTGCTGCAAAGCAAGTTGTTCATTATCCACGCCATGTGCAATTGCCGTTACATTGTTGAGGTTGGATTTATATAAAATATTTTGCACTAATTTGGCTTTACTACTGCTTTCTCTTCTTTTCACCACCACTCCAAAATTAGACGCAGTTAGCATATTCTTTCTAAGATCTAACCAGTCACTGCTTTCTCTCTGATCTATAGTGGATTGTTGTATATTATCTTTGTCCAAAGTTATTTTTTTTAAATTTTCAAGAAATAGTTCTTTGGCTCTAACTAATTCATCTGATACCATATCAGGAGTAGTACTTTGAGTACCATAATCATGTTGAACGACCATATTTTCTTTATTTCGTGTTCTATTCTTCCTATGAGGTTTTGCTTTGTTTGTTCTTCTTTTCTTCAATCGTCTTTCTTCGAACTTTTTCAACATACTTCTGGGGCTTTGCCCTAAAATTTTCTTATGAAGTGTATGTCTTGGATGAGGGTTATTGAATGACAAAACTGCAGCAGAACATCGTGCACGATAACCTCTTCGAAGTGAGAAATTTATTATTATTATTTATTATATTCTTTATTGTACACCACATAAACAAATACATAGGACAAACATTTTAAGAAAAAAGTGTACAATGGGCGGTCTTATCGCACATGGCGATCTCTTACAGACAACCTTTGGATGGACTGAAAGAAGGGGGGTAATTTATCCTTTTGCCCCCCACCATCTTTGCCACTACACTATTAAAGCACTCTACTGCATTCGTATCTACATCCTCAAGCATACTTCTTGATTTAGATAAAACTGATTGAATAATCATCTTTATTCAAAACCAAAACATAGTGTTATCTATTTCGATGTTGCTCTGTAACGTTTTGTCTTTCGAACAGTAATAGTCTTTACATTTTTCATGATTACCGAAAGCATGGTAAATGGAATTTTGTACTTCGTTCCTAAAACTAGTTATTGTTTCTGGTTTCTCTTTTTCCGATTTATATTTCAGTATTGAGGCAATCACAACTTTACGAATAGTCATAATCTTGACTTCTGATAATAATTTTCTATATGCTAATGGATATTTAGCTTCTTTGGTGACAGCTCTCAATTTGTTGCACATATTACGTAGCAAGTGGTTTCTGCATTCTATCTTTTGAACGGTATGGTTTGGGTAAGGATTACGCGCTAGAATTTTCGCGTAGGTAGCAGAATCTCCGTCTGCAATTAACCTGCCATAAATAATGTTATACATCGCTATAGATGTCTCAAATCCTTGGCAAATAATTTCCGCTTCCATACCACTAGAAGATCCTGTATAATTTTTAAAACACTTATGTTCTGGAGTTGAAAGGTGTTTTTTCTCTGCTCGAGCACATACGAGACAGTATTTGTTTCTAATGCCTATAAATAGGACTTCACCAAATCTGCGACCCACAATTGCTGCGGCACCTGACAATGCCTTATAGTTATTGCCGTAGGAACGCGACGACCAAACACCATCGGCATATACGTCAACTATAGGAATACCATCGTTGCTCAATTTCCCTTCAGCTATAGCTGCATCACGCTCACGCATGGCGGCTATTTCCATAGATTCGTTTGCTGTTTCCTCCGATTTTTCATAAACGAAGTCTTGAATTTTTAAATAAGTAAATTCTGTAAAAATAGGTAAATCCATACACGCTGTGATTTCTTGAAACTGCGAATAGCCGACACCCGCAGAAATGATTCCAGTAACCGCAGCCAAATTAGCGTTGATATTATGTTCACCAGCTGGCTCTTCATTCGTGATTATAAAATCTTTTTTACACATAATACATCTAAATTTATATTTACAAATCAAACCATTTCTGCTTTCTCCTATCAGGGACATATCTTTGAAATTACAATCAAATAAGGAACTATGACTGGATATTTTCTGAAGTTGCTGAATGAAGTACATCATATTTACAACTCTTCGACCGTGTATTGGTAGGTATGATTTTTCTTGAGAATCTGTTTCAACAAGGTATGGCTCATCTTCGGTGGTTTCTCTAAAAAAAAAAGATAAATGAATTATCTTAGTAAAAGGCTGAACTGATGGTACGAAGGTAAACCATGTCATTATATGATACATACCCATAATTTCGTTCTTGTGTAGTTCCGGTATCTGTTGAGGTTGGATTAACTGCAGTAAGAGGTGTTAGTAATGTTGCAGAGTCCCTGGGTTCTCTGTAATATAACAAAAAGAATGTTACTATCGGATCAAACAGAATTTTCTAGTTGATATTTATTTCATTATTTTTTATATTATATACAAGGTACGATGTACCTTTTCCCGAAAGAACCGGGATATGAACATCCCGCTTCCCAAAACGAGTTACGAGATTTTACTGGACTATTCACTAGTTTCGATAGATATAACAAGAAACACATATTTTCTCAACTCGTACATAATTCAAAAGTATTCGTTGACCTCAAAAAACATAATCAAATATATATTTTTTAGACATCGATACATCATCATCATTACATCTGCAGAGTTCCGCTATCTAAATTGATTTATCGATGTATATTATATTATTTACCCACATTCTATTATATTATCACTAGCTTTTGCCCGCGCGGCTTCGCTCCCGCTCTTTCCTACTCCACCCTACTATACCCAACTCTACCCTACACCACCCTAATTTTTTTTCCATAAGAACTTTTTCCTCACAATAACAATTACAACAAAAAAAGAATTAGCGAAATCGGTTCAGGCGTTGTTGAGTTATGCGCTTACCAACACATTTTGCGATTCATTTTTTTATATTATAGATAGAAGTCAATCTACATACGAAGCACGCTCGAGCAACACACACACAGACAACGCACACACAGACACCGCTCACAGACACCGCTCACAGACACGATGTCTCAGCTCATGCCGCAACGCGCGGTCGTGTGCGCGATCGCCGAGCGTAGGTATAAAAAGTGAAGTACTTACAATAAATGAGATTGACTTCTGTACCTATCTATTTCGTGCCAGTACTCTTTAGGTAGGTAAAAAATTGAATTTGCATACTATTCTAGGCAAATAATTTGATTCTATTCAAAAATCGACAACTTTTGTAAAAAAAAAAAAAAAATTTTGTCGAAAAATCCAGTGATTCTGTTGCAACAGAATCACTGGATTTTTCGACACTTACACACTTACTTTTGTACAACAGTGTACATTATGATCACAATATGCAAGTGCTTATCCGATCTCTGATAAAACCCAGACAATTATTTAGGAAGTTAGTAGGTACCTACCTACTAGGGTGATGCTTAAAAGACCCAAAAATATTTTTCATTTATTTTCTTTTAGTTCACCCTCCCATTTTGTTCTACCTAATAAAAGGAACTTATAATATTTTTTTGAGATTTTTTGATTAAATTTTAAAGGTCGCTACTGAAGGTTGAAATATTATATTTTTTACAAAAACGATTTTTTTTAAATTTTAAATTTCAAAATAAAATAATATTTTTTTTTTTAATTTTAATAACGTGAAGTGAGTCTTTTAAGGTCCAGATATCTATTTCAAAGCTGAATTTATATCATTTGTGGGTTAAAATAAACTTTCAGCGTGTGATAAAATAAGAGGAAAATAGACAAAATCGGGTTTTTAAAACATTTCTTTTATTGCCACAAATAATTACAACACATTCTTATTGAGTTAATACTAACATTCACTTGTTATTTACAGACCTCAGGAATATTTTATTCACTATTAACATGTGAAGAATACATTATGCAGTCAGTAGTGTTGGTTTTTTTGTAGTTCGGAAACTTTGGTCTGAAAGATATCACGAGGAGCAAAATATACTGCTTCTGGTCTTAATTTAGGGTTAGTATCTTGTTGAATTCTTGGATTAAAGACACCCCCCTCTCTGCTGTGTCATTGACTACCTTAAGTTTTGTAATTACCTCTTTACTTTTAATATATTTCTTGTCATTTAACCAGTCTTCAACTTTTTTCTTGTAAATATCATCTTCTTCGCCATGAACAGATTCCTCGTCAGATGAAAGGCATCAGTATATGATATAGAAGTGATTGAGCTGACAAATTCACTTTCTTTTGCCTTAAATAACTCCATCCTAGCTTTTTTTCGTTCTTTCTCTTCTTCTTTTTTTGACAGTTTTTGTCAACACTACCCATTTTCCCAGGACGTCCTTTTCACGCTGCGCTAGTAAAAAATCTTTATCTTCTTGAATACGAATCATTTGAAGAGCATTCGCATGTGCTACATCAAATAAATCATTTAGGTTATTACTCCACGTATCTTCCTTGAGCTTTAATTCATCTGACCTTTTAGATTTATTTTTTTACGGAATCTTAAACAGCACGTAAATAAAATAAGAAACTAAATGTCAATATAATATAAACAAAAACACTGTCTCAAAGATTAGACTAACTGAACACACCTGCACTGATCATAGACAGCCACTAAACTGACAAGCAATAACATACTCCTCAGCTAGTGCCTACTGTAGGCAAGCCTGTCGGTGCTTGTTAAAAACCAAAGAGTGCAGATAAGCAAGTTGGAGGAAGAGAGTGGGGGAGTGGAGTAGTGGTTTAAGCTTGAGTTGTGTGGTTAAAGAAGAGTGTTCTCAACATAAAAAATATGTGTGAAAGTAAAATAAATGTTATTATAATTTTTTTAACTTATTGCAAATTTTACTGATTTTTCACTTTTTTATGAAATTAAAAGCCTGGTAGCGACCCCTAAAACATAATAAAATCCTACAAAAATTTGGTTTACCTCGTTTTACACATGAGAGATCAAAATGGAAGGGTGAACAGTTGAGTTTTTAAACTTTCATTTTTAAGCATCACCCTACTACCTACCTAACTTTATAAATCTGTTTTGGAATTTATTACTCTAGTTTTGGTCTATTTCTCTGTACCTACCTACTGTAGCGCAGCCGTAGCGGCAAGCGAACATAGTGATATCAATCATAATATTATTGTGTTTACCTATGTCCCTACTTATTACGTTCAATCTAGAGATAAACTATATGTTTCAGATTTTGAGAAAATATAACCACTTATCACCATGATAATAATTTGTAGGTAATTCATAGAATACGGTAAATGGTGATGAATTTATATGTCTTACACACGTCAACACATTCCAGTATAAGCTAATCTCGCGTTGTATAGGCTTGTCGTACAATCAGAGGTCAGCTTATACTGGAAATGTCTAGTTTGAAAGTGCCGCTTTGAGTACATAACTAAATACATAATTATAGTAATTCAATTTTTTTATACTTACTCAGAAGCAGTATTTTTTTTCCGTTGATTTCTCCGTTTTCTTGTACAAATACGTCGTAGCACTTTATTTCTCTTATTTCCCATTATTTTGTTCTTTATTGTTATTATCACACACAACACAGAATCTAAACAAAACAAAGTATCCAACACAAAAACCTTATAAAAGTAATAACCTAAAAAGTGTCAATTTCACGAAATAATTTATTTTCATAAACGAATTTACGTAATACTGGAGCGTCGCATGCGTAACGTGACCTATCTCCATAAGAGTTAGCTGCAGACTGGGCGTGTCGCTACGAAGCGCGCGACAGTAGTGCATCGCAGTAAACAAATAAGGTTGAAAATGGCTATGCGTTTGATTTTAGTTGAATCTCGTGTCCGCTAATATGAAGGGTATTTGGCAGTTTTTTAATATTTAAATTAAAATTACAACGATATGTTTAAATATTTTTACATATGTCTTTAGTTACTTAAATTTCCATTTTGATAGTTACAAAAAAAGTAATAGTTATCACTCAAAATATTGAGCATTTCGAGACGAAAAATTATTTTCGTGTACTTTTATGCGATTTTTTTTTCAGAATTGTTGATGATTTTTTAGCAAATGTTTTTGCATAAGTCTTTTACTTATACATTAGACTATATACTGTATTTTTTTTGAGCTTGTATTATGTACCGATACGGCTAACTTTGCAACGAAAAAGATGACGTTTTTACGATGGCCCTGTATGGGTAGCGCCTTAAGAATAAATCTTCAATCTCATCGTCTTTATACAATGGTAAATTGTAATGCATGTGTAGCTGAAAAGAATAAAAATATTGTTATTTAAATTATAAATAAAGTAACCATAAAGTATCATCATCATCATCATCATCATATCAGCCGAAAGACGTCCACTGCTGGACATAGGCCTCTCCCAAGCGTCGCCACAACGACCGGTCCTGTGCATCACGCATCCATCGGATTCCCGCGACCCTGACCAGGTCGTCGGTCCACCTTGTTGGAGGCCTTCCAACGCTGCGTCTTCCGGTACGATACATAAAGTATCAAAATAGATTATTATAAATGAATTATTAAAATAATTATTACCTGTTTAATGTTCACAATTTCAATATTACACTTGTAATATTACATATTTAGTAGTGACATTTATTAAACGAAATACTAACGTCTTTATAATTTCGGAAAAATTCCACAACGACAAGCGTTCGTAAAAAGACACTTGCTACATATCTACTCATATCATAACTTTCAGCGTTTCCGATATAATGCAATAATTGTAAAATGATGCAACCTAATTAATGTTTGGTAGTCAGCTATTTTACACAGGGCTGTCATTACGCTGCTTATATAACTACCGTTGTATGAAAATTGTAACGAAATGGTGTGTAAACCCTAAGTGTTTTCAATGCATCAGCAATTGATTCTACTTTAGTTTGCCTTAGTATTCACTTTTTGAAGGTTTAAAATACGACCAAATAAAAAAGTTCCATCACACTCTAAAACCTAGAGATTTTAAGTATCTTTTCATGTCAGACATTTCCATCCTTATAAGTCACTACGTTTTTCATTATGATCATTACAATTGTTCCAAGTGAACTAAGTAATAGTAAGTTGCGATTCCGGACTTCGGTCGTGCACTCGTGATCCGCGATCGGTAAATTTTTGTACTCAGTCAGTAAAGTCAGTGTCGTCAACCGTCATCACCAACACCAGTTGAAGATCATCGTGTCTGCTGGCGCTGCTGTCGTCTTGAAGTTGAGCAAGTCCTTTACTAGTCAAGGAAAAATGTAAGTATAAAATATTCGAAACACTTCTGACTCTTCAGAACCACCGCCCACTTTTTAATTTATTTTATTTAAACGGTTGTATCACTTTTTTGTTTCAGGTCCGATTCTGAGGGTTCATGCTATCAATCCCCATCAACCATTGAGCGAAAAACGAAAACTGTTCGTACACCTCGAGAAAATGGGAAACGCAAATCAAAATCGAACCGTCCCAGGTAAATTACATTTTTTTATATGGTTCAGGCCCGCTTTTGACTATGGGATATAGGTATATTACATCAGCGGCCGTATTATGACATCTTAAAACCATCATGTTTTCTGTGTAAGAAAAGGATAGTGCTATTCGTCCTGTATCTCCGTCTCTTTTTCACACCGAAAACATGATGGTTTTAAGAGGTCATAATACAACCCTGGTGATGTAATATTAACATCTCGCCATACATTTTGACGCTTGGGATGTTAATATATATGTAATGAAATGACATTTCATTAATTCAAATTTGCCGCGCTTCGCGCGTTGAAGTTGTCCATGGAATTTATGATCTGTGGAACGGGGTAACGTGTGATTGAATGGCAGATGATGTTTAGATTATTTTGCATATTTTATTGTTAAAAATTCTATTGTAAGGAGATAAAATAAAGGGATATAATTGAGGAGGCGATATTAGTAAACTTTAAATGTCGTTTCTTTGATTTTCAGGTAAGTTATAGGTGTAATGGTCAAAGTTAAACGTTGTAATATAGTAAAGACGTATTAAATAAATAACACTTTGATTTTCAGAGAAACAATTTGTGGTTTATTTGGAAAATCCTCAATAACATATCTTATAAAACGACATTTTCGTCAACTAGAAAAAGATGGACCGGTTACAATTTGAGTTCACGATGATAACCTCAAATGATGGCAAATCTAACATATTGGCCATAACCTCAATAACTACAGAGGAAGGAAAATGTTATATTTTACCTGATGAACAGAAGCCAGTGATTCATCATACATATATTGTCAAAATGAACAGTTTCACAAAAATAAAAAATAGCATAAAGAAAAGGCATCAATGCAGAAAAATATGGATAAAAATGGATGAAGATCTTAAGAAAACTTATATGGATGAGGAAGGTAATATGCAATTTTTAGATCAATATTTAGAAGAAATAAACACAAAACAACCAATAGACAAAAACGACAATTTGCAACATATCTTGGAAAAATTAATAGAAACAACTACAAAGAAAGAAAAACAACATAACCTAAAACATATTTCAGAGTTTATTATTGAAAAATTCACAAGTAAGAACCCTAACGCAATGCAGTGGATTGAGAATTTTGAAAAAAAGTGTGAGCGCTTTAATATATCAAAAGATGAAACAAAAATAGATATATTGAGGTTATTTCTAGAAAAATCTTGTTTGGATTGGTATAGCTCGATGGCCATAAAACTTACAATAAAGGCTGAATGGAAACAAAAATTTCTAGAAACTTTTAAAAACAGAGGATGGGACATAGTCACTTAGGCTCTAGCATTCAGGTATAAAGAAGGACAACTAATTGATTATGCTATAAAAAAAGAGAGGCTTATACTAGATATAAACAAATCGATAGACTCCAAAACAATGATAGATCTTATTGCAACGGGTTTACCAGGTTTTATCTTAAATAAGTTAAACAGGGATGAACTCAATGACACTACTGATTTGTTCAGTGAGATAAGAAAATATGAAGGTATGATGTACAAGAAAAACTCAACCACAATAAAGAGTGGTACATCCCTTAATAAAAATAAATATAATGAGAAGAAGCGCAATTATTTTAGACCCATTACATAATTTATTAAGAAAAAATGAAAAGTTTGTGTAGTCAGAGAAGTGTGAAGAATCATTTAATCAAATAAAAAAATATTTATGTTCCCAACCCGTGTTGGAAATATTCGACAAAGACTTACCAATAAAAATCTTTACAGATGCATCTTTAGAAGGTATCGGGGCAATATTAAAACAAACACAACTAGACGGTAAAGACAAACCGGTGGCATATTTTTCAAAAAAGCTAAATGAAACTCAAAAACGAAAAAAGGCTATATATTTGGAATGTTTTGCTATGAAAGAAGCAGTTAAATATTGGCAACACTGGCTAATTGGAAAAAAAATCACTATTTACTCAGACCACAAACCTCTAGAGAACATGAATATTAAATGCAGAACAGATGAAGAATTGGGTGACCTCACATATTACCTATCTCAATATGACTTTACTGTAAAATATATACCTGGTAAAGAAAATGTAGAAGCAGACTGTTTGAGCAGAAACCCTGTATTTGAATCAGAAGATAACCAAGAGGAACTACTGAAAATAGTTAATTTAATACAAATAAAAGATATAGTTGAAGACCAAAAAAAAAAATGAAATAATAAAAGAAAAGAAACAAAATCTACTACACAAAAATAATATCTATTATAAAAAAATAAATAAACAGGAAAAGATTATACTTTCAGAAGAGTTTAGTAAAAAATTTATAAAAAAGGTGCATGAAGATTTATGCCATGTTGGAATTAGACAATTACAGAAAAAAATAAGTCCAATATATACAGCTAAAAACCTAACAAAAAATATCATAAATATTTGTAAAACATGCGAAACATGCATAAAAAATAAATCAAGATGTCAAGGGAAATTTGGATTAATGTCACAACTAGGACCAGCAACAAAACCATTTGAGATAATGTCAATGGATACTATAGGTGGCTTTGGAGGATCTAGGTCAACAAAAAAATACTTACACTTTTTAGTAGACCACTACACAAGATATGCGTTTATTGCGACTTCCAAAACACAGAATGCGAGTGACTTTATAAAACTAACTAAGAAAGTACTAGAGACAGATGAGATTGGAATAATTCTAACAGACCAATATCCTGGCATCAATTCAAAAGAATTTAAACAATATTTACAGGAGAATAATATTAAACTAATTTTTACAGCTGTAAATACACCATTTTCGAACGGCTTGAACGAACGATTGAACCAAACAATAGTAAATAAAATTAGATGTAAAATAAATGAGAAAAACAACAAGAAAACATGGACAACAATAGCAAGAGAAAGTATACAGAAATATAATGAAACAGACCACTCTGTAACAGGATTTGCACCAAAATATTTACTGGATGGTACAAATGTCAGCATTTTACCAAATGAAATTAAGACAATAGAAAAGGAAGACAAGTGGATGGCTGATAGAAAATTAGCATTAGAGAATACAATAAAATCCCATAAGTACAACAAGAAAATATTTGATAGAAATAGGAAGATGCAAGAGTTCGAGATAGGAGACAGTGTATATGTCGAAAATGGAAATAGACTGAATAGAAAAAAATTAGACGAATTAAAAATAGGCCCTTTCAAGATAATAGAAAAAATATCAAACTCCATTTATAAGATTGACACTGGCAACAGAAAAACAGAATCAACTTTATTCCATATAACAAAATTACAACCTGTCACAGCAGTAGATGAAGTAGAAGAAAACGAATATAAAGATAACTTGTAAGTGCATTGTGTAGATTATAGCCTATTGCTAGAAAATGGCCTGCACGCACTGCCCTGTGCTTTAATTATTTACAATTTCTGCTCTTAGGGGGGGAGATGTAATGAAATGACATTTCATAACGCGCGTTGAAGTTGTCAATGGAATTTATGTTCTGTGGAACGGGGTGACGTGTGATTGAATGGCAGATGATGTTTAGATTATTTTGCATATTTTATTGTTAAAAATTCTATTGTAAAAAGATAAAATAAAGGGATATAATTGAGGAGGCGATATTAGTAAACTTTAAATGTCGTTTCTTTGATTTTCAGGTAAGTTATAGGTGTAATGGTCAAAGTTAAACGTTGTAATATAGTAAAGACGTATTAAATAAATAAAACTTTGATTTTCAGAGAAACAATTTGTGGTTTATTTGGAAAATCCTCAATAACATATCTTATATATATTACAGCACAGTGTGAACGGTCACGTACAAATATATGGCGAGCGATAATATTTTACATCTCAGGATGTAATATATATTTCATAGTGAAAAGCCGGTCTCATCAAGTAAAGTACAATATTGTTTTACATGTTTCATTATGTTTGTCTCATCAAGTCTCATGAGTGTAGTGATTGTTGTCGTTACTGTTGGTACTTACAAAAATAGAGCGCAAAAAGTATTTCCCAACGCATAATTCTTTAAGTGTTATACTCATCGAGATTATTGAAAAGCCTTATCAAATATCAATTCTTGATCATCCAGTTCAGTATCCAACATAATTAGGCTTGTAATTAGTAAATTAACAAGGTTACATAAGTAGGTACGTTGTTCAAAAATTAAATAGTGTAATTGGCTTCGGTCGTACTATTTCAATAAATAAATTAAACAAAAGTTGTTTTGTTTTTGCAGTAAAAAAGCTACGAGTGATAGCGATATATTCGGTATCAGCCAGGCCCGCGAGACAGGCGCGGAAGTCGGAGAGGGATCATCGGGTCAAGCAAGCCTGTCGTCGCTGTTCGTGCACCGAGTGGCTAACGGGTGCGAGCGACGCACAGCTCACACCGAGGGCGAATATTACATAGACTGCAAGGTGTACCGAGCTGACGACGCGCGCAAAACCAACTCTTTGGAGCTATGGAAGAAAGCACTGGTACGTATCAAGCTCCAGGCCGACATTGACTCTCCTCAGTGGAAAAAACTGCAGGACTTTGTCCGTTCTGTAGATGTTTTGTTCCCCGATAAACCTGTTTTTTACGATAATTAAATATGGTTTTGATTTCAATGATTGTTTTTTTATTTTTATTTCCCTACTATGCATACCCACACTTCATTTTACACACATCTCATACAGACACAATTATTAAATACGATATTATATATGTGTGTACACACAGTCGTATACATTCATATCATTGTTTAGCTAGAAAAACACTAAACATTTCAATAAAATAACACTAAACACGTAAAATCTTTACAAACCGTACCACTACCACTTTGCATTACTAACATAAAACGAGTCGCCCGTTCACGATTGGGCATTCTGGACCACCGGAGCGATGGCGAACGAGTTCGCCGAGCGAAAAGTGGTCCAGAATGCCCAATCATATACTACTCTTTTCAGAAAGCCAACCGTCCTTTTTTGGGAAATCATACTGGCAACACTGTTGTCACTTCGTCTGTTCATGTATGAGAAGTTTTTCTATAATATACGCGTGGCATTTTTTTTATTCAACTTCAAGCTATTTTATTTATCAACCCAGTTAATGCCAACATGATAGCAGAGCGTGGTTAGTGGTTGGTGGTTGTAATGGTTGAAATTAGTAACTGACAGTCGAAAAACTCCGTGAACTTATAAAAAGAAAAACCGGCTGGCGTGTTCTAAGAGGTTAGGTACCACTCTACCCCCGAAGTTAGCGTCATTATTGAAAACCCTGTTAATACATGAAAAAGATGTCCAATACTAGCCACAATCCCTTTCACATAGACAGGCTCATAGGACATCATGCGAGCTGGAAATTTGCCGTGGAGGCTTTTTTTTTTTTTTTTTGTCGACGGGGAAAATCATCTTTAACGAAACCCGCTCTTGGGTGGAGTGGGAGACAGTGTCAGACTCTTACTGACTAAAAACCCCGCGCCGTTCCTTCTAGCCTTCATACCGGGGCACGAGTTCCCTTTCGGACAACCCTGTCCCCAGTAGGCTTCGACCCAGCTGGGCCCCTCCTGCTGCTGACAACTCCTTCAGGCGCGCGGGAACAGTGCGCGCCGTCGACGTCTTGGACTCGGTCCATTACCGGACGATCGGACAGTGAGCTACCCATGGCTCGCCGTCCGCGAGCCCGCGTCTACGGTGGCCGGAAATCGGGATCGGAATCCCGGCGACGGCGGCGAGGGCGCCGTTGCCTGATGCGGTCGGCCTCCTCCTTTGCAAGCATTACTGCTTCGCAGAAGGAGGCGACCGCCTGCCATTCCTCCTCGCTCCGGACCATGGCTTCGACCAGGGCCCGGCGCGAGAGGTCTCCGCCGCCAATCGCTCCCACGAGGGCACGGCGATGCTCCGCCCAGGCAGGGCACACCTCGACGGTGTGCTCCACCGTGTCCTCCGGGCGTTGCGCACAGTGGCGACACCCGGGCGTCTCTTCCGCTTGAATCCGATGCAGGAACCTCCCGAACTTGCCATGTCCGGTGAGGACCTGCGTCATGCGGAAGGTAAGGACGCCGTGAGGTCTTTCCAGCCACGCCTCAAAGAGGGGACTTACCGCCATAATCGTGGCGTGCCCAGCACTGGGTTGCGATAGACGTTGACGCCATTTCACCATGAGATCCCGCCGGAGCTCTGTCCGCCATGCCTTGACATGTTGCGGCAGTGGACTTTCACCCCGGCGTGTCATCTCCACGCGCATGTCGTGCATGTGTGCAAGGACTGTTGCCTCCAGATCCCACGGTGGTAGGCCAGCCAGAAGGCTCGGCGCTTCGCGGGAGATCGTGCGGTAACCCCGCACCATCCATATTGCCATGACCCTCTGGCAGGCGTTCAGTATGGACACCGGTCGCTTTGCCAGCGACGGCGCCCACACCGGCGCCCCGTAGAGGGCCATGGACCGAACGATCCCCGCGTAGAGCCTCCGGCAGGAGGCGTCTGGGCCCCCAAGGTTGGGAAGGAGCCGCTTGAGAGCAGCCCCAGCCCGGAGAAGCTTGGGAGCCAGACGTCGGAAATGTTCTACGAAATTCCACCGGCTGTCGAGGACGAGTCCCAGATACTTCATCGTCGACCCGACGCCGATGCGAACTCCTCCTACCGTAAGCTGGGAGTCCGATGGTGGCGCGTTCCGAGGGCCGTGGAAGCACATTGCCTCGGATTTATGCAGCGCCACCTCGAGTCCCAACTCCTGGATCCTACCAACGGCTATCGCAACCCCGCGTGTCGCTAGAGCGACCGCCGCCTGGTGCGACTCTCCCTGCGCTAGGATCAGCGTGTCGTCTGCGTAGCAAACCACGCTGACCCCGTCAGGGAAGTCGCCGCGCAGCACGTAATCGTATCCGATGTTCCACAAGGGTGAGCCCAGAACCGACCCCTGCGGAACACCGCACGACATCTCTCGACGATTCCAGTCTCCCTGGTGACCAGGGTAGACAATGTACCTGTCTGACAGGTACGCCTCGACCACTAGACAGAGGTATTCGGGCACCCGGTGGTACCGGAGTGCCCGCCGGATCGTACTCCAGGGCAGGGAGTTGAAAGCGTTGGCAATGTCCAAGGACACTGCCACGACACACCTACCCTGGGACACCGCTTCCCATGTCGTGAGGGCTCGCACGCGCATGATGGCGTCTATAGTAGAGCGCGCCCTGCGAAAGCCGAACTGTCCGTCCGACAAGTCCGGCCCCACCCGTGTTAGCCGCACGACGAGGCGGTTTGCAATTACTCTTTCAAAGAGCTTGCCCACCTCGTCGAGCAGCACAATGGGCCGGTATGCGGACGGAGAGTCCGCAGGGCGCCCTGGCTTCGCTACGAGGACCAGTTTCCCCGTCTTCCAGCGAAGTGGGAACTGGCCCCTCTCCAGGCATGCGCTGAAGAGCCCTCTCAGTCGAGGCCCGAGAGCCTCCATGGCCAGGACCCAGGCTTTTCCTGGCAAGCCGTCGGGTCCTAAGGCGGTGTTTTTGGCACTCAGCCTTCGCACCGCCACTTTCAACTCTACCTCGGTTTTTTTTTTTTTTTTTTTTTGTCGACGGGGAAAATCATCTTTGACGAAACCCGCTCTTGGGTGGAGCGGGAGACAGTGTCAGACTCTTACTGACTAAAAACCCCGCGCCGTTCCTTCTAGCCTTCATACCGGGGCACGAGCTCCCTTTCGGACAACCCTGTCCCCAGTAGGCTTCGACCCAGCAGGGCCCCTCCTGCTGCTGACAACTCCTTGAGGCGCGCGGGAACAGTGCGCGCCGTCGACGTCTTAGACTCGGTCCATTACCGGACGATCGGACAGCGAGCTACCCATAGCTCGCCGTCCGCGAGCCTGCGTCTACGGTGGCCGGAAATCGGGATCGGAATCCCGGCGACGGCGGCGAGGGCGCCGTTGCCTGATGCGGTCGGCCTCCTCCTTTGCAAGCATTACTGCTTCGCAGAAGGGGGCGACCGCTTGCCATTCCTCCTCGCTCCGGACCATGGCCTCGACCAGGGCCCGGCGCGAGAGGTCTCCGCCGCCGATCGCCCCCACGAGGGCACGGCGATGCTCCGCCCAGGCAGGGCACACCTCGACGGTGTGCTCCACCGTGTCCTCCGGGCGTTGCGCACAATGGCGACACCCGGGCGTCTCTTCCGCTTGAATCCGATGCAGGAACCTCCCGAACTTGCCATGTCCGGTGAGGACCTGCGTCATGCGGAAGGTAAGGACGCCGTGAGGTCTTTCCAGCCACGCCTCAAAGAGGGGACTTACCGCCATAATCGTGGCGTGCCCAGCACTGGGTTGCGATAGCCAACTCTACCTCGGTCACTTCTGGAGCATTGTCATCGTCGTCGCTGTTGCGGTCCGCGTCAGACACCGCTGGCAGAGGCGGAGCCATGGGCGGGGGGGAGTGTTCCCCCCGCGCAGGGAACAGAGTGCCAACAACACCTTCCACGAGTTGAGGCCGGAGACTCTGAGTCAGCGGCTGAGCCCAGGGGCGGAGCTTGTCCCGTACCAATTTGTACGGGCGCCCCCATGGGTCCGCGTTCAGAGACCCCAGCCACACGTTGCGGGCCCGCTTGATCTCCGTTCGGAGGGTGCGTTTTGCCTCTCTGTATCCCTCATACAGCTCCGCCTCTCTGGCCTCCGCATCCGGCGGGCGGATGCGGCGCCTGCAGTGTCTGGCGTACCGGCGTCGCGCGTGATTACACGCGTTGCGCAGAGCGCCGATCTCCGGCGACCACCAGTACACCTGGCGCTTAGCTCGTCCGGGACGGACACGGGGCATTGCCGCATCGCAAATTTGCGACATGGCCTCCTGGAACCACTCCGCCTCGACGTCGATGTCGACAGGCCTGTCTGGTGCTTTTACCCAGGCCTGTACCGTCGCGGCTTCCAGGAGGAGCTCTCGGTCCATCTGCTTAAGCGCCCACCGCGGACCGCAAGGGCTCTGTCGGACCGGCGCGGCTGAGGTTTCGGCGGACACGTCAAACCGGATGTACCGATGGTCGAAGTACGTCTCCAGCTCCTCCATAACGCGCCAGTCGACGACACGCGGCGACAGAGCGGGGCTGGCGAACGAAATGTCCGAATGTATTGGAGGAAAATAAATACAATATAGATATCTTAATTCTGACTGAGATAAATATCAAGAAGGAAGAACTATCCTTTTATCAGATACCGGGATATAATACATACATACATACAAGGGAGACTACCAGAGGAGGAGGAATTTTGATATATGTAAAGAATAGGCTAAACTTTGATGCAAAAATAGAGAAGACGGACGCTTTAGAAACGCTCCATGGCCAGCTTAAAACAGAAAAAAATGTAACGCATATAATTGCTATATATAGACCACCTAGAAAAAATAAAATGCTCTTTATAGAACAATTGGAAAGAATAGTAAAATCAATCCCTGCACTTGAAAACGTGGTAGTTATTGGTGACACGAATATAGACCTTCTAGACGAAGTAGTAAATTCAATTACAATGAAATATAAAAACGCCTTGTGTGAATGCGGCCTACAATGTGTAATACCTACTACAGAGATAACGCGCGAAGCGATGGTGAACGGACACCTACAGACGTCGTGCTTAGACCACGTATGGGTGCGAGCGGGACGCAATGAGTGCGGATCGTCATCGTATGTGCTGGAGACGCATATTTCCGATCATCATGCTGTTGGTTTAGTATTGGCTACGAACGTAAACAAGTTTATTAGTTGTAACAAAACGCGGGACATAATTAGTGATAAACTAGTGAAACAAAAGTTAGATGCATATGATTGGACGCAACTACTCAGTATATCGTGCCCGTTATTATTGTTTCAAAAAATGTGTACAGTGTTCGATCAAATTTATAATGACAGTAAGTTAAAAATCACCATTTCTACAAAAAGAATAACGCAGCCATGGATTGACAAATGTTTGTATGCAATGTTGTGTCGTAGGGACTATTTATTTAGAGTTTGGAAAGCATCACCAAAAAATATGAATAAGCGATTGGAATACACAAGGTTTAGGAATAAGGTAAATAAAAAGGTAAATGAGGCAAAAAACAAATATAAACAAGCCGAATTAAAAAAATGTAATGGGGATTTCAGAAAAATATGGGCAAATATTAACCAGTGGTTGGGTCGGAAAAAGACTAGTTTAGATGATGTGATAATTAAATATTTAGGTAGAACTGATAATATTGCTCAAATCTGTACAAATTTTGCAAAAACTTTTACTGAAGAAATACAATGTATTAAACATAATTGTGATATGAAATTTATGGACCGAAATAGTTATGTTAAGCCAATTGAGGTTAGTTTTAGGTACACTCCTGTAAAACCATTAGATATAGAAAAAATTATAAATATGATGTCGTGTGAAAAAGCACCTGGTTTAGATGGGGTGAGGGTAAAAGACATTAAATATTTACGAAAACAGTTAAGCCCTATCTTAGCTAAATTAACGAACATGTGTTTGTCTAAAAGCGTATATCCTGATGAGTTAAAGAATGCTATTGTTCGCCCTATTTATAAGTCTGGAAGCCATCTGGAATATGTTAACTATAGACCCATAGCTATATTGTCTGTTTTTGACAAACTAATAGAAAAGATAATTGTTGGCCAAATTAGTAAATTCCTAGAACGCCATAATGTGTTGTCTGACACACAGTATGGGTTCCGGAGTGGGCGCAGTACTGCCTCGGCATTGACGGAGTTTGCTGACTTTGTTAATGAGTGTCTAGATTCTGGCAAACAGCTTATAGTACTATTTATTGATTACAAAAAGGCATTCGACACACTGGATCATGACATATTGCTACAGGCGATGGATGAATGCGGAATACGTGGCCCCACGAACGAATGGTTTAAAAATTATCTAACGAACAGAAAGATAAAAACAATCATAGCTGGTGTAGCTGGTGAGGAGGCAGGTGTGAATCTTGGAGTGCCGACCGGTTCAGTTTTTGGGCCAGTAGGATATATAATACACGTGAACAGTGTGTCGAATGTTGTAAACAAGTGTCGGGTGTTTATGTATGCAGATGATATGTGCCTAGTGTATGCTTCCAAAGACATACAAGAAGTTCAACAGTGTGTGCAAGAAGACTTTGAAAATATCACCAAGTGGGCACACGACAACGGTATTATATTAAATTTTTCAAAAACTAAATGCATGCATATACACTCGCCACACAATCTACGGGCAAAAGCAGTACACAGAGAGAATCTGGATATAATTGGACACACATACGAATGCTTGCATAATGTGAAAGCCAATTGCGGGTGTGTAAAATTAGATTATGTCACCTCATTTCAATATTTAGGCCTTAGTATTGAAACGAATTTTAACTGGAAAACACATGTCACCAACGTTTGTAATAGACTGAGGTCAGTACTAGTCAAGTTCTATCAATTGAAAAATGTAGTTAATAGACGCACGTTATTAATGGTGTACTATGCATTAGCTGACTCAATACTCAGTTACGGGCTTATTGTGTATGGAAGAACATTCAAAACATATTTACAAGAGATCAAAAATATCCAGATAAGACTGATTAAGTTCCTAGTTAGCAAGCAGGTTAAGAATGAGTGCAGCAAAGACTATGACAAATTATTCTCAGTTTGTAAAATCTTGCCTGTAGATATGAAGGTTGACTACTTGTTAGGTTTGGAACACTATTATAGTGATGTGTACAAAACTACCGTGAAGAATAAATTTAATACAAGGAGTGTAAGAGAAAAAAAACTTATTCAGCAAAAAGTAACAAATTATTATGGAAAAAGAACGACCAAATATTTAGTGCCACGGGTTTTTAATAAAATAGGCTGTCTCAGAACTAACCCTAAATTGAGTAAAGGTGTCATAAAGTCGAGGCTAAGGAATTTGTTACTCGAGAGTGGCGGCACTGCATCGGGTTTTTTGGTTGGAGACTTATTGCTTACTACATAGGGAGTGAGTTTCGAACTAGAATGACCCGCCAGGTCTGCCGCTGCCGAGAAAAAATAAAAATAAAAAAAAAAACATAAAAAAAAACTACATTACATTACCTACTTACTTAAGTTTAAATCTGTGTAAATTAAGGATTAAGCATATTATTATTGTAAATTGTAAACGAGCGTTTCTCGCCATCAAACTATAAAGTTTGGCGAGTTTAAAAATATGTTAAACGATTGTTAATAGTTATAAGAGAAATAAATAAAAAAAAAAAAAAAAAAAAAAAAAAAAACCACCGACTCACCCCGCATCTTCACCAACGTGGGGACAGAACCCCGGTTCAGTACGACCAGGCCCAGCTCTAAGGCCCAGTCCTCCACCATCCGACCCCTCTGGTTCGTGAACCGGGAACCCCAAGCCGTGTTCCAGGCGTTGAAGTCCCCGCAAACGACCACGGGGAGGGAACTGAACCCAGCGACGACGGAATTTAGCTCCAACAGTGAGACATGGAGTTCGTCGAGAGATCGGCTCAGGGACAGGTAGACGCCCACCACGACCATGTCCCCGAACCGTGCTGCCACGCAACCCCGCCGCCTCGTGACGGACTCGGGGGGCGGGGTACCGGCGGTGGTCGACGTAATTAAGGTCACCGAGCCGTCCAGGTCCTGAACCCAGTCACCCCTAGGCAGGACGAAATACGGCTCGGTGACTACGGCGACATTGATCAACCACTGCGCCATGCTCTTGAGCAACAGATCCTGAGCGGGGGCGCAGTGGTTGATATTCGCCTGGAGGAGACGTAATGGGGCCGTTATTGACACTCCATTACGGTCTCCTCCTGAGCCCCCCTAGGGGGCACTGCCGCGGCGGCGGGTGCGGCGGCGATGGCGGCGGCGGCTAAGGAGACGGCTGCGGCGGTGAGGACATCGGCGGGGATGGACCTGCGGGCCTTGCCCTTGGCCTTGGCGGGGGGGTCGCAGGACCTGCCCCCAGCCCGGTGGTCGGCCGGCTTGCCGGCCGCCGCACATGCGTAGCAGTGCGGCGTAACACGGCAATCTGCGGCCTTGTGACCGGGCTGGCCACACTGGTGGCAGCGGTCGCTGCGATCCTCCGCGGCGCAGTGGGCTCCCACGTGGTGCCCCACATGGCAGCGGAAGCACCGCAGAGGTCTGGGCTCCAGCAGCTTGACCTGCGCGGAGACCCAGCCCACCAAAAGCCGTCGGCCCTCCCCGGTGATGGTTTGGGCCGCCTGCACGGGACAGCTCACCGTAACGGCTCGCATGCCCGTGCTGTCAGCACGGATGGCACCCGCCCGAACCTGTTCGGTCGTGCACCCCACAGTCAGGGCGGGTGCCCTGACAATGGCGGCCACCACCTCGTCCACCTTGACGGAATCGTCCAGGCCCATTATGCGCATGTCGATGCACTTGGTGGGCCTGGACACTCGGGCCTCTTCCGAACTGAAGGACGCCCTGATCCTTGCGGCCAGGGCGTCCGTTGCAGGACCGCTGGCCGCACCAGGGACCTCTAGGATTCGGGCCCCGGTGATCGTGCGCCTCATTCGGAAGCCCGCAGCGGCTTCGAGCTCGCCAAGGTGGGGCAACACCGCCTGCTTCGTCTTCTCCATGACGTCGTCGTACGTCACGCCCCTCTTTTCCGCTTCAGGCTGTAGCGTAATTACTACAGCCTCGGAATTTGGGGCGCGAAGACGCGCCGACATGGCCCGCTTCCTGCGCTCCTGCCGCCTCGCTCGCTTTTTGGCCGCTCTGGCCACCTTGCCCACCTGCTTTTTGGCGCCGACCACCGTCCATTCGGCGCCAGGCTCTTCAGGTGGAGGAGGTGGCAGGCGCGACCTAGTCGCCACGGCGGCAGGAGGTCCTGCCGGTTTAGCGGCAGGCACCGCCGCACCCTTTTTCCGCCGCTGCTGCTGCTTGCCCGTTGGGGCCGGCCTCGCAGGCTCTGGCCTTGGCCTCGCGGGCTCCGGCGCCGCAGCCCCGCGCCCCGCTTGCCCCGACGGGCCCGCCTTGGGCGTAGAAGCCGCGGCCGCGGCAGCGGCATAGGACGCCGCTTTTTTCGGGGCAGAGGCCGCCAGTGGAGGGTGCAGAACAATGCCCTCCAGGAAAGACAGCTGCTGCTGGACGCGCTGCTGGAACTCCAGCTGCTGCTTTTGCAGCCCCTGCTGCAAAGCTGCGAATTCCCGCTGCACCAATGTCAGCAGCTGACTCTCCGGCTCGGGCTGGGGCTGGGGCTGGGGCCGACTTTGCCCCTGCTCCTGCTCGCGCTCCTCCTCCATGGGCTCCCGGCGGCCTCCGTTCGGCGCTCTAGCGAGCTCCGCCCGGATCTCCGCCCGGAGCTCGGCCTGGAGCTCCGCCCGGAGCTCCGCCACCCTCTTCTCAACGGAGGCGTCTAGAGCCCCCTAGAGGGATTTGGCGTGGCGACGGATCGTCCTTTCGCGAGTGGCCTTATCCCTATGGCGGGCCATGTCCCGAAGCAGGGTGACGGCCAGCTCCTTGAAGGGCATGGCCGCCTTCCCGCCTGACTCCGCGTCGGTGCGCCTCTCGCTGCCGGACGGCTCCGAGAGGTCCCTCCCAGAGTCGCCCCTCCGCGGCAAGCCTGTCGGCTCACTCAGCGGAGTTTTTGGCCGTTAGGCCCCTCCCCTTCCCGCGGGCTCGGCCCGCGCCGCGACTGCTGGTAGGGATCTTTTTCGCCCCCCCCCCCCTCGGAGCAGGACGACCCGTCCTCCTTCCTAAAAGAAGCGGAGCGCTTCTTCTGGGAAAGGCTTGAGCCTCTCCCTGAAGTCCCCGCCGCCTCCTCGTTCTCCGAGCCCTCCGAGCTCCTTTCGAACCGCGCGTCGGACTCCGACCGCGCGTCGCTCTCCTGTGGTTTTTTAAAAAAAGATAATTTATATTCCATATTTGTTCCCACCAGTATTTATCTTCGGGTACTTGCTCAAAACACGTGGTCCGCACTAGAAATTAATTTAGCCACCCATTAGTCAAGCTAACAACCTCCCTCACGGTGCGCCGCCGCTTAGAGGTTTGGGGTAATTTTTTATAGAGGTTGTCTTCCTCGCGGCCCGGGCGGTTAAGCCAAGGCCCTCGTCCCCCATCAAGAGTCAGAAACATGACCTTGGACAATCTCTGGGGCTACGAGACTAACGGTGGCAGAAGGAGGAACACGTCTTCCTCCTGCCTGCCCGGCGGCAGTGTGAGTGCACACCGAGCCCGCTCTTACTTCGCCACTGTGCCCTCTGCTGTAGCAGAGGGACACGCGTTGAAGTGCTCCGTCAGACAGAACATTCGCAGACGGCCATAGAGGCCCTTGGGTAGGAGTGCCTAAGGGGGTCTATGGCCGCCTCCCAGGGTGCACCGTCCCGCAGACTGGTCTTCCGTCAGGACGTGTCCGCAAGGGAACTACAGCCCGCGGGCACTCGTGGAGGTTTTTTGTCGTGGCACCCCCGCCGTGGAGGCTTATTTTAAACTAGAAGATCTATGGGCCTGTGTCGATGGAACCAACAAGGATGAAAAGAAAGAAGTAAAGGCAAAGTCTAAGCTGATACTCCTACTAGATCCTGTCAACTACGTGCATGTACAGAGTGCAAATACATGTAAAGAAGTCTGGGACAGTTTACAACAAGCTTTTGATGACAGCGGGTTGTACAGAACAGTAGCCTTGTTAAGAGATCTCATCACAACGACATTGGACAGCTCACGATCCGTAGACGACTATGTGAACAAGGTCATGTCAATTTATTACCATGTATTTTATTACCTTTATTGATGACTTCACTAGAAAAGTATATGTTTATTTTTGAAAAATAAATTGAGCATTCTGGAAGTATTTAAAGCTTTTAAAAGTAGAGTAGAGAATGAACTTGGTACTAAGATAAAAATTGTTCGGTCAGACAATGGAAGAGAGTACTGTAACAAGGAATTTTATGGTTTTTTAAGTAAGCATAGGATTGAACACCAAACTAGTACCCCATACTCACCCCAACAGAATGGCCTTGCAGAGAGGATGAACAGAACATTGGTAGAAAGGGCCAAATGTATGTTACTTGATGCTGATTTGTCAAAGTTGTATTGGGGAGAGGCCTTAGCAACAGCGGCTTACATAATAAATAGATCACCTACAAAGTCAATTGATGGTAAAACACCTATAGAAATGTGGTCCGGTAAGAAACCTGTTTTTTTTTTTTATTCATAATAAGAAGGGCTTTGTCGCACATGCGATTATGCCGCCCTGGTTGGTTTAACAAAATCATACAATTATATGTAATGAAATGACATTTAATTAATTCAAATTTGCCGCGCTTCGCGCGTTGAAGTTGTCAATGGAATTTATGTTCTGTGGAACGGGGTGACGTGTGATTGAATGGCAGATGATGTTTAGATTATTTTGCATATTTTATTGTTAAAAATTCTATTGTAAAAAGATAAAATAAAGGGATATAATTGAGGAGGCGATATTAGTAAACTTTAAATGTCGTTTCTTTGATTTTCAGGTAAGTTATAGGTGTAATGATCATAGTTAAACGTTGTAATATAGTAAGGATGTATTAAATAAACAAAACTTTGATTTTCAGAGAAACAATTTGTGGTTTATTTGGAAAATCCTCAATAAAATATCTTATAAAACGACATTTTCGTCAACTAGAAAAAGATGGACCGGTTACAATTTGAGTTCACGATGATAACCTCAAATGATGGCAAATCTAACATATTGGCCATAACCTCAATAACTACAGAGGAAGGAAAATGTTATATTTTACCTGATGAACAGAAGCCAGTGATTCATCATACATATATTGTCAAAATGAACAGTTTCACAAAAATAAAAAATAGCATAAAGAAAAGGCATCAATGCAGAAAAATATGGATAAAAATGGATGAAGATCTTAAGAAAACATATCGCTGCTTCAATTCAAAACTACCACAAATCAAAATAACACTTTTTTACAGGAGATCTCATTTAAAAAAAATAAACTACTTTTTGCCTAATACTTTCTTATTTCATATCACATGTATACAAGTTATACATTGTTAGAAGCGTATTTTTAAGCCGCGTCAAATGTTATAAGTAGTTTTATAATAAACTAAACACTAGAGAAGTTATAAGCCGATAAGTTACTTTTGAATATAAAAATATGTTTCAAATATATTAAATATGGAATAAAACAACCATAAATAAAAAAATAATTGTATTAATAGTGTTTTATTATAAAACTTTTAGGGAACAAAATAAAAATTGACTTGGCAATTTAATAAAATAATTGAAACGCTATTTAAAACTTAAAACAAATCAAAGTTTTCCTCAAAATAACAAATAAAAATCTTCGAAATTGTTGCTAAAATATTCACTAATTATTTTTAAGTTCTGTTTAAACAATGAAAACAAAAAGAAAAATAAGAAAATTGACCAAGCTAAGTTTTTCAAAACTAAAAATGAAACATACTTTATAAACTTAAAGAAAACATTCAAAACTTTTGAAAAAACATCTATAACATTACACTCTAAGGTCGAAATCAACAATAACTTTTAAAATCTTATAACTATAATAATAGTATTTTAAATGCAATTAGGAAACCTTAAGAGATCACAAAATCACAACCATATTTTATTAATATAAACTTTATTAAAACGTATTATATCGTAATATTGACCAAGTTATGCACTCAGTGGTCACTGCGTTTCTATTAATCTAAATTATCAGCCTTATAAATTTGCAAAAAAAGATCCATAATATTTAGGGATAATATTTTTATTTGGCTTACTAGAATAAAAGAGAGAAAGATCAGAGAAGTTTGTCAGGTAAGATGTATAAGAGATGAAACTGGAATGGTTATATCGGATGATGAAAAAATCAAAAAGAGGTGGAAGGAATATTTTGAAAGACTGATGAATGAGGAAAATAATTGTTGTACTGTGTTAGAGAATAAACCAGTGTATGTGGGTTTAGAGAGAATGGTTAGTATGGATGAAGTTAGGATAGTAGTTAATGGAATGAAGAATGGTAAAGCTATTGGTCCAGATGAAATACCAGTTGAAGTTTGGAATTTATTGCGATTGGATGGATATCCAATCGCAATAAATTCCAAACTTTATTCTTCAATAAGTTGTTGCAGGAAGAAGCTATACCTGATGAGTGGAGCAACAGTACTTTGGTGCCCATTTTTTAAGGCGCTACCCATACAGGGCCATCGTAAAAACGTCATCTTTTTCGTTGCAAAGTTAGCCGTATCGGTACATAGTACAAGCTCAAAAAAAATACAGTATATAGTCTAATGTATAAGTAAAAGACTTATGTGAAAACATTTGCTAAAAAATCATCAACAATTCTGAAAAAAAAATCGCATAAAAGTACACGAAAATAATTTTTCGTCTCGAAATGCTCAATATTTTGAGTGATAACTATTACTTTTTTTGTAACTATCAAAATGGAAATTTAAGTAACTAAAGACATATGTAAAAATATTTAAACATATCGTTGTAATTTTAATTTAAATATTAAAAAACTGCCAAATATCCTTCATATTAGCGGACACGAGATTCAACTAAAATCAAACGCATAGCCATTTTCAACCTTATTTGTTTACTGCGATGCACTACTGTCGCGCGCTTCGTAGCGACACGCCCAGTCTGCAGCTAACTCTTATGGAGATAAGTCACGTTACGCATGCGACGCTCCAGTATTACGTAAATTCGTTTATGAAAATAAATTATTTCGTGAAATTGACACTTTTTAGGTTATTACTTTTATAAGGTTTTTGTGTTGGATACTTTGTTTTGTTTAGATTCTGTGTTGTGTGTGATAATAACAATAAAGAACAAAATAATGGGAAATAAGAGAAATAAAGTGCTACGACGTATTTGTACAAGAAAACGGAGAAATCAACGGAAAAAAAATACTGCTTCTGAGTAAGTATAAAAAAATTGAATTACTATAATTATGTATTTAGTTATGTACTCAAAGCGGCACTTTCAAACTAGACATTTCCAGTATAAGCTGACCTCTGATTGTACGACAAGCCTATACAACGCGAGATTAGCTTATACTGGAATGTGTTGACGTGTGTAAGACATATAAATTCATCACCATTTACCGTATTCTATGAATTACCTACAAATTATTATCATGGTGATAAGTGGTTATATTTTCTCAAAATCTGAAACATATAGTTTATCTCTAGATTGAACGTAATAAGTAGGGACATAGGTAAACACAATAATATTATGATTGATATCACTATGTTCGCTTGCCGCTACGGCTGCGCTACAGTAGGAAGGTACAGAGAAATAGACCAAAACTAGAGTAATAAATTCCAAAACAGATTTATAAAGTTAGGTAGGTAGGTACCTACTAACTTCCTAAATAATTGTCTGGGTTTTATCAGAGATCGGATAAGCACTTGCATATTGTGATCATAATGTACACTGTTGTACAAAAGTAAGTGTGTAAGTGTCGAAAAATCCAGTGATTCTGTTGCAACAGAATCACTGGATTTTTCGACAAAATTTTTTTTTTTTTTTTTACAAAAGTTGTCGATTTTTGAATAGAATCAAATTATTTGCCTAGAATAGTATGCAAATTCAATTTTTTACCTACCTAAAGAGTACTGGCACGAAATAGATAGGTACAGAAGTCAATCTCATTTATTGTAAGTACTTCACTTTTTATACCTACGCTCGGCGATCGCGCACACGACCGCGCGTTGCGGCATGAGCTGAGACATCGTGTCTGTGAGCGGTGTCTGTGAGCGGTGTCTGTGTGTGCGTTGTCTGTGTGTATGTTGCTCGAGCGTGCTTCGTATGTAGATTGACTTCTATCTATAATATAAAAAAATGAATCGCAAAATGTGTTGGTAAGCGCATAACTCAACAACGCCTGAACCGATTTCGCTAATTCTTTTTTTGTTGTAATTGTTATTGTGAGGAAAAAGTTCTTATGGAAAAAAAATTAGGGTGGTGTAGGGTAGAGTTGGGTATAGTAGGGTGGAGTAGGAAAGAGCGGGAGCGAAGCCGCGCGGGCAAAAGCTAGTGATAATATAATAGAATGTGGGTAAATAATATAATATACATCGATAAATCAATTTAGATAGCGGAACTCTGCAGATGTAATGATGATGATGTATCGATGTCTAAAAAATATATATTTGATTATGTTTTTTGAGGTCAACGAATACTTTTGAATTATGTACGAGTTGAGAAAATATGTGTTTCTTGTTATATCTATCGAAACTAGTGAATAGTCCAGTAAAATCTCGTAACTCGTTTTGGGAAGCGGGATGTTCATATCCCGGTTCTTTCGGGAAAAGGTACATCGTACCTTGTATATAATATAAAAAATAATGAAATAAATATCAACTAGAAAATTCTGTTTGATCCGATAGTAACATTCTTTTTGTTATATTACAGAGAACCCAGGGACTCTGCAACATTACTAACACCTCTTACTGCAGTTAATCCAACCTCAACAGATACCGGAACTACACAAGAACGAAATTATGGGTATGTATCATATAATGACATGGTTTACCTTCGTACCATCAGTTCAGCCTTTTACTAAGATAATTCATTTATCTTTTTTTTTAGAGAAACCACCGAAGATGAGCCATACCTTGTTGAAACAGATTCTCAAGAAAAATCATACCTACCAATACACGGTCGAAGAGTTGTAAATATGATGTACTTCATTCAGCAACTTCAGAAAATATCCAGTCATAGTTCCTTATTTGATTGTAATTTCAAAGATATGTCCCTGATAGGAGAAAGCAGAAATGGTTTGATTTGTAAATATAAATTTAGATGTATTATGTGTAAAAAAGATTTTATAATCACGAATGAAGAGCCAGCTGGTGAACATAATATCAACGCTAATTTGGCTGCGGTTACTGGAATCATTTCTGCGGGTGTCGGCTATTCGCAGTTTCAAGAAATCACAGCGTGTATGGATTTACCTATTTTTACAGAATTTACTTATTTAAAAATTCAAGACTTCGTTTATGAAAAATCGGAGGAAACAGCAAACGAATCTATGGAAATAGCCGCCATGCGTGAGCGTGATGCAGCTATAGCTGAAGGGAAATTGAGCAACGATGGTATTCCTATAGTTGACGTATATGCCGATGGTGTTTGGTCGTCGCGTTCCTACGGCAATAACTATAAGGCATTGTCAGGTGCCGCAGCAATTGTGGGTCGCAGATTTGGTGAAGTCCTATTTATAGGCATTAGAAACAAATACTGTCTCGTATGTGCTCGAGCAGAGAAAAAACACCTTTCAACTCCAGAACATAAGTGTTTTAAAAATTATACAGGATCTTCTAGTGGTATGGAAGCGGAAATTATTTGCCAAGGATTTGAGACATCTATAGCGATGTATAACATTATTTATGGCAGGTTAATTGCAGACGGAGATTCTGCTACCTACGCGAAAATTCTAGCGCGTAATCCTTACCCAAACCATACCGTTCAAAAGATAGAATGCAGAAACCACTTGCTACGTAATATGTGCAACAAATTGAGAGCTGTCACCAAAGAAGCTAAATATCCATTAGCATATAGAAAATTATTATCAGAAGTCAAGATTATGACTATTCGTAAAGTTGTGATTGCCTCAATACTGAAATATAAATCGGAAAAAGAGAAACCAGAAACAATAACTAGTTTTAGGAACGAAGTACAAAATTCCATTTACCATGCTTTCGGTAATCATGAAAAATGTAAAGACTATTACTGTTCGAAAGACAAAACGTTACAGAGCAACATCGAAATACATAACACTATGTTTTGGTTTTGAATAAAGATGATTATTCAATCAGTTTTATCTAAATCAAGAAGTATGCTTGAGGATGTAGATACGAATGCAGTAGAGTGCTTTAATAGTGTAGTGGCAAAGATGGTGGGGGGCAAAAGGATAAATTACCCCCCTTCTTTCAGTCCATCCAAAGGTTGTCTGTAAGAGATCGCCATGTGCGATAAGACCGCCCATTGTACACTTTTTTCTTAAAATGTTTGTCCTATGTATTTGTTTATGTGGTGTACAATAAAGAATATAATAAATAATAATAATAAATTTCTCACTTCGAAGAGGTTATCGTGCACGATGTTCTGCTGCAGTTTTGTCATTCAATAACCCTCATCCAAGACATACACTTCATAAGAAAATTTTAGGGCAAAGCCCCAGAAGTATGTTGAAAAAGTTCGAAGAAAGACGATTGAAGAAAAGAAGAACAAACAAAGCAAAACCTCATAGGAAGAATAGAACACGAAATAAAGAAAATATGGTCGTTCAACATGATTATGGTACTCAAAGTACTACTCCTGATATGGTATCAGATGAATTAGTTAGAGCCAAAGAACTATTTCTTGAAAATTAAAAAAAAATAACTTTGGACAAAGATAATATACAACAATCCACTATAGATCAGAGAGAAAGCAGTGACTGGTTAGATCTTAGAAAGAATATGCTAACTGCGTCTAATTTTGGAGTGGTGGTGAAAAGAAGAGAAAGCAGTAGTAAAGCCAAATTAGTGCAAAATATTTTATATAAATCCAACCTCAACAATGTAACGGCAATTGCACATGGCGTGGATAATGAACAACTTGCTTTGCAGCAACTCGCTATTCAAGAGAATGTTACAATTAATCCATGTGGGTTGTTTGTGGACCATGAATACCCGTTTATTGGCGCCACCCCAGACGGTTTGATAGGCCAAGATACAATAGTGGAAATCAAATGTCCTCTATTGGCTTTCAAAAACGGTCTGGAAAATGCTATAAAGGAAAACAAGATACAGATTTGGAGATACAACAAAAGAAGTGATGTGATCAAATTGAATAAAAACAGTAATTGGTTTTATCAAGTTCAGGGGCAGCTTCATGTGACACGTAAAAAGAAATGCTTGTTTGCTGTGTGGAGTGGTGAAACCCATAAGATCAAAACAGAAATTATAGAAAAAGATGATGTATTCTGGGAGACGAAAATGAAATCAAAATTATTGTCATTTTACATGGACTGGCTCTTGCCTGAAATAGTAGATTCTCGTCATGCTCGAGGAATGCCACTTAGAGAAAAAGAATCGCCCAAGCTCGATCCTTAAGAAAATAATCCATGTCGTAAGAGAAGACTGACTGTTGAGGGATCACCAACAGTTCTTTCTTCTTCAAGTGACGATAGTAAAGAAAATTATCTGTGTCATAAGAGACGCCTAACTTTTGAAGGGTCGTCGACAATCCTTTCTACTGCAATTGATTCTCATCCTAATAAAGAAAACATGCCGTGTTGTAGCAAACAGCTAAGTTATGATGAAATGTAACAAATACGTGAGACCGGCAAAGTTATTGTAAAATAGAAAATTATAATTATTAGGGTATTACTGTTCGAAACTGCCGCTGTACACTATTTCCCTCTTGTAACGTTTACCTATGTGAAGTTATAGTAAAATCATTATAAATTGTTTTCTTGATTTTATTACTATATCCTATTCTACCCTACTCGAACCTACACTACCCTGCAACAAAATAAGAATTAGCGAAATCGGTGGAGCTGTTTTTGAAATTTGCGCTTAGCAACACATTTAGCGATTAATTTTTGTATTATAGACTAGCTTTTGCCCGCGGCTTCGCTCCCGATCTACCCTACTCCACCCTACTATATCTTACTCTATTCTATTCTACCTTACTCTGAGTCTGCCCTTCTCTACCTTACTCTACCCTACACAACCCTACTTTACATCTTTTTTTTTTTGGTAAGAACCTTCTCCTCATAATAAGGAAAACAACATTTTTTGATCGTAGGTACTCTAAAACTAGGTAGGAAAAATTTTAATAATATACTAGCTTTTGCCCGCGCGGCTTCGCTTTTGCTCTTCCCTAATCCGCCTTACTATACCCTACTCTACCCTATTCTACCCTACCAAACTTCACATAAACCATCTGCTAAATAGTCCAAACAAAGCCTAAACATTTGGTTTGGATAGGTAAGCCCGTTCTGGAGTTACAAAATTACAACGAAAAGTTGCATTGATTTTTGTAATACATACCTAAGTAGATTAATATAATTGTAGGTAAAATTATGATTTTATTTAACAGAGCATTAAATTTATCGATCCCGGTATCGCAGGTTTTTTAATCAAAAAGCAAAATTTATTTTAAAAATCCCGGAATTCAGAATACGGATGCCGCGGCGCCGCGCCGAAATAAAGCCACACGCTTGCCGATACTAGCGTCCGTCAGCTGGGTCGTAGTGGGCGGAGCTACGCGCCGCGCGCCGCGTCCCTGCTTCACCTCCGGAAATACCTAAAGATTTGCTGCTTACCGCGCCTTAAAACAAAGGTGATGTGCTTGAGTGCAACAATTATAGAGGAATAAAGCTAATGTCACATACTATGAAAGCCTGGGAGAAAGTTACTGAAAGGTGACTGAGAGAAGAGAAGATGCCATTTTTGCTATACGCCAGCTATGCGAAAAATACAGAGGTGCGCATAAAAACTTGCACTTGGTATTCATTGACCTCGAAAAGGCATACGACCGGGTACCTCGTGAGGTTCTGTGGTGGGCCCTTAAGGGGAAAGGTGTACCTGGGAAGTAATTATGTGCAGTTGATCCGAGCGATGTACAGTCGATGCAGTACGCAAGTCCGGTCTACAGTGGGCACTCTTGGCAGCTTCAATGTGGCTGTCGGCTTACATCAAGGGTCGGCTCTCAGCCCTTACCTTTTCCTGATGATAATGGATGCTCTGACGTCGGACATTCAGAAAGAGGCTCCGTGGTGTATGTTGTTTGCCGAAGACATTGTGCTGGTTGCCGAGAGTGGCCTAGAGGTCCAGAACAGATTGGGGGTGTGGTAAAACAGACTGGAGAGTATTGGCCTGACATTAAGTAGAACCAAATCGGAATACTTGTTTTGCAATTTCGGTGGTCTCTCCAATCCAGTGCCTTTAGCTCTCGCCGGAACGCCCATACCGATCTGTTCCGACTTTCGGGACCTCGGGTCGCTCGTCCAAGGAGATGGTGAGGTAGATCGGGACGTAACACATTGGATCAACGTAGGATGGATGAAATGGCGACAGGTCACGGGAACAACTTATGACCCACGGATGCCCCTCAAGTTGAAGGGTAAAATCTACAAGTCCGTAATAAGGCGTATGTTGGGCTGTGAAAAAGACGGATGAAAAAAGATTGCATGTAGCTGAGATGAGAATGTTAACATGGATGTGTGGTATGACGACAATGGATAAAGTGAGAAATGAGTATATTAGGGGAAGTTTGAAAGTGGCGTCGGTGACTGAAAAGTTGAAAGGAAACTGTTTGTCTTGGTATGGTAATGTAAAGAGTAGGGATGAAACGCATGTTGCTAAAAGAGTTATGAGTTTACATGTGGATGGATGGTGGGGGAGAGGGAGGCCAAAGAAAAGATGGATGGATTGTGTGAGAAGTGATATGAAAGAAAAGGGAGTTAGTGATAGCGTGACAGGACAGAATGGAAAAAAAAAACGTGTTGCGCCGACCCCAAATAAAACGGGACAAGGGCAGGAAGATGATGAGATTACGACGGCCAGATTTTTCATTCTCTTTATTTAAACCAGTGGGTCCAGGTTGAGGAGATAATTGTCGTAGTCCGCTTTTAGGTAAGAGATTTACATTTTGAACACAATCATTATCCGAATCACTTAATGCTAAGTCCTGCCTCATTAGAAAATCTGGCTCTTTAACACTATCGTCCGAAGAGAAATCTAAACTAGAGCTTGTCGAACTCTTACGATTCTGAAGAGTCACTATCATAATTGCTTTCTGGAACAATTACGTTTGGTCTCTTTTCTAAACATTCATCGTCAAGTAGAGACAAACTGACACCGTGCTGACCCTCAGGTATAGAATTACTATCCAAATATTCATTCAGAGGCACATCTGGTTCTTCTAACGTTGGATTGTCAGTTTGCGAATGGTTTTCACTGTCTTGAACATTTTCTCTGCTGTTATCTCTCACCATGTTGAGTATTCTATGTACTCTTCTACTCATTCTGTAAAAGAAAAAACAATCAATAATAATGTAATGGTACATGTATATTATATAATACATTCTTAAGTCACCTCCACCCGAGGGCCAAAGCCGTCGCCGGGCTCCTTTTGAACAATCACGCTAGCATGATGGTTAAAGGAACCTAATATTTTTAAAATTACTAAACTTCGTAATATAGCAAAAAAGACTTACCAGAAAACAAAAAAAAAATTGCTAAGATTCAATTATTTAACATAAAATACCAACAACTGACCAACGCCAGCCGGTCGTTCAACGTATCTACGGAATAAAAGTAATTCAATACGTAAAATATACCTACAATTATATAATTTGTTTTGAGATGGGGCCAGGTTTAATACATTGTACTAAAACAACTCCTTTAAACTAAAAGCAAAAAGAGTGTATTCGTGATTAAAACCCTCTTAATTTGAAATTATAATAGTTTAAAGTAGTTTTTTTATATTCAAAACAAACCATTTTTAAATACCGTACTTCATATTAAATAACTTAAATTCAAAACGAACACATTGCCTCATAAGTTTATTTTAATTAAAAAAACTAAGTTCATTTAGGTACATTTTCTATGCAAAACAACCAGTTTTGAAATATGGTTCTTTTGATTTAAAAATAATGTCGTACTTACGTGAATCCTTTATTCAAAACTGCAGTATTCCCTAAATATGGTGGTTTTCTTTATAAAATTAACGAATAACACCGATTAATTTTCGAGATGTGGCACTTTTGTACAAAAGAGACGTGCTCTCAGCTCGGTTGTGGACGCGTATCTAACAATATGGCAGTTTAGATTATATTTTTTATGTTCAAAACGAAAATTCAAAAAAAGCGGTTGCGTGGGTTTTCTATCTTAGAATGCAAAATCAATGGGGATCTTTTTCAAATATGAAAATATAAAGGCTTACGATTGCATTTTTGCGATAAAAATACTTTTGTAGTTTTTTTATTTGTGGTACTTTTGAATTGAAGCAGCGATATATGGATGAGGAAGGTAATATGCAATTTTTAGATCAATATTTAGAAGAAATGAACACAAAACAACCAATAGACAAAAACGACAATTTGCAAAATATCTTGGAAAAATTAATAGAAACAACTACAAAGAAAGAAAAACAACATAACCTAAAACATATTTCAGAGAAATTTATTATTGAAAAATTCACAAGTAAGAACCCTAACGCAATGCAGTGGATTGAGAATTTTGAAAAAGAGTGTGAGCGCTTTAATATATCAAAAGATGAAACAAAAATAGATATATTGAGGTTATTTTTAGAAAAATCTTGTTTGGATTGGTATAGCTCGATGGCCATAAAACTTACAATAAAGGCTGAATGGAAAGAATGGAAACACAAATTTCTAGAAATCTTTAAAAACAGAGGATGGGACATAGTCACATATGCTCTAGCATTCAGGTATAAAGAAGGACTACTAATTAATTATGCTATAAAAAAAGAGAGGCTTATACTAGATATAAACAAATCGATAGACTCCAAAACAATGATAGATCTTATTGCAACGGGTTTACCAGGTTTTATCTTAAATAAGTTAAACAGGGATGAACTCAATGATACTACTGATTTGTTCAATGAGATAAGAAAATATGAAGGTATGATGTACAAGAAAAACTCAACCACAATAAAGAGTGGTACATCCCTTAATAAAAATAAATATAAGGAGAAGAAGCCATGTAAGACTTGTGAATCTTTGGAAAAAGGAATTCGATATTGAAGCAGCCTATAACTAACGAGCATACAACACGTCCGACCGCGACGGCGGCCGGCCGGGCACTGCCGAGCGACCGGCCGATCTCTCAAGTCTGTGCGCCCGCGCTGGCGGCGCGCGCGCCTCCACTACCGTACCGCGGCACCTCCGCCGCACCGCTACGTCATCGGACAACATGCCGCCTTGGAGTTTGGTGCGCTACTGAATGACGCTCGAGAAATCTGCTACGTCCCTGCAAGGGGGCGCGGCGGCGGGATGTAGGCAGTGCCTTTATCCCGCAGTGTCGGGGTAGGGGCCCGTAAACGCGGGCCCTGCGTTTGGGTGCCCTTTGGGCGGCAGCCTCGTGGCAAGTGCGCTTGCGCTACTTGCCTGTGAGTGGTTGTTTAGTAGCCAAGTAGGAGCGCCTCGGCCCTGCTCCTGCAGCGCCGATATTTCACGGCATCTCGGCGGTCTTTCCCCCGCCGGGTGGAACTCTCGGTTGCCTGAGTGAAGCCCAGCGGGGGATGACCAGCGACAAGATGCGCTTTGGGGGCGCTCCCTACTGGAGGTGTGTGACCCCCGTCTGTCACGCTTCCAGGTCGAGCCGGTCACGCTTCAGACTAGGGGGACGTGATGGGAGTATGAGCGGTATTGGGTGTGTGACACCGCTCATGTGGGCGAGCGGGGCGCGCAACCGCGCTGCGCATCTGCTGCGTGAGTTTGGCGAATGTGGAGTTCGTGCTTGTCTGTGGGCTGGCGCCCGTCGTGCCTATATTAACTTAGCACACCACGGGCGTCAGATGCATGTAGTGTTGGGGAGTCTAATTCGTGTGAGTGAGTCGCGTGTCGGTGTTTACGGCTTACTCAGGCGTCAGGTCCGGTGGGTGCCACGTCCGGCAGGAGGTCGCGGGGGAAGCGCCTCGCGTCTGGTGGACGCGCGTGCCAGGGCGCTATGTGCTTGACTTGCGGCCAAGCAGAAGCGTCGGCACGCAAGAACATGCGGGACGCGAGGCGAGCGCAGAAGTCATCCAGGCTCTCCATCTTGAGGTCCCGGTGAAGGACGTCGTTCCTCACCAGCGAGTGGGCGGCTGTTATGGTTCTTAGTGAGAGATTCTGTTGCGCCCGGAGGCGGATCTTGCTAGACTCGCTAGTGAGGGCGAGCCAGGCGGGGGCGGCGTACGTGATGATGGGACGGATGTACGTCTTGTACACCCCCAACTTGGCACGTAACGGGAGGCGGGAGGAGAGCACTGGGCGGAGCAGTGCGCGGGCTACTCTGCTCTTGGCGGTGACCTGCCGGACGTGGTTCTTCATTGAGAGCCGACGATCGATGGTGACCCCCAAGTACTTGACCTGGGGCGACCACTCGATGTCGGCCCCGCGCAGCTGGAGAGGTGGTGGGTGGCGAGCAGACCCCGCGAGCAGCGCCTGGGTCTTACCCACGTTCACCGACAGTCTCCACTTCGACAGCCAGTCAGGCAGCAAGTCCAGCACGCGCTGCACTTTGACGGCCGCGTGTTTCGCGTTTAGCGAGGATGCTATGTACGCGGCGTCGTCCGCGTACAGCGCGAGCATGGTGTCGTCGGTCGAAGGGATGTCGTCGGTGTAGTGGGAGTAGCAGACCGGCGAGACGCAGCTACCCTGCGGTACGCCGGCCGCAACCCGGCGCGCGCTCGAGAGTGCGCCATCGACCACCACCTTGAAAGTCCTATCGGTGAGGAAGGAGGAGACCACCTTCACTACTCGACGGGGCGCGTTTGTTCTTGAGAGCTTGTAGACCAGGCCTTCGTGCCAGACCCGGTCGAACGCCTTTTCCATGTCGAGGAATACCGCAACTGCTCGCTCTTTCTTGTTCAGCGAAGCTGTGAGTCGGTGCAGTACCCTCGACAACTGGAGCGTCGTGCTATGTTCCGAGCGGAACCCGAACTGTTCCGGCCGAGGCGTCAGGTGAGGAGTGAGATGCCGCAGCAGGAGTTTTTCAAACACCTTGGAGATGGTGGGCAGCAACGTGATTGGCCGATAGCTCTCCGGCTTCAGCACGTTCTTGTTCGCCTTCGGCAGCATGATGACGCGCCCTTCCTTCCAGCACCCAGGAAAGGTCCCCGTGCGCAGCACCCCCGTGTACAGGCGCGCCAGGGCCGCTACCGTTCGGTACGGCAGGTGGCGCAGCACTGTATTGGTGATGCCGTCCGCCCCGGGGGCCTTCCTCGGCCTTGTGGCCAGGATGGCGCGTCTCACTGCGTTAGGCGAAAAGAAGATGGGGTCTTCCTCGGGAGCTATCGGCGAGGCGAAGTATTCCCCAAGGTGCCTCTCCACCGCTGCGACATGCTCCTGGTCGGCATATGAATGACGAGCCTCAGAGCTACATATTTATATGAAGCGATCACTGACGCTCTCGAAGCCAAGAGCGTGTGGTGCGCGGTGGGCAACGCGCGACCGTCCCTGATTGGTCTATCCAAATATCAAGTTAGGTAGGGTTGATGTACCACTACTTACCGAATTGTAGAATCCTATATAACTGGGCTAAATAAATGAATTCTATTCTATCGCATTACTACAATCGTGTTTTATTCTAAATCCAAGTACCGACCTCTCTAAAGTGGTGACCCCGCGTTTGAACATCATGTTGAGCCAAGAAGAAATCGAGATGGTTACCGTCAAGTCTCGCATTCCGTCGTTTTGGTGCGATAAACCTCGACTTTGGTTTGCGCAGTTCGAGACGATGGTCGCTAGCCAAAAACTCGGCGATGAAGCTAAGTTCGGTCTCGTGGTAGCACAGCTGACGAAGGCCGACGTAGAACATATTAGCGACATCATCATGGCAGCGCCGAACACTGGGAGATACGTGGAAGTAAAGAAACGCTTAGTATCGGTCTATGAAGAAAGCGAAAGTAAACAGCTGCGCAAGTTGCTAACGGAAATGGACCTCGGAGACCAGCGCCCATCACATTTACTTCGGCGTATGAGGGACTTGGCGACAGGCAAGATGACCGACCCCACCCTACGTTTGCTCTGGATGGAGCACCTACCCGTTTCGACACGTGCAGTGCTATCAGTTAGCAACGAAGGTAGCTTGGAGACTTTGGCCGTCATGGCAGACAAAATGCACGAGCATCTGAAGGAGGTCAGTACAGTGTGCTCGTGTCAACACCAGCCATCAACATCACAAAAACCGGCAACTAGCGAAGGCGACCGGATCATAATGGACAAGCTTGAGGCCCTGACCAAGGAGGTTGCCTTACTCAAAATGAGCCACGCAAATCATTTTATTTATTTATTTATTTTATAATTTATGTACACACAAAATACCAGAGGAGATAGCATATAATAAAACTATGTACAAAGGTACTGCTTATTTCACAAAGAAATTTCTTCCAGCAGACCTGCGAAAAGGAAAGATTAAAAGATATGTAGACAGTAGTGTGCAGAAAAGAAAGAAGAGTTAGTGAAAAACCTAATCAAACTAATAAATACTTATATAACTAAATATCCATACTTAATACTAAAAATAAATACATAATATATATATATATATATATATGATAATCACACAAGAGAGGAAAGATAGTGCTCTTTTACTTTAGTCTTAAAGAGTGAAATAGTTTTTAAATCACGAATGCTAGGCGGAAGAGAGTTCCACAACCTTACTGCGTGGACAGAGAAGGAGTAGGAATAATAGCTGCATTTATGAGGAGGGGATTTAAGTAGGGATCTTAAGTGTGATCTGCACGGTGCGTCGCTAGGGCGAGCGTAAGTAAAACGGTCGCGCAGGTAGGAGGGATAAGAGGGGTTGTGTAGGATGTTGAAAAGGAGACATAAAATCCGAGTGTTCCTGCGAAGACGGATAGGGAGCCACTTGAGTTCCTTGCGAAGATGAGAGACATGGTCATACTTTCGTAGACCAAAAACAAACCGAATGCATAAGTTTTGCAGTCGCTCAAGCTTGTTTAACAGCTCCTCAGTAGCATCCAAGTAGCAGGCGTCGGCATAATCAATAATCGGCTGAATAAGTGTTTGAGCCAAAGAGATTTTCGTTTTCAAAGGCAAGAGACCCTGGAGGCATTTGAGTGAATGGAAGGAGAAATTTACCTTCCGACTGACTTCATTGACCTGCGCACGCCACGAAAGATTGGAGTCTATAACGACACCCAGATCTTTTGCAGTTTCGGTGTAGTCAATACAGACACCATCGAGAACTAAAGGCTGCAGGGACGAAACTACAGCCGAATTGCGGACGAATCTACTGCCTATGATCATAGCCTGTGATTTAGTTGGGTTGATCTGCAGGCCAAAAGATTTGGCCCAAGCGCTGACACAAGCCAGGTGATTCATGGCCGCAATCGCAGAGTCCGCATCATCTATAGTAAAATGTCGGTAAAGCTGCAAGTCATCTGCGTAAAGATGGAAACTAGAAGATATTACTCTGGTAACAAAGTTAATGAAGATAGAAAAAAGAAGAGGAGAGAGAACGCTACCCTGAGGAACGCCCTCAGTGAGATTACACCAGTCAGAGAATAACTCATCAAGGCGAACACACTGGGAGCGACCCCGAAGATATGAATTGAACCAGGTTAAGGCGGAAGAAGAGAAATTAATCGATTTCAGGATGCCGAGTAAAATATCGAAATCCACTGAGTTAAAGGCGCTACTAAAGTCAAGCAAGACAAGGACTGTAAGGGACTTGTTTTCCATAGCCCAGCGGATATCGTCGGTCACTTTTAAGAGCGCAGTTACAGTACTGTGACCCGCGCGAAAACCTGATTGGAAGGGAGAAATTACTGAGTTCGACGCCAAGAAAAGAGATAGCTGTCTATGTACTAAGTGCTCAAAAACTTTAGAGAGAAAAGGGAGGATAGAAATAGGTCTAAAATCAGAACTAATATTATAAATGCGAAAGTAACTCTGTCTGTCTGTCTGTCTGTCTTTGCTTCACGCCTAAACTACTGAACCGATTTGTGTGAAATTTGGTACAGACATAGTTTGGAACTTGAGAAAGGACATAGGATAGTTTTTATTACAAAAAATAAAATAAAAAATGAAATTTATTCCGGACATACAGCGCCATCTATTGGTCAAGAGTCGGCATCAATTCAGTACTGAAAATTCATCGGAAAAATGTAAATAAATAGTAAAAAGGTATGAAAAATATAATATAATACAACTTTTTGTTCAAAGAAAATGCTCTAACGGAGTATAGATAATTCTATTAGTACTATATGTCGAGTTGGTGATCGCGCAATGGTGTCGATCGTTACACGAGTTCGGTTCATGTTATTGTTTTGATTCATCGGTAAAAAGTAAATAAATAGTAAAAAGGTATGAAAAAAATAATATCAATATAATAAAACTTTTAGTACAAAGAAAATGCCCGAACGGAGTATAGATAAATAATCCGAGTTGTCACTATGCTCGATAGATGGCGTTGGGATTGTAATAGATCGCGCTATGGTTTCGTTACACGCATTTGGTTGGGTATCGGCCGAGCGCTTCGGTACTGTCGTGGAATTGAGGATTGATCGTTTCGTAAATTTAAAATTGTTTCCGTTGTATTTGTCGATAAAAGGTTTATTTGTTGTATTTGTCGATAAAAGGTTTATTTGTTGGGTTGTCTGGTTGTTGTATAATGTAAGTTTAGTTTGATCTCGATTATTAGTAGATACTAAAATTGTATGTCTAAATTAGTTTTAATTTTTAAATTAATTAGATCGTTCCTTTTAAATTATTTAGTTTAAAGCTTGGTTATTAAGAGAATAGGTTGTAATATAATTTCTTTTAAATTGTTATCAAGTTCGTAATTCGTAGATAATATTTGGTCTTTGAATAATTAAGATTAGACGTTTGGTTTTGAAGATATGGCGAAATTAAAATATTACGATATCTGCTGCACGGCCCGTTTCGAAATGAGCATCACCAAGGCCGTGCGCGTGCGGGAGGGGACTTTAGATCTATGGGTAAGGTATGAGGTTGGCTCTCTACGCAGTGGTCGTGCGCGAAAGACTAATAATTTTCGTGCGATTTTTTTTAGATGTCGTTCTTAAAACTACACCTACGCAAAAGTTCTTCTACGCAAAAGTCGGGAGAGACGCCCGGGTGTCGCCACTGTGCGGAACGCCCGGAGGACACGGTGGAGCACACAGTCGAGGTGTGCCCTGCCTGAGCGGAGCATCGCCGTGCCCTCGTGGGGGCGATCGGCGGCGGAGACCTCTCGCGCTGGGCCTTGGTCGAAGCCATGGTCCAGAGCGAGGAGGAATGGCGGGCGGTTGCCTCCTTCTGCGAAGCAGTAATACTAGCAAAGAAGGAGGCAGACCGCATCAGGCAACGGCGCCCTCGCCGCTGCCGCCGGGATTCCGAGCCCGATTTCCGGCCACCGTAGACGCGGGCTCGCGCAAGGCGAGCCATGGGTAGCTCGCTGTCCGATTGTCCGGTAACTGTCCGGGCCGAGCCCAAGACGTCGACGGCGCGCACTGTTCCCGCGCGCCTTAAAGAGTTGTCAGCAACAGGAGGGGCCCAGCTGGGTCAAAGCCTACTGGTGCCAGGATTATCTGAAGAGGCTAGAAGGAACGGGGTGGTTTTTAATCAATAAGAGTCTGATACTGTCTCTCGCTCCACCCAAGAAGGTTTTCAAAGGATGATTTTTGTCCACCGAGAAAAAAAAAAAACAAAAAAACGAGAGTCAAGTGTCGAGCGTTTGCAGCAACTTAGAGCTCAGGCAGAGACAGCAGTTGTCCACAAATAGAGTTCGCAATCGAATTTTAGCTAACAGCAACAGACTGTCATTCAGATATGATCCGCAGGTTGATTATGCACAACAAGCGTCCGTCTAAATCAGAGTCATGAATAAGATCTGCTCTAACTGCTCTGCCAAGAAATGGGTGGACGAACCTAATGGTCCGTGCTGTGCTTCAGGTAAAGTTTGTCTTCCTAACCTTCAGGAGCCGCCACAGCCAATAAAAAATCTTTTAACTAATCCATTATCTGGTAATTTTTTACAAATATACGTAAATACAATAGTCAAAATAAATGACTTCTTTTGGCGCAAAAGAAATCAGGGAAGGTAATTTTATGCCCACTTTTAAAATTGAACGACGGGTGTATCATCCCATGGGCGATGTGTTCCTTCACCGCCTGTCAGTGGTGTCTAAATACTCTTAGAAAATAAATATACCTATCACCACGTACTTGCCAGGATAGAAATCTGCCACAGAAATTGTCTGACTAGCTTTTCTAAATCTATAGGTATGTGTACTAATATTACAAAGAGAGACAATTTGATTTTTTAAATGTTTGTATACACATGTAAACGATAGAACATGGAAAAGGAGATAACTAAGTGAAAAACCCAAATTCTGCCGTAACTCATTATTCCACGCGGACGAAGTCGCGGGCAAAAGCTAGTGAGTTAATAAAGTAGGATTGTTAATTTTAGGTAAAGGAATAATATAAGCCTGTTTCCAGGCTGACGGAAAGGAGCATGTGGTAAAAGAGTGATTGAAGATATGCGTGAGAACAGGAAGTAATGAGGGAAGGATGAGAGTAATCATTCTTGAGCATAACTTGTCATAGCCAACCGCAGAAGAAGTAATCGCGAGGACCGCCTTCTTAACGTCAATATCAGTAACATCGCTAAAGTTGAAGTGAGGATACTGTGGCAACGGCAAACTAGAAAGACCATCCAGTGTCGTAGCTTTCACACAAGGATCTAGTGAAAAGGGAAGATGGGAGAAATGCGAGTTGAGATCATTGAGGTTCACATCCTTACACTGGTTGGTAGGTGATTTGCCTATGCCAACAGACTTAAGAAATTTCCATACGTCGGAAGAACTACGGTTATGGAGTTGTTCGTGGAAATAGCGTCTCTTTGCAACTTGACACAGACGCCTGCAGCTATTACGCAGTGAAATAAAGCGAGAAGCATTCAGCTCAGATGGTCTACGCTTATAACTGCTCCTAGCTTTATCCCTACGAGCCATAAGCTCCTTAATATGAAGAGTTACCCAAGGTGCTGGATTGTGTTTTACCTTGACACGTCGTAAAGGGGCATGCTGGTCAAACAGTCCGAGAACGGTTGCATTAAAATAATTCACCTTTTCATCAATGTCATAAGTTTCAACCAGAGGGGACCAGTCGATATCGCTAGCATCGCACTGTAATGCCTCCAGGTCAATGCCCTTCATCATCAACGTCGTCAACGCTATTACCGAGATCGCTCCCGTTCCCGTTCCCGTTCAAGATCGCAAGGAAGACACAACCAAATGTGCTATTTCCACCGCAAGTTTGGAAAAGCAGCATACCGGTGTAGAAGTCCGTGCAATTTTAAAAAGCAGCAAACACCGAATACGGAAAACTAATTATGACCGAAGCTCAGGCGGTAGCTGAGGTCGATGAAATATCCTCATACCGTCTATTCATAAAGAACTATTTCACCGGACAAAACTTCCTCGTCGACACAGGCGCAAATGTCTCCGTACTACCCGCAACCGCACGGGAGAAGAAGCAGACGCCAACTAATTATCTGTACGCAGCAAACGGAACACAAATACCCTCATACGGTGAGCGTACAGTGTCACTCAACATCGGCATGCGACGACCCTACAGCTGGAGTTTCGTGATCGCAGCAGTCAGTAGGCCAATATTAGGCGCCGATTTCCTGCGTCATCATGCCCTCATGGTTGATCTCCATGGAAGAAGGCTGGTAGACAAGAAAACCAACCTATCAACACACGGAACCGTGACAACCGCACCAGAAGGAAGCGTCAGAACGATCGACGACAAGTCACCTTATCACGACCTACTCGCAAAATATCCAGACATTACAAGACCCAGTATACGGAAGGTATGTCTCGGTGAGGTGGAACATTATATCGAAACCACGGGCCCACCTATCTATACAAGGGCAAGACCTTTGCCACCACACAAATACAACGCCGCTAAAGAAGAGTTCCAGAGTATGATGGAACAAGGCATTTGTCGTCCTTCCAACAGTCCATGGGCAAGTCCACTTCACCTCGTGTTGAAGAAAGACGGCAAATATAGACCCTGTGGCGACTACAGAAGACTCAACGCAGTGACAACTCCTGATCGGTACCCAATACCTCGGTTACACGACTTCACCCATAACCTACAAGGCAAGAAAATCTTCACCAAAATAGATTTATAGAAAGCATACTTTCAAATAAAGAACCGAGAAGCAGATATCAAGAAGACGGCAGTCATAACGCCATTCGGCCTGTATGAATTTACTCGAATGTGTTTTGGCTTAAGGAACGCCGGCCAGACTATTCAACGCCATATCGACAACGTCCTGCGCGGCCTACCCGCATTCCCATTTGTTGACGACATACTTTTGGCATCAGAAAACGAGGAAACGCACAGAAGCAACCTTGAAGAACTGTTCAAGCGACTCAACGAGTACGGTCTGCAAATTAACGTGGCTAAATGCGTCTTCGGGCAATCGCAACTCGACTTTCTGGGTTATACTATAAACTCAGAAGGTATCACGCCAACCGAAGAGAAAGTCAAGGCCATCAGATCGTACCCACTACCTAACACAGTAGAAGAACTTCGCCGTTTTGTCGGAATGATAAACTTTTATCGTTCGAACATACCGCAAGCCGCCGAACACCAACGAGAATTGAGCAAGTACTTCCACAACGCAAAGAAACGCGACAAAACCCCAATTCAATGGACCACAGAAGCCAAAGAAGCGTTCGACAAATGTAAGAAGGACGTAGAAGACGCAGTATTGCTATCATACCCATCACCGAGCGAACCCTTCGCGCTGATGACAGACGCATCGAATACATGTGCTGGAGCCGTAATACAGCAAAAGATCGACGGCAAATGGAGACCTCTGGGTTTTTTCTCGAAGAAATTTAGTGACGCTCAACAAAAATACAGCACATACGACAGAGAATTGCTGTCCATTTATATGGCAATGCGTCATTTCCGTCGAGTGTTCGAGGGACGTGAACTGATAATATACACGGACCACAAACCACTGTTACACGCCTTAACAGCTGACAGTAAATCAGAAACTCCACGACGGACCCGTTACCTCGAGTACATCGGACAGTTCACATCGAACATTCAACACGTGACCGGCAAGGACAACCAAGTGGCGGACGCACTATCTCGAGTAGAAGCCATAACCTGCCCCACTCCAATCGATTACACCGAATTGGGAAAAGTGCAAGCTCAAGACCCCGAGTTGAAGGCGTTAAAAAGTACCGGAAAGTACATTTTCAAATACCTTACAATGCCGAACTCGAACACAAAGATTACCTGCGAGATGTCTTCAAATACTGCTCGACCATACCTACCACCAGACTTCAGAAAAACCGCATATCACGCCATTCACGACCTTAGCCACCCTGGAATAAGGACTACAAGGAAACTGGTTACGTCCCGTTACTTTTGGCCGTCGATGAATCGTGACGTAGGCAACTGGGCTTGAGCCTGCGACCCGTGTCAGCGAGCAAAAGTACAACAACACACAAAGTCACCCGTGGCAAGCTTTCAACAAGCAAATCGGCTGGAACATGTACACATCGACATCGTCGGACCGTTACCAACATCCAACGGGTACCGATACTTGCTGACGATGATTGATCGGGCTACCAAATGGCCAGAAGCCTGCCCACTGGAAGAAATAACCGCAGAAAAGGTCGCCAGCACATTATACGAGTGTTGGATATCGAGATTTGGCTGCCCTGTGACAATTACCACCGATCAAGGCAGACAATTTGAGTCGGAGTTGTTCAGGAAACTAATGCATCGCATGGGAGTACATCGCACCCGAACCACCGCCTACCACCCGCAGTGCAACGGGATCATAGAACGTTGGCACCGAACTCTCAAGACCGCACTAACTGCGCGACTAAATACATCAACATGGGCACAAGAACTACCCACCGTGCTACTAGGACTGCGTGCATCAATTAAAGAGGACGTCGGTGCGAGTACGGCAGAGTTATTATATGGCCAATCACTACGATTACCCGGCGAATTTTATCAAGCATGCACCTTACATAAGGACACAACTTCGAGTCTAATGCATAAACTGAACGAGGCATTCAAGAGGGCGCAGGCGCAGCGGACATCAAACCAACATCGAGCAATATTTGTCCACGACGAATTAAGACACTGCTCCCACGTATATGTCCGTAATGACTCATCGCACAAACCTCTAACGCCGACATACGACGGGCCGTTCGAAGTCATTAAGCGCAGTGATAAATATTATACTGTACAGCTACGCAACAGATGTGCCAATATAACCGTCGACCGATTGAAGCCTGCATTTCGGTTAAATGTGGAGCCAGAAGCAGCAGTTCAACCCTCAACACCTACGTACGCACACATTACCAGATCAGGCAGGGTATCGAAACCCCCGGTACGCTTTGCTGGAGGGGAACCATGAAGCAGCCTATAACTAACGGGCATACAACACGTCCGACCGCGACGGCGGCCGGCCGGGCACTGCCGAGCGACCGGCCGATCTCTCAAGTCTGTGCGCCCGCGCTGGCGGCGCGCGCGCCTCCACTACCGTACCGCGGCACCTCCGCCGCACCGCTACGTCATCGGACAACATGCCGCCTTGGAGTTTGGTGCGCTACTGAATGACGAGTTTTTTTTTTTTTTTTTGTGTGTGGCCTCTCGCAGGTCAACCTCTGAGGTTGTCGTCTGCTCAACCGGTCTTGCCTGTGGCGGCCCTGAATAAATTCAAAGCCTCCAGCCAGGGCTTACTTAAAAACTACTTACAATTTAAGTGACAACGCTAAGGGCACCCCCTGTGGGGTACGAGCCTCGGCTTAGGGCGTCACTGGGGGAGGGCAGCAAAGGGACGGGCTGGATCGAGCAAAATAATATTTATTATTATTATTAAGGGAATTTAAAGCTACAGCTCAGCGGCGCGGGCTGGCTCGAGCAAAAGTCAGGGAGGACAATTACGTGAGTTTCGCGGCGGACCTCGGCGGCGAGGCCTGAAGGATGTCGGTTTGATGTGTCTTCGAACTGTACTGGTTTCCCTACGGCTCTCTTGGAGCAGGGTGATGGGGTCGTCTGGGGTCACGAGAGTGTGCCTTGGTCGGCGAATCTTAGAGATGCGGGAGGGTTCGTAACGGGCTGCCCGTACGATGAGGGGGTTGCGATGTTTCACAGCAGAGTCAAAGAAGCGCTTGCACAGGCGCTTCATGAACTGCTGTATGGTGGGGACTCTGAGATCCAAGTGGATATTCTCATTTCGGATGTAATAATGGGCTCCTAGGATCCTACGGAGGATACGATTTTGGAGGGTCTGCATCCGGTGGATGTGACGGGCCTTGGCATGTGCGAAGATCGCACCGGCGTACGTCAAGATCGGGCGGATGACTGCGGTGTAGAGGCGCAATTTGCACTTGCGTGACAATTTGCTGCGGGCAGTCATCATACAGTGAAGCCTACCGTGAGCGAAAACAGCTCGCGAGCGAGCCTGCTATATGTGCTCAGCGAAGGACAGGTGCTGATCTAAGATCACTCCGAGGTACTTGGCTCGCTTTGCCCAGGGGATCGGCTTGCCGTACATGGTGATCGGAGGGGGGGGGAGAACGGTTTTATGCGGTCTCGAATAGAGAACCGCCTGACTCTTATCAGGGTTAACCTCGATCCTCCATTTCCGGAACCATTCACCCAAATGGTTTGCGGAGTTTTGAAGGTTACGAGCGATAGCCCTGGGGTCATTACCGGTGTAATAAATGGCCGTGTCGTCAGCGAATAGGGCCAACTGGGCCTTTTTATCTTGGGGAATGTCGCTGGTGAACAGCGTGAAGGCAAGAGGGGAAACTACGGAGCCCTGAGGGACTCCTGCTCTAATCGGATGAGGGGAGGACAACGCTCCTTCGATGCGATAGCGGAAGGTACGGTTCGACAGAAAGTCTCGCAAGATGAGCACGAGACGGTCAGGCACGCCGAGTTGGTAAAGCTTATATAATAAGCCATTGTGCCAGACCTTGTCGAAAGCCTTTGCTATGTCGAAATACAAGACGCCCGTCATCGCGTTACGTTGGAAACCAACGCTTATGTGCTCTACGATGCGGTGGACTTGGTGGATGCACGAGTGTTCGGTACGGAACCCGAATTGCTCGTTGGGGATGAGACCCTTTGTTTCGGCGTAGTCTTTGAGCCGCTTATAAATAAGCCTCTCGTAGATTTTACCGAGAACGTTTAGGAGACTGATGGGGCGGTAGCTGGTGGGGTCAGACTTGGGCTTGCCTGGTTTGGGGATACCTATGACGGTGGCCTGCTTCCATGCTTGGGGGAACATGTTGTTGCTCAATGCGCCATTGAAGATGGCGGTCATTAGCACAATGAGTTGGGGGGGGAAGAGTTTGAATACTCTGTTCGTGATGCCGTCGGCTCCAGGGGCTTTTCTGGGCTGAAGCTTTTTGACTATCTCCACTACCTCGTCGGGGGTGACGGGGGCCAGTGGATTGTCGGGGTCTTCGACCGGAGGAAGGGAGGCTCTCCGTTCGACTTCAGCATCCACAATATCAATGTGAGCTTGGTCTACTAGGAGAGTGCTGGGCGAGCATTGGGCTTCGAGACTGTCGGCTAGGCATTCCGCCTTGTCAGAATTGTCAAAAGCGACACTTCCATCGGGGCGGGTGAGCGGGGGCATGGTGGACTCTTCGGAGGAGCGAAGCTTCCTCTGAAGTTGCCAGAAGGCGAGGTGGGTGGGCTCGAGTTCACTGAGCGTCTTTTCCCAGCGGGCAGAACGCAGCTCAATCATGCGCTTCTTTACAGCACGCTGTAATTTACGCATGTGAGCCTTGTTAGCGATGCAAGGAAAAGAGCTGTACGCGCGGATAGCAGCGTTCTTCTCGGTCATCAGAGCCCGTACATCGTCCGGGATTTTCCAGCGACAGTCCTCTGTCGCCGGGATCTCCCTTGAACAATCGTTCAGGACAGATTGTACGTGCTCTGTGAGCGAGTCGATCGCCTCCGCCGTTTCAGTGGCTGAGACTATGTGGTCAGGGATGGAATCCAAATGGGGTGACTCGGTCGATTTCAGCCGTTCGCTTACTTTCTTCCAGTCAGTGACCGTAACCATTTGGGACGGGGGGGGCTGGCCGGGGTCAAGGTTACCCGAGCGGGAGCCAAGGTGCATGACCACGGGACGGTGGTCAGAGTTGAGCTCATGTAACGCTTCTATAGATTGCATACGGAGGTTTACATTCTTCAGAAGCGCCACATCAAGCACATCGGGGCTATGGTTGGGATTGTGGGGAAAGTGAGTATGACTCATCGGACCGATGACGTCAAAGTTGAGGGATGCACCGAGGTTGAATAGGACCTTCCCTCTGGGGTTGGTCAGGGTGCTATTCCAAGCGGGGTGTTTAGCATTGAGGTCGCCCGCCAGGATGACGGAGTCGCTCAAGCTGAAGAGGGCAGTGAGGTCACTGGAGAAGGCGGAGAGTTCATCGACCTTGTCTGACGAGGGGGGACAGTAGGCGGAGATGACGGTGATCGATTGATGACCGGTCATGCCCAGCCGACAAGCCGAGTATTCGAGATGAGATATGGGCGGGGGGGGAGTTAAGGGAGTACAGTACAGCTCTTTCTTGTAATATATGAGGGTGCCACCACCGTGACAGCGGGTCCTATCGTTGCGGACTATGCGATAGTTCGCAATTCTAGGGTCTTTACAGTGGGGCTTGAGGAGGGTCTCCTGTACGAGGAAGATGTCTAGCTGATGGTCGCGGAGGAATGCGGCGATCTCATCACGCTGGGAAGTAATGCTGTTTGCATTGAAGAAACCTAACTTTAGGGAACGGGGTTTAAGGGTACAGACTTTCTTTTGTCTATCCATTAAGGAGCGACAGCAGGCATTTTGTCAAGTTCGAGCAGCACGGACTCGTGCTGGTCGAAGAATTCCAGACGCTTGGCCTGGGTCAGTACGCCGGTTGCTTCGGCGACGTGAAGCTTGTCAGCGAGGTCCCTAGCGTCCTGCGTCATGAAAATGACGTAGTGCTCGGTGATGATTTTACCGATGGACTTTGTCCTCGGAGGGATCACACCAGCTGGCTGGGGGGTCATTTTGGGGGCCTTTTTGGGGGCTGCTGGGGCTGCAGGAGCCGCGGGGGCGGGGGTAGGCGCTGGGATGGGCTTGGCCATCAGAGCTGGGGGAGGAGGATTGGCTGCAACCAGAGCCGGGAAGGCTCTCTGGTGGTCCAGCTTGTTCCACTCGGATTCCCGCTGGGGAGCGAGGCGCACGGGGAGCTGGGCGACTGAATGACGAGCCTCAGAGCTACATATTTATATGAAGCGATCACTGACGCTCTCGAAGCCAAGAGCGTGTGGTGCGCGGTGGGCAACGCGCGACCGTCCCTGATTGGTCTATCCAAATATCAAGTTAGGTAGGGTTGATGTACCACTACTTACCGAATTGTAGAATCCTATATAACTGGGCTAAATAAATGAATTCTATTCTATCGCATTACTACAATCGTGTTTTATTCTAAATCCAAGTACCGACCTCTCTAAAATATCATCCGGAGGAGACATGCTGGTTCAAGAAAAATAAGAATGAATCTGAAAAGGTTTTTAAACCCCGAAATGTAAACAACAACTCCATTATTGAAGTAGATATAAATACTGAGAAAAAAAACGAGTAAGTACACCATTAATCAAAATCAAGCTCTTATTAGAAAATAAACTAGAAGTGAGCGTTTATGATTCAGGTTCACAGATTTCTTTAATAAATTCAAAGCTGATTAAAGTGAAAGAAAAAAAGGACAATGTGAATATAGCATATATGAAAACGGTTAATGGTGTGAAAAAAACAGATGGCTGTATTACAATAAAAATAAAAATATTCGATTTAGAAGAAGAGATGGAAGTATATATAGTGGATAATGAAGATTTCGAAGATTTTATAATCGGATTAGATATGATAAAGAAATTCAAACTAACCCAAAATGAGGACTTGCAGATAGAACAAAAGAAAACAACAAATAAAATAGATGAAATGTCTAAAGATAACAGATATGAAGAAAAGAATAAAAAAACATTTGCAATAAATTTTAATGAACACATAGAAACAGAAGAATTTGTAAGTATCACAGACCATTTAGATAATAAAAAAAAAAATTGAGATAGAGAAAATTATAAAGCAATATAAAACAATTTTTGCTAAAGACAAGTATGATATAGGATCAGTTAGAGATTATGAAGCCCACATAGATTTACAAGTAAATAGATACTGTAGTAAAAGACCATACAGATGTACTAACGAAGACAGAAGTCCATGGAGAATTCCAAACCAAAATCGTTTGTACTGGGTTTCATCGCGTTAATAATATGTCTTGGATGACATAGATGGCGCTAGTATAGTAGTTGGATTGAAAAACATACATCTCTCGTTAAAGAATATTATCTTGCTTTTTGCTAGTTACAATATTACTTAATTCATGAATCCCCAAGCGACCACCGGTGGCCGCGCATCTATTGTCTTACTATTGTGTCTCTAATTGACGGTATCTGAAGGGTTAATTTTAACACAAATTCTCCTACGACATTACAAACCTTATAAAGCAAAGCACGTAATAACTAAGATTTGAACTCGGTAGCATAAAATTTACCGATATCATAAGCCACTGGACCATTGCGTCATTACGCAATTAGTTGAAATAATCCTACTCTTTATTATATTGAAGTTGTTTAGAGACTTTAACCCGTATCATAAATCTCAAAAGAATTGAGGGTAGTTTAATATTGGCTGTATAAAAATTAAATCTTTTTGTTCAATCATAACGTTCTTTACTATCTTTGAGTGAGTTCGGTTACGATTGCGTTTAACAAGTTTTTAATATTTATTTTTATCATGAGTTCCCGTTCAAATATTGATATAGCTACGAGGGCCCAAATAATAACATTGCATAATCAAGGCTTAAATTATTTTGAAATTTCGAGAGAAACTGGCTTTAACGTAAGTAATGTTTTAAAATCACTGTCCGTTATTTATTTTATTATCCCTGGTTATCGATACACGAAATATCGAATATATATTTATATTTTCCTTACAGGTAAAGACTGTCACTTTATGGATTTTATTATTATTATTTTTGAAGAAAAGGGGCTATGCATCTCCCATAGTGTAGGAGATGTAGTCACTGCGACCTAAAAGATCTATTGTGACTCGCCACCTTGTTAGAGTAACTCTTTTAGCCGGGAGGCTTCCAGGAAGTCTAGAATACTCCTAGCTTTGAGAGTTTTAATCTCCTCCGGGCGAATAATGTGTCGACCCAGATGGATACTCCGTTTGTGGATAAGGGGCCCACATTCACACAACAGGTGCTTAGGCGTCTCCCTCTCCTGATTACAGTACCTGCAAACATCAGTGTCACTCAGTTTCATGTGAAATTGGTGCCTGTTTAATTTGCAGTGCCCGGTTAAGGCGCGGGCTATCGCACAAATGTTCGTCCTGCTAAGCTCAAGAAGCTCGGCAGTTCGTTTTTGTGAGTAGCCTTCTATTAGAGATTTGGCGTGTAGCAGTCCTGGTTGTAACAACCAGTGCTTTTTTGAATCGCCAAATAGGTTGCCCTTAAGGGTCTGCATGGCCTGGTTCTTTGAGATACCACAGAAAGGTTCTGGTCCTATCTGATGACCCTGAGCCCCAGTCCTTGCAAGTTCGTCGGCTTTTTCATTGCCAGTAATTCCAGAATGACCCGGTACCCATCTCAGAATAACTTTATTCCTTTGCCCCAGATCATTTAGTTTGTTAACGCAGTCTTTTACCAGTTTCGAATTTATTGTATTCGAGTTCAAGGCGTTAAGAGCTGCCTGGCTATCTGAGTAAATCAGAATTAATTGATTTATGTAGTTTCGTTGACGGTTGGCTTCCGCACATTCTATAATGGCGTATACCTCCGCTTGGAATATGGTGGCATATTTACCCAGATTCAAGCTTTTGCTGAATTTCGGGCTAATGCCAAATATTCCACATCCTACATTCTCACCCATTTTGGATCCGTCTGTAAACCAGATCAGGCTTCCAGCCTTGCAAGTAATGAGGTTGCTTGCCCAATCCTCTCTGCTCGGCAGTTCCACTGTGTAATTTCTTGTGAAGCTACACTGTGGAAGCATGACGTCTGTTGTCATAGCTAGCTGATCGTGTTCAAGCACTGATTCGTGTAGCGATCTCAGTGCTTGAGAGCGCCAGTTTACTTTGCCAGTGCTGTTTATTCTATACATGCCCGCTTTCGCCTCCTTCGCAATTAATAGATGAAGTGGCGGAAGGTTAAGCAGGGCATTTAGAGCAGCTCCTGGGGTTGTAGACATGGCGCCTGTTGATATAATGCATGCAAGTCTCTGCAAACCATTAAGTTTGTTAATGACTGTCACTTGGGATGTTTTCCTCCACCATACTACGCAGGCATACGTTATTATCGGCCTGACTATGGCGGTGTACAACCACAGGGCGATTTTAGGGTTTAGGCCCCATTTCGTCCCTGCTAAGCGACAGCATATTCCTAAAGCTATTTTAGCCTTTTGAATCACATTATTAATGTGAGTGTTCCAGGTCAGTCTCTGGTCGATAGTTACGCCCAGGTACTTGACCTCATTGGAGAATGGTATGCGAGTCCCCTTTACAGTGGGCGTTACAAGTTTGTCCAACTTTCGCTTCCTAGTAAAGGGGACTATTGTTGTTTTACTCGGGTTAACCGATAAATTGTTCTCTGTGCACCATGTGTTTATAACGTTCAGAGATCTTTGCAGTATAGATGATACCGTGCTGTGACAGGGGCCGATAACACAAGCCACCACATCGTCAGCATAACTGTGTACATCTAAGTCTCTTTTAAAGGCTTCAACCAGCAATTGGTCAACAACGAGTAGCCATAGAAGTGGCGATAGAACGCCTCCTTGTGGGCACCCTTTAGTTGTTTTGAAGCTTTTTGTAGTTCCGTGTAAGGTAACACTGATAGTTCTGTTGAGGAGCATGAATTCGATCCAACGAGTAGTTGTCTCGTCAATCCCTTTCGCCTTCATTCCCTTGGAAAGGGCGTCTATGGTGACGTTGTCGAAAGCTCCTTCAATATCAAGGAAAGCACATAGGGCTATCTGTTTATCTTCCAAAGCCCTTTCGATCCTGTCTGTTAGTTCTAACAGAGCAGTTTCTGTGGATTTTCCTTTTTGGTAAGCATGTTGCTTCGGATGCAGAGGGTTAGCCCTTAATGGTCCATCCCTGATGCATTCGTCTATAACCTTTTCCATACTCTTGAGTAGGAAGGAGGTAAGGCTTATTGGTCTGAAGGACTTTGGTTGAGAGTAGTCTTTCTTACCAGCCTTTGGGATAAAACAGACTTTAACTGTAGTCCATTTCTCAGGTATATATCCCCAGGCAAAGCTTGCTCTGAAGATTTTGATTAAGATAGGGATGAGTATAGTCTTCCCTTGCTGCAGGAGAGCTGGGAAGATATCGTCATCACCTGCAGACTTAATCGGCTTGAATGAGTCTATAGCCCATTCTACCTTGTTTGGTCTAAAGTACCTCGCCGCTCTTCTCCAGTCTTCATTTGTAGGCCTGGAGAGGCGGATATGAGGTGAATATGGTACGATGATGTCTTGTGCCATCACCGAGCCAGGGAAGTGTGTTGACGCCAAAAGTTTCAGGGTTTCCTCCGCTGATGCGGTGAAGGCACCGTCTGGTTTCTTTAAGAGTCCCAGTTGATTCGTAGGCGATTTGGATAAGACTTTGTGGATTCTGGCTCCTTGAGGGACTTTAGTAATCTCCTCGCAGAACTTCCTCCATGAAAGTCTTTTCGCCTTTCGGATTTCTTTATTATAGGTAGTTAAAGCTTTCCGATACCGATCCCAGTCGTCAGTCGATTTAGCCTTATTGAACAACCTACGTGATTCCTCCCTTAAAACATCGAGCCTTTTGTTCCACCATGTCACTTTTCTGTCCCTCACAGTTCTTAGAGGACAGCTCTCTTGGTAAGAGGCTGTAATGGCTTCAGTAACTTGAGTGACAGCATAGTCCAATGTTTCAGGGGAGCGTATGGTTTTAGGGACGTCTAGGAGTCTCTCCTGGAGCTTTCGTCTGTACAAGTCACAGTCCGTGGTTTTCGCATCCCTAAAAGTGATAGTTCCGCAAATGTTGGATGTATTCAAAGCGAATTCAATAAGTCGATGATCAGACATAGATGGTTCATCACTGACATGCCAATTGGTTATCAGCCTGGCAGTGTGAATAGTAGCGAGAGTTACATCAAGAACTTCCTTCCTCGATTTAGTTACAAAGGTCGGTTTACATCCCTCATTAACTATTTGGAGGCGGTTAGTTAGTACAAAATCATGAAGCAACTCACCTCTATCGTTGATGTCAGTGCTGCCCCAGTTGGTATGGTGGGCGTTGGCGTCACACCCAATGAGAAGCTCGGCATTGTTGGCATAGGCGTACTCTACTACCTTTGCAAGCTCCTCGGATGGGTCGGTTTTCGTCCCGTCCAGGTATGCCGAGCACACGATGAGGCGTCCATTTCCGCTCTTGACATTGACATAAGCTGCAATCAGGTCATCGCTGCACAGGCCTGGTATGCATAAGAAATCAATATTATTATTGAAAAGTATACACGCTCTTGGTTTGACTCCACCGATATGATGAGCGACCTTACCTGCAGAGCCCAGTCCAGACACCGTGTTAGTATTAGCCAGCCACGGTTCCTGGATAAGAGCGATGTGAAGGTTCTTTTGTGTGAAGAGTTTTTCCAGAACAGCCGTGGCTGCTCTGGCGTGATGCAGGTTTATCTGCACCACTTGTGTGTTTATGTGTGTCTGTGTTATGGTGTGTTTGTGTTGCGTTAGTGTTGTGTGTTTGTGTGGGTGGGTTAAGCGGCGTTATTCGACCTGCTTGGCTTCGAGGCTTTAGGGCAGCCCTGAGGTTTGGCCGGTCGGCTCGCCGCTACCGATCGATTGGGACGGTTAGCCCCTTTCGTCGGTGGTGCCCCGAGGGGGCGGTTCCTGACGCCCTGGCCTCCGGGTTTCGGCTTAGCGTTTTGCCGCTTTGCCGTTTTACCAGAGACCCGGTCGCTCGGCCCCGCCTTAGGAGCGTGTTGAGCAGATGGCGAAAACCTTGCGCCAGATTGGCTAGTCCCTGCCACCTGCTCAGCCTTCGCTGGCGTATTATCGCCGCGAATGCGTATTAGGACTTTACGAAAGCCTAATTGCGGCCTGCAGTCTAGTTTGCGCAGGGCTTCTATGGAGGCATCATCGATAGAAAGGGCGGTCGTGATTCCGTCCCCTTCTTTCTTGACGCTCAGCACCTTCCACAATCCAGTCTGCAGGTCGTTTTGTTTTTCCAAGAGATTAAGGGCATCTCTTGGAGTTTTGATGACATCTTCTGTCTTAAAGTGGAGGATCCCAACCTTGGCTTTTGGCAGGTCCTTCTCGTTAATGAGCGAGAGTTCCGCCTCTGGCCACGGCTTTAGTGTCCCCACTTTTTCTTCAAGCCATTTCAGGCTGTAGTCGTTTTTGATTACGACTTGCAGCCATCCTGGCTTGAAAGTGCAACCCTCGATTCGAATTTTGAATTCGGGGGCTTTGGGCATAGGGGCGTTAAGAATCGCCCTCAATATGTCCTTAGAAAGGAGCCCCAATTGCACGTTCGACATGGGCTCTCTATTACGGATTCCCACTCGGACGTTGGTTAGGGCGTCCTTAAAAGACACAACGCTTGTCCCAGGCGGTGGTCCGACCTGAGCTGCGGACGTCTCGTCAGGGATCATTGGAATTGGCCCTGACTTTTCGTCCACACTTTATGGATAAAGCGGTTTCAAGAAGAGGGTTCGTTGGAACACCGTAGTAGATCTGGCAGAAGACGCCATATTGACTCAGACCAGCGTCAACTTATGGTGCAAGGTTATGAGGACACCAACAAGATATTACGCAGAGTGGTTTGATACATCTTTGCGGACGGTGTATCGTACTCTTCACAGTGAAGGTCTGCATTATCGTCGACATGCTATTAAACCATTGCTTACCGAAGCTAATAAAAGAGCACGATTGGAGTTCGCAATGAAATACAGAAATTTCGACTGGAGCAACGTTTCAGTGATGAAAAGCTTTCAAGTCTAGCCAGCACGGGCGAGTTATGTTGTGGCGTAGGAATAATACGCGTTATGATAGTGATCACGTTGTGCCTAACTGTGAATCCGGTCGTGTAACAGTGAACATGTGGGGATGGATGAGTGCTGCAGGACCAGGAGAATTTACTGTAATACCCAGTCGTGCAAACAGTGTAAACTACATAGATATGCTGAATGACGTCATGTTACCCACCGTGCGGAATGTTTTTCCTGTAGAAGACGTGCCAGTGATAACGTTCGTGCAGGACAATTGTCCTATACACCTTTCCATAATTGTGCAAGAGTGGTTTAGCCAGCAATCGGACATACGGATTATTCCTTGGCCTGCGAGATCGCCAGATTTAAACCCTATTGAAAATTTATGGGGCGTTATGGTTCAAAGGTGGGACAATAGGAATGAAAGGACTAAGGAGGCACTGAGTACTCACTGCATGCAGGTATGGGATTCTATATGGGGTCAAAATTTATGTGAAAAATATATAAACTCCATGGGTTCGCGCTTGCAAGTTGTCAGCGATCAAAATGGCGACACACGAGTTATTAAAAAAAGAATATGAAGTGTTGACTATTGGATTGAGTATTAACAAAGACCGGGGTAGCTATAATTTATTTGATAAATTACAATATTCAAACTTAGTGTAAGTGGGATACATTTTTTTACTACTTTATAACAACAAAATGTTATTACACTAATGATTTTAATTTCTTATAAAACATAAGAAATTAAAATAAAAACAATATAAATATAGATTCCTTTCCAATATAATAAATTATTTATTTATTAATATAAACAACTCGGTCCCAAAATGACAGCTATAACCCGGTCTTACAATTGTTATTTTGATTTGAGGTTAAGCTTCAATTTCTTCCTCGTTTTGGAACGAATACTTAAGCTATGAACCTTAGTCATAACATAATGCACAAATCAATCATTACAGTCAATACCACTAACTATAATTATATAAAACGTAATATTTTTTTATAATTTATGAGTAAGTAAAATATAAACAGAACTAAAGTTGCATTATAGTGAAAGGTAAATAAAACTAAATAGTAGAAGAATAGCACAACATTGTTTTGATTTAGAATACTTATAATTTTCTATTAAACAGTTTTGCTTTGTTAATGTCTTCCATTTTCAATGTTTCCATTTTACTTGTATTTCTCATAAAGAGTGAATTAAATAATTGTCGATTGGGTGTAAAGCTGTAAGGTAAGGTTAAGAAAGAAAGAAAGAAACAAATTGTATTTTTCTTTGAGAATTAAAGGTCTAAAACTATAATATCACTACAATAGTTTTATTTCTTATCCTTTCGAGAATTAAACTTCGTAAATCTTAATCTGTAAGAAAAATATGTCTAGATTTTCTTACATATTTTTTTTACTAATAATACCTACTAATACTTACCACTAATTATGAAAGTAATTTTTATATATATAAAATTTATATACAGGGTTATTTGTAAAACACTAACAACCTTGCAGGACTGTATTAGTAACATCATAAACAACAACTTTTGTTCTATGACCTTTTTCAAAACATAATACATTTACCAAAAACAACCCTTAAATATTTCCTTGTTCTATTCGGCGGGCGTGCTTGACGCGACGCTAGCGCATCAAACACCCCTGCCAACCAAACCTCCTCCCCTCCGCTATTGTATTATCGCTTGCTTCGCATAAAATTCGTAATATTTAGAACATTATTTAATTATTTTTATTTTTGTATGAAAATCTGATAAATAAAAATATGATACATTTTTAAGTCTCTATGACAAAAGTTGTTGTTTATGATGTTAGTAACATAGTCCTGAGAGGTTGCCAGTGTTTTATAAATATCCCTGTATAATAGTCAATGTTTACTTGTATAATATGCCTTTATTCATTTATACATCTTATACCTCATATTTTTATACTATTTATATAAAAAATAAAATAAAAAATGTTTAGAATTATAAAAAATAGAATATAAATTATATTACACTTAAAAAAAGTCGACAGAAAACTGGGATTCGAACCGGTGCCCAGTGGAACGAGCTGTATTATACTGCCATGCATATCCACCTGAGCTACCGATCTAACTACTACAGAATGCGAAAATGAGAGCTACTTTGTGAATGTAAGGATTCTTTATTATTTATGATCTACGCCATCTGTAGTCAAATTAACTAAAATACCAATTGACTTATTTGGTTTGGTTTAGATGGCGCTGTATTAAGTACTCGGAAAGAAGAAAATAAAATAATTTATGTTTATTTGAATATAAATATATTATTTTTTCTAATTAATTATTTTAGGTATTATAAAGCCTATTATGTGCCTCTGCATAATAAGGTTTTTAAGTTTTGCAGTGTTAATTTCATTTTTGAACAGCGCCATCTAGTCGTCTCATGAAAAGTAATGCAAAACCTCACAGCCAAAAATCGACCTTAAGATACCCATGGACTATTGTCTATGATAGTACAATAGAGGATAAATTAGAAATTGAAGAGCAAATATCCAAGCTACTAAAGAATAATTTAATTGAAGAATCCTACAGTCCTTTCGCTGCTCCAGTGACATTGGCATTTAAAAAAGGAGAAAATAAAAAGTCCCGCTTATGTGTAGATTTCAGGGAACTAAACAAAATTGTTGTTCCACAAGCTCAACCTTTCCCATTAATAGATGATTTGATTATCAAAACTAGAAACTGTAAGTATTTTACTACATTGGATATAAACTCAGCATTTTGGGCAATACCGCTACGGGTGGAAGATAGAAATAAAACAGGATTCGTCACACAAGATGGCCATTACCAGTGGACCTGCCTTCCATTTGGCTTGAAAACATCACCAGCAATTTTCCAGAGAATTTTAAGCAATATTCTAAGAAAGCACAAGCTCACAGGATACTCCGTTAACTATATCGATGATATTTTGATATATTCGACCACCTTTGAAGAACATATAAGACACATAAGAAATGTATTAGAGGCAATAATACAAGAAGGCTTTAGATTGAAGCTTCAAAAATGTACCTTTGCTTCAGACTCAGTAAAGTACCTCGGCCATGTAATTCAGAACAATTCAGTAAGACCACTTAAAGACAATTTGATCTCGATAAGACATTTTCCAACTCCTAAGACACAAAAAAACATTAGAAAATTTTTGGGAAAAATCAACTTTTACCATGAATACATACCAAGAAGCGCAATTATTTTAGACCCATTACATAATTTATTAAGAAAAAATTAAAAGTTTGTGTGGTCAGAGAAGTGTGAAGAATCATTTAATCAAATAAAAAAATATTTATGTTCCCAACCCGTGTTGGAAATATTCGACAAAGACTTACCAATAAAAATCTTTACAGATGCATCTTTAGAAGGTATCGGGGCAATATTAAAACAAACACAACTAGACGGAAAAGACAAACCGGTGGCATATTTTTCAAAAAAGCTAAATGAAACTCAAAAACGAAAAAAGGCTATATATTTGGAATGTTTTGCTATGAAAGAAGCAGTTAAATATTGGCAACACTGGCTAATTAGAAAAAAATTCACTATTTACTCAGACCACAAACCTCTAGAGAACATGAATATTAAATGCAGAATAGATGAAGAATTGGGTGACCTCATCTATTACCTATCTCAATATGACTTTACTGTAAAATATATACTTGGTAAAGAAAATGTAGAAGCAGACTGTTTGAGCAGAAACCCTGTATTTGAATCAGAAGATAACCAAGAGGAACTATTGAAAATAGTTAATTTAATACAAATAAAAGATATAGTTGAAGACCAAGAAAAAATGAAATAATAAAAGAAAAGAAACAAAATCTACTACACAAAAATAATATCTATTATAAAAAAATAAAGAAACAGGAAAAGATTATACTTTCAGAAGAGTTTAGTAAAAAAATTATAAAAAAGGTGCATGAAGATTTATGCCATGTTGGAATCAGACAATTACAGAAAAAAATAAGTCCAATATATACAGCTAAAAACCTAACAAAAAATATCATAAATATTTGTAAAACACGCGAAACATGCATAAAAAATAAATCAAGATGTCAAGGGAAATTTGGATTAATGTCAAAACTAGGACGAGCAACAAAACCATTTGAGATAATGTCAATGGATACTATAGGTGGCTTTGGAGGATCTAGGTCAACAAAAAAATACTTACACCTTTTAGTAGACCACTACACAAGATATGCATTTATTGCGACTTCCAAAACACAGAATGCGAGTGACTTCATAAAACTAACTAAAGTACTAGAGACAGATGAGATTGGAATAATTCTAACAGACCAATATCCTGGCATCAATTCAAAATAATTTAAACAATATTTACAGGAGAATAATATTAAACTAATTTTTACAGCTGTAAATACACCATTTTCGAACGGCTTGAACGAACGATTGAACCAAACAATAGTAAATAAAATTAGATGTAAAATAAATGAGAAAAACAAGAAAACATGGACAACAATAGCAAGAGAAAGTATACAGAAATATAATGAAACAGACCACTCTGTAACAGGGTGCAAATCCTGTTACAGAGTGGTCTGTCTCTGTAACAGGATTTGCACCAAAATATTTACTGGATGGTACAAATGTCAGCATTTTACCAAATGAAATTAAGACAATAGAAAAGGAAGACAAGTGGATGGCTGATAGAAAATTAGCATTAGAGAATACAATAAAATCCCATAAGTACAACAAGAAAATATTTGATAGAAATAGGAAGATGCAAGAGTTCGAGATAGGAGACAGTGTATATGTCGAAAATGGAAATAGACTGAATAGAAAAAAATTAGACGAATTAAAAATAGGCCCTTTCAAGATAATAGAAAAAATATCAAACTCCATTTATAAGATTGACACTGGCAACAGAAAAACAGAATCAACTTTATTCCATATAACAAAATTACAACCTGTCACAGCAGTAGATGAAGTAGAAGAAAACGAATATAAAGATAACTTGTAGGTGCATTGTGTAGATTATAGCCTATTGCTAGAAAATGGCCTGCACGCACTGCCCTGTGCTTTAATTATTTACAATTTCTGCTCTTAGGGGGGGAGATGTAATGAAATGACATTTCATTGATTCAAATTTGCCGCGCTTCGCGCGTTGAAGTTGTTAATGGAATTTATGTTCTGTGGAACGGGGTGACGTGTGATTGAATGGCAGATGATGTTTAGATTATTTTGCATATTTTATTGTTAAAAATTCTATTGTAAAAAGATAAAATAAAGGGATATAATTGAGGAGGCGATATTAGTAAACTTTAAATGTCGTTTCTTTGATTTTCAGGTAAGTTATAGGTGTAATGATCATAGTTAAACGTTGTAATATAGTAAGGATGTATTAAATAAACAAAACTTTGATTTTCAGAGAAACAATTTGTGGTTTATTTGGAAAATCCTCAATAAAATATCTTATAAAGCGACATTTTCGTCAACTAGAAAAAGATGGACCGGTTACAATTTGAGTTCACGATGATAACCTCAAATGATGGCAAATCTAACATATTGGCCATAACCTCAATAACTACAGAGGAAGGAAAATGTTATATTTTACCTGATGAACAGAAGCCAGTGATTCATCATACATATATTGTCAAAATTTTTGGAAAATCCTCAATAACATACCTTATAAATATATAAATTAGCAACGAAAATCTTCATAAATAATTTTTGTATGAATTTACTAAAATTATTTATGAAGATTGATAATCTGTTTGAATATGTTCCAATTAGTAATCATTAATAACATTATAATTTAAATTTTTAACTCATTTTTGAGTAAGGCGTGTACGCCTTACTCACTGCGCGCACTGTTTCGCCGCGCCTCAAGGAGTGGTCAGCAACAGGAGGGGCCCAGCTGGGTCGAAGCCTACTGGGGCCGACGCCGGTACGCCAGGCACTGCAGGCGCCGCATCCGCCCGCCGGATGCGGAAGTCAGAGAGGCGGAGCTATATGAGGAATACAGAGAGGCAAAACGCACCCTCCGAACGGAGATCAAGCGGGCCAAACTCGAGGCCCGCAACGTGTGGCTGGGGTCTCTGAACGCGGACCCGTGGGGGCGCCCGTACAAGTTGGTACGGGACAAGCTTCGCCCCTGGGTTCCGCTGTTGACTCAGAGTCTCCGGCCGCAACTCGTGGAGGGTGTGGTTAGCTCTCTGTTCCCTGCGCGGGGGGAACACTCCCCCCCGCCCATGGCTCCGCCTCCGCCAGCGGTGTCTGACGCGGATCGCAACAGCGACGACGACGAAAATGCTCCAGAAGTGACCGAGGTAGAGCTGAGAGTGGCGGTGCGAAGGCTTAGTGCCAAAAACACCGCCCCAGGACCCGACGGCTTGCCAGGGAAAGCCTGGGTCCTGGCCATGGAGGCTCTCGGGCCTCGACTGAGAGGGCTCTTTAGCGCATGCCTGGAGAGGGGCCAGTTCCCACTTCGCTGGAAGACGGGGAAACTGTTCCTCGTAGCGAAGCCAGGGCGCCCTGCGGACTCTCCGTTCGCATACCGGCCCATGGTGCTGCTCGACGAGGTGGGCAAGCTCTTTGAAAGAGTTATTGCAAACCGCCTCGTCGTGCGGCTAACACGGGTGGGGCCGGACTTGTCGGACGGACAGTTCGGCTTTCGCAGGGCGCGCTCTACAATAGACGACATCATGCGCGTGCGAGCCCTCACGACAGGGGAAGCGGTGTCCCAGGGTAGGTGTGTCGTGGCAGTGTCCTTGGACATTGCCAACGCGTTCAACTCCCTGCCCTGGAGTAAGATCAGGAGAGCACTCCGGTACCACCGGGTGCCCGAATACCTCTGTCTAGTGGTCGAGGCGTACCTGTCAGACAGGTACATTGTCTACTCCGGTCACCAGGGAGACTGGCAACGTCGAGAGATGTCGTGCGGTGTTCCGCAGGGGTCGGTTCTAGGCCCACCCTTGTGGAACATCGGATACGATTACGTGCTGCGCGGCGACTTCCCTGACGGGGTCAGCGTGGTTTGCTACGCAGACGACACGCTGATTCTAGCGCAGGGAAGTTCGCACCAGGCGGCGGTCGCTCTAGCGACACGCGGGGTTGCGATAGCCGTTGGTAGGATCCAAGAGTTGGGACTCGAGGTGGCGCTGCATAAATCCGAGGCAATGTGCTTCCACGGTCCTCGGAACGCGCCACCATCGGACTCCCAACTTACGGTAGGAGGAGTTCGCATCGGCGTCGGGTCGACGATGAAGATGATCTGGTATGGGTATATATGGGATGATCTGGGACTCGTCCTCGACAGCCGGTGGAATTTCGTAGAACATTTCCGACGTCTGGCTCCCAAGCTTCTCCGGGCTGGGGCTGCTCTCAAGCGGCTCCTGCCCAACCTTGGGGGTCCAGACGCCTCCTGCCGGAGGCTCTACGTGGGGATCGTTCGGTCCATGGCCCTCTACGGGACGCCGGTGTGGGAGCCGTCTGTGGCAAAGCGACCGGCGTCCATACTGAACGCCTGCCAGAGGGTCATGGCAATACGGATGGTGCGGGGTTACCGCACGATCTCCCGCGAAGCGGCGAGCCTTCTGGCTGGCCTACCACCGTGGGATCTGGAGGCAACAGTCCTTGCACACATGCACGACATGCGCGTGGAGATGCAACGCCGGGGTGAAAGTCCACTGCCGCAACATGTCAAGGCATGGCGGACAGAGCGCCGGCGGGATCTCATGGTGAAATGGCGTCAACGGCTATCGCAACCCAGTGCTGGGCACGCCACGATCATGGCGGTAAATCCCCTATTTGAGGCGTGGCTGGAAAGACCTCACGGTGTCCTCATCTTCCGCATGACGCAGGTCCTCACCGGACATGGCAAGTTCGGGAGGTTCCTGCATCGGATTCAAGCGGAAGAGCGTCCGGGTGTCGCCACTGTGCGCAACGCCCGGAGGACACAGTGGAGCACACCGTCGAGGTGTGCCCTGCCTGGGCGGAGCATCGCCGTGCCCTCGTGGGGGCGATCGACGGCGGAGACTTCTCGCGCCGGGCCCTGGTCGAGGCCATGGTCCGGAGCGAGGAGGAATGGCAGGCGGTCGCCTCCTTCTGCGAAGCAGTAATGCTTGCAAAGGAGGAGGCCGACCGCATCAGGCAACGGCGCCCTCGCCGCCGTCGCCGGGATTCCGATCCCGATTTCCGGCCACCGTAGACGCGGGCTCGCGGACGGCGAGCCATGGGTAGCTCGCTCTCCGATCGTCCGGTAATGGACCGGGTCCAAGACGTTGACGGCGCGCACTGTTCCTGCGCGCCTCAAGTAGTTGTCAGCAGCTGGAGGGGCCCAGCTGGGTCGAAGCCTACTGGGAACAGGGTTGTCCGAAAGGGAACTCGTGCCCCGGTATGAAGGCTAGAAGGAACGGCGCGGGGTTTTTAGTCAGTAAGAGTCTGACACTGTCTCCCGCTCCACCCAAGAGCGGGTTTCGTCAAAGATGATTTTCCCCGTCGACAAAAAAAAAAAAAAAGCCTACCGTCCGGTAACTGTCCGAACCGATCCCAAGACGTCGACGGCGTGCATTTTACCCGCGCGCCCCAAGGAGTTGTCAGCAACAGGAGGGGCCCAGCTGGGTCGAAGTCTACTGGGGCCAGGGTTACCCGAAAGGAAACTCGAGCCCCGGTATGAAGAGGCTAGAAGGAACGGGGTGGGTTTTTAGTCTGTAAGAGTCTGACACTATCTCCCGCTCCACCCAAGAACGGGGGTTATCATAAGATGATTTTTGACCAACGTAAAAAAAAAATTAGATTAAATTAGCTCTGAAACTTTTGATCTAATTAGATCTCAATAATAGGATTTTTTTACATCTAATTAGATCCTTTTAGGTAGTTTTTCAATTTTACTAAATTTACTCAGATCTAAGTAAATTGTAGTCAATTGTAGATCTCAGTTTATCTGAATAGATTGAGATTTATTTCAACAAATGTAGATTTTTCTAAAAAAAAAAATCATTTCATTTACAAAGTCTTTTTAGATCTAAGAAGTCATTTCATTTACAACAAAAAAAAATCATTTCATTTACAGTCTTTTTAGATCTAAGAAGAACATCAAATTACATCTAAAATGTTTCAGAAGAAGGCGATTTTTTTTGTGTTTTTTACCCTTTGGAGTTTGTAGTGAAAAACAAATCATTATAGTATAAAAAAGGTACGAAAAAGGTACGGTCTACACTGAGGTACGGTTGTGGTACGGTTGTGTGATGAATAGTACGGAAACCGTACTTTTTGGTACGGTCTGGCAACGCTGCGTACTACAGATGAGTAACTCCCGAACAAATTTTCTGGCATTTACTGGACCCAAAAGCGTCCGCGGGAAGATGCGTGACGTTTGTTTTTTTTTTAAATGGCCGCTTATAATGGCAAAGGAATGCAACGTATACAGCCTATGATCCCGTTTTTTTTTTTTTTTATTATTATTATTTTCTGATTAGATTGTAGGAAAATAATTTAAACACAGCATTTATTCATTTATACATTTATTTATTGCATACTATTACAAGTAAAGTTACTTTTTTATCTAAAAATGTTTACAATTATTTACATAATTGTAAACATTTACACAACCTACCATATTTACAACCTAAACAAATGGTAGATAATTAATTAAATCTAAATAATCTTTGTATGTTTTTAATTATCGACGGTTCTTACTTATAGAAAGACATGTCCAAAATAGCATGTTTTTTATTTCAATTATTTACTTTATTTAACCCTTCAGATACCGTCAATTAGAGACACAATAGTAAGACAATAGATGCGCGGCCACCGGTGGTCGCTTGGGGATTCATGAATTAAACAAATCAAATAATGAAAAAATATCATGATTTTTACTTCATTATTTACTTTACATGTAAAGTAAATAATGAAGTTAAAAAAAAGTAAATAATGAAATTAAAAAACATACTATTATGGACATGTCTATATACGTAGGGACCGTCGATATTACAAGTTACATTTTTATCTAAAAATGTTTACAATTATATAAAACCTAAACTGACGTTAGGTAATTAACTAAATTTATATAATCTTTGTATGTTTTTAGTAAAAAATCATTTCAAGATATTTACCTTTACTCAACTACCTAAACCGCTGGAGTATATACTATAGTTTAGACTAATATTATAAAGAGGAAGAATTTAATTTTTTGTTTGTATGTAACAATTTAAAAATTGGTCCAGTTCAATACTGTTTGACCAATTTTTAAAATTCTTTTAACATTCAAGTAAGCTACTTTATAACTGAGTAACATATAGGCCTATATTTTTCTATTTTCACGCGGGCAAAGCTGCTGGCAAAAGCTATAAATTAAAAAAGAAAGAATAAATTTTTGTTTGTTCACTATTAGGAAGCTACATCTTTAACAGAGTAACAAATGCTATAATCAAAATATTGCCTTATTGCCTTAAAGGCAATATTATTATGTCATTACAATCTTTTAAACATACGAACTATGCAACATGTAAGTATGGAATAGTGATGTAACGAATATTCGCATTTGCGTTCGCGAATATTCGCAGAATTCACAAGAAACATGCGAATGTTTGGCAATTTTTCTTGACAAACAAAAAGGTATTTAAGTATTGATTGAAAGGATATAGAATATACTCGCCAACGCGAATATATTCAACAAAATTTAACATTCTTTACATTAGTTGTATTATCATTCTATATCCGTTCAATCAATATTTAAATACCTACGTTTGTCAAAAAAAAAATTGCCAAACATTTGCATATTTCTTGTGAATTCACAAGAAACATGCGATGTTTTTCAATTAATAAATAATTAATATTCGCGAACGCGAATATTCGTTACGTAATGTTCGGGTGGCGGAAGGGGTGTTCACGAAGAATAAAACAGCAGACAAAGCAGCTATTAAGTGTCACTAAGACTACTTTAATGGTCGGACGTAACAGAGATGGTGCTACCAGAACAGATCGGACAGAACTCTTATTCTAATGGGAGTGAGGTTCCCTTATATATGATACAGATATTGTCTTAACATCAATAATGAGTGTTCAAGGGTCACAACAATTACCATTAGGAATACAAACAAATCATAACTTAACTAGATGAGAACAACAAACAGTCAATTACTAATTACAGTCATTTACTAATTTAGACAAATATAATCAATGTTGTGCCCGTGACGTTGCTATGGGAAATGTACATACATTACAATCCTCCCCCATTAAGATAGACAACGGGTTGTCTATAATATCAATAACAATACGATTTCTATTAAACTAATATTCTACATCAAAATATTTCTTATATAACTTACAATATATTTCTTATACAAACTAAATTTTACAGTATTAGTTAGTTTTTAATTGAGCAACTCTAATGCTTCTGCGTAAGGGTTTTACAATACCTTCTTCGTTTGAACTAGTCGATGGTATTTCTTCCAATTCTATGTCACTTGGACTATTATTTACTTTTAACGTTATACAATTTGTTATTCTGGAACAACAGTTTCTTGAATCTTCAAGTGCTAATAATCTACCTCGACTTGTACAAAAGAATTTATGATTATAAACATATTTTCCAATACGATACAGTAAATAACATCCCAAAATTTTTATAATTGACATAAAAATATACACAAAATAAACATTACTGACAACTTTGTTATAAAGTGTGTCTTCTTCTATTTTAGACATTAATTCTTCAATTTTATCAATTTGATGACTTGCTAAATTTAAACTATCTGTATCTAATCTTTCATGTGTTTTTAAAGGAACAAATTCAATTCTAGTTATATTTTTATCTTTAATTTTCTTGCAACAGTCATCGTTTATTATATCAATTACAGGTAAGAATGAATTACGTTCACTCACCAATCCATAAATTTCACTTTGAAGTACAATATTTGCAGTATATAATTTGCAACTATCTACAATTGTTAATATTCCAGTATCAATTAAATCAAAGTCTATAGGTTCATTATTTTTACAGCTTAATTCATGAATCCCCAAGCGACCACCGGTGGCCGCGCATCTATTGTCTTACTATTGTGTCTCTAATTGACGGTATCTGAAGGGTTAATGTAGCTACCGTTTTCTGCGGTACTACAAACAACCAATTATTTTGATTATGCATTTTGTACCATTGTTCATGAGTAATATAGGATATTCTTGTATCACATTCCAAAGGTACTTTTGATTTACCAAGCATTAATTCTGTTTCACATGTTGGATTTCCATGTACAGAATACAAAGGTGAATTTAATTTACAGATATAATTTTGTGACATTTCCTTACATTTGCTCAAATCTTCAATATAAGTATAATACAATTTATTACTAGATATCATAAAATATTTCTCTTTAGGTAAAATGAATATAAATGTATTATCTCTATTTCTTAAAGGTACAGGTAAAATATTATACAATTCATAATTCGTTTGAGTAATTAAAGGTGTTTTAATAACAAATACAAGTTTATTATTCATATAATAACATATAAGATTCACTAATGCCATCAATCCTGGTGCATTATTTATAGTTAAACTTAATGGATACTTTGTTTGTAAAGGCAAGTGTGACACGGTTTTCTTAAGCTCATTTATATATTGTTCTGGACTAATAATGACTGGATGTAAAGCATTATTCTTAGTAAATAGAATTGCGTTTATTATAGTAGAAATCTCATTATTAACTTCTGACGTAATTAATGTTAGTAAAGATAAATGTTCTTCAATGTCTTGTTTCAAATTAATATCAAAAATAATCGCATCAGTTCTTTTAGTATAATTAGCTAAAATATCTAAATTTTTGTTAAATATCTTTTCGTTGCTCGAAATCTCGGTTATAGTATTATTAAAATTTGCGATTGTTGTTTTAACGATATTGGTTTGAGTTTTCAATAAAGATAATATCTCATGTTCGTTTGAATCTAACTTATTAATAGCTTCATCATACCGTTGAGCATCTTCAACGTCTAAAGTACCAAATAAAACCTTAAATAATTTTCCAATGCCATCAATATAAGATCGCTTAACTCTATGAACTTTATCTGATCTACCTGTTAATTCTCTTAAAATATTTTCTTGGTTATATAGTTAAGGAATTATTTGATTGAGAATAGTGATTGATGTATCGCAAAACGAAAATTTACTAAACTTATCATGATTACATATTTCCTTAGTTCTAATAAATGTATTACTTACAAGATCAATTTTCTTATGTATTTCTGAAATATCTAAATAACTTATCATACTCCATTCACTGTCGTAATGGTTAACTTTACCTAAACTTTCAAAATATATTCCTCCCTTATCTATTTTGCTTATATTATATGTATCTATATTATTTCCTTCTATTCCAATGATGGTAGCAATCAAAACGGTGATTATGGAGATCATTCTGAAACAAAAGCATGTTTCAGTCTATTAGTATGGACTCTTAACTTTTTCTTCTTATTAGTTTTTATAGTTACATTAACCGGTGTGTTAACTTCAATTATTTCATAAGGTCCTAGCCAATAGGGTGATAACCTTTTTAATTCCCCCCTTTTTACTTGTTCATTAGATAAGTAAACTAAATCTCCGACGTCGTATTCAACTTCTTTACTCTTTTTATCATACGTTTGTTTATTTGCTAATTTTGATTCTATTAATTTATCTCGTGCTAACTCTCTAGATTTCCTTAGTTTTAATACGAGCTCATCTAAATAATTATCATAACTATACTTAAATTCTGGTTGTTTCGTAATTGATGTTGGTAATTTTGCTTTATTACCAAATACTAATTCGAAAGGTGTGAATTGGGTTGAACTATGGATATTTGTGTTATAAGAAAACATGGCAAAATCGAGCCATTTATCCCAATTAGATTGATCTTCATTAACATAATGCTTTAAATAATCTGCTAGAATCAAATGACTTCTTTCTAAAGCTCCATTTGATTGTGGATGATAAGAAGTAGTATTAATTTTCTTCATTTTAAATAATTTTGATACTTCTTTTATTAATGTAGACGTAAAATCTGCGCCTTTATCAGACAATAATATATCAGGTATACCAAATTTGCATATAAAATTTCTAACAAAACAATCAGCTATAGTTTCAGCATCATGTTGTTGTAAAGGATAAGCTTGTGAGAACTTTGTTAAGTCATCCTGAAGGGTTAGTATATATTTGTTTCCACTTTCTGTGACTGGTAATGGTCCTACTATGTCTACTGAAATCTTTTGAAATGCTTCTGTTGATGTGGATGTAATTTCCATCGGTTGCTTACTTTTCTTCCTATCTAACTTGTTTTCTTGACATGATTTACAATTTTTAATATATTCTTTAATATCTTTCTTCATAGTATCCCAATAATATTTGGTTTTTATTTTCTTATAAGTTTTATGAAAACCTGTATGTCCTGAAATAGGATTTGAGTGATTTTCTTCTAAAATTAATGGTATATCCTCCCTCTTTGGAGACATGAGACTGTCATGGAAAATTTTAATTTTTATATCTGTGTCCCTAAATAAATATCTAAACATTGTTCTGATTTTATGCCATTTTAAATGAAATCAAGAAAATCCACCAAAATTAATTTCTTTTACTTTAGTTTCATACAATTTTTTTTTTAATTCTTTTAGTGTTTCAAAAATATCTTTAAACGTTACACTATCCCAATAATTTACTTTTATAAATGCAAAAAATAAAACATAATTATCTAAATTATTTATATTTATAACATTGTATTGTTTAGGATTTTTTGACTTTAAATTATCGATTATGGATTCATAATCCATGAGTTGTTTGTCATTTTGAATATCTAAATCACATGACGTAAAAATAACTTTGTTAGCCTTTTTCGGTATTGGATCACTATATTCGTCTATATTGTTCGATAATATAGGTCTTCTTTCTAGTTCTTTTAAAAATGTTGAATAACTTTCTCCACTTCTAGTAACGACGTACATTTTCTTCTCTATTATTCTTACTATCCTCTGGTTTTATTCTACTTAATGCATCAGCATTCTGATTTAATTTACCTTGTTTATATATAATCCCATAATCATATTCTTCTAGTAATAATCTCCACCTAACTAATCTAGATCCTGGGTCTTTAACATTCATTAACCAGGTTAACGGTTTGTGATCTGTGATTATACGAAATTTCCTGCCATAAAGATATGGTCTGAAATGTTTAACTGACCACACAATTGCTAACAATTCTTTTTCAGTTGTCGAATAGTTTACTTCACTTCTATTTAGTATTCTACTAGCATAAGCGATTGGTAGGTCGTTTGGTGTTTCACCTTGTGATAAGACACTCCCAATTGCGTAATTACTTGCATCTGTAGTTAAATTAAACGTTTTACTAAAATCTGGATATTGCAGTATTGGCTCTTTACACAATTCTGACTTAAGAGTTTCAAAAGAACTTTGTTGCAAGCTCGTCCAATTAAATGGTTCATCTTTCTTTAGCAATTTAGTTAAAGGCTGTGCTAGTTTACTAAAATCATTAATAAATCTTCGGTAATAACCTGCTAGTCCTAGAAAACCTTTTATATCTTTCGGATTCTTTGGTACCGGATAATTCATGACTGCTTCAATTTTCTTTGGGTCTGGTTTTACTCCATTTTGAGTGATTAAATGACCTAAATACATGACTTCTGTTTTTAAAAATTCGCACTTATCTGGTTGTAATTTTAATTGATGCTCAGATAACTTGTCAAATACTTCTCTTAACTTCATGTTATGGTCTTGCAATGAATTACCATAAACAACTATATCGTCTAAATAAACAAAGCATTTAATTCCTTGTAACCCACTTAACACGTTATTCAATAGCCTTTGAAACGTTGCTGGGGCATTTTTCAATCCAAAAGGCATACGAGTAAACTCATAATGTCCTAACGGAACACTAAATGCTGTTTTCATTTGTTCCTTGGGATCCATTTTGATTTGATGAAAACCCGATGCTAAGTCTAACGTAGTGAAATATTTACTGTGACCCAACTGGTCTAATATATCATTAATTTGTGGTAAAGGGTAAACATCACCTACACTTATTTCATTTAACTTTCTATAATCAATAACAAGACGCCATTTTTTCTTTCCAGACGCATCTATTTTTTTAGGTACTACCCATACTGGAGAATTCCATGGGCTACTCGATGGTTTTATTATTTTATCTTTTAATAACTTATCTATTTGTTGATTAACCTCTTCTTTTAATGCTTCAGGGTATCTATAAGTTTTAGCATTAATGGGTGTATTACCATTTGTAACAATTTCGTGCATAACAGTATCAGTTGCTGTTAATTTATCACCTTCTAAGTGAAAAACGTGATTATACTCCTTGCATAGCTCTAATAATGACTCTTTTTCCTCTTCATTCAAATGATTAACTCTTAACGTTTTCTCTAATTTTTCTAAACGATTACTTTCATGCGACTCAATAACTTTATTTATCTTAACACAATCCTTATTATTAAGTTCTTCAATATCTAATGGTTCTATTTTTATTCTCAAATTATTTATATTCACTTCCTCATTTGTTGTATTTAAACATACCGTTAATGCTCTATTATTATAAACTTTTACGATACTTGGACATAAGTATACTCCTTCTGATAACGTTATCGTTTCTCGAATTATTCCTTCTTCCAACTTTTTATCACATTCTACATAGATGGAAACTATTTTTTCACATCTTGGTTCTACTTTGAATCCGTAAAAATATTCTTCATTTACATCATTATAATATACATCATCATTTCCTACATTTTCAATGTAATCGCTATAGTTCTTGTTATCATTATTTTCACATTCACTTTGATTATCATAACTCATTTTAACTTTTTCATCAATATTTACTTCATACTCATTTCTTTTATTTATCTCGAATTCACTTTCGATTTCCAATTTTATACCGCAAACTTCTATTATATTCTCTTTATAATTTATAACTGCACTATATCGTGACATAAAGTCACCGCCTATTACGCCATGACTTTCTATAGGAAAGCTGTCAGGTATCACGTGAAGTGTATGACAAACTCTATTATATCCTAATAGAAATGATATGCGCACATAACCAATCGTGTCGGTTGGCTTGGCATCTTTATCTATACCTTTTAATTTTAATGTTTTATCATTATACATTACGGTATCCCTATTTAATTCACTTATCTTAATCAATGATACTTCAGCTCCTGTATCAATTAAGAACTTACTTTTATTCTTTAAATCTACCGATTCTAAACTAACATAAATTGAGGTGTTTGTATCAATATGTCTTATTCGGCCTGTATCATTTCGGTGGTCCTTGGGCTGGCCGTCGTCCTTGGACAGTTTTAGTTTAAATTCCTCTTATCGCTTTCTTTGTCACTAGAAACCATTTTATTATTTGGCTTATTATTATAATTATTTCTTGGTCTAAATTTATTATCTGAAGATCTACCATGTTCATAGTTACCAGATCGAGACTGATTTTTATTATTATTATTTTGATTCTGCTGGTTATGCCAACAATCTTTCGCAATATGCCCTCGTTTTTTGCAAACAAAACAAGTTTGTATATTTTTATTCACTTGCATGTGCCTATTATATACTCCTGGGTTATTATTTTTATAAGGTCGCGAATCTTGCCTATAATTCATTTCGTATCTAGATTTTATTTCTTGTTCTTCGGAGATAGCTATCGACACAGCTTCTTCGAAGTTTGTTGGTTTTTGTGACTTTAATAATATATGTAGTTCAGGTAAAAGACCACTAATAAAAATATTTAGAGCTTGATTTTTTAGTAATTCTATATTCGCATCTCGTGCACTACTAGCTAGCTTTGGATCAAGTGACTTAATTAATTTGATTAGGCAACTTTCTACTCTATTTGAATATTGTAGCACTGGCTCACTATTTTTTTGTCTACATGAATTCAACTCTAATTGCCACTGAGCGAATGTACGCTTTTCCGAGTAGTTTTCTAATAAATGTTCTTTTAGATCACTCCACGAAGCAAACGATCTATTTAGCAATGTCGCTCTGATATTGCCTTCAATTTTAGACAGCACTACGGAAACAAACGCAATTCCAAATATAGGATTAAGAAGACTATGTGCATTATTACAGTTATCTATAAAAACGTGCAAATTTGCCTTATCACCGTTGTATCTGTTGATCATTCTTTCTGCTAAAGATATATCTATGTAACCATTTGTGGCATTCTTTACATCTTCCGATTTATTGGCCATCTTCTTAATTCTTAATTAACTACTTAATTAACTATGATACACACTCACTTTATGTTCTTTGAAGAGCGCCGATGTTGTCTATCGCGAAGATAGGTGACTGCGCAGTGGTGGCAATTCGAAGTTGCCGAAGAACCGCTGGTACAGCTTGTTGGTAGTTTCTGTTCCTCGCCGTAGCCTCGCCACTGAAGAAGCTTGTTGAGTATCGAGTGTATTGCGCCTCGACTTTTTACTCGACTTCGCTGTTTCCTCGTTGAACCGCGTTACGCCTTAATGTTGTGCTTGACTCAGCACGCAGTGGTTATCGCTTTGAACACGATATTGCTGACTGGAGTTGAAATACCGCAGATAGCTCTAGTGTAAAGCTTTTACACAACGGATTTCACACACACACACTTTTTTTTTTTACCCGTAGCTCGTTTGTTCGTCAGGATACTATTTTCCACGAAGAAAATATCCCACACTTCTGACACCAAAATGTAATGTTCGGGTGGCGGAAGGGGTGTTCACGAAGAATAAAACAGCAGACAAAGCAGCTATTAAGTGTCACTAAGACTACTTTAATGGTCGGACGTAACAGAGATGGTGCTACCAGAACAGATCGGACAGAACTCTTATTCTAATGGGAGTGAGGTTCCCTTATATATGATACAGATATTGTCTTAACATCAATAATGAGTGTTCAAGGGTCACAACAATTACCATTAGGAATACAAACAAATCATAACTTAACTAGATGAGAACAACAAACAGTCAATTACTAATTACAGTCATTTACTAATTTAGACAAATATAATCAATGTTGTGCCCGTGACGATGCTATGGGAAATGTACATACATTACAGTTACATCATAGTATGGAACGCAATAAAGTACCGAGTCTAGTACTTAAAATTGCATAGACAAATAAAATTTTATGCCGAGTCATTACTTATTAAATGATTTAATTTTCATTTTTTTTAAATATTTTTTAAACGCTTTTTGTTGCATAGCAGGTAAATTACGAGTACGTAACCTATGAATATCTGTGCCCTATAAAATTTTATTTATAATATTGCACCAATTAATAATAGTAAACCTTACAGTTAATAAAATTAAATGATTGAGAATAACTGCTTTGTGTTCGGTACAATCGATAAAATCAAATGAATACTTAGACAAAATTATGTCTTTTACATTTAACGCTACATTTAAATAATGTAGCGTTAAATGTAAAAATTCTACATTATTTAGATGGGCATTTTGTTCCAGGTATTCATTTGTTTCAGTAATCACTGTACCAAAACACCTTTTTTTTTGCCACTGTGTATTCGCGGTGGTTTATCCAGTCGTGAATATTAATTTGCTCGCTCGTAAGACTACTTTTACACGATCTACATCTTAGTTGCAACATATCAAAATTTTTTCCTCCTGCAGTGTAAGCCTGCGAATGAACATTTAATCGTTCCCTTCGAGCCTGCTCTAAAATCATTTCAATATTTTGACTTTTAGTTGAATGACCTGGCTCGACAATTTCTTTTACTTGTTCAATAAACAATGGCTGTAAATGTATGATTAGGTCTGCCGGATCATCCTCACAGTTAAAAGCAGGGACCATTTTGGTTACCCATTGAAAGGGTTTTTAATAGGGTTTTGACAAAGGGTTGTTTTAAAACCCATTCCGTATTGGTTACACTTTTTTACGAAAACCCTCATCAATGGATAACCTCTTCAAAACCCTTTCGATTTGCTTACCTGTTTATTCAAAAACCCATTCTGAAGGGGTTATATTTTTTAATTGCTACACGTTTTGAACGGGTTACCCCTTCAACGACTGAGGGTTACCCATTCAGACTACAAATATTATAAATATTATCGCTCGTACCTTAATTTAAAGCAGTGATGGGCAAAAAGTAATTAGATTAACAATTACAAATTACAGTTACATTGTAATTGGTAATTGAATTACTTTGTAACAGATTACTTAAGTAATGAATTACAATGAGTACTCACTGTAATTAAATACAAAGTAATTAAATTACAAGTTAATCTAATTACATTATAACAGATTACACAAGTAATCTGATAAAATGTAATTACACATTTTTTTCCGTTTTTTATTTACATGTTGCATTGAAATTTTGCGGAAAAAATCACTTGGGAAAAAAAAATAAGAATCTTTCGAATATTTCGGTTTTATTTGGTGGATGGGCATAAGTCTGCCCCTCGCTATATTGACCGATGTCCACTGTTGGACACAGGACTCCACATCATTGTAATGACCTGTGCCCACAGTTGGACATAAGCCTCCCCGAGTGTCACCATTTAGGCACTATAATGACTGATGCCCATTGTTGGACAAAAGTCTGCCCCTCGCCATAATAACCTGTGTCTACTGTTGGATATAAGCCTCCTCCAAAGTGTCACCATTTAGGCGCTTCAATGACTGATGCCCACTGCTGGGCATAAGTTTGCCCCTCGCTATAATGGCCGATGTTCACTGTTGGACATAGGCCTCCACCTCGTTATAATGACTGATGCCCACTGGTGGACAAAAGTCTGCTCCTCGCCATAATGACCTGTGTCCACAGTTGAACATAAAGCTCTCCCAGTGTCGCCATTTAGGCGCTATAATGACTGATGCCCACTGCTGGGCATAAGTTTACCCCTCGCTATAATGGCCGATGTCCACTGTTAGACATAGGCCTCCACCTCGCTATAATGACCTGTACCCACTTTTGGACATAAGCTTCCCTAAGTGTCGCGGTTTAGGCACTATAATGACTGATGCCCACTGGTGGACAAAAGTCTGCTCCTCGCCATAATGACCTGTGTCTACTGTTGGACATAAGCCTCCTCCAAAGTGTCACCATTTAGGCGCTTTAATGACTGATGCCCACTGCTGGGCATAAGTTTGCCCCTCGCTATAATGGCCGATGTTCACTGTTGGACATAGGCCTCCACCTCGCTATAATGACTGATGCCCACTGTTGGACATAAGTCTGCCCCTCGCAATAATGACTTGTGTCCACTGTTGGACATAGAACTTCTTTTCGCTATTATGACCGATGTCCACTGTTGGACATAAGTCTGCCCCTCGCAATAATGACTTGTGTCCACTGTTGGACATAGAACTTCTTTTCGCTATTATGACCGATGTCCACTGTTGGACATAAGTCTCCCCCAAGTATCGCCATTTAGGCGCTATAATTACTGCTGTCCACTGTTGGACATAGGCCTCCCTCTCGCTATAGTGTCCGACGTCTTCTGTTGGACATAGGCTCATAAACTAGTGGGCCTCACTATCAGATTGCATCACTACTTACCACCAGAGATTCTGTGATGTCCCAGCCTTATTTCTATGTCCTTACAGGTACCAATATCGTAACCAAGCGGTGCAAGTATGCGACCTTTCATATTCAAAGCAATAATTACAATATATTTAAATACTATGTAATTAGGTTACATTGTAATTAAATTACTTTGTATTTAAATACATTGTAATTAATTTCATAGCACATCCAAAGTAATCTAATTACAATGTAACTCAATTACTATGTAATTCAATTATTAATTAGATTACAAGAGTAATTAATTACGCCCATCACTGCTTTAAAGTACTAAACTGCATGCATTCGGTAAGTATGCGTCAAGTCGCAACACGCAGTCAAGGACCTAGCGACTCCACAGTCCATACACATACGATCACGGAACACAGAAAAATAGTGGAAGTTGTGCTGGTTGCCGAGAGTGGCCTAGAGGTCCAGAACAGATCGGAGGTGTGGTGGCACAGACTGGAAAGTGTTGACCTGAAATTGAGTAGAACCAAAACGGAGTACTTGTGCTGCGATTTCGGCAGTCTCTCCACTCCAGTGCCTTTAGCTCTCGCCGGAACGCCCATACCGATCTGTTCCGATTTTCGGTACCTCGGGTCGCTTGTCCAAGGGGATGGTGAGGTAGACCGGGACGTAACTCATCGAATCAACGCAGGATGGATGAAATGGCGACAGGTCACGGGAACAACTTGTGACCCACGGATGCCCCTCCTAGTTGAAGGGTAAAATCTACAAATCCGTGATAAGGCCTGTTGTACGTATATGTATGGATCAGAATGTTGGGCTGTGAAAAAGACGGATGAAAAAGATTGCATGTAGCGGAGATGAGAATCTTAAGATGGATGTGTGGTGCGACGAGAATGGATAAAGTGAGAAATGAGTAGATTAGGGAAAGTTTGTAAGTGGCGCTAGTGACTGAAAAGTTGAAAGGGAATCGTTTTTCTTGGTATGGTCATGTAAGGAGGAGAGATGAATCGCATGTTGCCAAAAGAGTTATGAATTTACATGTGTGGACGGATGGAGAGGGAGAGGGAGGTCAAAGAAAAGATGGATGGATTGTGTGAGAAGTGATATTGTTACGCCGTTAAACTTCAACACGTCATATTTCCGACAAAATAAAGAGTGGCAACGAATAATTAAAACGCATTGCTGTTCGAAAGCTCTAGAACCAAAGTACCTACCTAGCCTGGCAAGATCTGGAACATTCCTTCATAAGTACTCGTTGTACCTACTATTTAGTAGGTATGTAATCTGTAGGTATCTATAGGTGGATAAGGGAAATGGTACTAAATTCGCGTGAAAGTGACTCGCGAAGGACAAAGTAATAAAATTGATTTATGGCCCCGCGACGCGACTCTATTGTTCTGGATCTATCCTAAGACGTCAGTATCTAGAATTTTCTTTGCTCCGCGTATAAATACGAGCCCCCGAACGGTAGTGAGTCTGTTTTGATTTCGACTGCGATCAAGAGCGATCTACCTAAGTGTGCAAAGTGATTTTATCTAACGACCGAGGCGATAGTGTAACGGAACTCTAGTGCTAATTGTGATTTTGGATTATTGTTGACTGGACTAATTACTTATTGTTTATGGTAAATAAAGTTCTTTATTGGTAAATCGGCATTTTGTTACCCACGTACGTAACAATATGAATGAAAAGGGAGTTAATGATAGCGTGACGAGCGACAGGACAGAATGGAAGAAAAAAACGTGTTGCGCCGTCCCCAAATAAAACGGGATAGTGGCAGGAAGATGATGATTGCAGAGACCTGAAATTTAGGAAAATAGCAGATAGAATTTATAAAAAAAATACAAAAATATATTTAAAATAATCCTGTATTTATATTTTAGGAGCACTAAGGCTAAAACACCAGGGTCGCGCCATAGAAACTGTGAAAAATTAGTTTTTCGCCAATATTTTGCTGAAAAAGCATTGCAGACGTCTAAAGTTTTTTGTAAAACGCAGATTTAAAGATCATTGGGCACCTGAGTATGGAAACCATACCCACGGCAGACACAAACGAAATATAGCAGTATATAATGATATAAGGCTCTGATTTCCTATGGCAGTAGCCTCATTAATGTGAGCCACGGGGATCTAGATAAATTCAAGTGTCATAAACTGATTTGGGAAATATGAATAAAATGCTAATCCATTTATAATTTTTATTAAATTTGATCCAAATCAAGCATAAGATCGATAAAAAGGCAGCGGGCGCGTCTGTTGCTTCCTGATGTCTGGCCCAAGACAGATAGATATTATGCTAGCGATATGGGCGCAGCTCCCTACAGTGCTGGGCACGCCACGATTATGGCGGTAAGTCCCCTCTTTGAGGCGTGGCTGGAAAGACCTCACGGCGTCCTTACCTTCCGCATGACGCAGGTCCTCACCGGACATGGCAAGTTCGGGAGGTTCCTGCATCGGATTCAGGCGGAAGAGACGCCCGGGTGTCGCCACTGTGCGCAACGCCCGGAGGACACGGTGGAGCACACCGTCGAGGTGTGCCCTGCCTGGGCGGAGCATCGCCGTGCTCTCGTGGGGGCGATCGGCGGCGGAGACCTCTCACGCCGGGCCCTGGTCGAGGCCATGGTCCGGAGCGAGGAGAAATGGCAGGCGGTCGCCTCCTTCTGCGAAGCAGTAATGCTTGCAAAGGAGGAGGCCGACCGCATCAGGCAACGGCGCCCTCGCCGCCGTCGCCGGGATTCCGATCCCGATTTCCGGCCACCGTAGACGCAGGCTCGCGGACGGCGAGCTATGGGTAGCTCGCTGTCCGATGGTCCGGTAATGGACCGAGTCTAAGGCGTCGACGGCGCGCACTGTTCCCGCGCGCCTCAAGGAGTTGTCAGCAGCAGGAGGGGCCCAGCTGGGTCGAAGCCTACTGGGGACAGGGTTGTCCGAAAGGGAGCTCGTGCCCCGGCATGAAGGCTAGAAGGAACGGCGCGGGGTTTTTAGTCAGTAAGAGTCTGACACTGTCTCCCGCTCCACCCAAGAGCGGGTTTCGTCAAAGATGATTTTCCCCGTCGAGAAAAAAAAAAAAAAAAAAAAAAAAGCTCCCTACAGTGCGGCGGCCGAGTATACATGAGCAGTAGTACTCTTCTATACTTTGTCGTCCTTGTTGTGTTGGATTTAACAAAATATATGTATAGTACTGTCGTAAAAGCGTACGTGAGTGGGCGATGGTTTGTGATGACCACGAAGTTTCGTGCCTCTACCATGTGACGAAAATACCTTAAAGCTTCGTACACTGCCAACAACTCACGGTCGTACGAACTATATTTTTTCTGTGCTGAGTTCAGCTTCTTGGAAAAGAAACCCAGTGATTCCCATTGCAGAAAACTGAGATGGAGGAGTCACCGTTGGAGGCACCAAGATCTCTAACCCCCAGTACGCAGACGGCACCACGCTTCCGGCCGCCAATGAAGCAGAAATGGTGGAGATACTGAATAGAATTGAGCGCAATAGCCTGGAAATGGGTCTCAAGATCAATCACAGCAAAACCAAGATGATGGTAGTAGACCGAAGCAGAAAGCTGCAACTCACGGGAACTCTTGGGCTTGAGGTGGTTGATAACTTTATCTATCTCGGTGCAAACATCAGCAATACAGGTTCTTGTGAAAAAGAAATCCGGAGGCGCATACAAATGGCCAAAAGTGCAATGTCGCAGTTGCAAGGCATATGGAGGGATCGTAACATTTCACGCAAAACCAAAACCATACTGGTCAAAAGTGTAGTCTTCTCCATATTTAGCTACGGGGCTGAGACTTGGACTTTAAAAAAGGCTGACCGCGACCGCATTGATGCCTTCGAGATGTGGTGCTGGAGGAAAATGCTTCAAATTCCCTGGACTGCCTCCCGTACAAACAGCTCTATCTTACGCGAACTGAACATCAAGATCAGACTGTCGACTACCTGCATGCGCAGAGTACTAGAGTTCTTTGGCCACATTGCCAGGAAAAATGGCCACAACCTTCAACTGCTCATCGTAACTGGCATGGTTGATGGCAAACGACCAAGGGGCCGCAGCCCAATAAGATGGGCAGATCAGGTCCGCTCCACACTGGACACCCAATTGCACGTCGCACTTCATGACGCTAAGAACCGTCACAGATGGCGAGATACCATTACTAAGAAGCTAATCCAGCGGTAACTTCACGACCCTCAGTAATGAGGAATACGACTCAAGGAGGAGGAGGATTCCCATTGCTTAACATCTTGTTGCTGCAGCAAGGCCCCTATTGACATGTCAGATGCATTTGTTATTTATTTATTTATTTGGATCTCCAACAAAGGTTACACAGACATAGTATAAATCACTAGGCATGGGGTCCTTTAACGTGTGCTCCTTCAGTTACAGGAGACCACAGCATGCACATATAACTAGGTGAATATAAAAAATAAAAAAGTTGAAATTCACATTAAATACCATACAGATTACACAAAATTTGAAATTCAGAAAGAAAAATCAAACAGATCTCAAAGAAAGAATTATCAAAGAAAGCTCAGCATTAGAACGCGGATGGACTAAAATCGTAGCGTTGGAAAGCGTATCGGGCCGTATGTGTTGATGGCTGACCCAATCGCAGCTGTTAAGCCGTGGGCACGCCAATTATAGCGGTAAGTCCCCTCTTTGAGGCGTGGCTGGAAAGACCTCACGGCGTGCTTACCTTCCGCATGACGCAGGTCCTTACCGGACATGGCACGTTCGGGAGGTCCCTGCACCGGATTCAGGCGGAAGAGACGCCCGGGTGTCGCCACTGTGTGGAACGCCCGGAGGACACGGTGGAGCACACAGTCAAGGTGTGCCTTGCTTGGGCGGATTGCCGTGCCATCGGCGATCGGCGGAGGAGACCTCACGCGCTGGGCCTTAGTTCAGGCCATGGTCCAGAGCGAAGAGGAGTGACAGGCGGTCGGCTCCTTCTGCGAAGCAGTAATGCTAGCAAAGAAAGAGGCCGACCGCCGTAGACGCGGGCTTGCGAACAGTGAGCCATGGATAGCTCACTGACCGACCACCCGGTAACTGTCCGGACCGAGCCCAAGACGTCGAAATAGCGCACTGTTTCCCCACGCCTCAAGGAGTTGTCAGCAACAGCAGGCGCCCAGCTGGGTCAAAGCCTACTGGGTCCAGGGTTATCCGAAAGGGAGCTCAATCCCTGTATGAAGACTAGAAAGAACGGGGTGGCTTTTAGTCAGAGTCCGACACTATCTCCTGCTCCGCCCAAGAGCGCGGGTTGTCATTGAATGATTTTTGACCACCATAAAAAAAAAAGCTGTTAAGCCGTGTTTTGTGCTCGTGAATGGTGTTTTAACGCGAAAACGCATAAATCGGAACCGGTGTCTATTAAAATAACATTTTCGAATGGTGGTCCGTTACAAAAATACGGCCTTCAGACATTTATATTTATTTTCCTTCATTGATATTTAATTAAATAATTATATACAATTAAAGGTTATAATTTTCCCCTTAGTTCAAAACTATTTTGATTAATATCTGCACGTCGGGGTCACCAATGTAGAATGAGTGTGTGAGTGATTGAAGAGGAAGATAGTGTGAAGAGATGAGTAAAAGTCCGAAGTACACAAGAAGAAGAAGAAAGTTTATTGGACACAGTCACAGGTTACAGTTCACGTACACACAAGAATTCCACTAAGAAGAGATAGAAGGAGTGGTAGAAAGATAGATAGACGAAAGTAAGCGGAATACAATATAAACTTATGCGCGGCGAGATATCGCGGAACAGACATACGTTAGGCGGTAGACTCGGCAAAACGTACTGCCCGGTCATGCATACCGGCTGACCGATGCGCGGGCGCGAGCGCAACACTAAGATAGCGCTGTCTCGCTTGCGCGCGCGGTTCAGGTAGCGCGACTGACCCGCCGGGCGCTGGACGATAAATGTATCGTATAGCTACGGCCGGTCAACTAATAACAAATTAGCTACTAAGGCGAAATTGACTCGGTCGGTTTGTTCGTTGATGTTAGGACATTGTTTGTTTATTTTATTCCTGATTCTATATAATACTAGTTGTTAGTGTATGTACATTATGTAAATTAATTATTTTATTTTGATTTTATATAATTAATTAATTTAATATAATATTAACAATATGTAGGTCACTACAAGTGCTTCACAAAGCGGGTCAGATATGCCCAATGATCTTTATCAAAACTAGTACAAATACAACAAAAATCCTAGCAAAAATATTCAGACGTTATTAAAATTTAAAAAGAAAGCACTGTCCTATCAAACCGAGTAAAAAACACTTATGGACAATTCTATACGATTCCAAACTTTCAAGGTCAAAACCTATTCCTGCTCTCCAAAACCCTTTAAAAACCTATGGTTATCAAAGGGTTTTAAAGGGTTTTGGACGACGAACCCTTTCAAAGGGTTATTGTTTCAATTGGATATCATACAAGAACCGGTAACCTCTTGAACGAGTTAACTTATTGAAAGGGTTACCCTAACGTTAGGGTTATGAAGGGGCTAGCACTATCAAGAGGTAACCCTTTCCGTTGCTATAGGCGTTCAACCTGTAACCCTTTCGAAAGAGTTAACTTATATTCGGGGTTGTACGGTCCCTGGTTAAAAGTATGACTGTGAAACTTTATGACTCTAGTTATCAACAATGACTTAAAAGTACAATTGAAGCTGTGGCAGGTTGGGTCATTATTGCGGTAATTATATGACCTTACCTGGCTAAAAAGTTTTCAATTGGATCCGAGTTAAAATACCTGGGTCTCATAATTTTTAAATAATGGTTTTCGAAAAACTGCCACAGCCTCATGTAGCTTTTTAGTGTAACAATAAAATTTTACAAAGAGAGCACAGACATTTCCCTTCCATTCAAATCCACATATTTAATATTCTGTAACTTATTAATTGCCTCTTTCCAAAACTGATGATGTGGTGATTTTTCTACCACTGGTGTTCTTAAATTTTTTCCCTTGCTTCTTTTAGAGAATCTTATAGCTCCATTGACGCTGTCGAACAATTGGTCAAAAAATAGAACGATCTCCATTGTATTTGGCAGTGTGCTACTGACGGGTCTCCCATCAGCATAGTGGGCTGAAATGAATAATTTATCTATATAAGTACTTTGTTTCCTTCACTGTGTTTAATTTTATTTTTATTATTTATATCTAGCCTATACTGTCCCACTGCTGGGCAAAGGCCTTCTTCCTTTTCTTTCATCGTTTCCGGCGGCTTCTAGCCACTTCTATGCGTTTAATAATACTAATGTTTAATTCTACTTAATACCATATGATTACCACATTCATTTTTTTTTATGGAGGGAAAGTCATCCAATGACAACCCCCGCTCTTGGGCGGAGCGGGAGATAGTGTCAGACTCTTACCGACTAAAAACCCACCCCGTTCATTCAAGCCTTCATGCCGGGGCTCAAGCTCCCTTTCGGATAACCCTGGCCCCAATAGGCTTCGACCCGGCTGGGCCCCTGTTGTTGCTGACAACTCCTTGAGGCGCGCGGGAACAGTGCGCGCCGTCGACCATAAGCATAAGCAGGGATCGAACCTGTTAAGGCCCAAGCGCCCAAAAAATGCCATAAAACTGACTTTCTGAAGCTATAGTAAAGAAGTTGAAAAAAATGTTTTAGATTCGTAAACAACATTATCAACATTTGATTTTCTCGTGCGATTAATACTTTTGTCTAAAAAAAATATTTAGCAATTTCGCAACTTTCCCTACTCCTTCAAAACGACTTCTCTTGAAACATTTTTACACATAAAAATTCGTGGATAAATATTGTTCAAAGTAATTACTTATGCTAAGAAAATTAAAATAAAGGTCAGCGGGGCTCTATCCGGGCGTAGCTGGCCGCAATTAAATACACAAATAGATACGCATACTGCCGCCTAAGCGGGTACGAGTGTTGTGTCCATTTAATTTCGGCCAATTGTTCATGAAACTATAAGCCTCAATACATGTAAAACATTGTTATAATAATATAATGTTACTTACAAAATTTTGCTGTATATGTTAAGATACAGTTGCGCTGAAGACCTTCACACAATTTTTAACCTGAAAATTAAAAATACAGCTTTGAAGTACAAAGAAAAAAAATTTGCCAACAACAATGTCAACCTATAGCAGAATATAAATAGCTGGATCAAACTATATTAATTTTGATTATAGAAATTAATCATTTTGTTATATGTGAAGCTTTCGCAGAAGGCACTGTATTCTGTATACTCTTGCCACAGTCCTTCACCTCTGTTATTCATATGTATGTTAAGATGTGGACGTTGAATTGGTTTACATTTTTGTGCATCCTGTTTTTGTCTCCAATAAAATAAAACAAATTACAAATAAAGTACCTTCATTTTCTTGATCTTTTCTGGAATTACGTGTTGATCACTCAATTTATGGAGAAGTCTGGCTTCAGTGTGATGACAATCTGTTTCATACACATCTACTATGTCTTGCCATTTAGAATGTTATATTTTTAGTTAAAAAGTTATTTCTCAGACCCTTTATCAGGTGCGAGGGATCATACACAATACTCAGATTGACCCCACTTATTGTAACTGTGCCATCTGAAAATAGAAAACATTTTAAAGTAAATAATGATAATTGGTTGCCAACAAGTTTTACAGTGTGTAAAATATTGTAGCACAGTTAAAAAGATTGTAAGTATCACATCTTGGTGACGAAGGTCCTTTTTGAAAGATTCTCGTTACTTTAAACTTGCCTGCTGCTGGGATCAGTTATGAAAGCAATTTTACCCTTAATGGTAATCATTCGAAAATCTTTCTGAATATATTTTCACAGCTATAATGGGAATGTTAATTGAATTATACTAACCTGGTTCGCGATCTGCAAGTATTTGGTCACGAGCCGTGTCTGCTTTTAGGCTTCTTAGTGCAGATTGAAAAGAAGCACCTTGGTCACAAATTAATGCAATTGGCTTCAGTCCACATCCAACTACAGCAGAAATCACTTCTTTCAAAAGTATTTTGAGTTCCAGCCCTGAGGTAGCTCCTTGGCAATAATAATAAGCCACTGGTTGCTGCCATTTAAAAACTGCTCCTCTCAGCATAAAAACGAGGGCATGGTCAGCAAACTGATTTTTTTTTGTGTTTAACTCTACAAAGCCATTAATGGTGTCCTTATTTTTAATGTAAGTTAAGGCAGTCTCTAGTGACATTTCATCAAAAATCACAGAACACAGTTTTTTATTGGTCTTCAATGTTGCAACCTGGAAACAAATTGAGGTACAAGTAAATATTTATTCAGAACCCAAAGTAGAAAGTTAGACTAGAGTATTGTTTCCATTAAAAACTACAAATATAATACAAACCTCTTTTTTCATCAAATCGAAAACTTGAGGGCAGATTCCAGTCTCAGTGTTCAATTTCGCCACCATTTTATTCAAAGTTGACCTTGATGGTAGAATAAATATTTTGTGTAAAAATCAATAACACTTGGGACTTTGCTTCATTATAGATAATGCAATCAATTTTTCTTCCAATGAAAATCGACGCCCTTTCTTATTTCTGGTACAAAGATTAATCTGCATTTTGAAGATTCTTTTTGCAAATGGGTTCATTTCTGCTGTAATTTTTTCGAACGACGTTTCTTTGTTAAATTTCAAAGCTCTCTTGGCTCTTTTGTAAAAATCCATTTGTTTTTTTGCCTTTTTGTACTCTATATACAACTTTCTGAATGTTGGAGATAAATTTGTAAATTTACTTAATATCCTTTGTTTGGATGTTTTCAGTTTTTTTTAATTTTTGACTTGACTCGAATCTGAAACATAGGAAAATAGTCTATGTAAATAAATATATAGGTCGCAAATGGCGAACCTAGTGCATTCGTGGTGCACGGTGGTACGCAGCAAAATAATTCGGGCAGTATAAGATTTACTACATAATTTTCTATAGCAATAATTACACTAAAATATAACGCTACACCAATTTTAAGTTGCAAATTAAGCATTTAGTTTCAATTTGTCCATTCAATTACTAAAACAAGATTTTAAGGAGGCACTTCATAACCATACGTGCCACTAAATATATAAAAAAAAAAAAAACTTATTTTTCAAATAATTAGTGGCACGTTCTCGTAAAGGTTCGCCATCCCAGATATAGGCCATGAAAGGCATGTTTATCTGAGATACACTTTATTTTTAATGAATTTGTGAAGTTGATGGATTTGTGAAGCTTCTGGTAAAGGTTGAAACTCATGTAAGCTAGCAGCAATGATTTCTGAAATGAAAGAAAACAATATCAGAGTTCAGATTTGAATAACATAGAAGAGTAGGTAATTAATACACATACATTCTAAGAAATAGGAGAACAGAGTAGATTTATTACCTGGATCCTGTCTTGTTTGTTTACATTGTGGTTTGATCTGGAGAGGAAATTCACTGGAAGTAGAAGCAATCGCTTGAATTTCTGAAAAATATACGAGAGTCGAGATTTGAATAACACTAATTAATACACATATCTAAGAAATAGGAGAACAGTAGATTTATTATCTGGATCCCGACTTGTTTGTTTACATTGTGGTTTGATCTGGAGAGGAAACTCACTGGAAATAGAAGCAATTGATTTCAATAGAAACCTAGATAATATTCCCAAGATGCTGCGTTTTCAAAATATCTAATGAAAAATGTTTAATAACGTCATAATCGGTTACGAGTGGTTGTATGAAAAACTGAAAAAGTGTTGAGATGCATCCTCATAAAGTTTGAAAATCAGCTAAGCAAGAAGTAATAATTTGATGTATATTTACCAGCTTTTTGCTAAAATTCTATTCCACTCAAAATATCATCTTCAAAACCTTAATCAGATCTTCAGTACCTATACTGGGAAAGATAGGCACTACCGATAAGACACTTTTACACAGAAAATGGAGCAAAATACCGTCTTACCACGAAGATTTACATTAGTTATCTCAAAGAACTTTTAGTAAAAATACTACAAATTCAATTGAAATTGAATAAGTGAAAAAAAAATGGCTGCATAATACTGCATTATGACTATGGTCGGACCAAAAAGTATAGAGTCATGACCTACGGTTATGACGTAGTAATTAATACGTCATATCAATGCCTACGTCATAACCAATTTAGCCAACAGACAGCAGAAATGTCATACCACTTCGTCGTTAAGATGGCGGCTACGTCCTACGTTTTTTGTATGAAGATTACCCATTGAGGTAGCAAAATACATGGAGGCGCCGTGATATTCTTGACATATATTAACTTATACAAATATGAGTGAAATACGATACAGCATGTGAAACATTATTTTGTTTCATTCTTTCTAATGTAGTAATCCTATTTGATAAAAGAGACAACAATATTTCAGTTGTTGCTCATAATGGCAACATTTTGTTGTGACGTAGTGACAGTTGTAGGTAAGTGCCATATCCGCCATATTAATCGACGAGTTTCGTGGTAGTTCTGCTGTCAAATGGCTGTTTACTTTTTGTATTATTGAGATTTGTGAGAAAATCACGAAGAGTTTGCCTTTAAAACTGCATGTATATTTTGGAAAACAGCATTTCAACATGCCTGTGTGTTGTATTGTGCAGTGTAGTGCAAGAAAGAACGAAAATCAACCTCAATTATCTTTGCACAGGTTAGTAGCCGGTTTTCATGCAATAGTACATAAAGTAACACAGATTCGATGAAAAACGGGTTAGCGATCATGAGTTTATGGCTAAAGTGTTAATATTTGGGTTTATTTCCGTTCAACAGAACTTATTAAAATTGTTCAATTTTATTCGTTTGTTTACAATAATATGTCATGGTGGAATAGTGTTGTACCGTTGCCGTAATAGTTTAAGATACTAGTTCCTTCACTGCACTGAAACGATATCGGTATATTCGGTATAATGCGTGTGCTAATCGGTTCGTGTAACGTTGTTAGGTCCGGCCCGGGGAATGGACTAAGCATTCTTTGTTGCAATTGACTGACCTCTCTCTAGAAAGAGAGAAAATGATCTTAATTGGTCCATCTATTTCTTTCCTGTAAGACACAGCAAAAGATATTGCGACCAACTGCAATATTTACTTAAATTGATCAATAAACTTTATTATTGTTTTGTTTATTCATTTTTAGACTTACTTTTTACATTTTTAATTATTCTTAAAAAATACCATATCCTACCTACCAACCCACCTACCCTACTCTACATACTTACCCTACCTACTCTTTATCTATTATTTATCTCCAAAACTACTAGTCCCATTTTGATGCGGTTTTCAGTGATGGGTTCGGGTTTAATTGGTGCAAGTTCTTAGATAGGTTTTACGGTGACAACTAATCAGGGGGCGCTGCAGTAAACATTTGTTTGTGCTAAACCAAAACAACTAGTCCGATTTAGATGCGGTTTTCAGTAATGGGTTTGAGGTTGATTAGTGAGAGTCTCACTAGGGGGCGCTGCAGTAATATATTGTTTATTATTTTATATATTATTACTGTTAAATAATGTATATCAATATGTAGTACAATGTACATAATACCTATGCTCACTTAAAAGTTTGAAATAAAAAGCAAAATTGAAAATTTTGAAGAAACCCACGAATAAAATACATAATTAAAAATCCCCCGACACAAAATAACCTCTAAAAAGCAAAAAATAAAGCTCGTACTCGCGTCGGGGAACCCTTTAGTAAATAAAATAAACTGCTGCAATTTTTTTGCGGTTCCCCGACGCAAGTCGTACTCGATCGCGCAAAGTCTTACGGCTTTTTTTTTGCTTTTTATCCTTTTTCAATTATGTTTTGTTTTCGTAAATTTTTCCGATGTTTTAATAGTTATTAGGGGCTGAGATAAATCCATTAACCCTTCAGATACCGTCAATTAGAGACACAATAGTAAGACAATAGATGCGCGGCCACCGGTGGTCGCTTGGGGATTCATGAATTAAATTAAAGATCATGTCACATCGGTCCAGCCGTTCTCGAGTTATAATAGTATAACTATCATAACACGACTTTGATTTATTTATATTTATAGAATAAATGAGCTGAAAATAAGACGTCAGCATTTTTTTATTTGTTTCAGTTATATATTATTGGCAACTGTTACCAAATGATTTATTGATAAAAAATACCTTTTTTATAGAATGCCTAAAAATGAAGGATTAAGGAAAAAATGGTTGGAAGCTATTGGTGAAGAAAATATAAATCCTCGACATAAAGAATGGTACATCTGTTCACTTCACTTTGAAGAAAGTTGTTTCAATAGAACACTAGATGTAATGAGATTACATGATAACTCTATTCCTACAATATTTTCGGTAAGTGTGTATGTGTGTAAAAAGATTGATTAATAATAGCCTGACCCTTTTGCCTGAAATAAATTAACCCTTCAGATACCGTCAAGTAGAGACACAATAGTAAGACAATAGATGCGCGGCCACCGGTGGTCGCTTGGGGATTCATGAATTAATATATGTATTAGAACAAAAATTTATAAAACTAAGTCTGTCTGTTCTCAATAAACGACTGAACGGATTTTCATGCGGTTTTCACCAATAGACAGAGTGAAACATGAGGAAGGTTTAAGTGTTTTTGTTAAGGTTTTATGGAAATAGGTTAAAATATGGCGAAAATTTATGAAAATGTCGGCAAAAGTCAAGCTGCCTGGGAGCATTTATTGAAAACACTGATATAACTAAACAATGTATGGCGGAAAACTTTTTGTATTCTCTTTAATTTAAATCTTACTTCTTACTAATATAATAAATGTGAAAGTTTGGATGTATGTTTATTACTCAATCACGCCAGAAATGCTGAACGGATCTGGATGAAATTTGGCACTGATATAGATTATAGTCTGAAATAGCACATAGGCTACCCTTCATCCCCGAATGATGATCCCTTGGAATAAAAAAATACTTTTCACATGTGCGAAGCCGCTGGCAGAAGCTAGTAACATTTAATTATAGAGAAAATCAAAGTGTTTCAGTGTAATCAAAACTTTGATTTGTCGTTGAAACACACACATGTTAAATAATTTAAAAAAAACATATAATGTAGGTATATTGTATATCAAAATATTGGTTCTTATTTTTTCAGGCATCCAACAAAAAACATCAAGAGTCATCTGTTTTCTGTGAAATAAGCAACATTCCAAAATCTGATGTTTCTTGTACATCTACTATAATGCCTCCTTTGCAGTTACCTCATCGAATTGTAGAAACAGTTAAAAAAAAAGAGGTATGTATCCATCTACTTAGGCTGATTATGCTGCCGTACCAATGATATATTCTCTCTGTTCCGTAGCTCTACTACAGGTGTAACGGGTACAAAGCAGCATTTTCGATTTAACTTAATGATTGAAGTAGTTATCTTTTCTTTTTCAGGTTTTACTAACTGCGGCTTTAAAAGAAAAATATAACAAACAACAAAAAAAAATTAAACGCCTCAACGAAAGGATTCGAAAGCAAAATAAAAAAATTGCCAATTTAAAAGACATTATAGAAGACCTTCGAAGAAAAAATTGTATCAACATGGAACAGGCTGTTGTGATGGAAGAATTGGCGGGACCAAAAGACTTTTTAAAAAGGCAAATTAATAAGTCAAAAGGTTTACCTGTACCAAATAAATACTCTGAAGAAATCAGAAAGTTCGCATTAACATTGCATTTTTTATCCCCCAAGGCCTATAATTATATAAGACGGACTTACAATACATGCTTACCTCACACAAGAACTTTGTGCAAATGGTACCAGCATGTGAATTGCGAACCGGGATTTACGGAAGAAGCATTTAAAACTTTAAAAATTAAAGTGCAAGGAAGTGCACAACCTGTGATATGCTCCTTGGTTTTTGACGAAATGGCCATAAGAAAGTCTTTAACTTGGCACCCAAGAGCTCAGAAATATTATGGTAGAGTTGATTATGGACATAATTTAGATAATGACAGTGTCGAAGAAGCCAGTCAAGCCCTAGTGGTCCTATTAACGGCTATCAACGGCAGATGGAAAATCCCTATTGGTTATTTTTTAATAACATCTCTCACAGGTGAGCAAAAAAGTATTATCCTGGGCACAGCTCTAAAATTGTGCGAAGATGTCTGTGTAAAAGTTGTTAGCATTACGTGCGATGGACCTGCTGCAAATTTCAGCATGTTCACTTCTCTTGGCTGCGATATTATAAGAAACCAAGACGTTACTAGTTTCGAGAGTGGTAACACTCGCATCCACGCTTTTATCGACCCATGCCACGCAATAAAATTAATTCGTAATGCATTTGGTGAACTGAGAGTTTTTATTGACTCATTCGGTCGAAAGATAGATTTTAAATTTTTAGAAGAGTTGCTGGAACTTCAAGAAAAAAAGGGCCTACATCTCGCAAATAAAATTAAAAAGCCGCATATATTTTATCAAAAACAAAAGATGAAAGTGAAGCTGGCGACACAATTGTTAAGTAGCTCAGTAGCAGATGCTTTAGAGTTTTGCCGCAGTGTATTAAAATTGAAACAATTTGAGGAATGCAGTGGCACTGTCAATTTTATAAATATTATGAACGACGTGTTTGATGTGTTAAACAGTCATTCTATTCGCCCGCCAGGATTCAAAAAAGCGATGTGTCCTGCCAATATTGGTCTTATATCGGCTCTATTTGAAGGTGCGACTAAATACCTCACAAGTTTAAAACTAAATACAGGTGAACTTGTGATTAATTCCCGCAGAAAAACTGGATTTATTGGATTATTGATAAACATGAAAAGCGCAATGGCACTGTACAGTTACTTGGTGGAAGACACAAAAATGCTGAAGTACATACCCCTCTACAAGATCAGCCAAGATCATATTGAGCTCTTCTTCTCGGCTGTGAGAGCAAGAGGGGGTTTCAACAATAATCCAAATGCCATTCAATTTCGTGCCGCTTATAAAAAGTTGCTTGTGAGAGCTGAGATAAGGGATGATGGCATTGGGAATTGTACTCCACTGGAACAAGTCAATATATTGACATGCTCCAGTAAAAATCCTGTTAAAGCTATAAACGAGCTAACTGACAAAAAATGTTTTGTAGAAATCACGGAGGATCATAGTGATTTATACGACGAATATTTGGAATGCATTTTAAATACAGAAGCTGATAAGTACACGGATAGGGTCTTAGAATATATATCTGGGTTTGTTACGAAAAAGTTAATGCGAAAAATTAAATGCGATGTGTGTGTATCGTTATTGCTCGGAGAGGAAGACATCAATAGTTTGATTTACATTAAGTCAAGAGGAGGACTTAAATATGCGTCTTCTAGTGTCATAGACATAATTAAAAAGACAGAAAAAATTCTTAAAACTCATTTAGAAAAAAAATCGAAACCAGAGCTATATTATATGTACATTTTTCAATTCATGTGTGAATTGTATGATTTAAAAACTTTTTTTCATGCGGACTCTGATCCCGAGCATAACAGTAATCACAAGTTACTCCTCATAAAATCCGTAATTAAGATCTTCCTAGATATAAGGTATAGATATCACGGTCAACGAACATCTGAAAAAGTGTCACACAGACAGTTTTTGAACAAGGTGATATTGTTTAGAAATGAGTAGGTAATAACTGCATTTTTAATCTTACGTTACCAATGAAAAGTTTTACGTTACTCGTTATCACACAAATAAACAAATTGAAAAAAGAACTTATTTTATTTTTACTCCACCAGCCATTAACATAATAATAAAAAACGTTATCTTCTTCCTAGTAGAAAAACTTTTTAACAAAAAACTAAACAGAGTTCCAAAAAAATACTAAAAAGCAAAAAATAACTGTCTAGTGCCTATTATTTTTTATTTTTTGGGCTTCGGCCTTCTCCAATCGGCTTTCTTTCCAGGACTTAGGGAACTGTCTCGCCGTCAAACAGGAATCAAACAGTTCCCTAAGCCTATTCTCCATCGCGTCCAAAGCCAAAGCAAGTACCTTTGCAGACACCTCGTCTGGTCCTAGGGCGGTGGTTTTCGAACGCGCCCGAAATTTAAATCCCTTAATTCAATCCTTTACAGCCTTTTTTCGCATAAAAGATTAGCCCATATCCTTTCTTAGGCTCTAGACTATATCTGTACAAAATTTCATTTAAATCGGTCCAGCCGTTCTCGAGTTATAAATGGTGTAATATAGAGAAGATATCGAGCCTTTTTAGGAAGAACATCGTAAGCGACAGTGAGCGTTTTTGCAGTACTAGTAGGTTTTCTCTTCCATAATTATAAAGTATTTACGAAAATATGTACTAGTAACAATTCTATTAGATGGGTAGTTATATGAAGTTATATTTTTTGTATTTTATTTATTATCATGAATTAATACTTTTTAATTATGGAAGAGAAAATCTACTAGTACTGCAAAAACGCTCACTGTCGCTTACGATGTTCTTCAACCATGATAATAATATCTAATAAGACTCGTAATACTATTATGTAGTACTAGTATCGATAATCGTTAAAGTAACAATATGTTCCTTGATTTACACAACCCTAGCATCGGCAGCCATTTTATGAGACATTTTAAGTTGTAGGTATGCACCTTTTTTTTGTAGGTATTTCCAGTCCATAGTATTTATTATGTCGATGAGATTACCGGCCGTGGTGACAAGTCAAAAAAGGTCTTGCCAATATAATTGGTACAAAATCAGTACTGGCAACATAATAAATGGGTGCGTTCTCATATTCCAACAATATAATCTTTATATGTTTTTAGTAAAAAAACATATCAAGATATTTACCTTTAGTCAACTACCTAAACCGCTGGAATATATACTATAATTTACACTAATATTATAGAGAGGAAGAATTTAATTTTTTGTTTGTATGTAACGATTTAAAAATTGGTCAAAATTCTTTTAACATTCAAGTAAGCTACTTTATAACTGAGTATCTTATCTTGTTAAGATATATAAGTTAAGGCCGAGAAACAGCTCGGACATTTCGACCCATGTGGATCTTTTGTGGTCCCCTAGATAGCTTACTCCTCCCCACCCTCGCTGAAAATCTCCTTCATAAGTTTCACAACGAGATGCGGGGATAAGAACCTGTAATCCTCTGGTCTTGCATATCCTACCCCTAGACTCATTCGCTTGTTAGCTAAAGCATCGCATGTGCACAGCAGGTGCTCCATGCGTTCTGTATGTTTCTCACACAACCTGCACATGGAAGTCGCGGCTAGACCCATTTTCATGAGCATGTCGTTGGTTGCAAAGTGCCCTGTAAAGGCACCCATCAGGTAGCGGATTTGCCTCCTGCTCATATTCCAGATACATTCCCGTGCCTTGAACGTAGAGCCCAGGAATTTCTTGGAGTGTTCCAGACCCGTAATAGACAGCCAGTGTGTTCTTTGGCTATGATCTGCAAACTCCCTGAATGCGGACTTCACGAGGCACGTCGAGATGCCTACACATGGTTCTGGTCCCACAAAGTCATTTGCGGAGCCCTCTCTTGCCAGTTCATACGCCATCTCATTACCATGGATTCCTTTATGCCCTGGGACCCACATCAACTTTACCCTGTTACGCCTCTCAAGCCTGTTGAAGGCCCGGATGGCGTCCAGAATAAGTTTGGAGTCCACCTTGTAGGACGCCATGGCCTTGATTGCAGCTTGACTGTCACTTAGAATATAAATAGATTTATCTTTGGTTTGTTTTTCTATATTCTCTTGAGCACAGGTTATTATGGCATATGTTTCTGCTTGGAATACTGTTGCCATCTTCCCTAAGCTTCTACTACATTTGTAGCCTTTTGCGTATATTCCCGCTCCTGTACCGGATTCCATTTTGGATCCATCAGTGTACCATACCAGACTATCTTTTTCTGGTGGTTCGAGTCCCTTAGTCCAGTCTTCCATTGTTGGGATCTGGACCTTAAAGGACCTTTCGAATACAAACATGGTTTGCATTTTATCAGATATCATGCTTGTTACCCGATCCAGGTCCTCATTCCTATCGAATTTTGTATGTTTAGTCTTTGGCTTAGAGGCATCCCATAGTCCAGCAACAGCAGGACGATGCACTGCCTTCCTTGCCTCGAGTTCTACCATCATATGCAGGGGAGAGATGTTGAGGTATATCTCTATTGCTGCCGTAGGTGTTGTCCTAAAAGCACCCGTTATTCCAAGGCATACTGTTTTTTGTAGCTTGGTCAGTGGCGCTTTGCACGTGGCAAGTTTCGTTCTTGTCCACCACACTATGCTGCCGTAAGTGATAATTGGTAATATCATTGTTTGGTACAGCCATCGTAATTATGTATCACTGAAAAAGAATATAGATTATATTTAAAAATATCGATATTTCGACAGTTCATTAATTTAAAAAATATCAACAGTCCGAATCTAAACGCACTTAGGACGTATTTAGGTAGTCGGGACGTGCTCAAAATTATGGCGTTATCAAAATTATCCCTTCTGTGTACAGACAATATAATTATGGTAGCTGATACTACGTTATTATGTTATCAATTTAAATTAAACTTACCATCATATTCCGGAAATCATTGTTTTATTTCTTCCCACAGCCTTTTTATAACGTTTTTATATTTATGTTGGGGATGTTTTGACATCCATATAGGGGGTCGATTTAAAATTTCAGTAATAAGCGCCTCGGTATCTATTACCGCCACAAAATCGTCTAAAATTTTTTGTATACGAGTTCGCCGCCGAGTCCGTCACACCTACACCGCTATCCGCGCCGGAGCGCCGGAGCGAATCGCTGCGCCGCTGCAGCGATTCGCTCCGCGGTGCGAGGAGCGGCGAGATCAAAAGTACAAGCGAATGAGCGCGACGCCACGAAACAGAGCGGCGCGGATAACGGTGTAGGTGTGACGGACTCGGCGGCGAACTACTGTGCATAAGGGTACTGTGCATGGGCGTTGATGAGGCGTGTAAATAGCCTCATCTGAACCTGTGGGGGTTTCAAGACCTCCCGAAATATGAGGGTGTATGTAGATTTAAATTTATAAAAATCAAATCTCTGTTGAAGATTCCTTCGGAAACCAATATCCTCTACATCTATTGCAACAAAGAGAGCCCACGTACCTTGCGAATCCAGAGAACACCTTGATCACGGGCTTGTCGTCGTTGCGTGTAATGCCGGCCGGCGAAATATCAGGATTCATCCACTGGTGGACTGGTCAGAACTCGTGAAAAACACACTGCACTAGAAGTTTATAATGTCTCACGGTAGCAGATGCACTTATTTCACGAAAATTGACAGGTTTTCAACAGATATGGGATTTTTATTGCGGAGCGGGTGAACATAACGTATTGAAGATGGCGCGGGGCGGAAAAGAACGGGGCGCCCTCTGTCGGCCATTCGCAAGCATCTCAAGGAAACGTTTGATTCCGACCAATGGGCTCCTGCGGTAGTGAATATTTGGGTCTGCGGAATTCAACAGAGACTCAATTGTCTTACCTTTAAATGAAATAATGTTTTTGAAATGCGGGAAAGTAACTAAGATATTAAAAAATATATCGGTATTTATAAGAGGCATTGACGCTTCACCTAGCGTGTTATATGTTATGGCGGTGATTTTTCTACCACTGCTGTTCTTAAATTTTTTCCCTTGCTTCTTTTAGAGAATCTTACACCCACCCCGTTCCTTCAAGCCTTCATACCGGGGCTCGAGCTCCCTTTCGGATAATCCTGGCCCCAATAGGCTTCGACCCGGCTGGGCCCCTGTTGTTGCTGACAACTCCTTGAGGCGCGCGGGAACAGTGCGCGCCGTCGACCATAAGCATAAGCAGCTTGGAAGGACGCAAGTGCTTTCAAAGGGAAAGGTGAAAATTATGAAGATTTACTGACCTAAATCATGATCAGAAAAGTCTAAACTTTATGACTGAATGCGGAAAATAAAATTATTTAATAAACTAATCCTAAACCTTAAAAAACTACGAGTATAGTTAAAAATGAAATTTTATTGCGTTGGGATAGGATATAGTTTTGTGACCGAGCGTTTCAAATTACCGAACTTTGTCCTCACCATAGCAACGCGAGCGACATTGTCGGTCCCTTTATAAACCTCAGTTATAACTCCTAATGGCCAACATAGAGGAGGCGAGTTGTCCTGTCCCACGAGTACGACAGTTCCAACTTCTACAGGCTTGTCTGGAGTTGCCCATTTTTGCATAACTTGCAGCGTATGCAGGTACTCTAAGTGCCATTTCTTCCAGAAGGATTGTACCATACTATCTAACAACTGTTTACGTGGGGACAGATTTAAGCGCTGACCAGACAAACCGGCTGCCGGCAAGTACTGTAATGGAGTCGACATCAAAAAATGAGCGGGAGTGATAACTTCAGGATGCGGATCAGAAGACAACACACTCAGAGGGCAGTTCATAATGCACTCTATTTGAATGAGTACAGTTTGGAACTCTTCATAAGTGAGAAGTTGATTTCCAATCACGCGATTAAGATGCGTTTTTAATGTTTTTATATTAGCTTCCCACATGGCGCCAAAATGTGGGGAGCGAGGTGGAATCATTAACTCATTTTTTACTTTTTTGTTGTCTTATTGTATTTTTGTTTTAAATGGGCACATAAATCTTATTAATTTTATTTTTATTTTAATCATGTAATCGCAAGGTTTTCTTAGCTAGTGTATGCACAGTACCTTTTTTTTAGTTTTTAATAAATGTTGTTTTCTTTTTAAACATATGGCACCCTAGAGCTGCAGCTGAAAATCAGCGTCAAGTGGTGGCCTTGTGTTACTACTTGGCATTATGCTGAACTGAGGCCTTTTTGGCATTACTCAACGTACCATTTGTTAAATTTTAAGGTATACCTATTTTTGTAATGCAAATAAACGCAATTTTCTTTTTTTCTTTCTATTTATAAGAGAAGAATTGAGGTTTGACCTCATTAAGAAATTATAAAGTTCATCTAGTTGAGCTTTAGACCCAACGAAATTAGTAGCGTTATCCGAATAAAGACAGGATACTGGCCCTCGACGCGAGATAAAACGTTTAAACGCGGCTAAAAAAGCGTCGGTAGTAAGTTCAGAGACTAATTCTACATGGACAGCCTTGGTTACCAAGTATACAAACAGGCAGATGTAAGCCTTCTGAGCGTGTTGACCTCTGCGACGAGTGAGAGTTATGCGTATGGGATCAGCATAATCCACTCCAGTATGGACAAATGCCTTTGATTCCGACACACGGTATTCAGGGAGGTCCGCCATCATTGGAGTGGGATGCGTCGGATTAACTCTAAAGCATGTGTTGCATTGTCGCAACTTGGACCTAATGACAGTCCTGGCATCTAGTATCCAAAATCGCTGTCGTAAAATAGACATAAGTAGCCCTGGTCCAGTGTGACAATTCATCACATGGTAATGACGAATTATCAGATCCACGACAGGATCATGTTTGGGAAGTAAAAGGGGATGCTTAGCATCAAAAGGAAGGTATGACTTTGAAAGTCTTCCCCCAATGCGTAATATGCCCTCTTCATCTAGAAAGACAGACAGGCTTCTAAGTTTCTTTGGTAACAATTTACCACATTTGATGAGCTTAATGTCATCTGCGAAATGGACAGATTGCACAGCACGGATCATAACTCGTTCCGCCGCTGACAATCCCTGCGGAGACCGGGGTTCACAATGAACCTTCGGTCTAACGAATTTAAGTATATATGAAACGATGCGCAACAGCTTATCTTATGATGAGGTGCATTGCGCAAGTTGACAAAGAAGAGGAAATTCTACTTGCGTGGTCACAGTTAAGACATTTGCCTTGTGCTTGGGGAGCTCCCCACAGTCGGTGGGACAGAACGGTTTGACAGGCTAATCTTCCGGAGGACAACGAAGCCAAGCAGGGCCGCTCCACCAAAGCTAATGTGACACCAACTGTGAAGGAAGTATGCCACGAGATAGGCAGTCGCTTGGACTCTCAACACCTGCCACATGGTAGAAATGTTGAGAGCTCAAGTTCTCCTGACATTGAGCTACTCTGTAGCTGACGAAGACTGACCAGCGGTGCGGAGAAGAATGAATCCACGATAAAGCTATCGTAGAGTCTGAAAAAGCGTAAATCCCTGCAATAGGAACACGTGAAGAGTAAGTATCGCGAAGAGTCTTCACCAACTTTGACATGAGCACAGCTGCGCACAGCTCCAGACGTGCGAGAGTTGTGACCTTGGTAGGTAAAACCTTTGACTTCGCACAAAGTAAACGAACTACGACGCCGGACGTACTCGTCGAGTGTATATAAATTACACAACCGTACCCACCCATACTGGCATCGGCGAATGCGACTATGCGAACACTACCGTCATCGGTAACACCCACATGACGTGGTATTCGTAAGGAATCCAGCAAAGGAAACTCTTGCATGAGAAGCGAAAAACCTTTGACGAGCGTTTCGTCAGGAGCGACATCATCCCATCCGATATTGCTCAGCCATAACTCTTTGATGAGCAACTTGGCATAAAAGATCACTGGAGCGACGAGACCGAGAACATCAAATAAGCGGGCAACTATCGAGAGTATATTTCTTTTAGTACATTTCTCGGCTACTTGAGTGGAAGTGAAGAAGAACTTATCCTGAGAAGGCTCCCATGAAAGACCTAGAACCCCGGACACATCATTGCCCTCGTGAAAATCGAGTGACTTACGATGTGAATCAGGTAGGCTGTTTAAAAGCACGGGTGAATTGCTACACCATTTTATAAGGTCAAAATCGCCCGACTTAAACATTTTTATGAGATCATGCGACAACTGTATAGCGTCCTCTTCGTTATTTACCGAATAGACCAGATCATCCAATATACAAGCTGGTCTCTGCAATGCGATTCACTAACAGTCTCATCATAGATGTTAACAACGACGATACTCACCGATGTTGCATCGTAAATATCGCTTTTAAAAACAACGTTGATGAAAACCGTATTCGCTAAGCTACATAGGCTCGTCGACGATCTGTCGAACAACGATGACGAGAAGGATGTTTACAGTGTTGCTATGTTTAATCTAAAGTATAATCGAGAAAATCTCGACTAACCTATTTTAAAGTTATTTCGTCATTTTAAATTAATACAAATACACAATAAGTATGTATAAAACACGTTATATTTATTATGCAACGAATATTTAATTAATTATATCATTTTCGACTTGGAAAATATTTACCTATTCAAAAAATCTTTTGACATTTGTAATTGTAGGTTATGTATTTCAAAACAAACATTCAAACAACTTCACGACTTGATCTTTTATCTTGCTTAGAGTTTTTTTTATCGAAATACGAAATTCCAAAGTTCCAAGTGGTTTTAAGTGGCTAAGTGGACAAAAAATTCTGCACCCCTATCCAATGGCGTTCTACTTGTTCTGTGTTTTAGTTTGGTTCCAAACCTATCGAAAGTGAGTACACAGTAACATTTCTATTTAAATATACAGCACAGTTTCTGGAACAACTATCTAAGTAACTAAAATATTTATTTTTTAGTGTCTCGCAACGCAGCTCCTTCGATAGATCAGCTGGAAAAGTTAGTAAGCTTTTTGGAAAGCAAACCATGGTTGGCTATGGGCCATGCTCGTACTGCAAATGCTCGCATTCGCAGTCGTCAGGCATGGTCTGAAATAACAACAGCCCTGAACAGTGATGGTAGTGGGTGTACGAAAACATCCGAACAATGGTGTAAGGTTGGTATTATTTATATGTAGGTACCTAATGTGTATATATATTTTTGTGATGAGCAGGTAGCCTTCTACGGTATAGCATCTTTTTACATTGATAGCCCCCTGTGCATGTTTTTTATTACTAACTACAGGCATATATATTGTAAATTTAGGCGAGGCTACAAATTGCAATTATAAAAGCATTTAAAATTGCAACAGAAAGTTAAACCAAATCAAGGTAAATAGATGTTTCACATCAAACCATATAATTCTTACTTGTGTTGCAGTACTGGAAGGACAAAAAAGGAGCAGTTAAGAGGAAGTCCAGCTTAATTGCAGCTGCGAGGCGGCGTACTGGTGGTGGTGTAGAGGATTTGCCAGAACTCAATGAAATTGAGTTAAAAATCCAAACAATTATGGGAGGAGAAAGTTTTGGTTGTGGAGATCAGAACTTAGAAATAAATCCTTTTGAGGTTTGTAGTTTCCAAGGCTCAATAGACCTTTACAAATCGATTGATTTCATTGAAATAAATAAATAATACAATACTTTTACATTTTTAGGAAGAGCCATTGGGTAGAACTGTGGAAAGTGAAGAGTCTCCCAGCATTTTAGTCGTAAGTTTTTTTTTGTTAGTTTAATGAGTTAACCTATTATAAATATAATATTGTGTAAACTTCTATTTTCAGAATGTTGTTACTCCAAATGAGCAGCAGGCTGACCAAAGCGAGATTTTTATATGTGAGCCAGGCCATGAAATGCAATGGGTATGAGATTTGTTGATTCTTTTATTTACTTATGTTGTTACCTCTCATAATAAGTACAATAAGGTGCATAACACCCATTTTAGGCCTATGTGTTTGATTAACCCTTCAGATACCGTCAATTAGAGACACAATAGTAAGACAATAGATGCGCGGCCACCGGGTGTCGCTTGGGGATTCATGAATTAATACAAGGTATATACAATAAATAAAATAGGATCAAACCTATATTGCTATAAATACTGGACATGGTATCGCTGTGGGCTGCAAGTGTAATTTTAAATGCAATCTCGAATACCTCAATAAAAGAACCTAACAACACATTCTGTTCCAGTCTAATCTTGCTGCTTTTGATGGGGATAGCGTGCAAGACAATCTGACACAGGTACCATCAGGATCACAGCAAGAACCAGCACCAGATGCTCATAGTCCAGTTGATGAAGAAAACAGGGTATGGTCTTGGAAAATTATGATTTAAACTACATATTCTATAGAAGCAAACCAAAGAATATTTCATTAATTTTACATACATTTTCAGGTTTCGTTTACTGAGCCAACAAGACCTGCATCACAGCCAAATGACGTTTTGGAAAGGGGCAATCAAAGTAAGTTGCATTCTCTAACCCAATATTTAATATGAAATAATAACTATCATGTAGGACACAGACAAACGGAAAGAGGGAAGAGAAACCTTTGCCCTGCAGTGGGACACATGATAATGTAATAATGGGGCTAATAAGATAAGAATAAAAAATAAGTACAAATTTAATGTTAATTGCAGCTCCTACTCAGCGTGAGCGTAGGGAGACATTACGCGGTCGCCGACGCACTCTCCAGTCATCTCCTCGTCAATCTGCAGCGCGCCGGCGACTATTGAGAAGGTCACCTCCGTCACAACGCCGCTCGGAAATGGTTAGCCTCACAGAGCGTTTCATAGCCATCGAGGAACGCCGAGTACAGGCAGAGCTCTTGATTGCCCGAGCAATTAGCCAACAAGCTGAGAATCATCGGGCTATGGTTCAGGCTCTAGATAAAATAGGTAGTGGAATTAGAGACTTGATAAATAAATAAAAATAAGAAGTATGTTAAGATTGTTTTATTTCTTAAATAATTATACTAAAACAATGTTTCCTAGGTACATACTATTTTGTTACACTATACTAATTTAATTTTTAGGTAAAACATTATGTATATATAAAGAATAAAGAACTCCACTTTCTATATTTTATGATGAATAATATACATTCCTATTAACATACACTATTATTTTTAATAAACTAACTGTCATTCTGAATTAGTAATATCTTTAGTCTATTGTTAGTATTTACTTCTAATTATTAACTATTTTGTCCACGCCACAGTCTATTAATTAGACGACCTCTAACAAGACGTCCACTGTCCAAATCACTGATAGAGGTCTGGCTTCCTTGTTGTAGTAAGCGGATCACCCTCGCTTCTTGTCTCTGTAAATGCGCTGGCAATTCTACTGGAGGAACTCTGGCTTGATTACAAATGTTATGTAACACACAACATGCTTTAATAATTTTTCCCACCATCTCTGGATCATAGTGAAGAACACGATGAACCAAAAGGCACCTAAAACGGCCTTTAAGTATGCCAATGGTTCGTTCTGCAGTATTTCTTGCAGTGGCATGCAGATTATTGTAGTATTCTTCCCTTGTGCCAGGCTCAGGGTTGTTACATGGAACCATCATGTATGGTCTGAGAGCAAAACCGGAGTCCCCTGAAATATATAGGAATTTAACTTAATTTTATAATAATAGAAATATCTGAATTTATTATTTATATTTATATACCACCGAAAACAGATACAATTTATACTGTAAAAGCAAAGAAAATTTTTAAAATACATACCAAGCAGATACACCATTTCTCCTGTATTATTTAGCTGCTCCAAATGTGTTTTTATGACAGAATTATTGAATATAAAGCTGTCGTGTGTTGCACCTCCAAAAGTTACATCCACATGCATTATATTTAAATCTGGATCATTTATCTTAAAATGAAAAAAAAATTAAAGATTAAAAATGGTTTGAAACAGATGGGTTATTATTCCTAGTTTATTTATTTAAATCACGTTAAATATAGTTATAGATATAAACATATTATATTCCTAGTTTATGTTTAATGAAGTAATAAAAAAACTTACAATAACAGCATTTCGAGCATGATACCCTTTTCTACAATAGTATCTTTCTTCATGTTCTTTGGGCCGAACCATTGATACCAAGGTACCATCAACACAACCAATGGTTCCAGGCAGTTTGAACTTTTCATAAAATCTAAATAACAAATAGACAATTTTAAAATAACAAAGGTAGTGGATTTATAAATATTATAAGTATATGTACATATGTATGTAACATAACAACAACACAAAATATCTACTTAGTAAAAAATAAAAACTAAAGTGAAACTGTGTGAAACTTAAGAAATACCTACTTTTCTTTGAGAATTTGCCTTTCATTTGTATTTTGGGGAAATCTGATGTACTTATTAATAATAAGTGGGTGGTTGATGGCATCTACTACGCTTCTTATAGCCCTTGATGCAGATGCTTGTGAGATATAGGTTCTTGCATTCTCACATAAAATTTTTTGGTAACTCCCACTAGCCAAAAATGCGAGAGTGCATAAAACCTGGAATGAGAGTAAGTTTTAGACATTAAAATAATTTTCTACTGTAGGGTGATTTATATTATAATGATTTAGTAGTAATACCTTGGTTCTGTTGCTAATTCCTCCTCGACGTTTCGCCTTTGCTAGAAATGGGGAAATATCTTCTTCCAATTGTTGAATTAGCTCTTCAGTCAACCTGAATACCTTAATATAATTTGTATCAGTAGTAAGAAGACCCATATTACGTATCATGTAGGCCTGACGTCTTTTTTCTAAATTATCCTGACGCTTGGCTTCTTCCAACAAAAAAATCATACAGGAAATACGAACTGCCATCTAAAACATTGAAAATAGGCATAAACATTTCAGGAATTAAAGTACGATAAACAAAACAATAATATTAGGCATTTTAATTTAAAAAATAACTTGTTTTACTTACATTTTAATCGTCTACAATCACGGAATTGTATCTACAACCAAGGAAACATCTACAATTTACAAGCTTTACGGTTTGACAGTTAAAATCGAAGGCGAAGGCACCGTTGTCGTTGAAGGCGAAGATGATCTGTGTTTCTGAATACCGTTTTTCATACATTTGGAACCATATTTTAGTTCTATGTCGCGCCGACGACATCGTTGAGGCGCTACGATCGCGCAGTTGTAACTAAAGAATAACGATATGTTTACATCAGAGGTTTGAACGATGATTTCTTGGTTGTAAAGATGTTTTGCCTTAGTGAATCGCACTCCTGCTACTTTAGCAGATTCGGGATAATGCGGACTGTCCGAGGCCAGCTGTCGCACAGTGCGCATATCTATGTAAGGACTCGACTTCAGTCCGAAAGGTAAGCGGTTAAAAGCGAACGTCAACACAGAATCGTTCTCACTGAATCGAAACAAAATGCGTAGGTACTTACGCTGCTCAACAGGTACGCAAATTCGTAAGTACATCTGCTTAATATCAGAATTTATAGCGATAGGAAATAATCTAAAATTGATTAAAAGAAGAAACAAATCTGTTTCTAAATTTGGACCACTATGGAGTACATCATTAAAGATAAACCGGTATGAGTCCTAGCACTCGCATCCAATACAATGCGCGGCATTGGTTTGTCCGGTCGAACGACAGCGTGATGAGGGATGTAGTACCCGTCATCCGAAATGGCGGATTCGTCGACTTGACATAAGTAACCATTATCTATGTACTCCCGAATCACTGCGTTATAATTCTCCCGCAACGTCAGCGATTGGCGGAGTTTTCTCTCCAGCGCAACCAGTCGACGACGGTACGCGGCGGTAAGGGAATTACCTAACTCGGCGGGATTCTTATTGAAAGTTAACGCGACAGTATAACGTCCCGCATCGTCGCGTGATACGGTCGAGGAAAAAATATTCTCACATTCGGTCTCCTCGGGAGATAAAAAACGTTTATTTTCAACTTCTTCCAATTCCCAGAACTTTTGTAATAAATCATTAAGGGCTAGTGCTGTGAAAGAAGAGCTAGATAAATTTAAATTATCTTTACTATGCGGAAAGTCACCCATAAGGACATACCCGAATGTGGTTAATAATGCGGGTGGCGCATGTGAACCGAAGTCTACCCTATTTCCCAAATAAATATACGGAAACAGTTGAGCGCCTAACACTAAGTCAATATCATCTGGAATATTCCAGCTTAAATCAGCGAGCGGAAGCGAGTGGAAGTCTACATGACAATCCCACTTAATATGGTGCGAAGGTAGCTGATCCGTAATGCACTCAACTACTAACGCGTGAATAGTATATTTCTGATGCGATCATGCGAGTATACGCGAGACTCGATATCTCAGTTTACATAACCTATTATCGGCCGCGAGACAGAACCAACTCCTTTGACAAAAGAATTACTCAAAGGAATTATTACTAAGTTGAGTTTTCGACAACAAGCTGTAGTTATTAAATTATTTTGCGAACCATTATCAATTAAATACCTGACTATTGTTTTCTGGCCCGAACTATTATTATTAGCGCGCGCATAGACCTGAGCGGTTGATAAAAGAATTGCCGACTTAGTCTTCGTATCTGCAGCTAATAACACGGCCGTGTTATGTGTCGGAAACGTTTGAGAAACATTATCCGAACAACACACGGTCACCGGTGCGGGAATATCGACCTTATCGCAATGAGAATAAGAGCGCGGCACAAGCGAAGACGCCGCGCGGGGCGGGGGATGAGCGAGAGGCGCAGCGGACGGCGTCACCGCCAGGCTAGTCGCGACGGCGACATTGCAATTCGTCGGTTTAACATCAGTTGTATGTGGTTGTTTATTATAGTTATTAAAATGTAATAAGGTATGATGGCGTTTTTTACACACGTTACAAACTGAGGTCGACCTACAATTACTCAAACCGTGCGAAGTGCTCAGACAATTTACGCAACCATGCTTGGATCTAATAAACTCAAACCTAGTTCTAGGAGTCAACGCGGATTGAAACTTAGCGCAGTTGTACAACTGAACATGAGCGCTATCATTACAATACGCGCAGCTCCTGACCGAAGTCGCGGTAGAAGCGGATAAGTTATGGGACTCACTCACAACAAACGCTCTCGTCTGCGTGCGAGGGTCACGCGGTGCGGAACCATGAGGTTTGTTATAATTATATTTCGCGTTCGAATGAGATGAATTCGAGCGTGCCAATATCTTAGCCTGATCTTGAACAAAACTAATCAACAACTTAGTTGTAGGAATTTCAACATCGCGAACGGAAAGTTCAAATGATTGACCAGTCTGTAAATCTATTTTTCTCATAGCACAATGTAAAAGAATAAAATCTGCCAGATCGGGAATCCCAAGCTGTTTCAAGGCAGAAATCGACGGGTCCCAAGAACAATGTCCTATCTTCAATATTGTCTAGTTGCAGTGCGTAGCAATAAAGTTACGCGAATCAAATAAGTTGCAAAAAAAATAAAATTTGTAGAAAATTATGGTGAAAGGTATTTGTTTATTTATTTTACTTGTTTTTGCTCGCTAATGTTTTATTTTAAATATGTATTTTATTTAAAATTGATTCTCATGTAATGATGTGAGATTGTTTTTGGAATTAATTAAGACTTAACAACACATGCGACGTTGTTTTATGAAATCTTTATAAAAACAAAAAGTTGTATGTGTACAAGAGATGGTGTACATCGGTATTTGCCTACAGAATTATGTCTTATGTTGCAAATGTTCAAACCTATGTTGTCTCTAAATGTAGGTAGTAAGAAAGAAAACCATTTGATTTGATCACTTATTTATTATTAAAATTTAATCACAGTTTTGCTTGGAAATATTTTTTCCAAATAGGTACTTAAAAATATGTTTAAACTCAAATACAAAAGAAAATTAACAACATTCTAAACAATTCAAAATAGTACTCATAATCAATAATCAATTTTTGACATAATCTAGTTAAATGTATCAAAAATTAATAACATACAGTAGAAATCTAACAATTACCTTAATATCTAAAACAATTGAGCATGTTATTTATGCCTATAAATCACTTAAAAAAACTTAACAAAAAACTAATAGCCTTCAAAAACCGTCTCCAACAAACAGTTAAAAAAATACTTGACAAAAGGTCAAAAACTCTTTTAGCAAACTAAATGTATTCTTTTACGGTTAAAGATTAAGTATAACATTATAAAATTATCACAACATAAATTATAATAACAAAATTTTTCTCTTTTTGTATTTAATTCAATGCTAAGTAATCAGTGTAATCACAAAATCAGGTATCTTTATTTTACTTCGACTAATTTAAGTAATCAACAACTGGGTACCTATTATTATTTTAATACAGTTTTATTCAGTCTTATTTAATTTAACCAGACTCTGTCTCTCGTATAAAAGAAAAATATAAAATATAAGTATTATTCATCATTTTCATCACTTAAGTCGTCATTTGCATTGTTAGATTTGTAGGGTAAAAGATCTAAAAAATATTGCATTAGTGGCATTTATAACACCTGTTCTGCACATGCTCTCTAAATCATTATGTTTATCTTTTGTTAACTTAAGTGGTGAAGAATAACCACGCTCCAAGACAGGCAATACAGATGAGTTTCTTGTATAGTTTCGTATAACTAAGCATTCATAAGATTCTTCATTTAAATCATACTTAAAGGTGTGCGTCAGAATGGCTGGTGGTCTGTGGCGTAGGTCTATGCGAGTTGATTCAAAAATTGCTACATAATTGCTTATATTTGCTACATATAGTAAATAATTGCTACATAGGATATATATTTAGATATAAAATATTTTTTTTGACCAGCCGTCCTGACGTTTGGTTGGCTGGTCAACAACTAGTTTAAAGCTAAGCATGCAGACTTTCCCAAAATGTATTGCGTCAATAATTGCTACATATTTACTTCATTTATCTAATGTAGTTGTAACTTCAAACATATGTTAAATAAAGGATTTAGCAATTATTTAAATTATCCCAAGGAAAAGTGCCTGATAAAATATTAAAGGCAAATACTTAGTTATGTAGGTGTCGGTTTAATCGTTTAGGCTCAGTGTTATGGAGCCAAGTGCTGCAGTGACAAATCTCCACGTGTATCAAACGACGGTTTTTCAATACACTTACGAAGAAATACTTACTTTCTCTGGAAATATCGACTCTTTTTTTTCATTTTATACTGAAGAAAATGTTCCAAAGTTGATTTTAGTTTTAATAATTAAAACTTCTTTAACTTTAGTCCACAATATTTTTTGTTTTCTTAAATTTTTGTTCCATAGTTTGTCATTTACATGGGTTTTAAAGTTAAAGAAGTTTTCCTGTAGCATATTTTTAACTAATTATGGTTCTCCTTCTGTTTTTGCCCATCGCACGAGCAGGCGCCATTCGTCGGGTGTATAAATTGTTTTGGATTGAGACGAACGCTCTATGACGGCGTGGACACTATCTCCCTCGTTTTGGGTATGTCCCTTCTCTAGAAAACGATGTGTAATAGACACTTGGTATTTTTTTTGCTGCAAATAAATATACAGAAAACACAAATCTTGTCCGATTTTGGCCCGCACAATTATCGGACCAGAAACGAAATTCTTTTGTGCCTTCTGTACAATTATCTTTTATGAAATCTAACAAACAACTTCCCACTTCATTAGCTCCTCGTTTAGCTACTGTTACGTCCCACATATAGCACACTGCTTTCTTTTGGCCCATATTAAAAACTGTAAAGTTATAGGCAGATAGTTTTCTTTTCTAGTAAAATATACTTATTTGGCCATGCGGACAAGTCAATACTTTCTGGAAATCAAAAACTGCTGTCATAATGGACCCTTGAGACTCTATAGCATCATGTTTGTCTTTTTGTTTCATGGTACGTGCAGTTTTCTTTGCGTCCATATGTACTTTATGTTTTTGTATTTCTTCATTTGTAGGTGTTCGATTATTTGTAAAAGCATGACAAACTTCACACTGGTCCTTTTTAGGTATATGAAAACCAAGATTAAAATTTTTATTCACTATTTCCCTATACTGGCGTACTGTCGTTGCTTTTGATGCGTATATGTTTTGATCGAACCATTCGTAATACAGTTTAAACATTCGGCTTATGCTGAGACTACCATCTAGATATAACTTGGTCGAGTCCTTTCGAATAAAGTGAGACTCAACGGGAACAAATGAATTTACATGGTCACACACACTCTTTATCATGTCATTATTAATGATAGATTTGTGATGGTTAAGTTTGCCTCGGTGGTCTTCCTCAAAATCTGCCACACCATCATATTTTTTAAATGTAGTTTTAATTATACTTTCACTAACAGCTAATGTTTTCAAGAACATAGTCTTGCAGACGTTTATAGTAGTTGAATCGGCGTTTAAAGATTTAATTGGCAAGAAATACTTTAATGTAAACTGACAGTTGTTAGGAGTACTGCGGTTTAGACATCTATATTTAGGAGCTTTTTTTATATATTTTGCAACAAATCCCCATTGTTTTTTTCTGAACTACCAAGTTTCCAAAACCTAGTGAAGCATTCCAGTCTTTGGTTTTCAGTAATTTTTTCCGCACATTTATAGCGACAATTGCAAGGTTTTCCCATTACTTTATCCTCAACAAATTTGCCTCTTTTTGACACATAGCTTTTACCGAGATTTTTTAAATATTTTCGTTTTACGTCAGACCAATTATCCTTATTAACTAATAGTTTTCTTGATCTTTTCTTTTTTTGTTGTGTTGATGTCAAAGTTGAAACACTAGTACCTGCAGATTGAATAGAATCTATCCAAGAACTATGGTCGGGACAAAAATGATCATCACACTTCCTGTGTACATTTATTGGAGAGGGCATTGGTGTAGCTAATGTGATATGTGAAGTGGAAGGAGTGGCAACAGCTGGTTCTTCAAATTCGTCTAGGTATACCACTGGTGAATTATTAAAACTAGAGGTTACCTCTATATTTAATGGAGTCAGTACTTTTTCTGGATACGGATCTTGTGAAAAAGGTACAGGTGGTGTTCCCACTTGATGACAGGTATTAGAAATGGTATTTTCAGTAATTTCATGCTGCTTTTCAGATACTATTGTATTAGTGTTAGAGGGTGAAACAACTTGCTGACGTGTGGTATGAGTATTATTTTCGGTGGCTTCAAGTTGTAGTTCTGGTACTTCTGTATGATTAGTGTCATCAAATACCACATGATATACTTCTGCCATTTCGACGATAATATTTTGGGCATCGGACGGTAACGGGGAGCTAGTATTGCTGTCACGTTCAATTGCAGATTCTGTAATAAAGTCAAATAGAAAACAATATAGCTACTGAATTTTGTTACCTTACTTGAGTACTAGCCTATCACTAGTAAAAATAAATCATTTTAATTAAAAGGAGAGTATTAAATGGTGTATTTTTGTTTAGAAAAAAGTCTCATGTGGAAGTTCTTACAAAGAACAAAATCTTGTTATCACATACGACTATATTTTTATATTAAGTTTACGTAGAACAACATCCTATCTGCACATACGTTTGAAAATGTTAGAAGAACTTTGGCTGAACAACAACGTATGTGAAAATAATGTCGTAAAAATAAATATAACAAAATGAAATGTTATTGTGTAGTTTTTCTAAAGAATAAAATTATTACAACAAATTATACAAAAAAAAACTTTTTTTTTGCTATCGTAAAATAACATACTTTAATCACACACGACGGTAATTATAATAGTTTTCGATTTTTTCTTATAATATTTAGTATTATAATACAAAATCCCTAAGCCATCTTTAAAATACGTGTGACTTGAAAAAATAAAACAATTACTTACCAAGATTATTACATTCTTCATTGTTATTTCTGTTTGTAGTAGTGTAACTCCTTTCAAGATTACGAATAAAATAAAGTCTCTGTAGTGGTTTTATAAGTTCTTTTAATAACACTATAACATATACTTGGTATAACACTTCTTAACAAATACACGTGTTCACTCTGCGACTGCTCAAGCTCAAGTGCTAGTGTCCGAATGCCGTGTTCACAAGTGAATCTCCCCACTATGACAGCTACGTAGTTGCTGTCTACCGACAAAAGTCAGTTTAACAACTATCAATGGAATTTCACTTGAGAACACGGTTTCATTTTGAAAGTAAGTTTATGACTAAATAAATAATTTAATATACTGATTTAAGTACATATTCCAATAAATTAATAAAAGGCTAACAGTCGGCCTTTCCTGACATATTCACGTCTCGTGATTTGAATAATCAATATTCTTACTATACTACAAAACAAAACAAAAAAAAATAAAATAAAAAAAATACAAACAACATTAAAATTATAATTCATATTTAAACAATACTAGATATAAATTTTACTTAATATTTGTTTCAAACTATATCTAACAATGAATAACACAAAACTAAATCATCTTGGGACGAAATCCCTTATTTTCGCGTGTTTTCAAAATTACAATTACAATAAATTGTGGCCTTTATATAAATCTATATAAAACATCTCACATTGGTAAGAATCAAAATCAAATTACGTTTGATTGTAATCTCTACTTATATGTCTACATCAAACGTGTTATATAAAATAATTAAGCGAGGACGAAACCCCTGCATGTTTTCGCCTCTAAATATTATACATATTTGATTGTAGCCTCAACATATCTACATTAAACATTTCATATAAAATAACTATGCGAGGACGAAACCCCTTCATGTTTTCGCCTCAATATTACATTTGATTGTAGCCTCAACATATCTACATTAAACATTTCATATAAAATAACTATGCGAGGACGAAACCCCTTCATGTTTTCGCCTCAATATTACATTTAATTGTAGCCTCTACATATCTACAACAAATATCTCTCATAATCATCCGAGGACAAAACCCCTTCATGTTTTTGCCTCACGATGTCACATTACAGTACTGAAGCCCCTTCATGTCTTCAGTACTGTCCAGGCATTCCACTGAAACCTCTACATATTTTCAGTGGATTGCCAACTAAGCTAGAATAATCAATTATTATTATTTCTCTGGAATAAACTGTTAAGATTAATAGCATGCAGAAATACACAATTAGTTTGCAGCAAATCAAACAGTTTTATGGAAGACTAGTTTTCATCATCATGAACAGATTTTTGATCATCATTAGAATCATCATCAGATTCGTTATTAGTTCTGTCAAATACTAACCATGGGTGGATCTTGTCTATCGAAAAAGTGCCAGTAAAACGACGATTACCTTTTCGAGACAAAGGAGTATCTTCAATAATATATCTATCATTATTTAATACAGTTATTATGCGATAAGGACCACGAAGTTTTGGGACAAGTTTTCGACTCTGACCACAGGAAGGAATATCTCTTTCTACTCTGACTAAGTCACCCAAAGCGAATGTAACTCTTTTTCTATTTTTATCAAAATTTTCCTTTTGTTTAACCTGATTATTAGCGATATGTTCAGATACTTGATTTCGGATATTTTCTAGTCCCTCTTCATTATTCGTACATTCCTCAGTATTAGTTGTAAGGGACAGAGAAGAATCATTACTACCAATTAATTTTAGTCCAAACAATACCTGAGCTGGTGTTTTTCCTGTACCCTTATTAAGAGTGTTGTTTAGTCCCCACTGAATTTCGGAAACCCATTCATCCCATAATCTTTCGTCTTTATTAAAGCTTTTAGCACTGAGAGCAGCAAGGACAGTTCTATTGTACCTCTCTATTTGACCATTCGCACGTGGCGTAGCGACAGCATTTAAAACATGTTTTACTCCCAATGAATTGAGGAATTCCTTAAATTTTGTGGAAGTAAAAGATGTTCCTCGGTCCGATATGATTCTCTGCGGTACACCAAAAGTATGAAAGTAACGTTGTAATGCTTTAATACTATTTGTACTTTTTGTGCTCTTAACTGGATCAAGAATTATATATTTAGTAAAGGCATCTATGATTAAAAGAAGATAAGAATTCTTCTTTTTACTACGTACGAAAGGGCCTAAATGATCTATGTGGAGCGTGTGGAACGGGCGATCCACCTTTGGTATAGGGTGCAATTCCCCAGACTTTTTGCCAGTGGGAATTTTAGTATGAGCACATTCAAGACAGGAATTTACATATTTTTGTATAAATCTTTTCATTTTGGCAAACCAATATTGACTTTTTATTTTGTCATAAGTTTTCTCAAAACCAAAATGTCCTAACATATCATGATTAGATCTGAGTAAATGCCACCTTATTCCTTTCGGTACGACCCATCGTTCGCCCTCAAGAGTCTTCCTGTAAAGCATCCCTCGTTTAACTACAAAATTATTTTTAATTTCAATAATGTTATCGGTTTCTTTATCGTTAATAATGGTTATTATTCTTTGTAATTCAGAATCATTTTGTTGGGCGGTAGCTAACCAATTAGTATCTATTAATCTGACTTCTGTATACTCGTTTGGCTTTAAAGGATTACGACTGAGGGCATCGACATGACACATACTTGAACCAGGTTTGTAAATAATATTAAAATCAAATTCCTGTAAAGAGTTCCACCATCTTGCAACCCTTGGTAACATGTCTTTCTTTTCAAATGTAGCTCGTACAGAGTTACAATCAGTGACTATCGTGAACTTGATCCCTAACAAGTAAACTCTAAATTGTTTTACCGACATTACTACAGCCAGCGTCTCTAAATCATAAGAGGTGAAACGAGCCTCTTCAGGGGATGTCTGCCTACTGTAATAAGCAACAGCACTAAACGGGGAGTCCTTTGTTGGCCTTTGCATTAGTATCCCTGCAATTCCCAATTTAGAAGCGTCAGTATGAACTTGTGTATCATAAGTTGGATTATAAAAAGCAAGAACGGGGCGTTTCGTTAGTTCAGTCTTTAACATTTGGAAAGCCTCTTCTTCAAAACTACCCCACTGCCAAGCAGAATTTTTCTTGAGGAGTTGAGTTAATGGTCTAGCAATTGTAGAAAATCCCCTTATAAAGCGCCGAAAGAAACTGGACAAACCAATAAACTGACGGACCTTATGTTGGTCCGTTGGCCGAGGAAATCGTTCGACCGCTTCTATTTTATGCTGTCCAGGCCTTATTCCGTTTTCATTCACTTCAAATCCTAAATAATTAATAGATCGCATAAAGAAGTTACACTTTGATAACTTTAATGTTATTCCAGAGGTCCTAAATAAATTCAAAGTATTATTTAATTTCTCGAAGCCCTCTTCAATAGTCTTAGACGGAATAATAACATCATCCATATAAGCGAATGCATCTTTAAATCGCGCGTTACCAAGAATATTATTGATAGCTCTTTGAAAATTAGATGGAGCATTAGCCAAACCAAACGGCATCCGGTTAAATTCAAAATGGCCGTCAGGCGTTACAAAAGCTGTCAAATGTTTGGAAGTTTCTGACATACGAATCTGGTAATAACCGGACGCAAGGTCTAAGGTAGTATAAAACTTAAAACCTGATAAATTGTCCAATTGATCATCAATCCTCGGTAATGGATAGTGTTCTTTAACTGTTTTCTTATTCAAAGATCTAAAATCTACACAAAGCCTGTAATCTCCAGTTTTCTTTTTGACTAACAAAATCGGAGATGCATAGTCAGACGTGGATGGACGTACTATCCCCGAATCCTCTAATTCTTTAACCATGCCTCTAACAACTTGGCGTTCCGAATGAGCTAATCTATAAGGCCGATAAACAATAGGACTATTATCACTCAAATTAATATTCATCTCAATCCCTTTAATACATCCTAATTCTTTGGTTGAAAAAGCAAAGCAGTCTCTATAGTCGTTTAATAAACGAAACAGTAACTGACGATCTTTTTCGGCTAATTCGTCACCTACATTAACTAACGAGTCGTCTATATTAGGATTGGGCAAGGTTTCAGTATTACCTACAATTCTATTAACACGGTATGACTGCATTTCTGTGACCGGAACTGCACGCACTATTAGTGAACCTTGTTTAAGAGTAAATCCTAGCGAGTTAAGTCCTTTTACCACAATTTGACCCTTGCCATCTGTTAGTTTAATTAAACTTTGAATTACTTCGTATTCTGTTTCAAGTTCGCGACTTAAACTGGGTTCTATTAAAACATCGCCATTATATTTATTTTCAGTGTAAATATCGACACCGGTATATCCCTGTACATTAACATCATTTGAAACATGTAAAGCAATTTTCAATTTTGGTATCATTTTATCCTTAATTAGTAGAGTTTCATTAGTTTTAATAACAATTATGTGATCCTGTTCAGTAAAAGTTTGTCCTAGTAATAAGGGAACTTGCAGAAAATGATCAGAGACTACTAGTGTTGGTACTACTGCTTTCACAGAATCTACTTCAATTTTTAAATCACATTTTCCTAAACAATTAACAATAGAATCTCCAAAACCTCTCAGGATAGGTAAGTCATTCATTGACCATGAAGTAATTAAGTCCTTAGCAACTGATTCTTTCAACATGGAGCATTGGCTTCCAAAATCAATATAACAGTCAAGAGTTACACCACTAACAGAAGCCGTTTTGAAATATTTCAAATCTGTATCATGTTCCGTGGAAATACGCAAAACCGTTTTAGGAGTCGAGTCCTTTTTCTCGCTACAGTCGTTAACTAAATGTCCTACTTTATTACAAGCAGTACACCGTTTGATTGGCTGCTTACACTTATAATACGGGTGACCTTCATCACCACAATTGTAACATTTAGGTGTAGATTCTGTTCTATTACTTCTAACCCCTTTAATTTTATTGCGTTTATTATCAGTTACGCCTGCCTGCTGTGCGGTTTTGTCAATTCTTTTATTAATTTTAACTCCCTTTAAGTAGACAAGTAACTTATCAAGATCAGAGTATTGTGCTGCTTCAGCACTAGTTCTTATAGATCGATCTTCGATTCCAAACAGTACGCAATCTATGGCATTCTTCCCAATAATATTACATCTGTTTAATAACACCATCTTGTCGTAAAAGTATTCCTCTAGAGACTCGCCAAAACGAGCTTTACAGGCAAGCATATCCGACAACAATTGAGCATAATTTTCGTCGCTCGGAAAAGCTGATTGTAGTTTGTTTTGCCACTCAGACCAGGAAAACATAACACTAGGTAGTCCTTGGTACCATTTCTGAGCGAAACCTACAAGTTTCGGCAGTGCGTAATGAATAGTTTGTCTTTCTGACCAATTATAAATTTGCGCACACTCATTTACTTTAGTTAACCACATCTCTATCGATTGGTTTCTTTTAGACGGATCGAATTCAGGAATTACATTAAAGACAGGAAAGCGTTCATTGTTCCCATCAGCTTTCATGGTCTGAACAACGTCTTTTAACATTTGTGCAAACAACAATTTGTCACTAACCTGGTCGGTAACGTTACTGTCACCTTGGGGAACCCTTGTATCGTGATGGTCGCTCTGCCTTGCACTGGTTCGGCTGCACGCAGCACCAGTGCAGTTGCACCTCATGCCGCTACGGCTGCGTTGCGCGCCACTCCGGCTGCGCTGCGCGCCACTCCGGCTACACCTCGCGTTGCCACGGCTGTGCTTCACGCTGCCACGGCTGCGCCTCACGCTGCCACGACTGCGCCTCACGCTACCATGGCTACGCCGCACGCTACCACGGCTGCGCCTCACGCTACCACGGCTGCGCCTCACGCTACCACGGCTGCGCCTCACGCTACCACGGCTGCGCCTCACGCTACCACGGCTGCGCCTCATGCTGCCACAGCTGCGCTGCGCGCCACTCCGGCTGCGCTGCGCGCCGCTCCGGCTGCGCTGCGCGCCACTCCGGCTGCGCCTTGCGCTACCACGGCTGCACCTCACGCTACCACGGCTGCGCCTCACGCTACCACGGCTGCGCCTCACGCTACCACGGCTGCGCCCCACGCTACCACGGCTGCGCCTCGCACTGTCACGGCTGCGTTGCGCATGGGCAGACAGCTTGGGATCAGGAGTCTCCAAGCGTCTGCTACGATTACTTGACTGATCTTCCATTGTATTAGCTGAAATTTGAATTTTATACACAAGAAAAACGTTTTTTTTTTTTTTTTTGTGGGTATTTTAAAAAAAAAATAAAATAAAAATAATTTATTTGTGTATCATTTGATTTAAGATAATATCTTTCTTTTTTTTTAATAATAAAAAAAAGTAAAACAGCGATAGTCAATCGTATAAATCAACTAATGAAAATGCATAAATTAATCAAATACGAAAAAGAAACAAATAATAATAAATAAACGATACCTTCTTATTGCACTGTGCTGGGCGTTTGGCAACACGGAGAATACAATATTCTCAGTGGTATCCCACTTCTGAACTGTAACTCCTTTCAAGATTACGAATAAAATAAAGTCTCTGTAGTGGTTTTATAAGTTCTTTTAATAACACTATAACATATACTTGGTATAACACTTCTTAACAAATACACGTGTTCACTCTGCGACTGCTCAAGCTCAAGTGCTAGTGTCCGAATGCCGTGTTCACAAGTGAATCTCCCCACTATGACAGCTACGTAGTTGCTGTCTACCGACAAAAGTCAGTTTAACAACTATCAATGGAATTTCACTTGAGAACACGGTTTCATTTTGAAAGTAAGTTTATGACTAAATAAATAATTTAATATACTGATTTAAGTACATATTCCAATAAATTAATAAAAGGCTAACAGTAGGATCAGAACAATTATTTTCGTTCATTTGTAGCGCTAAATTCAAAATTCTTTTCTTTCTTGACAATGCAGACATCGCAAAAAATACACTGTGACACTGTATTTACACCTTTTGTCATTAATTTGACTCACAATTGAAAACTTGTTTGAACCTCCAAAATCGACCGCCACTGAGGAGTATAAACTTGTGCCTGACGTTACATCGCGATACGCGTGGTGCTTACCGCGGCGAACAAGTTCTTACATGTCGATGCGTCATTGTTCGTAGAACTATTTCTTAGATAAGGCAATGTTCGATTGGTTATTTCATAAAGTAAAAACACTATTTGAAAAATAATTACACTACCATATAGCTACTATGATACTTAATACATTTGATCAAAAAACTAAAAATCGACTTATATTTACATAAGTTTTTGTTCTTGGGACCCTTCGAAATACTCGCACTAAATGTTTCAATGAAAGAATCGAGACCATTTGCGTTACATAAACAACTTTTTAAATCTAATATATTATTTAAATAGATACACTATTTACATAATATATTAGATTACTAACCTAATGTGCGTTTATCCTGGTATTTATTAACTAAGCTGTCCCATAGAAAATAGTAGGTATCAGCCGTCGGCACAATACCGGCTGTAATCTTTAACGCGTTATGTGTAAGCCTACCTACTAAGTACTGCAGGCGCTGCGAGTCAGTCAGCTGATCGTTGTTATGAATATTCGACTTAAACGACTCGTAGAAAACAGGCCAATTCTCGGGTTTCCCGTCGAAAGATGGCAGTGCGATAGGCGGTAACTTTATTTTTAGCGGTTCAAACAGCGTCTTCGAATTACTACTTTGTGATAACAGAGATTGACTACTACTGATTTTATTCCTAATACGCTTAACATGAATAAACAAATCTTCAAAGGATTCTAAACAAGCATAGTCGGGACTCGAACCAGGTTTCAGATTAATGTTTATGTGGTTAATTTGATCGACATAAGATTCAAATTTGACACGAATGTCGTCAATAGTTTCCGATTCAGTCATAAAACTTTTATTATTTCTCGAATCGAACGACGAAATATTTTTCGATAAATCATATAATTGATTAAGGCGTTTGAATAACAATCCTTTCTTTTCATGAAGGATCGTCAGTAAATCTTCCGGCCTTAATTGTTTATCAGTCATTTTTGCTCAACGCTTTCAGACGTGCTCATCAATGTATTAAATATTTAATAAATTAACATTCGCGTAAATAGTGACCTAGTTATTACTGTGCTGGCGTGTTATACATTTATACACTTTGTAAGTAAGACTAGATTAAAATGAACTAATTGGAATATTATAGTCTAAAATATGGATAGCAGCCCCTTCAATCGGAGTTGGATGACGCGACGCAGCCCTCCTTCAACCCCTACACCGACGCAGCCCCAGGATTCTAGTCGTGAACCATCCCAGGTAGACGAGCAGATGAAGTTAGTTTCAACCCCTGAAATTCAGAATTGGTTGACTAATATTGAACAGCACTTGAATGAGGTATGCGCTATTTCTTCTGATGGAAAACTAAACTCTGATCAGAAGCTAAAAATTAGCAATTTATGCCGAAGAATTGGTCCTGAAGTCTCTCATCTGGCCGTGCAATACCAATCATTGAAGTATAATGCCGTGAAGACCCACAACTCCCTAATAAGTGCTACGAATGACCGACACCTAAGGGAATGTGTTTTAGAAATGAACCGGACCATTAAGGAAACTTGTGAAAAGCAGGGAGCCGCTCTTTCATCTTTTGCCGATATGGTTAAAAAAGGATCAAACAGCTTTGTTCGACCAAATACTTTTAGCTCCGTTGCGATTTTTCCTCGCGATAACACAAAAACCAGTGACGAAACGAAGAACATAGTCCAGAAAATCGCTTGCCCCGGTGACATGAAATTAAAAGTAAGAGGCGTACGAAAAATAGGAAAAGGAGGTCTTATTATTAGCACAGAGACTAAAGAAGACCTAGACAAGCTCAAAAAAACAGTCCAACTAGCTTCCTCAGGACTCACAGTTGACGACCCCCGAAAGCGCAAGCCACGCATTATTGTGTTAGGAGTTCCAGCTTTAATGACTGAACCTGAGGTTTTTAAATGTATTTTTGACCAAAACTTGACCGAAAAATTACCGGATATGACCAGAGACACATTTTTGAGCTCAATCAAACTTAGCCATAAATCTGGCAGGAAAGATGCGGAGACCTGTAACTATATAATAGAAGTTCCAGCCTCTATTCGTAAGGCACTTATCACGAAGGATAGACTATTTGTCAACTGGACGTCCTGTCCGGTACGAGACTTTACTCTGGTAACAAGATGTTACAAGTGCCAGCAGTACGATCATGCGGCCAAAACGTGCAAAGTCGCTTCTCCTACATGTGGACATTGCGGTGAAGAAGGTCACACAATCCAGGACTGCACAAGGAAAGCCGATTTGCCTAAATGCGCAACATGTTTGCGTTTCAAAAAACCTGCCAACCACAAGACAGGGGATCCAGAGTGTCCTGCTAAAAAATCTGCTGAAAACAGGTATATAAATTCCATCGACTATGAAGGCGCCTAAGAGCGCCACTTATTTGATTGTATTTTAGACTTAATTTATTGCTTATATTCTTCTTATTTTTATGGAAAGTAATTTAATAACCGATATAGATAATACTTTTGTAACGGTTTCAAAGCAATGTAAAGCTGAGGAGTGCAGACTATATTTTTCCGACACTCAAAAGTCACTAACCATAGTAACCCAAAATATTCGCAGTATTTATAAGAACATAGATAGCTTTAACATTTTTTTTCACAGACTTAACATTGAGTGTGATATAATGGTGCTAACTGAGTGCTGGCTGTGTGATAGGCAGGCTAACCTCCCAGAAATACCGGGGTATAACTTATTTTATACCACAATAAACAACAACCAAAATGATGGTGTGGTTGTTTATTCCAAGGAAACATTAAAGGTCACAGTAGAGGAATTTCCTCTAAAGGACTGTATGAGTAATTGTTTGATCATCAAAATAGGTATGTAGCGGCTCATACTTACGGACAAAATAACATGTACATACAAATATACACATCCGTCCGATCGCTGCCGCGCGCCTGCGCACACTGAACTATGAGGATGTGGGCCGGCCGGCCGTGCATCGTGCTAGCTCCACGAAAGGAACCGGGCACGTCCTACCTTCGTTATCGAAAAGTGTTTCTGAGCGTTTCTCTTTAATTTGTAAATGTACCCTTTTATTTAGAATTCTCCTGATCAGTACTGTACCTATATAAGCATCGGTTTGTAATAAATGACACAGATCGTTATTCGCCTTTTTGTACAACACGCAACCCCTAAAGTGGTGACCCCGCGTTCGAAGATGATAAGCCAAGAAGAAATCGAGATGGTCAGCATTAAATCCCGCATTCCTCAGTTTTAGAGCGACAAACCACGGCTTTGGTTCGCACAATTTGAGACCATGGTCGCTAACCAGAAGCTCGGCGACGAAGCCAAATTCGGCCTTGTGGTGGCACAGCTAACGAAGACAGACGTGGAACAGATCAGCGATATCATCATGGCAGAACCGAACACCGGAAGATTTATATTAGTAAAAGAACGTTTAGTGTCGGAGAACGAAGAAAGTGAGAGCAAACAGTTTCGAAAACTGCTCACAGAAATGGACCTCGGCGACCAGCGTCCTTCGCATTTGTTTCGGCGTATGAAGGGTTTAGCGAGGGACAAGATGACAGACGCCGCCATACGCATGCTCTAGATGGAACACCTGCCTGCCTCGTCCCGTGCAGTGCTAGCAATGAGTGATGGAGCAAATTTAGATACGTTGGCTGCCATGGCTGACAAAATGCAAGAGCACATTAATGAGGTCAGTTCAGTGTGCTCGTGCCAAAATCAACCTTCAACGTCACAATCTCCGGCAGCAGAAGATGGGCAGAAGAACATTATGAACATGATTGAAGCCCTGACTATGGAAGTCGCCGCACTAAAAATGAACTATGCAAATCACCATTCCCGCCGACCAAGCTATCAAAGAAATTATTCTCGTTCCCGTTCAAGATCGCAGGGAAGACATGACACAGTGTACTATTTCCACCGACAATTTGGAAAAGCAGCTTATCGGTGTAGAAGCCCATGCAATTTCCAAAAACGCCAAGCAAGTCAACCGGAAAACTAGCAAAGACCGAAGCTGTCGCGGTGGCCGAAGTCAATGAAATATCATCATACCGCCTTTTCATAAAAAACATTATCACCGGCCAGAAGTTTCTCGTCGACACGGGATAAATGTTTCCGTGCTACCCGCAACTCCGTTAGAAAAAAGAAAGCAGAAGCCGAATAATTATCTATACGCTGCAAATGGAACACAAATCCCTACATACGGTGAGCGTACAGTTGCTCTCAACATCGGTATGCGACGACCATACAGTTGGCAATTCGTAATCGCAGCAGTCAGTAGACCAATAATAGGTGCCGATTTCCTTCGTCATCACGCTCTCATGGTCGATCTTCACGGGCGAAGACTAGCCGACAAGGAAACCAATTTATCAGCAACTGGCACCATCTCACCAGCATTGGAATCGGGCATACGAACAATCGACGACAAGTTGCCGTATCACAACCTACTTGCAAAGTATCCCGACACTACCAGACTCAGTATACGGAAGGTATGCCGCGGCGAAGTCGAACATTATATAGAAACCACAGGCGCACCGATTTATACAAAAGCTAGACCTCTGCCGCCACATAAGTACAACGCAGCGAAGGAGGAGTTCCAGATGATGATGGAGCAAGGCATTTGTAGACCGTCAAACAATCTATGGGCAAGTCCACTTCACCTGGTATTAAAAAAAGATGGCAAATATAGACCTTGCGGCGACTACAGAAGGCTTAACGCAGTGACTATACCCGACCGGTACCCAATCCCACGGCTGCATGACTTCACTCATAACCTACAAGGTAAAAAGATCTTCACAAAGATAGATTTGCAGAAAGCCTACTATCAAATTAGAAATCGCGAAGAAGACATCAAGAAAACAGCAGTAATAACACCTTTCGGCTTGTACGAATTCACTAGAATGCCGGCCAAACCTTTCAATGACATATAGACAACGTACTTCGTGGACTACCCGTTTTTCCTTTTGTCGATGACATTCTGCTAGCCTCAGAAAACGAGGAAAGAATAGAATAGAATAGAATAGAATAGCATTTATTCGGAGCAAGCTAAACAAAATACCACAACATAAAAAAACAATAAAAACAACAAGAAAAAAAAAAGAGTACAGAAATACAATACAGTTGCATTAAATGTGCCTGAACCGAAAGGGCCACCAACTCAGCAATTGCTGGGCGTCAAACACCCAGCGCTGATTTTCAGTTGGCACCCCGCAGTGACGCACGGATGAATGGTAAATAAAATATACTTAATATATACATACGACCTATCTAAAAATAACCCATATTTAAATAAATATTATGTAATTTTGTTATAATAGATACCTAAATATTATATAAAATGTGCCATGGTAGTTGCAAACCAACTTTGCTCACTATACCCACACTATTTCAAACAATAATAACCGCGCGAAACATAGTGCATCGACGGTTGACTTGATGACGCATGATCGAGATTCGAGACAGACACAACGCACAGGAAAGACCTAGAACAATTATTCATGCGACTCAACGAGAACGGCCTACAAATAAATGTGGCTAAATGTGTTTTAGGACAACCACAACTTGATTTCCTGGGATATACAATAAATTCAGAAGGTATCACGCCAACAGAAGACAAAGTTAAGGCTATCGAAACGTACCCACCCCCTAACACAATCGAAGAGCTCCGCCGTTTCATTGAAATGATTAACTTTTACCGTTCAAACATACCGCACGCCGCAGAACACCAAAAAGAATTGTGCAAGTACTTTCATAATGCAAAGAAGCACGATAAAACGAAGATCCAGTGGACTATAGCTGCCAAGGAAGCGTTCGAGAAATGTAAACAAAGCATTAAAGACGCAGTATTGCTGTCCTACCCATCACCGAGCGAACGATTCGCGCTGATGACAGACGCATCAAACACCTCCGCTGGAGCCGTCATTCAACAAAAGATCAATGGCTACTGGAAACCGCTAGAATTTTTTTTTTCAAAGAAATTTAGTGATGCCCAACAGAAATACAGCACATACGACAGGGAATTGTTGGCTATTTATATGGCAGTGCGTCATTTTCGTCGAGTGTTCGAGGGACGTGAGCTGGTGATTTACACGGATCACAAGCCACTGTTAAACGCATTAACAACTGACAGTAAAGCTGAGACGCCTCGTCGCACAAGATATCTCGAATACATCGGACAGTTCACGTCAAACATTCAACACGTGACCGGAAAAGACAACCGACACGACAAGTGGCAGACGCACTATCTCGAATAGAATCAATAACCTGCCCCTCTCCTGTCGCTTACTACGAGTTGGAAAAAGTGCAAGCTCAAGACCCTGAGTTGAAGGCGTTAACAAACATCGGAAAGTACGCTTTCAAAAATATTACGATGCCAAACTCGACCACTAAAATCACCTGCGAGATGTCAACAAACACGGCTCGACCATATTTGCCACGAAAATTCAGAGAAACCGCATACCATGCTATTCACGACCTTAGTCACCCCGGAATAAGGACTACAAGGAAATTAGTAACGAAACGATTCTTCTGGCCTTCAATGAACCACGACGTAAACAATTGGACACGAGCGTGCGACGCGTGCCAGTGTGCAAAAGTGCAACAACACACGAAGACACCAATCGCGAGCTTCCAACAAGCAAACCGACTAGAGCACGTTCACCTCGACATTGTGGGCCCATTACCAATTTCCGACGGTTATCGATACCTATTGACCATGATCGATAGGGCTACCAAATGGCCCGAAGCATGCCCATTAGAAGACATAACCGCAGAAACGGTCGCTAACGCATTTTACGCAGGTTGGATAGCAAGATTCGGTTGCCCAATAACCATAACCACGGACCAAGGAAGGCAATTTGAGTCAGACCTATTCAATAAGTTGATGCAACGCATGGAAATACAACGCACCCGCACCACTGCCTACCACCCGCAGTGCAATGGGATTATCGAACGCTATCATCGCTCACTCAAGACGTCACTCACTGCAAGACTTAAATCAACCAAATGGTCACATGAGCTACCTACAGTAATGCTAGGACTGCGCGCCTCGATAAAAGAAGATGTGGGAGCAAGCACCGCCGAACTATTATATGGCCAAACGCTACGATTACCAGGCGAATTTTATGACGACGTGACAAAACACCGCGATACGATCTCAAACTTCATGAATAAGTTAAACGGAGCGTTAAAAAAGCCCCAGGCGCAACGAAAATCCAACCAATCTCAAGCGACATTTATTCATGACGAATTACATACATGTTCCCATGTATATCTACGCAATGACGCACTAAGCAAACCCCTGACGCCGACCTACACTGTCCCGTATGAAGTTATCACTCGCAACGACAAGTACTTCACTATCCAGCTACGCAATAGACGCACCAACATCACGGTCGACAGACTTAAGCCAGCTTTCCGGATGAACACTGAGTCAGAAGCACCAGTCACAGATTCGTACGCATATGTCACAAGGTCAGGACGGGGGAGTGATGTAGCGGCTCATACTTACGGACAAAATAACATGTACATACAAATAGAGGTTCACATCTGTCCGATCGCTGCCGCGCGCCTGCGCACACTGAACTATGAGGATGTGGGCCGGCCGGCCGTGCATCGTGCTAGCTCCACGAAAGGAACCGGGCACGTCCTACCTTCGTTATCGAAAAGTGTTTCTGAGCGTTTCTCTTTAATTTGTAAATGTACCCTTTTATTTAGAATTCTCCTGATCAGTACTGTACCTATATAAGCATCGGTTTGTAATAAATGACACAGATCGTTATTCGCCTTTTTGTACAACACGCAACCCCTAAAGGTACAACCACAGTACCAGTATCGTACTTATTAAAACATGTTCAATTTGCAATATTACGTAACACGACTATTTCTTCCGTAAACAAGAAACTGTACAACATTAAACCTTGGATTACTCCGGGCTTGATTCGTTGTATAAGACAGAGAGATAAACTTCATCAGAAAGCTAAAAAAAACCCTGACAATCCTATCTTTCAAATAACCTATAAAAGATACAGGAATTTTTGCAATAACCTTTTAAAGAACTTAAAAAATAACTACGATAAAAATGAATTAAATAGAGTAGGAAACAACAGTAAGAAACTTTGGAAACATATTAAAAACGCTATTTAGAAAAAAGCGTGAATCTAATTCGAGTTTACCCCTCACCTCTTTCATCAGCTAACCATGTTAATAACATTTTTGTAAATGTCGGGAAAACTCTTGCCGAACAGATTCCAACAAAAGACTGTGTCCAGAGTCCTCCTTTTGATTCAAGAAACAGATGGACTCTAAATTCTTTTGTCTTACTGGATACTGACGAAGACGAAGTTACTCGAATCATTTGTGGACTGAAAGATGACTGTGCAGTGGGATGGGATAATATTAGTAATAAGATCCTTAAACTCTGTAAGCATATTCTTGTTCCGCCTTTGACGCATATATTTCGTATTTGTCTTTCTGAAGATATTTTCCCTACATTTCTGAAAAGAGCAGTTGTAATCCCTGTTTTTAAGTCTGGAAACAAAGATTTAGTAAATAATTATAGGCCAATATCGATACTTTCCTCAATATCTAAAATATTAGAAAAAAATTTAAACTGTAGACTAGTTAATTATTTAGAAAAAAACAAACTCTTATCATCGGCGCAATTTGGTTTTAGAGCCAAATTATCCACAGCTGATGCAGTACACAGCTTTACAGATCACATCTCTGAAAAACTTGGCAAAGGACAACAAACCCTGGGGGTGTTCCTTGATCTTGCGAAGGCTTTTGATACTGTGTCGGTTTCTTTGCTAATAAACAAATTAGAGGCCATAGGAATAAGAGGAACGCCGTTAAAACTTTTTGCTGACTACTTAAATAGTCGACATCAATGTGTCAAAATAGACAATATTACGAGTGATGAGCAAATAAGCACAGGATATGGTGTTCCCCAGGGAAGTATCCTGGGTCCTACCCTATTTTTGATTTATATAAATGACTTGTGTAACCTAAATATTAATCAAGGCAAAATTGTTTCATGTGCCGACGATACAGCGTTAATTTTTACCGCTAAAACCAGCAGCGAATTGTACCAATACGCTCAATTGGGTTTCAACACTGTGACTAACTGGCTTCAAAGCAATTTATTAACTTTAAATATTGATAAGACAAAATATATTCACTTTTGCATGCGCAAACCTCAATTTAGCACTACTGACCCTCATCTGTATGCCCATAAGTGTAGATTCCGCCCAGACAGCGTACGTGATTGTCCTTGTATCTTAAAAACTTGCGAAATTAAATACCTCGGGATTATAATAGATGAAACGCTCTCTTTTAGACCACATATTGAAAGTCTGGTGAAAAGAGTGCGCAAACTAATTTTTGTTTTTAAAAAATTTAGAGCAATTGCTGATTCAAAATTAGTCACACAAATTTATTTGGCCCTAGGTCAATCTTTAATTCAATATTGCATCATTTCATGGGGTGGAGCACCTAAAACTCACTTACTGTCTCTTGAAAGAGCTCAGAGAGCAATTTTAAAAGTAGCTAATTACCTCCCTTTCCTTTATCCCACAGACCAACTATACAAATCCTGTAATGTGCTGACGGTTCGCCAGCTTTTTATAATGCACTTGGTATTAAAACAGCACACCACGCTTTCCTATAACGCCGAAATTACCAACAAGAGACGGAATGATATTGTTTGCCATTCTAATGCGCCCTCAAAATTTGTCTTTGTAAACAGATTTTTTACCTTTTTAGGACCTTTTCTATACAATAGATTAAATAGAAAATTAAGTATTTACATATTAAATTATTATAATTGTAAAAAGACTGTTGTCCAATTTCTTCTAAGTTTAACATATGCAGAGACAGAAGACCTACTTGTTATATGTAAATAAAACACGACATATTCTTTTATTTAAGTCTCGTTATTAGGTATAGTTATTGAACGTTAATTTGTAATTATTGTTTTTAAATTTAAGCACTTTTTAGCCTGCAGCACAGGTTTACCCTAGTTCAGGCAAATAAGCTATTGTGTTCTGTGTAATAGTTAAGATATTTTATTGTAAACTTGGCCTATTTTATAAATTAAACGATTTATTATTATTATTATTATTTTGTTAAGAAATATGCGGTAATTTATCTAGAACAATATCTAAAAATATGCGGTAAACTTATCAGGCGGTTTACAATAATAATGCACCTACCAACTATGTGGAGGTATCTGAATAAAAATGACTAATACGCACAAAGCCGAAGTGATGAGTAATTACCTCCAATTGAACGTGCTACCAAAGTGAAATATTAAATTATGTATACCTACATAGAATGAACTTTACCAATTATTACGTAATACATTCAATTCTATGAAACAATATTGACAGATTTACCAAAACCTACGTAGAATCTATTGTCAATTATGTTTATGTTATTAGCGGAGCGGTTTGTAAGTAAGTAGGTAAGATTAGTTTACCAAAAGTTTACGTAAACATCTATAACCTATACCTATTATGCGGTATTGAATTTATGATTTTCACCAAATATTACGTGAAAATCTAACTAGGGAGCGGTTGCCTATCCGGCTCGAAAGGACCAAAATAATTATGATGAGGCGTGTAAATAGCCTCATCTGAACCTGTGGGGGTTTCAAGACCTCCCGAAATATGAGGGTGTATGTAGATTTAAATTTATAAAAATCAAATCTCTGTTGAAGATTCCTTCGGAAACCAATATCCTCTACATCTATTGCAACAAAGAGAGCCCACGTACCTTGCGAATCCAGAGAACACCTTGATCACGGGCTTGTCGTCGTTGCGTGTAATGCCGGCCGGCGAAATATCAGGATTCATCCACTGGTGGACTGGTCAGAACTCGTGAAAAACACACTGCACTAGAAGTTTATAATGTCTCACGGTAGCAGATGCACTTATTTCACGAAAATTGACAGGTTTTCAACAGATATGGGATTTTTATTGCGGAGCGGGTGAACATAACGTATTGAAGATGGCGCGGGGCGGAAAAGAACGGGGCGCTCTCTGTCGGTCATTCGCAAGCATCTCAAGGAAACGTTCGATTCCGACCAATGGGCTCCTGCGGTAGTGAATATTTGGTTTGCGGAATTCAACAGAGACTCACTTGTCTTACCTTTAAATGAAATAATGTTTTTGAAATGCGGGAAAGTAACTAAGATATTAAAAAATATATCGGTATTTATAAGAGGCATTGACGCTTCACCAGACGTGTTATATGTTATGGCGGTGATTTTTCTACCACTGCTGTTCTTAAATTTTTTCCCTTGCTTCTTTTAGAGAATCTTACACCCACCCCGTTCCTTCAAGCCTTCATACCGGGGCTCGAGCTCCCTTTAGGATAACCCTGGCCCCAATAGGCTTCGACCCGGCTGGGCCCCTGTTGTTGCTAACTCCTTGAGGCGCGCAGGAACAGTGCGCGCCGTCGACCATAAGCATAAGCAGTGGCAAATGATAAAAAATTTAAAATCTAAATCACCATAATTTATCCAAAATAATGATTTTAAAAGATGTCCAAAAAATATGTATAAATTATTAGTATTTGTACACATTTTTTGGACATCTTTTAAAATCAATATTTTTGATAAATTATGGTGACTTCGATTTTAAATGTTTTATCATTTGCTTTATTGAAGTTTTATCATCAAAATAATCTTATTATGATGTAACTACGATGCTTAGTTATTGTGAAAAAAAAAACATTTAATAAGAGCCAAATGTTGAGAATTTAGAAGTTTCATTTTCTTATTTCAGAAGTCACAATTTCATATTGTGACTTCTGAAATAAGAAAATGAAACATAATTAGAACTAGCCATGAATGCACTTCAAAGATGATAGATAATGTTGCGCTTAGTTTCCATTCGTAAGATTTGTAAATTAGTTATATTATGCCATTAACGAAGCTCACAAACATAAGTCGAAATGATGTTGGCACGAAAGAGCTATGTTTAACGATTGATTTACCAAAATGAATACACCCAAATTGATTAAAAAAAAATAACTGGCTACTGCTCATACTATGGTTAAATATGTGCTATAATAATATTTCAAGTTGTTTCATTATTTTGTTCAAAAAAAGCATACAAAATGCGCTAATAATTTGCCACGGGTAAATTTTTACAAGACTCCAGCCTTAAGATGTGGACGTTGGATTGGTTTACATTTTTGTGCATCCTGTTTTAAGCAATGTTTTCTTTGAATTTTCTTAACATGCAACCGTTTTTTGTCCCCAATAAAATAAAATAAAACAAATTACAAATAAAGTACCTTCATTTTCTTGATCTTTTCTGGAATTAATAATAATAATAATAATAATCTTTATTTTCCCAAAAAAAAAATACACAAACTTAACATTTATAGGAACATGGCTAGGTGGGCGAGAGCAAAAAGACCCTGACTTCTAAACTAGGAATAACCTGTTTCAATTTTAATTCGTTTAAGTAAAATAATAATTTTCATATTGCGGTCCCCCGACTTAGTGACACTCATCTTTTAAATATTTATAGATTCCTTTAATGACGTTAAAAGGTTGAAAGAGTAATTTACTAACTTATTTTTTTACTTTTTATAGTTTTTTTTGCGTCGGGAGTTTTTTAGTTCCAAAGTAAGTTATCGTAAGTGTAACATACGCTACTTAATCCTAAAAAAATATCGACGTAGAGTATAGTAAGTACTACATACAACCAAATACCACTGATATTTTCCATAGTAGAAATCCGTAAGTGACTTTTAATTAATTCTAATAACAAATTCAATAATCCTTTTTGAAGATAATATTCCATTCCTAAAAATATATCTGTATGCCAATTTTGGTTCCTAAATGAGGTTATTTGACTTCACTATCATCAATAAACTGTTTGCATACCTTTGAATTGCGGTACTGTAAAGTTGATCAAATACAGTTACGATATTATACGTAGGAGGTGTCGATTTATTCTACCATCAAGGTCAAGTTTGAATAAAATGGTGGCGAAATTGAACATTGAGACTGGAATCTGCCCTCAAGTTTTCGATTTGATGAAAAAAGAGGTTTGTATTATATTTTGTAGTTTTTAATGGAAACAATACTCGAGTCTAACTTTTTACTTTGGGTTCTGAATAAATATTTACTTGTACTTCAATTTGTTTCCAGGTTGCAACATGGAAGACTAATAAAAAAATGTGTTCCGTGATCTTTGATGAAATGTCATTAGAGACTGCCTTAACTTACAATAAAAATAAGGACACCATTAATGGCTTTGTAAAGTTAAACACAAAAAAAATCAGTTTGCTGACCATGCCCTCGTTTTTATGCTGAGAGGAGCAGTTTTTAAATGGCAGCAACCAGTGGCTTATTATTATTGCCAAGGAGCTACCTCAGGGCTGGAACTCAAAATACTTTTGAAAGAAGTGATTTCTGCTGTAGTTGGATGTGGACTGAAGCCAATTGCATTAATTTGTGACCAAGGTGCTTCTTTTCAATCTGCGCTAAGAAGTCTAAAAGCAGACACGGCTCGTGACCAAATACTTGCAGATCGAGAACCAGGTTAGTATAATTCAATTAACATTCCCATTATAGCTGTGAAAATATATTCAGAAAGATTTTCGAATGATTACTATTAAGGGTAAAATTGCTTTCATAACTGATCGCAGCAGCAGGTAAGTTTAAAGTAACGAGAATCTTTCAAGGGACCTTCGTCACCAAGATGTCATACTTACAATCTTTTTAACTGTGCTACAATATTTTACACACTGTAAAACTTGTCGGCACCCAATTATCATTATTTACTTTAAAATATTTTCTATTTTCAGATGGCACAGTTACAATAAGTGGGGTCAATCTGAGTATTGTGTATGATCCCTCGCACCTGATAAAGGGTCTGAGAAATAACTTTTTAACTAAAAATATAACCTTCAAAGGAAAAATTTCTAAATGGCAAGACATAGTAGATGTGTACGAAACAGATTGTCATCACACCGAAGCCAGACTTCTCCATAAATTGAGTGATCAACACGTATCATAGTGTTAAGCTCAGGAGTTCACGGAACTCTCGCGGTTGTGTGAACCTAATAAAGGCGATAGTCCTGCGCACGCGCAATATTCGCCGCGCTGTCAGTGCTGCCAACATTACGGCGTTGAGAAAGGCGCTTGCGTTCCAGGGACGAATATAGTGCGACAGTACTTATGCATTGGCGGTCAAGTGAATAGTGGCGCCACCCCAACCATAACATAGTTTTCCTTTTGTCCGTGATCCTTGCCGAGAGTCCGTACTCGCACCTATATAATAATATTACCGAGTACAGGAGTACTAAAGCTTACGTTCGACGTCGGCTCGTATTATCATTACGATGTCACGCTTGCAGCGGTCCCCGCCGATTGCTCCCGCGGGTAACAGGAATTTAGCGCAAGTCTCCTCGGATTCAGACATACCATAGTCACTTTCCAGTACTCCTAGTAGAAATATAAATACTACATTAAGAAGCAAACGCTTTCGAGGGGAGTTATCACCTTCAGAGGAGTCCAACGAGCTGCAGGACTTCAAACATGAGGTTTTCCAAATGCTTAAGAAGTGGAAAAATGAACAGGAATCCCATTTTAAAAAACTACTGGAAGGCCAGACCTCATCTATGTCGAAACTGACTTCCGAGATAGCTGAATTAAAATCTCAAAATACTTCTATCCAGAAATCAAATATGGAGATTGAGAAGACCGTCAGTTTTATCAGTAAACAATACGACGACATATTGAAACAAATGGAGATTTTGCAAAAAAACTTTTATAAAAATAGCTTTCAAACGCTGGAAGTTAAAATGCAAGATCTTCAGCTGTCTTCGCGTTCATCCACTGTCGAGATCCGCAATGTTCCTCTCTCGAAGGAAAAAGAAACCATGGCAGAATTAACCAGCATCGTTGCCAAAGTTGGAACTGCAGTAAAAGTACCCATCAATACCATGCACATACGGGACATATACAGGCTCCCTGAAAAATCGGGATCCACTAGACCGATAGTTACCGAATTCACCAGCGTACAAACCAAACTCGAACTCCTCACATCAGTTCGTGATTTTAACAAGAAATCAAATAAAGAAGATCGACTAAGCACTCATTCTATTGGTATCGCTGGTGACCGGTGCCCAATATATGTTGCCGAGTATCTCCCTCCGAGTACCAGAAAGCTATTCTTCGCCGCGTGGCAATTCGCTAAGTTAAATGAATTTAAGTTCTGCTGGACCAATAACGAGAACGTTTTTTTTTTGCGAAAAACTGAAGGCGGTAAACAGATTCTCATAAGATCGGAGCAGACTCTACGTGATATGGAAGTGAATCAATGACTCTTTATATTTATAAGAATATAAGTTCACTCTATAGTTTTTGTTTACTTTTTAGGATAAGTTCAGCACCTCACACTCACAACTACACAAGTAAGTGTTTTCTTTACTCAACACACGATCGTTTTATAATATCCATGCACTTAGCAAATATCTTATTTATTTATCTGTCCAACCTTAGCCATTCTACTTCACATAGCGAATGCCTCCTTTTTTGATTTCGTTATACTTTCATAACAAATGGCCAACCCCAATAACTTAGATAACGAATTAGACTCACTCAGTATTGCTAAATCATATAAATGTGCGCCCGATATGTGCTCGCGGTATATTACTTATCCTAGCAAAGGGCTAAAGATACTTCATCTTAATATCCGGAGTATTCAAAAAAATTTTGACGAAATCTCTGTGCTGATGAAACTTTTAGGCTTTCACTGTGACGTTATTGTCCTATCCGAGTGTTGGCTTAGCAAAATATCTCACCTACCTACGCTGGAGGGTTATACCTCCTACTGTAATAAAAATACATATAATCAAAATGACGGATGTGCTATTTATATTAAATCTTCTATTAACCCTTCAGATACCGTCAATTAGAGACACAATAGTAAGACAATAGATGCGCCGCCACCGGTGGTCGCTTGGGGATTCATGAATTAAACATGATGTAAAAGAACCCGATTTCGACGACGCCAACTGTCTTGTCTGTACTATTGAGACTATCTCAATCATTGCCGTTTATCGTTCTCCATCTTATAGAAACATAACTAACTTCATCGATAGTTTGGACAAAGCTCTCACGCTTCCTACTCAATCTGTTATCCTGATTGGCGATATTAATATAGATATCAAAAACGGTAATAACGACACCAACTCAGACGAGTACCTATCCTGTGCCGCTGCACACGGTCTTCTCCCGGCTCACCTGTATCCCACGCGTGTTTCTTACTGCCTGGACCATATCTTTTTAGAAACAAATTTATCCGCCACAGCAATTGTCATTGAGTCATCCATCACAGACCATGAACCCTTACTACTATCCCTGCAAGCCAACAATAAGGATCGTAACTTATCTCACACCAAGTGCAAATTAAATCGAAACGCAGTTATAGAAACCATAAACGGCAAGGACTGGTCCCCCATTCTTAAGATACAGATGCTGATAGTGCCGCGGAAGAGTTAATAGGAAGTCTTTCTACCATAATTAAGCACAATACATATGAATATAAAATACCCAGAAAACGAAGAACCCTTAAGCCCTGGATTACACCTGGTTTATTAAAGTGTATCCAAAACCGTGACCACATGCACGTCAAATTAAAAAAATGTAGTGATAACGAAATTTTACGAATCGCATATAAGCGTTATCGCAATCACTGCAATTCTTTATTAAGAAAACTAAAACAGGCGTATGAAAAAGAAGAATTCTCTAAAGCTAAAAATAATATAAGGGCGACTTGGGACGTAAGTAAAAAGGTGGCTGATATTAGTTCAAGCCCTACTCCACCAGTCGAATTGTTACATCTTTCCGATTTTCCTCGCCTCTCACTTAACATAGTTAACGACTACTTTGCCGGTATTGGCAAAAGTCTCGCATCCAAAATTAAACCTATTTCTCCTACTCCTTCTGCTGCGTCTTCAAATTCAAGTGGATCTATAGTTCTCCTAGAAACTACAGAAATGGACGTCGAAAGCATAATCATGAAACTCAAACTCGATTCCGCTACAGGTTGGGACGGTATCCCTATTAACATAATTAGGGCCACCAGCACAGTATTGGTTCCCATCATTACGTATGTTTGCAATCTGGCCATTTCATCAGGTGTATTCCCAGCGGTCTTTAAGCGGGCAGTGGTTCACCTTATTCATAAATCGGGACGCAGAGACGATGTTAATAATTACAGACCTATCTCGGTCCTCTCTGCTATGTCAAAAATATTAGAACGGGTCTTAAACAAGAGTCTCCTCTCCTTCCTCAATGTTAATAATATATTATCTCCAAACCAATTTGGTTTTCGTAAAGTTATGAGTACCGAAGATGCCGTTCTAGCATTGACCGAGCACGCAGTTAAGGTACTCGATAACAAACATAAATGTCTGGGTATCTTTATTGATTTATCTAAGGCATTTGACACCATCTCTGCGCCAGAATTACTGAAAAAAAATGGAGAGCATTGGTATCCGGGGTGTTGTACTGGAAATGTTTCGGAGCTACTTGAGGGGACGTACGCAAATTGTAAGAGTCGGTCAAAATGATAGTGATGAGCGTCCGATCACGTCTGGTGTACCTCAAGGCAGCATTCTGGGCCCCACTCTTTTCCTGTTATATATTAACGAGCTATGCCAGTTACCGATCCATAGCTGTAAAATAATTTCATATGCGGATGACACTTCCCTACTAGTTGACGGAAAGGACTGGGCCCAATGTTACCATAACGCAGAGATGGCACTGACGCGTGTTATGCAATGACTGAGTAATAATTTACTAGCAGTGAACGTTACTAAAACGGTTTGCGTGCCGTTCGCCATCAGATCAAATTTTTGTCCACCAGCATCTTATACTTTGAAACTTCACTCTTGTATGTCTTCGACTTTCTGTGACTGCCCCACCATTGCTAGGTCACAAACCGTTAAATATCTTGGCGTACATATCGACCAGCATCTAAACTGGCATAAACAAGTCGACACACTTGTGAGTAGAATTCGCAAACTGATATACGTTTTAAAAAAATTACGAAGTTCTGCTGATAAGAACACTTTAAAAGTTGTGTATTTTGCATTATGTCAATCGATTTTGACGTACTGTATTCCAGCTTGGGGTGAAGCCACTGAAAAAGTCTTCTTACGACTGGAACGAGCGCAAAGAGCTGTACTGAAAGTTCTTCTCTGTCGACCGCGGAGACATCCAACAGTACAGTTATACGCAGAATCTAAAGTGCTGACTGTAAGAGAGTTGTATGTTCTCCAGACCATGCTCCGCAAACACTCTACGCGTCCACTATCAGAGCCAATTGGTAGAGTCAAACATACAGTATTTCCCCTGGAATCGTGTAAAACATCTTTCGCACATCAGCAGTTCGAAAATTTACAACCAGTTAAACAAATTATTAAAAATATTTCATACAACCAAATATCAATGTAAATCTGCCTTACAAGAATATCTCTTTAAACTCGATTATCGCAAGACGGAGAATCTTCTAATGGGAATTCATGCCAACCTAATCAGTTAATTTCTATATGGACAGATGGTATTTTAATAGCCAAAATTATTTAATTTTTCATTAACACACATTGCTACATACAAATACAAAAACACTTACATTTAAACCGCACATTCTTTCACACTTTCACCATCAATAACACACATACACTTATCACACATAACAATTAACTAACATTTGGAGGTATGCGGAACAGAGAGTAAAGTCCCGCAAACCTCCATTGAAAAGGGAGGATCCTCCGACCAGACAGGATGTTATAGTCTGGTGGGCGACTGCCCGATAGTTGTTGTCAGGCTGTCGTACATGTTCAAATCGCGCGGAGAACTTTGATTGCGCGATGCAGGATTTCGTATTTTCTTCGTAGTTCTTATGTGGCGTCATAGATGTCGCTACTTCACTCCCCTCCGGAGATCGGAGATCGATGGTTCTTGATGCTTCTTGATGTGTGCCAGGCTAGCGGTAGGTTGGTTCCAGTGAGTCGGAACCGATGCCGCATAGTTCTCGGTGAGTCGGAACTGTCTGCGGCGATGCCCCAGTGAGTCGGGATGTTGCACCAGTTTGGGGGTAGGTGGAACAGAGAGTAAAGTCCCACATACTTCCGTTCTAAAGGGACCTCCTCCGACCAGACCGGGTGTTATGGTCTGGTGGGCGACTGCCCGATAGTTGATGTCGGGCTGTCGTATATGTTCAAATTTCGCAGGATTTCGTATTTTCTTCGTAGTTCTTATGTGGCGTCATAGATGTCGCTACAAACACTTCTTTTTCATATTATTATTTTTTTTTTTTTGTCTCTTTATTATGTTTTCGTTTTTAATATCTAAAACGTTTTGCCCTGGATCAGTTTACACAGTTTTTGTAATAATTACTTACAATTTAAATTTTTGTTAATTTTGTGTCCTATCCAGGTAATTCTTTTCATTTGTATTGGCTTATGCGCATATCATTTCGATGGCACACTGACTTCTAAGAAACAGGTTATTCCTAGTTTAGAAGTCAGGGTCTTTTTGCTCTCGCCCACCTAGCCATGTTCCTATAAATGTTAAGTTTGTGTATTTTTTTTTTTTTTGGGAAAATAAAGATTATTATTATTATTAATTCCAGAAAAGATCAAGAAAATGAAGGTACTTTATTTGTAATTTGTTTTATTTTATTTTATTGGCGACAAAAAACGGTTGCATGTTAAGAAAATTCAAAGAAAACATTGCTTAAAACAGGATGCACAAAAATGTAAACCAATCCATACATATGAATAACAGAGGTGAAGGACTGTGGCAAGAGTATACAGAACACAGTGCCTTCTGCGAAAGCTTCACATATAACAAAATGATTAATTTCTATAATCAAAATTAATATAGTTTGATCCAGCTATTTATATTCTGCTATAGGTTGGTATATATGTGTTGGCAATTTTTTTTCTTTGTACTTCAAAGCTGTATTTTTAATTTTCAGGTTAAAAATTGTGTGAAGGTCTTCAGCGCAACTGTATCTGCAGCCTTAACATATACAGCAAAATTTTGTAAGTAACATTATATTATTATAACAATGTTTTACATGTATTGAGGCTTATAGTTCCATGAACAATTGGCCGAAATTAAATGGACACAACACTCGTACCCGCTTAGGCGGCAGTGTGCGTATCTATTTGTGTATTTAATTGCGGCCAGCTACGCCCGGATAGAGCCCCGCTGACCTTTATTTTAATTTTCTTAGCATAATATATGTAATAAAGTTTGAACAATATTTATATACGAATTTTTACGTGTAAAAATGTTTCAAGGGAAGTCGTTTTGAAGGAGTAGGGAAAGTTGCGAAATTGCTAAATATTTTTTTTAGACAAAAGTATTAATCGCACGAAAAAATCAAATGTTGATAATGTTGTTCACGAATCTAAAACATTTTTTTCAACTTCTTTACTATAACTTCAGAAAGTCAGTTTTATGGCATTTTTTGGGCGCTTGGGCCTTAACAGGTTCGATCCCTGCTTATGCTCATGGTCGACGGCGCGCACTGTTCCCGCGCGCCTCAAGGAGTTGTCAGCAACAAAAGGGGCCCAGCCGGGTCGAAGCCTATTGGGGCCAGGGTTATCCAAAAGGGAGCTCGAGCCCCGGTATGAAGGCTTGAAGGAACGGGGTGGGTGTAAGATTCTCTAAAAGAAGCAAGGGAAAAAATTTAAGAACAGCAGTGGTAGAAAAATCACCGCCATAACATAACACGCCCATGCACAGTACCCTTATGCACAGTAGTTCGCTGCCGAGTCTGTCACACCTACACCGCTATTCGCGCCGCTCTGTTTCGTGGCGTCGCGCTCATTCGCTTGTACTTTTGATCTCGCCGCTCCCCGCACCGCGCGCCGCTGCAGCGATTCGCTCCGACAAAACCGCGCGCGTTTTCGCTATGAGCGGCGACTCGTGACGTGCTTCAAACATTTTCATACATTTGTTCTTAAGGCTGCAGTCTTTTAAAAATTCACCCGCGGCAAATTATTAGCGCATCTTTGTATGCTTTTTTTGAACAAAATAATGAAACAACTTGAAATATTATTATAGCACATATTTAACCATAGTATGAGTAGTAGCCAGTTATTTTTTTTAAGTCAATTTGGGTGTATTATGTTTGGTAAATCATGTTTGGTAACTAAGCATCGTAGTTACATCATAATTAAATTATTTTGATGATAAAACTTCAATAAAGCAAATGATAAAAAAGTTAAAATCCAAATCACCATAATTTATCAAAAATATTGATTTTAAAAGATGTCCAAAAAATTTGTATAAGTTATTAGTATTTGTACACATTTTTTGGACATCTTTTAAAATCATATATTATGCCATTAACGAAGCTCACAAACATAAGTCGAAATAATAATAATAATAATAATAATGTTTTCTATACTAATATAATAAAGAGGTAAAATTTGTAAGTTTGTATGTAGGGGGTAATCTCTGGAACTCATAATCCAATTCTAAAAATTTTTTAACTGGCAGAAAGCTACATTATTCCTGAGTGCTATAGGCTATAAACTGTTTCTATAGCATGTATATTAACCGAGCTATCACAACTTTTGTCTAGCAAGTCGGAAAAAAATACCTCATAAAACAGAATTATTTGCGTGCGCTGCCTAAACAGTTGCTTAAAATTAAAAACAATGTATGGCTACCTGGTTCGTCTTAATTAAATCCTACAAAAAAGTCCGCGATACCATATCTCTATCTTTTATATTTTATCTTTTATACTTCTTTTATTGCATTAAAAATATTTTTTTTCGGCATACTTACGTTTGGTTGATTATTTGAGCAACAAAATATTAATTCTTATGACAATAAATTATTTCAGTATCACAAGAACATCATACAGATAAGATTTGCCATTTACAGTATATCAATTGGTCATACAGTTTCGGAGATAATATAAAATTACTAAAACGCAAAATGCATAACTTTAGCATAACTTTCATTGTGCAGACGTTTTACCTATTTGCCCATAGATGGCGTTCTGCAATTACGTAATTTTTCGGAATCGCGGTGTTAAGACTTTCTGTGGATTGATGATCCTCTCGAATTATTATGCCCACGTTGTCGTTAGTTGGAGTTCTTCTGTCAGTCGCTTATTGATTTCGGTTGTTTCGTTCGTATGGTTGTTGTTATTGATAGATACCTACATAATTGAAAATATCGTAATTTCGTTGTACGTTTGTTTTGTATGTTCATAGTTTCGTACTTTGTTCTATCGTAATAATCGATACGAGTTATTCGATATTACGATTGTTTTGTTTTGTAAAGGCGGACGGTGTTCGAGTCGCTCTCCCTTTGTTCATAATTGTTTTCAAGTCTGTGCGCAGTTTGTTGAGAGCACACATGCATGCCTAAAAGGAAATCTCAAATGTCCTGGCAGACATCACAGACAAGAGCCGCTCGAGTACGCCGTACGGAAGAATCTGCCCCTGAAAATGAGCAGTGCCTCTCGAGAAATAGAGAATATATTTCGCGAGCGCTCACAGCGCCTAGCTAGCCAAAATGTGAGGACGTCGCAGGCCCGTGCTCGCGAATCTAGCGCTGAACGTGCGCAGCGTCTATCTCATTTAAGGCAGCATGTCTTTGAGACAAGGGATAGGGAGACTAGCGCTGAGCGCTCGCAGCGGCTGGGTAGGCAAAATGTCATAACATCGCAAGCCCGTGCTCGGGAATCTAGCGCTGAACGTGCGCAGCGTCTATCTGAGTTAAAGCAGCATGTCTCTGAGACAAGGGATAGGGAGACTAGCGCTGAGCGCTCACAGCGGCTGGGTAGGCAAAATGTCATAACATCGCAGGCCCGTGCTCGGGAATCTAGCGCTGAACGTGCGCAGCGTCTATCTGAGTTAAAGCAGCATGTCTCTGAGACAAGGGATAGGGAGACTAGCGCTGAGCGCTCGCAGCGGCTCACTAGGCAAAATGCTATAACATCGCAGGCCCGTGCTCAGGAATATAGCGCTGAACGTGCGCAGCGTCTAATCGAGTGTAATCTTATTTTAAAACAAGAAATTTTCCGCGGACGAAGTCGCGGGCAGAAGCTAGTATTGACATAAATAGGTTGATACATCAATTGAAACCCTGGCTCCTGAGCTAGGTGGCACCTGTGTTACAGGAGTCAGTGTCTTCACTCGTTTGTGAAACATTAACAATTTATGCAACAAAATTAAAACCAAAACTAAGTTAAACAATTAGTGCTAACTTGCTCTCATATGATAACATTGTGTACATGTTTGTGTATGTATGTGTAAGTGTGATGGTGTGTATGTGTAATGGCGTGTATGTGTGATGTTGTGATATGAAACCTGCGTGTTTTTCTGTGTGACTGTGTTTGGTGGTTGTGCTTTTAGATTATACATCTGATATATTTATCTACCTTGTAATTTATTTATTATGATTATTGTTTTTTTAATATATTTTCCGTTTGTGAGTAATCAAGTGTTTTAAGCCAGGTGCTTATTTTCATCTTCGCTTTCTTTTTAGTTAGTGGGTTGAAGTCAATAATTTTATTTAATTTGTTATATATATAAATAGCTAGGTATAGGTGTTGCCGTCGAGCGGATACGGTATTACATTTTACTGAGCGACATACATTACCGATGGTTCTTTTTTGTTTGTTCGTATGGTTTGTCGGTGTGATTTCATGTTGTTTCAATGTGAGATTTTGTAGAAATAATTGTCTTACTGTAAGCACTTGACACCTTTCGTATAGGCTTTTTGTAGGGTACCGGTAAGGTTTGAAGGTCATGACTTTTAATAGGGATCTTTGTGCTCTCTCGAGGTGTATCATGTATGTTTTACAGGCCCCACCCCAGGCTGTAATACAATAACCAATTATTGACTCTACGAGAGAAAGATACACTGTCCGGAGTAACTCCAGATTGTACACCTGTCGAAGATTTTTAAAAGCCCATATAAGTTTCCTTACCCGGGAAGAAGTTAGTTCAATATGAGGGCGCCAACTGAGTTTCTCATCTAGAATTACACCCAGGTATTTTATAGTTTTTTGTTGTGTAATTGGAGCGCATGAGCATTGAAGACTGTTATTGGGGTCATGACAGGAGTGGGCCTTAAGACTTATTACCGCGGGTTCAGTTTTTGCAAAAGTAAATTGCAGAAATGCGGTTTTCGAAATATTAAGTGTTAGTAGATTTAGTTCCAACCAGTGAATTATTCTACGTAACCCCAACTCTGCAGCTTGACGCGCCGCGTCCCAAGTATCTCCATAAAATACTAGAACGGTGTCATCTGCGTAACTGAATATTTTTCCGTTAGTAAGAGACTGCTGGCATAGGTCATTTACATAAAGCAAGAAAAGGCTTGGAGATAGGCAGCTACCCTGGGGCACACCGTAGTCAATTCCTGCTTCACTACTAATAACTTTGCCGATCTTGACCTTTTGTGTCCGGTCTCTAAGAAAGTCTGCGAATATATTTAGAGCCTGGCCCCGGATCCCGGCATGCTCTAGCTTGCTCACAAGGGTAGGAATACTCACAGTGTCGAACGCCTTGGCCAGGTCCAGGAAAACACCCAGACATTTTTGCTTTGTGTCAACTTTTTCAGTGACGTAATCTGTAAGTTGGTTAACCGCGTTTATGGTGCTTTTCCCAGACCTAAAACCAAATTGCGCATCTGATATTATCTTGTTATGCTCTAGATACTTCATGTTTACGACCATCAGAGTTCAAATTATAGGAAACCAAAAGTTCTGTTTTAATTGACCCTTCGCTCGATAGATGGCGTTGGGGTCGAATTAAAACTCGATATCGTTGTGTTACCGCGATTTGGTTAGGGCCACCAACAAACTTGGAAATAAATGAACTATAGATATAGATCAGTATACGGTGTTTTATTTTATATCCACTTGTATACACATTTTAGAGTTCAGTTCAAATTTTAGTACTGAGTGTCTCCGCTGCGACGCTCGGTGTTAAACATTGGTCCATCGAGCCAGGATAGATTAACCGTTTTTTGAGTTATCTCGCGCGGCCGGTTCCGCCTTGCCCGTGGTACTGCAGTGGATCGCTGCGGCAAAGTACCCGGTACCCAGCTTCAGCAGCGACAGCTTCGTTCAGTGTTGACGGGGTCAGTAGCAGCGGCAGGGAAGTGATGACAGAGGGCGCCACTTGCATCAGATCAAACGAGGTGATAGTTTACGTCATTCTCGGAGTTCAACGGGTCGTCATCCAGATCAACGTGACAGCAGAAGACTGACGTCACGGACTAGTTCTACGTGTCGCCACCAGGGGGCGCCACCAGTCACTTGCGCAGCTGACGTCTGGAGAGCATTGAACGAGTGTGTGAGTGAAGTGCAAAATTGTAAGTACAGTTCTGTTTTAATCTGTCAAAGTGCAAGTTCAAAAAGTTCGCCAATTTGAACCTTAGTGCCATCAGATAAATGACTTGGACAATTTTCAAATTTGTTCATGGCTACTTCGTTAAGTTATAATATTGAAGAAAGGACTTAGTAGATTTAAGTGATTATTGTGTGCATGCTTAGACTTACGACGAATAGTTTTATAAAAAACGAGGGAACGGGGAACCTATGCCCCAATTCCCCCGCAGTAAAGTAATCGCCAAACACTTGTAAAATTTTAAGCAGTTTTTTGGACTTGTAAAATTTTACGTTTTGTTTTAGTAATTTATTTGTTTACAAGGACTTAGAAAAATTGTGATAGATTTTAGAATTGTCTTTTATTGCTCTAACACTTAGGAAATTTCACATTGCTGTTTTTACTTTATATTGTTGTTTGCTTTATAGTTTTTACTTTATATTGTTGTTTGCTTTTATAGATTACACTTTTGTACTTCGTTGTGAACAGACGTGCCGAAGAATTATAAAATTAATAAATAAAAACTCGCTGAATCGTGACCTGGTTTTACCTACTGGCCGGATAATTCTGAAACGTAGGCATAATATTTGCTAGTTATCTTACGTAACGTAATAAAATGTGTAAAGTGTTACCAAGTCAATAACTGTGTCACAATGGCAAGCAGCCCCTTCAGCCGGGCTGACCGATGTGCTCGGAGTCCACCTTCTACACCCGTGCCCACACCTGCACCCGAGCGCGCACTCTCATCTGATCCTCAGTCGCCCATCAAAAGAAACGAGGTGATATCAACGCCGGAAATACAAGACTGGATGACGACTATTGAGAAATGTCTAGGCAATGTGCAGACTATTGCACAAGAGGGCAAATTAAATACGGAACAGAAAATGAGCATAAGTGCTTTATGTCGAAAAATTGGACACAGCACATCTCAGATGGCTGTTCAGTACCAGTCCATCAAGATGAGAGTAATCATGGCCAACTCTACCATACAAAGACTTGAAGAGCAAATTGATCTGTCGCATCAATTGCAAGACCTTAAGATGACAGTTGGAGCCTCTATTAAGCCAAATACTGGATCCTCCTTTGCTGATATGGTAAAGAAAGGTACCAACAAATTTATTCAGCCCTTAAATTTAAGCTCAGTGGCCATATATCCCAACGACAAACTAAAGTCCAGTGAGGAGACAAAGTCACTTGTACAAAAAATTATATGCCCAGAACAGATGAAACTTCAAGTAAGAGGACTACGCAAGACTAAAAATGGCGGTGTCATCATCAGCACTGAAACCAAGGACGACATTGAGAAGGTAAAAAAATCGATGCAGTCAACAAATTCAGGCCTTACAGTCGATGAACCGCAGAAAAGAAAACCTAGAGTCGTAATTATCGGAGTGCCATCATCCATGCAAGAGAAGGAAGTTTTTACTTGTTTGTTCAACCAAAACCTAGCCGAAAAACTTCAGGATTGCAGCCTCGAGACATTTTTGTCCTCCATTAAGTTGAGCCACAAGTCTGGTAAGAGGGATGCTGACACTTGTAACTTTATAATTGAAGTATCTTCACAGATACGTAAAGCCCTAATATGTAAAGACAGAGTTTTTGTTAATTGGTCTTCTTGCCCTGTAAGAGACTTTACTTTAGTCACACGTTGTTATAAATGTCAGCAATACGGACATGCGGCTAAGTCATGTCGGGAGATCACCTACACGTGTGGCCACTGTGGTGAATTGGGTCATTCCATCAAAGAATGCACCAAGAAAACCGAGGAACCTAAATGCGCAACTTGCTTGCACTTCAAAAAGCCAAGCAATCATAAGACAGGTGCAGCGGACTGTCCGGCGAAAATTATGGCAGAAAATAGGTACATAAACTCTATTGATTATGGAGGCGCCTAGGAGCGCCGTAAATTACGTTTCTTTTTGGCCTTGGTTGGTATTTTTAATTATATTTTAATATGATTAATAATCTAATTAGTGACATAGTTAATTTCTCTGTATCTCAATCTGAAGTTTGTGATGTTGACCAGTGCAAGCAATATCTCTCCTCTTACACTAGACCATTAACTATATTAACCCAAAACATTCGTAGTGTTTTTAAGAATTTCGATAATTTTAGCATTTTTTTAAAACGTCTAGAAATAATTTGTGACATTATTGTTCTGACTGAATGTTGGCTTGCTAAACAATATAATATACCACAAATTCCGGGATATTGTATGTATAAGACTAACTCGACTTGCAATCAGAACGATGGGGTGATAGTTTATGCAAGAGATCATCTAAATGTGTCGGTCCTGGAACCAAACATGCACGACTGTAGCAGATTGTTGATTAAAATCGGAACTGAATTTGCGATATTAGCTGTATATCGATCTCCCTCTTTTACGAATTTAAACAATTTTACTAATTCTCTAAACGACACCTTGCAGAACCTATCATCTTTTAGAAATATAATTTTAACTGGAGATATTAATATCAATATCCTTCCTGGAAGTACAGATGCTTCGGCTGAGGAATATCTGAACCTATGCGCGTTTCATAGTTTGCTTCCCGCTCACACGCTTCCTACACATCAAAGTGGCTCCTGCTTGGATCACATGATGCTCAAGGCCAATTTCCCAGCACTAACCCTTGTAATTAATTCAACAATAACCGATCACAGTGCTAACCTACTTATCCTTAATTGTAAATTACCTAAGGTGGCCTCTCGCACAGTCTCTAAATTAAATTTACGTAAACTTGAGGAAGACTTATGCAATATTGATTTTGACCCAGTCTACAATACCGCTGATCCGCAGTATTGTATGTTGTACCTAATTAAAAAGGTGCAACATGCAATTCAGAAAAACACGGTCATATCTCGGTTAAATAACAAATACTGCAACATAAAACCATGGATCACGGCTGGCCTTATACGTTGTATGAAAAATAGAGATAAACTGCATATGAAAGCTAAAGCTAATCCGAATAATTTTATATTGCAAGTGTCATATAAGCGATATCGTAACTTTTGTAACGACCTCCTAAAAAAAGTAAAACGCAATTACGATAACACTGCACTAAGAGAGGCTGGTACAGACAATAAAAAGATCTGGAAGATTATTAAAAATGTGACGTATAATTCAAAACAGAATCAGTCTTCTTCAAGTTTATTACAAGCACATTCATCACAGTTAACATCTGCGAATATTGCAAATAATTTCTTTGTTAATGTGGGCAAATGTCTAGCTGAAAAAATTCGTGGACAAACGCAGCACCTCGCGAGCTCATTATTTGCATCCAACACTAGCTTATCATCCTTTGTTTTATTAGATACTGACGAGGCGGAAGTGGAAAGGATTATTATGGGTCTAAAAGTTGACTGTGCAGTTGGTTGGGATAACATATCTAGTAAAATTATTAAGCAATTCAAAGACCTTTTAGTACCACCGTTAACTTGCATTTTTAATAAATGTTTAACCACAGGTGTGTTCCCCAAGTGCTTAAAAAAAGCTGTTGTTGTCCCAGTTTACAAATCAGGAAGTAAAGACCAAGTGACTAATTATAGGCCTATTTCCTTACTGCCTGCCATGTCTAAAATATTAGAAAAAATTATAAACAATAGATTTTATAAATATTTGGAGGATAAATCAATTCTCTCTAAGCAGCAGTTTGGATTTAGACCTAAAATGTCTACAGATAATGCCGTACACCATCTTACTGACTACCTAGCACAGGAACTTGATAAGGGTAACCACACAGTAGGAATTTTCCTGGACCTCGCCAAAGCGTTTGACACAGTTTCTATTCCCATCTTGTTGCGCAAGCTTGAGGCCATAGGCATCAGGGAAATTCAGCTGAAACTATTTAAGAGCTACCTAGAAGAACGTACGCAATGTGTGAAGATTGGGAATGTTATCAGCGATGAGGAAAAAAGCACAGCTTTCGGAATTCCCCAAGGAAGTATTTTAGGACCTTCACTCTTTTTAATCTACATAAACGATCTCTGTAATCTGAATATAGATCACGGCCATATCGTTAGCTATGCCGACGACATTGCTCTTTTGTTTTCGGCTGACTCAGAAGAAAATGTCTACAAGTTTGCGCAACACGGATTCAATGTTATTAATAAATGGCTTCAAAATAATTCACTAACCTTAAACGCTGACAAGACAAATTACGTCAAGTTTTCGATGCGCAAGCAAAAACTAACCGGCACTACCTCAACATTGTATGCTCATAACTGCACATCTAACACAAATAACCAATGTGTTTGTCCTAATATTAACATGTCAAATACAGTAAAGTACCTTGGAATTATAATCGATGAGACACTTTCATTTAAACATCATATAGAAGCTATAAATAATAGGATTCGTAAATTGATATTTGTTTTTAAAAAGTTGCGCTACATTGCAGATCCAAAAATAGTTCGACAAGTCTACTTCGCTCTATGTCAATCGATAGTAACCTACTGTATTACCACATGGGGTGGAGCGGGTAAAACATTGTTACTAACTATCGAGAGAGCCCAGAGGGCAATTCTCAAAGTGTCTACTTTCCGTCCATTCCTTTTTCCCAATAACCTCCTATACAAAGAATGTGAAGTATTAACAGTCCGGCAATTATTTATAATGGGTATTGTATTAAAACAGCACGCAGATTTAACATATAGCACGGATTTTACTAACAAAAGACGTAAAGACCTAGTTTGTCCTCAAAATCATACCAAACATGCTTTCACGTCAAAATTTTACCTTTTTCTCGGTCCTCTCCTCTACAATAGATTGAACGCGAAAGCAAATATTTATCGCTTGAATCAAGTCTACTGTAAGAGAATTCTTAAAGAAACTCTTCAAAAAATTTCATACCATGATACAGAGAATTTACTGATTGTGCTAAAGTGATTTTGTTTATATTTTGTGTTTTTACTCAATTGTTGACCTAGTTTAAGTATTTTGCTATTTAAGAAACTATTGTAATTTATAAGGGGTTTACCTAGTTTAAGTACTTATATTGATAATTAAGAAACTAGAAGTTAAACTTTTTTAATATTATAATAATAGCATGTCTAGATTACAGATTTTTTACACATTTGTATTGTACTTAAAATTCTTTTGATTATTTGTTAATTTTAAATTATTTTAGCTCTTCTTGCCTGAAACACAGGATATCCTAGTTCAGGCACGTAAGACTCAGAATTAAGATATATATTTAAGACTGTATGTAATTTATGCTCTAAAGAATTTTGAATAAAAATATTATTATTATTATTATTATAGGTTTTTGTTTTATGCTCTTTTTGTCTGCTTCGCTTACATTAGGATTGTAGTTTACATATTTTATTATTGATACGTGTTTAAATCAACTTATAAAATATTATTTACAGTTTTTATTTAGTTAGTAAATTGTTAAAATGGAAGGATTAGTCAATGTGTTATAGGAGCTTCAAAATGTAATTCAACGAGGTTTAACTAACTTTAAAAAGAGTCCGAAGGATAGGTTGACAGTTGATTACATACAAACTAAAGAAGAATTATTAGAACGAGATTGGAATTTGTTTACAAATAATTATGCTAAAATTCATGAACTATATACAACTAAAGATAACACAAAAATAGTAGAAATGTATGATAGTACAGAGGATACTTACATTACTTATAAATGTTTAATAAAATCTATGCTGAGCAAATATAGCGTTGCAAAAAAGACTGATAAGGAGTTTAGTTCATCAAGCAGTGTCTCAAAGTCATGTACATTTGTAAAATTGCCTAAGATCGCCATTCCGGTATTTAGTGGTAAATATTCAGAGTGGACAACATTTCGGGACCTGTTTGTTTCACTAGTGCATAAAAATGATGGGCTTGACAATGTGCAAAAAATGCACTATTTAAAGAGCCATCTCAGCGGTGAAGCTGAACAGTTAGTGAGACAAACACCAGTGTCTGACTCTAATTACATTCAATGTTGGGTAAAATTAGAGAAGAGATATAGCAACAGGAAATATTTAGTTAGCTGTATATTACAACGTCTATTTAGCCAAAAACGTATGCAAGTAGAATCTGCATCGTCATTAAAAGAGATGCTTGATACAACTAATGATTGCCTTAACGCTTTGAAAAACTTAAAGGTGGATGTGACAACTTGGGATGTCATTATCATTCATATAAGCGCCTTTAAACTTGATTCAGAAACCCGTAAACAGTGGGAATTTAGTATTAGCAATTTAGACTCCGACGAATTGCCCACCTTTGAGGTATTTGCTACCTTTTTGGAGAATCGTTTTCGTGCTCTAGAATTCATAGAACCAAAGCGTAATTATCAGATCAATAGTTCACACAGTCCAAAGGCTATGGTAGTGAGTTCAAGCAACATTAAATGTGAGTTTTGTAGTGAAGGTCACAAACTTTGCTTTTGTAAATCTTTTGCAAAACAATCAATTGATCACCGTCGTGATTTCGTGGCAAAACATAAAATCTGTTTCAACTGCCTAGGTGGTAATCACATGGTCGTAAATTGTAAATATACAAGTACATGCAAACTTTGTCACAAAAGACATCATTCGTTGCTCCATCCAAATGGAGAACTTGTAAGTAAAGTGGAGGCTTCAGTAAGCACGCCTGCGGTTGAAACTAGTCCACCGACTAGCTCCACTCCAGTAGTTTCTTGCCTATCCACTAACAAAGTCCACAAACCTGGACAGGTGTTACTAGCCACTGCGTTAGTAAACATCGAGTCTAAGATGGGTTATCAGACGGTCAGAGCTTTAGTCGACCAAGGTTCACAAGCATGCTTCATTACTGAGTCCACAGTGCAGTTCCTTAGATTGAAAAAAATTCCTATACATGAAGTCGTGTCAGGATTAGGCCAAAAGTCAACAATGGCTAAGCATATGGTTAACTTCGAAATTAAATCCAGGGTTGATCCAGAGTTTAGGTTAAAAATAAACGCATACGTTATAAGTAAAATAACCTCTTACCTGCCAGAACGAACCATAGACCTAAATTCCTTTGACTGGATTGATTTTACGAGTCTGAAGCTTGCCGATCCCCTATTTTGCAAACCTAGTAAAATTGACATCGTGTTAGGAGCAGATGTTTATGGCTGTGTGGTGAAGGAAGGAATGATAAAGAGTCCATTCTCTAGTCTAGTTGCTCAGAGCACTACTTTCGGTTGGATTTTATCTGGAGTGGTTGGTTCAACCACTAGTTCACGCTCCACACAACCTAAGGTCAGTGTAATGCATATTAATGTCACCACAGATCAAATCCTAAGACAATTCTGGGAAATCGAAGAACACATTAGTTCAAAGAAATTGCTAACTCTTGAAGAACAAAAATGTGAGGATTTATATGCAAGTACCACCAAGAGAACACAAGATGGACGATACGAGGTCCGGTTGCCATTCCGCGTTGAAGATCCTCCCTGCACGTCCAGCGGGTCACGCTCCATCGCTGAAAATAGATTAAAATCATTAGAAAGAAGATTAGGGAAAAATATAGAGTTAAAGAAAAAGTACAAAGAAGTAATACATGAATACTTACATCTAGGACACCTTAGACCTGTAAAAGAAGGAGATAATAAAAGAGAAATTGCAGTATACTTACCTCACCACGCCGTTATAAGAGAAGACAAATTGACTACTAAAGTACGAGTCGTGTTCAACGCATCTGAAAAGAATAAAAGAGGTGTCTCTCTAAACGACACATTGATGGTGGGGCCAACTTTGCAAGCTGATTTAAGGCATACAGTTTTGAGATGGAGAAGACACCCTATTGGTCTAGTAGCGGACATTATCAAAATGTACCGCCAAATCAGAGTCGCAGATGAACATGCCATGTATCAGAGGATTCTTTGGAGGGATGAACCTGAAGAGGAAATCAAAGACTATGAGTTAGTTACAGTCACCTTTGGCACAGCCTCTGCACCATACCAAGCTGTAAGGACTTTACATCAAATTGCGTATGATGAAGGTAGCGAGTATCCATTGGCAGCCGATAGAGTCTTGAATTCATTCTACGTGGATGATTTTATGAGTGGTTGCGAAGACGTCACAGAGGGTGTGGAAATCTACAAACAAATGAATGAACTTTTAGGCAAAGGTGGATTTCAATTACAAAAGTGGAACAGTAATAGTAAAGAAATATTAGAGAAAATAAGGACATTAGAAGGTAATCAAAGCATACATAAAATAAGCACAATAGAAAGCAACGAGGAGGACAACGAGAACAATAGAGTAATAAATGATAACAATCATAAAGAAGTAACCATTAAAGCAGATGATACGATGAAGATATTGGGACTTACCTGGGATCGCCAAGAAGATTCCTTCCGGTACACGGTGTGTCTTGAGCCATCAAACAATCAACCTGTAACAAAAAGAGCTGTAGTATCAGACATTGCCAAATTGTTCGACCCATTGGGGTGGTTGGCACCTACCATTGTGATAGCCAAAATCTTCATACAGAAGTTATGGCTAGCTAGTATCGGGTGGGACGAACAATTAACAAGTGATCTGATAAAAGAATGGTACACTTACCGAGAAGAGTTATCCCTACTTGCCAAAGTACACATACCTCGTTGGCTCGGTACAACGGCAGAGAGCGATATAGAGCTCCATGGCTTCTGCGATGCTTCTAAGGCAGCGTACTCCACTGTGGTATACTTACGATTAATAAATTCTGAAAATGAGGTCAAGGTTTCACTGCTAGTTGCAAAGACTAGAGTGGCACCTATAAAACAAGTCAGTATACCACGGTTAGAGTTGTGTGGAGCAGTACTGTTGGCGAATCTGTTATCAGAAAGTGCGGAGCTTCTTAATATTTCAAAGGAAAGGATAAAGGCGTGGACGGACTCCACCGTAGTACTTGCGTGGTTGAACAGCCACCCTAGTAGGTGGAAAACTTTCGTCGCCAATCGCACTTCTGAAATATTAAACTTTATGAGTTCATCACAGTGGCATCATGTAAGAACAAGTGAGAACCCAGCAGATTGCGCGTCACGTGGACTGATGCCAAGTACTTTTATTCAGAATAAACCTTGGTTTTCAGGACCACAGTTTCTAAAAGAGAAAACCATTATATATAAAAAGCCAAAGGATTTAGCAATAGATTTAGAACAGTCTATTAAGACTCACGTTGCTATTAGTTCCAATAGTAGTCATGATATCAATATATTAGATAGATTTTCTTCTTTACAAAGGTTATTGAGAATAGTAGCATATTGTCGTAGGGTACTAAAAAGAAAAAGAGATAGGGCAACTTATTTACAAAAAGGGGAAATAGATGAAGCTTTAGACTGCTGTGTAAAGAAAATACAAAAGGAAAGCTTTTCAATAGAATACAACCAACTGAAAAATGATGGACACATACATTCAAAAAGTAGCAAAATCAAACAATTGTGTCCTTATCTTGATAACAAGGGTATCATGAGAGTGCAAGGTCGAATAGAAAGATCAACATTGGACGAACAGATGAAACGGCCAATCGTTTTGCCGAATGATACTCATTTTACACGTCTATTGGTAGCAGACGCTCATCATAAGACTCTCCACGGTGGACAACAGTTGATGACAAATTATTTAAGGTCAGCTTATTGGATCATTGGGGTACGAAGTTTGGTCAAGCAATGTGTTCATAAATGCATAACGTGTGCCAAACAAAAGGCAACAATTTAAAATCAATTTATGGGATCGCTACCAGCTAGTCGATGCTCACCTGCAAAACCATTCTTGCACAGTGGGGTTGACTACGCTGGCCCTATAAATATCAGGACAACAAAGGGTCGTGGCCACCGCTCATATAAAGGATACATTTGCTTGTTTGTATGTATGTCTACAAGGGCTCTACATTTGGAAGTGGTCAGCGACATGACTACTCAAGCATTTTTAGCTGCTTTTAGGAGGTTCGTGTCTAGACGAGGTCATTGTGCAAAGTTGTGGAGCGATAACGGCACCACCTTTGTAGGAGCGTCAAGAGAGCTGCGACAGATTGTAGACAATTTACATTCCTCAGTTGCAGAACAGTTGGAAGCAATTAACACAGAGTGGCATTTCATTCCCCCCCACGCACCCAATTTTGGCGGTCTCTGGGAAGCGGGAGTGAAATCTACTAAGTTCCATCTCAAACGCGTTATAGGAGCGTCTACACTCACGTATGAGGAACTCAGCACACTCCTTACTCAAGTAGAGGCATGCCTGAACTCGCGTCCAATGAGCGTCATCAATTCCGAGGATCCAAGTGAGCCGATGCCATTGACTCCAGGTCACTTTTTAGTAGGTGAACCATTAATCTCCGTACCAGATTATAACTACGAAGGTTTATCGGTAAATTCTCTAACAAGGTGGCAATTTGTTCAACGGATGATGCAATCCTTTTGGAGACGTTGGTCTCAAGAATATTTGGCTAATTTAATGAACAGATATAAATGGAGTTCCAGAATTCCTGAACCAAATATTGGCGATGTCGTTCTTATTAAAGAAGACGATTTGCCTCCTAGTCGTTGGGCATTAGGGCGAGTCCTTGAGAAACATCCGGGTGATGATAAAGTCACGCGAGTTGTCACATTACGCACCAAATCAAGTACCATAAAGAGGCCAACCAATAAAATATGTATTTTACCCATTGCGGATTCATCAAATGTAATTTTTATCCTTTTACATTGTTTTTATCCGTTACATTGTTTTTATATTTTTATACACTGTTTTTTGTTGCTATTGAAATTGTACACTGTTTATTTTTGTATTTTACTTGTTGTTAGTTCTAAATTTTATGTTTACATTTTTATTGCACTTAGTAACCTGTTGTAAGAGATATAATTTCTCATTGGTCACTGTAGTAAACTGTATTTGTTGAAGGACATTTTGCCACTAAATGTCCTTGGTGGGCGGCATGTTTACGACCATCAGAGTTCAAATTATAGGAAACCAAAAGTTCTGTTTTAATTGACCCTTCGCTCGATAGATGGCGTTGGGGTCGAATTAAAACTCGATATCGTTGTGTTACCGCGATTTGGTTAGGGCCACCAACAAACTTGGAAATAAATGAACTATAGATATAGATCAGTATACGGTGTTTTATTTTATATCCACTTGTATACACATTTTAGAGTTCAGTTCAAATTTTAGTACTGAGTGTCTCCGCTGCGGCGCTCGGTGTTAAACACTTCATGAGTCTTCGATTTAACAATTTCTCTAATATTTTGGACAGTACTGGCAAAACTGAGATAGGTCTATAATTTTTAATGTCATCCTGGTTCCCGCCCTTGTGAACAGGTGTGATCAAAGCTTTCTTAAAGACTTGGGGAAAAACTCCTTGCTCAAAACAGACTACAATGAGTTTTGTAAGAGGTGGAACTAGAACTTGTTTACTTAGTTTCAGTAGTTTAGCTGGTACAAAGTCCCAACCCATGGCACTGTCGGTTTTTAAATTGTCAATAACAATCTCTACTTCAGCCTCGTCTGGAGTAAGTAGGACCATTGATTCCCGCGCAGAGGATGTTTCTATTTTGTATGGTGCAAATGAAGAATTTTGGGATTTTATTTTGTCTGCCAATTGCTTTCCAATGTTCGAAAAATAATAATTAATTTGCTCTATCGCATTTGGCACTTGTGCATCAACAGAGGTGGCTAGAAGTTTATCAGCTGATGTTTGATTGCTGGATTTATTGGTAATGGATTTTATTATATTCCATGTTTCCCTACTGTCTTTGGAAGTTTTCAAAGCCGAACTGTGGTGATTTATTTTTAATTTCCTTAGTAATAGATTACAATGATTCCTACCTTTACTACTACGTGAGTAATTGCGTTAATCTAAACCTAAAATCACCAGTAATCGAACAATGAAGTACATAATAACCTGTGATAGTGTTATCTTTTAAAACATTTAACAAATAGTGACAAAACTGTGACTGTAAACCCAGTGCTACAATCGTGACAATAAACGGAATTTTATAAAAGATAAACATATTGACTGTCATAATAATCTAAAACTGTGAACATTGCAAGTGATTAAAAAGCAAAATTACTTTGAAACCCGTTGTAAAAGTGCCTAGAAAGCAATTATTTCCAAGTTGTGAACGGTTACTTATCAAAAATTTGAAGATCTGCTAAGTAATCAACGCATACAGTGACATCTAATTAAAAGATTGAACACTAACATCACTAAGACATCGATCGATAAAGCAGTACTTTTCTATTCAAGAGTTCGAGTTTTACAGTCACTCGCTTAATGACTTGGATAGCCGAGTGTAAAGTGTTCGTGACCGTCGTGAAGGTGGTATTGAGTTCGAATCCGACACACTCATCGTTCACTTTTTGTGTTTATTTCAATTTACAATGGATAATTACGACAACATTACCCATAGAACATGTGGGGCCGGTGCTTAGGTCAGCAACTTGCAATATGAGAACGAAGATACGACTCGCACGGCCCCCCAGTCCCTGCCAGGTCGCGGTATTGTATAATCGTGTGTGAAAGAAATAGACTATTTTATCAGTAGAAATCGTTTGATTTATTATCCTGAAACGGACGAGAAAGTGATCCCTACATTGGTGACCCCGACGTTTAACTACTCCTTCTGATATTTATGCGGACAAATTTAATCGTGAGAAATAGTGCAGTGTGCTAATTCAATATAGATACGAGCTGACTACCGAGTTCAGCACTTAGTGGGATAAGTGCTAATATTTTTTTACGCGCGTAATAGACTCTGCAATGGCTAACACAAATCAGCAAGGTCAAAAACCAATTCTACCACCAAGCTCAAACATGCCGCCCAGTGGTGACTTAGCCAGCATCAGCGTAGCCTCAAAAATACCGGAGTTTTGGACTGATATGCCGAGGCTATGGTTTGCCCAGTTCGACGCGGTGATGGACCCCCAAAAGCAAGGCGACGCCGCGAAATACAATATGGTCGTTGCGAAATTAAATCGTGAAGCACTACAACAAGTAAGCGATCTGATTTATGCACCGCCAACAGATAACAAGTTTAATACAATTAAGGAACGGCTATTGGCAACCTTTGAAGAGAGCGCCGAGAAACAGTTTGACAAGCTTGTAGGTGAGATGGATGCGGGCCCGTCGGGGCAAGCGGGGCGCGGGGCTACGGCGCCGGAGCCCGCGAGGCCAAGGCCGGAGCCTGCGAGGCCGGCCCCAACGGGCAAGCAGCAGCAGCGGCAAAAAAAGGGTGCGGCGGTGCCTGCCGCTAAACCGGCAGGACCTCCTGCTGCCGTGGCGACTAGGCCGCGCCTGCCTCCTCCTCCACCCGAGGAGCCTGGCGCCGAGTGCACGGTGGTCGGCGCCAAAAAGCAGGCGGGCAAGGTGGCCAGAGCGGCCAAAAAGCGAGCGAGGCGGCAGGAGCGCAGGAAGCGGGCCATGGCGGCGCGTCTTCGCGCCCCGAATTCCGAGGCTGTAGTAATTACGCTACAGCCTGAAGCGGAAAAGAGGGGCGTGACGTACGACGACGTCATGGAGAAGGCGAAGCAGGTGGTGTTGCCCCACCTTGGCGAGCTCGGAGCCGCTGCGGGCTTCCGCATGAGGCACACTATCACCGGGGCCCGAATTCTCGAGGTCCCCGGTGCGGCCAGCGGCCCTGCAGCAGATGCCCTGGCCGCAAGGATCAGGGCGTCCCTCAATGCGGAAGAGGCCCGAGTGTCCAGGCCCACAAAGTGCATCGACATGCGCATCATGGGCCTGGATGATTCCGCCAAGGTGGACGAGGTGGTGGCCGCCATCGTCAAAGCGGGTGGGTGCACGACCGAACAGGTTCGGGCGGGCACCATCCGTGCTGACAGCACGGGCATGCGAGCCGTTACGGTGAGCTGCCCTGTGCAGGCGGCCAAAACCATCACCGGGGAGGGCCGACGGCTTTTGGTGGGCTGGGTCTCCGCGCAGGTCAAGCTGCTGGAGCCCAGACCTCTGCGGTGCTTCCGCTGCCACGTGGGGCACCACGTGGGAGCCCACTGCGCCGCGGAGGATCGCAGCGACCGCTGCTACCAGTGTGGCCAGCCCGGTCACAAGGCCGCAGAATGCCGTGCTACGCCGCACTGCTACGCATGTGCGGCGGCCGGCAAGCCGGCTGACCACCGGGCTGGGGGCAGGTCCTGCGACCCCCCCGCCAAGGCCAAGGCCAAGGCCCGCAGGCCCATCCCCGCCAATGTCCTTGCCGCCGCAGCCGCCTCCTTGGCCGCCGCCGCCATCGCCGCCGCACCCGCCGCCGCGGCAGTGCCCCCTAGGGGGGCTCGGGAGGAGACCGTAATGGAGTGTCAATAACGGCCCCATTACGTCTCCTCCAGGCGAACATCAACCACTGCGCCGCCGCTCAGGATCTGTTGCTCCAGAGCATGGCGCAGTGGTTGATCAATGTCGCCGTAGTCACCGAGCCGTATTTTGTCCTACCCAGGGGTGACTGGGTTCAGGACCTGGACGGCTCGGTGACCTTAATTTCGTCGACCGCCGCCGGTACCCCGCCCCCCGAGTCCGTCACGAGGGGGCGGGGTTGCGTGGCAGCACGGTTCGGGGACATCGTCGTGGTGGGCGTCTACCTGTCCCCGAGCCGATCTCTCGACGAACTCCATGTCTCCCTGTTGGAGCTAAATTCCGTCGTCGCTGGGTTCAGTTCCCTCCCCGTGGTCGTTTGCGGGGACTTCAACGCCTGGAACACGGCTTGGGGTTCCCGGTTCACGAACCAGAGGGGTCGGATGGTGGAGGACTGGGCCTTAGAGCTGGGCCTGGTCGTACTGAACCGGGGTTCTGTTCCCACGTTGGTGAGGATGCGGGGTGAGTCGGTGGTGGACATTTCGTTCGCCAGCCCCGCTCTGTCGCCGCGTGTCGTCGACTGGCGCGTTATGGAGGAGGTGGAGACGTACTCCGACCACCGGTACATCCGGTTTGACGTCTCCGCCGAAACCTCAGCCGCGCCGGTCCGACAGAGCCCTTGCGGTCCGCGGTGGGCGCTTAAGCAGATGGACCGGGAGCTCCTCTTGGAAGCCGCGACGGTACAGGCCTGGGTGCAAGCTCCGGACAGGCCTGTCGACATCGACGTCGAGGCGGAGTGGTTCCAGGAGGCCATGTCGCAAATTTGCGATGCGGCAATGCCCCGTGTCCGTCCAGGACGAGCTAAGCGCCAGGTGTACTGGTGGTCGCCGGAGATCGGCGCCCTGCGCAACGCGTGCAATCACGCGCGACGCCGGTACGCCAGACACTGCAGGCGCCGCATCCGCCCGCCGGATGCGGAGGCTAGAGAGGCGGAGCTATATGAGGGATACAGGGAGGCAAAACGCACCCTCCGAACGGAGATAAAGCGGGCCAAACTCGAGGCCCGCAACGTGTGGCTGGGGTCTCTGAACGCGGACCCATGGGGGCGCCCGTACAAATTGGTACGGGACAAGCTCCGCCCCTGGGCTCCGCCGCTGACTCAGAGTCTCCGGCCCCAACTCGTGGAGGGTGTTGTTGGCACTCTGTTCCCTGCGCGGGGGGAACACTCCCCCCCGCCCATGGCTCCGCCTCCGCCAGCGGTGTCTGACGCGGACCGCAACAGCGACGACGATGACAATGCTCCAGAAGTGACCGAGGTAGAGTTGAGAGTGGCGGTGCGAAGGCTGAGTGCCAAAAACACCGCCCCAGGACCCGACGGCTTGCCGGGGAAAGCCTGGGTCCTGGCCATGGAGGCTCTCGGGCCTCGACTGAGAGGGCTCTTCAGCGCATGCCTGGAGAGGGGCCAGTTCCCACTTCGCTGGAAGACAGGGAAACTGGTCCTCGTAGCGAAGCCAGGGCGCCCTGCGGACTCTCCGTCCGCATACCGGCCCATTGTGCTGCTCGACGAGGTGGGCAAGCTCTTTGAAAGAGTAATTGCAAACCGCCTCGTCGTGCGGCTAACGCGGGTGGGGCCGGACTTGTCGGACGGACAGTTCGGCTTTCGCAGGGCGCGCTCTACCATAGACGCCATCATGCGCGTGCGAGCCCTCACGACAGGGGAAGCGGTGTCCCAGGGTAGGTGTGTCGTGGCAGTGTCCTTGGACATTGCCAACGCTTTCAACTCCCTGCCCTGGAGTACGATCCGGAGGGCACTCCGGTACCACCGGGTGCCCGAATACCTCTGTCGAGTGGTCGAGGCGTACCTGTCAGACAGGTACATTGTCTACCCCGGTCACCAGGGAGACTGGAATCGTCGAGAGATGTCGTGCGGTGTTCCACAGGGGTCGGTTCTGGGCCCACCCTTGTGGAACATCGGATACGATTACGTGCTGCGCGGCGACTTCCCTGACGGGGTCAGCGTGGTGTGCTACGCAGACGACACGCTGATCCTAGCGCAGGGAGAGTCGCACCAGGCGGCGGTCGCTCTAGCGACACGCGGGGTTGCGATAGCCGTTGGTAGGATCCAGGAGTTGGGACTCGAGGTGGCGCTGCATAAATCCGAGGCAATGTGCTTCCACGGCCCTCGGAACGCGCCACCATCGGACTCCCAGCTTACGGTAGGAGGAGTTCGCATCGGCGTCGGGTCGACGATGAAGTATCTGGGACTCGTCCTCGACAGCCGGTGGAATTTCGTAGAACATTTCCGACGTCTGGCTCCCAAGCTTCTCCGAGCTGGGGCTGCTCTCAAGCGGCTCCTGCCCAACCTTGGGGGTCCAGACGCCTCCTGCCGGAGGCTCTACGCAGGGATCGTTCGGTCCATGGCCCTCTACGGGGCGCCGGTGTGGGCGCCGTCGCTGGCAAAGCGACCGGCATCCATACTAAACGCCTGCCAGAGGGTCATGGCAATACGGATGGTGCGGGGTTATCGCACGATCTCCCGTGAAGCGGCGAGCCTTCTGGCTGGCCTACCACCGTGGGATCTGGAGGCAACAGTCCTTGCACACATGCACGACATGCGCGTGGAGATGCAACGCCGGGGTGAAAGTCCACTGCCGCAACATGTCAAGGCATGGCGGACAGAGCTCCGGCGGGATCTCATGGTGAAATGGCGTCAACGGCTATCGCAACCCAGTGCTGGGCACGCCACGATTATGGCGGTAAGTCCCCTCTTTGAGGCGTGGCTGGAAAGACCTCACGGCGTCCTTACCTTCCGCATGACGCAGGTCCTCACCGGACATGGCAAGTTCGGGAGGTTCCTGCATCGGATTCAAGCGGAAGAGACGCCCGGGTGTCGCCACTGTGCGCAACGCCCGGAGGACACGGTGGAGCACACCGTCGAGGTGTGCCCTGCCTGGGCGGAGCATCGCCGTGCCCTCGTGGGGGCGATCGGCGGCGGAGACCTCTCGCGCCGGGCCCTGGTCGAGGCCATGGTCCGGAGCGAGGAGGAATGGCAGGCGGTCGCCTCCTTCTGCGAAGCAGTAATGCTTGCAAAGGAGGAGGCCGACCGCATCAGGCAACGGCGCCCTCGCCGCCGTCGCCGGGATTCCGATCCCGATTTCCGGCCACCGTAGACGCGGGCTCGCGGACGGCGAGCCATGGGTAGCTCGCTGTCCGATCGTCCGGTAATGGACTGAGTCCAAGACGTCGACGGCGCGCACTGTTCCCGCGCGCCTCAAGGAGTTGTCAGCAGCAGGAGGGGCCCAGCTGGGTCGAAGCCTACTGGGGACAGGGTTGTCCGAAAGGGAGCTCGTGCCCCGGTATGAAGGCTAGAAGGAACGGCGCGGGGTTTTTAGTCAGTAAGAGTCTGACACTATCTCCCGCTCCACCCAATAGCGGGTCTTGTCATAAGATGATTTTCCCCGTCGAGAAAAAAAAAAAAAAAAAGATGGATCTAGGATCTCAACGCCCATCACAGCTTCTGAGAAGGATGTCAGCACTGGCTGCCAACACCCAAGTTGCGGACGACGCACTAAGGCGACTCTGGATTACAAGGCTGCCGTCCGAAGTGAAAACTGTGTTATCGGTAGCACCGGATATGTCACTGGATAACTTAGCAAAATTGGCTGATAAGATTATGGAAAATATGCGAACTGGAGAAGTGGCCGCCGTTGCAGCTGCCACACCGACACCAGACATATCAGACCAGTTAAGACAGGTGACCACGGAACTAAAGGAGCTGCGTCTCGAATTGAACGAGATAAGAGGGAGGACCGAGAATAGAAGAGGAGCATGGAATCGGCAAAGGTCTAGGTCACAGTCTCGGGGGCAACCGAGAACTCCAGGAAGCCCCGGGTGGCTGTGCAGGTACCACTACCGTTGGAGGAACCGCGCCAGGATGTGTGAACAGCCCTGCAATTGGAAGAAGCCCGGAGTAGCAGCTCCGGCGGAAAACTAGACGCCGTGCAGTCCAGCTCGGTGGGGGACTGCAGGGAGTTGGGCGCTAACCACCGTCTGTGTGTAATGGACAGGACGTCTAGAACTCGCTTCCTAGTGGACACAGGAGCCAACGTTTCGGTCCTACCAGTAAATTATTATAAGTATGAGCGTTCAGTGAGTGATTACAAATTATATGCGGCAAATAACACCGTAATACGGACATACGGAGTTAAGACTTTAGAATTAAATTTAGGATTACGAAGAGCGTTCAAGTGGACTTTCATTGTGTGTGAGGTCAAGCAGGCCATTTTGGGCGCCGACTTTATTGAATATTATAAATTAGTTATAGATTTATATCATAAGAAACTTATAGATAGCATTACAAATTTGCGCACGGATGGGTCTATCGCACAGTGCGACGAACCTTCTATTAAGAGCATATTAAATAACAATCCGTATAGCGACCTGTTAGAAGAATTCTCAGGCATTACAAAGCCTATCGCTTATAGGGACATTCCGTCGCATTCAGTCTACCATCATATAGTCACTTCCGGTCCGCCGGTATATGCGCGCCCGCGTCCACTGCCGCCGGACCGATATAAGAAAGTTAGAGACGAGTTTCGTACCATGCAAGAGCTGGGGATCTGTAGGCCAGGGCAAGGTGAGTGGGCTAGCCCCCTGCACGTAGTCCCAAAAAAGGACGGTCACATACGCCCCTGCGGGGACTACAGGGCCCTTAACGCGATAACGAAACCGGACCGATATCCCATACCTAGATTGCAAGAATTTACGTATATGTTGCCAAGTAAACGCGTATATACACGGCTAGATTTAAATAGAGCTTATCATAATATAGCTGTGGCACCCGAAGATGTTGAGAAAACTGCCATTACTACTACGTTTGGTCTTTATGAATTTCCCCGTATGAGTTTTGGATTAAGAAACGCCGCGCAAACGTTCCAAAGATTCATGGACCAACAAGTTTTAAAAGGTATAGAACAAATGGGGGTGTCGGACGAAGACGCTGAATCAACAATTTTTTGTTATATCGATGATATTTTGCTAACGTCTAAAAATGTCAATATTCATAAATTACACTTAAGAGCGCTCTTCAAAAGGTTACATGAGTTCGGTATTACTATTAATTTAAACAAATGCGTTTTCGGAAAGACAGAGGTCGAATTTTTAGGGTACAACGTCTCGGAAAAAGGTATCAAACCAACAGTTGATAAGATAATAGCAATAACTGAGTACCCCAGACCAGTAACAGTTGAACAACTTAGGCGTTTTATGGGAATGATTAACTTTTACAGGTCACATTTACCCAATGCAGTCATACACCAGGCGGAACTAAACAAGTTTTTACATAACACTAGGAAAAAGGATCAGACGCAAATCGTGTGGGATAAAAAAAGTGTAGAGGCATTCGAGCAGTGCAAGGTAAGCCTGAAAAGCGCCGTTACACTGTCGCACCCAAGTGCAGAGGCACCATTAGGTCTAATGACAGACGCATCGGACACATGCGTTGGGGCGGTATTGCAACAAAAAATCAAAGGAAACTGGTTACCTATAGGCTATTTTTCAAAGAAATTATCTGATTCGCAACGAAAGTATAGTACGTATGACAAAGAATTAACAGCAATTTATCTAGCTATGATACATTTCAGAAGTTTAATTGAAGGGCGTCAGGTCACTATTTTTACGGACCATAAACCACTCATTTTTGCTTTCACCAAAATAGGAACGGATAAAGAAATTCCCAGAAGAGCCAGACAATTATTATATGTCAGCGAATTCACTAGCGATATACAACACATAAGTGGCTCAGATAACGCGGTGGCGGACGCCTTATCGCGAGTCGAGTCTATTTCTGGCCCAACGACAATAGATTACAATGAATTAGCGCAAGCGCAGGAAGCCGAAGCGCCAATTACCATCAAATCAAATAGTAATTTAGCGCTCAAATATGTTAATGTACCAGGTTCTAATAACCAAGTGTATTGCGAAATGTCCACGGGCGTCGCACGACCTTATTTAACTTCTACATTTCGAAAATTAGCCTTTAACAGCGTACACAACATAAGCCACCCTGGCGCTCGTACCACCCGGAAGATGATTACAAAAAGATTTTTTTGGCCAGAAATGAACAGGGATATTAATAATTGGACTAGGACTTGCATTTCATGTCAAAAGTCAAAAGTAAATAGACACACAGTTTCGGGCTTATCCAAGTTTCCACCGTGCTCCAGATTTGAGCACATACATACAGACATTGTGGGCCCCATGACTACATCGAAGCAGGGACATCGCTATTGCATTACAATTATAGACCGTTTTACGCGTTGGCCTGAGGCCATACCAGTCTCAGACATATCAGCGGATACGGTATCTAGGGTCATCTTTGAGAAGTGGATTTGCAGATTTGGCTGCCCAAGTAGAATCACAACGGATCAGGGACGGCAGTTTGAAAGCGACCTCTTTAATGCCTTAATGAAACTTGTGGGGGTACAAAGGGTGCGAACCACCCCGTACCACCCTCAAAGTAACGGTTTGATTGAAAGATGGCACCGTTCTTTAAAAAATGCGCTGACCGCACGACTGTCGGCTGATAGGGACTGGGTAGAAGAGTTACCGATGGTTTTGTTAGGATTGCGAGCAGCAAGTAGGACAGATACAGGCATAAGCGCAGCGGAAATGGTATATGGAGAAACAATTAGGCTTCCAGGAGATTTTTTTCATATAAAAAATAAAAGGATTTCGGACGAACATGTGTTGTTAAGAGAATTGCGACACACTATAGGTAAGGTAAGGCCTCAGTCACGAGCGGATAGCGACTCGCGAAAAATTTTTGTTAGTAATAGTTTAAAGTCGTGTACGCATGTATTTATTAGAAACGATACCCTAAAAAAATCTTTGTGTCCCACGTACGATGGCCCATACCGCGTACTAAACAGATATGATAAGGTTTACAAAGTAAGGCTACCCAATAGAATCATACAGGTGTCTATAGATAGGCTCAAACCGGCCTATATATTAAATGAGGAAGAAAACCTCGATGATACATCATGTTTAGACAGTAAATTAGAAGTAGAAAATAATAATAAGGAAACGAAACCGCCCTCGCTCGTAACTAGAACCACACGCAGCGGACGGCACGTTAAGCCACCGGTGCGATTCATAATGTGACTAGGGTTGCCACCCTTTTTTTTGCAGTTAAAGTACAATTTATTTTTCTTTATTATTATGTTTAAAAATATTTTTTATTGCTTTTTGCAGTTCGTATCAAATTAGTTTCTCTACTAAACAATTGCACATTATCTTCACAATCTATGTTTAAATAAAGGTAAAAAAGCAATTATTTTTTTTTAAGTTTCAGCAGCAATCGATACATTTTAATCGACAAATTCGTTAAGCAAAAATTACTTACGACTAAACTTTTCAAAATTCCAAAGAAATCAAATCATGCGAAATAAAGTATTTTCAAGTACTTTATTGTTCTCGTAAAGTATATATTTATACGTATATAATATACAATTACCAGTACGTACTGAACGTACAATACCTTATTATAAAGTACTGGTGGCAACCCTAAACGTAACCCACTTATTGAAAACTTATTTAAATGTGCAAATAAACAAAATTATTAAAATATTTAGCAAACCAGTAGAAATAATATGTAATTTTAAGTATTAATTGTAATCTGGCAGTGTAACAAGCAACATTATATTGCTTTTGATATAATTCAAGACATCTTATATCTTAGTGATAATCCCAAGAGACAATCATGGGTTACAACCAGTCAAAAGAGGAAGAAAAAATTATAATTACACAACAGGGAGGAAACGAAAACAAAATTAACGAGATAGAAAAGAAATTGGAACATTACAGCATTTTTGTAATATTGGCAATCGTTCTCATTACATTACTCTGTTTGTGTGTGTGCGGTAAACATTGTTGCAATCGTCTTAAAAAGCACGCCAAGAAAGTAATGACATCATGGTGGGCCGAGGGACAGGCAGGTCAAGCCACCTCACAAAATCCCATGCAGCCAGCTGTGCAGACATGTTATCAAAACCCCTGTTAAGTGGACAATACGAGCAGGCTTATAGGAGATTTTAGCATATAAGGTAAAAGGGTATGGTTACACATTATAAACGCATTTATTTTTCTCCTTATATCGTAGATAATAAAGTAATTTAGTAGTGTTGAATAAATTGTAATGCATAGGTACAGTAACACGATAAGTTTATTATTTGTTGTATTCTTAAGTGTAACATGACGATGTTTATGTCACACATTCGTAGTAGACGAGACGGCATAGCGCAACCATCTCGCAACTAAGCAAATTCCTGTGTGCCTTGTGCGCTCAAATGTAACAACTTAGTAATTAATTAATTATACTTACTAATATTGTATTGTCATTTACATTTTTTTATTTTTTTTTTTTCAACAAGGGGAGGATTGTGGGGCCGGTGCTTAGGTCAGCAACTTGCAATATGAGAACGAAGATACGACTCGCACGGCCCCCCAGTCCCTGCCAGGTCGCGGTATTGTATAATCGTGTGTGAAAGAAATAGACTATTTTATCAGTAGAAATCGTTTGATTTATTATCCTGAAACGGACGAGAAAGTGATCCCTACAGAACACAAAATAATCACAATAAAAATATGACATCCAGCGACAGTGAATTTGATATGGATGTTTCATACCAAAGTTTACCTAACGCTCTAGGAAATAATAATGAAATAACAATAATGAAGGAGGAGATCGAAAAATTAAAACTGGAGCTGCAAACTGCCAACTCAGAAATTGACAACCTAAACTTTGAAAACAACACACTCAAAATTAGTTTACTAGACTGCGGAAAAAAGATAACTTTATTGAAATCAATTGGTATACAAGAAACTTCAAATAAACAAAATTTATCTAGGCAGTTCTACTCGCCCCAATATCAGCGGAGAGTACGGACACTATTAATGAAGACTGGTTTACCTAGAACTTCTTCAAGGGAATATACAATTCAAGCCTTAAACTTGATAAGCCCTAAAGCTGATGTAGTGATGAAGTGTGATGAAGTTTTGACATGACATTAGCTATAGATAAACCAACTAGGTTGCAAAGCCAAACCTGCATTGATAATTTTGCCCACAATTTCAAGAAAAAATGCAGGACGGAAGTGATAGAATTTGCCCTATCGGATCACACTGCTCAGTTGCTCAAGTGTCCCGTACCGTTGAACTGTAATTTAAAATATTGGTATAAAACTCAACGAGACTATAGCCCAGATAATATGATTAAATTTTGAAACTGCCTGGAAAACCTAACATTCTCTGAAATATATCAGATTGAGGATCCAAATGACGCATTTAACTTGTTTATTGACCAATTCAAATTATTCTATGACTTATGCTTCCCCCGTAGACGTATTAAAATACCTACAATCCGAAAACCAAAATGGATATCGCGAGGACTTAAAATATGCAGTCTTAAAAAAAGGCAATTATTATGGGCGTCTAGACTTAGACCTTCACAAAAAAATAAAATTAAATATTTAAACTACTCAAAGACTCTAAAAAAAATAATAAATCTGACTAAACGATCACAAAATAACCATAACATTAAAACTTCTGACAATAAAAGTAAAATGACATGGAAAATAATAAAGAACTCTAAATTTAATCTACCTAATGACTCAATAAATACAATTCAAATTGACAATAAAACTATTGACAAACCACAATTAATTGCTGACCAGTTCAATGATTATTTTATAGAAAAAATTATGCCAATACCCGGGGCAGGTAAAAAATCTAGTGCGTATATCACAAATAAACAAAAATCGATGTTCATGGCTCCATGTCAACCGGTACAAATGTTTAACATCATAAAGTGTTTAAAAAACACAAATAGCGCTGGGTATGACGAAATTTCTACTAAAGTTATAAAACATGTTGCCGACTTAATTTCTAAACATTTGAGTCATATTCTGAATCTATGCATCAGCCACGGTGTTTTTCCGGATCGTCTTAAAGTCTCCATAGTGAAACCTATTTTTAAAAAAGGTAATAAGCAACTAATGCAAAATTATAGACCTATTGCGCTTTTGTCGATTTTTTCTAAAAATTTTGAAAAATATATCTATAATAAACTATACGCATATCTAGAAAAACGGAAGATATTTTGTACTGAACAAAAAGGTTTTCGGAAGAATATGACTATAAACATGGCGATATATGACTTTTTGAATAAAATTATGACTAACATTGATAATAAGACGCCTGTTTGCGCTGTGTACTGTGATATGACACAAGCCTTTGACTACGTTGACCACAATATATTAAGAAATAAACTTGACACTTACGGTATAAGAGGTAATATTCTTGACTTGGTAAGCACTTACCTATCAGATAGAAAACAATTTACCGCTATTACAAACTTGAATTTTAAAACTAAGGAAGAAGTAACATACCTTTCTAAAGAACGCACAGTATATTTTGGTGTGCCACAGGGCAGTGTATTAGGCCCTTTACTGTTCTTAATCTACATTAACGACCTGCCCAAAGCTATAGACTTCCCAATATCACTTTTTGCTGACGATAGTACGGTCACAATAACATGTAATAACCCTGAATCATATGAAGCTGAAGTCAAGAGCGCGGTAAATTCAATTATTTCTTGGCTTAATAATAATAATTTAAGAATTAATCTTGCCAAAACACAAATAATGCATTTTGGCCATAAAAAACTTAGGTTGAAAATGAATGTGCAATATCAAAATAGTAAAATTCACGATGTAGATAGTGCAAAATTTCTAGGCTTAATAATTGACAGACAACTCAATTGGAAGGATCACATTGAAGCGCTATGTAAGAAAATTAGTAGTTCATCCTATGCCTTGTATAAACTTGCCCCTACTGTTTCCATAGATGCATTACTTACAGCGTATCATGGCCTTGTAGCATCTGTATTAAGATACGGTATTATTTTCTGGGGCAACTCAACAAATAGAGAAACTGCTTTTAAAGCGCAAAAGCGTTCTATCAGAGCCATGTTCAAACTTCAAGTTACAGACAGCTGTGAACCATTTTTCAAAAAATATAAAATTCTGACACTCCCGTCTTTGTATATTTATGAAACAGCATTATTTGTCAAATTAAACTCGCACCTGTTTCCTAGCTTATCCGACACTGTGAAACGTAATAGGCGAAAAGATATGTTACGCGGACGTATAGCCAAAACAGCACTAATGAGAAAAAGTATATTTTGCATAGCCTCACAAGTATTTAACAAAATTCCAAAATCTATTAAAGACTTAAATTTAAATGGGTTTAAAAAGGAACTAAAAGAATTGTTGTGTAAAAAATGTTATTATAATTTAAACGACTATTTGAATGATACTTTGACATCTTAATTGAATTGTAATTTTATAAATTTTGACATCTTAATTGAATTGTGATTTTATAAATTTTGACTACTTTCTCTAATAATTTCATATATTTTGACATCTCTCTCTAATTATTTTATAAATTTTGACATCTCTATAATAATTTGACATGCTATAAATTGTAATTTTATTCGTACTAACTCAATACTAACATAATATTTTTTTTAAATGATTTTTGTACCTACCAAATATTTGCACGCCACACGTGGCAGAATGTGATGAGACTATTCATTTATTTCAAGACCATTATGTACCATATTCTGACTAAATAAATGAATTTGAATTTGAATTTGACTACCTTTTGTACGACACCTCAACAATTTTGTTATTTGGGTCTGCCAGGTAATTACGATGAAGGCTATCCCTATGTCGAATACACCGCAAGAGCCCAGGCGTGATCCAGGGTTTAACTATAAATTTACGTTTTGGAACGTACGATTCTTTTGAGTGCTGAGATATCGTGGACATAAGGCACTGGACAAACTGTGTAGCGGCCATATTTGCATCGCAATCAGGTGTAATAAAATTAAATTTGATGGTTTTTAATTGTTCAAGAACGCCCTCATAATCTACTTTAGTAGTAGTTCTTTTCTTATAATAGTCGTTTTTAGAGGAGGTATTGCTTAGACATAGCATTACAGAGGCGTGATCGCTGACGGTGGAATCAATAACTATAACTGTAGCACAAGTAGTGGTGCTTATCATTACGTGATCGAGGCAGTTATGTAGCCTAGTAGGATGGGTATGTCCCGGTAAAAGACCCATTTCTGCTGTAAGATTTAGGTAGGAAGATCTATTTCTATCTGTACTATTAGGCTTTATGTCGATGTTAATATCTCCTATCAGAATGATATTTTTCACTTTTAAATTAGATATTTTCCAGAGAGCTAAGGAAGTTATCTATACAGTATGTAGATGGGGATCTATACGAGGCCAGAATACAAGTGTCGGAGTCAATTTTTAAAAGTAGAAAATTAGCCCCTATAGGGTCGGGTTCTTCTACCGTACATTTAAGATTATCTTTAACATATATTGTAATGCCGTCGTTTTGATTTAAACATTTTTTGCTGTAATATGCCACATAATTTTCCATAGCTGGTATTGGTTTATCATCTTTTAACCAACATTCTGTCAGGATTATGATGTCGACTTCACACGATAACCTAGCCAACTGAGCCTGGAAACCATCTAAGTTTTTGTAAATACTTCGGATGTTTTGTGTTATTATTTTTAGTGATGTTTTAGAAGTTTTTATGATATTATTACAAGCGTCGGCATCACAGTAATGAGAAGATGCCATTTTAAAGCTGTCTATTTGTGTTGAAATATCGTTATCCGTATTAGCCATTAAAAAACCGTATATATTTTTTGTAGCATGTCAGTGTGCGTAAGTTAATGAAAGTTTTGATATAAGTTTTGATATATCTAATATCTGGAAAATATAAGGTAGATATGTTCACTTGAGAGTAAATATTTATGTTAGGCATTATGCACGCGAGAAGTATTTTTGGTTGAAAATTACCACTTGTGTAGAATGGATTTGATTGTGTGTGTTTGATTAGTTTATGTTTAAGTGTTTTACAGTACGAGAGCAGCTGCAGACAAAATAATAATAAAACAAATAACTGGGAGTAAAAGTAACTTGAATCTTCCTTGGCCAGTCATAGTAATAATTTGGAGTTTAGATCAGCTTCGTTTTTTATATGAATTTGTTGATCCCCCTCCTTTTGCCGAAGGAAGACCTTTCCAAATGAAGTCCAGCAAAATTTGAACCCGTTCTCATTCGCAAATTTCCTCGCAAGATAGAATAAGCGTTGCGCCTTTATAGACAAACACTCTGAAATATAAATAGGTTTCCTTTCACCTGATATATTTATATGGGATGTGTTTAATTTAGCCTGGGTGTTATTGCGATTAAAGTTACGCATTTTCTGTAAAATATTGTCCCTTGTTGTTACTGAGACAAAGTCGACTATAATGGATGGCACTCCTCCTTTCTTATTTGTTCGGATAATGTCTCTAAGGTCACGTTTTTCGAGAGGGATATCTAGAACTTTAGCTGTTTCTGATACTATCCCATGCAGATCCACTTTACTTTCCCCTTCTTTCCTTGGAATATTTCTCATCTCTATTTTTGTTAGGCATAATATTCGCTCCAGGTTCTCAACTTTATCTTCTAGCTGATTTATATAAGCATGGTCGATCTTTCGCTCTTTTTCGATGGTATCTATTTTTACAACTATGTCATCGTACTGTTTAGTGACAAAATCTAGGGATTTTTTCATTTCCGTGTTTTGCGATATAATTTCAGACATTGATTTTTGCAGAGACTTAAATTTACTATCGGATTGAGCGGTGGACGATTGTAAAAGTTCCATCCCGTCTGTTACCTTTTTTGGGCGACGTTGCATTTGCTTCAATGGTTTTTAGACTTGAGATAGTTGATTTTTTCACCTGAAGAGTCTTGGAGTCACTCGCTGTCTGGCCTGCTGTGGACATCGCTGGCGAATGAGGTGGCGTACGCTTCATGTTGTTAATATTTAACTTTGCATAATACCTTGTAGCGAGCGGCCGGCGGCTGCGTGTGCGCGTAGCTCACTTGAAGCGCTCTGTATGTATGTAGGTATGTAGTACGTAGCGGTGCGATGTAAGTCACAGGTCCCACGGCGCGGCGGGCAGTCGTCGTGCAAGCGGGATGGCAATTATGGAGAGCGTACTGTTCTCGCGGAGGCGAAGGCGGGCGCGCGCGGAAGTACACTCCTTAAGCTTGGTTGCCAGCTGATTACAACTTTTAAGACGCGAAATTGGTCATTTATCGTATTCACTTATAGGTGACAATCCCATATATGTCGGGGATGAGAATTTATATTTTAATTTTAATTTCGACACACGTCCACTTTCGGTCACGGTCACGGGCGAAATGATGTTGGCACGAAAGAGCTATGATTACCAAACATAATACACCCAAATTGACTTAAAAAAAATAACTGGCTACTACTCATACTATGGTTAAATATGTGCTATAATAATATTTCAAGTTGTTTCATTATTTTGTTCAAAAAAAGCATACAAAGATACGCTAATAATTTGTCGCGGGTGAATTTTTACAAGACCGCCACCGCTCGCCGCGGTAAGGTCGTGAATGGGCCGTTAGCGTGCAAATTGTTTGCGTTTAGATTCGGACTGTTGATATTTTTTAAATTAATGAACTGTCGAAATATCGATATTTTTAAATATAATCTGTATTCTTTTTCAGTAATAAATATTTTATTTCTTTGTGTCCAAAAAATACACAATAGGTACTTGACGATTATTATAGAAAAAAAAACTTTTTACAAAAAAAATATAACCGACTTCAATGATAAAAAACACTGAAAAGTATCAAATAACTTTAATTTTGGAAGTCGGTGTTTCTATAATAGTTTAGTCTCTTCGTTATTTAACACCGATTTCCAAAATTAAAGTTATTTGATACTTTTCAGTGTTTTTTATCATTGAAGTCGGTTATATTTTTTTTGTAAAAAGTTTATTTTATTTTACACTTTTTAGTTATGGTACCACCACTAAAAAGTACCCCTCAGTCAAACTTAAATACCTTATAGTCAGAGCGCATCTCATAACGGTTCTAATAATCCCAAACACGGTTAGATCTTTCGGCTTCATCATCAGATCAGTTCGATATATCCTCTCCCCCTCTTCTTTCAAACAGTCATTAGACTAGATGCTGGAGAGGGAAAGGATATATCGAACTGATCTGATGATGAAGCCGAAAGGTAAATCTTTCAATCAGTCATTAGACTAGATGCTGATAATCCCGGCTGTAGCATCAGGCCAGATTTATGTCAACATTGCAATGAACTTAAAATTTAGTCCTGTTTAAAATGAGCCCAAACACGACTACGGTGCTGTAATTTCAAGGTTTGTACTTTTCCTGATGCTCCTGGCTTCAGCATCAGGTCTCTATGTACTTCGGTGTTCTTTATTAGCAGTACGTTTATCCACACATCGAGCCGTTTTCAATGAGCCTAAACTCGATATATCTGCTGTTTGTTGTCGAGGACTTAGGTACTCTGCAGACTATCCTGATTGCAGCATCAGGTCATGACTTGATGATCATGAGACCAAATGTGGCAAATGCCCTATCAAACATCAAAACAATTTACTAAAACAGTCCTTGCCTGTTCGAGTAACTTCTTACTGTTAAGGAGTTGTACCTTCCATCATCAGCCCAGCTACCTGAGATGGTGACGACCATACGCAAATACACAAGATACTTCATAAAATATGCGAAAATCAATAAGTGAGCCTATAAAATTTGAAGGTTGCCCTCGATTTCTCCAAGATCCCATCATCAGATCCTAATTTGGTGATAATGGGACCACCTCAGAACTATCTACTTTCGAACAATAAAAGTATTTTGAAAATCCGTCCACATTTGGGGGAGTATTCGACGAACAAACATACAAAAAAAAAAAAAAAAAACATACAAACAGCCGAACGTAGTACCTCCTCCTTTTTGGGAAGTCGGTAAAAATGAAACAAAATTTGAGTGTTCAGAGCCAGGATATACTTAATTATCTAACAAACTAAGCGATTAAGCGATTTTCTCTACGTTATACTTTTTTTTTACGGTGCGCAAAAATCATCTTATGACAACCCCCGCTCTTGGGTGGAGCGGGAGATAGTGTCAGACTCTTACTGACACTGTTGATTAATTTTTGTTCGGGCATAACAGTGTCGCGCGCAGTACGCTAATGAGCGGACGCGTTTTGCTGTTTTAATGGCCACTAAATTAGTGAAATGTAAAAGTTGTAATATAGTGATAAATGAAGTTCTGGCTTTTGTTCAAAACAAAATCAAAGTAATGGACGAAGAAAGTATAGTGAGAATAAATGTTCGACTGCGTTTTCGGTGGAAGAAATAGAAAGTGTTAAAAATCTTTTGTTCGAGGCATTACCTTCAAAAATACGCAACATATCAAGAAAAGGAAGCGGAAAATCTAACCGTGACTTATATGATATAATATCTGTTAAGCAAGCGGATCCAGAAGAAATCCCAATATTTGTAGCAAAGGAACTGCACAGACTGCCGCCAGTTACTTTTGATCACGTTGACGTCACGAGATTGTTAAAAGTCATATTGTTATTGCAGAAGGATCTTGCCGAGATAAAATATACATACGTAACTTCAACACAGTTAATTGAAGTGAAAAATCAGGTGGAAAATTTAAAACAAGCATCAATTGTAAATAACTTTGATTTAAATATCAATAAAAAAAGAGGAGGTAGCTGCAAAATAGACAGTTTTTGTCTTGATAGTGGACCGGTTGGGTTACCCCACATTATAGAAAAAACGCACTTAAATGATAACGGCAATACATCAGCTTTTACGCACAGTGAAACAAAACGTACAAGTACAAGTGATGATATCTCCGTCGCACCTTCATCGGAACGTCAGCCGCTCAATGTCAGCGAAAGCAAAATAAATACGATGAATGAGAAACCATTAGCCGCTAGCCCCAATATAAAAACGTTCGCGGAAACCTTAGGCCACGGTAATAGTATCATACAGTATTGTAACTCAGCCGTATCTTTGAAATAAATACCTACAGCCGCGCGGTACGTAAAATGCGATAGGGCTGCCCGCCATTCTAATAACATTTGCCTACTTTGTGTTTCCATTTAGTTTTGTGATTGTAAATATACTTACTTTTTTATACAAACAAAATACTTTGTGGATTGAATAGGAAGTGTTCAATAAAAATGCGTGTTGTTTTGTAATTGGTAGATTTAAATAAAATGCTTACAAACCACTATTATTAATAACTAGCTTTTGCCCGCGCGGCTTCGCTCCCGCTCTTCCCTACTCCACCCTACTCTACCCTACTCTACCTTACTCTACCCCACTCTACCCTACTCTACCCCACTCTACCCTACTCTACCCCACTCTACCCTACTCTACCCCACTCTACCCTACTCTACCCCACTCTACCCTACTCTACCCCACTCTACCCTACTCTACCCCACTCTACCCTACTCTACCCCACTCTACCCTACTCTACCCCACTCTACCCTACTCTACCCCACTCTACCCTACTCTACCCTAATCTACCCTACTCTACCCTAATCTACCCTACTCTACTCTACCCTACACTACCCTAAACTAACAATAATCTCGCGATAGTTGTTAAAAAAAACCGTCGTGTCCGCTCGTCACTGCGGCACAGTTGCGACGGCCGCGACTGTCACCATGCCGAGCCCATGCTACGACCGAGGCGCGTAGGTATAGTTCGCGTTTCGTCCGTTTGTATGAAGTTGGAATACTGTATGATATTATTACCGTGCTTAGGCGGTAGCGGGGAATGGAAACACGTAAAATCTGACCAAGAATGGATTAAAGTGCAAAATGAGAGATTAGCTAATCGGTTCACGGGGATAAAAGGAAAAGCGGAACCAAATACTAAGTTTAGAGCCGCTGATAATCGAATTCCTCTTTTTATTAATTACTAGCTTTTGCCCGCGCGGCTTCGCTCCCGCTCATTTCTACTTCACACTACTCTACCCTACCCTACCCTACTCTGCCCTACTCTACCCTACTACTCTACTTTACACTACCCAATTTTTTTTTTTTTTTCATAAGAACCTTTTCCTCACAATAACAATTGCAACAAAAAAAAAAACAGCCAAATCGGTCAAGCCGTTTTCATGCCATGTCGTGACAACGGAAAACGGGTTTCATTTTTATATATATAGAAGATGTGGATAGGGAGACGAGTGAAAGCGATATTATGGAATATATCGTACAAAAGACGAGCATAGCAGTTACTTTGAAAAAAATTAAAACGAAGACACAAAAATCGTATATATGCATACGATTTTTGCATATAAAAATTTTGTACCACAAACAAAGTTATCAATGTTTCTTGACGACGCGCTCTGGGCGGAAGGAATACAGTTTCGCCGGTTTGTTTATTTCAATAGAAATAAGTATAACGACAATGTTGAAAATACAGATTATAGTGACCGGAATGTACTAACTAATCAATCTAATAATGTATAACTGCGTAAATAGTGATAATTCTTCAGAAATTGATGCAGTAAACTTGATTAGTTTCAACTGTAAAAATATTATGAGATCAGTGGACTGTGTGAGAAGACTGTGTGGTACCGCCGACATCTTAGGACTCCAGGAGACGTGGTTGCTGCCAGATGAACTCACGTACCTCAGAAGTATTCACTACGATTTCGGATGCACGGGAACCTCGGCGGTCGACACGTCGCCAGGCTTACTTCGAGGGAGACCGTTCGGGGGCATAGCTTTGTTGTGGAATAAGACTAAGTTTCCAGTGGTTACGGTTGTGAAGTGTGAAAGTGTGCGATTAGCCGCGATTAAAATCGAGTTGCGTAATAACTGCTCAGCAATCATATTTTCGGTTTACATGCCCACAGACTCACGGGACAATTTAATTACCGGGATAGGCTCCAACTTGTTGTGGACGGGTTCAGCCAATGTAGCACAGAGTATGAACATGCTCTGAGTCACAAATACTTATTGCAACAACAGCTGCAAGAGGCTAAAACTCAAATTTCTCAACTAGAGACCACTAATCTTAACATTACTGCCTCGTTGAATCAAAGCCTATTCAGCGAGTTGGTGCCTATTGCCCCATCAATGTGTTAGCGATTCTTATGATATTGTTACATACACTGATTATTTTCTGTATTAGCAACATTAAATGTACTTTTGCATTGACAACTGGACCGAATTGTGACTTGACAGCACGGCACTTTTTGACAGTTTGAGTTATTATAAAAAGGCACGCCGCGCTGCCTCGAGTCTCTTTCAAGTCCAGTTTTCGGAGTAAGCAACATTTTACAGTAAGTGCTAGTATATAAGTTATTGATTCCAACTGTTGTTGATTGATGTTATCTGTGATATTTGTGTTATTTGTGTGTGTGCGTTACAAAGGGTATGTTTAAATAACCTGATAACAATCTGTTGGAATGCCACTAGTCCATCACTATTTTAGTCGGGTATGGTGACATCCCTATATGTCAATTTGCACTTTCCTACTTCCGACAACCTCCAATGTATGTTCTTATTAAATTCCCGTACCCGTGCTCTCTGATAGAATTAGCAAGTGATCCATTACTGTGTTTAACTCGTATACTTACCATTGTTCCGTTTTATATAACTTCTAGTAATAACGCTAAACTGTAAACTGCTAAAAGGGAAATAAATACCAATTGTGTTTTGATGACAGTCGTCTTTTATTGTGATCACACCGAATCAAACCTTGTATCCAACAAATTGGTAGCAGAGCGTGGTTCTTGATTCTCGGTTTCGGTCACAATGTCTACGACAATGCGTAATCCGCATTATCATCACATCGAGCAGCTCAGTCGTGATAACTACGATACGTGGGCAATACAAGCCCAGGCGATCCTCGTGAAGAATGATTTATGGGCCACGATCGGCGAAGAAAAACCAGATGCCGCAAAGGATCTGCTCGCACGTTCAGAGCTCTTCCTTATGATCTCACCAAAAGAATTGAGGCAAGTTAAAAATTGTAAATCTGCATCTGAAATATGGGCAAAATTAAAGTCAATTTATCAAAGTGAAGGCCCCGCAAGAAAGGCGACGTTGCTCAAACAGTTGATCCTAAAGAAAATGACAGATTCAGACGATGTACAGGATCACATGGCCGCCATGTTCTTCTGTGTCGACAGGCTTGAAAACATGGACGTAAAAGTAAACAATGATCTGCTGAGCATTATAATTCTCTACAGCCTGCCATCGTCATTCGAGAATTTCAGGATTGCCATTGAGACGCGGGATAAATTGCCTCTGCCAGAAGACTTGAAAATAAAAATCATTGAGGAAAGCCAAGCAAGGAAAAGGAACAAGAATCACAATGCAACAAGTGAAAGTGCTTATTACTTCCACAAAAAGAAGCTCAAATGCACAGTGTTTGACAAAGTTGGACATCAAGCGTCCAAGTGCTGGTCTCGAAACAAGAACCAAAGTTCAAGCTCATCGAGTGACAGTAATAAAAAGAAAAATGCTAAAAACTTTTTCATTACAGAGACGGCAAATAAAATCCATGCTGATGCAGGCGATGTTTGGTGTCTGGATAGCGGGTGCACATCCCACATGACTGGACAGCCTGAAAAATTCGAAAACATTGAAACCGAGCAAGGGAAGTTGAAATTGGCATCAAATCACAGCACTGAAATTAAAGGTACGGGAATAGTCTCAGTAAATTGCAATAACACTGAAATCAATTTAAATAATACTCTATATGTACCAGAGTTAACAACTAATTTGCTGTCAGTCGCTCGTATAACAGAGCATGACCATACAGTCTTATTCACTAAGGATAAAGCCTACATTAAAGATTTAGCTGGAAAAACTGTATTGACAGCTGATAAAAGGGATGGCCTTTATCTGACTCATTTTCCAAGTTTGCAAACAATAGAAAAAGCAAATAATGTTTCAAAAGATAATATTATGCAATGGCATAGGAAGTTAGCTCATTTAAATGAAAAAGACTTAAAAAAATTATCATCCAACAATCTTGTGTCTGGATTAGACTTAAATAAAGATGATATACTTGAAAATTGTGAAAGTTGTATTCAAGGAAAAATGACAAGGTTGCCTTTTCCCAAAAATGAGGGTATAAAAACAAAACAACTTTTGGAGGTTATACATACTGATCTATGTGGACCCATGCCACATGCTACAATTGCAGGTTCCAGATACATGTTAACATTTATTGATGATTACAGCCGATATTGTTATGTGTACTTCCTACAGAACAAATCTGAAACATTAGAAAAATTCAAAGAGTATAAAAAAGAAGTGGAAAGATTCACAGAACATAAAATAAAATATTTACAGTCAGATAATGGAACAGAGTATTGCAACAATGAATTTGAGACATATTTAAAGAAGAATGGCATCCAGAGAAGATTGTCAGTCATATATACACCACAGCAGAATGGATTGGCCGAAAGAAAAAATAGAACTCTTATTGAGAAGGCCAGATGCATGCTGATAGAATCGAAAGTTCCTGAAAGATTGTGGGCAGAAGCGGTAGTAACAGCAAATTATATTGTGAACAGATGTCCCACTAAAACTTTGAATGGAGAGACACCATACATGAAATGGGTCGGTCGGACACCATCTGTAAAACACTTACACATATTCGGATCAAAGGTATTCACACTCCACAAACAAAAGAAGTACTGTAAATTTTCACCAAAAGCAAGTGAAGGTGTGTTTGTCGGTTATGCAAAATATAGCAAAGGATACAGAATATATTTGCCAAAGAAAAATGATGTCATTGTACGTCGTGATGTAAAAGTGTTGGATGGAAAAATGTACTATAAAAATAATGATGTCCAAAATGACCGGATTCTGCCTGAACTGGAACCGCCTGAAACAGAAAAAACAAATATCAATAAAAGCAAGAAACAAGAAAGGGAGACAAACATTTTACCTTTTCAGCTTTTTTCTTTTCAGCCTTCTACTTTTCAGCCAAATGTGGAAAGTAGTGATGATGACCATGATAATGATACTATGCACTCGTTCAGTGAATATGAAGATGAAGTATCTGAAAATGAAACTATAAATCCACAAAATATGACCTCACTTCATCAAGTACAGCCAAGTCAAAGTGTGGAAGTGGATGAGGTCCAAGGTCAACGTCCTGAAAGAATAAGGAAACCTCCAGTATGGGCCAAAGATTATGATCTTCAAGAGGCAGATGAATGCTCTTATCTATGCGGAGAGATAGAAATAAACGAAGGTAATAAGGATGAGTGGCGGCAAGCCATAAAAGCTGAAATAAAAGCTCACATAAAAAATGGCACATGGAAAATTCAGCCTAAGGAGGAGAATACAAAAAATTTTGTGGACTATAAAATGGTCTTGAAAGAAAAATTGGGGCCAGATGAAAAAGTGACCAAAAAGGCACGTTTGGTGGCTCGTGGATTCACACAAAGGCCGGGCATTGATTACGATGAAACATATGCTCCAGTGGCCAAACTAAGTTCAATAAGAACATTATTGGCTCATGCAGTTGAACATAATTTAAAGCTCCATCAAATGGATGTAACCACTGCTTATCTTAATGGAGATCTAAATAAAAAAATTGTCATGAAAAAACCTGAATATCTAGAAGAATATATAACTGAAATTATGCTTGAACAATCTGAAAAAGAAAATTTGGATTTATTTAATAAAGCTAGAAACATGCTTCATGACTTAAATAAAATAAAAGGTGAAAAAGTCTGTTTATTAAAAAAGGCCTTATATGGCTTAAAACAAGCTGGTCGACAATGGTTTTATAAATTGGACCATGAACTCAAGAAACTGAATTTTAAATCTTCAACAGCTGATCCATGTATCTATACATGGGCACAAGGCACAGATAAGATGATTGTTGCAGTGTATGTTGACGATTTGGCCATAGCTTATTCAAATGAAAGCTTATTAGAAAAATTCAAGAAACATCTGAGTCAAATATTTGAAATGAAAGATATTGGAAAATTAAGATATCTTCTTGGTATGGAAATTAATTATGAAGAGAATAAATTAAAAATAACTCAACAAAAGTACATACAAAAAGCATTGAAAAGCTATAACATGGAAAATTGCAAGCCAATAAGTACTCCAATAGAACCATATTTAAACCTTGAAAAATCTGAAGATTGTGACAAGAACATTCCATATCAAAATCTGATTGGAACTTTGATGTATCTATCTGTAGCAAGCAGACCAGACATTTCGTATGCAGTAAGCTATCTGTCACAATTTAACAATGCATACAATGAAGAACATTTCAAATATGCAAAACGCATACTGAGGTATCTCAAAGGTACCATGGATGTTGGTATCTGCTACTCTAAATCAAATAAAAAATTATATGGAATGGCTGATGCTGATTGGGCCGGTTGTAAAATAGACAGAAAGTCTTACTCTGGCTATTGCTTCAAATATGCAAATGGTTGCATCAGCTGGGAATCAAAGAAGCAAAGATGTGTTGCTCTATCAACAGCAGAAGCTGAATATATAGCCCTAACCGAAGCGGCAAAGGAGGCTATCCATTTAAAATTGTTACTTAGTGATTTGGGCACTAATATTAATAATATTGTAATTTTCAGTGACAATCAAGCTGCCCAGAGACTTTCCAACAACACAATCATCACTGGAAAGTCAAAACACATCGAAATAAAACAGCACTTCATAAGGGAGTGTGTTCAACAGGGGGTAGTCAGCATCCTCTATAAACCAACCCAGGACATGGAGGCTGACATCCTGACAAAGGGTATCCCAGGACCGAGGCTCCGGATGCTGCGAAGCTGCCTTGGCCTATCTTGAGTGAAGAACTCGTGAGGAGGAGTGTTGGAATGCCACTAGTCCATCACTATTTTAGTCGGGTATGGTGACATCCCTATATGTCAATTTGCACTTTCCTACTTCCGACAACCTCCAATGTATGTTCTTATTAAATTCCCGTACCCGTGCTCTCTGATAGAATTAGCAAGTGATCCATTACTGTGTTTAACTCGTATACTTACCATTGTTCCGTTTTATATAACTTCTAGTAATAACGCTAAACTGTAAACTGCTAAAAGGGAAATAAATACCAATTGTGTTTTGATGACAGTCGTCTTTTATTGTGATCACACCGAATCAAACCTTGTATCCAACACAATCCCCGTAGGTACACTAAATAACTTTCTTAGTCAACCTTTTCTCTAAAGGTAACACATAGATAACAATTCAGAAGTGGGATAAACGGGTCGTTTATTTTTAAATGCATTCGTTTATCCCGCCCACAAGTGATTTTTTTTCCCCCTAATTTTGCATCTTCTACTTTTGTTTTGCCTTGAAAGTACCTACGTAACCTAATGTAAGCATCGTTAAAATTTCTTTTTGATAAAATGGGTACTATTTTATCTAAGCGGGCATAGTGATGTGTAGTTTTGAGAGGTGTCCTCGAGTTTCTTCTAATACTCTGGGGTACTACCGCACCACACGTGCCTCGCCAGGGCTACACCCTGGAGGCACTACACACCACACGTACCTTGCCAGGGCTACACCCTGGAGGTATTGCCACACCACACGTACCTTGCCAGGGCTACACTCTGGAGGTACTACCACACCACACGTACACACGGTGACTTTGATAGCGTAGCAGGGCACACTAACATGATAAATGTGTGCGTAAACGCTAGCGCGTGAAACACAACAGGTATTATCGTTGTGTGATAAAAAGTAACTCGTTTCTACACTCACACTCTTGCAAAAAAAAAATAGTAGCCGTATAAGTTACACGACTATAAAAATACAGCAAAATTTGGCCACTGTTATTAATGGCGCTGTGGCGCAATGCGTATGATACACAACTGACGCGTAAGAGGTCCCAAGTTCGATTCCAATTATCTGTTATTTTCTTTTTGTTTTACTTGACGGCGCCGTCATATTTAGAGTGTCAAGAAACGCCAAGAATGACAGCTGACATCGGACAAGCACGGGTTGACGTTTCTGCACTCTGACGCAACTCCGAGCTCTTTTGCACACTACCGTCGGACGGGATATAATCCGTTTGCATCGCGTAGAAGCAAGACGTGTTCGGTGGAGCGTCGCATTATCTTCGCTAATTACAACGTGCTGATTGTGATTTAGTTTGTATTTTGTTGAGAATAATAACTGTGCATTATTAATCATCTCTAACACGTGGTTTCATTCTCCTCGCCCGCCTACCCACGATAGCTCGGTAGAAATAATGAACCCGGAACAGTCTGATGATGGCCATGTGCCGTTATCAGAAGTGGGATATGAAGGGCTTACTACAGAGGAGAATAGCCGTACGCGATCTGCAGCGCCGGCATCAGAACCAAGCCTGTCCCAACAAATGGAATTATTTTTGTCCCGATTGATGGCTATGTCGCAGCCGCAACTTTCGAGCAGCACATCTACCCAGTTGATTGAGTTCGATCCTGATGGCAATGAAGCGGACATCGAGGGATGGTGCAACGTGACAGAAATCATAGTCAACAACCGTAAGTTGGAAGGTGCAGAATTACTTTTGTTACTCACACGTGCACTCAAAGGCCGAGCTGCTACCTGTCTAACACGACTGCAGGCATCGCAGCTGACATGGCCTCAAATAAAAGAAGTACTGCTCGCAAAGTTCGCCAAACCTATGTTGCCACAAGATCACTTTGATGAGATTCTACGCTTTCAAGTTGGTGTTAAGGAAACCGCGAGTGAGGCGGCCATGCGCCTGTGGAATATCATTGAACGCATTCCGCGGATGGAGATGCCTGAAGATATTATAACGGGATTTGTATCTGCCGTTTTATGCCAAAAGGAAGCCTTGATTCGCCGTGAGCTCCATTCCCATAACCTGACCACTAGACCTCAACTTCTTCGTGTTCTCAACGGTGTTTCACTGAAACGAAGGCATGAGGGTAGTGATAACCATGATGCAGAGGTGAAAAGGACCCGATTCAACGAATCACGCTTCATGGGAACGTGTCACCGCTGCGGCACTTCGGGTCACAGGGCGATAGACTGCCGCAAGCGAAGAGAAGAGCCCGCCACTTCAGAGAAGGCGTCCAGAGCCACTGATAAACCAAGACCAATCACCTGCTTCACGTGTGGACGACCAGGACACATGGCTTCGGCGTGCCCAAATCGAGTAAGCGGCGGCGAAGCAGTGGCTGTCAAAGAGGTCCAAGTGTGTGAACGCAAGGCATCGAGGAGCACCTTAACTACATCATCCGGTGAGCCAGTTTCTTTTCTTTTTGATAGTGGATCTGCTTGTTCATTGGTGACTAACAGCTACGCTGAGAAGTTCCCTGGTGCTGGGCAGCATGATTTAGTTTATCTTACGGGCATCGGTAGGGGGGATGTAGAATGCACCTCCCAGGTCATTAGCCTCATCAATGTTCAAGGCCTCTCACTCTCAGTGTTGTTCCACGTGGTACCGGATGGCACTATTACTGAACCAGTCATAATAGGTCGGGACATATTAAAGGATAACGTGCACGTGCATCTGGATAACGATCAAGTTACCTTTTCTCAGCGTAAAGAAATTATTTTTTCTAACAAAAGTAGTAGCTTTGATTTCATGAATATTGACACAGACTTACTAGGTAACGACAAATTAGCATTAACTAAAATTTTAGAGAAATATAGTGAGTTTTTCACGGACGGTATACCAACGCGACGGGTTACGACAGGCTCTCTCCGAATAGACCTCATTGATCCAAATAAAACCGTGCAAAGGCACCCCTATAGGTTAGCACCCGCGGAAAAAGAAATAGTCAACGAGAAAATAGAGTCCCTATTAAAAGCGGGTGTTATTCGGGAGAGCAGTTCTCCTTTTGCCAGCCCCATCTTATTGGTAAAAAAGAAAGACAACACTGATAGGATGTGCGTAGACTACAGGGAACTCAACGCCAACACACGTCCCGAGCATTACCCATTGCCCCGTATTGACGAACAAATAGACCGTCTCCACGGCGCGCACTATTTCTCGTCTTTAGATATGACATCTGGTTATCACCAGATAGTCGTTGACCCCGATAGCGTAGCAAAAACGGCATTCGTGACACCAGATGGTCAATTCGAATATTTGACGATGCCGTTTGGGCTACGGAATGCCGCTTCCGTTTATCAACGGTGCATCAACACAGCCCTAGGTCCCCTAAAAGACAAGGTAGCGCTGGCCTACGTCGATGACGTCATGTGCTATTCGAATGACGTCACTGCAGGGTAAGAACGTCTAGACCTAACTTTGAAAGCTCTCACTGGCGCAGGTTTTTCGTTGAACTTTAAAAAGTGCAAATTCTTGAAAAAGGAAATAGATTACCTCGGTTACGTCATAAAAGCAGGATTAGTTACACCAAACCCTAGAAAGATACAGGCTTTAGTTGACGCTCCGATTCCAAAGACAGCTACACATGTTAGGCAATTTTTAGGTCTAGCCTCTTATTTCAGACGCTTCATACCAAATTTCACCCGTATAGTAGGACCCCTTTATCCGTTAACAAAATTAAAGGGACCCATCAAATGGACAGACGCTCACAATGACATCCATAAGAAAATTGTCGATATTCTTACGTCAGAACCGGTGTTAACAATATTTGATCAAGATTCGCCCATCGAACTTCACACCGACGCGAGTTCAGAAGGCTACGGGGCTATTCTAATTCAGAGGAAAGATAATGTTCCTCACGTAGTACCTTACTTCAGCCGTCGAACGTCTGACGCGGAATCGCGATATCATTCATACGAGCTGGAAACTCTGGCGGTAGTTCGCGCGGTCGAGAACTTCCGGCATTACTTATACGGACAGCACTTTACTGTTTTTACTGATTGCAATTCTTTGAAAGCGTCCAAATCAAAAACCGACTTAACTCCACGTGTACATAGATGGTGGGCTTTCTTACAAGCGTACAACTTTGATATCGTTCACAAGCAGGGCATTAGCATGAGCCACGCCGACTATCTATCTAGAAACCCAGTGCTGGAGCCTATAACCGGTGCGCATAGACCAAATGATCTAACTGTTGCAACGAGTAGGAATAAGAAAGTTCACTTTATAGAGTTACATCAGGGCTGGCTAGCTGTAGAACAAAAACGTGATAGCGAAATCTGCGACCTTATCAACAAACACCAAAACAACGAGTTGCCAGATGCAATTGCACACACGTATGACGTGCAAAAAGGTATACTGTATAGGAAGATCAAACGCAATAGGACCAGCTCTTGGTTACCAGTTGTACCAAGATCCTTGACATGGACACTTATTAATCATGTCCACACGGAAATCATGCATCTTGGTGCTGATAAAACGCTTGACAAAATATATGAACAATACTGGTTCCCACAAATGTCTAAGCAGGTGCGTAAATTTGTAGATTCATGCATAGTATGCAAAGCTTCAAAGGGCAGTTCAGGAGCGCAGCAGGTTCGATTACATCCAATACCTAAAGTATCCACGCCTTGGCACACGATACATATAGACATCACAGGGAAATTAAGTGGCAAAAGCGATAGGAAGGAATATGCGTCCGTTATTATCGATTCGTTCACTAAATATGTCCTCTTAGATTACACACCTTCTCTCGACGCTGCTAGCGCAATTCAATCCCTTAAAAAGGCAGTTTGCCTATTCGGTGCACCAAAGCGTGTAATAGCAGACCAAGGTAGGTGCTACATAAGCGCGGATTTCAAACGGTTTTGTAGTGAGCATAGTATAGAGCTTCACCTCATCGCCACTGGCTCCAGTAGAGCCAACGGTCAAGTTGAGCGGATAATGCGCACTCTAAAATGTCTGCTCACAATAGTAGAGAACGACCCAAACAAAACGTGGCGCGAAGAACTTCCGGAAGTTCAGCTTGCCTTGAATAGCACTAGAGCCAGAGTGACAGGCTACTCCCCTACGGAGTTGATGTTCGGCATACGAGCAAAGTCGTTAGGAATGTCAACCCTATCCATGCATACTGAACCTGAACCCCGTTTAGACTTAGACACCATTAGGCATAATGCTTCCGAAAACATCAAAAAGGCCGCTTCGTCAGAAGTAGAACGCTTCAACCGGGGTAGAGCAATAGTGAGACCATTCACCGCAGGCGACTTCGTCTTTATAAAGGGTAGCGAGCGTAACCAAACCAAATTACAGCGAAAGTTCAAAGGTCCTTACACGATTGTTAAGGTACTAGATCACGATAGATATAAGCTGAGAGAGATTGAGGATCTAACCGAACCTATAAGTACGCCCATGAAAACTTGCGCGCAGTACCCAGGGGCTACGACGGATTAGTTGAAGTAGCTACTTCGTTAGTCAATGAGGCAGAGGAGGCCGAGACGGCGGAAGTCCATAGTCATGAGAATGGAACGGTAACATCTGATGATGACAGTGATACAATATCGGTATCTGGTTCACACACTTTGATCGCAAGCTCTGACACCCTCTCTGCCTCCGAACATGATGAGTAGTAAATGGTGAGTTTATAGCAATTGTGTAAATCCTGTGCTTTCATTAAGAATTGATCTAGAGCGTAGAACACAGGATAAGCACTTAGGAGTGGCGTGGCAGATCAAGGAGGCTGGCCTAAACCGGGTCGATGCCTCTGATCAAAGTATGTGGTATGTAGTGTAGTTGATCGACTGGGCTGGCCTAAACCGGGTCGATGCCCACGGTCAGGCTACTATTTCTCCGGTGTGAGCTGGGTGGCATGAGTTTGGTCTGGGACTGGCCTATGCGGGTCGACGTTCCGAACCAGCTAAATGCAGCACCTGTGTGCGGTTGTCGTGACTGGTGGAAGGGGCGCTGACGGGTTGTCCGGTCCACCGCACCGTGCGAGTTGGTGGGTGGTCGAAGGGGCGCTTGGAGTCAGTTGTCCGCCCAGTGTGTTTAGTTCAGATGTGAGGGGTGAAGATCGAGATCTTTCCAAACAGGTGTCATAAATAGGTAGCTAGTCAGGGATGGGCGAGCATGCCCAGACGTGTACTACAGATTTGTATTTGGTCTTTACAGATAAGACGAGACAGGAAGAGTCGCACGAGGACGTGCGAATGTCAGTCTGGCCGTGACGGCGCCGTCATATTTAGAGTGTCAAGAAACGCCAAGAATGACAGCTGACATCGGACAAGCACGGGTTGACGTTTCTGCACTCTGACGCAACTCCGAGCTCTTTTGCACACTACCGTCGGACGGGATATAATCCGTTTGCATCGCGTAGAAGCAAGACGTGTTCGGTGGAGCGTCGCATTATCTTCGCTAATTACAACGTGCTGATTGTGATTTAGTTTGTATTTTGTTGAGAATAATAACTGTGCATTATTAATCATCTCTAACACGTGGTTTCATTCTCCTCGCCCGCCTACCCACGATAGCTCGGTAGAAATAATGAACCCGGAACAGTCTGATGATGGCCATGTGCCGTTATACTCATGTTTTTTTTTGAATAGTAGGTAATGTTATGGTTATTCTCGTAATAATTAAAATATTCGAAACATATTTTTGTAATTTTATACATATAAACTATGTATGTTTACGAAATTAATTAACGAAATTTATATATATATATATATATAATTTACGTAATATAACAATACGTTATTATTAATAGTTGACAATCCTTTCATTGTCAACTTTTTTTTTATTTTGCAAACATTCACTTATGAAATTATCATAGTTATTTAAATTAACATCAAACACTTACACTTAATCTTTGGAAAGTAATTTTTATGATATGGGTAGGTAATCCGCAATAATGTTCACAATAATCAAGTAGCTGTGGGTATCAATACAAACAGAAGTAAAACCGAGCGTGCCATCCCACAATAATTCACCTATTCAAATATGTAATAATTATGTCTCCAGCTCAACTCGCAAACAAAATAAAACTCGTTTACTACTCGATATACACACATACATATTTGTATATGTGTTTGCTACGAATTAGATAAAAAAATTCGCTTCATTCATTAGATGGAAAATTAGCACTGATTATCAAGTGCTTGCTTGCCATTAATTCATGAATCCCCAAGCGACCACCGGTGGCCGCGCATCTATTGTCTTACTATTGTGTCTCTAATTGACGGTATCTGAAGGGTTAATATAATAACGTATTGTTATATTACGTAAATAATATATATATATATATTATAAAATTATTTATATTACGAGTTATATACTCTTGCAAACTAGATGGCAAGTTATTTTTTAAAAAACAAAAAGTTTACAGCTACAAAATCAATTTAATTAATTAAATCACGCAATTTAACAAAAACAAAGAACACACGAAATTGAGGCAAAAATAAATGTCGGTCACTATAATGACGTGTTGACGGTCCGATGGTCTCGAGCGGAAAAGGGGCGCGCTGTGGGACAGCGCTCCCTTATATACGGTTTGATGTCTTCAGTTCTTCTGATTCCCAACACGGCCTCTCCTGACAGGAGGCCGTCCCGGGCTCCTTCATGATGTCTTCAGCTCTGGTTGTCGGTCTCCAGCAAAGGCATGGAAAGCTCTGCACCCGCTGAAGGCTCCTCAGGCTCGACGTGAAGCTGCGGTGGCTCAGGCTCAACCTGAACCTGCGACGCCTCGGTCTGGATCCCAGAGGTACTAGGTTGTGGCTGGGAGACAGACTGGTCGGCTGGCGAGACTAACTCGGCAGTAACAAGTGTAGGTTCCTCATCTCCATGGTCTGCATCTGTACGGGACATTCAAAGTATGTGTTCTACACACAACGCTACGCATTGTGCATACGCACATCATTAGTTGTGGTCTGGCTCACACTAAGCTATCGAGATAGAGGCACGACGTGAAGCTTGTCTCAATAATTAGCGGGCAAATCATATATCGAGACGCATCTCGATATTCAGCTAAGAAAAAGCCCCACAGTGCACAATGCACAGGCATAACTTAGCGGAGTCAGAGGCTAGCCATGAGGCGTACTCGTAACTCGATGTGGTCAGGAAAGAGGCACTACGTGAAGCTTATCCCAACACAACATAAAAACATAAGCTGCAGTTAGAGGCTAGCCGGGAGGCGTACTCGTAACTCGATGTGATCAGGAAAGAGGCACTACGTGAAGCTTATCCCAACACAACATAAACACATAAGCTGCAGTTAGAGGCTAGCCATGAGGCGTACTCATAACTTGATTTGGTCAGGAAAGAGGCACTACGTGAAGCTTATCCCAACACAACATAAACACATAAGCTGCAGTTAGAGGCTAGCCATGAGGCGTACTCATAACTTGATTTGGTCAGGAAAGAGGCACTACGTGAAGCTTATCCCAACAAATCACAACACAACACAAACACATATGAAGCTTCATATACAAAAGAGGCATAAAGCACTCACCATCAAAGTAAGCAGCACATACTTCAGGAGTCTACTCTCCACGCCAAGGAATCATGTACTCCGCAGCCGCCTGCGTGTATTTCCCATACGAACCGGCCAGGAGTTGGAGCTCGTAGTGCCCTTGTGGCAGCGTCTTCACGATGCGATAGGGGCCACGCATACAGGAATCCAACTTTCCGGTAGATTGAGCCTGCTTTCTTACAAAAACTAAGTCATTTAGTTGAAAAGTTCGGGGAGGCTTCCTCCCTTGATTGACGTAAGTATCCTGCTGGTACTGATTTTGCCTGAGTCGTTCCGCTGCTCTCTGTCTACTCATTTCACCCTATTAGGACTGGAACCCTCCAGCGCAACATCTCGTACCAAACTTCTTATAAGCGGAGTTGCTGCTTCAATACCCGCCAGCAAGTTGAGGGCGGAGTATTGCGTAGTTTTATGCTTGGTGATATTCAGTACTAACTGAATTTTCCAAATAAAGGTCGGCCATGCGTTTTGTCGGTAGTTAGTTTCTACACGAATCATATTTAAAACAGTTCGACAATAACGCTCGACTTGCCCATTAGATTGGTGCATCTCAGGCGTTATAAAGTGTGTATCGCAACCCATATTCTTAACCCAATCAAGAAATTCAGCGCTTTGGAACATGCGGCCTCTGTCGGCTACTATTAATTTAGGAGTTCCAAAAAGGGATATTACATTGTTAAAATGTTGTTTTAACTCATTCGCATCTTGCCGATACATAGGGTAAAGTAGGCAAAACTTGGAGAACGCATCAATAACTATTAAGACATGACGGTACCCATCGGCTTCAGGAAGAGGTCCCAAGGCATCCATGTGAATGGTTTCAAAGGGTAAGTCTGGCTTTTCCCAAGAACTAATAGGTTGGAATGGGGCTCGCGCGACTTTCTTATGCGCAATGCATACTAGGCAATGTGAAATATATTTTGAAACAAAATTCCTTAACCCAGGGAACCAGAAGTGTTTTGTGATTAAATCGTGTGCGTCAGAATGGCTGGTGGTCTGTGGCGTTGGTCTATGCGAGTTGATTCAAAAATTGCTACATAATTGCTTATATTTGCTACATATAGTAAATAATTGCTACATAGGATATATATTTAGAAATACAATATTTTTTTTGACCAGCCATCCTGACGTTTGGTTGGCTGGTCAACCCCTAGTTCTTTACGAGCAGCCTGATGTTCCTTTCCCCAGTTAAATTCTACTCCTTTCTTAGTAAGGGCAGCGATACAAGCAGCCTTCTGAGCGAAACTCGGTATATATCTACGAAAGTAGCTGGCTAAGCCCAGAAACTGACGGACTTGTCTCACGTTTTTCGGTTCGGGGGAATCAATCAGGGCCTTTATCTTGCTGGGGCTCGGTCGTACCTGACCTTGGCTAATTTTGCGTCCTAAATACTCGATTTCAGTCGTTAGGTGACAACTTAGCATTAGTGGCTGATGCCCTAATTTGTGGGTCCACTATACCACGAATAACGATCGCAGAAATAAGCTCGTCACTGAGCCCGCGGACTATGCGTAATCGAAGCAACGAGCGTCGGGCGTAATCCGCGTACGTAGTGTAATTATCCGAATCTGTGTTCATTACGTCGTATAAAATATTTGCAATGTCTGGCGTTTTCGGACACAAAGGCGCAAATTCCTTTTTGAAATTACTCCACGTACGATCGCCCGTAAACCACTCGCGTAACCACGTACGAGCATCACCTTTTAAACAGTTACCTATTCGCGAAAGGCATTCATGATCACTCCAATTGTTTAAAAGTTTCGCCCTATCAACTTCGTTACACCAATCACTAATATTATTCAAACTAGGATCAAAACTAGAAATAAAGAAATGTTGGTCAGATCTCACTCAATTGATGGAACGAATGGCGTCCACTATGCGGTCTGTAGCGGTGGTGTCGTTATCTGCACTAGTGTGTTCCAACAACGACTCCACCGTAGGACCGGCACGGAGCACGCTCGGTGGTGCAGACGGCAGGGGTGGCGTGCGTGACCGCGCCGCCCGCGCAGGTCGCCCTAACAACGGCGATACCACGTGCTCAGAGTGGCGCCGTGATGTCGGGGTTGTCTGGCGCCGGGCAGGCGACAGTGGCGTCGCGCCACGTTCGTGCGAATCGGACCGCGGCGTCTTATGTGAAGATACCCTCTGTTTGCGTGACCGTTTCGGCTGTGCAAGCGATGCTTGATCTTCTAACGTCTTCAGACGCGCTCGCATGACCTGGAGTTCCCGCTGTAGATCACTCTCCGGGGTCTGCGTGCGATCCCTATGTCTGCTATGTTGCTAACCTGGCTCACGGCTATGGCGACGACTTCGAGAGCGATCCGACATTATATTTTTCTCAAAATGTTTTTATTAACACGTACAGCTAATTAACAAAACAGAAATCGGACCGAATCCCACTTCTGATCTTGCAAACTAGATGGCAAGTTATTTTTTAAAAAACAAAAAAGTTTACAGCTACAAAATCAATTTAATTAATTAAATCACGCAATTTAACAAAAACAAAGAACACACGAAATTGAGGCAAAAATAAATGTCGGTCACTATAATGACGTGTTGACGGTCCGATGGTCTCGAGCGGAAAAGGGGCGCGCTGTGGGACAGCGCTCCCTTATATACGGTTTGATGTCTTCAGTTCTTCTGATTCCCAACAATACAAAAATTTCGTTAATTAATTTCGTAAATATACATAGTTTATATGTATAAAATTACAAAAATATATTTCGAATATTTTAATTATTACGAGAATAACCATAACATTACTATTCAAAAAAAAAAACATGAGTAAAACAAAAAGAAAATAACAGATAATTGGAACCGAACTTGGGACATCTTACGCGTCAGTTGTGTAACATACGCATTGCGCCACAGCGCCATTAATAACAGTGGCCAAATTTTGCTGTATTTTTATAGTCGTGTAACTTATAAGGCTACTATTTTTTTTTGCAAGAGTGTGAGTGTAGAAACGAGTTACTTTGTATCACACAACGATAATACCTGTTGTGTTTCATGCGCTAGCGTTTACGCACACATTTATCATGTTAGTGTGCCCTGCTACGCTATCAAAGTCACCGTGTGTACCTTGCCAGGGCTACACTCTGGAGGTACTACCACACCACACGTACCTTGCCAGGGCTACACTCTGGAGGTACCTATTATCACACCACACATACACATGCCGCGCCAGGGTGGCACCCTGGATGCTATTGCCACACCACACTTGCCTTGCCAGGGCTACTCCCTGGAGGCATTACCACATTACACATACCTCGCCGAGGCTACACCCTAGAGTTGTTAGAGGACAACTCGGGCTGTGTTCAGGTGGATTATGGACAGATTTTGGATCGTTGTTAAATAACCGTAGCGAACATATCTATCAAATTATGAGTCGTTGTTACCATAGCCAGAGTTTGCTTATTAATTAAATGAGCGGACCAGTGATAAGTACCCACTTTTATTTAGAAATAATCTAAATGCAACAAAAGGTTGTTATGTTAGCTAGTTATGTTATTGACACTTACTGAAGTTAAAATTAGGTAAATTAATATTATTAGGATTGCGTTTTGACAGATAGTCCGACATATATTACCTGCTAGCTTTTGCTCGCGGCTTCGCCCGCGTACATAAAATGTGGCCAGTGCCACTCGAGAATGAAGCGGGTTTCTGTGAAAAAAAAAATGGCAATCGGACCAGTGTTTTCAGAGATTACTTCTTAAAACCTTATATATCATCGTCATCATCATCATCATCATATCAGCCGGGGGGCGTCCACTGCTGGACGTGGGCCTCCTCCAGACGTCGCCGCAGCGACCGGTCCTGTGCCCACGCATCGGAATACGCTGCGTTAGGCCTCCAACAAGGTGGACCGACGACCTGGTCAGGGTCGCGGGAACCCGATGGATGTGCGACTCACTTAATAAATACTTAGGTATAATTTTAGAGTGAGCGTGCGACGATCATCCCTCGTTCAATAACCGTGAGTTCATAGTGCTACGCTCGCTCGGCTTGTTTTCGATCTACCGTGCCTTGCGTTATTGGATATCCTGTGTATATTTCACTATAACTTATAAATATACTAGCTGCTCCCTGCGGCTTCGCCCGCGTAATAGCAAAAAAAAAAGGGAAAAAACCAACCAACCAACCAAACAAAAAAAAAAAAAAATCGGTTTTGCCATTTAGGCGTGAAGCCGTAACAAACGCGTAATAAGTAAGGATTATTATTCCATTACTACTAGTAAACCATGCGTTGTCCCAAAATGTTCAGATTTACATTTCAACCACAGAGTACCTACTTACGGCGGCAGAGATAATTATTTTACAATAAATAATGAGTAACCGTAAGTTTCATGTATTTTGGGTGGATTATCTGACTGTCCCTTTTTCGAATCCTTTGTACATTATTAATTTAGTTCATACAACTGGAAGCGGTGAAACAGAACGAAACACTGCGCCAGTAAATCAGTGTTAGCATCGATATGTTATATACTCGTATGTACCACGCACTAGATTATGCGTGCCGAACGCTCACCTCAGACGACTCAGGTGTGATTTAGACTATACACATTGAGCATGACATTATGTTGAACGTGTAACTGAAATTAATAGTCAAAAAAAAAAATGTACCCTCTAAAAGCTATATTAGCGCTGCATGTTTTAGGTTCCGTAAAGGGCTTGTTGTCTATCACTAGAAAATAAGTCGATAAGTGCTAGGTACTTGAGCTGGCAAATTGCGACTGAGCGGAGCGTGGTAATATGACGAGCCACGCGGTCACGTGACTGTTACCGCGATTTATGCGAACCTTGAATACTTATAAAATCACAACTTCTTGGTATTTTCAAATAAAACAATGGTGTACACCGACCCTGGGTACAGCACGGTCGCGGCAAGTCATAGCAGCCATTGCGCCTACCAGGGCACAGCTGGGTACGGGATCGAAGCGGCCCCTTAGTCGCCCGGATGGCCCGGTCACTAGTGATGTTCAATTCAGCTATAAACTCTAAACACGCTATGGACTATTGAATATATTTTTATAGCGCGCTATTTTATATGCTATCACTATAACACGTTATAATTAAACACGGCAATCAAATGAATGCGGAGGCGTTATCATTTTATTCGGCAACGCGCTAAACGGATACAATAAACGCTATATTGCTATCCCGTTTTGGCCCCGTTGTTAACGTTTTGTTGAGCGAGACGTTATATTATAGCGCGAAGGCAGAGCCAATATAACAAACGCTATACGCTATGAACAAATAGCGTGCTATATTTTGGCGCTATACGTTATATTAGCCATCACTACCGGTGACGATGTAGTTCTAGCGGACAACCAGGAAACTAACAAGCTTATGACTGGTTTTGCATGATAGCTATGGAGGTTTGGTACCTACATTGATTCTTTACATTTCGCATATACTGAAACTGGTGTTGTAATATGGCTTTGCTGTTTGAAGAGATTTTACATACTTACTAACATTGTCCATTTAACTGAAACCAGGTTAAATGGCGAATATTTTCTCATCTCACAAGTACAAATAGCTTTGCTGGCAAAATTCATACATAAATATTTATCTTATTTTTCTGCGAAACGCATTGTAATTATAAAGAGCATTGGAAGAAGTAGGTAGTAAAGTTAGCTGCAAGCGCTTGGCGGGTGAGTGGGTACTTACTCAGTACCATAGTAATATTTATTTGAGCTAGCTGACCCGGCAAACTTCGTCCCGCCTGGCAATCAATGTGTGGTATATCTTTCGATATGGTCAACTAGTTCTGGTGGAGCAGGGCCTAAGTAATATATCAATATCAGATTGTACAGAATTTTAATATATGAAATTATCTGCATTGACTTATAATGGTACAATAAAACATTAAGATGATGACCTATATGATTTACCATGGGTAACTGAATATAAAATTGCATATTATTTGTTTGAACATAAGTAGTTGCCAAATACATCTAAACTAATATTATAAAGAGGTAAAATTTGTAAGTTTGTAAGTTTGTACGTTTGTATGTAGGGGGTAATCTCTGGAACTCATAATCCAATTCTAAAAATTTTTTAACTGGCAGAAAGCTACATTATTCCTGAGTGCTATAGGCTATAAATTGTTTCTATAACATGTATATTAACCGAGCTACCACAACTTTTGTCTAGCAAGTCGGAAAAAAATACCTCATAAAACAGAATTATTTGCGTGCGCTGCCTAAACAGTTGCTTAAAATTAAAAACAATGTATGGCTACCTGGTTCGTCTTAATTATTTCTACAAAAAAGTCCGTGATACTATATCTCTATCTTTTATATTTTATCTTTTATACTTCTTTTATTGCATTAAAAATATTTTTTTTCGGCATACTTACGTTTGGTTGATTATTTGAGCAACAAAATATTAATTCTTATGACAATAAATTATTTCAGTATCACAAGAACATCATACAGATAAGATTTGCCATTTACAGTATATCAATTGGTCATACAGTTTCGGAGATAATATAAAATTACTAAAACGCAAAATGCCCCTAGCATAACTTTCATTGTGCAGACGTTTTACCTATTTGCCCATAGATGGCGTTCTGCAATTACGTAATTTTTCGGAATCGCGGTGTTAAGACTTTCTGTGGATTGATGATCCTCTCGAATTATTATGCCCACGTTGTCGTTAGTTGGAGTTCTTCTGTCAGTCGCTTATTGATTTCAGTTGTTTCGTTCGTATGGTTGTTGTTGTTGATAGATACCTCATAATTGAAAATATCGTAATTTCGTTGTACGTTTGTTTTGTATGTTCGTAGTTTCGTACTTTGTTGTATCGTAATAATCGATACGAGTTATTCTGAAGTAGTAAATGTACTTAGTAATAAGCAACATTGTAACCTTTAGGTAGTCGACAATAAACGCTTGTCTCGACGAGACGTGTTTCCTTTCGCTCCACAACACCTCACATACTTCATGGCGACCCTGCCACACACGTTCCGAGAACTCAGCTTGCGAGCTATCCGATAGCGGGCGCAAAGTGCGAACTAGGCGGATTCCTGTGTGCCTCGGTGCACAAAGTTATAATGTTTAACAAAGTGAATATTAAAGCCACGAGTGTGATTGACTATAACTGCGTTAAACAAGACGCTAAAAGTGAGAAAAATGGGAAAAAGTTACTCTAAAAGTGAGGAAAAGGACATTATCATTGCCCAAAATGCTTCGAGAGGCAATAACAGCGCAAGTGATACCGAAGAAGAGTATCATATAAAGTTCAATAACATCCTAATTACTACGTTCCTGGTGCTGATGACTATTGTCATACTTGCAGTGATTTACCAGAAATTGATTAAGAAACATAAGAAATGGATAAACCAGCAAGTGGATTCAGCATTTATTAGAAGGATGCGGCATCGATTGTCTGGAAGGAGAGACCAGCCTCATGGTGAAGAAGAAGTTTGAGTGCAATGAAGAAGAAGGTCAATTCGAGAGAAGATTCGTGAGTGCTCATAGTGTTGAAAAGCGAGTTAAAAAAAAAAAATGTGTGTGTTTGTGTGTCATGTGTGCGTTGTCTCTACGCGTAAGGATATTGACATTATCTTAGTTTAACGGTATGTAGTTAAGGAAATTTAAGCTCTAATATAGGGGTATGTAGTTAGATAACTTTTTTTTATAACTTCTTTAAATAGATTGCTAATCGAAGTACCACAGTAAGTAGAATTATGCAGTACAAAACGCTGAGTCGTCATTTTGTTATCGGTACATTGTATGAAAGTGTCTCGAGTTAGAATAAATAAAATAAGATCGTAGCAGCATTACAATTATTTTTGTAATTATGAATAATGTTTTCTTTCTTATATTATGGCTGACGATTTAATAGAATTATATGAAGATTTACTAGAGGTTCGGAAATATTTAATAAAAAAAAGGCCAGAGCAGATATAAAGGTACAATCTCGTCAGATAAGTTGCAAGAGGCCGAGATATTGTTTAATAAAAGTAACGCATTGTTTTCTAATTTAGGTAAAACAGTGAAGGAATCGGAAATAGAGTTAATTAATACCACATACAAAAAGATTTCTGATTTATTTTCAGAGATATCAAAATTGTGTACCTTGTCTAGCGTAGATATAAAATCCAAAACAATGGAATTTGATATGAAAACTGCGTGTATGTTAATACCTGTTTTAGATGATAAGGAAAGTACAACGAAGCGATTAATTGATGCGGTGGAAATGTATGCAGATATGCTTAATGATGTAAGTCAACAGTTATTAATTAAGTTTATATTGAAGGGAAGGTTATCTGAAAATGCAAAGTTACGAGTAGCAGGCACTTACTCAACAATTAGTGACATGATTAAGGATTTTAAAATTAAATTGTTAATTAAAAAATCATTCACAGCAGTTCAGAATCAAATTCAGTCATTGAATCAAGGTCATAGGACTATAGAAGAATACGGATCGGAACTTGAAAGATTATTGACAGATTTGAATATTTCTCAGGCTGAGGGTGACGCCGTCAAATGCGCGATTTTGAAGCCGATTAATGAAAAAATGGTTTTAAAAAAATTTACAGATGGTCTTAGGAGTGAAAAATTGGGCACGATTATCGCCGCACGCAACTACGCATTGCTGAAGGATGCAATCCAAGCAGCCAAGGACGAGTCAATACCATCATCGTCTTCGTCCAGGCCGGCGGAGGTAATGGAGATGAACTCAACCTTTCGAGGTAGGCCAAATTATCGTTTTCAAAGGTTTCGAGGACAAAACAGGGGACGTGGTCGTCCTTATTTTCACCAAAATAACAGGGGTAGTTATCAAAATAAATTTAAAAATTATGGTAATACTTCGAATAGATATCAAGGCTACTCTAGACCCTTTAGGCACGCCCCCCGCGGCAGGGGACAGTACAACAAACAAGGTTATCATTATAAAAGGCGTGGAACACAAGGATTTTACCAAGTAGCGACCCCAGCACAAGGTGATAATACAAATAGTTTGGAACAGAACCCTGATAAGACCGGAAATCAGTTTTTTCGTGATTAACAATTTCGTTTATAACACTAGTAGTGGTAGATTTAAGTTTATTAATTACTATACTAACGGTACAAAACTTATATTATTATTAGATACGGGCGCATCTATTTCGATTATTAAGGAAGAAGCACTTCCAAGGACACAAGTGTTTCAAAATACTTTAGTGGTCAATGGAATCGGAGGAAAGGTTTACTCCTCTGGTTATGTAGTGCTCGATTTAGATTTAGATGTTTCAGGAACTGAATCGTTTCAAAATAAGTTTCATGTTTTTAAAAGATTACCCATCCTCGTTGATGGAATATTAGGATTAGACTTCATGAGTAGGTATAAGGCAAATATTAATTTAGATAAAAATGTGTTAACTTTACAGATAGGAGATAAGTATTACAATCTTCCTCTTTATGACCAACCGGATTACAGTAACTCACTGCTGATCCCGCCTCGGAGTGAAACCGTTCACTATATCTATTTAAACTCGGAAGTGAAAGGTGATTGTTTTGTTAGCGCAAGAGAGCTAGAAAAGGATGTTTTCCTAGCAGGCACTATAGTTAGGCCTAAAAATAAAAAAGTCCCAATAAAAATATTAAATACTCGCGATGAAGAAGTAAGTTTAAATGATTTAAAATTAAATGTAGAGTCTTTAGAGGATTATCATATTTTTGAATTTAGCAAACATGAAAGTAGTTTAGAAAGAGCCAATACATTATTACCATTGTTAGAGTTAGGACATTTAAACAAAGAAGAGAGGAATTCAATTGAGAAGATTTGTAGTAAATATTCTGATACTTTCTTTTTACCCGGTGATAAGTTAGAAACAACAAACATATGCGAGCAATCCATAACAATAAAGAATAACATTAATCCTATTTATACCAAACCATATAGGTTGCCACAAGCCTTAAAGCCGGAAGTAAATAAACAAATAGAGAATATGCTTAAAGATGATATCATAGAAAAATCATCAAGTGAATGGTCTAGTCCAATACTGCTAGTCCCAAAAAAATCAGACGGTTCTCAGAAATGGCGTTTAGTAATTGACTTCAGAAAATTAAATGAAAATATTGTAAATGACAAATTTCCACTGCCTAACATTACCGATATTTTAGATTCATTGTCTGGTTCAATATATTTTACACATTTAGACCTTCAACAAGGATATTATCAAGTAAAACTGGCACCTGAAAGTCGAAAATACACTGCATTTTCGACTAGCACAGGACATTATCAATTAAAACGATTACCGATGGGTCTTAAAACTTCATGTAGCGCTTTCAGTAGAGTCATGTCAATTGCGATGTCAGGATTAGCTTTTGAAAAATGTTTTGTTTATTTGGATGATTTAATTGTATTTGGAAGATCTTTAACTATTCATAACCAAAATCTTATTGCTGTTTTAGAAAGACTCAGAAAGGTAAATTTAAAGTTGAATCCCACAAAGTGTAAATTCTTAAAGAAAGAGATTTTATATTTAGGTCATTTAGTTTCTGCTGACGGTGTGTCACCTGACCCTGACAAAACTAAGGTTTTAGAAAATTTTCCTGTACCTAAAAACGTGGATGAAGTAAGACGATTCGTTGCCTTCTGCAACTACTACAGAAAGTTTGTGCCATCTTTTGCAACAATTACTATGCCCTTAAATCGTTTACTAAGGAAAGGTGAACCTTTTGTTTGGACCACGGAATGTCAAAATGCCTTTACTTTTTTGAAAAGCTCATTAACATCACCACCTATACTACAGTATCCAGATTTTTCTGATACCAATGAATTTATATTACAAACAGACGCATCTGATTTAGCAGTAGGAGCAGTATTGTGTAATAAGGACATGAGACCAGTTGCGTATGCTAGCAGACCATTAAATAAGGCAGAGAAAAATTATCCAGTAATTCAGAAAGAATTAACAGCTATAGTATGGGCAGTAAAGTATTTCAGACCATATTTATTTGGCAGAACTTTTACTATCATGACAGACCACAAACCTTTAATTTACTTATTTGGCATGAAAGATCCTTCTAGTAGGCTAATAAAATTTCGATTAATACTTGAAGAATATGATTTTAAAATAGTGTATGTGAAAGGTAAAGACAATGTTATCGCAGATGCATTGTCTAGAGTGAGCATAACATTGAGTGAGTTGAAAGATATGAAAGAGACAATTTTAGCTGTAAGAACGAGAGGACAAAAGAAAAGAGAAGAAGAGAGTCGTATGAAAGAACAAACTGTGCCTAGTACTACCACAGACAATTGGCCTGATCAACCAAGAGTCGTGGAACTACTAAGACAGCCGTGTGATTCTATAGAAATGAAGTTAGTAGAAGAAAGAACTATAAAAAAGTTTAAAAGAGAAAATAGGATAGAGAAAGAAAAGGATTGTTTTGTTTATATACCGAGTAAAATGTTATTGTGTATTAACCTTGACTTTAGATTGCATTTCTCGCGAGCCGAATTTGCAACTAAGTTAAAAGAGTTTTGTGAACAAATTAAAGTAAAGGAACTATGCATAGTAAAAGACGATAGCAATAATGAATTTATAAAAGGATTATGTAGTGAAATAAAATCCATAAAAGAATGGCCCGGACCCCGAATATGTATTTTGAGAGGAATTAAAAGAATATATGACGAGAAAGAAAAAGATTTTATTTTAAATAATTATCATTTATTACCCACTAGTGGCCATGCGGGTATGAATAGAATGGCAAATAATATTAAGAGAAAATATTACTGGCCAGGATTAGATGCGGATATTCGAAAATTTATAAGTAAATGTGAAATGTGTCAGAAAATGAAACAAAGTAAATATACGAGACAACCCATGACTATAACTACGACAGCATTAGCTGCTTTTGATAAAGTTTTCCTTGATTTAGTTGGACCTTTGGATAGGGATGAGTCAGGAAATTGTTATATTTTAACTTTACAATGCGAGTTGACAAAATACATAGAAGCATACACGTTACCCAATAAAGAAACGATATCTGTGGCGAAGGCATTCGTAAATAATTTTATTTTACGATTCGGCATCCCAAAATCTATAGCTACGGATAGGGGGACAGAGTTTATTTCTCAAGTTATGGAAAACGTATGTAGGTTATTAAAAATAGAAAAGTTAACATCAACTGCATACCACCATCAATCAATCGGTACGTTAGAGATAGCTCATAAACATTTAGGAGCATTTTTAAGAACTTATTGTAATAATGTGTATCATTCATGGTCGGATTGGTTACCTTTTTGGTGTTTTAGTTTTAATACTAGTGTAAACACACAAACAAAATATGCACCTTATGAACTTGTGTTTGGAAGACAATGTCGTTTGCCAAACAGTTTAGAACAAGATGTAGAACCACTTTATAATACTGATGATTTTTGTTTAGATTTAAAATATAAAATGCAAGTAGCTTTAAGAGATGCAAGGAACAATTTGGTAGCTTGTAAGGAAAAAAGAAAAGACAAATATGATAAATCATGTAATCCTGTATTTTATAAGAAAAATGATCTTATTTTAGTAAAAAATGAATGTGCTCGAAAATTAGACTGCGTTTTTGATGGACCTTTTGAAGTGTTGGAAGATTTAGGCGTAAATGTGAAGATAATTAAAAATGGTAAAATAGATGTTATACATAAGGATAGGACAAAAAAATTTAGTAAGTAAGTTTTAAGAAAAGGTACCTTTGCTTTGCTTAACTTAGCTTGTTTGTCAAAAAAAAAAAAAATGTTTTTTTTTTTTCTTTTCATTCACCCCCGGAGGTGAAGTAGTAAATGTACTTAGTAATAAGCAACATTGTAACCTTTAGGTAGTCGACAATAAACGCTTGTCTCGACGAGACGTGTTTCCTTTCGCTCCACAACACCTCACATACTTCAATTCGATATTACGGTTGTTTTGTTTTGTAAAGGCGGACGGTGCTCGAGTCGCTCTCCCTTTGTTCATAATTGTTTTCAAGTCTGTGCGCAGTTTGTTGAGAGCACACATGCATGCCTAAAAGGAAATCTGAAATGTCCCGGCAGACATCACAGACAAGAGCCGCTCGAGTACGCCGTATGGAAGAATCTGCCCCTGAAAATGAGCAGTGCCTCTCGAGAAATAGAGAATATATTTCGCGAGCGCTCACAGCGCCTAGCTAGCCAAAATGTGAGGACGTCGCGGGCCCGTGCTAGAGAAACTAGCGCTGAACGTGCGCACCGTCTATCTGAGTTAAGGCAGTATGTCTCTGAGACAAGGGATAGGGAGACTAGGGCTGAGCGCTCGCAGCGGCTTGGTAGGCAAAATGTCATAACATCGCAGGCCCGTGCTCGCGAATCTAGCGCTGAACGTGCGCAGCGTCTATCTCATTTAAGGCAGCATGTCTCTGAGACAAGGGATAGGGAGACTAGCGCTGAGCGCTCGCAGCGGCTTGGTAGGCAAAATGTCATAACATCGCAGGCCCGTGCTCGCGAATCTAGCGCTGAATGTGCGCAGCGTCTATCTCATTTAAGGCAGCATGTCTTTGAGACAATGGATAGGGAGACTAGCGCTGAGCGCTCGCAGCGGCTGGGTAGGCAAAATGTCATAACATCGCAAGCCCGTGCTCGGGAATCTAGCGCTGAACGTGCGCAGCGTCTATCTGAGTTAAGGCAGCATGTCTCTGAGACAAGGGATAGGGAGACTAGCGCTGAGCGCTCGCAGCGGCTTGGTAGGCAAAATGTCATAACATCGCAGGCCCATGCTCGGGAATCTAGCGCTGAACGTGCGCAGCGTCTATCTCATTTAAGGTGGTGCATCACGACTCACATTTTCACTGTTTTTCGTACAACTGCTCATAACTGATTATGACGTTATTACACACTTTTCATTAGATATTTTGGAAACACAGTATCTTGTGGATATTATCTAGGTTTCTAAAGAAACCAATTTCTAAATTTGTATAAAACTAATCCAGTAAAAACCTCTGAAAATCTCCTATTTTGTATGAACTTTGACACTTCATATTTTGCCTAAAAATTAAAAAAGTCAAAAAAGTAATCCTCTAGAGACCTTGCAAATTCTATTAAGATTCTAAATGACGACAACTTTTTCCAAAAACTTTTAAGGGTTTAAAAAAAACAGCTATTTCCTGGAGCAAGTTTTGTGAAATTTTCGAGTGAATCTCGGAATTACCGTATACTAACAGAGTTTCCAGGCGTTATCTCTCTTTTTTTGAATGAATGAATGATATATTTATTTGCATGAATATAGGTATATAACATGTTCTTAACATTTAGTAGGTCTCACTATATTCGGCATATTTCAGCCGTACAAATATTTAGATTTTACATCTTTAGCATGCAGTAGGTACACATTTAGTCATTAACATTATCTTAAAATAATTTCATTATGTCAATTTAAATAACAATTTTCCCAATAAATTAAAAGTAAATACTTAATATATTAATAACACAAATCATTCATCTATACTAATATAATAAAGAGGTAAAATTTGTAAGTTTGTAAGTTTGTATGTAGGGGGTAATCTCTGGAACTCATAATCCAATTCTAAAAATTTTTTAACTGGCAGAAAGCTACATTATTCCTGAGTGCTATAGGCTATAAATTGTTTCTATAGCATGTATATTAACCGAGCTATCACATCTTTTGTCTAGCAAGTCGGAAAAAAATACCTCATAAAACAGAATTATTTGCTTGCGCTGCCTAAACAGTTGCTTAAAATTAAAAACAATGTATGGCTACCTGGTTCGTCTTAATTAAATCCTACAAAAAAGTCCGCGATACCATCTCTATCTTTTATATTTTATCTTTCATACTTCTTTTATTGCATTAAAAATATTTTTTTTCGGCATACTTACGTTTGGTTGATTATTTGAGCAACAAAATATTAATTCTTATGACAATAAATTATTTCAGTATCACAAGAACATCATACAGATAAGATTTGCCATTTACAGTATATCAATTGGTCATACAGTTTCGGAGATAATATAAAATTACTAAAACGCAAAATGCCCCTAGCATAACTTTCATTGTGCAGACGTTTTACCTATTTGCCCATAGATGGCGTTCTGCAATTACGTAATTTTTCGGAATCGCGGTGTTAAGACTTTCTGTGGATTGATGATCCTCTCGAATTATTATGCCCACGTTGTCGTTAGTTGGAGTTCTTCTGTCAGTCGCTTATTGATTTCGGTTGTTTCGTTCGTATGGTTGTTGTTGTTGATAGATACCTCATAATTGAAAATATCGTAATTTCGTTGTACGTTTGTTTTGTATGTTCGTAGTTTCGTACTTTGTTGTATCGTAATAATCGATACGAGTTATTCGATATTACGGTTGTTTTGTTTTGTAAAGGCGGACGGTGCTCGAGTCGCTCTCCCTTTGTTCATAATTGTTTTCAAGTCTGTGCGCAGTTTGTTGAGAGCACACATGCATGCCTAAAAGGAAATCTGAAATGTCCCGGCAGACATCACAGACAAGAGCCGCTCGAGTACGCCGTACGGAAGAATCTGCCCCTGAAAATGAGCAGTGCCTCTCGAGAAATAGAGAATATATTTCGCGAGCGCTCACAGCGCCTAGCTAGCCAAAATGTGAGGACGTCGCGGGCCCGTGCTAGAGAAACTAGCGCTGAACGTGCGCACCGTCTATCTGAGTTAAGGCAACATGTCTCTGAGACAAGAGATAGGGAGACTAGGGCTGAGCGCTCGCAGCGGCTTGGTAGGCAAAATGTCATCACATCGCAGGCCCGTGCTCGCGAATCTAGCGCTGAACGTGCGCAGCGTCTATCTCATTTAAGGCAGCATGTCTCTGAGACAAGGGATAGGGAGACTAGCGCTGAGCGCTCGCAGCGGCTTGGTAGGCAAAATGTCATAACATCGCAGGCCCGTGCTCGCGAATCTAGCGCTGAACGTGCGCAGCGTCTATCTCATTTAAGGCAGCATGTCTTTGAGACAAGGGATAGGGAGACTAGCGCTGAGCGCTCGCAGCGGCTGGGTAGGCAAAATGTCATAACATCGCAAGCCCGTGCTCGGGAATCTAGCGCTGAACGTGCGCAGCGTCTATCTGAGTTAAAGCAGCATGTCTCTGAGACAAGGGATAGGGAGACTAGCGCTGAGCGCTCACAGCGGCTGGGTAGGCAAAATGTCATAACATCGCAGGCCCGTGCTCGGGAATCTAGCACTGAACGTGCGCAGCGTCTATCTGAGTTAAAGCAGCATGTCTCTGAGACAAGGGATAGGGAGACTAGCGCTGAGCGCTCGCAGCGGCTCACTAGGCAAAATGCTATAACATCGCAGGCCCGTGCTCAGGAATATAGCGCTGAACGTGCGCAGCGTCTAATCGAGTGTAATCTTATTTTAAAACAAGAAATTTTCCGCGGACGAAGTCGCGGGCAGAAGCTAGTAGTTTAATATATTGAAACATAATACATAGCTTTAAAAAAAAAAAAAAAAAAAACAAGGAAAATCAATGAATTATAAAATAAATTTAACTAAGAGGAAATGAAGCAAGTAATCACTAACCAAATAAACTAATACTTAGAGTATAATAAAGAATGTGTAAAAAAAAAAAAAAAAGTTTCAGTATTTCAATACTGTAGGCGTCAGGCGTATAATATGTAAGCATCATCGCTTGTTGGCTCTAATTGAAACAGATGATGAATAGTACTGATAGTTGAATAATCAAGGTAGAATAAAATCATTATATTCAACAAAATATGGTCGGCAACTGTCTGAACTGTTGAGTGTAAATATTACCATAATACAATTTTGCTGTTGTTTAAATGTTTTGTATTATTTTTAAGTGATATGGGTACCAAGAATTAGCCGAATCCCATTATTTTAGTTCTTGTCCAACTGGGAAAACTAGTTTAAAATTTGTATTTGTTCTTGGTTTAAAAATACACCCTGAGTATGTACTGTGTACTTTCAAGGGAATAGCTACACACAATTTATTTTCTATTTTTAAATATACCTACACTGGTGAAAAGTTGTGACTGCAAGTCTGAAAAAGTTTAGAGTCTAAACTTGGCCTTACATATTGCAACAAACGGATATTGTGTTTGTTGCAATATGAATTCACAAGGAAAAAAATACCACTTGCTACGAAGTACAACCTCAATAGCACACTACTGGCAGAAGTAAATGAAATTAAGGATCTTGGCGTGTTAACTGACAGTAAACTTAAATTTACTTCGCATGTCAACAGGGCCGTCACTAAAGCTATTTGAGCAGCTTTAGTGACGGCCCTGTTGACACTGGCTCGGGTTTCTGAAGCGGAACACAAACGGTTTTAATGCTCGCACCAAAATCTTGCTGTACCAAACCTTAGTGCGCAGTCATCTTGAATTTGCTAACGTTGTATGGAATCCGTTTTATGCAGTACATTCGCAGCGCATTGAAAGTATTCAAAGAGCGTTCACTAGGCATTTGGCCTTTAATTTCAGTGGCTTTTCGCACAGGAATCCCTACAAAGAGCGTTTAAAAAAATTTAAAATGTGCCCCCTTCGTGATCGAAGGTGTTTATTGGACATGTGCTTCTTTCATAAAATCATGTGCGGTCAGAGTCAGTGTCCCTACTTTCTTCAGAATCTGTCTTTGAAGGTTCCTCGCACCTATCCTCGAAGAAAATTCGGAGATCTTTTTCACACTCCACCTACAAAATCTAATTTGGGACGTCAGGCACCCCTTCGTAGAATCATTGACGAGTACCATTCTCTTGTTCTGAAAATGCCCGATCTAGACGTGTTCCACGATAAACCACGTGACTTTAAGAAAAAAGTCAAAGGCATTCTCGGCTTTTGAATGTAAATTGTTTGATTAGATTATTGTTTTTTAAAGATTAAGTTCTATTATAATTAAGTACATTGAATTAATTGACATTAAATTAAATCATATTAAATTAAATTAAATTATATTGTATTAAATAAATTGCGACATTTATATTATAATTAATTTTGACTTGAATTTTAATTTTGTATATTTTGTGTTGTTTATATATTCATATGAGCTGTAAAATTGTAAATGCTATGTACGCCCTCATTGTCACGTACATCAGACCATAGTAATGCAATTGTTTTTCAATAATGTTAAATGTAGGTGATGTGGCAGTACTATAAATAAATAAATAAATAAATTGTGATAAACTTGCAGTACTGCAGCCGTTGTTGATGTCCGATAACGGTAGACTGATTAATAGATACAGTGTACTTTATCTATGGAAACATAAATAATATTGAAAATTGTAATTTTATATACCTACCTACAATTTGGCAGGAGAGTGCTCTGAGCATTAATATGCGGACTTTGGTGGTTTGTTGGGTTTCCAGTCTGATACAGTACTTTTCAGATACACTTTCTTTGATTGTGCGAACTAGGGAATTATAGGTATTGGTCGAAGTGGGGAACAATCACGGTGATAGTAGCGTGAACTCATTTCGAAATGACGCTATGTAAAGCTGATCAATCACATGGAGTTTTCCTACGCACCATAACCCTAGTTGTTCAGTGGACCACGTTTCCTTCGAAACATTGGAGAATTTAACATTGTTTTCATGCTCGAGGTCATTCTGCGGGTTGATTGAGGTTGGTGTTGACCTGCAAACAGTGACGAGTGTCATGTCAGTGACACTGCACTGCTGTCAAACAAACGTTTCATGAATGTTACCCACTTGAATACTTGTTTTTTTGGGCTTAGTTTGAAACGTCATAACGGTTTTAGCTTCTGAACTTTATAAGACCAAATAAATAATACTGACTTTCGAAATTCATTTTCAATACCTTTCGCGTAATAAATATTTGTATGAGGTTGCAATTCCTGTAGAGGTCTTACTTCAATGACCTGCATTGAGCCTTGGTCCTGCAGAATTTGCAATAAATATAATGTAAATTCTATATAATGACTTTGAAGCACTACCAAAATAAACATTTTGGTAGTGCTTCAAATCAGTTGTCGAGTACCCGTACCACGGACTCTGCTTGATTTGGGACTGGATGGCGTTGCGTACAAGTTGTGGAATATTATTACTATTATTGAATTACTAAATTTAGTGTACCAACAGAGGCGTCACGATTTTAATGGATCTTGAAGCTACCGTATTAGCATTGATCGAATTATAGGATGTATTTTCATGGAAATAAAAACACAGGTGCACATAAAGTAGTTGCTACAGTCAGTAAGCCTTTTCACTGCATTATTATAATTAGTTTTCTTATCAGGTGTGGTTAAAAGTGATTGCAGATAAATATAAAACAAGAACTTCCAATTTGTTCACTAGGGACATGGAAGAAATCTTCGCAGATGTCTCACTATTGGCATTTGTTTCTACTAGACTATCACTAATAAGGTCATTACAATGTTTATTTAGTACCGTACAGTATGTCCATGAATATCTTGATTACCAAAGGATATTTTTACAAAGTGTACTTAACTTCCTACATTTAAAAGTATGGTAATAAAATAAGTGATTAACGTGAAACCTATTTTTGCGTGAAGAGAAACCAGTCTCAACTATATTTGCATTGAATATCTTAAAAGTGGTGGTATTTACAGCGTAGTTCTTAGTTGGTAATTTTTAATGAATAAAATAGAGACGAAACTATTTCATAGTTCGTGATCATGCATTTTGAATAGCTTTTGAATCGGAGTTTCAATAAGAACTAATTAGAGTCGAAAGAGTAAATTAAATAATATAACCCTTACGTTTTAGTCGGGGTAATGATTATAACTGATATCAAAAATGCAAACGGTCATTGTTGGTCAGTTATTGGCTGGATTTCATTGTCATAAATATTGAGTGAAAAGTAATCATTGAAGACATGCGCTTGAAACTTATCATGTACCTGGCCTAAGTGACCATATCAAAATCAAAAGGAGTATTGGCCGAAAATTGTGCAGAATAACTGAGGCGCCTGTTCAGGACAATTAAGGAGCCTGTTCAGGACAAACCAGGAACATATTGGCTTTAGCAGGCAATTGTTTATTTACTAATGTTTGTTTTGGTTATTTACAGACAGGACATTTGAGGGACCTGTCTGTTTGCATTTGAGGAGCCTGTTATTTATGAGAGACAGGACGTTTAGGGACCTGTGTGTTTTTACTAATGTTTATTTTTTATTTACAGGCAGGACATTTGAGGGACCTGTCTGTTTACATTAAAGGCAGGACATTTGAGGAGCCTGTCTGTTATTTATTAGAGACAGGACGTTTTAGGGGCCTGTGTTTTTTTACTAAATGTTTATTTGTTTATTTACAGGCAGGACATTTGAGGGATCTGTCTGTTTACATTAGAGGCAGGATATTTGAGAAGCCTGTAGGTATGTTTTTCATTAGAGACAGGACATTTTAGGGGCCTTTATATTTTTATTAGAGACAGGACATTTTAGAGGCCTGTATGCTTTTCATTAGAGGCAGGACATTTTAGGGGCCTGTTTTTGAATGACTGTATAATAAACTAGCTTCTGCCCGCGACTTCGTCCGCGGAAAATTTCTTGTTTTAAAATAAGATTACACTCGATTAGACGCTGCGCACGTTCAGCGCTATATTCCTGAGCACGGGCCTGCGATGTTATAGCATTTTGCCTAGTGAGCCGCTGCGAGCGCTCAGCGCTAGTCTCCCTATCCCTTGTCTCAGAGACATGCTGCTTTAACTCAGATAGACGCTGCGCACGTTCAGTGCTAGATTCCCGAGCACGGGCCTGCGATGTTATGACATTTTGCCTACCCAGCCGCTGTGAGCGCTCAGCGCTAGTCTCCCTATCCCTTGTCTCAGAGACATGCTGCTTTAACTCAGATAGACGCTGCGCACGTTCAGCGCTAGATTCCCGAGCACGGGCTTGCGATGTTATGACATTTTGCCTACCCAGCCGCTGCGAGCGCTCAGCGCTAGTCTCCCTATCCCTTGTCTCAAAGACATGCTGCCTTAAATGAGATAGACGCTGCGCACGTTCAGCGCTAGATTCGCGAGCACGGGCCTGCGATGTTATGACATTTTGCCTACCAAGCCGCTGCGAGCGCTCAGCGCTAGTCTCCCTATCCCTTGTCTCAGAGACATGCTGCCTTAAATGAGATAGACGCTGCGCACGTTCAGCGCTAGATTCGCGAGCACGGGCCTGCGATGTGATGACATTTTGCCTACCAAGCCGCTGCGAGCGCTCAGCCCTAGTCTCCCTATCTCTTGTCTCAGAGACATGTTGCCTTAACTCAGATAGACGGTGCGCACGTTCAGCGCTAGTTTCTCTAGCACGGGCCCGCGACGTCCTCACATTTTGGCTAGCTAGGCGCTGTGAGCGCTCGCGAAATATATTCTCTATTTCTCGAGAGGCACTGCTCATTTTCAGGGGCAGATTCTTCCGTACGGCGTACTCGAGCGGCTCTTGTCTGTGATGTCTGCCGGGACATTTCAGATTTCCTTTTAGGCATGCATGTGTGCTCTCAACAAACTGCGCACAGACTTGAAAACAATTATGAACAAAGGGAGAGCGACTCGAGCACCGTCCGCCTTTACAAAACAAAACAACCGTAATATCGAATAACTCGTATCGATTATTACGATACAACAAAGTACGAAACTACGAACATACAAAACAAACGTACAACGAAATTACGATATTTTCAATTATGAGGTATCTATCAACAACAACAACCATACGAACGAAACAACCGAAATCAATAAGCGACTGACAGAAGAACTCCAACTAACGACAACGTGGGCATAATAATTCGAGAGGATCATCAATCCACAGAAAGTCTTAACACCGCGATTCCGAAAAATTACGTAATTGCAGAACGCCATCTATGGGCAAATAGGTAAAACGTCTGCACAATGAAAGTTATGCTAGGGGCATTTTGCGTTTTAGTAATTTTATATTATCTCCGAAACTGTATGACCAATTGATATACTGTAAATGGCAAATCTTATCTGTATGATGTTCTTGTGATACTGAAATAATTTATTGTCATAAGAATTAATATTTTGTTGCTCAAATAATCAACCAAACGTAAGTATGCCGAAAAAAAATATTTTTAATGCAATAAAAGAAGTATGAAAGATAAAATATAAAAGATAGAGATATGGTATCGCGGACTTTTTTGTAGGATTTAATTAAGACGAACCAGGTAGCCATACATTGTTTTTAATTTTAAGCAACTGTTTAGGCAGCGCACGCAAATAATTCTGTTTTATGAGGTATTTTTTTCCGACTTGCTAGACAAAAGTTGTGATAGCTCGGTTAATATACATGCTATAGAAACAATTTATAGCCTATAGCACTCAGGAATAATGTAGCTTTCTGCCAGTTAAAAAATTTTTAGAATTGGATTATGAGTTCCAGAGATTACCCCCTACATACAAACTTACAAACTTACAAATTTTACCTCTTTATTATATTAGTATAGATGAATGATTTGTGTTATTAATATATTAAGTATTTACTTTTAATTTATTGGGAAAATTGTTATTTAAATTGACATAATGAAATTATTTTAAGATAATGTTAATGACTAAATGTGTACCTACTGCATGCTAAAGATGTAAAATCTAAATATTTGTACGGCTGAAATATGCCGAATATAGTGAGACCTACTAAATGTTAAGAACATGTTATATACCTATATTCATGCAAATAAATATATCATTCATTCATTCAAAAAAAGAGAGATAACGCCTGGAAACTCTGTTAGTATACGGTAATTCCGAGATTCACTCGAAAATTTCACAAAACTTGCTCCAGGAAATAGCTGTTTTTTTTAAACCCTTAAAAGTTTTTGGAAAAAGTTGTCGTCATTTAGAATCTTAATAGAATTTGCAAGGTCTCTAGAGGATTACTTTTTTGACTTTTTTAATTTTTAGGCAAAATATGAAGTGTCAAAGTTCATACAAAATAGGAGATTTTCAGAGGTTTTTACTGGATTAGTTTTACACAAATTTAGAAATTGGTTTCTTTAGAAACCTAGATAATATCCACAAGATACTGTGTTTCCAAAATATCTAATGAAAAGTGTGTAATAACGTCATAATCAGTTATGAGCAGTTGTACGAAAAACAGTGAAAATGTGAGTCGTGATGCACCACCTTAAATGAGATAGACGCTGCGCACGTTCAGCGCTAGATTCCCGAGCATGGGCCTGCGATGTTATGACATTTTGCCTACCAAGCCGCTGCGAGCGCTCAGCGCTAGTCTCCCTATCCCTTGTCTCAGAGACATGCTGCCTTAACTCAGATAGACGCTGCGCACGTTCAGCGCTAGATTCCCGAGCACGGGCTTGCGATGTTATGACATTTTGCCTACCCAGCCGCTGCGAGCGCTCAGCGCTAGTCTCCCTATCCATTGTCTCAAAGACATGCTGCCTTAAATGAGATAGACGCTGCGCACATTCAGCGCTAGATTCGCGAGCACGGGCCTGCGATGTTATGACATTTTGCCTACCAAGCCGCTGCGAGCGCTCAGCCCTAGTCTCCCTATCCCTTGTCTCAGAGACATACTGCCTTAACTCAGATAGACGGTGCGCACGTTCAGCGCTAGTTTCTCTAGCACGGGCCCGCGACGTCCTCACATTTTGGCTAGCTAGGCGCTGTGAGTGCTCGCGAAATATATTCTCTATTTCTCGAGAGGCACTGCTCATTTTCAGGGGCAGATTCTTCCATACGGCGTACTCGAGCGGCTCTTGTCTGTGATGTCTGCCGGGACATTTCAGATTTCCTTTTAGGCATGCATGTGTGCTCTCAACAAACTGCGCACAGACTTGAAAACAATTATGAACAAAGGGAGAGCGACTCGAGCACCGTCCGCCTTTACAAAACAAAACAACCGTAATATCGAATAACTCGTATCGATTATTACGATACAACAAAGTACGAAACTACGAACATACAAAACAAACGTACAACGAAATTACGATATTTTCAATTATGAGGTATCTATCAACAACAACAACCATACGAACGAAACAACTGAAATCAATAAGCGACTGACAGAAGAACTCCAACTAACGACAACGTGGGCATAATAATTCGAGAGGATCATCAATCCACAGAAAGTCTTAACACCGCGATTCCGAAAAATTACGTAATTGCAGAACGCCATCTATGGGCAAATAGGTAAAACGTCTGCACAATGAAAGTTATGCTAGGGGCATTTTGCGTTTTAGTAATTTTATATTATCTCCGAAACTGTATGACCAATTGATTTACTGTAAATGGCAAATCTTATCTGTATGATGTTCTTGTGATACTGAAATAATTTATTGTCATAAGAATTAATATTTTGTTGCTCAAATAATCAACCAAATGTAAGTATGCCGAAAAAAAATATTTTTAATGCAATAAAAGAAGTATAAAAGATAAAATATAAAAGATAGAGATATGGTATCACGGACTTTTTTGTAGAAATAATTAAGACGAACCAGGTAGCCATACATTGTTTTTAATTTTAAGCAACTGTTTAGGCAGCGCACGCAAATAATTCTGTTTTATGAGGTATTTTTTTCCGACTTGCTAGACAAAAGTTGTGATAGCTCGGTTAATATACATGTTATAGAAACAATTTATAGCCTATAGCACTCAAGAATAATGTAGCTTTCTGCCAGTTAAAAAATTTTTAGAATTGGATTATGAGTTCCAGAGATTACCCCCTACATACAAACTTACAAACTTACAAACTTACAAACTTACAAATTTTACCTCTTTATAATATTAGTATAGATATAGATTAGTATAGATGAGCTGGCACTGATATATCTGCACTTTCAGGTGCCATTACTATATATATTTATTTTAAAAGTTGTGTATGGATAATAATTGATAAATTGGTAATTGTTCAATTGGTTTTGTTTGTACAATTAATATAACTTCGGTGTCGTTCTTGGATACAGCGGCCGGTGTATGAATAACTTAAATATTTATTCGTTTCTGTATTAGATATCTGTTTACTCGTAGATAAATATTTAAAGTATTACTAATGTTTTTTCTTAGGTCATTATTTTGTGTGTAAAACCAATTTCTTTTTACTTATTTTGTTTCTCACATACGAGGTCGTATTTGTTATATGGATGGCCGACTGTTAGCGATTCTTATGATATTGTTACATACACTGATTATTTTCTGTATTAGCAACATTAAATGTACTTTTGCACTGACAACTGGACTGAATTGTGACTTGACAGCGCGGCACTTGACAGTTTGAGATATTATAAAAAGGCACGCCGCGCTGCCTCGAGTCTCTTTCAAGTCCAGTTTTCGGAGTAAGCAACATCTTACAGTAAGTGCTAGTATATAAGTTATTGATTCCAACTGTTGTTGATTGATGTTATCTGTGATATTTGTGTTATTTGTGTGTGTGCGTTACAAAGGGTATGTTACCCGTTTTGGTCGTTTTATTTTAATAACCTGATAACAATCCCCGTAGGTACACTAAATAACTTTCTTAGTCAACTTTTTCTCTAAAGGTAACGCATAGATAACAAATGGTTTCGCAAATTATGCCCTCCTATACTATAGATTTGACTAGTGATGATGATTCTACATCATGTAAGAGAGTGAGGGTAGTTACTAGTAAAAATAAACCGAAAAAATATATTAAAATCAACAAATATATTGTGAGAACCAAGAAAATGGTCAAAAAACAAAAGTTCTTCATCAAAAATTTCAAACTAAATAGGGAAAGGTTACATCTACTGAAACAATTAGACATTTATTCTTCAAGCTTAGGAAAAAGTACTAGAAAATATCAAACTGACACTGAAGACTTGCAGAGTGAATTAAACCGTCTTCAACACAAACTGAGTTCAATGACCATAAAATACACAGCCTCTGAAAATCAAATGAAGGAATATGTATTGGCAATGAATGAGCTGTGAGCTCACAAAAAACGAATTGCGAGCATTGTCAATTACCATCTATTGCTTCTGCGCTGGATCATTCATTGACAATATGTAATCCGACCTTACCCCAGTCTAGTGTCAGTTTGCCAGTGGAAATTACTAATTGTTTGTCACAACAGATTATAAATAAAGAAATAGTTATATTTTGTGATGAAATTGGAAAAGGTTTAGGCCACTTTTTGGCACATGAATATCCGGGACACTCAATAATAAACAACTGTATGCCTGGCTGTTCATTATTTGATATTATGAAAAAAATTATAAAATGTAAGTTTCACCAGGATACCATACTTTTAATTTTTGTTGGTAATAGGGGTTATGTAAACAAAGGAGAACTATTGCAATATTATAGCACCTTGTGTAACCTGAGTGTAAAAAAAATAGTAATGTTTACATTCCCATATAGTAAAAGTTTGCCACAGGAAGAAAATCTCTTTAGATATAAGATCAATACAACTTTGTACAATTTAACATTAAATAATAATTTATTTCATTTAATTGATTCTAACAATTATGTTGGCAAGGACTATTATTTGACAAAAGATAGTAATCTTGTAGATAATTACTATCTTTCAAAGTATTGTAGGAGACAGATAGCTATGTCGCTATCATACTATTTTTCTATTACAGCCAAGAACTTGGCTAAACAAATTGCTCCTATTGAGCAACGCAACACCACAATAATTGATTTTGCCAATAACTTGGCATCAAATATTAATTTAAATTAGAAATAAAGACAACAGAGTCAATCTCTAGCATAAATGTAAACCAAAATATTTCCATTCAACTTGGTGCATCAAAATATACAAGGACTTATGAACAAGGATTTAGAATTAGACTTATTCCTTAATTGCAATAATATTGATATTCTTTGCTTAACAGAACATTGGCTTAAGAGCCACCAGTTGATGTTCAATTTTAGTAATCACCAGGTTGGTAGTTCTTTCTGTAGATGTGATGCCATACGGGGTGGCTCACTAATTTTAGTAAGCAACAACCTTAAACTCAAAGAACATAAGGATATTGTGAGCCTATCTGTTGAGCGGTCAGTTGAAATAGCCTGTATTGAATTGGAGCAGTTTATTATATTAAGTGTGTACAGACCCCCTTCTGGATTGTATGACTGCTTTGAAAAGGTAATGGATGAAGTATTCCACAAGATTTGCAATTCAAACAAATACATAATTACTTGTGGTGATTTTAATGTTAATTTATTAGAAAACTCAGGTTTATGTACTAAAATTATAAGTCTGTTTTGGTCCTACAATCTTGTTAACTTATTTTTGGAGCCAACAAGAATAGCTCCTACTAGTGCTACTTGCTCACAAAGAAATTATAAATTTATTAGATTCTGATCATTCTGGACAATTAATTATTTTTCAGAATCAAAATCACATAGTGGCTAAAAAGAAAATCACTGTTAACCCTAAAACTGCACGTCGTTTTGAAATTTTTAAAACTAAAATCATTGATAATTTACCAGACTTGTCTACATAGATGATCTCAATCATCAATATGAAGGTTTCTTTAACATGTATTGTAATCAATTTAATTCTACTTTTATACCTAAGAATATTTCGGTCAATAGTAACGTGCCGTTTAGTGAATGGGCTACCACTGGTATTCATAAAAGTAGAACTCGGCTTTACGAATTGTATGAAGAAAGGATTCTTGTCAATACTGCTGAATTTAGTTTATATGTGCGAAATTATTCAAAATTATTTAAAAAACTTTGTTCTGTAGCGAAATCGCGTTACTTGAGTTCTAAAATTAAAAATAGTAATAATATTATTAAAACCACTTGGAATGTTATAAATAGTGAAACTGGAAGATCTACAAGACCATCTAGTGACTATAGACTTGTAATTAATGACAATGTGATCACTTCGGACTCACAGGTTGCCGCGGCTTTTGAGAACTTCTTTTCAGAGATCCCCATATCAACAACAAAATCTCTGAACTCATCACCCACTGCTGCAGAGTCTCTGCTTAAAGAGAATGTTAAAGTTTGCGATTCGGATTTTTGTTTCGAACATGTGACTTATGTAGATGTTATTAAGACGTTTAACTCCTTGAATGTAAAAAAGACTGCAGATTTATGGGGTAATTCTGTGGAAGTTGTTAAGTCTATAATCCATATTGTAGCTCCTTCTTTAGCTTATATTTTTAATAATTGTATCGATCGTGGTGAGTTTCCTGACCTAATGAAGAATAGTAAAATAATTCCATTGTTCAAATCGGGTAGTACATCTGACCCCACGAATTACAGACCCATTTCTGTACTACCCACTTTTAGTAAAATATTTGAAAAACTTATTTTAGAGCAACTTCAAAGATTTTTTAACAGACATAAATTGTTGCATACGAAACAGTTTGGTTTTACAAGGGGTCGTTCAACAACCGATGCCGGTGTTGAACTTTTAGGACATATTTATGATGCATGGGAAGACAAAGGCGATACCCTGGGCATTTTTTGCGATTTGTCTAAGGCCTTCGATTGCGTTCTCCATGAAACATTAATCAGGAAACTTCACCATTACGGAATCCGGAACTCCTCCCTGGATCTTCTTACATCATATCTTAGTGAAAGGATTCAGAGAGTTGATGTAAACGGAAAAAGATCTCCTGGATCTGTAGTTAAAGACATTTTCCAATTATCCAGTGTTGCCAATATTTAACTGCTTCTTTCATAGCAAAACATTCCAAATATATAGCCTTTTTTCGTTTTTGAGTTTCATTTAGCTTTTTTGAAAAATATGCCACCGGTTTGTCTTTACCGTCTAGTTGTGTTTGTTTTAATATTGCCCCGATACCTTCTGTACGATTCACGTACAGGCAAATCGCTAACGCCGCGACCTACTTTTCGCTACTCGTTTTGTTTACTTTTATATTTGTAATTATAATAAATTTAGTTGACCAATAGCTGCCGTAGCGCTATTACCGCGGATTAGCATCTAACTTAACTTAGTGTAACTTTTGCGAATAAACTCAATTATCGTGAACTCTGTGGTTTTCGTCAACTCACATCCAACAACTCAACTGTAAGTAACTACCTACCTCTGAGCCATACATAAAAGTGGTCCTTCGAGCCAGATAACAGGTGCGTATTGTCTCTATTAACATTAGCGAATCGGTCTAGCTGGTGTCATCGAAGAGCGGATTGCGTTAGTAGGGTGACGACGCACTCAATATCCAAAACTTGCGAATACTTCGCAACTTTGGTGAACTAGTACCTGCGGAGATACAACTTTACTCTACCAACGGTCAAACCAATAACTAACAACAATGGTTCAGAGCGTAACAGAGCTGATAAGCTGTCAAGAAAACATCTTCAGGGACTTGAAGCTTATTTGTACTAACTACAAGATGGATAGTCCCACCAGGAAGAACTTGAAGTACCTGGAGGAGCGTATTTCTAAGCTAAACAACAATTGGGAGAAGTTTGTTTACAACCATCAACTACTCGAAGAGTCCGGAGCAACGGACCTCCAATACTTCAACGATGACATTTTTAACAGTACGAAGAAGATGTATGAAGAAGTGCTGCAAGACATGCTGAAACGTAAAGCGGAATTGCCGTCAGCATCTACTAGTAAGATGGAACAACCATCTGCGATCCCTAAGCAAGGTATGGAGCAATCGAAATTTACTTTCGACGATGTCAAATTCCACGTACCTCCTCGGGAAACAAGTGAGTCGACGGAAAAGCAACAGGATCTTTTGCGTCAACAATATTGCAACTTTAGGGCGTTTGAACGCACAGTCGAGAAGATAAGCATAGCATTGGCCGTACCAATGGAAAAATGAGAGTTAGAAGACAACTTGGGTACCCTGAAAACTAAATGGGAGCATATCGAAAAGGTAAACTGGGAACTTGACTACATACTACAGGACGAGGACTCAGGTTATCAACAGAAATATAACACCGCAGAAAACTTTTATGATGACCTGAAAAGGAAACTACAACAGAACATCTGGAACAATGCACATTATGAAAAATCTACGCCAGAAATTCAAATACCGGATTTTCATGGAAACTATAACCAGTAGTTGACTTTTAGAGATCTCTACCTCGAAAGCGTACACAACAATCCGACACTTTCGAAAGCGCAAAAAATGCAACACTTGAAAACAAAGCTGAAGGGTGAGGCGGAGAAACTGGTTCAGCATCTTGGCATCAGTGCTGAGAACTACGCGTCTTGCTGGGAGATACTGACCCACCACTACGACAACAAACGGCTGTTATTCACGTCATACATGAACACGCTCCTGAACCAACCTAGTATCCAGCAACCAACCGCTGCAAACATACGGACGCTTCACGACGTCATGATGGAGTGCTTAAACGGGATCAAAAACATAGGGCTAGACACCACCAATTGGGACCCAATCATCGTTCACCTACTGATTCAAAAACTAGATAGTGTTACATACAATGAATATATAAAGGAAATCAAACATCCTAGGGAATTTCCCGACCTGGAAGAGTTTGCCGGGTTCTTAGAGTCCAAATTTATGTCATTGGAAGCTCTACATGGAAATAGTCAGAAGGTATCGTCATCAAACAAACCATGGAAATCAGAAAAGCAAACTCATAAGGGATCAGAAAACCGAAATAACAACTACAAAAATAAAACACAGGGGTCATCGTACTTTAATAAGTCACAAAACTCGCCAAAAACCTTCTTCACGACAGCAAAAACATGCCCAATATGTAAAACTAACCACGTTCTGATGAATTGCGAACAATTCTTGGCTATGAACACAAACAAGCGTAATGACGCAATTCGCAATTTGCATATTTGCAAAAACTGCTTATTCAGCCACGAAGAAAAACAATGCAAATCACGGAAGACGTGTAAATTGTGTCATAAGGCACACCACACACTTATGCATGAAGCAGAAACTGAACAATCTAGCAGCAAACAAACGAAGAGGGAAGAAAACCCGTCATCAACGCCATCGACTTCCTATGGGGTCAACAACGTAACAAACGAAGAAAGGAAGTGCTGCTGACAACTGTACTTCTGAAGGTCAAAACAATTGATGGAAACTTCATCAACTTGAGAGGTCTACTTGATCAAGGCTCCCAACTGAGCCTGATAACGGAAAACGCGGCACAGCGCCTCCGATTACAACGACGTAAGGTGAGCGCAGTTGTATCGGGTGTAGGAACCCTTAGCGGTAACTGCAAAGGAGCAATGAACTTAGAATGCCAGTCAATACATTCAGACTACAAATTCAACTTCGAAGCACTAATTATGAAAAAACTCATAAGCAACTTACCTACCGCATCCTTTTCAATCAGCAACTGGGACTATCTGGAAAATTTAAAACTAGCAGACCCACAGTTCAACCTATCAGGTCCGATTGATCTGCTCTTGGGCGCGGACATCTATTCAGAACTTATACTAAACGGCGTCATCAGGAGCGATAATAGATACCCAGTAGCTCAACAAACCAAAGTAGGCTGGATTTTATGCGGGAATGTAAAGACGTTAAACTGCTTCGTGACACTCATCGACTTTGAAAACCTGGCAAGATTTTGGGAGACTGAGGAAATTTCAGACAAGTCCTCATCATCAACTAGTGAAGAACAACACTGTGAGGAATATTACAACGCAACCACCACAAGATTGGCGAACGGACAATATGTGGTACAAATGCCAATGAAGCCTAACTTCGAAGCAAACTTAAGAAATGCAAGGTCACAAGCTTTGGCACAGTTCCTTCAACTGGAAAGGAAAATGCTAAAAAACAAAGAACTCAGTTACGAGTACAAGCGTTTTATGAACGTATACATCGATATGGGACACATGAAACCTGTCACAGGAGAAAGTAGGGGCCAAGTCTACCTACCTCACCATGGTGTTTTGAGAGCCGAGTCCACTACAACAAAACTAAGGGTAGTGTTCAACGCGTCATACAAGACAAAAGGAGACAGCAGCCTCAACGATCAACTGTACTACGGACCGAATTTACAAAAGGATATGCTGACACTTCTAATCAATTGGAGATCGTACAGATACGTCTTTACAGCAGATGTTGAAAAACTTTATCGGTTTATCTGGCTAAACAAAAGTCAACAACATCTACAAACGATAATCTGGAGATCTTCTTCTAACGAACCTCTACAAGATTGGCAGCTGGGCACAGTAACTTACGGAACAAAAAGTGCACCTTATCTGGCAATGCGCACCCTACATAAACTCGCAGAAGATGAAAAAGACTCCTATCTGGAAGCTGGAAATGTCCTGAAAAACTATTTCTACATGGATGACTTGGTTTACGGACAGGACACTATCGAAGCATCGAAAACACTGGTCACACAGCTAATTGAGTTGCTGAAAAAAGGAGGATTTAATTTGAGAAAGTGGAAATCAAACGAACTAATTATCTTGGAAGACTTGCGAGATGACCAAAAAAGCTGCAGTACGAACATCGACTTTAGCCCAGAACAAACAACAAACTCAAAAATGTTGGGCATGAGATGGAATCAAGACGACGACAGCTTTACATACCAATGGGATCTACCAATAAAGAAAAATCTTACAAAACGCGTACTACTGAGCGAAATAAGCAAGCTATACGACCCACTAGGATTGCTATCGCCACTTACGATAAAAACTAAACTTCTATTCCAAAAAATCTGGATCAGCAAAATCAACTGGGATGAACGCTTATCCGACGATCTCATTACAGAATGGGAAACTATAAGAAAAGATATCCAGTTACTTAATAAACTTTCCATACCACGATGGTTACAAAGTCAAGAAAACAACTTAGAGATACACGGGTTTTGCGACGCAAGTGAAAAAGCTTACGCGTGTGTGATTTATAGCCGAGTGAAAAATCAAGCCGGTGAATACAAGACAACACTAATTACAGCAAAAACAAAGGTTGCACCAATCAGCAATAGGATAACTGTACCAAGAATGGAACTTTGCGGGGCTCTTTTACTGGCCAAACTGTTAGAAAAGGTTCAGCACACTCTCTGCAATAAAAAACTACATATAAGGTGCTGGAGCGACTCCAAAGTCGTTTTAGCCTGGTTGCAGGGCGATATAAACCGATGGGAAAAATATGTGGCTAGCAGAGTCAAACAAATAAATAGCATTATCTCGGCAAACTGCTGGAACTATGTGAAGTCAGAAGAAAACCCTGCTGACTGTGCAACTCGAGGGCTCACACCTTCTCAACTCTTAGAATTTAACCTTTGGTGGAATGGACCAGATTGGTTAAAAACAAATATGACAGAAATCCATAAAAACTATCGCCTGACCTATACCACGAACACCGAGTTGCAAGGAAAAAACTGCTGCGCAGTCACATACAAGAGTTGTGAAATAATTGACACATTATTGAATAAATACAGTAATTATAAACGTGTAATACGAGTGCTTGGATGGATTCTACGATTGAGCAACATTCGTAAGCAAAAACGCACACTAAAATCTGTTAATAATTTAGCCGACTGCGGTAACCAAAAAGAGGTTATGTGTTTGTCACCACAAGAAATTATGAGAGCAACAGAATTGGTGATAAAGAACGTCCAAAATCAAAACTATGGCGACGAAATTGATTGTTTGAAGAAGTATCGAACAATATCGACAAAAAGCAGCTTGCTGAAGTTGACTCCATTTCTCGACGACAGTGGAATACTGCGCGTGAAAGGGCGACTAGGCTACTCAACTTTGTCTCCTGAGACAAAACATCCAATCATACTTCCGGCAACAGGCAGATTAACGAAGCTTATTATTCAAGAGGCACATCGCGACACTCTCCACGGAGGTGCCCGGCTCACTTTGGCCTATTTACGTCAAAAATTTTGGGTCATTGGAGGCAACAGAACAGTCAAGAAGGAGCTTCGACAATGCGTCCGATGTCATCGTTTCAAACCAAACCAAAACGTCCAACTGATGGCAGACTTGCCAAAAGAGCGTGTAACTCCATCTAGACCATTCACAAACACGGGTGTCGACTATACCGGACATGTTGATGTGAAAATTAACAAAGGAAGAGGAGTCAAAACTTGCAAGGCTTACATAGCAATTTTCATTTGCATGGTGACCAAAGCTGTGCATTTGGAATTGGTGTCAGACCTGACCACGCAGACATTCCTTGCCGCATTCAAAAGGATGTGTGCCCGCAGGGGTACACCCTGACACGTATTTTCTGACAACGGAACGAATTTTGTGGGCGCAGCAAAACTACTTCAACAGGAATTTGAAAGAAACAGTACGTTTAAGACTTCAGAATTCTTTGATGAGATGAGCCACTTACAGGTTCAGTGGCATTTCAATGCCCCTCTTTGGTCAACTGCTGGAGGCCTATGGGAGGCTGCCGTCAAATCCATGAAATATCACCTACATCGAGTACTGGGAGATCAAAAACTTACTTTCGAACAATTCACTACATTGCTAAATCAAATTGAAGCCTGTCTTAATTCTCGTCCGCTATGTCCACTAACAGAAGATGTCGAAGACTTGGAATACCTAACTCCCGGTCACTTCCTCATTGGCGGCCCACTGCTGTCACTACCGCAAGAAGAGCAAGATTTTGCAGAGCAGGATCCAAGAAACAGATGGAGGCTTGTTGAACAAATGAACGTGCACATCTGGAAGCGCTGGTCGAATGAATATCTACACCAACTACAAATCACACCACGAAGCAAATGGCAGCAACCAAAAGAAAACCTGAAACAAGGAAGCCTAGTATAAGTAAAAGATGAACACTTACCTCCTGGCCGTTGGGCTATAGGAAGAGTCCAAGAACTTCATCCAGGTGCCGATGGTCAAGTACGGGTTGTTACCTTGAAAACCAGGAAAGGGTCACTAAAACGACCAATAACGAAGCTTTCGCCGTTACCACTGAAACTCGAAGAACAAAGAGTAACTGAAGAGGAAGTGAAAAGGACACCTGCTCCGGAAACTAAAAAACGGGGAGGGACAACAAAACACAAGAAAAATTGTGTGTCACTTGTTCTCTTATCCATATTAGCAATGACGGGATTTGCTCAGTCAGCGCCAACGACCGACAACTTGAAGGTTACAGCTGTACCGAGCAATCATCCGATTTACTTCGATGAAGCAGGAAAAATACAATTAATACATGACGAATGGACTCTATTGGTTTACTACAACTTAACGTCATACTGGCAAGCAACTGATCGGATCAATGATTATGTCAACCAAATAGATAAACTATGCCAAAGGATATCACATGAGTACACGCCTTGCGAAACAATTGTCGGCCACCTACATCATGAACTGAGTCACCTAGTGGACTATAACTCGATGCTGCTCACTCAACATTCAAGACAAAAACGAGGATACTTTGATGGAGTTGGCAAGTTAGCAAGAACTCTTTTCGGAGTGCTCGACGCAGACTTCGCCGAAAAGTACGAAAGAGACATACAGAATCTACAATCAAATGATGACTACCTACTACAACTTATGAAGAACCAAACATTAATTGTAGAGGCTGAAAACAATATAATAAAAAGAAACACCGCCTTCATGGAGAGACAATTCAAGACATTGAGTGTCTATATGAGCGAAACATGCAGAGAAATCACAAAAATAGAGAACAAGGCGCAAATGCTATTCACAATGAATGACATAAATTCCGCTGCCGTGACGTCAACTCTGATTATAAGTGATTTAAATCGAATATTGGAAATGTTAATAAATGCCCTCGCCAACATTTACAGAGGACATTTAGACACCCATTTATTCCCAGCCAACCAACTGATCGAGCAGCTAAACATCATATCCGGAAGGTTACCACAGGGATTGTCATTACCTGTAAAGGACATTCAAAGGGATTTGAAAAATATCTATGAACTCATCCATGTGAAGGCTCGAATAACAAACAACTTTATGTTATTTGAAATACACATCCCATTGCTGAGCGATGAAGACTACAAGATATATCGAGTCATTCCGATACCGTTCCTTAGATACGGACATTTAAAACTCATGCAACCAACTTCAAGTTTCATCGCAATCAACTTCAGGAAAAACTCTTACATTTCAATGGAAGATCATGACATGCGCCAATGTACTTCATACGGAGAAGACGAATTTATTTGTATCTCTCGTAATCCTGTGTACAATATGCACGATAAAAACGCCCCATGCGAGGCCCAAGTCTTCAACCAACAAGAGTCTTTATCATGCGTCCTCAATGACGTAACATGCAAGGAAACCTGGACAAAGCTTCACAAACCGAACATGTGGTTATTTACATTATGCGGGAAACAGCTGATGCGCGTCATATGTAACGATCAAGTTACGCCAGCGGTCATTGACGGGACTGGAGTCATTACTTTGCAATCAAAGTGCATACTACAGAAAAAGGACGCCACAATATTTACACAGAATCAGCTGGGAAGTGTTTTTAACATGGAACCAGACATAGAAATACCAACGATAAATTCAACAATAAACAACATCTTTGACTTCGGCTGGAAGAATGCAAAATTAAACTTAACAGAACAAGGGGCGCCAACGTCAGTAGAAATAAGAAAAATAAACCAGCAGTTGGAATTCCAAAAAAGCAGAGAAATATTACCAAAGGTGTCTGAGTCTGACTTGTCAAGACACGACATCTATCTCTACTCCGTTACTTCTTTGTTGTTGGGAGGAATCGCTGTGCTTGCCCTCTATGTTATTATAAAACGATGTTGCAAAACAAAGAGAGGCGCCAGAACAGGAGAGACACCTAGAGGAAGGAATAACTTGGGAGAGGACATCGAGCTACATGAAATACATTCGACAGCAGCGGAGCCCGTTTACAGCGAAGCAAGACAGCCGAAGAAAGCATTTCACCTTGACGATGTGAATTGAGTGACAACTATATTTTTACTTTTATACTTATACACATTTACTATTGTCTACTATTTACTTTACACTTTATATTAGATATTTTTTTTGCTTTGTAATAGATGCTCATCCCACTTTTCCCTCGGGAGCATGTACGGTTCACGTACAGGCAAATCGCTAACGCCGCGACCTACTTTTCGCTACTCGTTTTGTTTACTTTTATATTTGTAATTATAATAAATTTAGTTGACCAATAGCTGCCGTAGCGCTATTACCGCGGATTAGCATCTCACTTTACTTAGTGTCACTTTTGCAAATAAACTCAATTATCGTGAACTCTGTGGTTTTCGTCAACTCACAACCAACAACTCAACTGTAAGTAACTAGCTACCTCTGAGCCATACAACAGCCGAAGAAAGCATTTCACTTTGACGATGTGAATTGAATGACAACTATATTTTTACTTTTATACTTATACACATTTACTATTGTCTACTATTTACTTTACACTTTATATTAGATATTTTTTTTGCTTTGTAATAGATGCTCATCCCACTTTTCCCTCGGGAGCATGTACGGTTCACGTACAGGCAAATCGCTAACGCCGCGACCTACTTTTCGCTACTCGTTTTGTTTACTTTTATATTTGTAATTATAATAAATTTAGTTGACCAATAGCTGCCGTAGCGCTATTACCGCGGATTAGCATCTAACTTAACTTAGTGTAACTTTTGCGAATATACTCAATTATCGTGAACTCTGTGGTTTTCGTCAACTCACATCCAACAACTCAACTGTAAGTAACTACCTACCTCTGAGCCATACACCTTCTAAAGATGCATCTGTAAAGATTTTTATTGGTAAGTCTTTGTCGAATATTTCCAACACGGGTTGGGAACATAAATATTTTTTTATTTGATTAAATGATTCTTCACACTTCTCTAACCACACAAACTTTTAATTTTTTCTTAATAAATTATGTAATGGGTCTAAAATAATTGCGCTTCTTGGTATGTATTCATGGTAAAAGTTGATTTTTCCCAAAAATTGTCTAATGTTTTTTTGTGTCTTAGGAGTTGGAAAGTGTCTTATCGAGATCAAATTGTCTTTAAGTGGTCTTACTGAATTGTTCTGAATTACATGGCCGAGGTACTTTACTGAGTCTGAAGCAAAGGTACATTTTTGAAGCTTCAATCTAAAGCCTTCTTGTATTATTGCCTCTAATACATTTCTTATGTGTCTTATATGTTCTTCAAAGGTAGTCGAGTATATCAAAATATCATCAATATAGTTAACGGAGTATCCTGTGAGCTTGTGCTTTCTTAGAATATTGCTTAAAATTCTCTGGAAAATTGTTGATGTTTTCAAGCCAAAAGGAAGGCAGGTCCACTGGAAATGGCCATCTTGTGTGACGAATCCTGTTTTATTTCTATCTTCCACCCGTAGGGGTATTGCCCAAAATGCTGAGTTTATATCCAATGTAGTAAAATACTTACAGTTTCTAGTTTTGATAATCAAATCATCTATTAATGGGAAAGGTTGAGCTTGTGGAACAACAATTTTGTTTAGTTCCCTGAAATCTACACATAAGCGGGACTTTTTATTTTCACCTTTTTTAAATGCCAATGTCACTGGAGCAGCGAAAGGACTGTAGGATTCTTCTATTAAATTATTCTTTAGTAGCTTGGATATTTGCTCTTCAATTTCTAATTTATCCTCTATTGTACATCTGTATGCTCTTTTACTACAGTATCTATTTACTTGTAAATCTATGTGGGCTTCATAATCTCTAACTGATCCTATATCATACTTGTCTTTAGCAAAAATTGTTTTATATTGCTTTATAATTTTCTCTATCTCAATTTTTTTTTATTATCTAAATGGTATGTGATACTTACAAATTCTTCTGTTTCTATGTGTTCATCATCATCATCATCATTTCAGCCGACAGACGTCCACTGTTGGACATAGGCCTCCCCTAAGTGTCGCCACAATGATCGATCCTGTGCGTCTTGCATCCATCGGTTTCCCGCAACCCTCACCAGGTCATCGGTCCACCTTGTAGGAGGCCTTCCGACGCTGCGTCTTCCAGTACGAGGTCGCCACTCCAGAACCTTTCGGCCCCAACGGCCATCTGTTTTGCGAGCAATGTGCCCTGCCCATTGCCACTTAAGTTTGGCAATTCTTCGGGCTATGTCGGCAACCTTGGTTCTCCTGCGGATATCTTCATTTCTGATTCAATCCCGCAAGGAAACTCCGAGCATAGCCCTTTCCATTGCCCTCTGGGTGACTTTGAGCCTTCTGATGAGGCCCATTGTGAGCGACCACGTTTCGGCACCATATGTCATCACTGGCAACACGCACTGGTCATAGACTTTCGTCTTGAGACACTGTGGTATATTGGACGAGAAGATACCGCGCAGTCTCCCGAACGCCGCCCAGCCGAGTAGGATTCGACGATTGACCTCTTTCTCGAAATTAGCTCTACCCAACTGGATTGTCTGTCCGAGATAGATGTAATCGTCCACAACTTCGAGTATAGAGTCTCCGATCTTGATAGGAGTGGGTGCTACGTGGTTATTTATCATGACTTTAGTTTTGTCCATGTTCATTTTAAGACCCACTCTTTCGGAAGCTCTACTAAGGTCATTGAGCATTGTGCTGAGCTCCTCCGTAGTCTCGGCCATGACTACTATGTCGTCGGCGAACCGAAGGTGAGTGATGTACTCGCCATTAACATTGATGCCTAGTCCACTCCAGTTCAGAACCTTGAAGACATCCTCCATTGCGGCCGTGAACAGTTTCGGAGAAATGACGTCTCCCTGCTTCACGCCCCGCTGCAGGAGGATAGGTTTCGAGGTCTGGTCCTGAAGTCGGACTGACATAGTGGCGTTTTTGTACAAACACTTCAGCACCTCGATGTACCGATAGTCTATCTGGCACTTGACACTGGCCTTTGGAGAGACTGTAGCACAGCCCATGTCTCGATCGAATCAAAGGCTTTCTCATAGTCCACAAACGCTAGACAGAGAGGCAGATTATACTTCTCGGTCTTCTGTATAACCTGCCGTAGCGTATGTATGTGGTCTATGGTGCTGAAGCCTTTTCGGAATCCGGCTTGTTCGGGAGGCTGGAAATCATCGAACCTGCGCGCGAGACAGTTCGTGATGACTCTGGAAAACAGCTTGTAGACATGGCTCAGAAGTGAGATGGGTCTATAATTCTTGAGCAGGGTCTTGTCGCCCTTCTTAAAGAAGAGTACCACCACACCTCCGCTCCATGCCTGTGGCGTTTTTCCCTCGAGTATGACGGAATCGAATAACTTCTGAAGGGCCTTTAGGACCGGTTTTCCACCCGCCTTCAGGAGCTCAGCCGTAATTCCGTCCTCACCCTACGCCTTGTTGTTTTTCAACTGTTTCAGAGCCATCTTAGTCTCGTACAGGCTGACGTCCGGGATATCTTCAGTGTAGTGTCGAGTCAATCTAGCTCTTGGGTCGTTTGCTAGATTTGCAGCGGGTTTGGAGATTGACGTGTATAACTGTCCATAAAAAGCCTCGATCTCTCCCAGAAGCTCCGATTTGGCGGATACGACTCTGCCATCGTCGGTCTTCAGTTTCGTGAGCTGGCTCTGCCCAATAGACAGATCTCGCGCAAACACCTTGGAGCCCTTATTCCGCTCAATCGCGTCTTTAATCCTCTCGGTATTAAATCTGCGAAGGTCGCGTTTCAGAGATTTCGAGATCCGTTTATTGAGCTGCCGGTACGTGCACGCATCATCTGAAAACTGCAAAGTCATTTCACGCCTCTTCTTCATGAGCTCAAGAGTTTGATCAGTGAGCCTCTTGGTCTTGCTTGTACGAGTCTTAAAAAACTTAGACCCGACCGTATGGACAGTTTCCACGAACCCATCGTTGTATTCGTCCACGGAGCTTCCTAGGCACTCGAAACGATTTTGAAGTTCGAGCTGAAAGTTTTCGGAGTTTTGGATTTGGATCTGTGCAGGGCGGAGCGTAGACTTCATCAGTCGAGATCTTTCAAGCTTGACATTGATATTCAATGAGCCTCTTACCATGCGGTGATCACTTCCGGTTTTCACCGCATTGATCACGGAGACGTCATTGAATATTTGCTTCTTCGTCGACATGATGAAGTCAATCTCATTTTTACTTGAACCATCAGGGCTTTGCCAGGTCCATTTCCTATGCTCACGCTTTCTGAAAAAGGAATTCATCATGTAGAGGCCCTCCTTCTCCATAAAGCTGGCCAGTAAGTGTCCCCGGTGGTTCCTACGTCCAAATCCAAATTGCCCCACTCGCAGCTCGTCACCGTCTCGTTTGCCCAGTTTTGCGTTAAAGTCCCCCATGACCACGGTGAAGTGAGTCTTAGGACCATGTATGGCTCTGGATATATCCTCATACATGGTCTCTACTTCGTCGTCGGGGTGTGTCGAGGTCGGAGCGTAAACCTGTATGACCTTCAACGAATATCTTGCTGATATTCTGAGTATAAGGTACGCTACCCTGGTCGACACACTCTCGATCCTCACCACATTGTTCACAAGGGACCTGTGGACGATAAACCCGACACCACCTTGGGACTGCCGGTCCCCTTCCCGGAAATAGAGGAGGTTACCAGATCTTAGGATTATCGTGTCCTCCCCCTGTCTTCGGACTTCGGATAACCCCACAATACTCCATCGTAGCCTGCTCAACTCCTCTTTGAGTTCGGTTATCTTCTCGTCGGACCTGAGTGTACGCGTGTTGTACGTTGCCAGGTCCAGTCGTTGACGGTTTATCGATCCCGCCCGGAGATTCTTAGCACCCCGGACCCCAGGGCCGCGCTCACGCCCGTTCACGCTAGCACTACCGCTGGAGTCGCCGAGCACTTGGGGCCTGTTTTTCGTGCTTCTTTTCATTTAGGGGGGTTAGGACCGTAACCCGCCGTGCTGGTCCAATGCGTGTTGGCGGGTCGCCAGAGCCTCGTTTGTTCGTCAGCAGGGTGCAGCACGTGCAGGTGAGGTTGGCTTGGGTCCCGATAGGATCTATGTGTTCATTAAAATTTATTGCAAACGTTTTTTTATTCTTTTCTTCATATCTGTTATCTTTAGACATTTCATCTATTTTATTTGTTGTTTTCTTTTGTTCTATCTGCAAGTCCTCATTTTGGGTTAGTTTGAATTTCTTTATCATATCTAATCCGATTATAAAATCTTCGAAATCTTCATTATCCACTATATATACTTCCATCTCTTCTTCTAAATCGAATATTTTTATTTTTATTGTAATACAGCCATCTGTTTTTTTCACACCATTAACCGTTTTCATATATGTATAAGATATGTTATTGAGGATTTTCCAAATAAACCACAAATTGTTTCTCTGAAAATCAAAGATTTGTTTATTTAATACGTCTTTACTATATTACAACGTTTAACTATGACCATTACACCTATAACTTACCTGAAAATCAAAGAAACGACATTTAAAGTTTACTAATATCGCCTCCTCAATTATATCCCTTTATTTTATCTCTTTGCAATAGAATTTTTAACAATAAAATATGCAAAATAATCTAAACATCATCTGCCATTTAATCACACGTCACCCCGTTCCACAGAACATAAATTCCATTGACAACTTCAACGCGCGAAGCGCGGCAAATTTGAATTAATGAAATGTCATTTCATTACATCTCCCCCCCTAAGAGCAGAAATTGTAAATAATTAAAGCACAGGGCAGTGCTTGCAGGCCATTTCCTAGCAATAGGCTATAATCTACACAATGCACTTACAAGTTATCTTTATATTCGTTTTCTTCTACTTCATCTACTGCTGTGACAGGTTGTAATTTTGTTATATGGAATAAAGTTGATTCTGTTTTTCTGTTGCCAGTGTCAATCTTATAAATGGAGTTTGATATTTTTTCTATTATCTTGAAAGGGCTTATTTTTAATTCGTCTAATTTTTTTCTATTCAGTCTATTTCCATTTTCGACATATACACTGTCTCCTATCTCGAACTCTTGCATCTTCCTATTTCTATCAAATATTTTCTTGTTGTACTTATGGGATTTTATTGTATTCTCTAATGCTAATTTTCTATCAGCCATCCACTTGTCTTCCTTTTCTATTGTCTTAATTTCATTTGGTAAAATACTGACATTTGTACCATCCAGTAAATATTTTGGTGCAAATCCTGTAACAGAGTGGTCTGTTTCATTATATTTCTGTATACTTTCTCTTGCTATTGTTGTCCATGTTTTCTTGTTGTTTTTCTCATTTATTTTACATCTAATTTTATTTACTATTGTTTGGTTCAATCGTTCGTACAAGCCGTTCGCAAATGGTGTTTTTACTGCTGTAAATATTGGTTTTTATTATTCTCCTGTAAATATTGTTTAAATTCTTTTGAATTGATGCCAGGATATTGGTCTGTTAGAATTATTCCAATCTCATCTGTCTCTAGTACTTTCTTAGTTAGTATTATAAAGTCACTCGCATTCTGTGTTTTGGAAGTCGCAATAAACGCATATCTTGTGTAGTGGTCTACTAAAAGGTGTAAGTATTTTTTTGTTGACCTAGATCCTCCAAAGCCACCTATAGTATCCATTGACATTATCTCAAATGGTTTTGTTGCTGGTCCTAGTTGTGACATTAATCCAAATTTCCCTTGACATCTTGATTTATTTTTTATGCATGTTTCGCATGTTTTACAAATATTTATGATATTTTTTGTTAGGTTTTTAGCTGTATATATTGGACTTATTTTTTTCTGTAATTGTCTGATTCCAACATGGCATAAATCTTCATGCACCTTTTTTATAAATTTTTTACTAAACTCTCCTGAAAGTATAATCTTTTCCTGTTTCTTTATTTTTTTATAATAGATATTATTTTTGTGTAGTAGATTTTGTTTCTTTTCTTTTATTATTTCATTTTTTCTTGGTCTTCAACTATATCTTTTATTTGTATTAAATTAACTATTTTCAATAGTTCCTCTTGGTTATCTTCTGATTCTAATAAAGGGTTTCTGTTCAAACAGTCTGCTTCTACATTTTCTTTTTCAGGTATATATTTTACAGTAAAGTCATACTGAGATAGGTAATATGTGAGGTCACCCAATTCTTCATCTGTTCTGCATTTAATATTCATGTTCTCTAGAGGTTTGTGGTCTGAGTAAATAGTGAATTTTTTCCCAATTAGCCAGTGTTGCCAATATTTAACTGCTTCTTTCATAGCAAAACATTCCAAATATATAGCCTTTTTTCGTTTTTGAGATTCATTTAGCTTTTTTGAAAAATATGCCACCGGTTTGTCTTTACCGTCTAGTTGTGTTTGTTTTAATATTGCCCCGATACCTTCTAAAGATGCATCTGTAAAGATTTTTATTGGTAAGTCTTTGTCGAATATTTCCAACACGGGTTGGGAACATAAATATTTTTTTATTTGATTAAATGATTCTTCACACTTCTCTGACCACACAAACTTTTCATTTTTTCTTAATAAATTATGTAATGGGTCTAAAATAATTGCGCTTTTTGGTATGTATTCATGGTAAAAGTTGATTTTTCCCAAAAATTGTCTAATGTTTTTTTGTGTCTTAGGAGTTGGAAAGTGTCTTATCGAGATCAAATTGTCTTTAAGTGGTCTTACTGAATTGTTCTGAATTACATGGCCGAGGTACTTTACTGAGTCTAAAGCAGGGACCGTACAACCCCGAATATAAGTTAACTCTTTCGAAAGGGTTACAGGTTGAACGCCTATAGCAACGGAAAGGGTTACCTCTTGATAGTGCTAGCCCCTTCATAACCCTAACTTTAGGGTAACCCTTTCAATAAGTTAACTCGTTCAAGAGGTTACCGGTTCTTGTATGATATCCAATTGAAACAATAACCCTTTGAAAGGGTTCGTCGTCCAAAACCCTTTAAAACCCTTTGATAACCATAGGGTTTTAAAGGGTTTTGGAGAGCAGGAATAGATTTTGACCTTGAAAGTTTGGAATCGTATAGAATTGTCCATAAGTGTTTTTTACTCGGTTTGATAGGACAGTGCTTTCTTTTTAAATTTTAATAACGTCTGAATATTTTTGCTAGGATTTTTGTTGTATTTGTACTAGTTTTGATAAAGATCATTGGGCATATCTGACCCGCTTTGTGAAGCACTTGTAGTGACCTACATATTGTTAATATTATATTAAATTAATTAATTATATAAAATCAAAATAAAATAATTAATTTACATAATGTACATACACTAACAACTAGTATTATATAGAATCAGGAATAAAATAAACAAACAATGTCCTAACATCAACGAACAAACCGACCGAGTAAATTTCGCCTTAGTAGCTAATTTGTTATTAGTTGACCGGCCGTAGCTATACGATACATTTATCGTCCAGCGCCCGGCGGGTCAGTCGCGCTACCTGAACCGCGCGCGCAAGCGAGACAGCGCTATCTTAGTGTTGCGCTCGCGCCCGCGCATCGGTCAGCCGGTATGCATGACCGGGCAGTACGTTTTGCCGAGTCTACCGCCTAACGTATGTCTGTTCCGCGATATCTCGCCGCGCATAAGTTTATATTGTATTCCGCTTACTTTCGTCTATCTATCTTTCTACCACTCCTTCTATCTCTTCTTAGTGGAATTCTTGTGTGTACGTGAACTGTAACCTGTGACTGTGTCCAATAAACTTTCTTCTTCTTCTTGTGTACTTCGGACTTTTACTCATCTCTTCACACTATCTTCCTCTTCAATCACTCACACACTCATTCTACATTGGTGACCCCGACGTGCAGATATTAATCAAAATAGTTTTGAACTAAGGGGAAAATTATAACCTTTAATTGTATATAATTATTTAATTAAATATCAATGAAGGAAAATAAATATAAATGTCTGAAGGCCGTATTTTTGTAACGGACCACCATTCGAAAATGTTATTTTAATAGACACCGGTTCCGATTTATGCGTTTTCGCGTTAAAACACCATTCACGAGCACAAAACACGGCTTAACAGCTTTTTTTTTTATGGTGGTCAAAAATCATTCAATGACAACCCGCGCTCTTGGGCGGAGCAGGAGATAGTGTCGGACTCTGACTAAAAGCCACCCCGTTCTTTCTAGTCTTCATACAGGGATTGAGCTCCCTTTCGGATAACCCTGGACCCAGTAGGCTTTGACCCAGCTGGGCGCCTGCTGTTGCTGACAACTCCTTGAGGCGTGGGGAAACAGTGCGCTATTTCGACGTCTTGGGCTCGGTCCGGACAGTTACCGGGTGGTCGGTCAGTGAGCTATCCATGGCTCACTGTTCGCAAGCCCGCGTCTACGGCGGTCGGCCTCTTTCTTTGCTAGCATTACTGCTTCGCAGAAGGAGCCGACCGCCTGTCACTCCTCTTCGCTCTGGACCATGGCCTGAACTAAGGCCCAGCGCGTGAGGTCTCCTCCGCCGATCGCCGATGGCACGGCAATCCGCCCAAGCAAGGCACACCTTGACTGTGTGCTCCACCGTGTCCTCCGGGCGTTCCACACAGTGGCGACACCCGGGCGTCTCTTCCGCCTGAATCCGGTGCAGGGACCTCCCGAACGTGCCATGTCCGGTAAGGACCTGCGTCATGCGGAAGGTAAGCACGCCGTGAGGTCTTTCCAGCCACGCCTCAAAGAGGGGACTTACCGCTATAATTGGCGTGCCCACGGCTTAACAGCTGCGATTGGGTCAGCCATCAACACATACGGCCCGATACGCTTTCCAACGCTACGATTTTAGTCCATCCGCGTTCTAATGCTGAGCTTTCTTTGATAATTCTTTCTTTGAGATCTGTTTGATTTTTCTTTCTGAATTTCAAATTTTGTATAATCTGTATGGTATTTAATGTGAATTTCAACTTTTTTATTTTTTATATTCACCTAGTTGTGGTATGTGTATGTGCATGCTGTGGTCTCCTGTAACTGAAGGAGCACACGTTAAAGGACCCCATGCCTAGTGATTTATACTATGTCTGTGTAACCTTTGTTGGAGATCCAAATAAATAAATAAATAACAAATGCATCTGACATGTCAATAGGGGCCTTGCTGCAGCAACAAGATGTTAAGCAATGGGAATCCTCCTCCTCCTTGAGTCGTATTCCTCATTACTGAGGGTCGTGAAGTTACCGCTGGATTAGCTTCTTAGTAATGGTATCTCGCCATCTGTGACGGTTCTTAGCGTCATGAAGTGCGACGTGCAATTGGGTGTCCAGTGTGGAGCGGACCTGATCTGCCCATCTTATTGGGCTGCGGCCCCTTGGTCGTTTGCCATCAACCATGCCAGTTACGATGAGCAGTTGAAGGTTGTGGCCATTTTTCCTGGCAATGTGGCCAAAGAACTCTAGTACTCTGCGCATGCAGGTAGTCGACAGTCTGATCTTGATGTTCAGTTCGCGTAAGATAGAGCTGTTTGTACGGGAGGCAGTCCAGGGAATTTGAAGCATTTTCCTCCAGCACCACATCTCGAAGGCATCAATGCGGTCGCGGTCAGCCTTTTTTAAAGTCCAAGTCTCAGCCCCGTAGCTAAATATGGAGAAGACTACACTTTTGACCAGTATGGTTTTGGTTTTGCGTGAAATGTTACGATCCCTCCATATGCCTTGCAACTGCGACATTGCACTTTTGGCCATTTGTATGCGCCTCCGGATTTCTTTTTCACAAGAACCTGTATTGCTGATGTTTGCACCGAGATAGATAAAGTTATCAACCACCTCAAGCCCAAGAGTTCCCGTGAGTTGCAGCTTTCTGCTTCGGTCTACTACCATCATCTTGGTTTTGCTGTGATTGATCTTGAGACCCATTTCCAGGCTATTGCGCTCAATTCTATTCAGTATCTCCACCATTTCTGCTTCATTGGCGGCCGGAAGCGTGGTGCCGTCTGCGTACTGGGGGTTAGAGATCTTGGTGCCTCCAACGGTGACTACTCCATCTCAGTTTTCTGCAATGGGAATCACTGGGTTTCTTTTCCAAGAAGCTGAACTCAGCACAGAAAAAATATAGTTCGTACGACCGTGAGTTGTTGGCAGTGTACGAAGCTTTAAGGTATTTTCGTCACATGGTAGAGGCACGAAACTTCGTGGTCATCACAAACCATCGCCCACTCACGTACGCTTTTACGACAGTACTATACATATATTTTGTTAAATCCAACACAACAAGGACGACAAAGTATAGAAGAGTACTACTGCTCATGTATACTCGGCCGCCGCACTGTAGGGAGCTGCGCCCATATCGCTAGCATAATATCTATCTGTCTTGGGCCAGACATCAGGAAGCAACAGACGCGCCCGCTGCCTTTTTATCGATCTTATGCTTGATTTGGATCAAATTGAATAAAAATTATAAATGGATTAGCATTTTATTCATATTTCCCAAATCAGTTTATGACACTTGAATTTATCTAGATCCCCGTGGCTCACATTAATGTGACTAATGCCATAAGAAATCAGAGCCTTATATCATTATATACTGCTATATTTCATTTGTGTCTGCCGTGGGAATGGTTTCCATACTTAGGTGCCCAATGATCTTTAAATCTGTGTTTTACAAAAAACTTTAGACGTCTGCAATGCTTTTTCAGCAAAATATTGGCGAAAAATAAATTTTTCACAGTTTTTATGGCGCGACCCTGAAGTTTTAGCCTTAGTGCTCCTAAAATATAAATACAGGATTATTTTAAATATATTTTTGTATTTTTTTTATAAATTCTATCTGCTATTTTCCTAAATTTCAGGTCTCTGCAATCATCATCTTCCTGCCACTATCCCGTTTTATTTGGGGACGGCGCAACACGTTTTTTTCTTCCATTCTGTCCTGTCGCTCGTCACGCTATCATTAACTCCCTTTTCATTCATATTGTTACGTACGTGGGTAACAAAATGCCGATTTACCAATAAAGAACTTTATTTACCATAAACAATAAGTAATTGGTCCAGTCAACAATAATCCAAAATCACAATTAGCACTAGAGTTCCGTTACACTATCGCCTCGGTCGTTAGATAAAATCACTTTGCACACTTAGGTAGATCGCTCTTGATCGCAGTCGAAATCAAAACAGACTCACTACCGTTCGGGGGCTCGTATTTATACGCGGAGCAAAGAAAATTCTAGATACTGACGTCTTAGGATAGATCCAGAACAATAGAGTCGCGTCGCGGGGCCATAAATCAATTTTATTACTTTGTCCTTCGCGAGTCACTTTCACGCGAATTTAGTACCATTTCCCTTATCCACCTATAGATACCTACAGATTACATACCTACTAAATAGTAGGTACAACGAGTACTTATGAAGGAATGTTCCAGATCTTGCCAGGCTAGGTAGGTACTTTGGTTCTAGAGCTTTCGAACAGCAATGCGTTTTAATTATTCGTTGCCACTCTTTATTTTGTCGGAAATATGACGTGTTGAAGTTTAACGGCGTAACAATATCACTTCTCACACAATCCATCAGTAGGGTATAATTGGGGGTTCTGCATCACTTGCTCTCGCTGCGCTCGAGCTGTGATGCAAAACCCCCAATTATACCCTACGATGCAAGTTGACTTTAGCGAGTGTTATAAACAATGCCTCGATTATATTACAAAGTGTACTAATCGGTCCTAATAGTGTTCGTGCACGCACACCCACCGAATGCCGACCGGGTGTATTGTTCTCGATTCATCGGGTATCAGACTCTCAGATATCAATGAAGCGATAATTTCTTCTAAACAATAGCTGCATATCTTTTATTTAAGAGTAGTCGGGAAACATGATTAGAGGATTGAAGCATGTTTCTGTCGACCCCCGATGGCGTAATGGTCACCGTGCCGGACAGCCGAACTGAGGGTCCCGGGTTCGATTCCTGGTACGGTCAACATTTGTGTGATGAGCATGTTTGTTGGCTGTGGTCTGGGTATTTATAAATAAATAAATATATATACATATGTAATGTAAGTATAAGGTAGTTTATCAGTTGGGTAAGCACCCATATCACAAGTACCTAGTTTAATTTAGTTATATAAAGTATAAATTAAACGTATAATATAATAAAAATATTTGACAATTATTGTCAAATATTTTTTATTAATAATGGGTTCACTCTAACTTGATCCCAATCCAGCCCGGAGGGTAGGAACGAGTTCTACAGTGGTTACGATGCGAGATTATTCAGAAGATTCATTCTTGCCTTGTATATGTAACAAAATAGCAAATTCGATCGTTGGTACTCGTAGCGTGCGCCACCGGGACGGTTACTGTTGACTAAATACGACTCGCTGGTCTTGTACCGACAAGTTCGTTACATCTATTGCTAATCTGACTCCCTAATAGGTAAATAATTTGATGCTTGTTGTTATGCTGTTTTATACCAGAATACGGGGTTTAAAACAATTACAGGTATCGTCTGGTTTAATCGTCGTGAGGGCGAATCAGCTACAGCTCTACAAAGCCCTTGACTCGGTTGCTGAATTCAACAATATGTTATTAGTATTTTTTTATTTTTCTGTAAAAACGGTGCAGGTTATACGCTTCTTTTTAGAATTTCATCTCAGATATCCGCGACACTATGCCAGCACTTCCTAAACTGGGAAACGAAGGAGTTTTATTAAGAGTGTGAACTATAAATAAATAAATTGTAACTCTATTTACCATTTACATAAAGTTTAATTTTGAAACAAGTTTTATTTTATTTGTTATTTAAATGGTTTAATACGATGTAAAATTGAACTCTATTGACATGTTATCAATTTATATAAGAGAGCTAATTTAATGGAAAAAAAATATATTTAATTAGTAACAGTTATAGAGAGTAATCGTGTAAGATACATAAATAATGTCGGTGAGTATGATTATTTTATTTTGATAATGATATGTTAAAATAAATTATTATATTTTATATAAATTATTTATTTTTCTTTTCTTTTTGTTTCAGGATTCTGAGGAACTTTTTAATTTTATCCCATGTGCGCAAAATGAACCAAAGAAGCCCGAAAAACTCAATTTAAAGAGAAAGGGGGAATCATCACCCTATCAAAAGCACAAGAAGATTCCAGCATACTCATATACCAAAACAAAAGCTGGAAACATATCTTCGTTATCAAGGACAATCAAAATTGAAATTTATGAAACTGCTAATTAGCCTAAAAAGCCATGCAAGTGCAGCGCAGACCAATGTGTGCAATATGTCGTTAAAAATATTACTAGTAGCGATGTTTACTTAGATATAGAAAAAATAATTGGAAATATTCATAAAAATATACAACAAAACTCCTAGTTGATAAGTGTAGATGTAAGTTCTTAATTGTATCTTAATTGTGATTAACATTATATATATATAAAATAGGTGTAAAATAGAAAGTAAGCCTAAGTCTAAAAATAAACTAGTTAAAATCTTGTAATAGTTTTTTTAGTTAATTTCCAAACATAATCGAAATAATGTGATATGATATTTTTATTTTAATACAAAAATACCCATAATTGAGATAATGAATCTTTTTTTTCTTAGAAGATTATTATTATATTTTAAAAATAAAATTGTTTGTGTCATTTACCAAAGTTCAATATTCATGCAGCCTAATTCTGTAATATCAAATAAGAGTTGTATAACGAAATATCACTTTGAAATCCATTGACATCTCTTTCTATTAACATTAAAATAAACAGGATGCCTATATCTAACACAGCCTTTACGACTTGAGACTTTACAGAATAAGCCAGCATTTGTCTATACATAACAAATAACTAGCAGAGATCTCATTTTATTGGTTTTCATATATGTTTGTTTCTATTCCACCAGAGCTATTTGACATATCACTCCTTTTAAGATTTTCGTCTCCAGTTGCATTCAAACACTTGAATAAGGATAAAGTGCTGCGAGAACACTTTCCTTAACGAGAGTATTCGGAAGCATTCACAGTGTGATTTCATTACGAGAAATCATTAAAATAAAATCTACTTTAAGTGCTCAGGTGATAGAGATGAAATTCTATTAACAAATATAGTTTGAATTATAATTTTCAAGTAATTATTTTTGAAAGTAACATTATGAATATGGCTTTAGAATTTAGGTCTATAAAAATAAGCATCTGAGATTATTCCTTACATTTTGTCATTGTTGTGCTGAAGAGCATTTCGCTGAGTATTGCGATTAAATTGTGGTCGAGTGTGTTGTACTACAAGTGTTGCAGAAAAAGTATGTGAGTATTATATTTAACTTAAATTCTGTACTTGCGCTGTATTTTTAGTTTCATATTATTAATTAATATTTTATATAATTCTGTCATTTTGAATGCTTATTTTCATTTGATTGGTCTATCAAGCAATGAATATAAGACCTGAGGTCGATTTCTAAGTAATTTAAAGTATTTTTTTTTTGAGACTGTTAAAATATTATTCCCTATTCGATATTCGAAACATTCATGTGAAAAGTAATTCTTATCTTTTATATACTGACGTTGTTTCATGTTGGTATAACAAAAATATTTATTGTATTTTAATTATGTCTTCAGGGCTCAGTCGACGAATAATCCTTTTTGGGTTGAAGAAGAAGACTCCATCCCTTCAACATCTCGAGTAACTAAAGAAAAAATAAGTGGCAGCTCGAAAAAAAAAGCTGTGAAGAGAGACAAAAAAGTGTCTCAAAAGAAGAAGGTTTTGCTTTCTAAAAACCCACTCGCTTCAGAAACAGAGTCTGACAGCGACGGGCAGCCAATTTTTGAACCTTCAGCTCCAAAAAGAAAGCGGAATAACACCGCATCAGATTCTGAGGTAAGATATTTTTTCAAAAGTATTAAATCATTTCATTGATTAAACATTCATGAACTATTTGAAATATTTAGTGTTTTAGTGGATGATTTTATCCATTTAAATTATACTTGTTTGTGGACATAAGATTTTATATAAACTTTTTAATAGATTATCTATAATTAATGTAGTATTAGATTAAACAACGTAGAAGTCTAAAAATTATTTATTTTTTAATTACTTGCCTTCACGCTTTATTATTTTAATTAAAACTAGTTATTTTTACGTATTTCAGGATGAATCGTCTCGGGCGTTGATTCGTGCTGCTATCCTAAAGAGCTGCTTCACTCAGCGAGTGGCTACTGGCTACACCTTCCAGTCAGATCCAGGAAGAGTAGGAAAATATTATTTTGAATTAAGAGTTTATAATACTGACGAAGTGGAAAAACTTGCTCAAAACGAGCGTTGGAAACAGTCTCTTGTAACTATAAAGTTATCAACTGATAAAGATAATGTTGTGTGGAAGGCTTTAACACACCTTGTAAGTACTGGAAAGGCTGAATTTAAAGAAATCCAGCCTGTTCTATACAGTAAACCTTCTTAGATTAGATCTTAAAAAAAAAAAAACATTTGATTACTTTTCATACCCTATCTATAGGTACTATGCACTCTTTTTGAGAGTTTTTATTTTTTATTTTGCGAATAACTATAATATAGTAATAATAATCTGTTTAATCTTTTTTAATTACAAATTTGTTTAATCTCATTTATGCAAACTGAAATACATGAGATACAGTCTTTATAAAAAATGTGAATATATTTTAAATAATTATTTTATATTACACATGTTCTTTTTCAGAGGTTCAAACTAAGAAATTAAAAAACCCGAAATAAGTAATTAAAACTGAGAAATTAAAAAACCCGAAATAAGTAATAAAAACTGGGAAATCAAAAAACCCGAAATAAGTAATTAAAACTGAGAAATCAAAAAACCCGAAATAAGAAATTGTAAAATTAAAATCTGATATTTATTTAATTTTAAATAATTATTTTATATTACACATGTTCTTTTTCAGAGGTTCAAACTAAGAAATTAAAAAACCCGAAATAAGTAATTAAAACTGAGAAATTAAAAAACCCGAAATAAGTAATAAAAACTGAGAAATTAAAAAACCCGAAATAAGTAATAAAAACTGAGAAATTAAAAAACCCGAAATAAGTCATTAAAACTGAGAAATTAAAAAAACCCGAAATAAGTAATTAAAACTGAGAAATCAAAAAACCCGAAATAAGTAATTAAAACTGAGAAATCAAAAAACCCGAAATAAGAAATTGTAAAATTAAAATCTGATATTTATTTAATTTTAAATAATTATTTTATATTATACATGCACTTTTTCAGAGGTTCAAACTAAGAAATTAAAAAAACCCGAAATAAGTAATTAAAACTGAGAAATCAAAAAACCCGAAATAAGAAATTGTAAAATTAAAATCTAATATTTATTTAATTTTAAATAATTATTTTATATTACACATGTACTTTTTCAGAGGTTCAAACTAAGAAATTAAAAAACCCGAAATAAGTAATTAAAACTGAGAAATTAAAATAACCGAAATAAGAAATTCTAAAATTAAAATCTGATATTTATTTAATTTTAAATAATTATTTTATATTACACATGTACTTTTTCAGAGGTTCAAACTGAGAAATTAAAAAACCCCGAAATAAGTAATTAAAACTGAAAAATTAAAAAACCCGAAATAAGATATTCTAAAATTAAAAACTGAGAAATTATAAAATTGGCAATTGTTAATGAACATGTTTTTTTGTAAAGACTGTAATATTTATGTTTCAAAATTATCAGCACATAGTAGAACAAATATTCATAAATCTAATATATTGCTCTGCTCCGAATTTGATAATATTCAAATTATTGCTACTGCCTTTAAGAATAGAATCATAAGTTACAAAGTGAATCCAATTAAACCTGGTGACATAACAATAACTCCAGAAATATTTTTAAATCAAATTTCAAAATCTGTATGTAATATTATCAATCTTATGATTCAAAAACATAAAGCAATTAAAGTCAATTTTGAATTATTTGTTTCATACATTTTGCCAAAAAATAATGAAAGCTCTATGAAATCTTTCAACACCAAATATATGATAGCAGTTCCGAATACAAATATTTATGATATCTATTTCAAATGCTCTGAAAAATTAATATCTAAATGTTTAGAATTTGAACTTGCCGAATCTGGGTGGACTATTAATTTTATAAGCCATTTGGAAATAAACATAAACAAGTTCAATCCTTTAAGAGCTGGTTCTTACTTAGAATTGCCTACTGTTATAAAAAACACAAAGTCATGTTTGAATATACGTAACAATGACAATCATTGTTTTTTGTGGTGTATTATTGCCCACATGTTTCCTAAAAAATTGAATGCTAATAGAATACAATCATACCCGCACTATACGTTTCTTTTAAACATAAATGATATGTCTTTTCCACCAAGTTTCGATGATATTAAAATCTTTGAGAAAAATAATCCTTCTATAAGTGTAAATGTATATGGTCTTGAAGCGAGTAATCATGTAACAGGTCCATTATATTTGACACGTGAACGAAAGCTTATACATGTCAATTTGTTGTACATAACTAAAGGTGATAAAGCCCATTTTTGTTTAATAAAAAATTTTGGTCGCCTTGTGCATCGACAATTAACCAAACATAAATCTAAAGTATTTATATGTGATGAGTGTTTTTTGTATCATGCCAATGAAGATAAATTATTAAATCATAATTGAAGCAAAATAAAAACAGTTTTGCCTGATGAAGGTAGCAAATTACAATTTTCAAACTTTGAGAGAACGCAAAGAATTCCAATTGTAATATACGGAGATTTTGAAAGTTTGCTTTGCAATTACTCAGACAAAAATAAATCGCTTTTAACTGAATCTGTACAATCACATCAAGCATCATCGTATGCTTATTATATTTGTTGCAAATCTAAACCTGAATTAAATGAATTTGTTAGTTATAGAGGTTCAAACTGCGCGCAAAAATTTGTTGAAACCATTACAAATGACGTAGAAAGGCTGTATAAAATTTTACAAAATAAACAGTCAATGATGCCTCTTACTTCTGATGAGTTAAATTCATTCAAAATAGCTGAGTTATGTCACATATGTAAAACCAAGTTTATGCAAACTGATAAAAAAGTTAAAGATCATGATCATTTCACTGGTAAATATAGAGGTGCTGCACACAACGCTTGTAATTTGAATTTGAAACAGTGTCAATACATACCTATAATTTTTCACAATTTATCTGGATATGATTGTCATTTATTTATAAAAGAGCTGTCGGATATAACTGGTAAAATTACTTTAATTCCTAAATCAAAAGAAAAGTACATATCGTTTACAAAAATCATACCTATTGATAATACAACTACAGCTCAATTGAAATTTATTGATTCGTTTAACTTTTTAAGCACTAGTTTAGATAAATTGGTAAAAACGTTACACGCAGATGATTTTCAACACATGCGCTTATTTTTTAATCATGATCGTTTATTTAATTTAGCATGTAGAAAAGGTGTATATTGTTATGACTATGTAGACAGATGGGAAAAATATGATGAAACCCAGCTGCCTGAAAAGTCAAAATTTTTCAATAAACTAACGGGAGAAAATATTTCAACTGAAGATTACCAGCATGCTTTAAACATATGGCAAACTTTTAAAATAAAAAATTTAGGAGAGTACACAGACCTTTATTTAAAATGTGATGTACTGTTATTATGCGATATTTTTGAGAAGTTTCGAGAAATGAGTTTATTTTATTACAATTTAGACCCATGTTATTATGTTTCATCACCATCGTTAAGTTGGGATGCTATGCTTTTGTACACTAAAGTTCAGCTTGATTTAATATCTGATGTAGAAATGTACCAAATGATAGAAAATGGAATTCGCGGAGGTCTTGCTCAATGCTCATTAAGATATGCCAAAGCTAATAACAAATATCAATCATCGTATAATAAGAACGAGGCAAGCTCATACCTTATTTATCTTGACTGTGTGAATTTATATGGCTTTGCAATGATGCGAAAACTTCCAATGCGTAACTTCCGATTTCTTAATGATTATGAAATAAATAAATTCGATATAAATAACGTAAACAAGAACGGTGATGAGGGATACATTTTGGAGGTAGATTTATATTACCCTCCTAACATTCATAATGCTCATTCGGATCTTCCCTTTGCTGCCGAAAAATATTCGCCTACGCAAAACAAGTGTAAAAAGTTAATTGCAAATTTGTATAACAAACATCGTTTTGTTATCCATTATATGCATTTACAAGAGTGTTTAGAAAATGGTTTAATATTGTTAAAAATATATAGAATATTATCATTTTATCAAGATAACTTTTTAAAACCATATATTTTATTAAATACTTCTCTCAGGCAAAAAGCTAAATCTGATTTTGAAAAAGATTTTTTTAAGAAACAAAACAATTCTATTTTTGGGAAAACAATTGAAAACAAGCGGAAACAAGTTGATGTTAGGCTCGTAAACTTATGGAAAGACAAGTTAAATACAACCAACAAATTGTATGGTGCTGAAAGGTATATTAACGCACCGCATTTTAAAGACTTGTCAATTTTATCGGAAAGTTTAGTAGCTATTCAAATGAATAAAACAAAAGTTATATTGGACCGTCCTATTTATATAGGATTTTCTATTCTTGAAATTTCTAAAACACATTTATATAATTTTCATTATTCTGTAATTAAAAAAATGTATGGAAATAATGTTACTTTATGTTACACTGATACTGACAGCTTACTTTATTTGGTAAAAACTGATAATTTTTATGAAGATATGAAAAACAATATTCATTATTTTGACACAAGCAATTTCGGGGACAACAATATATATGGATTACCTAAAGCTAATATGAAAATACCAGGCTATTTCAAAGATGAATTGGGTGGAGAGATTATTTCAGAATTTGTAGGTTTACGAGCTAAGTTGTATTGTATACGCACGGAAAATAAAACTATAAAGAAAGCAAAGGGAATAACAAAGCCGATAACTAAAAAATTAGATATTGAAAAATATAAAAGAGCCTTAATGTTAAATGAGAACCTTCGAGATGATATGTATGTTATAAGATCAAAAAATCATCAAGTTTTTACACAAAAGTTAAATAAGCTAATTCTTAACAATGATGATGATAAAAGGCAAATGATTGAAGGTTGTTTCAACACTTTACCTTGGGGGCATTATAGTTCAATACTTTAGTACTTGTGTCTATTTGTTCTACTAAGCTGAATAAGTACAATTTAATTTAATGTGTAATGTAATAAGGATATAATAAGGAGAAATGTAATACGGATATAATAAGAAGAAATGTAATAAGGATGTAATCTTATAAAATGTAGTTAATTAATGTATCTAATCAATAAATGTATACTCTATATTTATTTGTTTATTTTTCCCCTTTCCGAAAGATTTTCCCTCTTATAAACAATGTGTATAGATTATATCATGAATAACGTTAGTATAATTATACTTTTGACATAATCATATACATTGTTTATTAATAAGAGGTATCATCTGGTAACTAATTAATTAGGTAATTCAAAACACAGTTTGCGGAATCTATTTTGTTTTATTATGTCACACTTAATTAAAAAAATAAGATTCACAGTCTCAGAAATAAAATTCGCAATCAATTTCAAAAAATAATTTTTTTCACTATTTTACCAATCAAATGTTCAGTTTCATCCATTATTTCATCACAATTGTTTCTAACTAGGTACTGAACACTTACACGAGCGCTGTCATTTTCATTGCGGCTCATTCCGGAAGCATTGTCACTCATGTCATGAATAGTTATATTTATCAAATGATGAGCTTTTCCTGACTCTTTCCGGATAATGTAAGATGAATTATCTGATATAATAGTTTTTGCAGGAAATTGAGATTTCTTACTTTTTTTCGTAATTGCAGTCTTCCTTTTTTTCTCTTTTATTTTTTCTGTTGCATGTTTTTGTGACACAGTTTTGATAACTGGAATATTGGAGGCATTCAGATCTTGAGTAAAATAAAATGATTTAACAACAGCATCGTTATCCACAAGATAAGGATCATCCAATTTCTGTAAAGAGAATGATGAAGAAATTATTAATATGGCAGCGATGCAATAATATATTTTTTGACACATTCCTCACTACAAAATAATAGTTAAGTAATTATCCTTGCATGTCAAAATCATTGTATCTAAAAAGATGTAAATATTTGCACATTTATAGTTAGATACATACCTCGTGTAATTGCGATTGTTCGTGTCCTGCAGAAATCTCATTATCCCAAACACTAGGACTGTATGATGGTGAAAGAGACATTATTCTGAATAGTCAAAAGTTGTCTGGATATAAATAAAGATATAATTTTACTTTTAATAACAATTATATTAATTAATTTGAAAATTATTGACAAGTGGCTGGTTTGCACTGGCTGCAGCTATTAAATGATTAATTGTAACAAAATACTTAAATATTTGAGAAAAGAATTCTAGTCTAGCGATATAGAGCTATAGCTGTTATTTTAATTATCATATATATATTGAAGGACAGAGAAAAGTATAATTAGTAGGCAAGATGAAGTTGATCAAACAACCCATATCTTTGAATGTAAATAATATTAATTTTAATGATTCCAGTTGCCTGATCCGCCACAGTGCTTTATTGCCTAATACGATTCGTTGTATTATATGCGGGCCCTCAAATTGTGGTAAAACAAATGTTATGATCAGTTTATTATTACATGAAAATGGGCTCAAATTTTAAAATCTATATCTTTACTCAAAAACGAATTTCCAACCAAAATATCGTTTCTTAAGTGAAGTGTTAAGAAGAGTACCTCAAATTAAATTCTACGAGTTTAGTGACAATAAAGATGTTATATCTCCCAGTGAAGCATTACCAAATTCTATATTTATTTTTGATGATGTTGCAACAGAAAATCAAACGAATATTCGCAATTATTTTTGTATGGGGAGGCATAAGCAAATCGATTGTTTTTATTTATCTCAGACTTATTCAAAGATTCCGAAACAATTGTTACGTGACAATGCTAATTTTCTTATAGTATTTAGACAAGATGATGTGAACTTAAAACATATTTATGAAGAGCATGTTAGTTCTGATTTACAATGGAAACAGTTCAGAAATCTTTGTCAAACTGTTTGGAGTAAACCTTATAATTTTCTACTTATTAATAAAGAATCTTCATTAAATAACGGAAGGTACAGACAGAATTTTGATATGTTTTTTAAATTTGACTGACTGTTTATATGTGCATATAAGTAATTAACATGCAAAATCAAATTCAGTATAATTCGTTCTTTAGCTTCATACAGTTGTGATAATAGATATTACAATATGGAGAAAAATATTAAAATAGAATTAATGAAATCTGTAGACTCCATAAAGAATAAAATAAAACAAATGAAAAACCAGGAACACTCAATGAACTTGTCACTCGACAAAATGTTAAAACCTGTCACAGATCCCCTTAAAACCCTAGTTGATTCGAGCAAAACAATTGAAAAAATACAAAATTTAGAAAATACACACTCTAATTTTGAAGAAATGGAATTGGATGACATTAATACTAGCTCATCTACAAAGTTTGAAGAATGCTGCGATCCAGAACGAAATTCTGCGCAGTTCGTTAAAAAGTCTCCCCAGACAGAATTACTGGAAGATTTAGAAATGTCTTTAGAGGTCGGTGATATCCATGATATTTATGATGGGGTAAATATACCATTTGGAATAAGGAGTGCAAACAAAAAATTACTAATGGGTAATTCAATAGTTTCATTTTCTAAAATAGATAGTGTGAATGATGATAATGTCATTTTAATTAAAGTTGGTGACAAAAGCTACAATTTAACCCCTGGTTTAAAAGAACTTTTACTTCGAAGAAAACCTGATTTGAAACTAATATCGAGCAAAGATAAACTTGTCTATAAAGATATGCTGCATTATACAAATGCGCATAAGAGAGATTTTGATCCTAATGGACAAATCAGAGGCGATAAAGGTATAAAATATCGTGAAATAATCAAACCATTGTTTTCTGAATCGTTAAACAGTAATATTGTCACGAAATTTGGTGGAAGCTTACCAACGCTAAAGAAATACAAAAAAAACGCTGACTTGGTATATTGGGACGATCCTAACGAACTGGTTGAGAGATTGAAACTATTAATTGCTTCCCATACAAACCATGATAATGAAATTTTATCAATAATCGAAGAATTAAAAGAAGCTGCCATAATTAAATAATAAATAGTTATAATAGTATGCTTTTTATTCAGTATTAAAGCTGAATTCAAGACAAATATACTGAATTGTGAACATGAGCAAAGCTGACGTAGTAAACGAAATTCATAAAAATGCGAGGGTGAACTATCCACGAAGACATGTTATTATGAAAGATATAGATGACTTGTGGCAAGCAGACTTAATTGATATGCAATCAACATCAAAAGAAAATAAAAATTACAGATATATTCTTGCAGTTATTGATACATTTTCGAAATATGCTTGGGCCTTTCCTATGAGAAGTAAAACCAAAGAAGATGTATGTAACTCTTTCAAAACTTTATTGGATAAAGGGCGTGTTCCTAAAAATCTGCAAACGGATAATGGGGCAGAATTTTATAATAACATATTTCAGAAGCTTATGACATCGCATCATATTAACCATTATTCAACCTTCTCAACAAAAAAGGCTTCAATAGTTGAACGATTTATCAGAACATTGAAATCTAAAGTCTATAAAGAATTTAGTTTAAAAGGCAATTACAATTGGGTAAATAATACCCTCAATGATGTTATTTACAAATACAATCACACCCGCCATCGCACTATTAATGAAATCCCTGCTAATGTAGACAATAATAATAAAAAACTGATATTAGAAAGGTATTTAAAGTTGCTAAAAAATGATAATTTAAAAAGCAAGTACAAATTAGGTGATTATGTGCGTATCAGTAAATACAAAGGAACATTTGAAAAAGGTTATACTCCCAACTGGTCAACAGAAATATTTAAAATTCGTAAAGTACAAAATACAACTCCTATAACTTACTTGATCGAAGATACTATCAGAGGTCAGCCTATTTTAGGCGCATTTTATACACAAGAACTTCAAAAAACAAAACATCCCAATGTATATCTAGTCGAGAAAGTTCTTAGAAGAAAAGGTAGCAGGGTTTTAGTGAAATGGTTAGGTTTGTCTTCAGCTGAAAGCAGTTGGATTGATAAATCGAATGTAATATTATAAATAATATTAACAACAAACTCGAATCGCATAGCTATTTATTAAAGTATTCAAACCGGAATCATCAGTCTTATAATGTGTTTTGGAGAGAGTAGTCTTCTCAATTGGCTTATTAATAATTTACCATTTGAATTACACTTACCAGGATATAATTACTGCGGTCCTGGTACTAAATTAATAAAAAGACTTGCACAAGGAGATAGCGGTGTAAATAAGTTGGACGAATATTGCAAAGATCACGATATTGCATATCACAAGTCATCAAACTTGAAAGATCGACATAAGGCTGATTTAATTTTGTTAAAAATGGCGAAACAGCGAGCGGTTGCTACCGATGCCAGTAAAGGCGAAAAACTCGCTGCACGCTTAGTAAGTAATGCTATGTCAGCAAAAATTAAAACTGGTTCCGGTTTGAGAAAAAAGCGTTCTCCAAAAATTACATCTGGAAAAGGATTAAAAAGTAAATTAAAATCTGTTATTACAAAAGCAAAAAGACGCATAAAAAATGACTATAGAATTAGCTATTGCCGCTACCAGAGAATTAGCTGATGATTTATCGATTAAGCTCCCTCGTGTTATTCCTATTCCAAAAACTGGGGGAGTACTACCTCTGATTCCTATTTTTGCGGGATTATCAGCGGCGGGAGCTTTAGCAGGCGGTGCAGCTGGTATTGCCAAAACCATAAATGAATTCAAAATGGCTAAAAAGCTGTATGAGGAATCGAGGAGACACAATGAAAAAATGGAAGCTCTATGTATTGGGAAAGGACTACACCTTAAACCACATAAAGGCGGCCTTGGAATTTTCGTATCAAAAGAAAAAAACTAAGATATCGGCTACCCAATCGAGCCTTAACAAACTTTGACATTTTAAAGTATGGAAATAGAATTCCTCATTTTAGAGGTGTCTTTATGAGAGATGAGCTCCCTAAATATCCGTATAAAAAGGAATGTGGAGTTATTAATTTAGATAGTTCTAAAAATCCTGGTTCTCATTGGGTAGCCTATGCAAAATGTAATGATTATGTTGAGTATTTCGACAGTTATGGAAATCTTAAGCCTCCAAAGGAATTTATAAAATATGTAGGTTACATTCAATATAATTATGAAAATATACAACGTGATCACCCCTTCAACTGTGGACATCTATGTTTAAATTTCTTAAAGAATTTTTGGTATAATCAAGAAATAAAATAACTAGGATCATTTAAAAGAGTTCAGTATGCAAGCATGTCTACTACGGTTACCATCTCTGGAAATAAATCAGAACTGGTTTCGTATTTTCAACCACCTCTTCATTTATCTGATCAATACGAGTGCGGTTTAGTATACTTTTCAGTATTAAAAACAAGACCGAATGTGCCCGTTAATAACAGCAGTTTAACAGCTGTAATCAGAATTGAATGTGATCTTGTGCACGGTTCATATTACAACGGATCACCGACTCATTTTATTCACGAATTCATATCTGATACTGCTTCAAATCGCGGCTACATAGAAATACCCCAGAACGTTATTTACTTCCCAGTGAACAAAAATATAATTTCATCCATATCTGTCAGGATTGTAGATCAGTTTGGTTACTGTATTGACTTTGGTGAAGAAGATATTCAATTACGTCTTCATTTAAGAAAAGCAAAATGATAGTATATGATAAAAACCCTCTAGTGAAAAAAAAACGTCCTATTCCGCCATCAACCGTTAAGGTGCACAGACGTAAGAAAAACGTAAAGAAATTGACTAAATCAAATAAAGATTTTCTTAAAGCTTTAGGGTTTAAAGTATGAGTATACTACAGATTACTGATTTACCACACTTTAATAGTTCAATCGAAAGTTATGAAGTCCATTCATACAATCCCTACAATAACAGCTTTAGAGAAAACGATGAAATCAGAATCCCCATACACCAGCAAGATAGGTATATACGTGCTACCATCAACCAGTTCAATCTACATCGAAGGTCAGGCAAAGCTGTTCGGTAAGGATGGGAATCCGATCAAGAAAACTGTTACGTTCACTAATAACCCTGTTATGCATTTGTTTCAAGACATCAGATACGAAATGAATGGAATTGAAATAGATCGTATTAAAAACTCCGGAATAACATCAACAATAAAGTCATACATCTCATTAAATGAAGCAGAAAGTAAAGTTGCTGCATTATGGGGTTGGAATTTAAACGGGTTCCAAAGTGATGGACATTTTAGTGTTGTGGTACCATTAAATAAGATTTTAGGGTTTGCAGAGGATTACAATAAAATTGTGATAAATTGTAAACACGAACTTATATTGAATAGGAGTAATTCTAACTTAAATAGCATTATTCTTACTGATGAACTCGTACAGGTTCAAATAGATATACAAAGGGTGCAATGGAGAGTACCGCATATAAAAGTTTCAGATCGAGAACGTTTAACACTTTTAAAGCATTTAGAAAGAGATAAACCTATTCAGATGGCTTTTAGAAATTGGGATTTATATGAGTATCCTTTACTACCTAAAACCACAAAGCATTCTTGGTCAGTAAAGACTGCTTCTCAATTAGAAAAGCCGCGGTATGTCATTTTTTGCTTGCAGACTAATAGAAAAAATAATAGAACTAAAGACAGTTCAGTGTTTGATCATTGCGAGGTGACAAACGTGACGCTCTTTTTAAATTCTCAATATTATCCTTATGAGCCTTTATCTTTAAAGTTTTGTGAGAATAAATATAGTATATTATATGAAATGTATGTGAAATTTCGTCAGTCGTATTACAACTCTCCGATAGACCCGTTGCTTGATCTACAGGACTTTAAAGAAAAGGCTCCAGTCTTTATCTTAGACTGCTCGAGGCAAAACGATAGTTTGAAAACTGGTCCAGTGGATGTACGATTGGAATTTGAATGTTCAACACAAATACCCGATAAGACGACTGGATATTGTTTGATTATAAACGATCGACTTGTGGAATACAAACCTCTCAGCAACATTGTGCGCAGATTATCATGATCGCTATTGTGGATATTCAAGGCTTTAAAACAGAAACAAATGAATTTATAATAAAAGAAATCGCTATATTGTATAATCAAAAATTACAAGTGTTTTTAATTAAGCCGCCATTTCCATTTGGAAAATTAACGAAACAAGAAAAAAAACAAGTTAGTTGGATCGAACGTAACAGAAAGATACACTGGCACGAAGGATTTGTACCCTATTCTAATTATCAGAATTTGATTACAGATATTTTAAGAGATAAATGTATTTATGTCAAAGGTTCAGAAAAAGTGTTGTGGTTAAAGCATATTTTAGAAAACAGTGATTTCAGTATATTCAATTTAGAAGATGAAGGTTGTCCTAGTTTGATAAGTTTATATGATCAATATAAAAATTCTCAAGATTTATATAACTGTATTTATCATGAATCTGTATGTGCTTTAAAAAATGTATTGTGCTTAAATAAATGGTGTATAAATAATATATTTTTTAAATAATTATTTTCTTGTTTAATTTTGAAATCTTCTATCCCCACCAATCAAATGATAATCTTCATAAGTTACTGGCTACAGCAGTACGATATCATTTCACTTTTCTAATTATCTGTATGAAGAACTATACAGTGAGTGAGCAGAACATGTCTCAAAATAAATGTAGCCCTCGTTATGACATCTATAATACGTATAAAATGCGTGAAATGACGTTTAGACATTATTGGGCAACGGCTAATTCAAGAATAAGGTTGGTGATGGAAATGGCTGACGCCGGATTTTTTTATTGTGGAAATGGTGTAAATGATAAAGCAGCGTGTTTCTCATGTGGTGGTGTTATAGAAGATTGGGAGATTTACGACGATCCTTGGATGCAGCATGCTACACATTTTCCCCAATGTTTTTATTTGAATGCTGTGAAAGGAATATATTATATTAATAACTGTCTGAAACAATTACTCTATTAGGCTCTCACTATTGCTCACAGTACTTGACGACCTACACTAGTAGGGTATAATTGGGGGCTTCTGCATCACGCAGCTCGAGCGCACGCGAGAGCAAGTGATGCAGAACCCCCAATTATACCCTACTTCCATCCATCTTTTCTTTGACCTCCCTCTCCCTCTCCATCCGTCCACACATGTAAATTCATAACTCTTTTGGCAACATGCGATTCATCTCTCCTCCTTACATGACCATACCAAGAAAAACGATTCCCTTTCAACTTTTCAGTCACTAGCGCCACTTACAAACTTTCCCTAATCTACTCATTTCTCACTTTATCCATTCTCGTCGCACCACACATCCATCTTAAGATTCTCATCTCCGCTACATGCAATCTTTTTCATCCGTCTTTTTCACAGCCCAACATTCTGATCCATACATATACGTACAACAGGCCTTATCACGGATTTGTAGATTTTACCCTTCAACTAGGAGGGGCATCCGTGGGTCACAAGTTGTTCCCGTGACCTGTCGCCATTTCATCCATCCTGCGTTGATTCGATGAGTTACGTCCCGGTCTACCTCACCATCCCCTTGGACAAGCGACCCGAGGTACCGAAAATCGGAACAGATCGGTATGGGCGTTCCGGCGAGAGCTAAAGGCACTGGAGTGGAGAGACTGCCGAAATCGCAGCACAAGTACTCCGTTTTGGTTCTACTCAATTTCAGGTCAACACTTTCCAGTCTGTGCCACCACACCTCCGATCTGTTCTGGACCTCTAGGCCACTCTCGGCAACCAGCACAACTTCCACTATTTTTCTGTGTTCCGTGATCGTATGTGTATGGACTGTGGAGTCGCTAGGTCCTTGACTGCGTGTTGCGACTTGACGCATACTTACCGAATGCATGCAGTTTAGTACTTTAAAGCAGTGATGGGCGTAATTAATTACTCTTGTAATCTAATTAATAATTGAATTACATAGTAATTGAGTTACATTGTAATTAGATTACTTTGGATGTGCTATGAAATTAATTACAATGTATTTAAATACAAAGTAATTTAATTACAATGTAACCTAATTACATAGTATTTAAATATATTGTAATTATTGCTTTGAATATGAAAGGTCGCATACTTGCACCGCTTGGTTACGATATTGGTACCTGTAAGGACATAGAAATAAGGCTGGGACATCACAGAATCTCTGGTGGTAAGTAGTGATGCAATCTGATAGTGAGGCCCACTAGTTTATGAGCCTATGTCCAACAGAAGACGTCGGACACTATAGCGAGAGGGAGGCCTATGTCCAACAGTGGACAGCAGTAATTATAGCGCCTAAATGGCGATACTTGGGGGAGACTTATGTCCAACAGTGGACATCGGTCATAATAGCGAAAAGAAGTTCTATGTCCAACAGTGGACACAAGTCATTATTGCGAGGGGCAGACTTATGTCCAACAGTGGACATCGGTCATAATAGCGAAAAGAAGTTCTATGTCCAACAGTGGACACAAGTCATTATTGCGAGGGGCAGACTTATGTCCAACAGTGGGCATCGGTCATTATAGCGAGGTGGAGGCCTATGTCCAACAGTGAACATCGGCCATTATAGCGAGGGGCAAACTTATGCCCAGCAGTGGGCATCAGTCATTAAAGCGCCTAAATGGTGACACTTTGGAGGAGGCTTATGTCCAACAGTAGACACAGGTCATTATGGCGAGGAGCAGACTTTTGTCCACCAGTGGGCATCAGTCATTATAGTGCCTAAACCGCGACACTTAGGGAAGCTTATGTCCAAAAGTGGGTACAGGTCATTATAGCGAGGTGGAGGCCTATGTCTAACAGTGGACATCGGCCATTATAGCGAGGGGTAAACTTATGCCCAGCAGTGGGCATCAGTCATTATAGCGCCTAAATGGCGACACTGGGAGAGCTTTATGTTCAACTGTGGACACAGGTCATTATGGCGAGGAGCAGACTTTTGTCCACCAGTGGGCATCAGTCATTATAACGAGGTGGAGGCCTATGTCCAACAGTGAACATCGGCCATTATAGCGAGGGGCAAACTTATGCCCAGCAGTGGGCATCAGTCATTGAAGCGCCTAAATGGTGACACTTTGGAGGAGGCTTATGTCCAACAGTATTATAAAAGAAATATATAGAAATATCACAGCAACAGTTCAACTTGAACGGCAAGGCGAAGAATTCAGTGTTCAGAGAGGCGTCAGGCAAGGCGATCCACTTTCCCCAAAACTTTTTACAGCAGTATTAGAAAATATATTCAGACAACTGGACTGGGAACATTTTGGAGTTAACATTAACGGATCAAAATTGAATCACCTAAGGTTTGCTGACGACATAGTGATATTCGCAGAGAGACCAGAGATATTACAAATCATGCTACAACAATTAGATTACGAAAGCAAGAAAGCAGGTCTATCTATGAATCCAATGAAGACTAAAATAATGACGAATGGATCAAGAGGAACTATCGAAATAGGACAAGAGGTTATCGAATATGTAGATGAATATATATATTTAGGACAAATAATATCAATAAAAGATCAACACTCAAAGGAAATAAATAGAAGAATAAGCAACACTTGGAAGCGGTACTGGTCACTAAAAGAAATTGTTAAAAACGAAACGATACCAATGTCTATAAAGAAAAAATTATATAACACATGTATCCTCCCATGTCTTACCTACGGATGTCAAACTTGGCCAGCTACGAGTAAAAACTGCAAAAGCCTCTTAGTTTGTCAACGCAGCATGGAACGAAGTATGCTTAACATAACACTACGGGATCGGTGGACAACATTAAAAATAAGGGAAAGAACAAAGGTGGCAGATGTACTACAGACAATAAGGAAACTTAAATGGAATTGGACTGGTCATATAATGAGGACGAACAGTGGAAAAAAATGGACGAAGGACGTAATGGAATGGTACCCTAGAAATGGAAAAAGACTGAAAGGACGTCAAATCAAAAGATGGGAGGATGATCTGCCGAAAGGATGGAGGAGGATAGTTCGTGACAGAGATAAATGGAAGGAAATGGGGGAGGCCTATGTCAAAAGACAACCTGACTAAGTGGTTGCAAAAAAAAAAAAAAAAAAAAAAAAAAAAAAAAAAAAAAAAAAAAAAAAAAAAAAAATTAGATTAAGAATTTTCATTTTATATAAGATGTATAAACAAAAACTGTAATATAGTCAGCGAATAAAGGCTTTTATTATTATTATTATTATTATTATTATGTCCAACAGTAGACACAGGTTATTATGGCGAGGGGCAGACTTTTGTCCAACAATGGGCATCAGTCATTATAGTGCCTAAATGGTGACACTCGGGGAGGCTTATGTCCAACTGTGGGCACAGGTCATTACAATGAGGTGGAGTCCTGTGTCCAACAGTGGACATCGGTCAATATAGCGAGGGGCAGACTTATGCCCATCCACCAAATAAAACCGAAATATTCGAAAGATTCTTATTTTTTTTTCCCAAGTGATTTTTTCCGCAAAATTTCAATGCAACATGTAAATAAAAAACGGAAAAAAATGTGTAATTACATTTTATCAGATTACTTGTGTAATCTGTTATAATGTAATTAGATTAACTTGTAATTTAATTACTTTGTATTTAATTACAGTGAGTACTCATTGTAATTTATTACTTAAGTAATCAGTTACAAAGTAATTCAATTACCAATTACAATGTAACTGTAATTTGTAATTGTTAATCTAATTACTTTTTGCCCATCACTGCTTTAAATTAAGGTACGAGCGATAATATTTATAATATTTGTAGTCTGAATGGGTAACCCTCAGTCGTTGAAGGGGTAACCCGTTCAAAACGTGTAGCAATTAAAAAATATAACCCCTTCAGAATGGGTTTTTGAATAAACAGGTAAGCAAATCGAAAGGGTTTTGAAGAGGTTATCCATTGATGAGGGTTTTCGTAAAAAAGTGTAACCAATACGGAATGGGTTTTAAAACAACCCTTTGTCAAAACCCTATTAAAAACCCTTTCAATGGGTAACCAAAATGGTCCCTGGTCTAAAGCAAAGGAACATTTTTGAAGCTTCAATCTAAAGCCTTCTTGTATTATTGCCTCTAATACATTTCTTATGCGTCTTATATGTTCTTCAAAGGTGGTCGAATATATCAAAATATCATCAATATAGTTAACGGAGTATCCTGTGAGCTTGTGCTTTCTTAGAATATTGCTTAAAATTCTCTGGAAAATTGCTGGTGATGTTTTCAAGCCAAAAGGAAGGCAGGTCCACTGGAAATGGCCATCTTGTGTGACGAATCCTGTTTTATTTCTATCTTCCACCCGTAGGGGTATTGCCCAAAATGCTGAGTTTATATCCAATGTAGTAAAATACTTACAGTTTCTAGTTTTGATAATCAAATCATCTATTAATGGGAAAGGTTGAGCTTGTGGAACAACAATTTTGTTTAGTTCCCTGAAATCTACACATAAGCGGGACTTTCTATTTTCACCTTTTTTAAATGCCAATGTCACTGGAGCAGCGAAAGGACTGTAGGATTCTTCTATTAAATTATTCTTTAGTAGCTTGGATATTTGCTCTTCAATTTCTAATTTATCCTCTATTGTACATCTGTATGGTCTTTTACTACAGTATCTAGGCCTAGCTCAGGCGCAGTTGCACATTTATATTTATTATGCATTTGTTACTAAGTTGAATTCATTGCTCAAGTATTGTACAATTTTTATGGATAAATAAATTATTATTATTATTATTATTATCTATTTACTTGTACTACAAAATCTACATTGCACTGGCCCAATCTGTAATTATATATTGTATCTCGGTATGGGGGGGAGCAGCTAAGTCGTATTTTATGGATCTAGAGAGAGCACAGAGATCCTTGATTAAGGTCATGTACTGTAAGCCCTATAGGTTCCCTACTGAAACTCTCTATACAAGATCTAAGCTGCTCTCTGTTAGAAAACTCTACATACTACACATGATACTAAGATATCACAAAACTCTACCCTTTAGCCAAGACAAACTAAAAAAAAAGACGGTGTGACATAGTAGCCCCTACATACTCAGCACGCTCAATCTTTGCTAATCGTCAAAATGTAACTCAAGCCCCACGCGTTTATAATAAAGTAAATCGCATACTTAATATTTATCCGATGCAGTTGTATGAATGTAAGAAGACACTGACGAAATGGCTCTTCACACTTGATTATGACGTAGTGGAAGGCATTTTGGCGACTTCGGGCTAAACGACATGCACACAAACACTCTAACACATAACCATCCATACATACACACACTCCACCACAACTCCACACTCACTCACACATACACACGCCCATTCACACACGCACATATACACACATACACAAAATATACAGTCACACACTCATAAACACGCGCAGAAACATACTTTTATACAAAACGCACTAGTTTTTACATACAGCCATTAACACGATTTTCAAGTTTCACTTGTTTTATTTATTTTTATTTTATTTTATTTTTTTCCCCTATTGTTTTATAAAAAAAAATGTGTAACTTACACCTAATTAGCACAACTTACAATTGTTAACCACTGGAGGAAGAGCGAGGTTTATCCCATCACAAGTATCTTCGGATTACTTTCTGGGAAGCCCCGGCAACTTATTTGTATAGAATTAAGAAAATAAACACATTTTTTTTTTTTTGTAAATCTATGTGGGCTTCATAATCTCTAACTGATCCTATATCATACTTGTCTTTAGCAAAAATTGTTTTATATTGCTTTATAATTTTCTCTATCTCAATTTTTTTTTTATTATCTAAATGGTCTGTGATACTTACAAATTCTTCTGTTTCTATGTGTTCATTAAAATTTATTGCAAATGTTTTTTTATTCTTTTCTTCATATCTGTTATCTTTAGACATTTCATCTATTTTATTTGTTGTTTTCTTTTGTTCTATCTGCAAGTCCTCATTTTGAGTTAGTTTGAATTTCTTTATCATATCTAATCCGATTATAAAATCTTCGAAATCTTCATTATCCACTTTGTATACTTCCATCTCTTCTTCTAAATCGAATATTTTTATTTTTATTGTAATACAGCCATCTGTCTTTTTCTCACCATTAACCGTTTTCATATATGCTATATTCACATTGTCCTTTTTTTCTTTCACTTTAATCAGCTTTGAATTTATTAAAGAAATCTGTGAACCTGAATCATAAATGCCGCTCACTTCTAGTTTATTTTCTAATAAGAGCTTGATTTTGATTAATGGTGTACTTACTCGTTTTTTTTCTCAGTATTTATATCTACTTCAATAATGGAGTTGTTGTTTACATTTCTGGGTTCAAAAGCCTTTTCTGATTCATTCTTATTTTTCTTGAACCAGCATGTCTCCTCCGGATGATATCGAATTCCTTTTTCCAAAGATTCACAAGTCTTACATGGCTTCTTCTCATTATATTTATTTTTATTAAGGGATGTACCACTCTTTATTGTGGTTGAGTTTTTCTTGTACATCATACCTTCATATTTTCTTACATGACATTATCTCAAAGACAGACAGACAGACAAAAATTTTACTGTTTGCATTTTTGGCATCAGTATCGATCATTAATCACCCCCTGATAGTTATTTTGGAAATATATTTCATGTACAGAATTGACCTCTCTACAGATTTATTATAAGTATATATAGAAGATAGAAGATAGATAGATAAAACTGGTGACTCCTCAGATGTCGCAAATTATAGACCGATCTCTCTGGTTACAACTATAACTAAGGTATTGGACAGTCTGATTGAGCGACAATTAGGGTCACACCTAAATTTGAGCGACGCACAGTTTGCTTTTAGGTCAGGTCTCTCAACTGAAAGTGCTATTTTGTCGCTCAAACAAACGGTCAACTACTATACAGCTAGAAAAACTCCTGTATATGCCTGCTTTTTAGATTTATCAAAAGCTTTTGACCTAGTGTCATACGACAAACTGTGGGACAAGCTACAGGATACTAGTTTACCCAGGGAGATCGTTTCTGTACTGAGGTATTGGTATAGTGCACAGAAAAATCAGGTGAGATGGGCTGGTACTCTTTCAGAAGAGTACAAGCTGGAGTGCGGAGTGAGGCAAGGGGGACTCTCTTCTCCTCTTCTTTTTAACTTCTATGTGAACGAGCTGATCGAGGAGCTCGGAAGCACTAGAATCGGCTGTCATATAGATAGTGTTTGTATTAACAATATAAGCTATGCTGACGATATGGTGCTGTTGAGCCCCTCGATCTGTGCGTTGCGGGAGCTCACTAAGATCTGTGAGACCTACGCTAATACTCACGGCCTAAAATACAACTCGACTAAATCTGAGCTTATGATATTTAAATCAGGTACCAAGTACTATGAAAATGTACCTGATATAGTCATGAATGGTACCCATTTAAAAAGGGTAGCTAAAAGACATTGCTCTGCGTCCATACATTGTTGGCCCTGGAGCCAAGAGCATCGGATAATTATGTATTGTATTCTCTATCATTTGTAGACTCCTAGAAGATCTTGTTTTCATAGCGGACTAGCTGCAGAAAAGATATATTTCAAAAAAAAGTATCAGATTTTGAGGCTATAATCTAACCATAACTACGAATATTAAAGGTACCTATGATTTTTCATATCTCTGAGTAATTTTTAAGAAACTGAAAAGTAATATCATAATACCCACCTAGATAATTAAGTACCTAGGCAGTTATTTTTCTAAAAAGGGAACTGTAACTCTACCAAAGTGACAATGACGGACGACGTGATGTTCACGGCAAAACTAGGGATGTAATACGACACCATTAATCGATTTTTTCGATTAAGATTTACTGTGATCTTAAATTATTACAAACTGTCTGTTACATCAACTTTGTCATAACATTACAAGTATGTATGACAGTGGTTTATTTTAAATATAACAACACTCTTCTATACTTGTAATAATAATATATAATTTAACATCTATACCTAGTTTGCAATATTGTTTTCTAAATAAAACATTAGGTAATTGTGATGTGTTTAGTAAAAATAAGTATATTTTCGTTTAATGAACCGCAAAAGAAGTGTTATTTTTGTAATCATTGTCGTAAATAATGAATTAGACGCTTGAAGGATTGTATAGATGTTTAAATTGGAGTATGACTGCATTCATAAAGTATTCTTATTAGGTTTTTAAAAATACACTTTAGAAAAAAAACACAATCGATCGATTAATAATTCAATCTATCGATTATAATTGATTGGACATCCCTATTTCACTTTCGACACGACATGACATTAGGCAAAGATGGCGATCTAATGTTATTAGTCGCGTTAAATTCTATTAAAAGTACATTTTGGAATACAGCTAGTCCGTGATACAGAAGTATTTGCAACTTTATAATAAAATAGGTGATTAATTATCGTATATTCTGATACTCTTTATTGCACAGGGCCATTTTGGACATTGTCTTTTAAGTATTTAGGCCATTGGGTCACTGAGGATTTAAAGGACAGTACTGACATTGAGAGAGAGCGCAGGTCGCTGTCTGTTCGATGTAATATGCTAGCTCGCAGGTTTGCACGCTGTACAACACAAGTAAAGGTAACGCTTTTTAAGGCATACTGTCCATCCTTTTACACGTGCAGCCTGTGGGTTGGCTGTTTGCAGAGGGCATACAGTGACCTGCGGGTGCAGTATAACAATGCGTTCAGGATGCTGATGGGACTGCCGCGGTATTGCAGTGCCTCCGGGATGTTTGCCGAGGCCAACGTCGACAGTTTTGCGACAATCATGCGTAAACGTTGTGCCTCGACCCTTACTCGCATGAGAGCTAGTTCCAACAGCATCTTGAGCGTATTGACTGACCGGTGGGATTCTCCGATGCTTGAGCGCTGGATAAGACTGCACGCAGTGAAATAGCTAAGTGAAATATATAATCTTAAGCGATCTGGTGTCGGATTATCCTAATTTGTTGTTGTTGTTATTTTTGTCCTATTTAATTTGTTTTGTTTACTAACATTAGCTCTTAAGTATTTTCGCGTTACTAACAATTTGTATGGAGAAATCTGAAAATAAATTATTATTATTATTATTATTATATAACTCAGTCATTTATGGATTGATTTTGATGTATTTTTTTTGTTTGATAAGTATTTTGTGCAGTTCTGATGCTGGGTTCACAGATAGGCAACGGAACTTGTAAATAAGTGGAAGGCAGATGACCTCGTGAAGGTAGTGAAAATTTTAGGGCTATACCCTTGTGGAACATCGGATACGAATACGTACTGCGCGGCGACTTCCCTGACAGGGTCAGCGTGGCTTGCTACGCAGACGACACGCTGGTTCTAGCGCAGGGAAGGTCGCATCAAGCAGCGGTCGCTCTAGCGACACGTGGGGTTGCAAAAGTCGTTGGCAGGATCCAGGAGTTGGGACTCGAGGTGGCGCTGCACAAATCCGAAGCTATGTGTTTTTTACGGCCCTCGGAATACGGGGCGCCGGTGTGGGGGCCGTCGCTGCAAAAGCGACCGGCGAGATGCGCGTAGAGATGCAACGCCGGGGTGAAAGTCCACTGCCGCGACAGGTCAAGGCATGGCGGACAGAGCTCAGGCGGGATCTCATGGTGAAATGGCGTCAGCGACTATCGCAACCCAGTGCTGGGCACGCCATCTTTGAGACGTGGCTGGAAAGACCTAACGGCGTCCTTGCCTTCCGCATGTCGCAGGTCCTCACCGGACATGGCACGTTTGGGAGGTTCCTGCATGGATTGAAGAGACGCCCGGGTGTCGCTACTGTGCGGTACGCCCGGAGGTGTGCCTTGCTTGGGCAGAGCATCGCCGTGCCTTCGTGGGGATCATCGGCGGCGGAGACCTCTCGCGCCGGGCCTTGGTTGAGGCCATGGTCCGGAGCGAGGAGGAGTGGCAGGCGGTCGTCTCCTACTGCAAAGCAATAATGCTAGCAAAGGAGGAGGCCGACCGCATCAGGCAATGGCGCCCTCGCCGCCGCCTTTGGGATTCCGATCCCGATTTCCGGCCACCTTAGACGCGGGCTCGCGGACTGCGAGCCATGGGTAGCTCGCTGCCCGACCATCCGGTAACTGTCCGGGCCGAGCCCAAGACGTCGACGGCGCGCACTGTTCCCGCGCGCCTCAAGGAGTTGTCAGCAACAGGAGGGGCCCAGCTGGGTCGAAGCCTACTGGGGCCAGGGTTATCCGAAAGGAAACTCGAGCCCCGGTATGAAGAGGCTAGAAGGAACGGGGTGGGTTTTTAGTCAGTAAGAGTCTGACACTATCTCCCGCTCCACTCAAGAGCGGGGGTTGTCATTGGATGATTTTTCCCACCGAAAAAAAAGGAGGACGTCGACTGTTGGTACATAGCAACGTTTATTAAGCAGCCTCTGACTAGAACGAATACGTAGGCCACTTAATCGTTCTGACCGTTCCTCTTCAGTTTCATTGGCAAGTCGAGCGTGTATTAAGGACGCGTTTACGAATCTGACAAAAATAAGCAGTTTTCGGTGCATTTTGCGGCAAAATGATACAAAACCAAATGTAACTAATAATTACCACAGATAGATTACTCCTTAATCTTCAAATGGTAGCAATTTTTTATTCGAAAATTTTGGTTTTTAATATTGTAAAAAATAATTTCCGTTACCTCTTCCCACAAATTCGACGACATCGAACTGACTTTAGGGAGATTTTTCTTTTATTTAATAACATAAATTTATGTATTTAAAAATATTTTATGTAAGAAGACATGTTCAACTCAAAAAGGTAGCAAAAAAAACTATCAAAATGTTACAATACGCCACAGAAAAAAAATAAAATTGAGTCTTATTTTTTCACATATTTAGCGGTAACATGTGATTCTTATTGGATTGAAATAAGGGTTATTTTACTGGTCACTGTCTTGATTTATTGCACAAAAATTTGTAATGAAATTTTAGTCTGCGCTCGGCCGCCGTCGTGAGTGGACACTGTGACGCTTGCAAGCAGCTCCTCGTATTGGAAAAGATCGCTGTACGAATACAAAATATTTGACCTAATAAACTTGATCCTTCACGCATTCTGCACGGACTACGGACAACCAAGGTAAGATTTTATTCACAGTTTCTTATATGTATAAATTTCATATTTATTTCGGACTTGATGGAGTGACCTGAAATGTACTTCGAAGACTGCTACTGGAACTAATGTACCAGTAGAGCTAGGTGTGCCGAGTTTGGGCTCGTTTTGTTAGTTATGTCGAGACCTTACCTCCGGACTTGATGGAGAAACCTGCAGGTGTACTTCGAAGACTGCTACTGGAACTATTATACCAGTAGAGCTAGGTGTGTCGAGTTTGGACTCGTTTTGTTAGTTATGTTGAGACCTTACCTCCGGACTTGATGGAGAGACCTGCAGGTGTACTTCGAAGACTGCTACTGGAACTATTATACCAGTAGAGCCAGGTGTGCCGAGTTTGGGCTCGTTTTGTTAGTTATGTTGAGACCTTACCTCCGGACTTGATGGAGAGACCTGCAGGTGTACTTCGAAGACTGCTACTGGAACTATTATACCAGTAGAGCTAGGTGTGCCGAGTTTGGGCTCGTTTTGTTAGTTATGTTGAGACCTTACCTCCGGACTTGATGAAGAAACCTGCAGGTGTACTTCGAAGACTGCTACTGGAACTATTATACCAGTAGAGCTAGGTGTGCCGAGTTTGGGCTCGTTTTGTTAGTAATGTTGAGACCTTACCTCCGGACTTGATGGCGATACCTGCAGGTGTACTTCGAAGACTGCTACTAGAACTATTATTCCAGTAGAGCTAGGTGTGTCGAGTTTGGGCTCGTTTTGTTAGTTATGTTGAGACCTTACCTCCGGACTTGATGGAGAGACCTGCAGGTGTACTTCGAAGACTGCTACTGGAACTATTATACCAGTAGAGCTAGGTGTGTCGAGTTTGGACTCGTTTTGTTAGTTATGTTGAGACCTTACCTCCGGACTTGATGGAGAGACCTGCAGGTGTACTTCGAAGACTGCTACTGGAACTATTATACCAGTAGAGCCAGGTGTGCCGAGTTTGGGCTCGTTTTGTTAGTTATGTTGAGACCTTACCTCCGGACTTGATGGAGAGACCTGCAGGTGTACTTCGAAGACTGCTACTGGAACTATTATACCAGTAGAGCCAGGTGTGCCGAGTTTGGGCTCGTTTTGTTAGTTATGTTGAGACCTTACCTCCGGACTTGATGGAGAGACCTGCAGGTGTACTTCGAAGACTGCTACTGGAACTATTATACCAGTAGAGCTAGGTGTGCCGAGTTTGGGCTCGTTTTGTTAGTTATGTTGAGACCTTACCTCCGGACTTGATGAAGAAACCTGCAGGTGTACTTCGAAGACTGCTACTGGAACTATTATACCAGTAGAGCTAGGTGTGCCGAGTTTGGGCTCGTTTTGTTAGTAATGTTGAGACCTTACCTCCGGACTTGATGGCGATACCTGCAGGTGTACTTCGAAGACTGCTACTGGAACTATTATACCAGTAGAGCTAGGTGTGCCGAGTTTGGGCTCGTTTTGTTAGTAATGTTGAGACCTTACCTCCGGACTTGATGGCGATACCTGCAGGTGTACTTCGAAGACTGCTACTGGAACTATTATTCCAGTAGAGCTAGGTGTGTCGAGTTTGGGCTCGTTTTGTTAGTTATGTTGAGACCTTACCTCCGGACTTGATGGAGAGACCTGCAGGTGTACTTCGAAGACTGCTACTGGAACTATTATACCAGTAGAGCTAGGTGTGCCGAGTTTGGGCTCGTTTTGTTAGTTATGTTGAGACTTTACCTCCGGACTTGATGGCGATACCTGCAGGTGTTCTTCGAAGACTGCTACTGGAACTAATAGACGAGTAGAGCTAGGTGTGTCGAGTTTGGGCTTGTTTTGTTAGTTATGTTGAGACCTTACCTGCGGACTTGATGGAGAGGCCTGCAGGTGTACTTCGAAGACTGCTACTGGAACTATTATACCAGTAGAGCTAGGTGTGCCGAGTTTGGGCTCGTTTTGTTAGTTATGTTGAGACCTTACCTCCGGACTTGATGGAGAAACCTGCAGGTGTACTTCGAAGACTGCTACTGGAACTATTATACCAGTAGAGCTAGGTGTGCCGAGTTTGGGCTCGTTTTGTTAGTTATGTTGAGACCTTACCTCCGGACTTGATGGAGAGACCTGCAGGTGTACTTCGAAGACTGCTACTGGAACTATTATATCAGTAAAGCTAGGTGTGCCGAGTTTGGGCTCGTTTTGTTAGTTATGTTGAGACCTTACCTCCGGACTTGATGGCGATACCTGCAGGTGTTCTTCGAAGACTGCTACTGGAACTAATAGACGAGTAGAGCTAGGTGTGTCGAGTTTGGGCTCGTTTTGTTAGTTATGTTGAGACCTTACCTCCGGACTTGATGGAGAAACCTGCAGGTGTACTTCGAAGACTGCTACTGGAACTATTATACCAGTAGAGCTAGGTGTGTCGAGTTTATTGGGCTCGTTTTGTTAATTATGTTGAGACCTTACCTCCGGACTTGATGGCGATACCTGCAGGTGTTCTTCGAAGACTGCTACTGGAACTAATAGACGAGTAGAGCTAGCTGATAAGAGTGTGTATAGTTTATACCTTTTATAACAAAATTTTTGTTTTAGATGCCAAGGCCTAAGACGAGATTCAAAAGAAATATGGAACTACGGGAACATTCATCATAATATTATAATTGTCATTGTCATAATAATATAATGAAAAATAAAAATTGATATTTTTTTTATGTCTTTCGTAAGTTTTACTCATTTCTTTTATCATTTACTAGCTCCTGACCTGGCTTCGTACGGCATCCTAATTACGTAACACACTTAGAATGGCAATCCATTCCAATTTGATAAACAATATCTATTGGGTTGTTCTTGTTGTCATGCAAACGACTTTTTTTTAACCGACTTCGAAAAGGAGGAGGTTCTATGTTCGGCTGAATGTATGTTTTTTTTTTTGTATGTTTTTTCACCGATATTTCGGTCAATTGTGGACCGATTTTGAAAATTTTTTTTTTTTGATTGAAAGTTTATGCTTCCAAGTTGGTCCCATAGAAATATTGTTATGATCTGATCATGAACTTCGAAGATATGGAACAGAACTCCTCATAGAATCATAGCAGAATTGTCGTAACAAGTAAAATTGCTTTGTTTATACGTGTAGTCGATGACTGACTGAAAGAAAAGGGGGAGGGGAAAGGGGGAGAGGGTAAATTCTTAAATATAAGAATCGTTATGAGATGCACTCTGGCTATAAGGTAATTTATGTTTAGCTGAAGGGTAGGTACTTTTTAGTGGTGCTACCATAACTAAAAAGTGAAAAATAAAAACCTTTTTACAAAAAAATTAAACCGACTTCAAAAAGTTGTTAAATAACGAAGAGACAAGATTAGATATCTATTGAAACACCGACTTCCGAAATTAAAGTTATTTTGTACTTTTTGAAGTCGGTTTAATTTTTCTGTAAAAATTTTTTTTTATGAAGCAATTAATAATGTTTGGAACCTAATCCTAACCTTGAAAGTAATTGTAAGTACTTATCAGTGTTATATGTATGTGCCAAATAAACGTATTTTCTTTCTAGTTTTCGAGAACCAAAAAACAAAATTATATAGGTACCTAAAACTTTTTACTTGCTATGTGAATATCAGTCAGGAAATTAAACATCATCAATTTCAACATTTTATGAACTCTATGAACTTTGCTTGGGTAGGCCAAGCAAAGTTCATAAAATTTATACTGTACTACCCCTGGAGCATGCATAGATTATCCATTAAAAAATGACAGAATTTTGCAAATCCATACCTACATAAAAAATTAATTAAATCAATTCATAAACAAAAAAGGTTGCCCGAATTTACTTGCAAGATTAAAGGTACCCCAATAACAACTTTGAGAGAAATGACGGTGTGCCGTGGTATACTGAACACATCTGCGTACCCCTTTAGAGGGTAAAGGCATGATCTTATACTGTGTGATTACGCAAACAATGCATACATAATATGCGAAAGCAGCAATTGCGGTTGATTTGCTGGCATTTATTGAAGAGTTCCGTTGTCTGTCTCTGAAACTCTTCAATCCCACAACTCTCTGACCTCATCAGAAGGCCAATTCTCGTAATTAAAAACGTTCAAAATCTATTCGCAGTCTCATCTCGGCAACAAACAAATGTCAAACAATTTTCAAAATGTAGGGAAATTAGAGGTATTTTTGACAGATTGAGACAGATTAGACCAGTGGTTCCCAAACTTATTTTGTCTACTGCCCACTTTAAGAATAAATATTTTTTAGCGCCCCCATTTTTTCACCTATTAATAAATTTATTTCACAAGCTTTAAGGAAATTAATATGGTAACATACATATATACATCTTAATTATTAAATATTATAAACTAATAGGTATATATACAAACTTAAAGAAAAAATATATACAAACGAGTAAAAAACAAAAGGAACTTATAGGGCATCAAAAAATTCGTCCACATCGATGTCAATGGGAAATGTGCCCAGAACGCTGGCAGCATTGCCACGCTGGATGGCAATGCTGATTCGTTGACCGAAGAAAAGCCCAGCCCTCTGGTCACGCGAAGAGTCGACCAACTGTTTGCTAATATCTCGAACAACTCGATGAGCGCTCGGACCCCATGGCCCTAGTGTTTCAACCCCAAACGGCTCAAACATATAACTTCCGATGAGGTTATTATATTTACGCCGTTTGAGGTTTTCTGCACCTGCAGCAGCCGCACCAGCACAGCCCGCCGTACTAAGAAGATGGGATGGCGCAAGGGTGTCGACACATGTTGCATCCCACACCAAAGGCCTACCCAACTTCCAAGGCATTATGGTCATCCCGTCTGGCCTCTTCCCATCGTCGCGTGCCAAGCCATTGGGTTCTAAAACAGCTGGCACCCCGGCGGCGACAAGAGCTCGACGGATGATGTCATTAATACTGGCATGTCGTGCTATCCGACCGGCGCTTCTACTGCAGGATAGGCCATGGTGTCCGAGGCGGTCGACTGCTTCGCCGCACTGACAACGATGTGGAGCTCCACTAGGAGCACCCAGACGTAGGCATGTAGCGATCCGGAAGGTGGAGTCACTCAACATAGTACCTATGTTAGGTGAAGGTAGAGCCTGTAGCCAGAGACCCGACTCCCATTCACCCACAGCCAGTAGGCGGGCACGCTCAGCAGTATTGGTGGACGTATTTATGAGATTATTCCGTACCAACCTGCAGAGCGGCTCATCCCACTGTCTCTGGGAAAATGGACTCTCGGGCAACGCCTTATCCGGGCAAGCCACTTTCCAGGCGTCCACGGCGTCGGTCAAGCACGGCACCTCATAGTTAACCAATGATGGAGTTAAGATTTTTTTGGTTAACTGTTGAGTGCTGTGAACCGAAGACAGGAACGCCGGTAGACTTATACTAGAAATTTTGCGAATGCCGAGCCCACCAAAACGGATGGGTAGCGTGGCTTGTATCCACGCTCGGTCATTCAGGGCCACATTTAAAATGGACGTTAATGCGTATCGAATAGTTTGATCAATTTTGTCCAAAAGATGTGGTTGTTTCCATAAAGGAGATGAGCGAAGAAAATACATAAAATTTGGTGCAAAACAACAATATCGTATGAGGGTGAAAGCCGAATGTAGGTTAATTTTGGAAAGTCTTTCCGAAATGTAGTTAAAACGTTCAATTTTGTCGTTAATGAATAAAGAAAAACTGTCTTCCAAAATTGGAGAACCTAGGAGGTGCAGTGAACTTTTATCTAAAATTTTGATTTCTGGAGCTATTGTAAAAAATTTTTGTAGAGTCGATTGTCTGTCAGTATTGTCAGAGATAAAAATTTCACATTTTGTATGATTAAGGTCAAGGCCAATAAATTTGAATTGTTCTTTGAGAATTTTGAAATCTTCTAAAACGGTTTTTACGTCACCTCCCAGTGTTCCATCATCTAAATACCACACGTTAAATTTGGAATTTAACCTTTGGATGATTGGATGAATAGCCAAGCTGAAAATGACTGGCCCGAGAGGGTCACCTTGTTGGCACCCTACTGCAGATTCCAAAACATTATCTTTATATAATAATTTTGAGGGATGCCTATAGCATTGCCATAAAAAGCCGAAAATTTCAGGTAATTCTTTTTTTGCTTCAGCCAACAAAGTGTCCCTGTTAATAGAATTAAAGGCGTTTTTAACGTCAACCTTTAGGATGACCTCACCCTTATTAGAATTTAGGAATGTAGCGAGGGCATGTACGGCAGCCTCACAGCCTCCTCTTGAACCAAAGCCAAGCTGAAGGGGCTGGAATTTGTCTGTTAAAGAGCGGCTGTATATTTTACAACAGATTTTGGCTGCCGTACGCCTATAAGTGCATCCGACAGCGATGGGACGAATGCCGCCGTCCTTCTTGCGCAGGGCACATAAATTTGCCCCGTACAAGACATCGATGACGGCATCGTTCACGCCGCCGGAGAGCATAAGAGTAACAAGAGCCACAAGTTCCTTCAAAAGCGACTCACCAGCTTCCCCGGCGCCTGAGCTTAAGAGATCCTTTAAATGTTGAGGAGTCAGGCCGTCGAGGCCACCGGCGGAACCGCTCCTGAAGGAGCTCACGGCTGCAAGTAACTGTGGTGCTGAAATTTGCAAAAAAGATGAATCCGAATTAGGGGTGTCAGGAGGGTCAGGGAAGGTGAGGTCGTCCGCAGGCGCTGGGTGTTTACTCTCCAGGGCTGAAAGTGTATCTGGAGAGTAAGGCGCCACCACATCACTGCTGAACAGTAGCCTAGCCGCTCCCCTAATGTCACCCTCACCTAATTTGGATTCCACATGAAAGCACACATCTTTCTTAGAAATGTTATTGAAAGCGGGTAAATTTAGATCTAAAATGTTAGTCGAATTGTGGCAGTTATCTTTAATTTGGGTTGTTAATGATTTTTTTGTAGCCAAACTTTTTTGAACATGCAGAATCCTATAAGGGAAGGTAAGCAATTCCTCCCAAGCACTTTGAGTATTCTCCTGAGTTGCAAGACGGACACATTGCGCTAAATTCAGAGCCACGGACCGTCTCGCGCCTCGGGGAACTCTCTTTAGGATGGGTGTAGAATTTTTTAATTTTGATAGGGTTTGCCAAAGTGGTTCCGAATATGTGGATGTTTGGGAAGTGGCTGGGGGACACAAAGGTACACTATGTGGTTTGTGAACCTTACCATAGTGAATCTTCAGTCCCCGTTCACCTTTAAAATAACGTGCTTGGGAGCAGTGGGGGCATTTGACCAACTGAGCGTCGAGAGATGTGGCAGGTTGACTGCTACAGGCACCGGTATCGCTGCAGCCGGCATTTATCATTAAACAATATATATTGTACTTACCACTATAATAAAATAAAACTATCACTAAAACAAAATGATTATACAAAAATAAATATTATGAAAAGACAAGTCAAACTGACGGCTTAACGTGACGGCCGTGGCGCAGCCGCACTACGGGCCTAGGGCGCCCCAACTCACATGATATTTGTTTTTTTGAACTGAACTGAATTTGCCGAATGTAAAAAAGATTACGAAGAAATTCGCGTCGTAGTAATTAACATCTGAATCTGAAATAATCAGCGATGCCGTCCACTGTGATGATGCCAAGCACTGACTCCTCGACAGAAAACACGTCTCGTCGGTTAATGTTCTCATCATCTAACTCATCCACCACAAACAGAGGCGACACCCTCAGCAGTATTTGCACTAGTCCCAGTGCCTTGAAGGCACCTCAACGATATTATTAGACCTTTGCACACGTTACACTGAAATGTGCCAGTACTGCACTGGCTTACAATGTAAACTTTCACAGGATGCTTTGATTGATTTATTTCGTATCTTTAAAAACTTATGATGTCACCAATAATAATGGGAAAAGTCAATCCATCTTATAGTCAATTTTTAAAAAAATATTTTTTCTGGTGTTTTAGAATTCACAAATCTTGATTATTTCTAGTTGTTTTTATTTACATTGCTAAGGTTTTACTCTCGAATAAATTCGTAAAACACAAAAAAATATCAAGAAATTTACGAAAAAAAAAGCAGAAGTAAAACAATTATATATAATACACTATTAGACCGACGCACACGTGCAACACGCCTGATTTGTACGTCGAATCACCTATTCACCTATTTAAAAACCACTATAACTTCAAATTAAATTAATTAATTATTGTGACCTAGATATGTATATTATGTATATTAACAGGTCTTTCTGGATCTCTTCCCGCCCCCCTTGAGACCTGCAGCGCCCACAAGGGGGCGTTATCGCCCACTTTGGGAAAGACTGGATTAGACTGTGAACGTTCTAAAAATTACGAGAATTGCCCGTCTGATCTTTACAAGGGACTATTTCGGAATAAACCTCTTTCGAACAAAAAAGAATTTTGCAAATCCGTCTATATTATGACGGAGTTATGCCCTAACATACATAAAAAAATATATATAAATATAATCATCCGAATTGAGAATATCCTCCTTTTTTGAAGTCGGTTAAAATACTAAATACAGCAGATAAAATAAGCTTATGTTTTTAATTATTTGTTTTCAAAAAGCTTGTCGCGCAAATTGTAAATACATAGGTACTTTACCAAGTACTTGCTTACCAGTCAATCAATGTCCAATGAAATTAAGTAAATGGTATCTACTTTTGTTACCATTTCACGTTACGAACTTTTTGAAAAATAATTAAAGTAAAGTTAAAAAAAAACATGGCAAAAATTAAATAAAAGTAAGCTCAAGTATCAAGTCGTGTCAAGTTACTCATAATTTCGCCGCTTCGCGCATTTCGCTGTGTGTGTGAGCCGTGCACGTGTAGTAGTAAGACTCTATACCTAAAATTGATGCGCGTCAAATCGTAAACGCGTCCTTAAAGAAAGACGATGGTAGTAATCTTCTTAGGTTTTAGTGGCCAATCGAGTACAATTCAAACTAAGACGATGATTATAACATTCTTGACTTTCCTTATTCAACCTACGTAACATATTGACATGATTGACAGTCTGTTTTCGCGCTGGCCAGGGTTCGCATTTGAAATGCGTGGAACGTTTCTTTCTCTAATTTCTTTTAAGCGTTTTCCTCTCTCATTTACAGTTTCAGTTTGACGCCGTTTTCTCATACGAGAAGCATCTTTATCAGGCCTACCCATATTTTATAAAATAAAAAATATGTCACTAAAAACTAACAAATAATTTTTTTTTTGCAAAAAAAACAAAACCGACTTCAAAAAACCCTAAAAGCACTAAAAATTTAAAAATAAAACTATAACTTATCTATATTAATAAACCTAACCTAACCTACGATAAACCTATCATAAAATGTAACAATTTTTTGGAGTCGGTGCCAAGCAATAGGTATATAAAACCTACAGACTAAGACCAGAAAAAACCAAACATAAATCTTACAGCTTCTAACTATTAATTCTAATTGGAAAACAACAAAAATATTTTAAGATATATTACCTAAGAACAAAAAAATACAATAAAAACGTGGGCCGAGATAAAGAATGCAAACCTCGACGATATAGATTTAATTGTGGGGCATAGAGATGATACGTATATACTGGTAGAGCTATATAGACCAAGTATGTGGTTCCCAGTACACAGACCGGGTACGGACCGAAATACTGGACCTTAAAGGTATGACGTCAGAAGCATAGTACGATACGAACCGCTACCACAAGGTAGCGCCCAGTTTGTGCGGTATCGGTAGTTCGGTACGCCGAACCCACCCGAAGCTACCCGACAGCTTACGAAGGGACCCGAAACGTCATTCGTGCTTTATGAACATTCGGATGATTTCATTTAGTTAGAAAAAATGGGTACTTATTTTTACGTGTTTAAGGAACATAATTGCATAATTAAATTTTTTGTCACGACGTGAAAGAGTTCCTTAGTTTGTTTATGTTAGGGAATATTATTACGTGTTTGAATGTTTACGTTGTCTAGTGTAGGTACGTACTTAGGTCGACAATGTTTTGATTTTTTGCGTCGGTTGTGATTGCGATTTCGTTACACCTGTTTTTTTTTATCTAGAAAAGTGTATAGTAGACACGTATATTCAATAATAATAGCTTTTATATATGTGTAACAACTTTATTACAAAACGGTATTTACCCTAACTTAGCCAAACTGGCCAAATTAAAATTAAACGCAATGGCCACCAGCGTTCCATGTGAACGATGATGTGGCCGACGATGGAACACGCTTGCCTAGAAGTAATCTATGCACTCTCGTCTTAAATACCCCTAGGTTATAGCTATCAGGAAACAGACTCCGGCAGGGAATTCCACTCCTTAGCTGAACGCATAATGAATGTATTCCCAAAACGCTTGAACGGCTATTTTCCGTTGCAGGAAATAAATTGATAGAAAGAAGATCGCGGCTTGGTAGTCGAAAAGTCCAGCAATTAATATTCCTGCAGCAAAATAAAAATCGTACAAAAAAAAAAAAAATCCCAAAAAACCTGACAAAACTAAAAAAAAATATTGCAAATTAAAATTACGATTGTAAATAAATTGATTTGAAATCTTTTAACTACTAGTCTGCCAGTTTAAATATAATTAATGTTATTTTGCATTAATTTATATATAAAAAACTAGAATTCATTAATAACCATCGTCATACTCTTTCAGAGTCTCCGGCCCCAACTCGTGGAGGGTGTGGTTAGCACTCTGTTCCCTGTGCAGGGGGAACACTCCCCCCCCCGCCCATGGCTCCGCCTCCGCCAGCGGTGTCTGACGCGGATCGCAACAGCGACGACGACGAAAATGCTCCAGAAGTGACCGAGGTAGAGTTGAGAGTGGCGGTGCGAAGGCTGAGTGCCAAAAACACCGCCCCAGGACCCGACGGCTTGCCAGGGAAAGCCTGGGTCCTGGCCATGGAGGCTCTCGGGCCTCGACTGAGAGGGCTCTTCAGCGCATGCCTGGAGAGGGGCCAGTTCCCGCTTCGCTGGAAGACTGGGAGACTGCTCCTCGTAGCGAAGCCAGGGCGCCCTGCGGACTCTCCGTCCGCATACCGGCCGATTGTGCTGCTCGACTAGGTGGGCAAGCTCTTTGAAAGAGTAATTGCAAACCGCCTCGTCGTGCGGCTAACACGGGTGGGGCCGGACTTGTCGGACGGACAGTTCGGCTTTCGCAGGGCGCGCTCTACCATAGACGCCATCATGCGCGTGCGAGCCCTCACGACAGGGTAAGCGGTGTCCCGGGGTAGGTGTGTCGTGGCAGTGTCCTTGGACATTGCCAACGCTTTCAACTCCCTGCCCTGGAGTACGATCCGGAGGGCACTCCGGTACCACCAGGTGCCCGAATACCTCTGTCGAGTGGTCGAGGCGTACCTGTCAGACAGGTACATTGTCTACCCCGGTCACCAGGGAGACTGGAAACGTCGAGAGATGTCGTGCGGTGTTCCGCAGGGGTCGGTTCTGGGCCCACCCTTGTGGAACATCGGATACGATTACGTGCTGCGCGGCGACTTCCCTGACGGGGTCAGCGTTGTTTGCTACGCAGACGACACGCTGATCCTAGCGCAGGGAGAGTCGCACCAGGCGGCGGTCGCTCTAGCGACACGCGGGGTTGCGATAGCCGTTGGTAGGATTCAGGAGTTGGGACTCGAGGTGGCGCTGCATAAATCCGAGGCAATGTGCTTCCATGGCCCTCGGAACGCGCCACCATCGGACTCCCAGCTTACGGTAGGAGGAGTTCGCATCGGCGTCGGGTCGACGATGAAGTATCTGGGACTCGTCCTCGACAGCCGGTGGAATTTCGTAGAACATTTCCGACGTCTGGCTCCCAAGCTTCTCCGGGCTGGGGCTGCTTTCAAGCGGCTTCTGCCCAACCTTGGGGGTTCAGACGCCTCCTGCCGGAGGCTCTACGCGGGGATCGTTCGATCCATGGCCCTCTACGGGGCGCCGGTGTGGGCGCCGTCGCTGGCAAAGCGACCGGCGTCCATACTGAACGCCTGCCAGAGGGTCATGGCAATACGGATGGTGCGGGGTTACCGCACGATCTCCCGCGAAGCGGCGAGCCTTCTGGCTGGCCTACCACCGTGGGGTCTGGAGGCAACAGTCCTTGCACACATGCACGACATGCGCGTGGAGATGCAACGCCGGGGTGAAAGTCCACTGCCGCAACATGTTAAAACATGGCGGACAGAGCTCCGGCGGGATCTCATGGTGAAATGGCGTCAACGGCTATCGCAACCCAGTGCTGGGCACGCCACGATTATGGCGGTAAGTCCCCTCTTTGAGGCGTGGCTGGAAAGACCTCACCAATCCAAGGTGTCATTCGTACCGAGCCGAGGGATGCGTGGCCAAGGGGGAGCTTGGTTCTTATCGGTGTCTCCCCAGCGAGATGGCAATCCTGGGGTAGTAAATTTTGCCTTACCCGGGCAAGCGGGGCTCTGCCGGGGTGGACTATTTATTTCCCTAGCTACTCGTGGGAACTGTATGGATTCACAGTTTTATACAAAAACATCTCAGGACGATGATGAACGTCCGGAACCCTCGAGTAGTCTTATTGGGTCAATACCTGATCTGACTACTCTCTTACTCGGTTCTGAGGGAGACTCCCAAGTCACCTTAGACACCGAACTCAACCCTCCTGAGCTGGAGTCGGCAAACGATGGCACGAGGCCTACTGAGATGGACTCGGAAGTGCCGTTGGGAACTGACTTTAGCCCCAGGAAACGACGGTTGCCAGGAGCCGCGCGTAAGCGCCTGCGGCGCCTCAAGGCTGGCGGTATGGACTCCATTGAGGCCTACAAGCTGGTCACGGAGCAGTGGGCGAGTGCGCGTGCTCCTTTGACTGATCTGGTGGCCGATACGTCATCGGGGAAGAGGCCGGTAAAACGATTTCGATCCGAGGACGAGTCGCCGAAAGATCATGCCAAAAAGACAACGCGTGTGGACGAAAAGTCAGGGCCAATTCCAATGATCCCTGACGAGACGTCCGCAGCTTAGGTCGGACCACCGCCTGGGACAAGCGTTGTGTCTTTTAAGGACGCCCTAACCAACGTCCGAGTGGGAATCCGTAATAGAGAGCCCATGTCGAACGTGCAATTGGGGCTCCTTTCTAAGGACATATTGAGGGCGATTCTTAACGCCCCTATGCCCAAAGCCCCCGAATTCAAAATTCGAATCGAGGGTTGCACTTTCAAGCCAGGATGGCTGCAAGTCGTAATCAAAAACGACTACAGCCTGAAATGGCTTGAAGAAAAAGTGGGGACACTAAAGCCGTGGCCAGAGGCGGAACTCTCGCTCATTAACGAGAAGGATCTGCCAAAAGCCAAGGTTGGGATCCTCCACTTTAAGACAGAAGATGTCATCAAAACTCCAAGAGATGCCCTTAATCTCTTGGAAAAACAAAACGACCTGCAGACTGTATTGTGGAAGGTGCTGAGCGTCAAGAAAGAAGGGGACGGAATCACGACCGCCCTTTCTATCGATGATGCCTCCATAGAAGCCTTGCGCAAACTAGACTGCAGGCCGCAATTAGGCTTTCGTAAAGTCCTAATACGCATTCGCGGCGATAATACGCCAGCGAAGGCTGAGCAGGTGGCAGGGACTAGCCAATCTAGCGCAAGGTTTTCGCCATCTGCTCAACACGCTCCTAAGGCGGGGCCGAGCGACCGGGTCTCTGGTAAAACGGCAAAGCGGCAAAACGCTAAGCCGAAACCCGGAGGCCAGGGCGTCAGGAACCGCCCCCTCGGGGCACCACCGACGAAAGGGGCTAACCGTCCCAATCGATCGGTAGCGGCGAGCCGACCGACCAAACCACAGGGCTGCCCTAAAGCCTCGAAGCCAAGCAGGTCGAATAACGCCGCTTAACCCACCCACACAAACACATAACACTAACACAACACAAACACACCATAACACAGACACACATAAACACACAAGTGGTGCAGATAAACCTGCATCACGCCAGAGCAGCCACGGCTGTTCTGGAAAAACTCTTCACACAAAAGAACCTTCACATCGCTCTTATCCAGGAACCGTGGCTGGCTAATACTAACACGGTGTCTGGACTGGGCTCTGCAGGTAAGGTCGCTCATCATATCGGTGGAGTCAAACCAAGAGCGTGTATACTTTTCAATAATAATATTGATTTCTTATGCATACCAGGCCTGTGCAGCGATGACCTGATTGCAGCTTATGTCAATGTCAAGAGCGGAAATGGACGCCTCATCGTGTGCTCGGCATACCTGGACGGGACGAAAACCGACCCATCCGAGGAGCTTGCAAAGGTAGTAGAGTACGCCTATGCCAACAATGCCGAGCTTCTCATTGGGTGTGACGCCAACGCCCACCATACCAACTGGGGCAGCACTGACATCAACGATAGAGGTGAGTTGCTTCATGATTTTGTACTAACTAACCGCCTCCAAATAGTTAATGAGGGATGTAAACCGACCTTTGTAACTAAATCGAGGAAGGAAGTTCTTGATGTAACTCTCGCTACTATTCACACTGCCAGGCTGATAACCAATTGGCATGTCAGTGATGAACCATCTATGTATGTCTGATCATCGACTTATTGAATTCGCTTTGAATACATCCAACATTTGCGGAACTATCACTTTTAGGGATGCGAAAACCACGGACTGGGACTTGTACAGACGAAAGCTCCAGGAGAGACTCCTAGACGTCCCTAAAACCATACGCTCCCCTGAAACATTGGACTATGCTGTCACTCAAGTTACTGAAGCCATTACAGCCTCTTACCAAGAGAGCTGTCCTCTAAGAACTGTGAGGGACAGAAAAGTGACATGGTGGAACAAAAGGCTCGATGTTTTAAGGGAGGAATCACGTAGGTTGTTCAATAAGGCTAAATCGACTGACGACTGGGATCGGTATCGGAAAGCTTTAACTACCTATAATAAAGAAATCCGAAAGGCGAAAAGACTTTCATGGAGGAAGTTCTGCGAGGAGATTACTAAAGTCCCTCAAGGAGCCAGAATCCACAAAGTCTTATCCAAATCGCCTACGAATCAACTGGGACTCTTAAAGAAACCAGACGGTGCCTTCACTGCATCAGCGGAGGAAACCCTGAAACTTTTGGCGTCAACACACTTCCCTGGCTCGGTGATGGCACAAGACATCATCGTACCATATTCACCTCATATCCGCCTCTCCAGGCCTACAAATGAAGACTGGAGAAGAGCGGCGAGGTACTTTAGACCAAACAAGGTAGAATGGGCTATAGACTCATTCAAGCCGATTAAGTCTGCAGGTGATGACGATATCTTCCCAGCTCTCCTGCAGCAAGGAAAGACTATACTCATCCCTATCTTAATCAAAATCTTCAGAGCAAGCTTTGCCTGGGGATATATACCTGAGAAATGGACTACAGTTAAAGTCTGTTTTATCCCAAAGGCTGGTAAGAAAGACTACTCTCAACCAAAGTCCTTCAGACCAATAAGCCTTACCTCCTTCCTACTCAAGAGTATGGAAAAGGTTATAGACGAATGCATCAGGGATGGACCATTAAGGGCTAACCCTCTGCATCCGAAGCAACATGCTTACCAAAAAGGAAAATCCACAGAAACTGCTCTGTTAGAACTAACAGACAGGATCGAAAGGGCTTTGGAAGATAAACAGATAGCCCTATGTGCTTTCCTTGATATTGAAGGAGCTTTCGACAACGTCACCATAGACGCCCTTTCCAAGGGAATGAAGGCGAAAGGGATTGACGAGACAACTACTCGTTGGATCGAATTCATGCTCCTCAACAGAACTATCAGTGTTACCTTACACGGAACTACAAAAAGCTTCAAAACAACTAAAGGGTGCCCACAAGGAGGCGTTCTATCGCCACTTCTATGGCTACTCGTTGTTGACCAATTGCTGGTTGAAGCCTTTAAAAGAGACTTAGATGTACACAGTTATGCTGACGATGTGGTGGCTTGTGTTATCGGCCCCTGTCACAGCACGGTATCATCTATACTGCAAAGATCTCTGAACGTTATAAACACATGGTGCACAGAGAACAATTTATCGGTTAACCCGAGTAAAACAACAATAGTCCCCTTTACTAGGAAGCGAAAGTTGGACAAACTTGTAACGCCCACTGTAAAGGGGACTCGCATACCATTCTCCAATGAGGTCAAGTACCTGGGCGTAACTATCGACCAGAGACTGACCTGGAACACTCACATTAATAATGTGATTCAAAAGGCTAAAATAGCTTTAGGAATATGCTGTCGCTTAGCAGGGACGAAATAGGGCCTAAACCCTAAAATCGCCCTGTGGTTGTACACCGCCATAGTCAGGCCGATAATAACGTATGCCTGCGTAGTATGGTGAAGGAAAACATCCCAAGTGACAGTCATTAACAAACTTAATGGTTTGCAGAGACTTGCATGCATTATATCAACAGGCGCCATGTCTACAACCCCAGGAGCTGCTCTAAATGCCCTGCTTAACCTTCCGCCACTTCATCTATTAATTGCGAAGGAGGCGAAAGCGGGCATGTATAGAATAAACAGCACTGGCAAAGTAAACTGGCGCTCTCAAGCACTGAGATCGCTACACGAATCAGTGCTTGAACACGATCAGCTAGCTATGACAACAGACGTCATGCTTCCACAGTGTAGCTTCACAAGAAATTACACAGTGGAACTGCCGAGCAGAGAGGATTGGGCAAGCAACCTCATTACTTGCAAGGCTGGAAGCCTGATCTGGTTTACAGACGGATCCAAAATGGGTGAGAATGTAGGATGTGGAATATTTGGCATTAGCCCGAAATTCAGCAAAAGCTTGAATCTGGGTAAATATGCCACCATATTCCAAGCGGAGGTATACGCCATTATAGAATGTGCGGAAGCCAACCGTCAACGAAACTACATAAATCAATTAATTCTGATTTACTCAGATAGCCAGGCAGCTCTTAAGGCCTTGAACTCGAATACAATAAATTCGAAACTGGTAAAAGACTGCGTTAACAAACTAAATGACCTGGGGCAAAGGAATAAAGTTATTCTGAGATGGGTACCGGGTCATTCTGGAATTACTGGCAATGAAAAAGCCGACGAACTTGCAAGGACTGGGGCTCAGGGTCATCAGATAGGACCAGAACCTTTCTGTGGTATCTCAAAGAACCAGGCCATGCAGACCCTTAAGGGCAATCTATTTGGCGATTCAAAAAAGCACTGGTTGTTACAACCAGGACTGCTACACGCCAAATCTCTAATAGAAGGCTACTCACAAAAACGAACTGCCGAGCTTCTTGAGCTTAGCAGGACGAACATTTGTGCGATAGCCCGCGCCTTAACCGGGCACTGCAAATTAAACAGGCACCAATTTCACATGAAACTGAGTGACACTGATGTTTGCAGGTACTGTAATCAGGAGAGGGAGACGCCTAAGCACCTGTTGTGTGAATGTGGGCCCCTTATCCACAAACGGAGTATCCATCTGGGTCGACACATTATTCGCCCGGAGGAGATTAAAACTCTCAAAGCTAGGAGTATTCTAGACTTCCTGGAAGCCTCCCGGCTAAAAGAGTTACTCTAACAAGGTGGCGAGTCACAATAGATCTTTTAGGTCGCAGTGACTACATCTCCTACACTATGGGAGATGCATAGCCCCTTTTCTTCAAAAATAATAATAATAATAAGACCTCACGGCGTCCTTACCTTCCGCATGACGCAGGTCCTCACCGGACATGGCAAGTTCGGGAGGTTCCTGCATCGGATTCAAGCGGAAGAGACACCCGGGTGTCGCCACTGTGCGCAACGCCCGGAGGACACGGTGGAGCACACCGTCGAGGTGTGCTCTGCCTGGGCGAAGCATCGCCATGCCCTCGTGGGGGCGATCGGCGGCGGAGACCTCTCGCGCCGGGCCCTGGTCGAGGCCATGGTCCGGAGCGAGGAGGAATGGCAGGCGATCGCCTCCTTCTGCGAAGCAGTAATGCTTGCAAATGAGGAGGCAGACCGCATCAGGCAACGGCGCCCTCGCCGCCGTCGCCGGGATTCCGATCCCGATTTCCGGCCACCGTAGACGCGGGCTCGCGGACGGCGAGCCATTTATTTATTTATTTATTTAATACTTCATGCACACAAAAGTACAGAGGCGGACTTAATGCCTTAGGCATTTTCTTCCAGTCAACCTTTGGGTGATGCAGAGAACAATAGTGGTAGGTGCAATAAACGAACGAGAATAAGGTGAATACAAGAATTGATATACTAATAAACTATAAACATAATATAATTATATACTAATATATACTCAATTTAATAAACTACATATATACACTAATATTGTCAAACAATTTGTTCAAATCAACAATTGGAAAACCTTAACGCTGTGATGATACCGCTGCCAACCTCTTATGAATTATCTCGCGAACTTTAGATTTGAATGCTAATCGGTTTGTTGCCATCCTGATCTCCTGGGGGAGCGCATTCCACAAAGAAATCGCTTGAACAAAGAAAGAATAGTGAAGAAAGTCAGTATGGTGAGTGGGACATTGAAGTAGGCGGTTATGAGCTGAGCGCAGATTTCTATTGTGGTTGGCGCCAAGGTATTGAAAGTGAGGTGCTAAATAACTGGGAGAATTAGGTGAATCAAGAAGTGAAAACAAGGTTGTGAGCGCCCTTTGCTCTCTGCGCTGACGTATGGGCAACCATTTTAGAAGCGATCGATGCGCTGAAATATGATCATATTTACGTAGATTGAAAACGAATCGAATGCAGTAGTTTAGAAGACGGTCAAGTTTGTTGAGGAGATCTGCATTCAGGTCATAGTAGCACACGTCACCGTAATCGATGATTGGAAAAATCAAGGTCTGCACAAGCATTGTCTTCGTGCTTGATGGTAACATGTTCTTCAACCGATACAGAGCCCGCAGCGTTCCTGTAACTTTCTGGCTTACACTAGCTACTTGAGTACGCCAGTTCATGGTACTGTCAATGCGCAAGCCCAGATCCTTTACATCAGTGCCGAATGGAACGATCGTACCGTCGAAACGAACCGGTGGCAAAGTAGTACAGTCTATTTTAGCGATGTTTCGAGGACTCCCAATGATGATAGCCTGACATTTATTAGGGTTTACTGCAACACCAAACCTATCAGACCAGTCTTTTATGGCTGTTAAATCCCTATTTATTTGGTCGATAGCAGCAGATATATCATCAACTGTCCCATGACAGTACAACTGCAAGTCGTCTGCATACAGATGATACGAACACTGAAGTACAGTAGTGATGATATTAATAAAAATAGAAAACAGAAGAGGAGAAAGGATACCGCCTTGAGGAACGCCAGTTTCCAACCCACACCATCGAGATGAAGAATCCCCGACGTGAACCGACTGCTGACGTTCCCGAAGATAGGAAGAAAACCAGTCCAGCGCCTCGGAAGAGACCATAATATAAGACAGAATGGCTAAAAGGATTTCGTGACTAACGGTGTTAAAGGCATTTGAGAAATCAACCAACACTAGTACAGTGACTTTGGTGTCTTCCATACCTGCCCTCACATCGCCAGTCACTTTAAGGAGGGCGGTAACAGTGCTATGCCCCGGCCTGAATCCAGATTGCAAAGGACTAATAAGTGAATTATACTGCACAAAACTTGAGAGTTGTTTGTGGACACAGGCCTCGAGCACTTTGGAAAGGAAGGGTAGGATAGAAATAGGGCGAAAGTGGGTTGGGAGAGTGGGATTTGAAACTTTGGGTAGTGGACGAACATAGGCTTTACGCCATAAGGAGGGAAATACTCCAGACCAAAGGGAAAAATTTACAATGTGGGATATGGCAGGTAGGAGGTGATCAAGGATCGTAATAATCATATCACGAGAGATATTATCACATCCTACCGCCTTGGATTTAATGGAAAGAATTATTTTTTTTATCTCTTCCGGTTTAGCTGGAACGAAACGAAAAGGATTAATTTTAGGACGCGTTAGACCAGAGATCAGAGACAGAGTTTGTAGTTTAGATAGATGATCCAAGGTAGGCACAGTGGAGAAATGTTGATTAAGATCATCTAAGTCAATAGAATTTGGAGGGTCTAAATGTCGCGATTTGCCGATACCAAGTGTTCCAAGGAATTTCCAGATATCGGCAGAAGAGGAAGAAGAAATATTTTTGAATATGTGGCGGCGTTTAGCATTACGTATCATCTGGTTACACCTATTCCTTGCAGACTTAAATAAAATCCAGTTCTCGTCAGTACGGTCCCTTTTATGTTTGCGAAATGCACGGTCTCTGCGTCGCATGGCCATCTTTATTCCTTCCGTCATCCAAGGTGCGGGAGGACGTTTTAATTTTACTTTTTTGATAGGGGCATGGATGTTATAAAGGTTGACCACAATATCATTAAAGATCAACACCTTGTCGTCAACTGAATTGGCCTCCGTCATTGGCTCCCAATCCACCATAGATGCATCCTTCATGAGTTCATCAACGTCCATCCTCGCAAAACAACGCCTGTACAGAACCTTGGGTTTAGGTTTAGGAGGTTTAAGGATATAGGAAAGGAAGATCATGTCATGATGAGAGAAACCAGGAGCGTCATGTTGACCATGGAAAGAGACGAGGGAAGGATTCGAGGTGAGCATCAGGTCGAGCCATGTGTCATCACCCACAGTGTTGTGGTGAGTGGGTTGTAGCGGCATTACGTGCAAACTCGCTGACTCTATAAGGTGGAGGAGCTTTCGGGACCGAGGGGAGTTTTGGACAAGGAGATTTGTGTTGAAATCACCCATTATGATGTGATGTGCATACTCTGAACCCATTGATTCAAGTACTGATTCGAATTCAGTGAAGTAATCAACAGTGGGGGGACAGTAAACAACACCAATGATGGTTTTGGCTCCCCTGACACAAACTTCAAGAAAGAAGAATTCAGCTGAGGCAGAATAGTTTGAAGAGGAAGAAGCCAGTACTTTGTAAGGAAAATCACTGCGGAGATATATGGCCACACCACCCCCTCCCTTACCAATCCGATCATTACGTATAAGAACAAAACCAGTTAGGGGGTAAGTAGTGGACAGAAGATGTGGTTTGAGCCATGTTTCAGATATCAGGATGGCATGAGCGTTGCTGTTATTGAACGTATTGTACAACTCGCTGTAGTGACTGGGAACGCTTTGAGCGTTAATATGACATACATTCAACAAACGACTAGATTCATTATCACTAAAGCTGCGAAGCACGAAGTCACCAAGGGTGTCGCCGAGAGAACAAAAGCTCGTGTCACTAGAAGAGGCAGTAGATTCATTAGCTGAAAAGAAACACTCATTGTCTGACATATAATATAAAAGTCAAAACTAATAAAAATATATAAAAGTATAGGTACTATAGAAGAAAATAAATAAATAAAAATAACTGAACAACGAAGCCATGGGTAGCTCGCTGTCCGATCGTCCGGTAATGGACCGAGTCCAAGACGTCGACGGCGCGCACTGTTCCCGCGCGCCTCAAGGAGTTGTCAGCAGCAGGAGGGGCCCAGCTGGGTCGAAGCCTACTGGGGACAGGGTTGTCCGAAAGGGAGCTCGTGCCCCGGTATGAAGGCTAGAAGGAACGGCGCGGGGTTTTTAGTCAGTAAGAGTCTGACACTGTCTCCCGCTCCACCCAAGAGCGGGTTTCGTCAAAGATGATTTTCCCCGTCGACAAAAAAAAAAAAATCGTCATACTCTTAGCCGACAGTCCTAAGCCTGGTAAAGTAGGAAGAAAAAATTTCATATCTCATAAATTTTTAGCATAATAAAAGCGTTTAATCTTATTTACCGACTTCCCAAAAAGGAGGAGGTACTACGTTCGGCTGTTTGTATGTTTTTTTTTTTTTTTTTTTTTTTTGTATGTTTGTTCGTCGAATACTCCCCCAAATGTGGACGGATTTTCAAAATTCTTTTTTTGTTCAAAAGTAGATAGCTCTGAGGTGGTCCCATTATCACCAAATTAGGATCTGATGATGGGATCTTGGAGAAATCGAGGGCAACCTTCAAATTTTATAGGCTCACTTATTGATTTTCGCATATTTTATGAAGTATCTTGTGTATTTGCGTATGGTCGTCACCATCTCAGGTAGCTGGGCTGATGATGGAAAGTACAGTAAGGCCGCAAAAGTCCATAGGAACGCTAAAGATTATTTTGCTACGAACCGAGCGAGCGCGATACTTCCGTGCGTATGTGTGCGCGTGTATGAGTATCCACATTCAACAGATAACACACACTAAGGAACTGTCGTCGCACTGAGCTTAAAAACATCATTATTATTTGTCTGTGCCATTGAATACGCATCACACAGTCACAGAGGCGACTTGTTCTTACCATTGTATTGACAAAATTCGCGCAAATATGTCATGTGCTGGTAGCCGCATGAACTAAGTGTTGGATTCGCAAATGAGGTAGCCCGAGTTCAAATCATGGTCGGTCCGTTGCGGTTATTTCTTACTTTGAAAATTCCCAATCTATATTAATATTGTTGTTTTTTATATTTCTATGAAAAATACTATTGCATTTTTTGCACTAAATTGTTGCAAATTACGAATATGATCTATTAACTACAAGAAGAATCACATTCGTTGTTTACATTATTTAGTTGTTTACATCTTATCGATGTTGTAAGGTGGAAATAAAAAGACGTGTTTAATAAAAATGTTTATTCTTTTTATTTACAAATTAAACATTTATGAGAATTGTGACGTCGAATTGTTACCTAGACAAAAAAGTTATCTTGTAACCGTTATCTATGTTACGTGTAAGATTGTTTGTTGGAAGTATACCCACTTAGACCATTCATAATATGAATAACGTAACAATGAAAGGATATTAAAATTTTAATAAAATAAAATATAATTGTTTATATCCAGTTATTTATTGAAATGTGATATATGATTTAGACTTTGTAAACATTTTATTTTAATGTAATGTCACAATGAATGTTTTGAGGTCATAGCTTAATTGTTCATTTTCTTGACGAAAAGAAGATTGAAACTAAACCTCAATTTCTGTTAAAAGAACTTTGGTTCTCACAAGATAATCGTCAATTAGATGAGAAAAATAAATTGAACTATTATGTTAGAACAGTGCGGGTAGAAGAATAAAAAACAAAATAGAATCATGATTATTGTCAACAAAATTGATAGCGAGTTCACTGCATTCTTAACCCTTCAGATACCGTCAATTAGAGACACAATAGTAAGACAATAGATGCGCGGCCACCGGTGGTCGCTTGGGGATTCATGAATTAAGATAAGGCGATGGCACAAGTTAAAAGATATAGCTATTTTAAACGAAAGTAAACACAATATAATACAGTGTTTGTTAACGAATAATCACGGATATGTTAAAATAAAATGGCCTACTGATTTTACTAAAACTTAATATTTTGTATAACCCCCATTATTTTCGATACAGTCAAGTAGACGTTTGCGCATGGACCCAACAATATTACTGCATATTTCACTCCCTCTAAAACTTTCCCACACTTCCATGCAATGGGTTTTTAATTGTTCCGTAGACCTCTCATTCCGCGAGTCCCACCTTTGCACCATCAAACCCCATAGATTTTCTATGGGGTTGAAGTCGGGTGATCGCGCTGGCCATGGAATAACAATTACTTCCGGGTGATTGTGAAACCACTCACGCACAGTACTCGCTCGGTGAATAGGACAATTGTCCTGGACAAACGGAAATTCTGCTAACTCATCAGCTGGGTAAATGTTGCGCACAGTAGGTAGCATAATTGAGTCTAACACTTCCACATAAGTTGAACTGTTTGCGCGTGGAGGAATGAAAGCCAGTTCTCCTGGTCCTGCTGCACTCATCCATCCCCACATATTAATTGTGATTCGACCTGATTCGGTGTTAGGGATGACGTTGTTATCACACCAGCGAGTGTTATTCTTCCGCCATAAGTGAAGCCTGCCCTTTTGACTGGATTTAAATGTTTTTTCATCTGAAAATACCGCAGTATTCCAGTCAAAATCTAAATAATTACGTGCGAAACGTAATCGTTCTTGTTTGTGCCTCTCTGTCAAGTACGGCTTTTAAGCTGGTTTTCTGTGATGCACGCCTTCAGCGTGAAGTGCACGACGAACAGTATCCATCGAGGTGTCATATAATTCCGCAAAATGTCTCGTTGGTGCGAAACCATTCGTTTCGTATATGTCCACCATATGTCGTCGCTGCGCCTCGCTAATAAGCTTCGGTCTCCCACTTCTCTTTCGACTAGCAAGGCTACCTTCTTCCTCATATCTTTTTATCCAAAGACTTACAGTATTTTTCTAAAACAAAAAAAATATATATATTAGGCAGCTATACCTACTGGACTTCATTTTCATTAAATAAAATGTTAATAATCATAATTATTGAATATAATTTTAAAATAAAACTGCATTTATAAATCCAATAACCAACCCAATAAACCCAAGGATTTATGTATTTCTCTTCTAAACCTCATAAAGATACGATGGATGGATTCATAAATGGCATACATTTTAATTAGAAGATTAATTTATAATAAAGTTACAATTCATTAATAGCTATTATACTCACATTCAGTCCGGTTTCTTCAGATATTTGTGTTTTATTAAGACCACTTTTATGCAACCCAATGATAGTCGCCCTCACTTCAATACTAATATTAGCCTGCATTTTGCGAATATTACAATATTGTTAACCAAACGTCACTAACTAACAACTACAACCAAACGACAGTTCATTTCGGTCAAGTTAAAACTCATGTCTACCTCGCAGAAATCTAATTCTTTATTTAGTTTTTTTGTGATCTACCTTTCTAACTCTAAGAAATGTGTGAACAAGTTAAAGAATAATTTAATATAATAATATGTAATGCTAATCCATAACTTCCAATCGGGTAAGAACTTACAAAAAGTCAACAATTGCGTGGGATTTGAACTTGCGGCACACTGATTTGCGCTTCAATCTGTGTGCTCTATACCACTGGGCCATCTTGACTTATGCTAAGTTGATGAAATTGAGGATTACAATCAATTGTTGGCGATAACTTGAAAATAGAAGGTCGTAAGTCAAACTAAACGTCAAACTAATACGTTGTGAGAATTCTTATCGACTTTTGCTAGTGACCGTACAACTCCTTAACAGTAAGAAGTTACTCGAACAGGCAAAGACTGTTTTAGTAAATTGTTTTGATGTTTGATAGGGCATTTGCCACATTTGGTCTCATGATCATCAAGTCATGACCTGATGCTGCAGTCAGGATAGTCTGCAGAGTACCTAAGTCCTCGACAACAAACAGCAGATATATCGAGTTTAGGCTCATTGAAAACGGCTCGATGTGTGGATAAACGTACTGCTAATAAAGAACACCGAAGTACATAGAGACCTGATGCTGAAGCCAGGAGCATCAGGAAAAGTACAAACCTTGAAATTACAGCACCGTAGTCGTGTTTGGGCTCATTTTAAACAGGACTAAATTTTAAGTTCATTGCAATGTTGACATAAATCTGGCCTGATGCTACAGCCGGGATTATCAGCATCTAGTTTAATGACTGTTTGAAAGAAGAGGGGGAGAGGATATATCGAACTGATCTGATGATGAAGCCGAAAGGTAAATTAATGTAATCTAACCGTGTTTGGGATTATTAGAACCGTTATGAGATCCGCTCTGACTATAAGGTATTTAAGTTTGACTGAGGGGTACTTTTTAGTGGTGGTACCGTAACTAAAAAGTGTAAAATAAAAAAAACTTTTTACAAAAAAAATATAACCGACTTCAATGATAAAAAACACTGAAAAGTATCAAATAACTTTAATTTTGGAAGTCGGTGTTAAATAACGAAGAGACTAAACTATTAAAGAAACACCGACTTCCAAAATTAAAGTTATTTGATACTTTTCAGTGTTTTTTATCATTGAAGTCGGTTATATTTTTTTTGTAAAAAGTTTTTTTTCCATCTGTTGTTTTCCTATATGACAGTAGTGGTGATGCACATTTTTTATAATTTTTTTACTAAACTCCTCAGTTTTTTATTACAATCTTTTCATTTTTATTTATCTTTTTGTTGTATTTATTATTTTTAAAAATTAGTTTATTCATATTTTGTTTATATTTTCATTATTATTTTGATCATTTCGTATGTCTTCTAATTTAACTAAATTCACTACTCTTAATTCATGAATCCCCAAGCGACCACCGGTGGCCGCGCATCTATTGTATTGTATTCTATTGTATTGTGTTGTATTGTGTCTCTAATTGACGGTATCTGAAGGGTTAAGGCGAGGTTCTACTCATTTTGAACTTTTTTAAACCTCTGAAAATCCACAAATATGAAAGAGAACACCGTGAAAAATTATTTAATTAAAATTGACTATATTACGAAGTCTTTGGCAAAAATGAAAACACGATATAAATTGTCTCGATAAAAAAAAATCGCGAATCTGACCCTATTTTACGATTTCAAACGTGTTTTTCTATGAGATTATTTGACAGAAATATTTTCAAAATTACATAAAACAATTAATTCATGAATCCCCAAGCGACCACCGGTGGCCGCGCATCTATTGTCTTACTATTGTGTCTCTAATTGACGGTATCTGAAGGGTTAAGCTTAGTTTAAAAGCCTTTCCCAAGAAAAAATTTGAAAAAAGTAGGATATTTTTTTTTTATAAAAAATAAAATTGCTTTTGCGGGCCGCAAAGTCGACATAACCCGGCCCCAGTCAAAAATCAAAATCAAAATCAAATCAAAATCAAAAAAGTTTATTTCAAATAGACCAATTACAGGCACTTTTGAATTGTCAAAATGTCGGTCAGTCAAACAAACAAGTGAAGCTAAATTGCACGTTCCAAAGAGTAGATCTCTATGGAGAAGAACGTGCAAGAAAGTCCATGGACACTCTTTTAAATCATATGTGTTACATATAGTGTTTGGTTACATATTTCTTGTTGCTTCTATTATGTGAGCACAATGTAGATAATAATAAAAAAAATATTAAAAGATAAAAAGACTGAATTAAGCCACTGGCAGCTAAGAGATGACCAGTCTCATCTGACGGCACCCGTTCACGAGCATGACGCGTGCATCAGCCCCACTCAGCTCTCCAGGAAAGACAGCTGCTGTTGAATCCGCAGCTGGAACTGCTCCTGCTGCTGCTGCAGTTGCTGTTGAAAGGCAGCCAGCTCCTGCTGCAACAGTGTCAGTAGCTGGCTCTCCGGCTCAGTCTGGGGCTGGTGTGGCTTTTGCCCCTGCTCCTGCATGCGTCCCCTTTTTGGTACCTCCTCTCGGGGGTCGAGTTTTGGAGCATCCAATAGCTCAGCCCGGAGCTTTGCGATCCTCTTCTCGAAAGAGGCGTCTATAGCCTCCAAGATAGAGCTAGCACATTGAGCGATGCCCCTCTTCTTCGACCCCTTCTCTCTTTTTCGGGCTACGGCTGTCAAGGAGTCGAATACCAGCACCCGGAGCAACCTCGACATCGACGTCGAGGCGGAGTGGTTCCAGGAGGCCATGTCGCAGATCTGCGATGCGGCAATGCCCCGTGTCCGTCCAGGACGTGCTAAGCGCCAGGTGTACTGGTGGTCACCGGAGATCGCTGCACTGCGCAACGCGTGCAATCACGCGCGACGCCGGTACGCCAGACACTGCAGGCGCCGCATCCGCCCGCCGGATGCGGAGGCCAGAGAGGCGGAGCTATTTGAAGGATACAGAGAGGCAAAACGCACCCTCTGAGCGGAGATAAAGCGGGCCAAACTCGAGGCCCGCAACGTGTGGCTGGGGTCTCTGAACGTGGACCCGTGGGGGCGCCCGTACAAACTGGTATGGGAAAAGCTCCGCCCCTGGGCTCCACCGCTGACTCAGAGTCTCCGGCCCCAGCTCGTGGAGGGTGTGGTAAGCAATCTGTTCCCTGCGCGAGGGGAAAACTCCCCCCCGCCGATGGCTCCGCCTCCGCCAGCGGTGTCTGACGCGGACCGCAATAGCGACGACGATGAAAATGCTCCAGAGGTGACCGAGGCAGAGATGAGAGTGGCGGTGCGAAGGCTGAGTGCCAAAAACACCGCCCCAGGACCCGATGGCTTGCCTGGGAAAGCCTGGGTCCTGGCCATGGAGGCTCTGGGGCCTCGACTAAGAGGGCTTTTTAGCGCATGTATGGAGAGAGGCCAGTTCCCACTTCGCTGGAAGACGGGGAAACTGGTCCTAATCGCGAAGCCAGGGCGCCCCGCGGACTCTGCGTCCGCGTACCGGCCCATTGTGCTGCTCGACGAGGTGGGCAAGCTCTTTGAAAGAGTAATTGCAAACCGCCTCGTCGCGCGCCTAACACGGGTAGGGCCGGACCTTTCGGACGGACAATTCGGCTTTCGCAGGGCGCGCTCTACGGTGGACGCCATCATGCGCGTACGAGCCCTCACGACGGGGGACGCGGTGTCTCAGGGTAGGTGTGTCGTGGCAGTGTCCTTGGACATTGCCAACGCCTTCAACTCCCTGCCCTGGAGTACGATCCGGAGGGCAATCCGGTACCACCGGATGCCCGAATACCTCTGTCAAGTGGTCGAGGCTTACCTGTCGGAAAGGTACATTATCTACCCCGGTCACCAGGGAGACTGGAAACGTCGAGAGATGTCGTGCGGTGTTCCGCAGGGGTCGGTACTAGGGCCACCCTTGTGGAACATCGGGTACGACTACGTGCTGCGCGGCGACTTCCCTGACGGGGTCAGCGTGGTTTGCTACGCAGACGACACGCTGGTTCTAGCGCAGGGAGAGTCGCACCAGGCGGCGGTCGCTCTAGCGACACGCGGGGTTGCGATAGTCGTTGGTAGGATCCAGGAGTTGGGACTCGAGGTGGCGCTGCACAAATCCGAGGCTATATGCTTCCACGGTCCTCGGAACGCGCCACCGTCGGGTTCCCAACTAACGGTGGGAGGAGTTCACATCGGCGTCGGGTCGAAGATGAAGTACCTGGGACTCGTCCTCGACAGCCGGTGGAATTTCGGAGAACACTTCCGACGTTTGGCTCCCAAACTAAACCGGGCCGGGGCTGCTCTCAAGCGGCTCCTGCCCAACCTTGGGGGTCCAGACGCCTCCTGCCGGAGGCTCTACGCGGGGATCGTTCGGTCCATGGCCCTCTACGGGGCGCCGGTATGGGCGCCGTCGCTGGCAAAGCGACCGGCGTCCATACTGAACGCCTGCCAGAGGGTCATGGCAATACGGATGGTGCGGGGTTACCGCACGATCTCCCGCGAAGCGGCGAGCCTTCTGGCTGGCCTACCACCGTGGGATCTGGAGGCAACAGTCCTTGCACACATGCACGATAAGCGCGTGGAGATGCAACGCCGGGGTGAAAGTCCACTACCGCGACAGGTCGAGGTATGGCGGACAGAGCTCCGGCGGGATCTCACGGTGAAATGGCGTCAGCGACTATCGCAACCCAGTGCTGGGCACGCCACGATTATGGCGGTAAGTCCCCTCTTTGAGGCGTGGCTGGAAAGACCTCACGGCGTCCTTACCTTCCGCATGACGCAGGTCCTCACCGGACATGGCAAGTTCGGGAGGTTCCTGCATCGGATTCGAGCGGAAGAGACGCCCGGGTGCCGCCACTGTGCGGAACGCCCGGAGGACACGGTGGAGCACACAGTAGAGGTATGCCCTGCTTGGGCGGAGCAACGCCGTGCCCTCGTGGGGGCGATCGGCGGCGGAGACCTCTCGCGCCGAGCCTTGGTTGAGGCCATGATCCGGAGCGAGGAGGAGTGGCAGGCGGTCGCCTCCTTCTGCGAAGCAGTGATGCTAGCAAAGGAGGAAGCCGACCGCATCAGGCAAAGGCGCCCTCGCCGCCGCCGTCGGGATTCCGATCCCGATTTCCGGCCACCGTAGACGGGGGCTCGCGGACGGCGAGCCATGGGTAGCTCGCTGTCCGATCGTCCGGTAATGGACCGAGTCCAAGACGTCGACGGCGCGCACTGTTCCCGCGCGCCTCAAGAAGTTGTCAGCAGCAGGAGGGGCCCAGCTGGGCCGAAGCCTACTGGGGACAGGGTTGTCCGAAAGGGAGCTCGTGCCCCGGTATGAAGGCTAGAAGGAACGGGATGGGGTTTTTAGTCAGTAAGAGTCTGACACTATCTCCCGCTCCGCCCAAGAGCGGGTTTTGTCATAAGATGATTTTCCCCATCGGGAAAAAAAAAAAAAAAAAAAGCTCCACTCAGCTCAACCATTTTGAAGGGAACTGAATGACCCAATAACACGCGCCACCAACAGCGAGACATTTGAGTGAGCATGACAAACTCTCAACTGCCATGCTCGCAATGTCAAAAAATAAAAAGTTGTAACCTAATAAAAAAGGCTCCATGGTACTTCACATTCACAAATTTGGAAAAAAAAAAGTGCTTCTACGTTATACAATGCTATTATTTTTAGATATAACATGTAAAGAATCCTAAGTCCTATTGAAATAAACAAATCAAATAAAAATAGAACACTGAAAAAAAAACAACACTGAAATCACACAAAACACACTGAAAAGGGCAGCAGCATCTCTTCGAATATATATATAAAGACTAACTTGTAGCTACAAAAGTATGTGGCTGTGGAGCAGGACCGGCATTTAGCCAAGCATTTTTATCAAGGAGATAATCTTCCAATTTATAATATGCTTGTCTACATAGTGTGCGTTTAATGCATGTTTTAAATTTTGACTCGTTTAATTGGAGAATTTCTAGTGGAATTTTACTATAAAATTTTACACAGTACCCCATAAAAGAACTAGCTACTTTAGCTAACTAACCTAACCTAACCATACTGCTGTTCGTGTAAGATTTTATTACTGTTAAAATGAATAAGCATTTGATTGAGCATAACTTTTTCAAAGACCTTACTGAAAACCGGCAACACGGATACAGGTCTATAATTATTGGTGTCATTATGGTCGCCAGATTTAAAAAGAGGTATAACTTTACTGAATTTCATTACATCTGGAAAGACTCCTTGGTCCACACACAAATTAAAAATTAAAGCCAAGTATGGTGCTACGGTCTCGATTATAGATGTACAAACTTTAACAGACATTCCCCATAGGTCCTCGGTTAATTTTATTTTTATTTGCCGGAAAGCCTTTATGACTGTCATAGGGTTTATATGTTTGAATTGAAATTCAACCGGACAGCCTGGCACGTTTTCTTTCAATAAAGCAATTGAGGCCTCTGGCGAGGAATTTAAAGCTTCCGTTGTCCTAAGAGGTATGTTGGTAAAAAAATTCACAAACTCTTGGGCTACTTCTATATTAGAATTTATGGGGCCATGTGAAGTCTCCAATAAAAAATCCGTGTTTCGTACCTTATTTCTACCCGTTTCACTATTAATAATTTTCCAAACGGTCTTTATTACCGACTTCCCAAACGGTCTTTATTACCGACTTCCCAAAAAGGAGGAGGTACTACGTTCGGCTGTTTGTATGTTTTTTTTTTTTTTTTTTTGTATGTTTGTTCGTCGAATACTCCCCCAAATGTGGACGGATTTTCAAAATTCTTTTTTTGTTCGAAAGTAGATAGTTCTGAGGTGGTCCCATTATCACCAAATTAGGATCTGATGATGGGATCTTGGAGAAATCGAGGGCAACCTTCAAATTTTATAGGCTCACTTATTGATTTTCGCATATTTTATGAAGTATCTTGTGTATTTGCGTATGGTCGTCACCATCTCAGGTAGCTGGGCTGATGATGGAAGGTACAACTCCTTAACAGTAAGAAGTTACTCGAACAGGCAAGGACTGTTTTAGTAAATTGTTTTGATGTTTGATAGGGCATTTGCCACATTTGGTCTCATGATCATCAAGTCATGACCTGATGCTGCAATCAGGATAGTCTGCAGAGTACCTAAGTCCTCGACAACAAACAGCAGATATATCGAGTTTAGGCTCATTGAAAACGGCTCGATGTGTGGATAAACGTACTGCTAATAAAGAACACCGAAGTACATAGAGACCTGATGCTGAAGCCAGGAGCATCAGGAAAAGTACAAACCTTGAAATTACAGCACCGTAGTCGTGTTTGGGCTCATTTTAAACAGGACTAAATTTTAAGTTCATTGCAATGTTGACATAAATCTGGCCTGATGCTACAGCCGGGATTATCAGCATCTAGTCTAATGACTGATTGAAAGATTTACCTTTCGGCTTCATCATCAGATCAGTTCGATATATCCTTTCCCTCTCCAGCATCTAGTCTAATGACTGTTTGAAAGAAGAGGGGGAGAGGATATATCGAACTGATCTGATGATGAAGCCGAAAGATCTAACCGTGTTTGGGATTATTAGAACCGTTATGAGATGCGCTCTGACTATAAGGTATTTAAGTTTGACTGAGGGGTACTTTTTAGTGGTGGTACCATAACTAAAAAGTGTAAAATAAAATAAACTTTTTACAAAAAAAATATAACCGACTTCAATGATAAAAAACACTGAAAAGTATCAAATAACTTTAATTTTGGAAATCGGTGTTAAATAACGAAGAGACTAAACTATTATAGAAACACCGACTTCCAAAATTAAAGTTATTTGATACTTTTCAGTGTTTTTTATCATTGAAGTCGGTTATATTTTTTTTGTAAAAAGTTTTTTTTTCTATAATAATCGTCAAGTACCTATTGTGTATTTTTTGGACACAAAGAAATAAAATATTTATTACTGAAAAAGAATACAGATTATATTTAAAAATATCGATATTTCGACAGTTCATTAATTTAAAAAATATCAACAGTCCGAATCTAAACGCAAACAATTTGCACGCTAACGGCCCATTCACGACCTTACCGCGGCGAGCGGTGGCGGTCTTGTAAAAATTCACCCGCGACAAATTATTAGCGTATCTTTGTATGCTTTTTTTGAACAAAATAATGAAACAACTTGAAATATTATTATAGCACATATTTAACCATAGTATGAGTAGTAGCCAGTTATTTTTTTTAAGTCAATTTGGGTGTATTATGTTTGGTAATCATAGCTCTTTCGTGCCAACATCATTTCGCCCGTGACCGTGACCGAAAGTGGACGTGTGTCGAAATTAAAATTAAAATATAAATTCTCATCCCCGACATATATGGGATTGTCACCTATAAGTGAATACGATAAATGACCAATTTCGCGTCTTAAAAGTTGTAATCAGCTGGCAACCAAGCTTAAGGACTGTACTTCCGCGCGCGCCCGCCTTCGCCTCCGCGAGAACAGTACGCTCTCCATAATTGCCATCCCGCTTGCACGACGACTGCCCGCCGCGCCGTGGGACCTGTGACTTACATCGCACCGCTACGTACTACATACCTACATACATACAGAGCGCTTCAAGTGAGCTACGCGCACACGCAGCCGCCGGCCGCTCGCTACAAGGTATTATGCAAAGTTAAATATTAACAACATGAAGCGTACGCCACCTCATTCGCCAGCGATGTCCACAGCAGGCCAGACAGCGAGTGACTCCAAGACTCTTCAGGTGAAAAAATCAACTATCTCAAGTCTAAAAACCATTGAAGCAAATGCAACGTCGCCCAAAAAAGGTAACAGACGGGATGGAACTTTTACAATCGTCCACCGCTCAATCCGATAGTAAATTTAAGTCTCTGCAAAAATCAATGTCTGAAATTATATCGCAAAACACGGAAATGAAAAAATCCCTAGATTTTGTCACTAAACAGTACGATGACATAGTTGTAAAAATAGATACCATCGAAAAAGAGCGAAAGATCGACCATGCTTATATAAATCAGCTAGAAGATAAAGTTGAGAACCTGGAGCGAATATTATGCCTAACAAAAATAGAGATGAGAAATATTCCAAGGAAAGAAGGGGAAAGTAAAGTGGATCTGCATGGGATAGTATCAGAAACAGCTAAAGTTCTAGATATCCCTCTCGAAAAACGTGACCTTAGAGACATTATCCGAACAAATAAGAAAGGAGGAGTGCCATCCATTATAGTCGACTTTGTCTCAGTAACAACAAGGGACAATATTTTACAGAAAATGCGTAACTTTAATCGCAATAACACCCAGGCTAAATTAAACACATCCCATATAAATATATCAGGTGAAAGGAAACCTATTTATATTTCAGAGTGTTTGTCTATAAAGGCGCAACGCTTATTCTATCTTGCGAGGAAATTTGCGAATGAGAACGGGTTCAAATTTTGCTGGACTTCATTTGGAAAGGTCTTCCTTCGGCAAAAGGAGGGGGATCAACAAATTCATATAAAAAACGAAGCTGATCTAAACTCCAAATTATTACTATGACTGGCCAAGGAAGATTCAAGTTACTTTTACTCCCAGTTATTTGTTTTATTATTTTTCTGTCTGCAGCTGCTCTCGTACTGTAAAACACTTAAACATAAACTAATCAAACACACACAATCAAATCCATTCTACACAAGTGGTAATTTTCAACCAAAAATACTTCTCGCGTGCATAATGCCTAACATAAATATTTACTCTCAAGTGAACATATCTACCTTATATTTTCCAGATATTAGATATATCAAAACTTATATCAAAACTTTCATTAACTTACGCACACTGACATGCTACAAAAAATATATACGGTTTTTTAATGGCTAATACGGATAACGATATTTCAACACAAATAGACAGCTTTAAAATGGCATCTTCTCATTACTGTGATGCCGACGCTTGTAATAATATCATAAAAACTTCTAAAACATCACTAAAAATAATAACACAAAACATCCGAAGTATTTACAAAAACTTAGATGGTTTCCAGGCTCAGTTGGCTAGGTTATCGTGTGAAGTCGACATCATAATCCTGACAGAATGTTGGTTAAAAGATGATAAACCAATACCAGCTATGGAAAATTATGTGGCATATTACAGCAAAAAATGTTTAAATCAAAACGACGGCATTACAATATATGTTAAAGATAATCTTAAATGTACGGTAGAAGAACCCGACCCTATAGGGGCTAATTTTCTACTTTTAAAAATTGACTCCGACACTTGTATTCTGGCCTCGTATAGATCCCCATCTACATACTGTATAGATAACTTCCTTAGCTCTCTGGAAAATATCTAATTTAAAAGCGAAAAATATCATTCTGATAGGAGATATTAACATCGACATAAAGCCTAATAGTACAGATAGAAATAGATCTTCCTACCTAAATCTTACAGCAGAAATGGGTCTTTTACCGGGACATACCCATCCTACTAGGCTACATAACTGCCTCGATCACGTAATGATAAGCACCACTACTTGTGCTACAGTTATAGTTATTGATTCCACCGTCAGCGATCACGCCTCTGTAATGCTATGTCTAAGCAATACCTCCTCTAAAAACGACTATTATAAGAAAAGAACTACTACTAAAGTAGATTATGAGGGCGTTCTTGAACAATTAAAAACCATCAAATTTAATTTTATTACACCTGATTGCGATGCAAATATGGCCGCTACACAGTTTGTCCAGTGCCTTATGTCCACGATATCTCAGCACTCAAAAGAATCGTACGTTCCAAAACGTAAATTTATAGTTAAACCCTGGATCACGCCTGGGCTCTTGCGGTGTATTCGACATAGGGATAGCCTTCATCGTAATTACCTGGCAGACCCAAATAACAAAATTGTTGAGGTGTCGTACAAAAGGTAGTAGTAAAGGTAGAAATCATTGTAATCTATTACTAAGGAAATTAAAAATAAATCACCACAGTTCGGCTTTGAAAACTTCCAAAGACAGTAGGGAAACATGGAATATAATAAAATCCATTACCAATAAATCCAGCAATCAAACATCAGCTGATAAACTTCTAGCCACCTCTGTTGATGCACAAGTGCCAAATGCGATAGAGCAAATTAATTATTATTTTTCGAACATTGGAAAGCAATTGGCAGACAAAATAAAATCCCAAAATTCTTCATTTGCACCATACAAAATAGAAACATCCTCTGCGCGGGAATCAATGGTCCTACTTACTCCAGACGAGGCTGAAGTAGAGATTGTTATTGACAATTTAAAAACCGACAGTGCCATGGGTTGGGACTTTGTACCAGCTAAACTACTGAAACTAAGTAAACAAGTTCTAGTTCCACCTCTTACAAAACTCATTGTAGTCTGTTTTGAGCAAGGAGTTTTTCCCCAAGTCTTTAAGAAAGCTTTGATCACACCTGTTCACAAGGGCGGGAACCAGGATGACATTAAAAATTATAGACCTATCTCAGTTTTGCCAGTACTGTCCAAAATATTAGAGAAATTGTTAAATCGAAGACTCATGAAGTGTTTAACACCGAGCGCCGCAGCGGAGACACTCAGTACTAAAATTTGAACTGAACTCTAAAATGTGTATACAAGTGGATATAAAATAAAACACCGTATACTGATCTATATCTATAGTTCATTTATTTCCAAGTTTGTTGGTGGCCCTAACCAAATCGCGGTAACACAACGATATCGAGTTTTAATTCGACCCCAACGCCATCTATCGAGCGAAGGGTCAATTAAAACAGAACTTTTGGTTTCCTATAATTTGAACTCTGATGTTCGTAAACATGCCGCCCACCAAGGACATTTAGTGGCAAAATGTCCTTCAACAAATACAGTTTACTACAGTGACCAATGAGAAATTATATCTCTTACAACAGGTTACTAAGTGTAATAAAAATGTAAACATAAAATTTAGAACTAACAACAAGTAAAATACAAAAATAAACAGTGTACAATTTCAATAGCAACAAAAAACAGTGTATAAAAATATAAAAACAATGTAACGGATAAAAACAATGTAAAAGGATAAAAATTACATTTGATGAATCCGCAATGGGTAAAATACATATTTTATTGGTTGGCCTCTTTATGGTACTTGATTTGGTGCGTAATGTGACAACTCGCGTGACTTTATCATCACCCGGATGTTTCTCAAGGACTCGCCCTAATGCCCAACGACTAGGAGGCAAATCGTCTTCTTTAATAAGAACGACATCGCCAATATTTGGTTCAGGAATTCTGGAACTCCATTTATATCTGTTCATTAAATTAGCCAAATATTCTTGAGACCAACGTCTCCAAAAGGATTGCATCATCCGTTGAACAAATTGCCACCTTGTTAGAGAATTTACCGATAAACCTTCGTAGTTATAATCTGGTACGGAGATTAATGGTTCACCTACTAAAAAGTGACCTGGAGTCAATGGCATCGGCTCACTTGGATCCTCGGAATTGATGACGCTCATTGGACGCGAGTTCAGGCATGCCTCTACTTGAGTAAGGAGTGTGCTGAGTTCCTCATACGTGAGTGTAGACGCTCCTATAACGCGTTTGAGATGGAACTTAGTAGATTTCACTCCCGCTTCCCAGAGACCGCCAAAATTGGGTGCGTGGGGGGGGAATGAAATGCCACTCTGTGTTAATTGCTTCCAACTGTTCTGCAACTGAGGAATGTAAATTGTCTACAATCTGTCGCAGCTCTCTTGACGCTCCTACAAAGGTGGTGCCGTTATCGCTCCACAACTTTGCACAATGACCTCGTCTAGACACGAACCTCCTAAAAGCAGCTAAAAATGCTTGAGTAGTCATGTCGCTGACCACTTCCAAATGTAGAGCCCTTGTAGACATACATACAAACAAGCAAATGTATCCTTTATATGAGCGGTGGCCACGACCCTTTGTTGTCCTGATATTTATAGGGCCAGCGTAGTCAACCCCACTGTGCAAGAATGGTTTTGCAGGTGAGCATCGACTAGCTGGTAGCGATCCCATAAATTGATTTTAAATTGTTGCCTTTTGTTTGGCACACGTTATGCATTTATGAACACATTGCTTGACCAAACTTCGTACCCCAATGATCCAATAAGCTGACCTTAAATAATTTGTCATCAACTGTTGTCCACCGTGGAGAGTCTTATGATGAGCGTCTGCTACCAATAGACGTGTAAAATGAGTATCATTCGGCAAAACGATTGGCCGTTTCATCTGTTCGTCCAATGTTGATCTTTCTATTCGACCTTGCACTCTCATGATACCCTTGTTATCAAGATAAGGACACAATTGTTTGATTTTGCTACTTTTTGAATGTATGTGTCCATCATTTTTCAGTTGGTTGTATTCTATTGAAAAGCTTTCCTTTTGTATTTTCTTTACACAGCAGTCTAAAGCTTCATCTATTTCCCCTTTTTGTAAATAAGTTGCCCTATCTCTTTTTCTTTTTAGTACCCTACGACAATATGCTACTATTCTCAATAACCTTTGTAAAGAAGAAAATCTATCTAATATATTGATATCATGACTACTATTGGAACTAATAGCAACGTGAGTCTTAATAGACTGTTCTAAATCTATTGCTAAATCCTTTGGCTTTTTATATATAATGGTTTTCTCTTTTAGAAACTGTGGTCCTGAAAACCAAGGTTTATTCTGAATAAAAGTACTTGGCATCAGTCCACGTGACGCGCAATCTGCTGGGTTCTCACTTGTTCTTACATGATGCCACTGTGATGAACTCATAAAGTTTAATATTTCAGAAGTGCGATTGGCGACGAAAGTTTTCCACCTACTAGGGTGGCTGTTCAACCACGCAAGTACTACGGTGGAGTCCGTCCACGCCTTTATCCTTTCCTTTGAAATATTAAGAAGCTCCGCACTTTCTGATAACAGATTCGCCAACAGTACTGCTCCACACAACTCTAACCGTGGTATACTGACTTGTTTTATAGGTGCCACTCTAGTCTTTGCAACTAGCAGTGAAACCTTGACCTCATTTTCAGAATTTATTAATCGTAAGTATACCACAGTGGAGTACGCTGCCTTAGAAGCATCGCAGAAGCCATGGAGCTCTATATCGCTCTCTGCCGTTGTACCGAGCCAACGAGGTATGTGTACTTTGGCAAGTAGGGATAACTCTTCTCGGTAAGTGTACCATTCTTTTATCAGATCACTTGTTAATTGTTCGTCCCACCCGATACTAGCTAGCCATAACTTCTGTATGAAGATTTTGGCTATCACAATGGTAGGTGCCAACCACCCCAATGGGTCGAACAATTTGGCAATGTCTGATACTACAGCTCTTTTTGTTACAGGTTGATTGTTTGATGGCTCAAGACACACCGTGTACCGGAAGGAATCTTCTTGGCGATCCCAGGTAAGTCCCAATATCTTCATCGTATCATCTGCTTTAATGGTTACTTCTTTATGATTGTTATCATTTATTACTCTATTGTTCTCGTTGTCCTCCTCGTTGCTTTCTATTGTGCTTATTTTATGTATGCTTTGATTACCTTCTAATGTCCTTATTTTCTCTAATATTTCTTTACTATTACTGTTCCACTTTTGTAATTGAAATCCACCTTTGCCTAAAAGTTCATTCATTTGTTTGTAGATTTCCACACCCTCTGTGACGTCTTCGCAACCACTCATAAAATCATCCACGTAGAATGAATTCAAGACTCTATCGGCTGCCAATGGATACTCGCTACCTTCATCATACGCAATTTGATGTAAAGTCCTTACAGCTTGGTATGGTGCAGAGGCTGTGCCAAAGGTGACTGTAACTAACTCATAGTCTTTGATTTCCTCTTCAGGTTCATCCCTCCAAAGAATCCTCTGATACATGGCATGTTCATCTGCGACTCTGATTTGGCGGTACATTTTGATAATGTCCGCTACTAGACCAATAGGGTGTCTTCTCCATCTCAAAACTGTATGCCTTAAATCAGCTTGCAAAGTTGGCCCCACCATCAATGTGTCGTTTAGAGAGACACCTCTTTTATTCTTTTCAGATGCGTTGAACACGACTCGTACTTTAGTAGTCAATTTGTCTTCTCTTATAACGGCGTGGTGAGGTAAGTATACTGCAATTTCTCTTTTATTATCTCCTTCTTTTACAGGTCTAAGGTGTCCTAGATGTAAGTATTCATGTATTACTTCTTTGTACTTTTTCTTTAACTCTATATTTTTCCCTAATCTTCTTTCTAATGATTTTAATCTATTTTCAGCGATGGAGCGTGACCCGCTGGACGTGCAGGGAGGATCTTCAACGCGGAATGGCAACCGGACCTCGTATCGTCCATCTTGTGTTCTCTTGGTGGTACTTGCATATAAATCCTCACATTTTTGTTCTTCAAGAGTTAGCAATTTCTTTGAACTAATGTGTTCTTCGATTTCCCAGAATTGTCTTAGGATTTGATCTGTGGTGACATTAATATGCATTACACTGACCTTAGGTTGTGTGGAGCGTGAACTAGTGGTTGAACCAACCACTCCAGATAAAATCCAACCGAAAGTAGTGCTCTGAGCAACTAGACTAGAGAATGGACTCTTTATCATTCCTTCCTTCACCACACAGCCATAAACATCTGCTCCTAACACGATGTCAATTTTACTAGGTTTGCAAAATAGGGGATCGGCAAGCTTCAGACTCGTAAAATCAATCCAGTCAAAGGAATTTAGGTCTATGGTTCGTTCTGGCAGGTAAGAGGTTATTTTACTTATAACGTATGCGTTTATTTTTAACCTAAACTCTGGATCAACCCTGGATTTAATTTCGAAGTTAACCATATGCTTAGCCATTGTTGACTTTTGGCCTAATCCTGACACGACTCCATGTATAGGAATTTTTTTCAATCTAAGGAACTGCACTGTGGACTCAGTAATGAAGCATGCTTGTGAACCTTGGTCGACTAAAGCTCTGACCGTCTGATAACCCATCTTAGACTCGATGTTTACTAATGCAGTGGCTAGTAACACCTGTCCAGGTTTGTGGACTTTGTTAGTGGATAGGCAAGAAACTACTGGAGTGGAGCTAGTCGGTGGACTAGTTTCAACCGCAGGCGTGCTTACTGAAGCCTCCACTTTACTTACAAGTTCTCCATTTGGATGGAGCAACGAATGATGTCTTTTGTGACAAAGTTTGCATGTACTTGTATATTTACAATTTACGACCATGTGATTACCACCTAGGCAGTTGAAACAGATTTTATGTTTTGCCACGAAATCACGACGGTGATCAATTGATTGTTTTGCAAAAGATTTACAAAAGCAAAGTTTGTGACCTTCACTACAAAACTCACATTTAATGTTGCTTGAACTCACTACCATAGCCTTTGGACTGTGTGAACTATTGATCTGATAATTACGCTTTGGTTCTATGAATTCTAGAGCACGAAAACGATTCTCCAAAAAGGTAGCAAATACCTCAAAGGTGGGCAATTCGTCGGAGTCTAAATTGCTAATACTAAATTCCCACTGTTTACGGGTTTCTGAATCAAGTTTAAAGGCGCTTATATGAATGATAATGACATCCCAAGTTGTCACATCCACCTTTAAGTTTTTCAAAGCGTTAAGGCAATCATTAGTTGTATCAAGCATCTCTTTTAATGACGATGCAGATTCTACTTGCATACGTTTTTGGCTAAATAGACGTTGTAATATACAGCTAACTAAATATTTCCTGTTGCTATATCTCTTCTCTAATTTTACCCAATATTGAATGTAATTAGAGTCAGACACTGGTGTTTGTCTCACTAACTGTTCAGTTTCACCGCTGAGATGGCTCTTTAAATAGTGCATTTTTTGCACATTGTCAAGCTCATCATTTTTATGCACTAGTGAAACAAACAGGTCCCGAAATGTTGTCCACTCTGAATATTTACCACTAAATACCGGAATGGCGATCTTAGGCAATTTTACAAATGTACATGACTTTGAGACACTGCTTGATGAACTAAACTCCTTATCAGTCTTTTTTGCAACGCTATATTTGCTCAGCATAGATTTTATTAAACATTTATAAGTAATGTAAGTATCCTCTGTACTATCATACATTTCTACTATTTTTGTGTTATCTTTAGTTGTATATAGTTCATGAATTTTAGCATAATTATTTGTAAACAAATTCCAATCTCGTTCTAATAATTCTTCTTTAGTTTGTATGTAATCAACTGTCAACCTATCCTTCGGACTCTTTTTAAAGTTAGTTAAACCTCGTTGAATTACATTTTGAAGCTCCTTTAACACATTGACTAATCCTTCCATTTTAACAATTTACTAACTAAATAAAAACTGTAAATAATATTTTATAAGTTGATTTAAACACGTATCAATAATAAAATATGTAAACTACAATCCTAATGTAAGCGAAGCAGACAAAAAGAGCATAAAACAAAAACCTATAATAATAATAATAATAATAATATTTTTATTCAAAATTCTTTAGAGCATAAATTACATACAGTCTTAAATATATATCTTAATTCTGAGTCTTACGTGCCTGAACTAGGATATCCTGTGTTTCAGGCAAGAAGAGCTAAAATAATTTAAAATTAACAAATAATCAAAAGAATTTTAAGTACAATACAAATGTGTAAAAAATCTGTAATCTAGACATGCTATTATTATAATATTAAAAAAGTTTAACTTCTAGTTTCTTAATTATCAATATAAGTACTTAAACTAGGTAAACCCCTTATAAATTACAATAGTTTCTTAAATAACAAAATACTTAAACTAGGTCAACAATTGAGTAAAAACACAAAATATAAACAAAATCACTTTAGCACAATCAGTAAATTCTCTGTATCATGGTATGACATTTTTTGAAGAGTTTCTTTAAGAATTCTCTTACAGTAGACTTGATTCAAGCGATAAATATTTGCTTTCGCGTTCAATCTATTGTAGAGGAGAGGACCGAGAAAAAGGTAAAATTTTGACGTGAAAGCATGTTTGGTATGATTTTGAGGACAAACTAGGTCTTTACGTCTTTTGTTAGTAAAATCCGTGCTATATGTTAAATCTGCGTGCTTTTTAATACAATACCCATTATAAATAATTGCCGGACTGTTAATACTTCACATTCTTTGTATAGGAGGTTATTGGGAAAAAGGAATGGACGGAAAGTAGACACTTTGAGAATTGCCCTCTGGGCTCTCTCGATAGTTAGTAACAATGTTTTACCCGCTCCACCCCATGTGGTAATACAGTAGGTTACTATCGATTGACATAGAGCGAAGTAGACTTGTCGAACTATTTTTGGATCTGCAATGTAGCGCAACTTTTTAAAAACAAATATCAATTTACGAATCCTATTATTTATAGCTTCTATATGATGTTTAAATGAAAGTGTCTCATCGATTATAATTCCAAGGTACTTTACTGTATTTGACATGTTAATATTAGGACAAACACATTGGTTATTTGTGTTAGATGTGCAGTTATGAGCATACAATGTTGAGGTAGTGCCGGTTAGTTTTTGCTTGCGCATCGAAAACTTGACGTAATTTGTCTTGTCAGCATTTAAGGTTAGTGAATTATTTTGAAGCCATTTATTAATAACATTGAATCCGTGTTGCGCAAACTTGTAGACATTTTCTTCTGAGTCAGCCGAAAACAAAAGAGCAATGTCGTCGGCATAACTAACGATATGGCCGTGATCTATATTCAGATTACAGAGATCGTTTATGTAGATTAAAAAGAGTGAAGGTCCTAAAATACTTCCTTGGGGAATTCCGAAAGCTGTGCTTTTTTCCTCATCGCTGATAACATTCCCAATCTTCACACATTGCGTACGTTCTTCTAGGTAGCTCTTAAATAGTTTCAGCTGAATTTCCCTGATGCCTATGGCCTCAAGCTTGCGCAACAAGATGGGAATAGAAACTGTGTCAAACGCTTTGGCGAGGTCCAGGAAAATTCCTACTGTGTGGTTACCCTTATCAAGTTCCTGTGCTAGGTAGTCAGTAAGATGGTGTACGGCATTATCTGTAGACATTTTAGGTCTAAATCCAAACTGCTGCTTAGAGAGAATTGATTTATCCTCCAAATATTTATAAAATCTATTGTTTATAATTTTTTCTAATATTTTAGACATGGCAGGCAGTAAGGAAATAGGCCTATAATTAGTCACTTGGTCTTTACTTCCTGATTTGTAAACTGGGACAACAACAGCTTTTTTTAAGCACTTGGGGAACACACCTGTGGTTAAACATTTATTAAAAATGCAAGTTAACGGTGGTACTAAAAGGTCTTTGAATTGCTTAATAATTTTACTAGATATGTTATCCCAACCAACTGCACAGTCAACTTTTAGACCCATAATAATCCTTTCCACTTCCGCCTCGTCAGTATCTAATAAAACAAAGGATGATAAGCTAGTGTTGGATGCAAATAATGAGCTCGCGAGGTGCTGCGTTTGTCCACGAATTTTTTCAGCTAGACATTTGCCCACATTAACAAAGAAATTATTTGCAATATTCGCAGATGTTAACTGTGATGAATGTGCTTGTAATAAACTTGAAGAAGACTGATTCTGTTTTGAATTATACGTCACATCTATACTTATAATAAATCTGTAGAGAGGTCAATTCTGTACATGAAATATATTTCCAAAATAACTATCAGGGGGTGATTAATGATCGATACTGATGCCAAAAATGCAAACAATAAAATTTTTGTCTGTCTGTCTGTCTGTCTGTCTGTCTGTCTGTCTGTCTGTCTGTCTGTCTGTATGTTCTTTATAGAAACAAAAACTACTCGATGGATTTTAACGAAACTTGGTACAATCATTTTTCATACTCCTGGGCAGGTTATAGTATACTTTTCACCACGCTACGATCAATAGGAGCAGAGCAGTGAAGGGAAATGTTGGGGAAACGGGAGAAATTTACTCCATTTTTTAAGCTGCCGTCGCGTTTGCAGCCTTAATGGTTAAAGCTACACAGAAATCATGTATAACGGAAATGTTCTCCTTAAATTATATAAAAAATATCCCACGACAGCATGTGTCTATCTTTTATGGTTGACTCACAATAACACGTGTAACTCCCGATAGTTTAGCAGTTCGGAGCTTTCTGTTTATTTTTGTCTACTCTTACGTTTATAACACTCTCACTCATCCCTAATTAAAAAGAAGTGAACATTATTATCTATTCCATAAAAAAAGAATTATAGAAATCGGTATAGAAACACCAAAGTTATACCTGAAATACGCTAATAAGCCATCGCGCGTGAATACTGAATTATGCTAAAAGGATTATTTTTGTGTAACGGTCGCCGCGCTCGACGCGGCTCGCGTTGCGGCGGCAATATTTGGCTGTTGATGCGAATAGACGTTCAGAGTGTTCGACCTTATTGACAGACAATAATTGATTTTAACAAACCGTGCTTATCAGCGCGACTTTTAGTCTACTCTTACGTTTAATAATTTATATTTAGAATTCTTTGGTTGTTATTTTATAAAATAGGTATTAGTTATTTTGGTAGTGTTTAAATATTTCTTAGTATTAGCTTAATTATAAATTAAACTTTTTTTTATTTATTTAGCTGTAGTTTAAATAGGTAAGTACCTAGGTATCAAATAGGTTATTTCATTCTATTAGACGTAGTTTAGGTACCTACTTATACTTATAATAAATCTGTAGAAGTGAAAATTCTGTACATTGAAAATATAAAAAAATAAACGGCACTACACGTGTTACTAGACCGACACCGAACCCAAAAAAGTGAATAATTTTTTTTTTTAAGAAAGGAGCGCGTTTTCCTACAGCCTATTTATTAATTACATCGAACACGGAGACATTGGCACCATGTCTAAGGTGTGTGCACACTGTCACGCGCGTAAGTGGAAGAGAGAGATCGGATTTTGACAACCCCGTTGTCGCTGGCATAAGCAACAGGATCCGCGTACGAAGTCGCTGGCAGAAGCTAGTTTTTAATAATCTTCCAGATCTTTTTATTGTCTGTACCAGCCTCTCTTAGTGCAGTGTTATCGTAATTGCGTTTTACTTTTTTTAGGAGGTCGTTACAAAAGTTACGATATCGCTTATATGACACTTGCAATATAAAATTATTCGGATTAGCTTTAGCTTTCATATGCAGTTTATCTCTATTTTTCATACAACGTATAAGGCCAGCCGTGATCCATGGTTTTATGTTGCAGTATTTGTTATTTAACCGAGATATGACCGTGTTTTTCTGAATTGCATGTTGCACCTTTTTAATTAGGTACAACATACAATACTGCGGATCAGCGGTATTGTAGACTGGGTCAAAATCAATATTGCATAAGTCTTCCTCAAGTTTACGTAAATTTAATTTAGAGACTGTGCGAGAGGCCACCTTAGGTAATTTACAATTAAGGATAAGTAGGTTAGCACTGTGATCGGTTATTGTTGAATTAATTACAAGGGTTAGTGCTGGGAAATTGGCCTTGAGCATCATGTGATCCAAGCAGGAGCCACTTTGATGTGTAGGAAGCGTGTGAGCGGGAAGCAAACTATGAAACGCGCATAGGTTCAGATATTCCTCAGCCGAAGCATCTGTACTTCCAGGAAGGATATTGATATTAATATCTCCAGTTAAAATTATATTTCTAAAAGATGATAGGTTCTGCAAGGTGTCGTTTAGAGAATTAGTAAAATTGTTTAAATTCGTAAAAGAGGGAGATCGATATACAGCTAATATCGCAAATTCAGTTCCGATTTTAATCAACAATCTGCTACAGTCGTGCATGTTTGGTTCCAGGACCGACACATTTAGATGATCTCTTGCATAAACTATCACCCCATCGTTCTGATTGCAAGTCGAGTTAGTCTTATACATACAATATCCCGGAATTTGTGGTATATTATATTGTTTAGCAAGCCAACATTCAGTCAGAACAATAATGTCACAAATTATTTCTAGACGTTTTAAAAAAATGCTAAAATTATCGAAATTCTTAAAAACACTACGAATGTTTTGGGTTAATATAGTTAATGGTCTAGTGTAAGAGGAGAGATATTGCTTGCACTGGTCAACATCACAAACTTCAGATTGAGATACAGAGAAATTAACTATGTCACTAATTAGATTATTAATCATATTAAAATATAATTAAAAATACCAACCAAGGCCAAAAAGAAACGTAATTTACGGCGCTCCTAGGCGCCTCCATAATCAATAGAGTTTATGTACCTATTTTCTGCCATAATTTTCGCCGGACAGTCCGCTGCACCTGTCTTATGATTGCTTGGCTTTTTGAAGTGCAAGCAAGTTGCGCATTTAGGTTCCTCGGTTTTCTTGGTGCATTCTTTGATGGAATGACCCAATTCACCACAGTGGCCACACGTGTAGGTGATCTCCCGACATGACTTAGCCGCATGTCCGTATTGCTGACATTTATAACAACGTGTGACTAAAGTAAAGTCTCTTACAGGGCAAGAAGACCAATTAACAAAAACTCTGTCTTTACATATTAGGGCTTTACGTATCTGTGAAGATACTTCAATTATAAAGTTACAAGTGTCAGCATCCCTCTTACCAGACTTGTGGCTCAACTTAATGGAGGACAAAAATGTCTCGAGGCTGCAATCCTGAAGTTTTTCGGCTAGGTTTTGGTTGAACAAACAAGTAAAAACTTCCTTCTCTTGCATGGATGATGGCACTCCGATAATTACGACTCTAGGTTTTCTTTTCTGCGGTTCATCGACTGTAAGGCCTGAATTTGTTGACTGCATCGATTTTTTTACCTTCTCAATGTCGTCCTTGGTTTCAGTGCTGATGATGACACCGCCATTTTTAGTCTTGCGTAGTCCTCTTACTTGAAGTTTCATCTGTTCTGGGCATATAATTTTTTGTACAAGTGACTTTGTCTCCTCACTGGACTTTAGTTTGTCGTTGGGATATATGGCCACTGAGCTTAAATTTAAGGGCTGAATAAATTTGTTGGTACCTTTCTTTACCATATCAGCAAAGGAGGATCCAGTATTTGGCTTAATAGAGGCTCCAACTGTCATCTTAAGGTCTTGCAATTGATGCGACAGATCAATTTGCTCTTCAAGTCTTTGTATGGTAGAGTTGGCCATGATTACTCTCATCTTGATGGACTGGTACTGAACAGCCATCTGAGATGTGCTGTGTCCAATTTTTCGACATAAAGCACTTATGCTCATTTTCTGTTCCGTATTTAATTTGCCCTCTTGTGCAATAGTCTGCACATTGCCTAGACATTTCTCAATAGTCGTCATCCAGTCTTGTATTTCCGGCGTTGATATCACCTCGTTTCTTTTGATGGGCGACTGAGGATCAGATGAGAGTGCGCGCTCGGGTGCAGGTGTGGGCACGGGTGTAGAAGGTGGACTCCGAGCACATCGGTCAGCCCGGCTGAAGGGGCTGCTTGCCATTGTGACACAGTTATTGACTTGGTAACACTTTACACATTTTATTACGTTACGTAAGATAACTAGCAAATATTATGCCTACGTTTCAGAATTATCCGGCCAGTAGGTAAAACCAGGTCACGATTCAGCGAGTTTTTATTTATTAATTTTATAATTCTTCGGCACGTCTGTTCACAACGAAGTACAAAAGTGTAATCTATAAAAGCAAACAACAATATAAAGTAAAAACTATAAAGCAAACAACAATATAAAGTAAAAACAGCAATGTGAAATTTCCTAAGTGTTAGAGCAATAAAAGACAATTCTAAAATCTATCACAATTTTTCTAAGTCCTTGTAAACAAATAAATTACTAAAACAAAACGTAAAATTTTACAAGTCCAAAAAACTGCTTAAAATTTTACAAGTGTTTGGCGATTACTTTACTGCGGGGGAATTGGGGCATAGGTTCCCCGTTCCCTCGTTTTTTATAAAACTATTCGTCGTAAGTCTAAGCATGCACACAATAATCACTTAAATCTACTAAGTCCTTTCTTCAATATTATAACTTAACGAAGTAGCCATGAACAAATTTGAAAATTGTCCAAGTCATTTATCTGATGGCACTAAGGTTCAAATTGGCGAACTTTTTGAACTTGCACTTTGACAGATTAAAACAGAACTGTACTTACAATTTTGCACTTCACTCACACACTCGTTCAATGCTCTCCAGACGTCAGCTGCGCAAGTGACTGGTGGCGCCCCCTGGTGGCGACACGTAGAACTAGTCCGTGACGTCAGTCTTCTGCTGTCACGTTGATCTGGATGACGACCCGTTGAACTCCGAGAATGACGTAAACTATCACCTCGTTTGATCTGATGCAAGTGGCGCCCTCTGTCATCACTTCCCTGCCGCTGCTACTGACCCCGTCAACACTGAACGAAGCTGTCGCTGCTGAAGCTGGGTACCGGGTACTTTGCCGCAGCGATCCACTGCAGTACCACGGGCAAGGCGGAACCGGCCGCGCGAGATAACTCAAAAAACGGTTAATCTATCCTGGCTCGATGGACCAATGTTTAACACCGAGCGTCGCAGCGGAGACACTCAGTACTAAAATTTGAACTGAACTCTAAAATGTGTATACAAGTGGATATAAAATAAAACACCGTATACTGATCTATATCTATAGTTCATTTATTTCCAAGTTTGTTGGTGGCCCTAACCAAATCGCGGTAACACAACGATATCGAGTTTTAATTCGACCCCAACGCCATCTATCGAGCGAAGGGTCAATTAAAACAGAACTTTTGGTTTCCTATAATTTGAACTCTGATGGTCGTAAACATGAAGTATCTAGAGCATAACAAGATAATATCAGATGCGCAATTTGGTTTTAGGTCTGGGAAAAGCACCATAAACGCGGTTAACCAACTTACAGATTACGTCACTGAAAAAGTTGACACAAAGCAAAAATGTCTGGGTGTTTTCCTGGACCTGGCCAAGGCGTTCGACACTGTGAGTATTCCTACCCTTGTGAGCAAGCTAGAGCATGCCGGGATCCGGGGCCAGGCTCTAAATATATTCGCAGACTTTCTTAGAGACCGGACACAAAAGGTCAAGATCGGCAAAGTTATTAGTAGTGAAGCAGGAATTGACTACGGTGTGCCCCAGGGTAGCTGCCTATCTCCAAGCCTTTTCTTGCTTTATGTAAATGACCTATGCCAGCAGTCTCTTACTAACGGAAAAATATTCAGTTACGCAGATGACACCGTTCTAGTATTTTATGGAGATACTTGGGACGCGGCGCGTCAAGCTGCAGAGTTGGGGTTACGTAGAATAATTCACTGGTTGGAACTAAATCTACTAACACTTAATATTTCGAAAACCGCATTTCTGCAATTTACTTTTGCAAAAACTGAACCCGCGGTAATAAGTCTTAAGGCCCACTCCTGTCATGACCCCAATAACAGTCTTCAATGCTCATGCGCTCCAATTACACAACAAAAAACTATAAAATACCTGGGTGTAATTCTAGATGAGAAACTCAGTTGGCGCCCTCATATTGAACTAACTTCTTCCCGGGTAAGGAAACTTATATGGGCTTTTAAAAATCTTCGACAGGTGTACAATCTGGAGTTACTCCGGACAGTGTATCTTTCTCTCGTAGAGTCAATAATTGGTTATTGTATTACAGCCTGGGGTGGGGCCTGTAAAACATACATGATACACCTCGAGAGAGCACAAAGATCCCTATTAAAAGTCATGACCTTCAAACCTTACCGGTACCCTACAAAAAGCCTATACGAAAGGTGTCAAGTGCTTACAGTAAGACAATTATTTCTACAAAATCTCACATTGAAACAACATGAAATCACACCGACAAACCATACGAACAAACAAAAAAGAACCATCGGTAATGTATGTCGCTCAGTAAAATGTAATACCGTATCCGCTCGACGGCAACACCTATACCTAGCTATTTATATATATAACAAATTAAATAAAATTATTGACTTCAACCCACTAACTAAAAAGAAAGCGAAGATGAAAATAAGCACCTGGCTTAAAACACTTGATTACTCACAAACGGAAAATATATTAAAAAAACAATAATCATAATAAATAAATTACAAGGTAGATAAATATATCAGATGTATAATCTAAAAGCACAACCACCAAACACAGTCACACAGAAAAACACGCAGGTTTCATATCACAACATCACACATACACGCCATTACACATACACACCATCACACTTACACATACATACACAAACATGTACACAATCTTATCATATGAGAGCAAGTTAGCACTAATTGTTTAACTTAGTTTTGGTTTTAATTTTGTTGCATAAATTGTTAATGTTTCACAAACGAGTGAAGACACTGACTCCTGTAACACAGGTGCCACCTAGCTCAGGAGCCAGGGTTTCAATTGATGTATCAACCTATTTATGTCAATACTAGCTTCTGCCCGCGACTTCGTCCGCGGAAAATTTCTTGTTTTAAAATAAGATTACACTCGATTAGACGCTGCGCACGTTCAGCGCTATATTCCTGAGCACGGGCCTGCGATGTTATAGCATTTTGCCTAGTGAGCCGCTGCGAGCGCTGTAATGTTGGGGTTCCTAAGGAGGTGGTCTCAAGCAAACAACCACATGTGTTAAGTACTATTTATTGAGTGCAATGCATGATACATGGAATCGTCGCATATGAGGTATATTGCTAACTCAGCATACATATAAAGGAGTGTACTTACTTACTAAAATAAGAGAGCATACCTATTATATTCTACACTTCACCTCCCAGGGGCAGCAAAAAAAAAAAAAGATATTACAACCTTTTTTTTTTCTTTTTTATAATTATTTTTATTTATAATTGCTCGAAAACTTGAAAATTTAACTTAAGTACTAAAAAAAAATTACCTATTTTTCAAATAAAATTATACTAGTTGTTAGCTTATTACAGATATTATACGAAATAAATGGGTACCTATTTATTCTTATCATTATACATTGCAATGTTTTCTAAAATCATATCTTATATTATATCAAATCTATTGACAATAAGGCCTAGTCCTATTCTTATGTACCAATTTAATTTTATTATTTTTAACTATTTTTACATTACAACCTAAATCTTCCACTACTGTATAGGGACCTTCAAATAGGGTATCTAATTTACTACCTGTTTCATTCTTTAATTCATGAATCCCCAAGCGACACCCGGTGGCCGCGCATCTATTGTCTTACTATTGTGTCTCTAATTGACGGTATCTGAAGGGTTAATAATATCAATTCATCTTTCTCATACGTTGTTGAATTAACTGATCTATCATGTATTTCCTTTCGTTTATGCTTATTTGACAACAAATTGTTCTTTGCGTCGGCATGTGCTAACTGTAATCTGTATTTTAATTGTAATGGATAGTTATCTATATTGTATAATGGGTCTACGGTATCGCAAATGCTATCAGGTATTCGACAAAGTTTTCCAAAAACAAGTTCATATGGCGTATATTTTGTTTCTGAATGGACTGTGTTGTTAAAGCTAAAGCACCAAAATGGTAACCAATAGCTCCAAGTATTCGTATGCTTTCCACACTGGATTCTTAAAAATGCACCCAATGTTTTGTGAGCATTTTCAAGAGCTCCAATGGATTGATGGTGATAGGCTGTAGAAGATATTTTTTCAATATTAAGGATTTTACAAACCTGTTCCATAGTTGCAGAAATAAATTCTGTGCCTCGATCTGTAGCTATTGTTTCCGGAATACCAAATCTTAATATGAACTGTCTAACAAATGCATCTGCAATGGACACCGTTTCTTTGTTTTGTAATGGAATAGCTTGTACAAATTTTGTTAATTCGCACTGCATAGTCAATATATAACAATTACCACTTTCGTCTCTATCTAAAGGACCCACAACATCTAAGTAAATCTTTTCGAATGCCGAGGAAGCCGTTGTGGTAATTTCCATCGGTTCTTTAATGTAACGAAAATGTTTTGATTTTTGACATTTCGTACATTTTTTTTACATATTCTTGAACATCCTTGTCAATACTTGGCCAATAGTATCGTCTTTTGATCGTATTGACCATTCTACGCACTCCAGCATGTCCACTAGATGGCAATAAATGAAAGTCATTCATAATTATTGTCTTTTCATTATCATCAATTATTCTTTTTACGCCTCGTAATATACATATTCGTGGTCCGGACCAATTAGTAAGTGTTGTTATCTCTTCACAAATACTTTTAATAAATTCCATATTATCATTATTTTTAATTATACATACTTCGTTGATACGTATCTTTTTGCAAAAATAGCTTAATTTCTGCACAAATTCGGCTCGCGAAAAATGCGCCTTGAAATCAAGATTAATGTATATTGTCTTTTTAATCTCTACAAATGCAAAACATTCAATTTCTTCAGTTATCATGTCATCATCCTTAAATCTTTTTAATTTGTTACCTTCAATCAAACACATTTCCACTGACTCACGCGGTTTTCTTAATATATCCACAACTCTTGGTTGATCAGTCCAGTTGTTAGCGGATTTATTAAGAGTCTTCTTTTCATCTTTTTCCTTACTCTTACTTAGTTCATCTATCTTTCTCTTTTGCATTCTAGTTGTTACAGCCATTACTTGCTCATTCATACTTTTAAGTTCATCAGACGTTATATGAACTCTAGATAAAGCATCTGCCACAACATTGTCTTTTCCTTTCACATAAAGTATTTTAAAGTTATATTCTTCTAATGTTAACCGAAATTTAAGTAATCTACTTGAAGGATCTTTCATACCAAATAGATATATCAACGGTTTGTGATCTGTCATTATGGTAAATTTGTTTCCATACAAATATGGTCTGAAATATTTAACAGACCACACTATTGCCAAAAGTTCTTTTTGAATAGTCGGATAGTTCTTTTCCGCTTTATTCAAGGGTCTACTCGCATATGCAACTGGTCTAAGATCTTTATTACATAGTACTGAACCAATAGCGGTACCCGAAGCATCTGTTTGTAAAATGAATTCATGATTCTCTGAAATATCGGGATACTGCAGAATGGGTGACGCTATTAGTGCATTTTTCAAAAAATCAAAAGCATACTGGCATTCATTAGACCATATAAATGGTTCATTTTTTCTACTTAACTTATTTAAAGGCATCGCTATTTCCGAGAAATGTCTTATAAATTTACGATAATAGTTACAAAATGCTACGAAACGTTTTACTTCATCTGCATTTTTGGGTGTAGGGTAATTTTTTAATACTCTAGTTTTTTCCGGATCTGGTAATACACCTTTATCTGTAACCAAATGTCCCAAATAAAGTATTTCTTTCTTTAGAAATTCACATTTTTGAGGATTTAGTTTTAAATTTACTTTTCTCAGCCTTTCCATTACATTTATTAAATTTTGATTATGGCTAGATAGATTTCTTCCGAATACAATGAGATCGTCTTGGTATACTAGACATTTATCAAAAGTTAAACCACTCATTGCAACTGACATCATACGACTAAACGCATTAGGACTTATCTTTAAGCCCATTGGTAGCCGCTTCATGCAATATTGGCCTGTATTTGTAGTGAATGCTGTTAATTTACGACTATTGGGTTCCAAACTAACCTGATAATAACCTTGGTGAAGGTCAAGGTGAGTAAAATAAATGGCTCCAGTAAGCGTATCTAAAATTTCATGAATATTTGGTAATGGGAATTTATCATCACAAATAACTTGGTTTACTTTTCTATAATCTACTACTAAACGCCATTTTTTTTCTTGACCCTCGCTACTTTTTTTAGGTACTAATAAAATTGGACTGGACCATTCACTATTTGTCTCTTCTATAATATCATTTTCTAACATATTATCAACTTGCTTAGCTATTTCCGGTTTTAGTGCCTGTGGTAACCTATATGGCTTGACGTAAACTGGAGTAGAGTTTTGTTTCACAACTATAGATTGCTCATAAATATTCGTTGTTTTTAACTTATCTCCCTCTAAATGGAAAACGTCTGAATACTTTGTACATATTGCTTCAATTGATTGTCTCTCTTCTCCGTCTAAATAATTTAGATTTAATTCAGACAACAAAGTTTTAACTCTAGTAACGTCGATATTAGTCTTATTAAATTGACAAATATTATAGTCTCCCAAATTTTTTAAATCTGGTGTTAAAGATGACAAACATACTTCTTTATCGCTAACATTAAGTATCCTGACTGGAATTCTATTATTACTAACCTTTGCTATTGCGTTTGCTATAAACACATCTTTTGCTATCTCTTTACTACAAACTACAACTTCTTCATTTATATTATCATTTACAATAATAAAATGAATTGATTCCGATCGCGCCGGAATAATTATTGCATTTTTTAACCTATCATGTTCATCAACAAAATGAAGATAATGCTGTTTATTATTATGAAAGAGTGTTAACTTATTTGAAACTATATCAATTTTTGCTTGAAATTTTTCTAAAAAATCTAAACCTATGATACCGTCAGCCCTTAGTGGTAGTGAATCAAACACAAGAAAGTTATGCTGGAACGCTACATTATCGTATTTTAATAATAAATTTACTGACCCTAGAGAACGTCGCTGACCACCTATTCCATTTATTAATGTATTATCTTTCTGAACAACGATGTCATTTGGTAACATTTCATTTTTAATAATGGACAATGTTGCTCCCGTATCAATAAGCCAATAATATTTAGTATTATTTATATAAAAGGTTATGTACTTCGCATTTCCTTGGTATGATAACACAAAATGTTTAGGATCGAAAAAACTGGCTTGGTTTATCTGTATTTTCGTCTTTATCGCCTAGACGCGTGTCTGCTACTCGCTCTGCTGGGAACGTATTTTGTCCTCGTCCACGGTTCCTAGCATATCTTGAACCTCTATTACCCCGGTTATTGTTAAATGATGAGTAATAATTTTCTCTATTATTTCCACGAGAACCTTGTCCTCGGTTGTAACTGTTATGAGATTGGTGTCCACGAGGGTAATTGTTACTATATTGACTACGAAAAGTACCCTTATGATGGCTTTGTGATCGCCTATTATTATGTGAAACTCGTCCATTTCTCGATACATGCAAAATATTACCTGATGGTTGGAAAGACGTGCACTCTTCGTCTTTCGCTGCTTGTATGGCATCTTTCAAGCTGCTCAAGCCGCGTGCCGAGACGATGGTGCTCAGCTTCGAGCTACGCAGGCCATCTGAAAACCGTTTTATAGCAAAACTTTCATTGATCGGTTTTAAAATAGAAAATGCCTCTGATTTTCCATCCGCCTGGGTAATTGTCAGCTCCGTAAATAATTTTTCCACCTCAGATCCATATTCTTCAATGGATCTCGAACCCTGTTGAATGTTTTGAAGCTGCGTCTGTATAGCTATAAATGATTTCTTGGGTAAAAGATATTTCCTCAAGTCATCAATTAAATCTTGAACACTTTTGTATGAGCCTGTAATTCTTAGTTTTGCGCTCTCATCCAGTCTACTTTTTAGAACGAAAGTAATTAATAAATCCTTACCTGGGCCGTCCAGCATGCCAGCATACAACTCCACGGAGTCTATCAACCGCTTGGTGGTGCCCTCAACACCGTCCATTACTGGAATCAAACTACACGCCACCTTTAAGTCGAAATCCATTTTACCTGATTGTTTTGCTACAGGAAAAATACACAATTTTTCTATTTCCCCGTATTTTTGTTTTATTTTCTCATATAGTTCTACCGTTGATGCTAAATGTGTATCTTTGCTTTTTTCAATTTTTAAAAATATTTTACAGCAGTTTCCATACGCACTTTTTGCTTGTTCCAACTTTGTTGGAATAACATTACCTTTAAATCTAGATTGTCCCTTTTTTACTAAATAATTTCGTATCTCAACTAAATAGTTATAATTTTGTTCTAGAATACCAATCATAGCATACAGATTTCTTAATCTAATAATAGAATTGCATACATTGAACACATTCTACATAAATGCAATGAAACTAAAATAAATAAAGTCCAACGTTGCATTTTGTTTCCATTTGGTGTCTTATGACAAGTTGTCCGTGCATGATTCTAGCGCCTTTTAATTTTTGCGTTATGAAATTTGATAGTTCACTCACGCTGTGTTACACAAAGATGAAAAATAAATTTCACAACACTCAACCACTATTCACTGGATTATGATTGATTTCCGGTACCTTCACTGCGCCCTCTGATGGATGACCTTATTCTCTGCATGGTACTCATCCCAATTTCCTGCTGGATCCAAGTGCGATGGCAGCTTTTGTACATTCGCACGCCAACATAGACTGCTATGACTCCAATGATGGCCAGAACGATGTAGGTCACGATGCTAAGACGTTCCACGTGTCCTCCAATTTCCTTCAACGTGGCGTCATTGTTGCCTCCAGCCGCGTTTTGACTCAGGAAAACCTCTTCCTTTTCCACGGTTGACCGACACATTATATTTATAAAATGCTAATCAAACTAAGTACTAACAATCCCCTTGGCAGAGTCCCAAGGCAGGGTCGCCATGTAATGTTGGGGTTCCTAAGGAGGTGGTCTCAAGCAAACAACCACATGTGTTAAGTACTATTTATTGAGTGCAATGCATGATACATGGAATCGTCGCATATGAGGTATATTGCTAACTCAGCATACATATAAAGGAGTGTACTTACTTACTAAAATAAGAGAGCATACCTATTATATTCTACACTTCAGCGCTCAGCGCTAGTCTCCCTATCCCTTGTCTCAGAGACATGCTGCTTTAACTCAGATAGACGCTGCGCACGTTCAGCGCTAGATTCCCGAGCACGGGCCTGCGATGTTATGACATTTTGCCTACCCAGCCGCTGTGAGCGCTCAGCGCTAGTCTCCCTATCCCTTGTCTCAGAGACATGCTGCTTTAACTCAGATAGACGCTGCGCACGTTCAGCGCTAGATTCCCGAGCACGGGCTTGCGATGTTATGACATTTTGCCTACCCAGCCGCTGCGAGCGCTCAGCGCTAGTCTCCCTATCCCTTGTCTCAAAGACATGCTGCCTTAAATGAGATAGACGCTGCGCACGTTCAGCGCTAGATTCGCGAGCACGGGCCTGCGACGTCCTCACATTTTGGCTAGCTAGGCGCTGTGAGCGCTCGCGAAATATATTCTCTATTTCTCGAGAGGCATTGCTCATTTTCAGGGGCAGATTCTTCCGTACGGCGTACTCGAGCGGCTCTTGTCTGTGATGTCTGCCAGGACATTTGAGATTTCCTTTTAGGCATGCATGTGTGCTCTCAACAAACTGCGCACAGACTTGAAAACAATTATGAACAAAGGGAGAGCGACTCGAACACCGTCCGCCTTTACAAAACAAAACAATCGTAATATCGAATAACTCGTATCGATTATTACGATAGAACAAAGTACGAAACTATGAACATACAAAACAAACGTACAACGAAATTACGATATTTTCAATTATGTAGGTATCTATCAATAACAACAACCATACGAACGAAACAACCGAAATCAATAAGCGACTGACAGAAGAACTCCAACTAACGACAACGTGGGCATAATAATTCGAGAGGATCATCAATCCAATCAAACTGGAACGCGCTCGGAGACCGCTAAGTTGTGCCTTCAGTAATTCTATTTTGAAAAAATTCACATAAGTTGTTACCTTTATTAATTTTATGCTAAACACAATTCTAGTGTATGGTAATCCGACTAATAACTGTTTTCGGTCCTTCACGAAGTGGAATTAAAGATAAATAAGCAGTGATAAAATAAATAAAAGTGCCGTATCATCAGTACATAGTCCGCGAGTGCACAGAATTCTGCCGCTTTAACGTAACGCATTAGAAGTGAAAGTCCTGCGTACGCGCAGTCTTCATCGCGCTGTCAGTACTACCAACCTCCCGGCGGCAAAGTTCAAGGTGTGTTCCAGCGACAAATATAAGCGAACTTGCTGCATCAGTGAATCGGACTAGTGGCGCCACCCCGACCATAAACAGTACTAACTTTTTTTTTTTTGTTGTTGTAAGCTTGTTGTGATTTGAACGACTACACGGTATTTGAAGCATTAAAATGTTGCGTTCACCAAACAAACAAAGCTCATCTAACCCGGACATACCTTCGACACCGGAATTATCTCAAAATATCAAGAACAGGAAGCGTAAAACACCGGAAAGTGAAGTTTTGGATATGTTTAATACTTTTAAATCTGAATTATTGCAAACACTTAAGGAATGGCGCCAGGATATGAATAGCAATTTCGAACAAATAAATCAAAATATCAATAATATAAGAAATGATTTTGACCAGTATAAAATTGAGATTAAAAAAGAGCTTGGATCTTTGCTTGCGGAGAATTCGAAAATTGCGTCACAATGCTCAAATTTGTCAGCAGAAGTTTCCGACCTAAGAGAATCAAATCAATTTTTGAGTAACCAGTGCAATGACCTCAGAAAACACGTGGACGGTATGACCTTGCAAACAAATACACAATATGATAAAACTGTCCTCGACTTTGAAGCAAAAATAGACATGTTGGAGCAGCACGCAAGACAGTGCAACATAGAAATCTCTAACTTGCCTGAAAGGCGGAATGAGAATCTCGTTGACCTGCTCGAAAGTTTGGGCAAGCTGATTGGATGCAGTATCAGGAAAGAGGATGTTGTCTCTATACACCGTGTCCCCCACGCTGCGCAGAATAACAAGCCTAAGAATGTTGTTGCGAAATTGACAACAAGAATCCTTCGTGACAATATAATTAGCGCCTATAGACTGAAGAAGGGACTGTCTTCCGAACAGCTAGGAATATCAGGCACCTCAATTAAGCTCTACGTGAACGAACACCTCACGCTTCGAAATAAGCAGCTCTTTCGTAAAGCCCGGGACGCGGCGAGTCATGAGGGATTTAAATTCGTGTGGATTAAACATTCTACAATACTCGTTAGAGAGATTGAAAATTCCCCTGTCCTGGCTATTCGTACGCTCAAAGACATCGAAAAAATTAAGGCTACCACTAAAACTACTACAATTGATTCCCCTAAGGAGATCTGAAAAACATTACAAACACACACAACAGCCTTACTCGTAAATTTATTTGATTACATTCTATTCAATCACACTATTTTAACATATTGTATTATATTGTTTATCGGATACTTGCAGAAGCATACCATAAATACATTATTTTTGTTTAATTTCTCGAGACTATTGACGTGTTGGTTGGCTACACAATACTTTAAACTAATGCAGCTTATTGATTGTTTCATAGATCATGGCTACTCAAGATCATGGCTACTCACACTATAAATAATCTAACAGTTTATTACCAAAACTGTCGTGGCATGCGTACAAAGCTGAAAACAATATTCTTTAATATAATTTCCAATTCGTATGATATAATCATTTTGACGGAAACCTGGCTAAACAGTAGCATATGTGATGACGAGTTCATAGACCAGCGATATATTGTGTACCGATGTGATAGAGACCTAAAATTGACGAAAAAATCTGATGGGGGAGGGGTTTTGGTGGCAGTCATGAAGTGTCTCAAACCATACCGTTTCTCTGAACCGACACTTACACCAATGTCAAAGTTTGTGGAATTAGTACTTGTCCAGTTACCGAGTAAAGAACTAACCGGCTGTTATTTAATTGGTGCAGTTTACATACCAGCTGGGTCACCTGTAGCGGTTTATAATTTATACTTTGAGGTTTTGAATGATATTCTAAGAGAAAATGGCATATCCAACCTGTTACTAGTTGGGGATTACAATATACCAGACGCTAATTGGCAATTTCAAACGGACTCTCCTGGCCTTGTTTGTATGGGAACATCAACGGTTTGCGACGGTCTGCGAGACTTTATGTTTCTTCACCATTCCTCACAACATAATGTAATTAGAAATTCGAACAGCAGAATTTTGGACTTATGCATCACTAACATAGTTGACTGCTCCGTGATCCAACCACGGGACTCGATTTCTGTCCCAATAGACGCTCATCATCCTCCATTTTATATTATAATACCTTTTACATCGAACATTAACACCATGAACCGTAAACCTGTAAAAAAACCTAACTTTTTCAAAGCCAATTACGATCTTCTAAATAAAGAGTTAATGGACGTCTCTTGGAAGACGTTACTTGGTCAACTTCCCGCAGAGAATGCGGTTAACTTATTCTACGAAACTATTTACGATATTGTTAATAAAAACGTGCCATTTTCGAAGTCTAAACCAGCACGGTACCCAGTATGGTTTAGCCTATCTCTCATACATATTTTTAAAAACAAACGCAAAGCTTGGATAAAGTGGAAAACATATAAAAATTACTCGGATTATGAACTCTTCTCATTATATAGAACTCGTTTTAAAAGTGAGGCCACAAAATGTTACAATAAGTACATTCATTCTGTAGAGGATTCTATCCCTAAAAATACTAAATACTTCTGGTCTTATATATCTAATAAAAAGACCAAGGCAGGTGTACCGTCTAGTATGTCATACGAAAACCGTACTTCGCAAGATCCTGAAACTATCTGTAACTTGTTTTCCTCATTTTTTCAGTCTGTCTACCAGCCGTCTCCCTGACTCCCCAATGGTCACCCCCAAACAATTATTCGGATCAGTGTGATATATTACACCATATCTATTTAGATATCATTGTTGTTAAAAGAGAATTAAAAAAACTGGACCCCTCCAAGGGACCAGGACCAGATGGACTTCCAGCAGTGTTTCTCAAGAATACTGCCGAATCAATATGTGAACCATTACATATTGTATTTAACAAATGCATCAGTGAGGGTTTCTTCGCAGACATATGGAAATGCGCATATATTGTCCCAATTCATAAAAATGGTTCAAAACATGACGTCACAAATTATCGTCCAATATCTATTATCAGTGCAATATCAAAACTCTTCGAGAAGCTTGTTCATAATGCTATCTACCCCTACATTCACAACTATATCATACCCGAACAGCATGGTTTCGTAAAACAAAAATCCACCATGACAAACTTAGCAATTTACTCTAATTTCCTCTTCCATAGTATCGACAAGGGAGTTCAGGTGGACGCTGTGTATACGGACTTTCAAAAGGCATTTGATAGAGTGGACCATGAAATTCTTCTCAACAAAATAGCGTTCAACGGAATTAGGGGCAATCTTTTACGGTGGTTTTGCTCATATATTATTAATCGCAGTCTGATAGTCGTGATTAATGGATACAAGTCGGGAAGTGTTAAAATGTCATCCGGTATTCCTCAGGGTTCTATATTAGGTCCTCTGCTCTTTGTGATTTTCATAAACGACATAAACACATGCTTTAAATACACAAATTTTCTTTTATATGCTGACGATTTGAAATTGTATAAAACTATAAAAACTGTTAACGACTGCTCAGAACTTCAGAGCGATCTTAACCGACTCTCTGAATACTGTACAATTAATAAGTTAAATTTAAGTATACCCAAATGCCATACCATTAGCTTTACTAAAAAAAAACTGTGATAAAATTTGATTATACCTTATGTAGTACTGTACTAAACAGAGTGACGAACCTCAGAGACCTAGGAATACTATTTGACTGTAAATTGCACTTCAATCTACACATAGAAAACATCATAAACAGAGCATTTAAAATGTACGGGTTTGTCATGAGAACAGCTACCGATTTTAGGCGCCCTTGTACATTTTTACATTTGTATCGTTCTCTTGTTCGTTCTCAGCTTGAATATGCCTGTCTGATATGGGATCCATTATATAATAAATATAAAATAGCCATTGAACAGGTACAACGAAAGTTCTTACGAACTATGCAATTCAGATGCCGACTTCCACGCTTACCTTACAAAGACCTTCTGTCAAAGTATAATGTACTTTCGCTCGAGAAGAGACGAATGCTTCTGCAAGTAATGACACTGCACGACCTCTGTCATAACAAGCTAAATTGTATAGACCTCAATAATAATATTAAACTTATGGTTCCTAGATTAGTTCATCGTCGTGGAGTGCGCGTTTACCGGTTGTTTGATCAGCTATCATACCGGACAAACGCTGGTAAACGTGCGCCTCTTCAGCGACTTGCGCAAATATACAATGAGCACTTCATGGAGATAGATATATTTATGCTTAATAAAAATATATTTAGAAATAAAATTATTAATGTACTGAAGAATTTGGAAACAACTTGAGATGGCTGGCTGGTTTGTTAGTTTGTAACAATATATGTACAGGATAAAATGTTTCTTTGGATAAATAACTAGCTTGCCAATGAGTCTAATCAGAGCATACATCTTTGTTTATATGTGGAAAATGTTGTAGTTATTACACTGACTTTCTTTTTATATACCTACCTTACTGTTATATGTAATGTAATATCGTTTTTTTTCCCAAATAAAATAAAATAAAATAAAATAAAATAAAATCCACAGAAAGTCTTAACACCGCGATTCCGAAAAATTACGTAATTGCAGAACGCCATCTATGGGCAAATAGGTAAAACGTCTGCACAATGAAAGTTATGCTAAAGTTATGCATTTTGCGTTTTAGTAATTTTATATTATCTCCGAAACTGTATGACCAATTGATATACTGTAAATGGCAAATCTTATCTGTATGATGTTCTTGTGATACTGAAATAATTTATTGTCATAAGAATTAATATTTTGTTGCTCAAATAATCAACCAAACGTAAGTATGCCGAAAAAAAATATTTTTAATGCAATAAAAGAAGTATAAAAGATAAAATATAAAAGATAGAGATATGGTATCGCGGACTTTTTTGTAGGATTTAATTAAGACGAACCAGGTAGCCATACATTGTTTTTAATTTTAAGCAACTGTTTAGGCAGCGCACGCAAATAATTCTGTTTTATGAGGTATTTTTTTCCGACTTGCTAGACAAAAGTTGTGATAGCTCGGTTAATATACATGCTATAGAAACAGTTTATAGCCTATAGCACTCAGGAATAATGTAGCTTTCTGCCAGTTCAAAAATTTTTAGAATTGGATTATGAGTTCCAGAGATTACCCCCTACTTACAAACTTACAAACTTACAAACTTACAAACTTACAAACTTACAAACTTACAAACTTACAAACTTACAAACTTACAAACTTACAAACTTACAAACTTACAAACTTACAAACTTACAAACTTACAAACTTACAAACTTACAAACTTACAAACTTACAAACTTACAAACTTACAAACTTACAAACTTACAAACTTACAAACTTACAAACTTACAAACTTACAAACTTACAAACTTACAAACTTACAAACTTACAAACTTACAAACTTACAAACTTACAAACTTACAAACTTACAAACTTACAAACTTACAAACTTACAAACTTACAAACTTACAAACTTACAAACTTACAAACTTACAAACTTACAAACTTACAAACTTACAAACTTACAAACTTACAAACTTACAAACTTACAAACTTACAAACTTACAAACTTACAAACTTACAAACTTACAAACTTACAAACTTACAAACTTACAAACTTACAAACTTACAAACTTACAAACTTACAAACTTACAAACTTACAAACTTACAAACTTACAAACTTACAAACTTACAAACTTACAAACTTACAAACTTACAAACTTACAAACTTACAAACTTACAAACTTACAAACTTACAAACTTACAAACTTACAAACTTACAAACTTACAAACTTACAAACTTACAAACTTACAAACTTACAAACTTACAAACTTACAAACTTACAAACTTACAAACTTACAAACTTACAAACTTACAAACTTACAAACTTACAAACTTACAAACTTACAAACTTACAAACTTACAAACTTACAAACTTACAAACTTACAAACTTACAAACTTACAAACTTACAAACTTACAAACTTACAAACTTACAAACTTACAAACTTACAAACTTACAAACTTACAAACTTACAAACTTACAAACTTACAAACTTACAAACTTACAAACTTACAAACTTACAAACTTACAAACTTACAAACTTACAAACTTACAAACTTACAAACCTACAAACTTACAAACTTACAAACTTACAAACTTACAAACCTACAAACCTACAAACTTACAAACTTACAAATTTTACCTCTTTATAATATTAGTATAGATGTATTTGGCAACTACTTATGTTCAAACAAATAATATGCAATTTTATATTCAGTTACCCATGGTAAATCATATAGGTCATCATCTTAATGTTTTATTGTACCATTATAAGTCAATGCAGATAATTTCATATATTAAAATTCTGTACAATCTGATATTGATATATTACTTAGGCCCTGCTCCACCAGAACTAGTTGACCATATCGAAAGATATACCACACATTGATTGCCAGGCGGGACGAAGTTTGCCGGGTCAGCTAGCTCAAATAAATATTACTATGGTACTGAGTAAGTACCCACTCACCCGCCAAGCGCTTGCAGCTAACTTTACTACCTACTTCTTCCAATGCTCTTTATAATTACAATGCGTTTCGCAGAAAAATAAGATAAATATTTATGTATGAATTTTGCCAGCAAAGCTATTTGTACTTGTGAGATGAGAAAATATTCGCCATTTAACCTGGTTTCAGTTAAATGGACAATGTTAGTAAGTATGTAAAATCTCTTCAAACAGCAAAGCCATATTACAACACCAGTTTCAGTATATGCGAAATGTAAAGAATCAATGTAGGTACCAAACCTCCATAGCTATCATGCAAAACCAGTCATAAGCTTGTTAGTTTCCTGGTTGTCCGCTAGAACTACATCGTCACCGGTAGTGATGGCTAATATAACGTATAGCGCCAAAATATAGCACGCTATTTGTTCATAGCGTATAGCGTTTGTTATATTGGCTCTGCCTTCGCGCTATAATATAACGTCTCGCTCAACAAAACGTTAACAACGGGGCCAAAACGGGATAGCAATATAGCGTTTATTGTATCCGTTTAGCGCGTTGCCGAATAAAATGATAACGCCTCCGCATTCATTTGATTGCCGTGTTTAATTATAACGTGTTATAGTGATAGCATATAAAATAGCGCGCTATAAAAATATATTCAATAGTCCATAGCGTGTTTAGAGTTTATAGCTGAATTGAACATCACTAGTGACCGGGCCATCCGGGCGACTAAGGGGCCGCTTCGATCCCGTACCCAGCTGTGCCCTGGTAGGCGCAATGGCTGCTATGACTTGCCGCGACCGTGCTGTACCCAGGGTCGGTGTACACCATTGTTTTATTTGAAAATACCAAGAAGTTGTGATTTTATAAGTATTCAAGGTTCGCATAAATCGCGGTAACAGTCACGTGACCGCGTGGCTCGTCATATTACCACGCTCCGCTCAGTCGCAATTTGCCAGCTCAAGTACCTAGCACTAATCGACTTATTTTCTAGTGATAGACAACAAGCCCTTTACGGAACCTAAAACATGCAGCGCTAATATAGCTTTTAGAGGGTACATTTTTTTTTTTGACTATTAATTTCAGTTACACGTTCAACATAATGTCATGCTCAATGTGTACAGTCTAAATCACACCCGAGTCGTCTGAGGTGAGCGTTCGGCACGCATAATCTAGTGCGTGGTACATACGAGTATATAACATATCGATGCTAACACTGATTTACTGGCGCAGTGTTTCGTTCTGTTTCACCGCTTCCAGTTGTATGAACTAAATTAATAATGTACAAAGGATTCGAATAATATAAAATAATTATCTCTGCCGCCGTAAGTAGGTACTCTGTGGTTGAAATGTAAATCTGAACATTTTGGGACAACGCATGGTTTACTAGTAGTAATGGAATAATAATCCTTACTTATTACGCGTTTGTTACGGCTTCACGCCTAAATGGCAAAACCGATTTTTTTTTTTTTTTGTTTGGTTGGTTGGTTGGTTTTTTCCCTTTTTTTTTTGCTATTACGCGGGCGAAGCCGCAGGGAGCAGCTAGTATATTTATAAGTTATAGTGAAATATACACAGGATATCCAATAACGCAAGGCACGGTAGATCGAAAACAAGCCGAGCGAGCGCAGCACTATGAACTCACGGTTATTGAACGAGGGATGATCGTCGCACGCTCACTCTAAAATTATACCTAAGTATTTATTAAGTGAGTCACACATCCATCGGGTTCCCGCGACCCTGACCAGGTCGTCGGTCCACCTTGTTGGAGGCCTAACGCAGTGTATTCCGATGCGTGAGCACAGGACCGGTCGCTGCGGCGACATCTGGAGGAGGCCCACGTCCAGCAGTGGATGCCCCCCGGCTGATATGATGATGATGATGATGACGATGATATATTAGGTTTTAAGAAGTAATCTCTGAAAACACTGGTCCGATTGCCATTTTTTTTTTCACAGAAACCCGCTTCATTCTCGAGTGGCACTGGCCACATTTTATGTACGCGGGCGAAGCCGCGAGCAAAAGCTAGCAGGTAATATATGTCGGACTATCTGTCAAAACGCAATCCTAATAATATTAATTTACTTAATTTTAACTTCAGTAAGTGTCAATAACATAACTAGCTAACATAACAACCTTTTGTTGCATTTAGATTATTTCCAAAGCTATGGTAACAACGACTCATAATTTGATAGATATGTTCGCTACGGTTATTTAACAACGATCCAAAATCTGTCCATAATCCACCTGAACACAGCCCGAGTTGTCTTCTAACAACTCTAGGGTGTAGCCTCGGCGAGGTACGTGTGGTGTGGTAGTACCTCCAGGGTGTAGCCCTGGCAAGGTACGTGTGGTGTGATAATACCTCACGAGTGTAGCCCTGGCAAGGTACGTGTGGTGTGATAATACCTCCAGAGTGTAGCCCTGGCAAGGTACGTGTGGTGTGGTAGTACCTCCAGGGTGTAGCCCTGGCAAGGTACGTGTGGTGTGGCAATACCTCCAGGGTGTAGCCCTGGCAAGGTATGTGTGGTGTGTAGTGCCTCCAGGGTGTAGCCCTGGCGAGGCACGTGTGGTGTGGTAGTACCCCAGAGTGTTAGAAGAAACCCGAGGACACCTTTTAAAACTACACATCACTATGCCCGCTTAGATAAAATAGTACCCATTTTATCAAAAAGAAATTTTAACGGTGCTTACATTAGGTTACGTAGGTACTTTCAAGGCAAAACAAAAGTAGAAGATGCAAAATTAGGGGGAAAAAAAATCACTTGTGGGCTGGATAAACGAATGCATTTAAAAATAAACGACTCGTTTACCCCACTTCTGAATTGTAATCTATTTGTTACCTTTAGAGCAAAGGTTGACTAAGAAAGTTATTTAGTGTACCTACGGGGATTGTTATCAGGTTATTTAAATAAAACGACCAAAACGGGTAACATACCCTTTGTAACACACACACACACAAATAACACAAATATCACAGATAACATCAATCAACAACAGTCGGAATCAAATACTTTTATACTAGCACTTACTGTAAGATGTTGCTTGCTCCGAAAACTGGACTTGAAAGAGACTCGAGGCAGCGCGGCGTGCCTTTTTATAATTTCTCAAACTGTCAAAATGTGCCGCGCTGTCAAGTCACAGGTCGGTCCAGTTGTCAGTGCAAAAGTACATTTAATGTTGCTAATACAGAAAATAATCAGTGTATGTAACATTATCATAAGAATCGCTAACACTTTATTAAAATTTCTTGTTTTTAATAAAGTTATATTTATTTAAAAATCTTAGTTAAAGTGTTATATTGAAACCATTATTTATTAAAATTGTTTGTGTTTATCTCGAAACATAAATGTTGAGTACACCTGCTTCTATATATCTCTTTTATATAATGGATTAAGTGAATGGAGTATAGTCTTTTTGAAATTGTAGGTACCATGTTTAATTGGTGTGTTTTATTATTTTTCTAAATGATTATTATAACATTTTAATATACAATTTATACTTTTCTTCCGTACCCAAGAATAATGAATACCAATGCCTAATACCTTACATATTATTTCATTACACTAGGTACCTACGTATGTCGCGCACAGCCCGGGCGTTCGACTCGCCACTCGCTGCGTCGACGAATTGGCGGGGAACGCGGTAAGGAATTCTTACCTACATGCAGTACCTTGAATGCTTGCGTCTGTGTAAATATGTATTGGCAAGTCTGGATTAAAGATAGCTAAAATCGGTTTTGAGCAAAGTAGTTTTTTTATAGTATCAAAGGATTCTTGACATTTATCAGACCAAATGAATTTTTCTCTTTTCCTTAATAAATTATGTAAAGGGTCCAGTAAAATTGAGATATTTGGCACATATTTTCCATAGAAGTTAATTTTCCCTAAAAATTGACGGACATTTTTTTGGGTTTTTGGTATTGGAAATTCTTTTATCGCAATCAAATTATCTTTTAATGGTGTGACAGTATTGTTCTGAATTATGTGCCCTAGATATTTTACCGATTCCTGTGCAAAGTTACATTTGGTAAATTTTAATTTAAAATCTTTTAGGATTGCTTCTAATAACAAAGATATGTGCTCTATGTGTTCTTCGAATGTTTCTGAAAATACTAAAATATCATCGATATAATTGACAGTAAAATTTGTGAGTTTATGCTTTCTAATAATGCTGCTTAATATTCTTTGAAAAATAGCGGGAGAAGTTTTTAAACCAAAAGGTAAACACGTCCACTGAAAGTGTGACTCTTGAGTAACAAAGGCAGTTTTGTGTCTGTGTTTAATTCTTAAAGGTATGGACCAGAACGTTGAGTTTACATCATATGTTGAAAAAAATTTACATTTCCTTGTTTTAACCATGAGATCCTCGATTAAAGGAAACGGTTGCGATTGGGGAACTATAATTTTATTTAATTCACGAAAATCTATACTAGCCTTGATCTCCTGCCATTTTCTTTTTTAAATGCTAGTGTTACCGGAGCAGCAAAAGGGCTCAATTAAGTTATTTTTTAGTAATTTTGGAATTTGTTGTTCAATTTCTTTCATATCCTCAATAGAGCATCTGCATGGCCTTTTGCTGCAGTATTTGTCTATCAACAAATCAATATGGGCTTCATATCCTTTTACTGTACCTATATCATATTTGTCTTTAGCAAGACTGAATTATATTTGCATATTAATTTATTATATTTGTGTAAAAAAAAACAAAACAAAAAATTGATAAATTTTATGATAGGTTAATCGTAGGTTAGGTTAGGTTTATCAATATAGATAGGTTATAATTTTATTTTTAAATTTTTAGTGCTTTTAGGGTTTTTTGAAGTCGGTTTTGTTTTTTTGCAGTTGCGTAGGTTGAATAAGGAAAGTCAAGAAGGTTATAATCATCGTCTTAGTTTGAATCGTACTCGATTGGCCACTAAAACCTAAGAAGATTACTACCATCGTCTTTCTTTAATACACGCTCGACTAGCCAATGAAACTGAAGAGGAACGGTCAGAACGATTAAGTGGCCTACGTATTCGTTCTAGTCAGAGGCTGCTTAATAAACGTTGCTATGTACAGTAAGGCCGCAAAAGTCCATAGGAACGCTTAAGATTATTTTGCTACGAACCGAGCAAGCGCGATACTTCCGTGCGTATGTGTGCGCGTGTATGAGTATCCACATTCAACAGATAACACACACTAAGGAACTGTCGTCGCACTGAGCTTAAAAACATCATTATTATTTGTCTGTGCCATTGAATACGCATCACACAGTCACAGAGGCGACTTGTTCTTACCATTGTATTGATAAAATTCGCGCAAATATGTCATGTGCTGGTAGCCGTATGAACTAAATGCCGCACTCAGAGACGCCCATTAACGCTAATCTCTGATTTACTAATTTTGTCATTGAATAATAGTCTATATCTTTATGACGTTAAGTACCTTAGGTTTTGCTTTAATTGACATTAAAGTTAAATGACGTCTCTGAGTGCGGCAGTTAGTGTTGGATTCGCAAATAACGTAGCCCGAGTTCAAATCATGGTCGGTCCGTTGCGGTTATTTCTTACTTTGAAAATTCCCAATCTATATTAATATTGTTGTTTTTTATATTTCTATGAAAAATACTATTGCATTTTTTGCACTAAATTGTTGCAAATTACGAATATGATCTATTAACTACAAGAAGAATCACATTCGTTGTTTACATTATTTAGTTGTTTACATCTTATCGATGTTGTAAGGTGGAAATAAAAAGACGTGTTTAATAAAAATGTTTATTCTTTTTATTTACAAATTAAACATTTATGAGAATTGTGACGTCGAATTGTTACCTAGACAAAAAAGTTATCTTGTAACCGTTATCTATGTTACGTGTCATGGCGAAGGCGAAGCAGGCAGTGCTGCCCCACCTTGAGGAGCTCGGAGCCGCTGCGGGCTTCCGCATGAGGCACACAATCACCGGGGCCCGAATCCTCGAGGTCCCCGGTGCGGCCAGCGGCCCTGCAGCGGATGCCCTGGCTGCCAGGATTAGGGCGTCTCTGAGCGAGGAGGAGGCCCGAGTGTCCAGGCCCACAAAGTGCATTGATATGCGCATCATGGGCCTGGACGACTCCGTCAAGGTGGGCGAGGTGGTGGCCGCCATTGTCAGGGCGGGCGGGTGCTCGGCCGAACAGGTTCGGGCGGGTGCCATCCGCGCTGACAGCACGGGCATGCGAGCCGTAACGGTAAGCTGTCCTGTGCAGGTGGCCAAAACCATCACCGGGGAGGGCCGTCGGCTTTTGGTGGGCTGGGTCTCCGCACAGGTCAAGCTGCTGGAGCCCAGACCTCTGCGGTGCTTCCGCTGCCACGTGGGGCACCACGTGGGAGCCCACTGCGCCGCGGAGGATCGCAGCGACCGCTGCCACCAGTGTGGACAGCCCGGTCACAAGGCCGCAGAATGCCGTGCTACGCCGCACTGCTACGCATGTGCGGCGGCCGGCAAGCCGGCCGACCACCGGGCTGGGGGCAAGTCCTGCGACCCCCCCGCCAAGGCCAAGGGCAAGGCCCGCAGGTCCGTCCCCGCCGATGTCCTCGCCACCGCAGCCGCCTCCTTGGCCGCCGCCGCCATCGCCGCCGCACCCGCCGCCGCGGCTGTGCCCCCTAGGGGGGCTCGGGAGGAGACTGTAATGGAGTGTCAATAACGGCCCCATTACGTCTCCTCCAGGCGAATATCAACCACTGCGCCCCCGCTCAGGATCTGTTGCTCCAGAGCATGGCGCAGTGGTTGATCAATATCGCCGTAGTCACCGAGCCGTATTTTGTCCTGCCCAGTGGTGACTGGGTTCAGGACCTGGACGGCTCGGTGACCTTAATTAAGTCGGCCGCCGCCGGTACCCCGCCCCCGAGTCCGTCACGAGGGGGCGGGGTTGCGTGGCAGCTCGGTTCGGGGACATCGCCGTGGTAGGCGTCTACCTGTCCCCGAGCCGATCTCTCGACGAACTGCACGTCTCCCTGATGGAGCTAAATTCCGTCGTCGCTGGGTTCGGTTCCCTCCCCGTGGTCGTTTGCGGGGACTTCAACGCCTGGAACACGGCTTGGGGTTCCCGGTTCACGAACCAGAGGGGACGGATGGTGGAGGACTGGGCCTTGGAGCTGGGCCTGGTCGTACTGAACCGGGGTTCTGTCCCCACGTTGGTGCGGATGCGGGGTGAGTCGGTGGTGGACATTTCGTTCGCCAGCCCCGCTCTGTCGCCGCGTGTCGTCGACTGGCGCGTGATGGAGGAGGTGGAGACGTACTCCGACCACCGGTACATCCGGTTTGACGTCTCCGCCGAAACCTCGGCCGCGCCGGTCCGACAGAGCCCTTGCGGTCCGCGGTGGGCGCTTAAGCAGATGGACCGGGAGCTCCTCCTGGAAGCCGCGACGGTACAGGCCTGGGTGCAAGCACCGGACAGGCCTGTCGACATCGACGTCGAGGCGGAGTGGTTCCAGGAGGCCATGTCGCAAATTTGCGATGCGGCAATGCCCCGTGTCCGTCCAGGACGAGCTAAGCGCCAGGTGTACTGGTGGTCGCCGGAGATCGGCGCACTGCGCAATGCATGCAATCACGCGCGACGCCGGTACGCCAGGCACTGCAGGCGCCGCATCCGCCCGCCGGATGCGGAGGCCAGAGAGGCGGAGCTGTATGAGGAATACAGGGAGGCAAAACGCACCCTCCGAACGGAGATCAAGCGGGCCAAACTCGAGGCCCGCAACGTGTGGCTGGGGTCTCTGAACGCGGACCCGTGGGGGCGCCCGTACAAATTGGTACGGGACAAGCTTCGCCCCTGGGCTCCGCCGCTGACTCAGAGTCTCCGGCCCCAACTCGTGGAGGGTGTGGTTAGCTCTCTGTTCCCTGCGCGGGGGGAACACTCCCCCCCGCCCATGGCTCCGCCTCCGCCAGCGGTGTCTGACGCGGATCGCAACAGCGACGACGACGACAATGCTCCAGAAGTGACCGAGGTAGAGTTGAGAGTGGCGGTGCGAAGGCTGAGTGCCAAAAACACCGCCCCAGGACCCGACGGCTTGCCAGGGAAAGCCTGGGTCCTGGCCATGGAGGCTCTCGGGCCTCGACTGAGAGGGCTCTTTAGCGCATGCCTGGAGAGGGGCCAGTTCCCACTTCGCTGGAAGACGGGGAAACTGGTCCTCGTAGCGAAGCCAGGGCGCCCTGCGGACTCTCCGTCCGCATACCGGCCTATTGTGCTGCTCGACGAGGTGGGCAAGCTCTTTGAAAGAGTTATTGCAAACCGCCTCGTCGTGCGGCTAACACGGGTGGGGCCGGACTTGTCGGACGGACAGTTCGGCTTTCGCAGGGCGCGCTCTACTATAGACGCCATCATGCGCGTGCGAGCCCTCACGACAGGGGAAGCGGTGTCCCAGGGTAGGTGTGTCGTGGCAGTGTCCTTGGACATTGCCAACGCCTTTAACTCCCTGCCCTGGAGTACGATCCGGAGGGCACTCCGGTACCACCGGGTGCCCGAATACCTCTGTCTAGTGGTCGAGGCGTACCTGTCAGACAGGTACATTGTCTACCCCGGTCTCCAGGGAGACTGGAATCGTCGAGAGATGTCGTGCGGTGTTCCGCAGGGGTCGGTTCTAGGTCCACCCTTGTGGAACATCGGCTACGATTACGTGCTGCGCGGCGACTTCCCTGACGGGGTCAGCGTGGTTTGCTACGCAGACGACACGCTGATCCTAGCGCAGGGAGAGTCGCACCAGGCGGCGGTCGCTCTAGCGACACGCGGGGTTGCAATAGCCGTTGGTAGGATCCAGGAGTTGGGACTCGAGGTGGCGCTGCATAAATCCGAGGCAATGTGTTTCCACGGCCCTCGGAACGCGCCACCATCGGACTCCCAGCTTACGGTAGGAGGAGTTCGCATCGGCGTCGGGTCGACGATGAAGTATCTGGGACTCGTCCTCGACAGCCGGTGGAATTTCGTAGAACATTTCCGACGTCTGGCTCCCAAGCTTCTCCGGGCTGGGGCTGCTCTCAAGCGGCTCCTGCCCAATCTTGGGGGTCCAGACGCCTCCTGCCGGAGGCTCTACGCGGGGATCGTTCGGTCCATGGCCCTCTACGGGGCGCCGGTGTGGGCGCCGTCGCTGGCAAAGCGACCGGCGTCCATACTGAACGCCTGCCAGAGGGTCATGGCAATACGGATGGTGCGGGGTTACCGCACGATCTCCCGCGAAGCGGCGAGCCTTCTGGCTGGCCTACCACCGTGGGATCTGGAGGCAACAGTCCTTGCACACATGCACGACATGCGCGTGGAGATGCAACGCCGGGGTGAAAGTCCACTGCCGCAACATGTCAAGGCATGGCGGACAGAGCTCCGGCGGGATCTCATGGTGAAATGGCGTCAACGGCTATCGCAACCCAGTGCTGGGCACGCCACGATTATGGCGGTAAGTCCCCTCTTTGAGGCGTGGCTGGAAAGACCTCACGGCGTCCTTACCTTCCGCATGACGCAGGTCCTCACCGGACATGCCAAGTTCGGGAGGTTCCTGCATCGGATTCAGGCGGAAGAGACGCCCGGGTGTCGCCACTGTGCGCAACGCCCGGAGGACACGGTGGAGCACACCGTCGAGGTGTGCCCTGCCTGGGCGGAGCATCGCCGTGCCCTCGTGGGGGCGATCGGCGGCGGAGACCTCTCGCGCCGGGCCCTGGTCGAGGCCATGGTCCGGAGCGAGGAGGAATGGCAGGCGGTCGCCTCCTTCTGCGAAGCAGTAATGCTTGCAAAGGAGGAGGCCGACCGCATCAGGCAACGGCGCCCTCGCTGCCGTCGCCGGGATTCCGATCCCGATTTCCGGCCACCGTAGACGCAGGCTCGCGGACGGCGAGCTATGGGTAGCTCGCTGTCCGATGGTCCGGTAATGGACCGAGTCTAAGACGTCGACGGCGCGCACTGTTCCCGCGCGCCTCAAGGAGTTGTCAGCAGCAGGAGGGGCCCAGCTGGGTCGAAGCCTACTGGGGACAGGGTTGTCCGAAAGGGAGCTCGTGCCCCGGTATGAAGGCTAGAAGGAACGGCGCGGGGTTTTTAGTCAGTAAGAGTCTGACACTGTCTCCCGCTCCACCCAAGAGCGGGTTTCGTCAAAGATGATTTTCCCCGTCGAGAAAAAAAAAAAAAAAAAAAAAAAAAAATCTATGTTACGTGTAAGATTGTTTGTTGGAAGTATACCCACTTAGACCATTCATAATATGAATAACGTAACAATGAAAGGATATTAAAATTTTAATAAAATAAAATATAATTGTTTATATCCAGTTATTTATTGAAAAGTGATATATGATTTAGACTTTGTAAACATTTTATTTTTATGTAATGTCACAATGAATGTTTTGAGGTCATAGCTTAATTGTTAATTTTCTTGACGAAAAGAAGATCGAAACTAAACCTCAATTTCTGTTAAAAGAACTTTAGTTCTCACAAGATAATCGTCAATTAGATGAGAAAAATAAATTGAACTATTATGTTAGAACAGTGCAGGTAGAAGAATAAAAAACAAAATAGAATCATGATTATTGTCAACAAAATTGATAGCGAGTTCACTGCATTCTTAAGATAAGGCGATGGCACAAGTTAAAAGATATAGCTATTTTAAACGAAAGTAAACACAATATAATACAGTGTTTGTTAACGAATAATCACGGATATGTTAAAATAAAATGGCCTACTGATTTTACTAAAACTTAATATTTTGTATAACCCCCATTATTTTCGATACAGTCAAGTAGACGTTTGCGCATGGACCCAACAATATTACTGCATATTTCGCTCCCTCTAAAACTTTCCCACACCTCCATGCAATGGGTTTTTAATTGTTCCGTAGACCTCTCATTCCGCGAGTCCCACCTTTGCACCATCCACTTCCCAACCCCATAGATTTTCTATGGAGTTGAAGTCAGGTGATCGCGCTGGCCATGGAATAACAATTACTTCCTGGTGATTGTGAAACCACTCACGCACAGTACTCGCTCGGTGAATAGGACAATTGTCCTGGACAAACGGAAATTCTGCTAACTCATCAGCTGGGTAAATGTTGCGCACAGTAGGTAGCATAATTGAGTCTAACACTTCCACATAAGTTGAACTGTTTGCGTGTGGAGGAATGAAAGCCAGTTCTCCTGGTCCTGCTGCACTCATCCATCCCCACATATTAATTGTGATTCGACCTGATTCGGTGTTAGGAATGACGTTGTTATCACACCAGCGAGTGTTATTCTTGCGCCATAAGTGAAGCCTGCCCTTTTGACTGGATTCCAGTCAAAATCTAAATAATTACGTGCGAAACGTAATCGTTCTTGTTTGTGCCTCTCTGTCAAGTACAGCTTTTTAGCTGGTTTTCTGTGATGCACGCCTTCAGCGTGAAGTGCACGGCGAACAGTATCCATCGAGGTGTCATATAATTCCGCAAAATGTCTCGTTGGTGCGAAACCATTCGTTTCGTATATGTCCACCATATGTCGTCGCTGCGCCTCGCTAATAAGCTTCGGTCTCCCACTTCTCTTTCGACTAGCAAGGCTACCTTCTTCCTCATATCTTTTTATCCAAAGACGTACAGTATTTTTCTAAAACAAAAAAATATATATATATTAGGCAGCTATACCCAACTAGCACACTAGTGGAAATAGCAACCTATTTTTCAACTTTTAGCTGTACAGTAGCGCTATAAGGGTTTAGAAAGTGGTTTTAAGTTCTACTGTTGCTTCCTTAATTGCTCATAGCTGTAAATATCACTAGGGGTAGCAAAAACTGAACCAAATGCCACTCTAGGTTTTATAAGAGTTCATTTTACAACCCATTTGTCGTCTATAGCTTTAAAAGAGAGTTAAAACATGTATGTTAAAGTTTAAAGCTCCAAAAAAGCTTCTATTGCCGCTGTTGTACGCTTTGGAACTGCATAAAGACATTAATTGCAGACTTTTTAACGGAACTGTATAAAATATATATTTATCACTGTTCTGCTACTGGTAGTTTCATTGCAGAAAATATTTGTACTTTCCGCAGACTTAAGTAAGAATTTGATCGACTGTTTTACTAATAGCGACAATAGAAGCAGGAGAGTAATGGACACTGCCTACTCATTAGGATACATTCTGTTATTTTTATTGGCGAAACTACATTCTAGAAAATATTTGAGCAAGTGAAAGAAATATGGATCTGAAAGCATGGAAGCTCAAACAAAGAACTGGTGGATATCGCAATAAAGTACGGAGGGTTTATCAAAATATGCAGAAATTAAAAAAGGCAACTGTGTGTGAGAATTCATTACTTGAAATACTAAATAACACGTAAGTTTTTTTTAACTCAATTACGTGAGAGTAATTTAGCTTTTATTTATAAAACTATTCATTTAATTTATTCTTTAAGTTTGAGTTCAACAAACACAAGCGAGGGTTCCGTAGATTTTGTTTTCTCAACTGCTGATAACGGACCAGTTACAGAGAAAAAGTAAGTTCCAGCTTGATGTAGCATATTATAAAAATAAAGTAAATAACCATCCATGTGTAATTTTTGCTTTCATCTTCTAGACTGGACTCGGACAGCGATACTGAATATAAACGAGAGTATGTCGAATGTGAAAAAAAATGGAGCTATTGCGAGCAAATACAAATTTGGGCGCTGAAACACAAATGTAGTCATGTGGCTTTAAAAGACTTATTTCAAATTTAAAACCAAATTACTCCTAACGCTATGCCTAGAGATCCACGCTCACTACTTGGTACACCAAGAGAAATTACAATAAACTTCGTGGATTCAGGTGAATACTGGCACAATAACTTGAAAAATAGTATTATTGTAGCGAGTAGGCAAGTCCACTCGCACGACTCAACGCAGCACAGGATCACGCGATTTTACGTCAGAGCGTGCCGTGTGCAAAACAAACACCAAAGCTCCGCCCGGTTTGTGACGTCAGCCGAACTTAACGCCGCCTTTAATGACATGGCGCCCGCGCATCTTTTGTCCGGGCGCTAACGAGTCAAGATGGCTGCGGACCCGGCTATTATCCGCGCTAATGAGTGGGCGTCAACTCCTGCGCAAATTGGTCAAGTGCGAACCTTTATTATTATTAAATAACGCATACCAAATGAGTATAAATGCCGATGTATTTTGTTTTAAGATCATTTGCTGCCCTCCCCCAGTGACGCCCTAAGCCGAGGCTCGTACCCCACAGGGGGTGCCCTTAGCGTTGTCACTTAAATTGTAAGTAGTTTTTAAGTAAGCCCTGGCTGGAGGCTTTGAATTTATTCAGGGCCGCCACAGGCAAGACCGGTTGAGCAGACGACAACCTCAGAGGTTGACCTGCGAGAGGCCACTCAAAAAAAAAAAAAAATTTTAAGATCATTACTGCTTGTTGCTTTGTAGCTACAATATAACTCTGCCACTTTCGCTCAGTATTTGATTTCTTCGCCTATCGCTTCATCATACTCTTTTATCTAATATAGATATATTGCAAGTAGTATATAGCTATAATATATACGGAGTACCATACTACTTCACTGGTGACCACCGACAAGCGTTCGCGTTCCGGATAGAAGCCCAGAAGCCCAAAGCCAGGTGAACATCGATCATGACGGACAAAAGAGAGGAAGAAAAGGATTTTTTCCATACGTACCGAGTGGGGGTTAGAATTCCACCTTTCAACGCCGAAGATCCACTATTATGGTTCGCGCAGCTCGAGGGTCAGTTCGTATTCTCCAACATAACCACGGACAGCACTAAGTTCTACTACGTCCTGGCACAACTGGAGCCCCAACACTCAGCAGAAGTACGTGACCTCATTGTTAACCCTCCTACCACCGGCAAGTATGAAAAGCTGAAGGCAGAGTTGATCAAGCGGTTATCTGCCTCACAAGAACGCAGAATTAAGCAGCTGCTCTTGCACGAGGAATTGGGAGACAGGAAGCCCACGCAATTTCTCCACCACCTACAACATCTAGCTGGCCCTACTGTCCCGAACGACTTCATCAGATCCATCTGGTCCAGTAGGCTACCAGCGAATCTTCAAACCATTGTCGCAATGCAAGCAAATTCCAGCTTAGAAGAGATAGCGGAACTAGTGGACACCGTCAACGATATCGTTCCAGTAACCAGGCAAGTTGCCGCCACTAGCATGCCAGTGCCTGGGCAAGTAGCTAGCTCACAACCTGCAACGGACCCACAAGCCAGCGCTATTGAAGCATTGAGCCAGACAGTGGCTGAGCTATCACGGAAGCTGGAGGTTATGAGCACCCAGTTACGACACCGACCATCACGTTCCCGGTCCAGAGGCAGGTACAGGCAGAATCGCTACCGATCGCAATCCCGCTCCAGAGACAACCGGTACTGCTTCTACCACAACCGATTCGGCGACAATGCCCGCAGGTGCACAGAACCGTGCGCCTATAAGCAGAAACCGGGAAACCACAAAGGCAGCCAGTAAGGGCGGATTACGACTGCCACGCAATATCGAGCCGCCTGTTCATTACGGATCGCAACACCAAGATACAATATCTCATAGATACGGGTTCAGACCTGTGTGTCTTCCCACGATCCGCTGTTCGGGAGCCACGCGTGAAGACGAAGTATGAGTTGTTTGCGGCAAACGGATCAGTCATCAGCACATACGGTTTTATTCCCGTCACACTGGACTTTGGACTTCGCCGCGCATTCACCTGGAGGTTCATAATCGCCGACGTCACCAAACCTATAATCGGAGTCGACTTTCTAGCTTACTACAATCTGATTGTCGACTGCCGAAACCAGCGTCTCATAGACAACCTGACGTCGCTCGAAACCCAGGTACCTCAGTACAAATCTGCCGAAACCATATCGTCAGTCCGCACCCTAACCGAAGACAGTAACTACCATCGCATCTTGAAGGAGTATCCAGACCTCACTCGTCCCGCTGGCAAGCCAGGCGCACCTAAGCACAATACACTGCACCATATACGCACCACGCCTGGACCACCGGTGTCTAGCCGTCCTCGTCGTTTGGACCCACAACGCCTCAAGATAGCGAAGCAGGAGTTTGAGGAGATGCTGCAAAATGGAACGGCGCGCCCTTCGGAAAGCGCCTGGTCCTCGCCGCTGCATTTAGCGCCCAAGAAGAATGATGGCTGGCGGCCATGCGGGGACTATCGCTCGTTGAACGCACGTACCATCCCAGATGTCTACCCTATCCGGCATCTGCAGGACTTTACTCACGAGTTGGCAGGCAGTACCATCTTTTCCACCATAGATTTGGTTAAGGCCTACAATCAAATCCCGGTCTTCCAAGACGGCAATAACAACACCATTCGGCCTATTCGAGTTCCCTTACATGACCTTTGGACTTAGGAATGCCACCCAGACTTTCCAAAGGTTTATGGATGAAGTTCTGCGGGACCTACCCTTCTGCTATGGTTATTTGGACGATATACTGGTCTTCAGCAAGGATACTCATCAGCACGAAAAGCACCTCAGACAATTGTTCGAGTTCGTTCTTACTAAATACCAGCAAGTGTATTTTTGGCCAAGCAGAGGTGAAGTTCCTGGGATACAAAGTCTCTGCGTCCGGAACCCAGCCTCTAGACAGCAAAATCCAGGTCATTCAAGACTCCCCAGTACCAAAAACGGTCAAGGAACTAAGGAGATTCCTTGGAATGCTGAATTTTTACCGCCGATTTGTCCCAGAAGCAGCTTCTAAACAGGTCCCTCTTAACAATCTGCTTTCAGGACCTAGAGTCAAGGGAGCACATCCGATCACCATGACACCAGAGCTACTAGAAGCCTTCAACAGCTGCAAACAGAGCCTCTCAGAAGCCACGCTCTTGGTGCATCCGGACCCTTACGCAGAGCTCAACATCCTGACGGACGCTTCTGACACAGCAATCGGAGCTGTACTGCAGCAACGGGGCAAGTCAGAATGGCAGCCGCTGGCATTCTTTTCATGGAAACTTAGCCCATCGCAGAAGGGGTGCCACGACAGAAAACCTCCACGAGTGCCCGTGGACTGTAGTTCCCTTGCGGACACGTCCCGAGGGAAGACCAGTCTGCGGGACGGTGCACCCTGGGAGGCGGCCATGGACCCCCTTGGGCACTCCTACCCAAGGGCCTCTATGGCCGTCTGCGAATGTTCTGTCAGACGGACCGCTTCAACGCGTGTCCCTCTGCCATGGTAGAGGGCACAGTGGCGAAGCAAGAGCGGGCTCGGTGTGCACTCACACTGCCGCCGGGCAGGCAGGAGGAAGACGTGTTCCTCCTTCTGCCACCGTTAGTCTCGTAGCCCCAGAGATTGTCCAAGGTCATGTTTCTGACTCTTGATGGGGGACGAGGGCCTTGGCTTAACCGCCCGGGCCGCGAGGAAGACAACCTCTATAAAAAATTACCCCAAACCTCCAAGCGGCGGCGCACCGTGAGGGAGGTTGTTAGCTTGACTAATGGGTAGCTAAATTAGTCTCTAGTGCGAACCACGTATTTGAGCCAGTACCTAAAGTATCTACTCGTGGGAACTAAATGGAATCAAAACTTTTTAAAAAACCACGTGAGAGTGATGCGCGGTCGGAGTCCGGCGCGGCATCCAGAAGGAGCTCGGAGGGCTCGGAGAGTGAGGTGGAAGCGGGCGGTTCTGGGAGACACTCTAGTCTCTCCCAGAAGAAGCGCTCCGCTTCTTTTAGAAAGGAGGACGGATCGTCCTGCTCCGAGGGGCGGGCAAAGATCTCCACCAACAGCCGTGGCGCGGGCCGAGTCCGCGGAAGGGGAAGGGGCCTCACGGCTAAGAAATCCGCCGAGCGAGCCAACAGGCTTGCTGCGGAGGGGCGCCAACCCGGCGCGGGCGACTCTGGGAGGGACCTCTCAGAGCCGTCCGGAAGCGAGAGGTGCACCGAGGCGGAGTCAGGTGGGGAGGCGGCAATGCCCTTCAAGGAGCTGGCCGTCACACTGCTGCGTGACGTGGCACCGACCACCGTCCACTCGGCGCCAGGCTCCTCGGGTGGAGGAGGTGGCAAGCACGGCCTAGTCGCCACAGCGGCAGGAGAACCTGCCGGTTTAGCGGCAGGCACCGCCGCACCCTTTTTACGCCGCTGCTGCTGCTTGCCCGTCGGGGCTGACCTCGCAAGCTCTCGCAAGTTGCCAGGGCGGCCAAAAAGCGCGCGAGGCGGCAGGAGCGCAAGAAGCGGGCCATGGCGGCACGTCTTCGCGCCCCGAATTCCGAGGCTGTAGTAATTACGCTACAGCCTGAAGCGGAAAAGAGAGGCGTGACGTACGATGACGTCATGGAGAAGGCGAAGCAGGCGGTGTTGCCCCACCTTGGCGAGCTCGGAGCCGCTGCGGGCTTCCGCATGAGGCGCACTATCACCGGGGCCCGAATTCTCGAGGTCCCCGGTGCGGCCAGCGGCCCTGCAGCAGATGCCCTGGCCGCAAGGATCAGGGCGTCCCTCAGTGCGGAAGAGGCCCGAGTGTCCAGGCCCACAAAGTGCATCGACATGCGCATCATGGGACTGGACGATTCCGTCAAGGTGGATGAGGTGGTGGCCGCCATCGTCAAAGCGGGTGGGTGCACGACCGAACAGGTTCGGGCGGGCACCATCCGTGCTGACAGCACGGGCATGCGAGCCGTTACGGTGAGCTGCCCTGTGCAGGCGGCCAAAGCCATCACCGGGGAGGGCCGACGGCTTTTGGTGGGCTGGGTCTCCGCGCAGGTCAAGCTGCTGGAGCCCAGACCTCTGCGGTGCTTCCGCTGCCACGTGGGGCACCATGTGGGAGCCCACTGCGCCGCGGAGGATCGCAGCGACCGCTGCCACCAGTGTGGCCAGCCCGGTCACAAGGCCGCAGAATGCCGTGCATTGCCGCACTGCTACGCATGTGCGGCGGCCGGCAAGCCGGCTGACCACCGGGCTGGGGGCAGGTCCTGCGACCCCCCCGCCAAGGCCAAGGGCAAGGCCCACAGGCCCATCCCCGCCAATGTCCTCGCCGCCGCAGCCGCCTCCTTGGCCGCCGCCGCCATCGCCGCCGCACCCGCCGCCGCGGCAGTGCCCCCTAGGGGGGCTCGGGAGGAGACCGTAATGGAGTGTCAATAACGGCCCCATTACGTCTCCTCCAGGCGAACATCAACCACTGCGCCGCCGCTCAGGATCTATTGCTCCAGAGCATGGCGCAGTGGTTGATCAATGTCGCCGTAGTCACCGAGCCGTATTTTGTCCTGCCCAGGGGTGACTGGGTTCAGGACCTGGACGGCTCGGTGACCTTAATTACATCGACCGCCGCCGGTACCCCGCCCCCCGAGTCCGTCACAAGGGGGCGGGGTTGCGTGGCAGCACGGTTCGGGGACATCGTCGTGGTGGGCGTCTACCTGTCCCCGAGCCGATCTCTCGACGAACTCCATGTCTCTCTGTTGGAGCTAAATTCCGTCGTCGCTGGGTTCAGTTCCCTCCCCGTGATCGTTTGCGGGGACTTCAACGCCTGGAACACGGCTTGGGGTTCCCGGTTCACGAACCAGAGGGGTCGGATGGTGGAGGACTGGGCCTTAGAGCTGGGCCTGGTCGTACTGAACCGGGGTTCTGTCCCCACGTTGGTGCGGATGCGGGGTGAGTCGGTGGTGGATATTTCGTTCGCCAGCCCCGCTCTGTCGCCGCGTGTCGTCGACTGGCGCGTGATGGAGGAGGTGGAGACGTACTCCGACCACCGGTACATCCGGTTTGACGTCTCCGCCGAAACCTCGGCCGCGCCGGTCCGACAGAGCCCTTGCGGTCCGCGGTGGGCGCTTAAGCAGATGGACCGGGAGCTCCTCCTGGAAGCCGCGACGGTACAGGCCTGGGTGCAAGCACCGGACAGGCCTGTCGACATTGACGTCGAGGCGGAGTGGTTCCAGGAGGCCATGTCGCAAATTTGTGATGCGGCAATGCCCCGTGTCCGTCCAGGACGAGCTAAGCGCCAGGTGTACTGGTGGTCGCCGGAGATCGGCGCCCTGCGCAACGCGTGCAATCACGCGCGACGCCGGTACGCCAGGCACTGCAGGCGCCGCATCCGCCCGCCGGATGCGGAGGCCAGAGAGGCAGAGCTGTATGAGGGATACAGAGAGGCGAAACGCACCCTTCGAACGGAGATAAAGCGGGCCAAACTCGAGGCCCGCAACGTGTGGCTGGGGTCTCTGAACGCGGACCCGTGGGGGCGCCCGTACAAGTTGGTACGGGATAAGCTTCGCCCCTGGGCTCCGCCGCTGACTCAGAGTCTCCGGCCCCAACTCGTGGAGGGTGTGGTTAGCACTCTGTTCCCTGTGCAAGGGGAACACTCCCCCCCACCCATGGCTCCGCCTCCGCCAGCGGTGTCTGACGCGGACCGCAACAGCGACGACGACGACGATGCTCCAGAAGTGACCGAGGTAGAGTTGAGAGTGGCGGTGCGAAGGCTGAGTGCCAAAAACACCGCCCCAGGACCCGACGGCTTGCCAGGGAAAGCCTGGGTCCTGGCCATGGAGGCTCTCGGGCCTCGACTGAGAGGGCTCTTCAGCGCATGCCTGGAGAGGGGCCAGTTCCCACTTCGCTGGAAGACGGGGAAACTGGTCCTCGTAGCGAAGCCAGGGCGCCCTGCGGACTCTCCGTCCGCATACCGGCCCATTGTGCTGCTCGACGAGGTGGGCAAGTTCTTTGAAAGAGTTATTGCAAACCGCCTCGTCGTGCGGCTAACACGGGTGGGGCCGGACTTGTCGGACGGACAGTTCGGCTTTCGCAGGGCGCGCTCTACAATAGACGCCATCATGCGCGTGCGAGCTCTCACGACAGGGGAAGCGGTGTCCCAGGGTAGGTGTGTCGTGGCAGTGTACTTGGACATTGCCAACGCCTTCAACTCCCTGCCCTGGAGTACGATCCGGAGGGCACTCCGGTACCACCGGGTGCCCAAATACCTCTGTCTAGTGGTCGAGGCGTACCTGTCAGACAGGTACATTGTCTACCCCGGTCACCAGGGAGACTGGAATCGTCGAGAGATGTCGTGCGGTGTTCCGCAGGGGTCGGTTCTAGGCCCACCCTTGTGGAACATCGGCTACGATTACGTGCTGCGCGGCGACTTCCCTGACGGGGTCAGCGTGGTTTGCTACGCAGACGACACGCTGATCCTAGCGCAGGGAGAGTCGCACCAGGCGGCGGTCGCTCTAGCGACACGCGGGGTTGCGATAGCCGTTGGTAGGATCCAGGAGTTGGGACTCGAGGTGGCGCTGCATAAATCCGAGGCAATGTGCTTCCACGGCCCTCGGAACGCGCCACCATCGGACTCCCAGCTTACGGTAGGAGGAGTTCGCATCGGCGTCGGGTCGACGATGAAGTATCTGGGACTCGTCCTCGACAGCCGGTGGAATTTCGTAGAACATTTCCGACGTCTGGCTCCCAAGCTTCTCCGGGCTGGGGCTGCTCTCAAGCGGCTCCTGCCCAACCTTGGGGGTCCAGACGCCTCCTGCCGGAGGCTCTACGCGGGGATCGTTCGGTCCATGGCCCTCTACGGGGCGCCGGTGTGGGCGCCGTCGCTGGCAAAGCGACCGGCGTCCATACTGAACGCCTGCCAGAGGGTCATGGCAATACGGATGGTGCGGGGTTACCGCACGATCTCCCGCGAAGCGGCGAGCCTTCTGGCTGGCCTACCACCGTGGGATCTGGAGGCAACAGTCCTTGCACACATGCACGACATGCGCGTGGAGATGCAACGCCGGGGTGAAAGTCCACTGCCGCAACATGTCAAGGCATGGCGGACAGAGCTCCGGCGGGATCTCATGGTGAAATGGCGTCAACGGCTATCGCAACCCAGTGCTGGGCACGCCACGATTATGGCGGTAAGTCCCCTCTTTGAGGCGTGGCTGGAAAGACCTCACGGCGTCCTTACTTTCCGCATGACGCAGGTCCTCACCGGACATGGCAAGTTCGGGAGGTTCCTGCATCGGATTCAAGCGGAAGAGACGCCCGGGTGTCGCCACTGTGCGCAACGCCCGGAGGACACGGTGGAGCACACCGTCGAGGTGTGCCCTGCCTGGGCGGAGCATCGCCGTGCCCTCGTGGGGGCGATCGGCGGCGGAGACCTCTCGCGCCGGGCCCTGGTCGAGGCCATGGTCCGGAGCGAGGAGGAATGGCAGGCGGTCGCCTCCTTCTGCGAAGCAGTAATGCTTGCAAAGGAGGAGGCCGACCGCATCAGGCAACGGCGCCCTCGCCGCCGTCGCCGGGATTCCGATCCCGATTTCCGGCCACCGTAGACGCAGGCTCGCGGACGGCGAGCTATGGGTAGCTCGCTGTCCGATCGTCCGGTAATGGACCGAGTCTAAGACGTCGACGGCGCGCACTGTTCCCGCGCGCCTCAAGGAGTTGTCAGCAGCAGGAGGGGCCCAGCTGGGTCGAAGCCTACTGGGGACAGGGTTGTCCGAAAGGGAGCTCGTGCCCCGGTATGAAGGCTAGAAGGAACGGCGCGGGGTTTTTAGTCAGTAAGAGTCTGACACTGTCTCCCGCTCCACCCAAGAGCGGGTTTCGTCAAAGATGATTTTCCCCGTCGAGAAAAAAAAAAAAAAAAAAAAAAAGCCCATCGCAGAAAAAGTACAGCCCATACGACCGAGAGCTGCTGGCAATATACGAGGCCATCCGCTACTTTAGGTTCATGGTTGAAGCACGCGTATTCCACGTCACAACAGACCATAAGCCGTTGACTTATGCGTTCGCACACCCACGCTCCAACTGCACACCCCGTCAATTCAGGTACCTGGATTATATAGGCCAATTTACGACGGATATAAGGTACATAGCTGGTAAGGACAACGTGGTCGCAGACACCCTTTCGCGTATTAACGAACTTCATCTGCCCTTAGATTACCAGTCCCCAGGCCAAGGAACAGCAAACCGACACCGAACTGCAGAACCTGCTGAGAGAAGGATCATCTTTAAAGCTGAGGAAGGTGAAACTACCCGTCGCTAATGTCGAAATTTACTGCGACGTAACGGGTACACCACGCCCATACATTACGAGGTCGTTCCGCAAGCAGGTATTTACTTCCCTTCATAACCTCAGCCATCCTGGGCGAAAAGCAAGCGTTCGGTTAGTCACGGAAAGGTTTGTTTGGCCAGGTGTTAGAAAAGACTGTAGACAAATGGCAAAAGAATGTGAAGCGTGTCAGAAGAGCAAGGTGACACGCCATACCTCAGCCCCATTACAAGCATTCAAAACACCATCGACACGTTTCCGCCACATCCACCTTGACATTATTGGTCCCTTACCATTGTCCTCTAACTACAGGTACTGCCTCACGATCGTCGACCGCGCAACACGTTGGCCTGAAGCGTACCCACTACAGGACATCACCGCAGAGACCTGCGCCGCCGCTCTCACCACTGGGTGGATCGCCCGGTTCGGCTGTCCCGAGCATATCACTACAGACCGCGGGAGGCAATTTGAATGCCGCACCTTCAAAAACCTAGCTACCCTTATAGGCGCCACTCATAATCTAACCACCTCTTACCACCCAGCAGCCAACGGCCTTGTTGAGAGACTACACCGCCAGCTTAAGGCCGCGATTATGTGCTACGCGAGTTCCAGCTGGACAGAAGCTCTTCCATGGGTGCTCCTAGGCATCCGCAGCGCATGGAAGGAGGACATAGGCGCAACTACCGCTGAACTCGTCTACGGCGAGCCACTCCGCTTACCTGGACAGTTCCTGACAGAAGCCCCAAAAGATGTCGCAGACATGAGTGACCTGGTGGACAGATTACGCACGCACATGACCAAGCTTACGCCCCAACCGACGTCCTGGCATACGAGCTCCAGCCGCCCCTTCTACATCCCGAAAGACCTTAGCACTGCAACCCACGTCTTCCTGCGTGAAGGTCCCGGTCGAAGATCTCTACAGGCCCCATATACAGGTCCACACCGAGTCCTCGCACGAGACCAGAAGACAGTGGATATCGAAGTGCATGGGAAGAGACAGAAAGTGACACTTGACCGTGTAAAACCAGCATACATGGCGAGAGAGGATCAAGAACCATACCAAAGTCGACCTCACGCTCCAGATCCAGTGCAACCAGAAAACGCAGTCAGGAAGACAAGAAGCGGCAGGACAGTGAGATTTCCTGATTACTATCGCCCGTAGTCACGGTCTCGCCGGGGGAGTAGTGTAGCGAGTAGGCAAGTCCACTCGCACGACTCAACGCAGCACAGGATCACGCGATTTTACGTCAGAGCGTGCCGTGTGCAAAACAAACACCAAAGCTCCGCCCGGTTTGTGACGTCAGCCGAACTTAACGCCGCCTTTAATGACATGGCGCCCGCGCATCTTTTGTCCGGGCGCTAACGAGTCAAGATGGCTGCGGACCCGGCTATTATCCGCGCTAATGAGTGGGCGTCAACTCCTGCGCAAATTGGTCAAGTGCGAACCTTTATTATTATTAAATAACGCATACCAAATGAGTATAAATGCCGATGTATTTTGTTTTAAGATCATTACTGCTTGTTGCTTTGTAGCTACAATATAACTCTGCCACTTTCGCTCAGTATTTGATTTCTTCGCCTATCGCTTCATCATACTCTTTTATCTAATATAGATATATTGCAAGTAGTATATAGCTATAATATATACGGAGTACCATACTACTTTATTATAAAAAGTTTTGAAAATTCTAAAGTTATCCTGGAACATATATCGATTTTAGTAAACATAGACGGAGTACCTATTTACAAAAGTTCCAAACAACAATTTTGGCCTATATGTGCAGTATTTTTGAAATGCCTCACTTAAGTCCTATTATTTGTGAAATTTATCTAGGTTCAGCTAAACCAAAAGATTTGCATGAATTTTTTAAAGTTTTTATTGAAGAAATGGGCAGTATGCTTCACGATGGCATTAACATACGAAATAGAAAAATAACAGTATCATTGAGATGTTTTGTATGCGATTCTCCTGCCAGAGCTATGATAAAAGGTAGGTATACACCTGTATCTACTTGATATTTGCCATAATGTGTTATTAGCCAGCAGGGAGAAGATTTCGTTATTCTTTCCCAACTGTCTCAAATCAAATCTAATAATTATGGGGTTTTATTATAACCGCCGTGTTTATTCAAGATTACGCCATTATTTACTAGTATTTACAGTATTTCGCATCTAGTCTCTCTTGTATGTTTTTTTTCCAGGTGTGTGTAGTTATAATGGAAAACATGGTTGCCTTAAGTGTACAGTTGTGGGAGAATATTCGCATGTTTCGCACACTGTGATATTTCCTGGCACCAACTGTCCATTACGGAATGACAAGGATTTTAGAGAAAAGAAGTATGGAAACCATCACAAATTCGACTCACCTTTATTATACACATATATTAAACTACCGATTGACATGATAGAAGCATTTCCTGTTTCCGATTCCCTGCATTTGATTGACTTGGGCATAGTAAAAAGATTGCTCGTTGGATGGCGAGATGGCAATTTAGGTAAAAAAGTTACTAAATGGTGTTCGAGTGATATACACGCAGTCAATATTTTCTTAAATTCCTGCAAAACTCCAACTGAAATCCACAGAGCTGTTCGAGGTTTGGACAGTTTAAGTCATTGGAAAGGATCGGAGTTTAGAACCTTCTTTCATTATTTAAGTGTGCCGATATTACAAAAAGTGTTAAAGAAAGATGCTATGCAACATTTTCTCACATTATTTTGTGCAATAACAATATGTTCTAGCGAGGAATACTTTCCATTGCTACCTTTGGCAGAGGAACTTTTGGAATACTTTACGAAACATTATAAAGATTTTTACGGTATTGACTATGTAACTAGTAACGTTCATAATTTAACTCATGTTGTTGCTGAAGTTCGACGTTTCGCATATAAATTTGAAAATAAATTATACTTAATAAAAAATTTGTTAAGATAAGGTAATAAACCACTATTTCAAATTGCTAAAAGGCTTAAAGAGTACGAAATTTTGGATCAGGAGCAATTTATTGACCAGACACATTCTCATTACCCGTATGTAAAAAAAAGCACAAAGAATTTAATTTTACATTTCCATGATTTTATTTTATCTAACCAAAGAGCAGACAAATATTTTTTAACTATTAAAAATGAAGTCATGGAGGTGATATGTATCAAAGTTAAAGAAAATCAAATATATATTTATTGTAAGAAATTTGATAATTTACTAAATGCTTTTGACCTTCCAATCTTCTCCTCTTATCTAAATATTTTCAAAAGCAACTATACATCAGTTTTAAGTTCAGAATACGTGTGTTCGTCGTGTGACGTTAGATGTAAACTTGTGGTCACTCGATATGAATCGGATTTATATTTTGTTCCTTTACTACACACATTATAAAAAGTATAATCGAAGCGCCTCTTGTATAATTGTATGGGTAAATTGAAATAAAAAATAAAAAAAAACAACTTGTTTTATTGGCAAATTGGCCCATAATTGACATTATTACAATAATTAAACCAGGTAAATTCTAAAATAACAACAGTATTTAAAACAATATTTGCACAACATTGTCTTTTCATGTATCTGACATGGTGAATCAAAATAGACCAAATATTTGAATAAAAATCAACATGTTGCTTTGGATAATAGACATAGTCAACACGTTTATTAATAACTAGCTTCTGCCAGCGACTTCGTACGCGGATCCTGTTGCTTATGCCAGCGACAACGGAGTCGTCAAAATCAAAGATCTGAAACGTCTGGTGTCAAATTCTAAGAGCCTGGAAAACAACGTGATGCGCGAGACGATTCGAGACGTTCCAGATCTCTCCCTTCCACTTACGCGCGTGACAGTGTGCACACACCTTAGATATGGTGCCATAGACAAAAATAAACAGAAAGCTCCGAACTGCTAAGCTATAGGGAGTTACATGTGTTATTGTGAGTCAACCATAAAAGACAGACATATGATGTCATGGGATATTTTTTATATAATTTTAAGGAGATCATTTCCGTTATACATGACTTTTGTGTAGCTTTAACCATTAAGGCTTCAAACGCGACGGAAGCTTAAAAAATGGAGTAATTTCTCTCGTTTCCCCAACATTTCCCTTCACTGCTCTGCTCCCATTGATCGTAGCGTGATGAAAAGTATACTATAACCTGCCCAGGAGTATGAGGAATGATTGTACCAAGTTTCGTTAAAATCCATCGCGTAGTTTTTGTTTCTATAAAGAACATACAGACAGACAGACAGACAGACAGACAGACAGACAGACAGACAAAAATTTTACTGTTTGCATTTTTGGCATCAGTATCGATCACTAATCACCCCCTGATAGTTATTTTGGAAATATATTTCATGTACAGAATTGACCTCTCTACAGATTTATTATAAGTATAGATAAAAATAAATATTCAGGATATTTTACACACAGACGCACTACCAACTACGTCAACAGGCCTGTCAAACTAGGATAAGTCTAAAGTAGCAAGATAAATAAATCTACGTATGGCAATAAATTTCAGTCTTATTAGTTATACCACCTGAATACAATCAGTGTGTAAGTCTGCATGTAGTCTTATTTAACGATTCTACAGTAAATTATACTTTCTAAATTTAATATTCTAAGTTACCTAAAACTATGTAGTTACGATAAATAAACAGTCATAAGAGACCCGAATCGGTGGTGCTAGTTGCTAGAACGCCAAAACAATTCTTACTAGTTATGGTTTTGCTGGTACTCGTAATGCTTTTGAATTTATTTTGACCAGCTGATAAGTTAGAATAAATGAATTTTAATATTGTAAAAAAAAATTACTTTCGTTACACATAAAATATTGATAATCCCACGGAGGATAAGTCCGTCTCAAGATTGTCAATATTTAGCGCAACACTAGCACATCCACACACAACATTTATCAAAATCGCAGCTTGAAAACATTGTGTCAATAGTGAAACGTGAATTACGAAGGTGACAGCCGGAGGACTTAAAAAAAACCGAAATTAATTTAGTAGAAAAGTTTAATTAGTTTAAAATTACAATATTAATTTATAATAAATCTTAAGTCTAGACTTGGACGATGCTAGTACCAAAGTGCCGAATTAATTATTATAAAAATACAATATTCTAAACGATTGCGAAGTGCGGATGCGGCATCAGCAGATTGGAAGTAGGTGATCGGCTGCGACACGAGGAGTCGGATCAGCAGTCTTGGTGTTGCAATCTTGTGTGGAAACATCCGTTGACGTAAATGGCCATCATCTCGCTATTCAGCCGTTTTGGTGTAGGCAGGGCACGTAACACCTCCCCCCTCAGAACAGCAACTATTTGAGCAGTTTCAGCGAGAATGTTGCTGGTACATTTTTCCTGACTGTAGATGATTCTGCATCTTCATATTGATGATTTTCAGCGCTCTCATCTGGTGACTGTGGCTTTCTGAGCTTTGGGCAACATTTGTACCGGCGTATAGTGAGGGTAACGATCAGTACAGTTGCACCGAACATGACGACGTATAGTGGAATAGTCGTGTGATAAATCGATTGTTCCAGGTTTGTGCGATCGATCTGTAGAGGTTGCTGCATTAAGATTTTATCTTCGATCTCATGTAGATTTTTCAGGTGTAGAGAGTTTAGCTTTACATGTGGGATGGTTTGATTGACGATGTTCAGATTCATTGGTATTTCGGTGATTTTCACCGGTTGTCCGTAGATATGATCATCCGTGTTGATGATAGTAAATTGGTCTGTACGTAGTAAGCAGTTTCGCGGAATAGTGGCGAGATAACTTCCGTGCAGCGAGATGAATTCTTGACGTTCACAATGTAGTTCGGTGCGGGTTGGTTGTAGAAAGGTGAGTGTATAGCGTCGGTCGTCCAATTGCTCCATGGCTTCTTTGGTCAGCGTGAGTTTGGTGGGCAGGCATGACTTCTGTAGAGATTGGTGGAAGATGAGTCCTTGGATGCAGTCTATCTGTCTCGTCGTTTGTTGGTTGACTTCCTCTTCGCAGAGATGAATTCGGTTAAACTTCGGGCATTCAGCCTCTATGTACTTGAAAACTTTCCCATTGGTTGCAATGAAGGGGTAAGGAGGAATAAAGGTGTACAATAATTTATTGGGAACTATTGCTAATCTATATAATTCAAACTTATTAGGAGAAATTATTGGGATTTTGAATATAATAACTATTCTTTTTTCTGTGTAATAATAACCGGGTTTTATTACTGTATAATATTCTCTTAGATCTGCCTCTAGTAGTTCATCTGATCCGTATATAGATCTTAATCGTTTAGTCATATTACCTAAAGTATCTATGCTTAAAGTGCTATGGTGAGTGCTCGATGCACGTATAAAAGCTAAGGTATCTTCTATCCTGGTTATTTCTATAAATAAATCGTCTGTATTATCGCTAATTATAGTTAATAACTGAGCAAACTTTGCATATCTTATAAAATCATTTTTGGCGGAAATATTCTCGTCTAAAAGTAATTTTAGGGTACTATTGATTCTCTCTTGATTGCTTACAATTTTTGAGAGTAAGTTACTGTATCTAGTCATCCATACTTTATTAAGACTTATATGCTCGTTCAACTCTGATACCATCTTGTCATCATTATTCTCTAACAATTTAATGGCATTATTGTAAGTTTGGGCATCCGATTGATCTAAATTGCCAGTTATGCTTTTTATAACTGAACCTAAACCGTCTATGAGGCCTCTTTTGCTACGACCGGGTTCCAATGTTTTTAGCTGAGATTTAATCTTATCCAATTTATTAGACAAATGGTTAATCTGAAGTTCATATAGAATAAAGGTTTGGTTATCTAGTTTGGTTTGGAAATATTGTAGTTGATTAGTTACAGAGTCGAGTCTTCGTTCGATGTCGGTTAAGTCTATATATTGCAGGAAAGAATGATAATGCGTTATGAGTCTTGCTTGTCCAAGGTTGAAAGGTAAGAGTCCTGGTCCTTCGTCTAAGCTTTCAAGTCTTATCTCGAGCGCCAGTGTTGAGTGAACGGTCATCGCAAGTAGTATCCTGTAACAATTTTGGAGTCTTAGGGCTGCGCTTGAGTCGGGACTTAGCTACGGGGCCTTTCTTTTTAGATGTATAGATGTGAACCGGAAGGTCAGCCAGCACAGTGTCTTGAGTATAACGCGGTGCCAACTTTTGTCGACTGGCTGCTGGGTTGCTAATGAAGACTTGCTGCTCTGGTTGGTATTCTATTTCGGGCTCTCTATCCTTATTCCTATTCTGTATGATGTTCGTTCGGTCAGTAAGTGTGAAGTCGTTAATGAGGTCGTATACAGTCTTCATTTGGTCACGGTGCGTTAAGAGATACTGTTGCATTAGGTGTTCAGTCATGTTGATGTCAAGTGGGTCTCTTGGATCGAAGTGTCCTCTTATTATGTCATGGGGTCTGCACTTTGTGAAGCTGTGAATTGCGCTATTGTAAGCTAATATAGCATAAGGCATGAGGTTGATTACAGGTTCATCTTTCTGACGTAGTCGCAAGATACGTAGGTGTTCTAGTAACGTAGAGTGAAATCGTTCGATATTTCCATTATCGTTAGGAGAGTGAGCTAGGGTTCTATGGTGGTTAATTTTATGTAATCTAGTAAATTCGGAAAATAATTGATTTGTAAACTCGGTACCATTATCAGTTACGATAGTAAGCGGAAGACCGTGGTGTGTACAATAGTTTAAAACTGCCTGAAGAATACTAATTGCTGTGCCATCCCTTAAATAGTAAGCCTGTCCGTATTTTGAGAACACGTCCACGATTGTAAGGTACTTTTCATTTTGGGCTGTAAAGAGGTCCATATGTACTATCTCAAATGGTTTGGTAGCTGGAGGTACTAGATTTAGTTGGGGTCTAACTGGATTCCTATCGTACTTGGCTTGTCCACAGATTGTACACTCATTAATATATTTAGTTATATCATCCTTCATTTTAGGCCAATAGTATTTCCGGGAAAGAGCAAGATAACACTCGTTTATACCTCTGTGATTGGTTTTGCCTTCGTGATAGTGTTTTATGATCTGTTGCTGCCTTAAATATTCTTTAACGTCTTCTAGTTCAGTCTTTGTAAGCACTAGGTGCATAGCTGAGCTTTTAAAGTTTTTTTGTATAATAGGTACTATTGAATACATGCCTAAGGGTGGAGTTATCTTTAAAGCGGTTTTAACTTTAGGCTTGACATATTCTTTTATGGCGTTTACCACGTCTTGTTCTAAGTTAGAGTCTGAGACCTGAATATGTGTGCGAGTATGCGTGTCGAAGGGTTTAGTAGCTGTTGTTCGTTTAAGATAGGGGCTGTTGCTCACTATAGTTATGCATATTTGTCGGTGAAATTTATTCAACGGTTCGTCAGTGATAGGGACTTCTAAAATAGGGTTTTCAGTGCTAGTATGGGCAGTGGCTGTCGTAGAACCTGTTCGAGAGGGTGGTCGCTCCGTAGGGTTGGCTAACATTGACTCTGTCTCCTCATTGTTAATTTCTACACGGGATAATGCGTCCGCATTGGTGTTATATTTTCCCTTTTTGTAGATTATGGTGTAATCGTATTCACTTAATTTAAGTCTCCATCTAGTCAATCTTTGATTGGGTTCTTTAAGATTCATTATCCACTGTAATGGCTTGTGGTCGGTGTATATTTTGAATTTACGGCCAAATAGGTAGGGTCTGAAGTACTTTGTAGCCCAAACTATGGCTAAAAGCTCTTTTTCTATGGTGCTGTAGTTGGTTTCGCTATCATTTAAAGTTCTCGAGGCGTAACAGATGGGTTTATCTGAGCCGATGGTACCTTGTGAGAGTACGGCACCTATAGCTACATTTGAAGCATCTGTTGTCAATATGAACTCCTTAGTGAAGTCGGGGTACTGTAAGATGGGGTCATTCGTCAGTAGTCTCTTGCATTTGTTAAAACAGTCGATGTATTCGGGGTCGAAAGTAATTTTGTTAGTCTTTTTAAGGCATTTTGTCATGGGTTTAGTGATGCGAGCGAAGTCCGGGATAAATTTCCTGTAGTAACCTAATAGTCCTAGGAACTGTTTTATTTCCTTAGGTGTTTTTGGTAAGGGGTATTTTTCTATTGCTGCTATTTTATCAGGGTTAGGCTTAACACCTTCGCCGCTGACTATGTGTCCTAAAAACGCGGTTTCTAATTTCAAGAACTCGGACTTATCCATCTGAATCTTGAAGTTAGATTCCTGTAATCTTTTAAATACCTTTTCTAGATTAACCATGTGCTCTTGTAAAGATGTACTAAATATGATGACGTCATCAAGATACACTAAACAGATCTCATTTTGTAACCCTCTGAGCACATTGTCCATTACTCTTTGAAAAGTAGATGGGGAGTTTTTCAAACCCATGGGCATACGCAAGAATTCAAAGTGCCCATGCTCTACATTAAAAGCTGTCTTCGGAATGTCGTCTGGGTGCATTTCACATTGATAAAATCCTGATGCAAGGTCTAAAGTACTATAATAATGGCAGTTACCAAGCTTGTCAAGTATGTCATTGATGTTAGGGATTGGGTATTTGTCGTCTATGGTCTTCTCATTCAGTTTGCGAAAGTCTACCACTATGCGCCACTTTTGTTTTCCTGACGCATCGGCTTTCTTGGGAACTACCCAAATAGGTGAGCTCCAAGCTGATTCAGAAGGTCGTATAATACCTTGATCTAGCATCTTAGTTATCTGGTCCCTAACTTCCTGTCGGTGCACATAAGGGTAGCGGTAGCTTTTCGTATACACGGGAATTTCGTCAGTCGTTCTAATGCGATGCTTAATTTTATTTGTAAAGGTTAAGGGCTCTCCCTCAACATAAAACACGTCAGCATAACGGGCACATAATGTCTCTAAGTTAGTTTTTTCTTCAATGTTTAAATGGTCTGTACGCAATCGACTTAAAACCTCTTTAACGCGCATCGGGTCTTGTTCGGTGCTCATGCACTCAGTATTAAATATCTCAGCTTGTAAAGGTCGGTCAAATGTAATAGTTATGTCATATTCCGTCGGGTTTTCTATTTCTACAATTCCGGTACAATCAGTCACGCGAGTAATGCACTCGTGAATAATGCAATTACAATGGATTTGCTGAGCTATCGAAACGTCGCCGTCTGGACTATAAATGGGAATATTCACTAGTTTTGATGAGTTAGCTGGAATAGTCTCTTGGCTATTTGATCCTTTACATTGGTAAAAACGTATAGGGATTGTTGTGAAATCTGTAATTAAATAATTATTTTTTAAGTCGATCTGTGCTCCGTCAAGTAGATCTAAACCTACTAAGCCGTCGAAGTAATTATGAAACTTATAGACAAAAAATTTAACATTAGTGGGGTTATTAAATTCAGCAAAGTTCGGAATCGTAATAGAATGCTCATGTGTACTAGTTACGCGTGCGTTTGTTACTTCGAAGGGGTCAAAGTTTAGAGGGATATGTGAAAAATATTGTTCGACTGCCTCGGGGCTAATAAAGGACTGATTAGCTCCGGTATCTAGTAATAATTTCAGTGGTGGATCCGATATCTGTATGTAACGTAGTTCTCTTTTGGACTGAAGGTTTAATTCTATTTTAAAACTTTTTGATCCCTCTCCCTGCGAAAATCCTCATCTTTTTTAGAAGTAGCGGACGGTTTTGCTTCTAAGCATTGCATACTGCTTAATTGGTCCGGAACATTCTGTTGATTCTCGGGGTAGGACTGATAGTCATAAAAGTCAGAATAGTCGCCTGGATCACAGACATAATAGCAGTCAGGTTGTTCGTAGTAATAGTCGGGGTAATTGTAAGTGTCGTAGTAGTCAGTCATTTCGTTAAAATTCATTTCGCGCGTTTTAAAATAGTTACTAGGTGGTGGGTTCCCTGACTTACGCCAATCGTGTGCTGGTACTCCTAGTGGTCTTGGTACAAAGTGACTAACACCACTCATCGGTTTCGGACCGGTATACTGCGCGTGGGGATTCCTACTTGGCAATTTAAACGCGTCATTTTGGGGGTTATAGTTTGCCGGGGGCGCACGGAACATCTGCTGTGTACGACTAAACATATTAGGTGCTCTTAGGGGTACCTGATTGTGCTGGAAGGGTGGTCTCCACTGCTGCTGCTGCTGCTGCTGCTGCGGTGGCACAGGCCTAAGCCAGCTAGGGCCTGGGCTAGGAAAGCTAAAAACTTTTGGAGTGGTCATAGGGACCGCGGGTGGCATTCTATGGGTTGAATGCGTTTGCTGTGTAGTCTGGTTACGTCGCTCGGGAATACTCTCGTTACGTTGCTGTAGGTACATGACATTCAATTCCTGTTGTACAAACTCCAGAGCCTTTTCAATAGTTTCGGGTCTCATACACCGGATACGGGACCCGAGAGGTTCTTTAAGACCTCTAACGTAAGATTGCAGAGTAAGTTTTTTATAAAGATTGCGTTTCGCTTCGATAGTTGTAGCTAAATTTTCGTGCAAAGTAACATATGTCATTATAGTACTAAAAAGGGTCTGGCATTTGTCATAATATTCCTGCGGTGTGCTACCTCCTTGTGTCAGTAAAGACATGTCATTGTAAAGGGCGGTCTCATCCCTTTGGTCGGAAAAATTATTAATTAATGCGTCACGAATACCTTGCCAATTTTCTGGAATGCCGTTGGAGTTAATAGTTGATGCCGCTGGCCCGGTGATTTTATTCAAGATGCCGTTAATGAGACATAAGTTAGTTAACTCGTAACTCGGGTCGTTCCTAACATATTGTATTACGAGCTGATCGCATATTTTGATAAAACGTGTTAGAACATTCGGATTGCCTTCGAAATTCGGAACTGCCCGCAAAGCGTTGTAGATAGTATCAGGGTTCAATGCCATGTTGCTACTATTAAATAATAAATCTAATCCTAAGCTATCTGAGTCTATAATTCTATTTAGATCTACTTCCCTATTCCTACTTATCTGTCTGGAGGAGACAGATTTCTTCCTAGTGTCTCTTGGGTGAAAAATTTTGATTTAATATTATAAAATATGGGTAAAAGGAACGACAAGGAAGCAACACTTAGAGAAAGTTTCAAGGACTTACATATACATGGTTTTTCTCGTTGTATCGATGTCTGGATACGTCCTCAGCTGCGTCTTCTTAAGTTCGGATACTCGACGAGGTACTTGGAAATACCGACAGCGACTATCGGAGTCGGCAGATTAACGATTTTTGGAAATCTATACCGCGCCGCGCACTGCCTCGAATATCCTACCGGCTGCGCCAATTACGAAGGTGACAGCCGGAGGACTTAAAAAAAACCGAAATTAATTTAGTAGAAAAGTTTAATTAGTTTAAAATTACAATATTAATTTATAATAAATCTTAAGTCTAGACTTGGACGATGCTAGTACCAAAGTGCCGAATTAATTATTATAAAAATACAATATTCTAAACGATTGCGAAGTGCGGATGCGGCATCAGCAGATTGGAAGTAGGTGATCGGCTGCGACACGAGGAGTCGGATCAGCAGTCTTGGTGTTGCAATCTTGTGTGGAAACATCCGTTGACGTAAATGGCCATCATCTCGCTATTCAGCCGTTTTGGTGTAGGCAGGGCACGTAACACGTGTTTGGGTAAAAGCATTGTTTGTGTTTGTTTGTATGCGTCCAAAATGTGCGTTGTTGTTATTTGTGCTTGTATGTTGTGTATTGTTGTTGTTGTAATTTTGTGTGTTATGTTTGTTGTGTTTTTTGTTGTGTTGTATTGTATTGTTGTTTGTTGTAGTGGTTAATTGCGTCGTATTTGTGGTGTCTGGGGGGGGGGGGGTGATGATGTGGGTTCGTGTGTGTATGTCGTGCGTGTTATTGAGTACACGTGTCTTAAACAACTAAAAATATCAAAAGAAATAGAAGTATTATCTTAAAAGGAATGATATTATCACTCACAAATCTCAATTAACCATACAAATGTAAGCAAAATTAAAAAAAAAAACTTTAAAAGAATAATTAACAAATAAAGTTATACACACGATAACTCTCTGTAAACACCTTTGTATATAACCTTTGCACTTACTTAAAACTTAATAGTATAAACTAAAATAGAAACCCTTGGTGATTATTAAACTGTGGAAACGATCTGTTGTTATGGAAGTTCTGGGAGATGGTTGTCCGTAGATACATTATCTTCAATTACAACACTGTCCAAAATTTGCGCATTTTCTTCTTGGAAAGTTTTTTCTTTTTGAGGAATATTCTCTCGGTTTTCTTCATTTGTTTCATTTAGAAGATTTTGGGCCTTGTCGGAAGTTCCTTCTTCTGACCATACATTATTATTTACAGGATTTTCACTCAGTTTCTGTCTTTTGTGACTATTTCTAGTTTCTAGTCGAAGATCTTTGTAATTTAGAGTTATTACGCTTTGTAGCGTTTTTTAAAACAGATTTAAAAAACTTCTTATTGCCTGCAATAGTGTATGTATGGTCACATTCGTAAATCAGTTCAAAAAACATACTTTTGTGCCTTCACCTCTTGCGCTACGAGACCAAGAGCATTTGGTTAGAAATTCTCTGGTAAAAAACACATCAACTAGTTGATATGCGCAGTTTTCAGCTTTTCCTGGTTGGCACACGATACCATATTTAATTTTATAGCCCTCTTACGTCTTGCCGTCGTTTAATATTGCCTCTAAATTGGATAGTTCTTCGATATTTCGTATAGGTTTTAAACAAAATCGGTTATTATCAGGTATTTTCTTCATAGCATCATTTAATTTAGTAACTTGTGGTTCATTTTTTCCGGTTATAAAAGTATCAAATTTCACCGAAATATGAGCAATGGCCATCAATATGCTTTGCTGGCTTTCCAATACTTTTTTATAATTATCTTTTAGTAATTTCAGATCATTCAAAATTGCTTCCTGATTTTCTTTGCTTCATTGCTTCAAATCTGAAGGGTCAATAGCTACTACGGGAACAGAAGTAGTTTCATTGTTAACAGTTACTACAGATGTAGGTTCATTTACAGCAACAGCATATAAGGGTTCCTGAATCTGAATTTATTCTGGCAGATTAGACACTGTAGCAACATCACGATTTAAGGCCTAAAAATAAAGAAAAAAAATTTAGTAATCAAAAGAAAAAAGAAAGAAGAAAAAAAAACTAAGCCTTAACTTCAAAAATGTCATAAAACGTACCATTGCTATTTGCAATAAAATTACTATTATAATATTATAACACAGAGAACATGTGTAGCAATACTAACAATAACTCAATAAGAGACGTGTGAAAAGGGCAAAATGTGTACAGATACTGACTAAAATAAGACGTTACATTCGTAGCAACAGTTTTGTTGTAGTTTTTAAAATCGTAACGTGATCTGTGACTTTGTAAACAAACTATCAATTTATTACAAGCACGGCATTTGTTCTTGTCTCGGGCACATATGTAAAGTAATTAAAATAAGGCATAAAGCGTAATAAGACTGAATCAGTCGTCTAAAATTAATACAAATAATATCCAACTGCATAAAAGGAGGGTAGGTAATGTTTTTATCGAAATTATTGTCTTAAAGAAAAAAAATATTTCAAGTTTGTACCTGTTGGGCTATAAAGTTGAAGTTTTCAAGTTGGTTGGTTGGTGTAATAGGGTGTGGCGAGAGCGCTGGTAAGATTTCTGTGGCTTCTTGGTCAGTTGTCGAATAATCTAACATTTCCGACAACTGCATATCAGCAATTTCGTACGTCATAATATTCTTTCTTTTAACAATGCAATTTATTTTAGCCCAGTTTGGCTGAGGAGTTGAGTCTTCTATTTTAGACAATTTTTTGCTTTTTTTGGTTGGCCAGTGTACGGTTTTTCCTGAAAAATTTTACCATAGTAATGATATTTTTTTTACACCGTCAGAAAGTAGAGAATTCAACGAACAAAAAAACTACCGACTTTTTAAAAAAAGCAGATATTTTGACGTGAGATTTTTCGATTGAAAATCAGGCTGCTTTTTCGATATTTATTCAAAATAAGGTGAAAAAAACAAATATTTTAAATTTAAAAAAAATTAGTGTATTTGGAACATAAAAAAGTAAATTATCACCTAATTTCGTGAGCAAAAAAAAAAAACATTTTTGTAAAAGATAAAAATAAAAAACCAAAAACTTGGTTCTTGGAACTTTTCACATAAATTTTGAGGTTATGTGAAAAAAAAGTAAATACAAAAGTTGTAGGTTTTTTTATTACCTACAAGTTTGCTATTTAACTTTTTTCGATGGGACTTGTAGTTTTAACGGAAATCGAGATAAACATTTTTTTTCCTTAAACACGCACACCCATCCACTTCCCGACCTCAGATCGTCCGTAATTTATTTTTCCTTTAATTTGTGTTATATTCTCTTCCTTTTTCAATGGGTTTCATTCTACTATGATTTTTTTTGGTTTCAAATATTATCTACCCTGGGCTATTTAGGGTTTTCAACGAGTTCTACAGATCTCTAAACAAATAACCATTAGTGTGGTTCGATATCTGCAGTAAGTACGAAATAAAAGTGATTGTAAAGACTTGAACTGCATTAGTGGTACAGGTATTACTTGGAACTTCAGAAGAGTGAAACTTAACGCTTTGACGCGCAGAGAGCAAGTATTAAGGTTGAAGTTGCAAGTTAAAGCTGCTTCTCATAGTCGCCATGTTTACAAGACAATTATTTATCATTACTTGAGAAATTTATAGGTGTTAGCACAATTTGTATTAAAATATAACTAAATATAGAACCAGCTACTTACTAAATACAAATGTAGTCAAGTATGTAATTTCAATATTGTGTAGGAATGTGATATAATAATATTTATATAATAATATTTTACATATTCTACGATATTTTGAGGTAATTATTGAGGCGCGTTAAAAATAATCCAATAATATTGGTATGTATGTGTACGGGTGCGCACACACATGCGCGCACCCGCGATGACGGTCCCGAGATATTCTAATAAACCAGTGCGTTGCTAGCTACAGAGCGTTTTACTTGTGTCCCGCTTCCGCGCATTACATACGTAACATTGGCGACGAGGATTTTACGGACCACGTGTCTAATATACAATGGCTGGTTCTGTGCAATTTGGCATTCTGCATACATTCGACCATAATGTGCAGACTTGGAAAACATACAAAGGACGTATTGCACAATACTTTGTGGCAAATGGTATTAACGAAAAAACGGACACCGCGGGTGAAAAACGAAAGGCCATCTTGCTCAGCGCACTCACGGAGGCTACGTACAAGTTAACCATGGATTTGGTGCTACCAAAGGCCATCGAAGACGTGCCCTACGAAGACCTATTATCTCTTCTGGACAACCACTTTACTCCCAAATGCGTCGGGTTTGGGGAGCGACACAATTTTTATGCAGCGTCACAACAACCAGGGGAGTCTCACTCTCAATGGGCAGCGAGATTACGAGGTCTGACCGAAAAATGTGCCTTTCTTAATGTGGAGGAGGTACTCCGCGACAAGTTTATTATGGGGATGCAGCCGGGACAGGAGAAGGAGAAGCTGTACACGAAAGACTTGGCCGACCTCACGCTGGCCAAGGTCGTGGAGATGGCAGAAAATCTCCGATGTTCGCGAGCCGCCGCCGTGGCCAGTGCGGGAGCGCTGGCACAGGCACCTACAGACCAGCAGCTTTACAAAATGGCGGATAAAGAAAAAATTGGTAGTAGTTCAGTGAAAGTGAAATGTAGCGTATGTGGTTATACAAATCATAAATCGGATGACTGTAGGTTCGCAAACTATATTTGTAAAAAGTGTCACGTAAAAGGCCACTTGCGTAAAATGTGTCCAAAAGTGAATTACGTAAAGGTGGATGGCGGTGACAAGGGTGACGTGGATGGGGTGCCACGACAGAAAACCTCCACGAGTGCCCGCGGACTGTAGTTCCCTTGCGGACACGTCCTGAGGGAAGACCAGTCTGCGGGACGGTGCACCCTGGGAGGTGGCCATAGACCCCCTTGGGCACTCCTACCCAAGGGCCTCTATGGCCGTCTGCGAATGTTCTGTCTGACGGAACGCTTCAACGCGTGTCCCTCTGCTATAGCAGAGGGCACAGTGGCGAAGTAAGAGCGGGCTCGGTGTGCACTCACACTGCCGCCGGGCAGGCAGGAGGAAGACGTGTTCCTCCTTCTGCCACCGTTAGTCTCGTAGCCCCAGAGATTGTCCAAGGTCATGTTTCTGACTTTTGATGGGGGACGAGGGCCTTGGCTTAACCGCCCGGGCCGCGAGGAAGACAACCTCTATAAAAAATTACCCCAAACCTCCAAGCGGCGGCGCACCGTGAGGGAGGTTGTTAGCTTGACTAATGGGTAGCTAAATTAGTCTCTAGTGCGAACCACATGTTTTGAGCAAGTACCCGAAGTTTAATACTCGTGGGAACTTTATGGATAACAGTAAATTTTTTAAAAAACCAGGGAGTGATGCGCGGTCGGAGTCCGACGCGGCATCCGGAAGGAGCTCGGAGGGCTCGGAGTGTGAGGAGGTAGCGGGGACTTCAGGGAGAGGGTCAAGTCTCTCCCAGAAGAAGCGCTCCGCTTCCTTTAGGAAGGAGGACGGTTCGTCCTGCTCGGAGGGGCGGGCGAAGATCGCCACCAGCGGTCGCGGCGCAGGCCGAGCCCGCGGGAAAGGGCGAGGCCTAACGGCCAAAAAATCCGCTCAGCGAGCCGATAGGCTTGCCGCGGAGGGGCGCCACCCTGGCGCGGGCGACTCTGGGAGAGATCTTTCAAAGCCGTCTGGCAGCGAGAGGCGTACCGAGGCGGAGTCAGGCGGGGAGGCGGCCATGCCCTTCAAGGAGCTGGCCGTCACACTGCTTCGGGACATGGCCCGCCAGAGGGACAAGGCCACGCGCGAGCGAACGATCCGTCGCCACGCCGCGTCCCTCCAGGGGGCCTTAGACGCCTCGGTTGACAAGAGGGTGGAGAGGCTCAGGAGCGAGCTCCGGGCGGAGCTCCAGGCCGAGCTCCGGGCTGAGGTCCGGGCGGAGGTCGCAAAGGCGCCGAACAAGGGCCGCCAGGAGCCGATGGATGAGGGGCGCGAGCAGGAGCAGGGGCAAAGCCGGCCCCAGCCCCAGCTCCAGCCCGAGCCGGAGAGTCAGTTGCTGTCACTGGTGCAACAGGAACTCGCAGCTTTTCAGCAGGGGCTGCAAAAGCAGCAGCTGGAGTTCCAGCAGCGCGTCGAGAAGCAGCTGTCTCTCCTGGAGGGCATTGTCCTGCGCCCTCCACTGGCGGCCTCTGGCCAGAAAAAGGCGGCGTCTTATGCTGCTGCCGCGGCTGTGGTTTCTGCGCCCAAGGCGGGCTCGTCGGGGCAAGCAGGGCGCAAGGCCGCGGCGCCGGAGCCCTCAGGGCCGAGGCCGGAGCCCGCGACGGCCAAGCAGCAGCAGCAGCGGCGGAAAAAGGGTGCGGCGGTGCCTGCCGCTAAACCGGCAGGACCTCCTGCCGCCGTGGCGACTATGCCGCGCCTGCCACCTCCTCCACCCGAGGAGTCTGGCGCCGAGTGGACGGTGGTCGGCGCCAGAAAGCAGGCGGGCAAGGTGGCCAGAGCGGCCAAAAAGCGCGCGAGGCGGCAGGAGCGCAAGAAGCGGGCCATGGCAGCGCGTCTTCGCGCCCCGAATTCCGAGGCTGTAGTCATTACGCTACAGCCTGAAGCGGAAAAGAAGGGCGTGACGTACGACGACGTCATGGCGAAGGCGAAACAGGCAGTGCTGCCCCACCTTGAGGAGCTCGGAGCCGCTGCGGGCTTCCGCATGAGGCACACAATCACCGGGGCCCGAATCCTCGAGGTCCCCGGTGCGGCCAGCGGCCCTGCAGCGGATGCCCTGGCTGCCAGGATCAGGGCGTCTCTGAGCGAGGAGGAGGCCCGAATGTCCAGGCCCACAAAGTGCATTGATATGCGCATCATGGGCCTGGACGACTCCGTCAAGGTGGGCGAGGTGGTGGCCGCCATTGTCAGGGCGGGCGGGTGCTCGGCCGAACAGGTTCGGGCGGGCGCCATCCGCGCTGACAGCACGGGCATGCGAGCCGTAACGGTAAGCTGTCCTGTGCAGGCGGCCAAAACCATCACCGGGGAGGGCCGTCGGCTTTTGGTGGGCTGGGTCTCCGCACAGGTCAAGCTGCTGGAGCCCAGACCTCTGCGGTGCTTCCGCTGCCACGTGGGGCACCACGTGGGAGCCCACTGCGCCGCGGAGGATCGCAGCGACCGCTGCCACCAGTGTGGCCAGCCCGGTCACAAGGCCGCAGAATGCCGTGCTACGCCGCACTGCTACGCATGTGCGGCAGCCGGCAAGCCGGCCGACCACCGGGCTGGGGGCAGGTCCTGCGACCCCCCCGCCAAGGCCAAGGGCAAGGCCCGCAGGTCCGTCCCCGCCGATGTCCTCGCCACCGCAGCCGCCTCCTTGGCCGCCGCCGCTATCGCCGCCGCACCCGCCGCCGCCGCGGCAGCGCCCCCTAGGGGGGCTCGGGAGGAGACCGTAATGGAGTGTCAATAACGGCCCCATTACGTCTCCTCCAGGCGAATATCAACCACTGCGCCCCCGCTCAGGATCTGTTGCTCCAGAGCATGGCGCAGTGGTTGATCAATGTCGCCGTAGTCACCGAGCCGTATTTTGTCCTGCCCAGTGGTGACTGGGTTCAGGACCTGGACGGCTCGGTGACCTTAATTAAGTCGGCCGCCGCCGGTACCCCGCCCCCCGAGTCCATCACGAGGGGGCGGGGTTGCGTGGCAGCACGGTTCGGGGACATCGCCGTGGTGGGCGTCTACCTGTCCCCGAGCCGATCTCTCGACGAACTGCACGTCTCCCTGATGGAGCTAAATTCCGTCGTCGCTGGGTTCGGTTCCCTCCCCGTGGTCGTTTGCGGGGACTTCAACGCCTGGATTACGGCTTGGGGTTCCCGGTTCACGAACCAGAGGGGACGGATGGTGGAGGACTGGGCCTTGGAACTGGGCCTGGTCGTACTGAACCGGGGTTCTGTCCCCACGTTGGTGCGGATGCGGGGTGAGTCGGTGGTGGACATTTCGTTCGCCAGCCCCGCTCTGTCGCCGCGTGTCGTCGACTGGCGCGTGATGGAGGAGGTGGAGACGTACTCCGACCACCGGTACATCCGGTTTGACGTCTCCGCCGAAACCTCGGCCGCGCCGGTCCGACAGAGCCCTTGCGGTCCGCGGTGGGCGCTTAAGCAGATGGACCGGGAGCTCCTCCTGGAAGCCGCGACGGTACAGGCCTGGGTGCAAGCACCGGACAGGCCTGTCGACATCGACGTCGAGGCGGAGTGGTTCCAGGAGGCCATGTCGCAAATTTGCGATGCGGCAATGCCCCGTGTCCGTCCAGGACGAGCTAAGCGCCAGGTGTACTGGTGGTCGCCGGAGATCGGCGCACTGCGCAATGCGTGCAATCACGCGCGACGCCGGTACGCCAGGCACTGCAGGCGCCGTATCCGCCCGCCGGATGCGGAGGCCAGAGAGGCGGAGCTGTATGAGGAATACAGGGAGGCAAAACGCACCCTCCGAATGGAGATCAAGCGGGCCAAACTCGAGGCCCGCAACGTGTGGCTGGGGTCTCTGAACGCGGACCCGTGGGGGCGCCCGTACAAATTGGTACGGGACAAGCTTCGCCCCTGGGCTCCGCCGCTGACTCAGAGTCTCCGGCCCCAACTCGTGGAGGGTGTGGTTAGCTCTCTGTTCCCTGCGCGGGGGGAACACTCCCCCCCGCCCATGGCTCCGCCTCCGCCAGCGGTGTCTGACGCGGATCGCAACAGCGACGACGACGACAATGCTCCAGAAGTGACCGAGGTAGAGTTGAGAGTGGCGGTGCGAAGGCTGAGTGCCAAAAACACCGCCCCAGGACCCGACGGCTTGCCAGGGAAAGCCTGGGTCCTGGCCATGGAGGCTCTCGGGCCTCGACTGAGAGGGCTCTTTAGCGCATGCCTGGAGAGGGGCCAGTTCCCACTTCGCTGGAAGACGGGGAAACTGGTCCTCGTAGCGAAACCAGGGCGCCCTGCGGACTCTCCGTCCGCATACCGGCCCATTGTGCTGCTCGACGAGGTGGGCAAGTTCTTTGAAAGAGTTATTGCAAACCGCCTCGTCGTGCGGCTAACACGGGTGGGGCCGGACTTGTCGGACGGACAGTTCGGCTTTCGCAGGGCGCGCTCTACTATAGACGCCATCATGCGCGTGCGAGCCCTCACGACAGGGGAAGCGGTGTCCCAGGGTAGATGTGTCGTGGCAGTGTCCTTGGACATTGCCAACGCCTTTAACTCCCTGCCCTGGAGTACGATCCGGAGGGCACTCCGGTACCACCGGGTGCCCGAATACCTCTGTCTAGTGGTCGAGGCGTACCTGTCAGACAGGTACATTGTCTACCCCGGTCACCAGGGAGACTGGAATCGTCGAGAGATGTCGTGCGGTGTTCCGCAGGGGTCGGTTCTAGGCCCACCCTTGTGGAACATCGGCTACGATTACGTGCTGCGCGGCGACTTCCCTGACGGGGTCAGCGTGGTTTGCTACGCAGACGACACGCTGATCCTAGCGCAGGGAGAGTCGCACCAGGCGGCGGTCGCTCTAGCGACACGCGGGGTTGCGATAGCCGTTGGTAGGATCCAGGAGTTGGGACTCGAGGTGGCGCTGCATAAATCCGAGGCAATGTGTTTCCACGGCCCTCGGAACGCGCCACCATCGGACTCCCAGCTTACGGTAGGAGGAGTTCGCATCGGCGTCGGGTCGACGATGAAGTATCTGGGACTCGTCCTCGACAGCCGGTGGAATTTCGTAGAACATTTCCGACGTCTGGCTCCCAAGCTTCTCCGGGCTGGGGCTGCTCTCAAGCGGCTCCTGCCCAATCTTGGGGGTCCAGACGCCTCCTGCCGGAGGCTCTACGCGGGGATCGTTCGGTCCATGGCCCTCTACGGGGCGCCGGTGTGGGCGCCGTCGCTGGCAAAGCGCCCGGCGTCCATACTGAACGCCTGCCAGAGGGTCATGGCAATACGGATGGTGCGGGGTTACCGCACGATCTCCCGCGAAGCGGCGAGCCTTCTGGCTGGCCTACCACCGTGGGATCTGGAGGCAACAGTCCTTGCACACATGCACGACATGCGCGTGGAGATGCAACGCCGGGGTGAAAGTCCACTGCCGCAACATGTCAAGACATGGCGGACAGAGCTCCGGCGGGATCTCATGGTGAAATGGCGTCAACGGCTATCGCAACCCAGTGCTGGGCACGCCACGATTATGGCGGTAAGTCCCCTCTTTGAGGCGTGGCTGGAAAGACCTCACGGCGTCCTTACCTTCCGCATGACGCAGGTCCTCACCGGACATGGCAAGTTCGGGAGGTTCCTGCATCGGATTCAGGCGGAAGAGACGCCCGGGTGTCGCCACTGTGCGCAACGCCCGGAGGACACGGTGGAGCACACCGTCGAGGTGTGCCCTGCCTGGGCGGAGCATCGCCGTGCCCTCGTGGGGGCGAACGGCGGCGGAGACCTCTCACGCCGGGCCCTGGTTGAGTCCATGGTCCGGAGCGAGGAGGAATGGCAGGCGGTCGCCTCCTTCTGCGAAGCAGTAATGCTTGCAAAGGAGGAGGCCGACCGCATCAGGCAACGGCGCCCTCGCCGCCGTCGCCGGGATTCCGATCCCGATTTCCGGCCACCGTAGACGCAGGCTCGCGGACGGCGAGCTATGGGTAGCTCGCTGTCCGATGGTCCGGTAATGGACCGAGTCTAAGACGTCGACGGCGCGCACTGTTCCCGCGCGCCTCAAGGAGTTGTCAGCAGCAGGAGGGGCCCAGCTGGGTCGAAGCCTACTGGGGACAGGGTTGTCCGAAAGGGAGCTCGTGCCCCGGTATGAAGGCTAGAAGGAACGGCGCGGGGTTTTTAGTCAGTAAGAGTCTGACACTGTCTCCCGCTCCACCCAAGAGCGGGTTTCGTCAAAGATGATTTTCCCCGTCGAGAAAAAAAAAAAAAAAAAAAAAGGGTGACGTGGACGATGACGGTAAGTTGTTCCATATCCTTTCATTCAGGGGAGAACCCATGGTAGAAACTGTTTGGATTGATAACGTGCCATTTAAATTTGAAATCGATAGCGGGTCCACAGTAACCGTAGTCTCGGAATCGTTTTACACCACAAATTTCAAAGGGGTGCCATTATCAAGTACTAGCAAACAGCTTATAACGTATAACGGTGGGAAAATTGTGTGCCTAGGTACGTTGCGTCTACCGATACGCTACGCAGGTCGCACGAATATTATATACTTGTATGTCGTACGCGATGGCGGGCCTCCCATTCTCGGCCGAGATTTCATATCATTATTTGGCTTACAGTTAATACCGGTCAACTTTTGCGGGATTTCTGAAATACAACTGCAATACCCGAAGTTATTTTCGAATGAATTAGGAAAATTTAATAAATATAAAGTAAAACTATCATTAAAGGATGGTTCAAAACCAGTTTTTTGCAAAGCGCGCCCCGTAGCGTTTGCTTTGCGAACAATGGTCGATAAGGAAATCGATCGATTGGTCGATTTAGGAATTGTAGAATCCGTAGAATATTCAGAATATGCTTCACCAATAGTACCGGTTCTAAAGCGAAACGGGACAGTCAGATTGTGTGCCGATTATTCAGTTAGTATAAATAAACAGTTACAAGTAGAACAATACCCGCTGCCCACAACTAACGAACTATTTACAAAGATCCACGGGGGTCAACAGTTTAGCAAACTAGATTTATCTATGGCTTACAACCAGTTAGTATTAGACGATGAGTCAAAAAATCTAACCTGCATAAATACAAACCGCGGACTTTATAGATTTACACGTTTAGTGTTTGGGTTAGCCAGTGCGCCGTCTATTTTTCAGCGGGCTATCGAGGGGTTGTTATCCGGAATAGACGGAGTGTTGTGTTTGCTAGACGATATTTTAATAACTGGAAAGGATAGGCAGGAGCATTTACAAAAACTAAATTTAGTGTTAAAGCGCTTAGAAGAAGCGGGGTTAACATTACAAAAAGATAAATGTAGTTTTTTTCAAGACGAAATTAGTTATCTGGGATATATTATCAATAAAAATGGCTTAAAAAAGGCGCCCGAGAAAATTAAAGCAATGTTGGAGGCACCGGTGCCCAAAAATGTGAGCCAGCTCCAATCGTTCTTGGGGTTAATTAATTATTACAGGAATTTCGTGCCTAAAGCATCAACAATCCTCAGTCCGTTGTACGATCTGTTAAAAAAAGGTAGTGAGTGGAGATAGACCGATGTGCATGATTCGGCGTTCAGGTCAATTAAAGAGTTCATGACATCAGAACAGGTCCTCGCACATTTTGATCCGAAAGCGACTATAATATTAACGGTAGATGCTTCCCCTTGTGGGTTGGGGGCAGTTCTCTCACAAGTAGGTTCGGACGGGGTGGAAAAACCTATTACATTTGCTTCGCGTACCTTAAACTCGGCTGAGAAGCGATACGCACAGATCCAAAAGGAGGCAACCGCCATTATTTATGGCGTTCGTCGGTTTCACCAATATTTGTACGGTAGACCGGAACCGTTCATTCTTCGAACGGATCATAAGCCCCTATTGGCAATTTTTGGACCCCATAAGGGTATACCAGAAATATCGGCAAACAGATTACAGCGATACGCCCTGTTTTTAAGTAGCTATAATTATAAAATAGAATATGTCCGCAGTGCTGACAACAGCGCTGATTACCTTTCACGCGCGAGCCTGCCGCACACAGTTCACGAGTGCGCGTGCACCGAACAGTGTAAGTGTTGTGATTGCGAGGTATCATACGACCGAGCGACTTATGTTTGTTTTGTTGTAGACGGCAATATGCCCGTAACGTTGGATACGTTGCGCGAGGAGACCAATAGTGACGCAATTTTAAGGATAGTAAAAGATTTTATTTTAAATGGATGGCCACCGAAGATAAGCGATGTAAGGGTAAAGCCATACTACTTATGTAGATCACAATTATCGTACGAGAACGGTTGTGTCATGAGAGGCCACAAGGTTGTTATTCCTCTGAGCTTACACCAAATTGTTCTCAAAGAGCTACATACTTCTCATTTAGGCATAGTGAAAACAAAGGCCGAAGCGCGATCAAGGTTTTGGTTCCCAGGAATTGACCAGGCCATAGAAACAATGATAGGTTCATGCGATGTGTGCATCCAGTTACGGCCCTCACCGCCGCGCGCGCCGCCGGCTCATTTTGAATTACCACCAAGTCCCTTCTACAGAATACACATAGACTACCTAGGGCCAATCAAAGGTAACGTTTATTTGGTAGTGGTAGATGCACATACCAAATGGGTCGAAGTATATAACATGAACACGGCTACTTCGACGGCCGCGGTGATGGGGAAGTTATGTGATTTTATGTCTAGGTTTGGAATTCCCGAAACGATAGTAAGTGATAATGGCACAGCTTTTTGTTCGCGGGAATTTAAACTATTTTGCGCGGCAAACGGGATTTCGCATATTACGTCACCCGTCTACCACCCGCCTAGTAACGGTCAGGCGGAAAGTTTTGTTAAAATAATTAAAAAGGGAATAAAGTCTTGCATTATGTCGACTAGTAGCGCGAAAGATACATCATTAAAATTACTAAAATATCTTATGGATTGTTGGATACGGGACAAGTAAAACGACAGCTAGCCGGAAACGCACTGACGCTTTATTATTAAAAAATGCACTTGCACAGGAGCGCGCGGGTGCGGGGCGCGGGGCGCTGCGCCGTGGCGTCCGCGCAGGCATTACGCGCATCGCTACTCTATTATGCCTATGCTTTATACATAACATCTCCTAACCCTATTTCGAAGATAGATGGATACAATAATAATAAAATCTTAAATCTATTCAGAAGATACAATATTAGGTACTACATAAAAATCTTAATATTATTAGGCAGATATTAAAATCTTAATTAACATTGCCCGATGCAAGACTTCGGTAGTCAACCCTTGGGAGTTGACGCAATGACATTTGTGAACGCCTAGGTGGCGAGGGCGATGTTGCTGGTGGCGTCGTGCTAGTAACTTGACTCCCCTCCCCCACCTCGTCCGTTTCAGGCGTGGGTTGGAGACTCAGTGATGCCGCTGGTAGCATGCTGTCGTCGTCATCGTCACTCATGTCTTCCACTTCATTGGCGCCCCTAGTTGTCCCATTTTGTAGTGCATTGGCGTAGCCCTTATATAGAACAATTTGGTTTTTATGTCTTTTTAATATATTTCCTGTTAGAGGATCGTTAATTAAGTAAAGCACTTTACCAATTTTGTCTCTTATTGTGCCTCTGCACCATGTGAATTTACCGTTTATATTAAACTTTTTGAATAGCACTTCATCGCCGTGTTTGAAACATTGTTTATTTTTGCCACCACTGTATTTAATCTGCGAACACTGTTTTGACTTTATTACGCTGTCCAGAGACGCGTTTGAGGACGACGACAATGGTTTGGACGACAACAGATCTAACCTAGATCTCAGATTGTGCCCAAAAACTAATTGTGCCGGAGAGAACCCTGTGTAGCGGCACATACTTACGAAACTCATACTATCAGCGGAGCGCACGCAGCCGTTCGCCACCGCGCGCCCGCGCATACTGAGCTACCGAGGTGAAAGGAATGCGGTCGGTCAGCTGTATCTTCACGCTCCTATAATGTAGGGAGCGCGGCACATCCTACCTACATAGCCGAATTGTGTTAGTCTTAAGTTTTTGTATGTACCTTATTTATTTTAATATATTTTGACCTGTACTGTATATAAGTAGCTTTCCACAATTAAATGACACAGATCTTTATTCGCCTTCTTATTCGCAACAAGCTCCCCTAAAGTGGTGACCCCGCGTTTGAAATGTCTCAAACCGAAGCAGACAAGACTACGCCAGAAGACGTCGACGCCATTAGCGTCCAGTCGCGCATACCCAAGTTCTGGAGTAACAGACCTAAACTATGGTTCGCCCAATTTGAGGTCATTATCTTCAACCAGAAGCTCGGCGATGAAAGCAAGTTCGCACTCCTTGTGGCTCAGCTGGAGATCAAGGACATCGACCAGATCAGCGATATCATTTTATCACCGGCCAACTCCGGCCGTTATGACGCTGCAAAAAGAAGACTATTGGAGGTATATGAAGATAGCGAGAGTATTCAGCTACAAAAACTGCTAAATGAAATGGAGCTCGGCGATCAGCGACCATCACAGTTGCTTCGCCGAATGAGGAACCTCGCAGGGACAAAGATGCCAGACGACACCCTGAAAATGTTGTGGCAAGCACACCTACCCGCTTCTACCCGCACAGTGTTGGCAGTGAGCGATGAATCCAAGCTTGACTCGTTGGCCGCCATGGCAGACAGGATGCAAGAACAGCTGAAAGAGGTAAACGCCGTGTGTTCCTGCCAGTGTCAACCTACCACGTCAAAAGCTGCAGCTACAGCGTCGCCAACCGAAATAGCGGCAGTATCTGCACCCGCAGAACACAAACTGTACAGCATGATAGAAGCCCTGGCCAAGGAAGTCGCAGCGCTGAAAACAAATCGACCTCACAAATTTCAACGCCGATACCACAGTCACAGAAGCCGTTCCCGCTCAAAATCCCGAGACAGAAGCAACGCCGTGTGCTATTTCCATAAGAAATTCGGCAAGGCAGCATACCGATGCAGAAGCCCGTGCAGTTTTAAAGTAAAGGAAAATGAGAAGTCGGAAAACTAAGGAAGACTAAAGCCGCGGCGGTGGCCGAAGTCGACGATTTATCCACATACCGCCTATTTGTACACGACAAATCAACCGAAAAAAAATTCCTAATCGACACAGGCGCAAATGTTTCCGTTTTACCCGCCACCGCACGAGAGAAACAGCGGACACCAACCAACTACTTGTACGCAGCAAATGGTTCAAAAATACCCGCATACGGCGAGCGAACCATTGTTCTCAACATCGGAATGCGACGCGCCTACAGTTGGCGATTCATGGTCGCAACAGTCAGTAGACCGATAATAGGCGCTGACTTTTTGCATCACCACGCACTTATGGTGGATCTCCATGGACGACGGTTGGTGGATAAAAGAACCAATTTATCGGTACGAGGTTTCCTTACACCCACAACCGAAGGAAGCATCCGAACCATCGACGACAAGCTTCCCTACCACGACCTGTTGGCCACGTTCCCAGACATCACGAGACCAAACCTAAACCAACTGGGAAATAGTGAAGTCGAACACTACATAGAAACCACCGGCCCGCCAATTTACACAAATGCGAGACCACTACCGCCGCATAAATATAACGCCGCAAAACAAGAGTTTCAAAACATGATGAAACAAGGAATTTGTCGACCCTCGAAAAGCCCATGGGCTAGTCCATTACACATGGTTTTAAAAAAGGATGGTACCTACAGATCCTGCGGCGATTACCGTAGACTCAACGCAGTAACCACACCCGATCGATACCCGGTACCACGACTGCATGACTTCACACATAACCTGCAAGGCAAGAACATCTTCTCAAAAATTGACCTGCAGAAGGCCTACTACCAGATTAAAAACAGAGAAGAAGACGTGAAGAAGACAGCCGTGATTACACCCTTTGGTTTGTACGAGTTCACCAGAATGTGTTTCGGTTTGAAGAATGCAGGCCAAACATTCCAACGTCATATTGACAACGTGCTTCGCGGACTACCCGTTTTCCCATTCGTCGATGACATTCTTATAGCTTCTGAGAACCAAGAAGTACACAGAAGCGAGCTTCAAGAAGTGTTCAAGCGACTCAACGACAACGGTTTAAAAATAAACGTCGCTAAGTGTATCTTTGGCCAGTCAAAACTCGATTTCCTAGGATACACAATAAGTCCAGAAGGCATTACACCGACAGAAGAAAAGGTACAAGTGATCCAGTCCTACCCGCTACCAAAAACGATCCAAGATCTACGTCGATTCATCGGGATTCTGAACTTCTATCGTTCTAGTATACCCCACGCGGCTGAACATCAAAAAGAATTAAGTAAATACTTTCACAACGCCAAGAAAAACGATAAAACGAACATACAATGGACAGAAGAGGCAAAAGAAGCATTCAATCAATGCAAACAAGACATCAAAAATTGCGCATTGATATCCTATCCATCACTAAGTGAACCTTTCGCAATAATGACAGACGCATCAAACACATGTGCTGGTGCCGTCATACAACAAAAGATCAACGGCAAGTGGAGACCACTAGGATTTTTCTCCAAGAAGTTCAGTGACGCACAACAAAAATATAGCACGTATGATCGTGAGTTGCTATCAATTTATATGGCAATACGTCACTTCCAACGTGTGTTTGAAGGGCGAGAATTAATCGTTTACACAGACCACAAACCGCTGTGTCACGCATTAACTTCAAACAGCAAGTCTGAGACGCCCCGCCGAACGAGGTACCTTGAATATATCGGACAATTCACGTCAAATATTCAACACATAAACGGCAAGGACAACAAAGTCGCAGACGCACTATCACGAGTTGAAACAATAACATGCCCGACACCATTAGATTTCACCGAGTTAGCAAAAAAACAAGACCAAGACGAAGAATTAAAAATACTTACAAATAAAGGAAAGTACCAGTTTAAGAAGATCGCCATTCCCAACTCAACTGCCATGCCCGTTACCTGCGAGATGACATCACGCACCGCTCGTCCATACCTGCCACTAGATTTCAGAAAAGTAGCATTCAGAGCTATTCACGACCTTAGTCACCCCGGCATAAGGGCGACAAGGAAACTAGTCACTGCTCGCTACTGGTGGCCCTCCATGAATAGTGACGTAAATGAGTGGACTCGAACATGCGACGCGTGCCAGCGTGCTAAGGTGCAACAACACACGAAGGCACCAATTGCTAGTTACCATCAAGCAAACAGACTGGAGCATGTAAACATAGATTTAATTGGTCCCTTACCAATCTCTGACGGCTACAGATATTTACTGACCATGATAGACAGGGCTACCAAGTGGCCCGAAGCACTCCCACTGGAAGACATAACCGCAGAAAGGGTCGCGAACGCATTCTATGAAGGTTGGATTGCGAGATTCGGTTGCCCAGTAACCATAACCACAGACCAAGGAAGGCAATTTGAGTCCGACCTATTTAATAAATTAATGCAACGCATGGGAATTCATCGCACCCGCACCACTGCTTACCACCCGCAGTGTAACGGTCTGATAGAACGATGGCACCGCTCACTAAAAACATCACTCACCGCAAGACTCCAATCTACAACATGGTCACGCGAGCTACCCACAGTGCTGCTCGGACTACGCGCTTCGGTAAAAGAAGATATAAACGCAAGTACAGCTGAACTCCTCTACGGCCTAACACTACGACTACCTGGAGAATTCTATGAAGAATCAACAAGACATCGCGACACAATATCAAACTTTATGAACAAGTTAAATGGAGCATTAAAGAAGGCCCAGGCGCAACGGAAATCAAATCAATCTCGAGCGACATTCATTCACGACGATCTATATAACTGTTCGCATGTTTACCTACGCGATGACGCATCGAGAAAACCTCTGACGCCGACCTACACTGGCCCGCATAAAGTGATTAGTCGTAATGACAAGTATTTTACTATACAGTTACGAAATAGAAGCACCAACATCACTGTCGACAGACTTAAGCCTGCTTTCCGGATGAATACTGAGTCAGAAGCACCAGTCGCTGACACGCCGGCATATGTCACAAGATCAGGAAGGACAGTGAAGCCTCGCGTACGTTTCACTAGCGGGGGAATGATGTAGCGGCACATACTTACGAAACTCATACTATCAGCGGAGCGCACGCAGCCGTTCGCCACCGCGCGCCCGCGCATACTGAGCTACCGAGGTGAAAGGAATGCGGTCGGTCAGCTGTATCTTCACGCTCCTATAATGTAGGGAGCGCGGCACATCCTACCTACATAGCCGAATTGTGTTAGTCTTAAGTTTTTGTATGTACCTTATTTATTTTAATATATTTTGACCTGTACTGTATATAAGTAGCTTTCCACAATTAAATGACACAGATCTTTATTCGCCTTCTTATTCGCAACAAGCTCCCCTAAACCTGTGACAGAATGTATTGAGTTCCGGTAATCAAAAAGGTACTTTAATAGTCTGACCCTTCTGTCCTTTTGGCTGTCACTCGATAGAATGCATGCTTTTATACCTCTCTTGGCGATTTTTACATAGCTCTCGGCCTGACCATTGCTCGCTGGATTATAGGGCGGTGATGTCACGTGTTCAATCCCGTTAACTGAGCAAAAGCGTTTGAATTCCTGTGACGTGAAAGCCGTGCCGTTGTCACTGACAATAGTATTTGGTAACCCAAACCTTGAAACAAACTCGTATAGTTTGTCTACTGCAGCTGATGAAGTCGTTGTACCACACATATCGTAAACTTCCACCCATTTCGTGTACGCATCCACTACAATTAAATAATGCCTATTATCTAACGGACCCAAAAAATCTATGTGTACGCGGTGGAATGGTCGCGATGGGTATTGCCAAGGGGCAAGTGGGGCCCGTGGGGGGGTAGGTCGTAAATGAATGCAAACACTACACGAGTTGATCATAGTTTCAATTTCCTTATCAATACCCGGAAACCAAAACCTAGAACGAGCTTCGGCTTTTGTTTTTACGATTCCTAGGTGGGAAGTGTGAAGTTCATTCAATATTTTATGTTTTAAAACTTCGGGTAAAACTATTTTATGCCCTCTCATAATACATCCGTCCTCATATGATAGCTGATTCCTACACGCGTGGAACGGTTTTAAATTTACGTCCGATAGGCTTCTTGGCCATCCCTTGTGGAGGAAATTAACCACCTTCGACAAGATAACATCTCGGCCGGTTTCCTCACGAAGTTCGTCTCGCGTTACTGGCATGTTACCGTCTATCACGAAGTGAACATACGAAGCGCGGTCAATGGGAGCAGCGGCGGCCGCCGCGTGTTGTGCTTTTTTCCCGCCCTCTCGGTCTGAGGTCATTGACCGTTTATCAAAATCGTCGGGTAAGCTCGCGCGGGATAAATAATCTGCACTATTGTTCTCACTACGTACGTATTCTATTGTATAATTATAAGCACTGAGAAACAAGGCGTATCGTTGTAATCGGTTAGCCGAAACTTCCGGTATACCTTTGTGTGGTCCAAAAATCGAAATTAATGGCTTGTGGTCTGTGCGAAGGACAAACGGGTCTGACTTACCGTATAAATACTGATGAAATCGTCGAATTCCGAAAATAATGGCTGTAGCCTCTTTTTGAATTTGTGAATACCGCTTCTCGGCTGAGTTTAGAGTGCGGGATGCAAACGAAATAGGACGCTCACATCCGTCTTTATCAATTTGCGACAATATCGCACCTAACCCATTCGGTGAAGCGTCCACTGTGAGGATTAACTTTGCAGATGGGTTGAAATGTGTTAAAACTTGATCCGACGTTAAATGTTTTTTAATTTCGTAAAACGCTTTTTGGTGTTCGTCAGACCAATGCCATTTAACATCCTTTCTCAGAAGGTCGTATAAGGGGCTAAGGATTTCGGACGCCTTAGGTACGAAATTACGGTAGTAGTTTACTAACCCCAAAAATGATTGAAGTTTGCCTACATCCGTAGGTACTGGAGCTTTTTCAATGGCTAAAACTTTTTCGGAAGATTTTTTTAACCCGTCTTTATTTATTACGTAACCCAAATAACTGATTTCGTTCTTAAAGAATTCACACTTTTCTCTTTGCAGGGTTAAACCTGCATCTTGCAGCCTCTGTAACACTTCCGTTAACCTTTGTAAATGCAACCCCGGGCTATCAGCTGTTATAAGTATATCATCTAATAGGCATAACACGCCATCTATACCGGACATTAAATTTTCCATGGCACGTTGAAAAATAGACGGCGCGCTGGTTAACCCAAAAACCATGCCCGTATATTGAAATAAGCCGCGATGAGTGTTAATGCACGTAATTTTTTGTGAATTTTCGTCTAAAACGAATTGGTTGTAAGCCATGGACATGTCTAACTTTGAAAACTGTTTCCCTCCGTGTAATTTTGAAAACAATTCGTGAACCGTGGGCAGCGGGTATTGTTCTACGACCAATTGCTTATTTATTGTAACCGAATAGTCTGCACACAGCCTAACACTTCCATTGCGTTTTAACACTGGCACTATGGGTGAAGCATACTCCGAGTGATCAACTTGTTTTAGTATCCCTAGGTTTACTAGACGGACGATTTCGTTATCCACCTTGTCCCGCAATGCAAACGCGATAGGGCGAGCCTTAAAAAATATTGGTTTTGCGTCGTCTTTTAAACGTAATTTAACCTCGAATTTATTAAACCTACCTAATTTATCTGAAAAGACGTCACTAAACCTATTTTGCAAATCATCGACTATTTTCGCTTCATTACTTATGAAATTACATGCTGCTAATTTTAAATTAAATTTGGATAAAAAATCTCTACCGAGCAATGGCGGGCCTTTGCTGCGTACCACGTAAACATCGAGTGTGTGTGTACTCTGCCTATATGTGACGGGTAGGCGAACTATACCGAGACACACGATGTTACTACCTGTGTAGGTAAATAGCTTTTTCTTAGGCGCTGATAACGGCAACCTGCCAAAATAACTTTTGTATAAACTATCGGAAATCACTGTAATCAATAATAATAATCAATAATCATTTATTATTTGTATAACACAGGTAGTGGATACAGATCTTATAAAAGTTCATAGGTCGCTGTGTTATGCCTAGAGGCGTACAAATATGGTTGCATGCATAGAAAAAAAAAAAAAATACAATATTAATCATGCGAGTGGTAAATTCCAATTATGTGCTAGGTATGTCAAAATTAATTCAATGTTGGTAATTAAATATAATCAAAAAAAATATAAATGTCATAATGTAGAGTAATTTCAATTCGCGCATCCAATATGAGAATTAAATAATAATAATATTTAAAAAAAATTGTTTCTATAGTCAAATAAAATAAATAAGTAATTACTTAATTAATTTATCATTTAGAAATTCATCAGTCGTATAATAACATTTTTCAATTAATAACAGTTTCAATTTTTTTTTGAATTGTCCAATATTTAGATTCTTTATGACATCTGGTAACTTATTGTAGATGCGCGGTGCCATACCCAAAACGCTCTTTCTCATCAAAGCAGTTTTACAACGCTGATTGCTTAAAGTGTTTGCGTATTGGCTACGAATTGCAACATCACGTAAAGTTGACACTTTTTCGAACAAGCTCATGTTTGTCTTAACAAAAACACTAATTTCAAAAATATATAAAGAAGGTAAGGTCAATATTTTCAGCGATTTAAAGAAAGGTACACAGCTATCATCAATTTTCAGACCACACATAGATCTTATGCATCTTTTTTGTGCCTTAAAAACAATATCCCTATCAGTAGAATTGCCCCAAAAAATAATGCCATAACGCAAAATTGAGGCTACTAAGCCATGATATGCAACTAGTAGTGCATCCATATTTATTTTTCTAGCAATTTGGAAAAGTGCATATGATGATTTATTAATTTTCTTACTTAGGCTCTCTATGTGGGCCTTCCAGTTAAGTTGGTCATCAAGACATAAACCTAAGAATTTTGTTTCTTTAACTTCTTCAATGTCACAATTACTATGTCTGATATTTACTTTTGGGACTAAAGTTCTCTGGTGAAAATGCATTATTTTGGTTTTCTTTAAGTTTATAACTAAGTTATTTTTATCAAGCCAGGTGATTATGTCCGATAGTGTACTATTTATGTCATCTTGATAAATATTGCGATCAATACATTTGACGATAGCAGTACTGTCGTCTGCAAACATAACCATTTGATTTTGAGTTACCTTTGGCAGATCATTTATGTAGATTAAAAAGAAAGGTGGCCCAAGGACGCTACCCTGTGGCACACCAAACTTAATCAATCTAGAACCAGATAAAAAACTCTTTTCAAATTTAGTTTTTTCACAGACTCTTTTAATTTCTGTACATTGCATTCTATTAGAGAGATAGGATTCGAATAGTTTTAAAATATTACCTCTGATACCGTAGCTATGCAGTTTGTACAGTAAGATGTCGTGCTTTACAAAATCGAAAGCTTTTGTCATATCTGTGTAAAGGGCACAAATAGGAGCTTTCTGGTCTACTGCTGACAAAATACTACGTAAAAAATCGAAAATGGCCATGTTGATCGTAGTATTCTTTCTAAACCCATTTTGTTCCTTGCACAATAAGTTGAATTTATTGAGATAGCAATACAAAGATTTATAAATAACTTTTTCGAAAATCTTAGAAAATACAGAAATTTTAGCTATCGGCCTATAGTTCTTCATGTCAGTTTTGTTATCTTTTTTATGAAGTGGTTTAATAATAACTTTCTTCAAGTCATCAGGATAGACTCCGTCAATAATGCAAAGGTTCATAATATGCGCTAATACGGGAGCTATAAGTTCATTTACAAATTTTATCACCTTTGTTGACACACCATCATACCCAACAGTACTAGTATTTCTAAGTGATTTTATAGCAGAAACAATGTCAGTCGATATAACAGGCTGCATATACATTGATTGACTAGCCAAACTGCCTAATTTATTGTCAAATTCCATGTCAGTTTTAATGTTATTCTCAATTTCATCTATGAAGTAGTCATTAAATGCATTAGCAATGTCAATAGGTTTTGAAAAGGTCATGTTACATTTATTAATGGTCAGTGTTTGTTCTTTAGGAGTGTTATTTTTTGATCTATTAACTATTTGCCATATAGCTTTAGACTTATTCTGCGAGGTTTTTATAAAGTGATTATTTTGAGCTTGCTGTGTTAGTCTTATAATTTTCTTATATTGCAAAGAGTATTTTTTAAAGTTGCTTTTATTCCTAAATACCGGATTTAGTCTGTATGTCCATAGTAATTTTCTTTGTTTTTTACTACAGCTTTTTATGCCTCGCGATATCCATTTTACTTTTTTGTTTGTATGAAATGTTATTATTTTATTAGGGAAGCAAAGTTTGTAAAATAGGGAAAACATTTCATAGAATTTTTTGTAAGCTATATTGGCATCATTACTTTCAAATACGTCCTTAAAAGTTAAACTTTGAATGCATTCTCGAAATTTTTTGAGGTTTACTATGGAGTAGTCTTTTTTTACAGTTTTCCAGAATTTTAGGCGGCATGTTCTACTTATGGGTACCTTGAGTATTTGTGATGTGTGATCAGAAAGGATGAGGTCTACAATTTCAGCTTTACACCCTCTTCGTATGTTATGAGCGAAATTATCGATACATGTGTTACTACTAAGCCTGGTAGGTTGATTTATTTCTAATGTCAAGTTGTAACTCAGTAGAAAATTCTCCAGTTCCAAAGTAATCTTATTTTTTTTCAATGTATCAATATTCAAATCGCCACAAAGAACAATTTTTTTCTTATTTAACAAACATAGCCTATTCAAAATAATGTCGAGCTTATCATAAAATGTCAAATAATTGTATTTAGGAATTCTATATACACAAATTATAATAATAGAATGAGTTATCAATTCAATTCCACAAATTTCAAAAACGCCTGGCACTGAGTGCTTAGCAATATCTGGCAGTTCCTTGTATTGATGTCCATTTCTAACCAGAATACAAGTCCCACCGCGATTTGTCGTGCGACAAAAGATAGCGGCTGGTTGAAAACCAGGTAGGTACAATAAGCTTTCATGACCTGATGAAATAAAATGTTCAGTTATACAGAGAACATCTATAATAGTTCCTTGGTTTTCAAGGTTTTTTAATTGAATTGTCATTAATTCATGAATCCCCAAGCGACCACCGGTGGCCGCGCATCTATTGTCTTACTATTGTGTCTCTAATTGACGGTATCTGAAGGGTTAAGTCCGATTTGTTTAGCAAACCGGCAATATTTTGGTGTAGAATATTGAGGGTATTATAGAAAAAACTGTGAGTTTTGGTTTTGTCGCTCTGTACCAGTTGAAGATGTTAAATCATTCGAGTTGTCAATAGGATGTATTTTGTCATGTGTGTTAAGTCCACTTTTTTCATAGTCTGTATTAACACTTTGAATATAAATAATCATATTATAAATATCATTAAAAATACATTTCATTCCGGAGTTATTTATCATGCCCGTGCGTCTATTGAACATGTTATCATCATATCTTAAATTCCTGTTACTATCCAGGAAATAAGCATGTTCATGAGTAGCTGTATCTAGATATAACAAGTTATTAAAAGTTTCCACTCTCGAATTATATAAATAACTATTAGTGAAAAATTTGTATGTTGGTGTACATATTATTATGTTTGTATTTGTTATTTCTTGTAAAACATGAATTACGTTTACTGCGATCAGAGGATCGAAAAAAAACCGAAATGATTTTAAATAAATTTAATTACTGAATTAATATTACAAAATAAAACCTATGAATGATGATTCTAAATCGAAGTAGGATAGTAGAATGATCATTCTTACAATTTATTGAACAAACAACAGCTTGCGAAATTAGTTAACGTCATAGATGCATCAGCGAGTAAATAAATTATTGAATATTGGCGCGGATGCAACATCAGCAATCTTCATATAGTGGCACTATGTAATTCCTCCCCCCTTAGAGTGGCGACTATTTTAGCACGTTGAGTGAAAATGTCGCCGGATGTTCGCCAGAACTTTCATTATTTTCCAAGGTTGCGGCCTGTGGTTGCTGATCCTTTTTTGTAGCGTTAGCACGTCTGCGTAGGTGTCGCCAGGTTACTGTGACGATAACGAGTACGCTTGCACTCAATGGTACTCCATAGAATGGGATTGTAGTGTGGTAAAGTGCGTTGGTGTGCACGTTCTCAAGTTGAACTGGATTTTGGATCATAATTTGGTCCTGGATGCGGTGTAGTCCTTGAAGATTAATAGAGTTCAGGTTAACGTGGGTAGCTGTGGTAGCCTGTTGCTGAGCGTCATAGGGTATCTTCATTATCTTCAAGGGTTGGCCATTAATTTCGTCGTTAACGTTTGCGATGGTGAACTCCTCAGATTTCAGATAGCATCCAATAGGAATCGTAGCAAGATAACTACCCTGAAGCGATGTGTAGTCTTTCTGATTGCAGGTTAATTGTACCTTCGTTTCTTGAGGGAAGGATAAGACGAAATGTTGGTCGTCGAGCTTCTCCATAGCTTCTCTCATCAGGGTGACTGTGGTAAATTTGCAGGAGTCCTGTAGAACTTGGTTGGTTATTAACTCATGGATGCAGTCAGCTTTGGTGTGAGTCTGGTGGGTAATATCTTTCTCACAGAGGTACCAGTCTTTCAGCTTCGGGCATTCAGCCTCTATGTACACATGCAACATCTCGTTAGTTGCAAAGAAGGGAAAGGGTGGAATAAGGGCTTGTGCGTGTTTATTGGGTACTACAGAGAGTCTATAAAAATCGTACCTATCTTTGGAAAAGATTGGGAATTTAAATACGAATACTATCTGCTTATCTACGTAATATGATCCTGGTTTTATAATATCATAATAATTTCTAAGTTCTAGATCTAAAATTTGCTCTTCAGCGTAAATGGTCTTAAGTTTTCTTATCATTGACTCTAGTATTTCTATATCTATCATAGAGTGGTGTGTACTACTCGCACGAACAAAAGCTAAACTATTTTCTATCCTTATTAATTCCTGAGTTAAATCCTCTACATTATCACTTATAACTTCAAGTAATTGGGCAAAATGAGCATATTTTATTAAACTATTTTCTCTGAGTGCATTACTTTGCAATATAATCTCTAAAGTAGTATTAATTTTATTCTGGTTTTGTACTATCTGTGTAATTACATTATTATATTTAGACATCCACTCCTTACTTATACTAATATGGTCATTGAATTCGGTTACTAATTTATTTTGGTTACGTTCTAAAATTTGAATTACTTGATTATACTTTAGCGCATCCTCGTGATCTAGGTTCCCGGTTAGACTTTTTATTATTGAACCTAGACCGTCTACAAGACCTCTTTTTGCTCTATTGGGCTCTAAGGATCTTAATTGTCTGAGAACATTGCCAAGTTTGCTAGCAAGATACTCTAGTTGAATTTCGTATAGCGCGTAAGTGTCGTTAGTCATTTGGCTTTGACAAATGGTTAGTTGGGTTTGCAGGGAGCGAACATTGTCTTCGATATTACTTAGTTGTACGTACTGGATGAAAGTATGATGATGAGTTGTAATTGTCATTTGTCCGAGTTTAAAGGGTAGAAGTCCTGGTCCGTCAGCGAGGCTTTCAAGTTTTATCTCCTGACATTGCGTCATGGGGAGAATTGTTATCAGTAGGATCCTGTAACAATTTTGCTGATTTAGGTACACGCTTAAGTCTTGACTTCGCTATGGGGCCACGTTTTTTAGATGTATAAATGTGAATTGGCAAGTCTGCTAAAACTGTGTCCTGTGTGTATCGTGGGGCAGTTTTCTGTCGACTAGCAAGGGGGTTAGTTATGAATATTTGCTGTTGGGGTGCGTATTCTATCTCGGGTTCGCGGGTTTCGTTTCTTTTCTCAATTATCGCGCTCCGATGAGCTAGCGATGACGAGTTAATGATGTCATAAACATGTTTCATTTTATCTCGATGAACTTGTGTATACTGTTGCAATAAATGCTGTGTAAGGTCAATATCTTTACAGTCTCGGGGGTCAAAATGACCAGTCAGTAAGTCAAAGGGTCGACATCTTGTAAAACTGTGTATAGAGCTATTATAAGCTATTAACGCATAGGGCACAAGATTAATTATCGGTTCGTCTTTATGCTGTAACTTAAGGAGTCTAAGATGTTCCAGAAGGGTTGAGTGAAATCGTTCGATATTTCCGTTGTCATTAGGAGAGTGAGCTAATATTCTATGGTGGTTGATTTTGTGAAGCCTCGTAAACTCCATGAACAATTGGTTCGTAAACTCAGTCCCATTGTCGGTGATAATAGTTATAGGGACACCGTGGTGGGTACAGTATTGCAAAAGGGCTTGTAATATGCTAATAGCCGTCCCGTCACGTAGGTGATAAGCTTGACCGTACTTTGTAAATACGTCGATGAATGTTATGTATTTTTCGCCCTGTACAGTGAATAGATCCGCGTGGACTATTTCAAACGGTTTAGTAGCTGGTGGTACAATGTTAAATTGTGTTTTTATTGGGTTTCTATCATACTTGGCCTGACCGCAAATCGTACACTCATTTATGAATTTAGTTATCTGGTCTTTCATTTTTGGCCAGTAGTACTTACGAGATAAGGCTAAGTGACACTCAGTGATTCCACGATGGTTAGTTTTACCGTCGTGATAGTGTCGTATTATCTCCTGTTGTCGGAGATAATCCTTAACATTTTCTAACTCGGATTTAGCTAAAACTAGATTTAAGGATGAACTTTTGAATTTGTCCTGTATTATCGGTATAATCGAATACATGGCTAAAGGTGGATTAATTAAGATAGCTGTCTTAACCTTGGGGTTAACGTACTCCTTTATGGCACTGATCACTTCTTCCTCTAAGTTAGATTCGGATAGCTGGATGCTTATGCGTGTATGGGTGTCAAATGGCTTAGTAATAACAGGTCGTTTTTTAACGTCATTTACAATGGTGAAACATATCTGTCTGTTAAATTTATTTAATGGCTCATCAGTTATGGGAATCTCTAAGATAGGGTTTTCTACGCTTGTATGCACTGTCTCGGTTGAGGAGTCCGGTTTGCCAAGGATAGATTCCGATGGGTTACCCATTAGGGAGTTGAGTTCGTCAATTTCCTCTATTAAGGACATAGCTTCTTTGGTGTGAATTTCAATACGAGAAAGTGCGTCGGCGTTCGTATTGGATTTTCCTTTTTTATAAATAACTGTAAAGTCGTACTCGCTTAGTCTAAGTCTCCACCTTGTTAGTCTGGAATTTGGTTCTTTCATGTTCATCATCCATTGTAATGGTTTATGGTCAGTGAAAATTTTGAATTTACGTCCAAATAGGTAGGGTCTAAAATATTTCGTAGCCCAAACTATAGCGAGTAACTCTTTTTCTATAGTACTATAGTTCATCTCGCTTTCATTCAGAGTTCGAGATGCATAACAGATAGGTTTGTCTGAATTTATAGGTCCTTGGGATAGAACAGCGCCGATGGCTACATTCGAAGCGTCTGTCGTCAGGTTGAATTCTTTGCTGAAGTCTGGGTACTGTAAGATGGGGTCGTTGGTCAGTAGGGTCTTACATTTTTCGAAACAGTTCACGTAGTCAGGGTCAAGGGTGATCTTTCGACCTTTTTTTAGACATTGAGTAAGAGGTTTTGTTGTTCGGGCAAAGTCAGGAATAAATTTTCGGTAATAACCGAGAAGGCCCAGAAACTGTTTTATTTCCTTCGGTGTTTTTGGAATGGGATATTTTTGAATTGCCGATATTTTATCGGGATTTGGCTTAATGCCGTCTTTACTGATGATATGACCTAAGTAAGCGGTTTCAAGTTTAAGGAACTCCGATTTGTCCATCTGGATTTTAAAGTTGGACTCTTGAAGTCTCTGAAATACCTTTTCGAGATTAATTATGTGCTCCTGAAGTGATGTACTGAAGATGATTATGTCATCCAGGTATACAAGGCATATCTCGTTCTGGAGACCTCTCAGGACATTGTCCATCACACGTTGAAATGTGGACGGTGAGTTTTTTAAACCCATCGGCATTCTGAGAAATTCAAAATGACCGTGCTCTACATTGAAAGCAGTCTTTCCTACGTCATCAGGGTGCATTTCTACTTGGTAGAACCCACTGGCCAAATCTAAGGTCGAGAAATAGTGGCACTTGCCTAACTTGTCGAGTACGTCATTTATATTAGGTATGGGGTACTTATCGTCCAGTGTCTTTTCGTTTAACTTACGAAAATCAACTACTAGACGCCATTTTTGCTTTCCTGAGGCATCTATCTTTTTTGGCACTACCCAAATGGGCGAGCTCCAAGCAGATTCCGATGGTCTTATGATACCTTGGTCAAGCATTTTGGTTATTTGGTCCCTAACTTCTTGGCGGTGTACGAATGGATACCGGTAGGTTTTAGCGTGCACTGGAGTCTCATCGGTAGTTCTTATCCGATGCTTTATCTTATTTGTAAAGGTTAGTTCCTCCCCTTCAATATAAAAGACGTCCGAGTAACGTGAGCAAAGAGCTATAAGATTGGCTTTTTCCTCCGGGTTTAGGTGATTAGTTCGTAAACGCGAGACTACTTCCTGAGCGCGAGTCGATGTTTGTTGAGTACTACTGCACTTAATATTAAATAATTCCGCGTGGGCTGGGCGATCGAGTGAAAATATTACATCGTTTAATGTCGGGTTTTCGATTTCCAAGTAGCCGCGATTATTGCTTACGGTGGTAATGCATTCATGGATTATGCAGTTGCAGAGAATTTGTTCCCGAATGAAAGCGTCGCCTTCTGGCACGTCTATAGGTATACGAATAACTTTAGTACTCCCAGCAGGTATAATTTCCTCGTATAAGTTAACGTTACATGAGTTATACATTACAATTGGGTTTGTCGCGGATCGGGTTACTAACATATTTTCTTTCAAATCTATGCGAGCTTCCCAACTATTTAACAGGTCCAAACCGATGAGGCCATCAAAATAATCGTGAAACCGATAGATGAATAATTTTATGCTATTGGCGTCGTTGAATTCCGCAAAACATGGCAAAGTTATAGAGTAGTCGTTCCTACTTGTCGCGTGTATGTTGGTTATCTCAAAAGGGTCGAAATTCAAAGGATATTCGGGGAAATACCTTTCTACGGCTTCGGGGCTAATGAAAGATTGGTTAGCGCCAGTGTCTATTAAAAGTCTTAAAGGTGGGTCTCTAATTTGTATATAGGGAAGTTGCCTCTGTGTCTGCAGGTTTAATTCTATTTTGGTTTTTGTGACGTCGAAGCCTCCTGAAAATCCTGCTGACATAGTTAGTAGTAACACCCGCTTGCGATTCATCGAATACTGGGTCGGTCGTTGACGCGTTATAATAAGTCGAGTCAGCGGCTAGACTCGGGTCATAGTCACTGTCGTTATAATCAGTATAGTAATTGTACTCCGGTTCGTAGTAATAGTTGTAATATGAGTCGTCATAGGTCATGCACTGATTCATATTAATTTCTCGGGTTTTAAAATAGTTCGTGGGTGGTGGATTGCCAAATTTATTCCAATCATGGACTGCGGGCCTATTTGTTGGAGGTAGAGGTTTGGGAGTAAAACGTTGAACACCACTCATTGGCTGAGGGCCTTGGGGTCCATTAGGTCGAGGTGGTATCTTAAATACGTTACTCCGGGGAATGTAATTAGGAGGTGCCGCACTAAACATTCTCTGTGTGTTCGTTGGCATACGATGATGATGTTGCCCTGGTGCAGGGAATTTAAAAGATTGAGGTGCGGGTCCCGTTGGACGCTGACCCATGGGCAACGGCCAATTAGGCACTGGTGCTGAGAAGTTATGGGGTCGTGGAGCGAACGCTACAGTGGGAGAAGTGACTTTAGAGAGAACTTGGGCTTTTGGGGCCTCCCGTTGTTGCAAGTACATTACATTGAGTTCCTCTTGAACGAACTCAAGCGCCTTTTCTATTGTAGGTGGGCGCATGCAACGTATACGGGATCCTAAGGGTTCTTTTAGCCCTCGGACATATGCCTGCATGGTAACCTTTTTATACAAGTCGCGTTTTGCTTCTACAGTCGTCGATACAGTCTCATGTAAAGTCACGTATGTCATGATCGTACTAAATAGCGTTTGGCAATGATCATAGAATTCTTGTGGCGTTTTGTTACCCTGAGTAGCTAAAGAGAGGTCGTTGTACAGCGCGGTTTCATCGCGTTGATCTGAAAAGTTATTAATCAAGGCAGTTCGAATGCCTAGCCAGCTCTCCGGTATTCCATTGGCGTTAATAGTACATGCCGCGGTACCGGTTATTTTATTAAGTATACCATTTAGTAAGCAAAGGTTAGAAAATTCGCTACCAGGTGAATTACTTAAGTACTGTGCAGCTAACGAATCACAAATCCTAATGAAACGGGTAAGAATGTTAGGGTTGCCATCGAACTCTGGAACAAGGCGAAGAGCCTTGTATATAATATCTGGGTTACTCTGAGGTTGAGTCATATTATCTAATTCTAAAACTTCTAAAGTTATATCTCTATTTATATCTACTGTACGTTGGCGAGCCTGTCGTGATTCAGGCTCCCGCGCACAAGAGGCCCTTGGATGGTAAATCTTGAGGTTTAAGATTAAAAGGGTGCAACACGAGAATGATTCAAGTGTACTTACAGATATCTCATTTCTGGTTCCTCTCCGTGAATCGATGGCTGGATTCTCCTTCTGGTCTGCAGCAGGTCCGTAGATTCTGGATACTCGATGATGGTGCTTGATAGCCGCCCGGGTGACTCGCGACGCGATTGGTAACGAAGCCTAGCTACCTATTCCCAGTCCTGCGAATCGGCCCGCGAGTATCCTACCGACTGCGCCAATTACGTTTACTGCGATCAGAGGATCGAAAAAAAACCGAAATGATTTTAAATAAATTTAATTACTGAATTAATATTACAAAATAAAACCTATGAATGATGATTCTAAATCGAAGTAGGATAGTAGAATGATCATTCTTACAATTTATTGAACAAACAACAGCTTGCGAAATTAGTTAACGTCATAGATGCATCAGCGAGTAAATAAATTATTGAATATTGGCGCGGATGCAACATCAGCAATCTTCATATAGTGGCACTATGTAATTCATGTCTTATGAATAAAATACTGTCATAATATTTACATGTCACTTGAAAGTCCTCACTACCTATAAAAATAACGCAGTAGTCTAGCATGGTGAAATTTACCAGTTTTTCTTTGATACCTTTCAGGAGAGCTTGAATATTTCTATGAGGTGTGATGTAGTGGCAAAGTTCACACTTGTCTATAATTTTTTCTGCAATGTCCAGCAATTTATTCCTGTTATCTGTGCTTAAGATGCAGATTTTGCTACGTTTTAAAGCACTGTTGTCCGAATTATTAATAATTTGCCTTGTTGGTGTAACGGTATTGGTAGTACAGGCTGTTGATGTTTGGCGTTTCAAGTTTTCTGGCGTATGAACCTTGGGAATAGTAGTTTGTGTCTCTTTATTTAAAGTTTGTATACGGCATGTGGTTTTATTTCCAAAAGATTTTTTTATTGGTGTTGAAGTTAGGCTGCTCACTTGGAATTTTGTGTTTGAAATCTTTCGTTACCGCTGACTGTTACCGCTGATCCACTATCGACCTCAAATTTTAATTGCGAACCGTTTATTATCACCATTTCTGTCATAGGTTCTCCCCGCCGTGAAGCGATGTTACAACAAAAAGCCTTACCATCATCGTCCTCCTCACTCGCGTCACTGGTCACAACACACTTAACTTTACACATTCTACGTAAGTGGCCTTTTGTGTTGCACTTTCGACATGTGAAATTCGCGAATCGGCATTGAGCAGATGTATGGTTCTTTCGGCCGCACACGGAACACTTTTCTTTTACCGGGTCCTTCTCGAGAGCTGCACTTTTACCCTGCACCTTGAACACCGCGTGTTCTTGCTGAACGGTCGACACAATTGATGTTGAAGCGCCGGCCGCGGCACCTGCTCGCGCGCACCGGATGCTCTGCGCCAACTCCACTGCCTTCGTTAGGGTCAAGGTATCGGTGTCCATCGTGAACAGTTTGTCCCTTTCGGGACCCGCCGACATGCCCATCACGAACCTATCTCTGAGGGCCTCCTCTACATTGGCGAACTTACAGTATTTTGTGAGACCACGCAGGCGTGCCGCCCACTGCGCATGCGTCTCACTAGCTTGTTGCGTTGCCGCGTAAAACGAGTAACGTTCTCCGAATCCGCATCTTTTCGGAGAAAAATGGGTGTCCAGGAGTTCATATATGTCTTCTATTGGCACCTCCTCCAGTTGTTTTGGCAAAGCCAAGTCTGCTGCCAGCTGGTAAGTCCCGTCTGCGAGTGCGCTCAGCAAAATGGCGCGCTTTCTTGAACCCGTTGGGTCGTTTATTTCCGTAATATCGTTTGCCACGAACCACTGCCGCAGGCGACTTTTATACGCCTTCCATTCGTGCACTGTGTGGTCAAAATTACCCAATATCCCGAAGTTAAACTGAGCCATTGTGATTAGCGTGGGTCGGTCTCGTCGCCACTGTTGGATACGGGACAAGTAAAACGACAGCTAGCCGGAAACGCACTGACGCTTTATTATTAAAAAATGCACTTGCACAGGAGCGCGCGGGTGCGGGGCGCGGGGCGCTGCGCCGTGGCGTCCGCGCAGGCATTACGCGCATCGCTACTCTATTATGCCTATGCTTTATACATAACAGGATTATCGGAATTCGATTCACTCAGCTACTGGATTGTCCCCTGCGCAATTGGTGTTTGGGCACAAGTTGAGATCGCGACTGGATCTAATAGATCCAAAATCTCCGGTACCCTTGTCACCGTCTGTGTCTAACGTAGTAAAAAACCAACAGTGTATGCAAACTAAACTACAAGGAAAAAATAAAACAAGATATTTTGAGGAAAACGATATTATATTATATAAAAAGTTTGTAAATAAATTAAGTTATACATGGCGTAAGGGCGTCATATTTAAAAGAATTGGGAAAGTTTTATACATAATCAAAGACTGTAATAGTTCAGAATGTTATAAAAGACACATAAATCAGTTGATGCAATATAAAGGTTCAAGGAAGACTAATACGCAAAATGTACAGAATACAAATGAGAACTTACCTGGGTCATCTTGTCCTGCTGCACCGCAACCGTCGGCGCCACATTCGTCATCGTTGTCGCCTCCATCGTCGCCGCCGCCTTCCCCGTCGCCAGCAGCTTCAGAGGTGCACATGCCCCAGTCGGAGATTGGCGCACAGAATCCTTTGCCGGGTGGTTCGGCCAGAGGGCGGAGGGCGGAATCGTGCGACCGGGATGCTTCTTCGTGGAGAGAGGTCGAGTGGGAGAGGGACCCCCAACGGGCTCATGAGGATGAACAGCAGGCGGGTGCCAACGACGTAGAGGTTGAAGAACATTCAAATCCCAACAGAACAGAGATTGTTCCCGATGCCCAGACCACCCAAGGCGGTCAGTTGACGGCAGACACACCGAAGAGATCGACACGGAATCGCCCAGCTATTTGCTTCAAAAAGTTCTTTTAGATATTTGGCTAAATGTTGATTGTTTTAAGAGTAGGTTTACTTGTTTAGAATATAGTTTGTATTCCTTGTTTATGAACACTCACTGCTTGTGTTCGGTGTTTTGGGAATAAGGGGAGGAATTGGTATGTATGTGTACGGGTGCGCACACACATGCGCGCACCCGCGATGACGGTCCCGAGATATTCTAATAAACCAGTGCGTTGCTAGCTACAGAGCGTTTTACTTGTGTCCCGCTTCCGCGCATTACATACGTAACAAATATCAACTAAATACACGATAAACTGATCTGCGTTTTTAACCACTTGCTTATAATACAAAATATAGCTCAAAAACACTTACCTTCATTTCACTTATTATTTATTTGTATTCAGTAATGTCTGACTCAGGACTCAGGAACGTGAATGATCAGTGATCCTTAATCGTTCAGTTAAACCTGTCATTCATTCAATAAGTGCCACAAGAGCTTTAGTGTGGTGATAATTATTAGTTGCAGCTCCTGTAGCGCTTTTATGCCACTATTATGAAGTTCTAACGGAACTGTAGATTGCAAAAAGTTGTGCCTCTTTGGCTGCAAAGCGGCTGCATAAGGTCTGCAGTGCACGCTCTATTGCTTGAGCTTGGCGCCTTTGGGAATAATCGGATTAGCTCCAAAGCTCTTAAACAACAGTTTGTGTTAGTTGGGTACCTACTTGACTTCATTTTCATTATATAAAATGTTAATAATCATAATTATTGAATATAATTTTAAAATAAAACTGCATTTATAAATCCAATAACCAACCTAATAAACCCAAGGATTTATGTATTTCTCTTCTAAACCTCATAAAGATACGATGGATGGATTCATAAATGGCATACATTTTAATTAGAAGATTAATTTATAATAAAGTTACAATTCATTAATAGCTATTATACTCACATTCAGTCCGATTTCTTCAGATATTTGTGTTTTATTAAGACCACTTTTATGCAGCCCAATGATAGTCGCCCTCACTTCAATACTAATATTAGCTTGCATTTTGCGAATATTACAATATTGTTAACCACACGTCACTAACCAACAACTACAACCAAACGACAGTTCATTTTGGTCAAGTTAAAACTCATGTCTACCTTGCAGAAATCTAATTCTTTATTTAGTTTTTTTGTGATCTACCTTTCTAACTCTAAGAAATGTGTGAACAAGTTAAAGAATAATTTAATATAATAATATGTAATGCTAATCCATAACTTCCAATCGGGTAAGAACTTACAAAAAGTCAACAATTGCGTGGGATTTGAACTTGCGGCACACTGATTTGCGCTTCAATCTGTGTGCTCTATACCACTGGGCCATCTTGACTTATGCTAAGTTGATGAAATTGAGGATTACAATCAATTGTTGGCGATAACTTGAAAATAGAAGGTCGTAAGTCAAACTAAACGTCAAACTAATACGTTGGGGTGCCACAACAGAAAACCTCCACGAGTGCCCGCGGACTGTAGTTCCCTTGCGGACACGTCCTGAGGGAAGACCAGTCTGCGGGACGGTGCACCCTGGGAGGCGGCCATAGACCCCCTTGGGCACTCCTACCCAAGGGTCTCTATGGCCGTCTGCGAATGTTCTGCCTGACGGAACACTTCAACGCGTGTCCCTCTGCTATAGCAGAGGGCACAGTGGCGAAGTAAGAGCGGGCTCGGTGTGCACTCACACTGCCGCTGGGCAGGCAGGAAGAAGACGTGTTCCTCCTTCTGTCACCGCTTGTCTCGTAGCCCCAGAGATTGTCCAAGGTCATGTTTCTGACTCTTGATGGGGGACGAGGGCCTTGGCTTAACCGCCCGGGCCGCGAGGAAGACAACCTCTATAAAAAATTACCCCAAACCTCTAAGCGGCGGCGCACCGTGAGGGAGGTTGTTAGCTTGACTAATGGGTAGCTAAATTAGTCCTTAGTGCGAACCACGATCTTGAGCCAGTACCCAAAGTTATATACTCGTGGGAACAAAAATGAATAGCAAATTTTTGAAAAAACCAAACGGGAGCGACGCGCGGCCGGAGTCCGACGCGCTGTCCGGAAGGAGCTCGGAGGGCTCGGAGTGTGAGGAGGTAGCGGGGACTTCGGGGAGAGGCTCAAGCCTCTCCATGAAGAAGCGCTCCGCTTCTTACAGGAAGGAGGACGGATCGTCTTGCTCCGAGGGGGGGCCGAAGAAGATCCCTACCAGCAGTCGTGGCGCGGGCCGAGCTCGCGGGAAGGGGAGGGGCCTAACGGCCAAAAACTCCGCTGAGCGAGCCGACAGGCTTGCCGCGGAGGGGCGCCACCCCGGCGCGGCTGACTCTGGGAGGGACCTCTCGGAGCCGTCCGAAAGCGAGAGGCGCACCGAGGCGGAGTCAGGCGGGGAGGCGGCCATGCCCTTCAAGGAGCTGGCCGTCACCCTGCTTCGGGACATGGCCCGCCAAAGGGACAAGGCCACTCGCGAGAGGACGATCCGTCGTCACGCTAAATCCCTTCAGGGGGCCCTCCGCCTCCATCGAGAAGAGGGTGGCGGAGCTCCGGGCGGAGCTCCAGGCCGAACTCCGGGCGGAGATCCGGGCGGAGCTCGCTAGAGCGCCGAACGGAATCCGCCAGGAGCCCATGGAGGAGGGGCGCGAACAGGAGCAGGGGCAAAGTCGGCCCCAGCCCCAGCCCCAGCCCGAGCCGGAGAGTCAGCTGCTGACATTGGTGCAGCGGGAACTCGCAGCTTTGCAGCAGGGGCTGCAAAAGCAGCAGCTGGAGTTCCAGCAGCGCGTCCAGCAGCAGCTGTCTTTCCTGGAGGGCATTGTTCTGCGCCCTCCACAGGTGGCCTCTGCCCCGAAAAAAGCGGCGGGCCTGCGAGGCCAAGGCCGGAGCCTGCGAGGCCGGCCCCAACGGGCAAGCAGCAGCAGCGGCGGAAAAAGGGTGCGGCGGTGCCTGCCGCTAAACCGGCAGGATCTCCTGCCGCCGTGACGACTAGGCCGCGCCTGCCACCTCCTCCACCCGAGGAGCCTGGCGCCGAGTGGACGGTGGTCGGCGCCAAAAAGCAGGCGGGTAAGGTGGCCAGAGCGGCCAAAAAGCGAGCGAGGCGGCAGGAGCGCAGGAAGCGGGCCATGGCGGCGCGTCTTCGCGCCCCGAATTCCGAGGCTGTAGTCATTACGCTACAGCCTGAAGCGGAAAAGAGGGGCGTGACGTACGACGACGTCATGGAGAAGGCGAAGCAGGCGGTGTTGCCCCACCTTGGCGAGCTCGGAGCCGCTGCGGGCTTCCGCATGAGGTGCACTATCACCGGGGCCCGAATTCTCGAGGTCCCCTGACACCCTAAAGATATTGTGGCAAGGACATCTACCTGCACCTGTAAGAGCAGTCCTCACAGTGACGTCAGCAAAGGATTTGGAAGAACTGGCCGTTATAGCTGACAAGGTAATGGAGACCCACCAAACCGCGCAAGTCAGCGAAGTAGCCCGCAGCAACCAGGAAACATCAACAACGTTCGATGTCGCTACAATTATGGCAGAGATAGCAAAGATAAACCTGAAGATAGCGGAGATGGACAGAGGAAGAAGAAGATATAGAAGCAGGAGTGGATACAGGAACTCTTCGCAGTCACGTTCCCGGTCGAGGCCACGAAGAACGCCAGAAAGTCCAGACTGGTTATGTTCGTATCACTTCAAGTTCAGGAGCAGAGCCAGGAAATGCGTCGCGCCCTGCAACTGGAAGACGAAGACGGCATCAACCAGCTCGGAAAACTAAGAAGACTACAACCAGTGGCGGGAAGTTGTGCAGTCAAGGACCACCGCCTTATCGTGAGTGACCAAAAATCCCATATAAGATTTCTTATAGATTCTGGTGCATGCATTTCTGTAATACCTAAACATTTAGTTAAGAACAAAAATGAATTAGATTTTAATTGTAATTTTAAGCTATATGCCGCAAATGGGTCTGTAATAAAAACCTATGGTACCAAAACATTGACATTAGATTCAAAGTTGCGTAGACCTTTCTCATGGACATTTGTAGTGTGCAACGTTAAACAACCTATACTCGGTGTAGATTTTCTTAACCATCATAAGTTGATTGTTGATATCAGTGGACGTTGTTTATTAGATAAGGTAACTAATCGGGCAGTCAGAGGAACGATCGTAAACCATTATATAACAGCAATTTCGACTTTACGAAGTGATCATCCCATATATGATATATTAACTAAGTATCCAGAGATTCTCAAACCAATGTCATTTAAAGAGACGCCAAAGCACTCTGTTTATCATTACATTGATACGACAGGTTCAACTATATTTTGTAAGCCTAGACCATTAGCTCCAGAGCGATATAGAATAGCTAAGGAAGAATTTAAAACTATGTTAGAGGCAGGTATATGCAGACCGTCCAAATCGGCTTGGGCAAGTCCCCTACACTTAGTTCCAAAAAAAGACGGACAGGTTCGACCATGCGGAGAATACCGTGCACTTAATTCAGTCACAAAACCGGATAGGTACCCGATACCGCGCGTACAAGACTTTACATATTTTTTAGCTGGAAAAACGGTGTTCTCGAAAATAGATATAAAGAAAGCCTACCACAATATAGTATTATGATTAATCCGGATGATATTTGTAAAACCGCAATTACGACACCATTCGGTTTATATGAGTTTGAACGTATGACCTTTGGGTTGAGAAACGCTGCCCAAACCTTCCAACGTTTCATGACTAATACAGTCTTATCAGGCTTAGACTTTCTATATTGTTACGCGGATGATATTTTAGTGAGTTCAATAAATGAAAAGCTGCATGCCGAACAGCTAGAACAAGTATTTCAGAGGTTAAGCGAGTATGGTATTACAATTAACTTAGAAAAATGTATGTTTAACGCTACTAGTATAGAATTCCTAGGCTACGAGGTATCTACATCTGGTATCAGGCCATTAGAATCAAAAGTACAGGCAATCATTGACTATCCTAAACCGCAAAACGTCAGCCAGCTGCGTAAATTTTTGGGCATGGTCAACTTTTATCGAAATCATTTACTTAGAGCAATAGAATACCTAGACATATTAAATAAATATATCCATAAGGCTAGAAAGAACGATAAAACAGTAATACAGTGGACACCGGATGCTGAACAAGCGTTTTTGCAATGCAAAAACAGTCTCACCAACGCAGTCACGTTAACATTCCCAGTAACTAACGTGCCATATGCGCTTTTTGCCGATGCATCAAATAATTGCGTAGGAGCCGTGTTACAACAATATGTAGATAATGAATGGCACCCATTAGGCTATTTTTCTAAAAAAATTACCGAAACACAAAAGAAATATAGCACCTATAACAGAGAATTGCTAGCCATATTTTTAGCAGTAGAACACTTTAGGAACTTATTTGAAGGACATGACTTAATAATTTTCACAGACCACAAACCCTTGACATTTGCATTTTCAAAATTATGTAAAAACAATAACAAAGAAAGCCCAAGACGAATCAGACAATTACTCTTTATAAGCGAATTTACGACAGATATTCATGTGAGTGGGCAAGATAACGTCGTCGCAGATGCGTTATCACGCGTGGACAGCATACAATGTACGTCGAGTTCAATCGACTATGAAAAACTAGCATTAGATCAAGGTCAAGATGTAGAACTTAAAACATTATTATTAGATTCAAAACACAAATTTAAAAAGTTCATTGTTCCTGGTACTAATCAATCAATTTTCTGTGAAGTATCAAACGAAAATGCAAGGCCCTACATAACGGAAAACTTTAGAAGAGAGGTATTCCATACGATACATAATCTTAGTCATCCTGGCACGCGCACGTCGCGCCAGATGATTAAAGAAAAGTTTTATTGGCCAAATATGAATCGTGATATAGGATTGTGGACAAAGACGTGTATAGCATGTCAAAAATCTAAAGTAAACAGGCATATTATTTCTAACTATGGAAAATATCCACCAGCAGACAGATTTGATCACATACATATTGATTTAATTGGACCTCTCCCAATTACATCGGATGATTATAGATACTGTCTAACGATAATAGACAGAGGCACTAGTTGGCCCGAAGCTTACCCACTTAAAGAGATGTCAGCGGAAACCGTAGCGCATAAATTATATACAGAATGGATATGTAGGTTTGGTTGCCCTGCAAAACTCACGAGTGACCAGGGCAGGCAATTTGAAAGCAGAGTATTCACAATATTAATGTCGTATCTAGGAGTACAGAAGATAAGAACAACGCCATACCACCCACAGAGCAACGGTGCTTTGGAGAGGTGGAATCGATGTGTAAAAGCTTCATTAATGGCACGATTAAATAATAATAAAAATTGGATACAAGAACTACCTTGCGTAATGTTAGGACTTCGTGCAGCCATTAAATCAGATTTAGGAGTCAGTGCAGCACAAATGGTCTACGGCCGCTCCTTACGATTGCCAGGTGAATTTTTTGTCGAAACAAGTAATAATTTAGATCCTCATACCGTTGTTCAGAATATTAGAAATAACATAAGACAATATAAGCCAGTAAATAGGAAATGCAACAGTTCCACATCATTTTTCGTTCATCCTGATATCAAAGATTGCACACACGTATGTTTAAGAGTAGATAAGGTAAAAAAGTCCCTAACATGTCCATATGAAGGACCATATAAAGTATTAGAAAGATCTGAAAAAGTGTATAAGATACAATTAGAAGATAGGATATTAACAGTTTCAATTGACAGACTAAAGCCCGCTTACTTATTGAAAAAAAGCGAATCTGAACAATCGAATAAAGATAAGAAAGTGACGCGTAGCGGTAGAGTTAGCAGAACCCCCATAAGATTCTTGTAAACACATAAAATTAGCCATACCTAAAAAAATTATTGTAAAATAACAAGTGAACATTGGTAATATACCTAGTATATGAAAAATGTCGACTAGACTTAATAATAGTACATAGATAATAATGTGATCGGTAGCATCATTTGCTGAGCCAACGGAAAAAATTATTGACTTTATTTTACGAAAGTATCATTATAACGTGTAATTCAGTACAGCAGTGCGATTCTGTAAGACTTCATTCTAAACTTCGCATCTGAATCCGCCGTGAGTTTCTTGATTGGCATTCTGAAACTCGGTTGATAATTCGAATCTACACTAGCGCTGCTCTTGCGAGCGTGTTTGCGAGTTGAACTAAATTGACCGCGGAATTTCGACAGATAAAGTATGAGATGACGTAAGAAGTGGCATTCTATAAGGTAATTCCGCCGTCACTTCGACGCTCACTTCGTACTCGAACCCGATTCAAAGTGTCAAATTAAAAGCATCTATTTTACGAGTGAAAATAGAAGAAATCATAGTTAAATAGTGTTTAAATAAAGTTTTTAAACACACTTTAAACTAAGATTCGTCGCACATTTTAAGTGGTTTGCTTTAAGGAATGATAAGTGGTTCTAACATATAAAAAAGCACTGCTAACCTTAGTCCACTGTTTGTATGTTTTGAAAGTGCCACTTATACTGTTTAGGCATAAACTCTACCAGAGTTTCAACCTGAGCCGACGATCGGTGAGAGGAACGTGTTTCATTTGGACTGAAACGTTGTTGTTGTTTTAGAAAACAAAATAAACACTTTTTTATTAATATTATTTTTGAACTTTACAACCAGAAATATAAAACTACTTCACGATTATTTCACAATTATTTTTGGCACTGAACGATCAAAAAACAAACAAAACGTAAACTAAACAAAACAATACAACGCACTACGCATTATACAACTTCAACGCATAAATATTGCCCACAGATTACTAATGATATTATCTGTCAGTCATTTTTTTTAGTAAGGTAAGCATAGATTATATTCACGGCACGAACTTAGAGTTTTCTGTTTTTTTTTACTTATTAGCTGCCTCAAATTCCTTTAAATAAGATATTTTAGTTTAAACATCCATAATAGCTAAAATTCTGTTTCAAAAACTGGTAAAATAAAAAACCGATAAATCTCAACTTACATTTAGTTGAGTGTGGTAATCACTAGTACAGTATTGGTCGCTTCGGAGCTCACTTCACTTCGCAAGTGCCTAGGTGATGCTTACAGAATGCAAAATCAAGGTCGTTTTGAACCTTATGTGAAGTGAGAGTGAGTATCGAAGTGAAATGCGAGTTGTTGTCTGAATTTTACAGAATCGACGTACAGAGAACTTGAATTAGAGATAATATTCTGTTAAAAAGACCATTATTACAAAATGGGTAAAACATATAGTGTTGAGAAAAAAACCGAAGAAGTAATTATTGCTCAAAATGGAGCGAATAATGCATCCAATTCACATGTTGAGCAGATAGAGAAGTACGGCATCATAAGAATTGACATCGCAATACTTATTGGCATCTTTATCATATACAGGATGCTTAAAAAATGTAAGCAAGGAGCTCAGAAAATATTGCGCAAAGAGATGACAGTTTGGCATAGCAACATGAATATACCAATGGCACAACAAATGACGCAACCACAACATGCTGTATAGTGTTTAAAAGTGTAATAGTGACGTGTGTAATAACAGTAAAAACTAGTTAAAAAAAGACATTGTGTAAACTAATTGTCTAAACTCATATTTGTACTAAATTTATCAAAAAGTGTTTAGCAATATATGTGTACGCCATAAATCATAATATCCAGATATATTCGATAAAAGGTAATAAACTTGTATGCACTTAGTTATCAAATGTTCTAATAAAAATTAAAATAAAACATCATACTGTGAATGTACTAGTAATATGATACTTGGCGAGTTGATATTATGAGCATTGTTATGGTAAGATAAAGCATTGTATTAGTAATATAAGCTAATAAACATTTGTAATACTTATTCAAAATTATGTAACATTCATTAAAAAAAGGGGGAATACTGTGGGGTGCTTAGGTATAAATATAATGATCTTTAATAAACACACTTCAGTTGGCATTCGAACCTCGTATATTTCATTTCTCTCCTTACACGAAACCCTACAAGTTATACGAGGAACATTTTGTAAATAATACTACACGTCTGGAGAACGGTCAATTTTGTGTTCGAATTCTACTGAAATGTTCCCCTGATATGTTGGGTGAATCTTTTCTTAGAGCGAAACATTGTTTTTCTTCTTTAGAGCGTCGGTTCAAAAGTCAACCTCAACTGTCAAAGATGTATAAAGAATTCATGGCAGAGTACGAATCTTTAGGTCATATGACGAAATGTGAAGACGTTGAACATTCTGCTCATTACCTCCCACACCACGGAGTTTTGCGTGATAGTAGTGTCACCACTAAATTAAAAGTGGTTTTTAATGCCAGCAGCGCCACTACTACAGGTACTTCTTTTAATAATATACAGATGACTGGACCTGTAGTACATGATGATCTTTTGTCAATACTGTTACGTTTTAGACAACATAAATATATTATTGCTGCTGATGTGGAGAAAATGTACCGGCAGTTAGTAGTTCATCCCAATGACAGACATCTCCAACAAATCGTCTGGCGTGATGACCCGTCACTTCAGTTACAAACATATCAGCTAAATACCGTGACTTACGGCACGGCCAGCGCTCTGTTCCTAGCAACGAGGTGCCTGAAGCAGTTAGGTTTAAAGTGCGCTGATAAAAGGGCTGCTGAGGTCATTCTTCGCGACTTTTACGTCGACGATTTACTAACGGGCGGAGATGATTTCAATGAAGTCAAAGATTTGCGTCATAAAGTTACTTCTACTCTTGCTACAGCTGGAATGAACCTAAGAAAGTGGAAGTCAAATGATATGCGTTTGGTGATTGGTTCTGACTGTCCCCAATCTTCACTTGACTTGAATATTCTATCTACCAAAACCTTAGGTCTAGGATGGCAATCACAATCTGATCGGCTTTATTTTTCCATTAGTAAACCAATTATTTGTAACAATACAAAACGTGACATGCTTTCGATCATATCACAAATTTTTGATCCTTTGGGGCTTTTGGCTCCATGTATTATAGTGATGAAGATGTTACTCCAAAAGTTATGGTTACACAAACTGTCATGGGATGAACAGCTACCGCCGGACATTATGAAGATTCGGACTGAATTAGTCAAGAATTTACCAAAATTAAATCAAATTTATGTTCCACGTCGTGTTTTGATTGATGCAATGGACTTTTTAGAGTTTCACGTTTTCACTGATTCGTTTGAACGAGCATACGGAGCATGCTTATACGTTCGCAGTGTCAACAATGAACGTCAAGTTTTAGTACGTTTATTAACCCTTCAGATACCGTCAATTAGAGACACAATAGTAAGACAATAGATGCGCGGCCACCGGTGGTCGCTTGGGGATTCATGAATTAATAGCTAAAAGTCGTGTTGCCCCTCTGAAACCAACCACCATTTCCAGACTTGAGCTTTGCGGTACTCTTGCCGGAGTTCGAATTTATGAAAAGGTGGTCGCCTCATTACGATTAAACACTAAGCCGCGTACATTCTTTTGGACAGACTCCACTGTCGTCCTAGGATGGCTTAAAATGTTGCCAAATAAGCTGCAGCCTTTCGTTCGCAACAGAGTTGCAGTACTTTTAGAGAAGACTGGCAATTGTGAGTGGAGACATGTCCCAACTGACCAGAACCCTGCTAATCATGTCACTCGAGGAGTAGACATTGATTTATTACCTTCTTTAGAAGATTGGTGGTCTGGTCCAAGTTTTTTAAGGAATGACGAATCTTGTTGGCCTTCTAGATTTACAAAATCCATTAATGAAACTTTACCTGAAATTAAACCTAATGTCACCTTACATGGTGCAGTAGACAATGATGTGTCTAGTGAATTTATTAACTTCAAACGATTTCCTAATTTTTTACGGATTCAGCGCACAGTAGCTTATGTTTTACGTTTTGTTGCTACGTGTAATAAACTGTCTGTTCGTGGTCCTTTTAGTAATGACGAATTGCAAAAGTCGTTAAATTGGATAATTCGATTATGTCAGAACGAGTCTTTCAGTGAATATAAGTTGTTACTTCATAACAAACAATTGCCAAAGAAAAGTGGGTTATTGAAATTTAACGTTTTCCTGGACGAACAAAAAGTAATGCGTGTTAGAGGTCGATTGCAAAATTCGGATTTACCATATGATAAGAAGTGTCCTATTCTTTTACAATCTAGCCATCACTTTACAAAATTATTATTCGAGTATGAACATAAAAGGTTGTTTCACGCTGGACCCCAGTTACTGTTAGCTTCCATACGGGATACATACTGGCCCATAAGAGGTCGCAATTTAGCCAGGTCGTGCTACCGTAGTTGTGTAGGTTGCTGTCGTCTTAAAGGTCAAACCGTCACACCGATCATGGGCAATTTACCACGACAGCGACTAACTGGAGGTTTCCCTTTTGAAAGTATTGGTTTGGATTATGCAGGTCCAATACAATCAGCTGTTCGACAGGGTCGTGGCTGTAAATTAGTTAAAGTATATATTGCGATTTTTGTTTGTTTTACTACAAAATCAATACACCTTGAACTAGTCGGTGATTTAACAAGCAATACTTTTGTAGCGACATCTATGACGCCACATAAGAACTACGAAGAAAATACGAAATCCTGCATCGCGCAATCAAAGTTCTCCGCGCGATTTGAACATATACGACAGCCCGACATCAACTATCGGGCAGTCGCCCACCAGACTATAACATCCTGTCTGGTCGGAGGATCCTCCCTTTTCAAAGGAGATTTGCGGGACTTTTCTCTCTGTTCCGCTTACCTCCAAACTGGTGACCCTCGACAAAAAACGTCAGCGCAGCCTTCGTGCGTTAAAGAGGTTCATCTCGCGTAGGGGTAAGCCCGTTAATATATATTCGGATAATGGCACTTCGTTTGTTGGTGCATACAATGACCTATCAAAATTTCTTAAGGCTAATTGCGACTCGTTATCTGAGGAGATGGCTAAAGAAGGCATTAACTTTAACTTCATACCTGCATATTCTCCTCATTTTGCTGGCCTTGCGGAGGCTGATATCAAGTCAACGAAGCATCATTTAGTCAGGGTGTTGGGCCTTTGTAACCTTACTTACGAGGAGCTTTATACTACGCTGGTGCAAATAGAAGCCATTTTAAACTCCAGACCACTGACTCCACTTTCATCAAATTCTGAAGACTTGGCCCCATTGACACCAGGACATTTTTTGATTGAGCAGCTTCGACAACATTTTTGGAGTAGATGGAGCAAAGAATATATCTCGGAGCTCCAACTCAGGACGAAATGGCGCACGTGTAAGGGATCTCTGAAGCTGAATTCCCTGGTACTGCTGAAGGAAGACAACATGCCGCCGCTGAAGTGGAAAATGGGTCGGATTGTCGCTACCTATCCAGGTCCGGATGGCGTAATCAGAGTCGGAGACATCAAGACTTCTACTGGTCTGCTCCGCAGATCGTTCAGCAAGATTTGTCCGTTACCTATCTACCCCGAGACTGACTATTCTGGTTGAAAGACAGGCTTTCAACGCCCGGGGGTATGTTTGCGCAAACACCTACCTATATCTTCACACCAACGTTGCAGCTACGTGTGTTTTAGCTCGTACCTACCTTTTATTTTTATTATTTTTTACTCGCCTACCGAACACCAGTCGTTTCATTACTTAGCTTGGCACCGACTCCAAAAAATTGTGAAATTTTATGATAGGTTAATCGTAGGTTAGGTTAGTTTTATTAATATAGATAGGTTATAGTTTTATTTTTAAATTTTTAGTGCTTTTAGGGTTTTTTGAAGTCGGTTTTGTTTTTTTTTGCAAAAAAAAATTTTTAACCGACTTCAAAAAAAGGAGGAGGTTCTCAATTCGGATGTTTGTATTTTTTTTTTTATGTTTGTTCGCGCATAACTTCGTCGCTTACCAACCGATTTCATAAATTCTTGTTTTGTTGGAAAAAGTATACTTCCCAAATGGTCCCATAGTCACCAAGTTGGGACCTGGTGATGGAATCTTGACGAAATCGAGGGAATTCTTCAAATTTTATAGGAAAAACGTACAGCAATTTTGGTATTTTTACCTACAAGTAAAGCATTTGCGTGCAATAAGAACCATTCTATCATCAGATCTGATGATGAAGCCAAGAGAGAGGCACCGGAACTCCATAATAAAACAATGTATTCTAGCCGAGTTTGGGCTTGTTGTAATTGTAACGGTATTTTTTTTTTTTTTTTTTTTTTTGTCGACGGGGAAAATCATCTTTGACGAAACCCGCTCTTGGGTGGAGCGGGAGACAGTGTCAGACTCTTACTGACTAAAAACCCCGCGCCGTTCCTTCTAGCCTTCATACCGGGGCACGAGCTCCCTTTCGGACAACCCTGTCCCCAGTAGGCTTCGACCCAGCTGGGCCCCTCCTGCTGCTGACAACTCCTTGAGGCGCGCGGGAACAGTGCGCGCCGTCGACGTCTTGGACTCGGTCCATTACCGGACGATCGGACAGCGAGCTACCCATGGCTCGCCGTCCGCGAGCCCGCGTCTACGGTGGCCGGAAATCGGGATCGGAATCCCGGCGACGGCGGCGAGGGCGCCGTTGCCTGATGCGGTCGGCCTCCTCCTTTGCAAGCATTACTGCTTCGCAGAAGGAGGCGACCGCCTGCCATTCCTCCTCGCTCCGGACCATGGCCTCGACCAGGGCCCGGCGCGAGAGGTCTCCGCCGCCGATCGCCCCCACGAGGGCACGGCGATGCTCCGCCCAGGCAGGGCACACCTCGACGGTGTGCTCCACCGTGTCCTCCGGGCGTTGCGCACAGTGGCGACACCCGGGCGTCTCTTCCGCTTGAATCCGATGCAGGAACCTCCCGAACTTGCCATGTCCGGTGAGGACCTGCGTCATGCGGAAGGTAAGGACGCCGTGAGGTCTTTCCAGCCACGCCTCAAAGAGGGGACTTACCGCCATAATCGTGGCGTGCCCAGCACTGGGTTGCGATAGCCGTTGACGCCATTTCACCATGAGATCCCGCCGGAGCTCTGTCCGCCATGCCTTGACATGTTGCGGCAGTGGACTTTCACCCCGGCGTTGCATCAGATCCGATTATGGACTATCGGACCATAAGGCAATAAATGTTGAGTTAAACGTAGACCATTTATCAAATAACAATAGTAAAACTTGGTATACCGAAAAAAGATTATTTACAAAAAATAACGTTGAATGTTTCAAAAATTCAATAAAATCTGAGAATTGGGAAATAATACTAAACAAAAATAATAGTGTAGACCAAAATTATGAATCCTTTATTACAATAATAAAACACAATCTAAATAAACATATTCCATTGCAAAAAATAAAAATAAAATGCAAACCAAAAAAAGGATGGCTTACTAAAGGTCTCAAAAAGTCATGCGAACATAAAAGAGTATTAAGAACCATCTTTAATGAAACCAAAAGTCGTGTTATAAAAAAATACTATAAATTATTTAGTAAAATACTAAAATTGACTATTAGAAAATCAAAACGACTAACATATATTAAACAAATGCAAAAATCTGACAATAAGGTAAAGACAATGTGGAATATAATTAACGCAAAGACAGGGAAGACAAAAATAAATAAACGCGAAAATATTACACTAAAGATAGACGATGAGGAAATAAAATGCCCATTAAATGTATCCAACACATTTAACGAATTCTTTGCGACAGTGGGGCAAAATCAGACGACTAACTCAACAAATAACATTGGAAAACCTGTGGTCAATCCCTCTACTTGTTCGATGTATTTACGCCCGGTAGAGCAAAAAGAAATACACACTATAATAAGGTTAACAAAAAATAAACATAGCTGCGGTATCGATGACATTCCACCAATTTTATTAAAGCAATGTGCAATAGAATTTTCCATTCCTTTGACGTTTTTAATTAATCAAAGCTTTCAAGAAGGCCAATTTCCAGATGCACTTAAAGTAGCTTTAGTAAAACCAGTACATAAAAAGGGTGACAAACATACCCCAGGTAATTATAGACCCATAGCACTGCTCCCAACCTTTTCAAAAATATTTGAAAAAGCTATGAGCAATCAGCTGTATAAGTTTTTAGAAAAGTTTAATATTCTTGACGATGCACAAAACGGATTTAGGAAATGTAGATCAACAACATTAGCGGTTTATAAATATGTTCAACAAGCACTACAACATATAAACGACAAACAATATGTAATTGGGCTACTACTTGACATGACAAAAGCGTACGACAAAGTTCTTTATGACATCTTACTAACTAAACTATATGGTTGTGGTGTACGAGGACCAGCTTATTCGTGGTTCAAATCATATTTACACAATAGGCAACAAATAGTACAAATCGAAAGTTACGACCATAACAAAAATGAGATCAAAACTATTCGATCACAAGAAAAACCAATCACTTGCTCAATCCCACAAGGAAGCGTGTTAGGATGTCCCTTATTTTTAATCTATATTAATGACCTTCCCAAAATATTAGATAAAGAGAATACCTTACCAGTTTTATTTGCGGACGATATTTCAATATTGATAAAGTGTGAAAATGTAAATAACCCTAGTCTACAAATACAAGATACCCTCGAAACTGTAGATACTTGGCTCCAGAACCACAACTCAGAAATAAATAGTAGTAAAACTAAAATAATACAATTTAGATCATATAAAAAACCACCTCTCAATCTAAAAACAACATTCAGAAATACGCAAATAGAGGAAGTTAATACATTTAGCCTACTTGGCATCAATATTGACACACACATTAACTGGAAGTCCCACATAGATTATATAAAAACCAAACTCTCTAGATTCTCTTATGCTCTTTTCCAAATTAAACAAAGCACTAACACACAAACTGCTATGACTGCTTACTACGCATATGCATACTCATGGCTGCGATACGGCGTCATGCTATGGGGAAATAGTGTTAACGTAAATGAACTATTCATAATGCAAAAAAAATGTATTAGAATTCTAGCCCAAATAGACAATACCGAGAGCTGTAAACCATATTTTATAAAATATCAGATGTTAACTCTGCCGTCAATTTATATACTCGACATTTGCGTATTTGTTTTTAAAAACATCGACAAGTTCACTAGAGTGGAAGATACGCACAACGTAAACACTCGCCATAAAAAGAGATTATGCGCTCCATTCTCAAGAATCAAAATGTTAAGTGGGAGCCCATATTATATGGCAATAAAAATATATAATAAATTACCCAACATATATAAAACAGAAAAATCAGTAACATTATTCCAAAAAAGGCTAAAACTATACCTAATCCAAAAATGTTTCTACTCCGTAAAAGAATATTTAGAGTGTAGTTCAAAATAACAATTTTCTTCTACCATAGAAAAATGGCGATCTGTGCTATACAAACAATAAAATCTAGTCTATGTTTATTATTCACATATATAATTGAAAAGATAGTTTGTACCATCAAAAAAGAATGATATTAATATTGCCATTACCATTATTTAAATTGCATTATAACATTATAACATTATAATTGTATAAATTTGATTATTATTGACATTTTATTTTCTGACATAGCTCTAATTTCTCAATTAATCTGATATTATTGACATTATAACTGTATGAAATTAATTATTATTGACATTTAATTTTTTGACATATCTCTAATTTCTCATTTAAACCGATATTGTTGACATTGGAATTGTATTAAATTAATTATTATTGACATTTAATTTTTTGACATAGCTCTAATTTCTCAATTAAACCGATATTATTGACATTGTAATTGTATGAAAATAATTCTCATTGACATTAAATTTTTTGACATAGCTCTAATTTTTCAATGAATCTGATAGTATTGACATTATAAATGTATGAAATTCATTATTATTGAAATTTACTTTTTTGACATACCTTTAATTACTCAAATGAATTGATAATAATAATTAAGTAATAATAATGTTTATTGCATGTTTATTAGGATAAATCAAAATTGCAATGCTTGTAAAAGGCTGCTAAGTCAAAAGTACTGACATGATAACAACAACACCATTGTACACTTAGTTCGCAATAAATGTTTTGACTTTGACTTTGACTTTGACATCTCCACGCGCATGTCGTGCATGTGTGCAAGGACTGTTGCCTCCAGATCCCACGGTGGTAGGCCAGCCAGAAGGCTCGCCGCTTCGCGGGAGATCGTGCGGTAACCCCGCACCATCCGTATTGCCATGACCCTCTGGCAGGCGTTCAGTATGGACGCCGGTCGCTTTGCCAGCGACGGCGCCCACACCGGCGCCCCGTAGAGGGCCATGGACCGAACGATCCCCGCGTAGAGCCTCCGGCAGGAGGCGTCTGGACCCCCAAGGTTGGGCAGGAGCCGCTTGAGAGCAGCCCCAGCCCGAAGAAGCTTGGGAGCCAGACGTCGGAAATGTTCTACGAAATTCCACCGGCTGTCGAGGACGAGTCCCAGATACTTCATCGTCGACCCGACGCCGATGCGAACTCCTCCTACCGTAAGCTGGGAGTCCGATGGTGGCGCGTTCCGAGGGCCGTGGAAGCACATTGCCTCGGATTTATGCAGCGCCACCTCGAGTCCCAACTCCTGGATCCTACCAACGGCTATCGCAACCCCGCGTGTCGCTAGAGCGACCGCCGCCTGGTGCGACTCTCCCTGCGCTAGGATCAGCGTGTCGTCTGCGTAGCAAACCACGCTGACCCCATCAGGGAAGTCGCCGCGCAGCACGTAATCGTAGCCGATGTTCCACAAGGGTGGGCCTAGAACCGACCCCTGCGGAACACCGCACGACATCTCTCGACGATTCCAGTCTCCCTGGTGACCGGGGTACACAATGTACCTGTCTGACAGGTACGCCTCGACCACTAGACAGAGGTATTCGGGCACCCGGTGGTACCGGAGTGCCCTCCGGATCGTACTCCAGGGCAGGGAGTTGAAGGCGTTGGCAATGTCCAAGGACACTGCCACGACACACCTACCCTGGGACACCGCTTCCCCTGTCGTGAGGGCTCGCACGCGCATGATGGCGTCTATAGTAGAGCGCGCCCTGCGAAAGCCGAACTGTCCGTCCGACAAGTCCGGCCCCACCCGTGTTAGCCGCACGACGAGGCGGTTTGCAATTACTCTTTCAAAGAGCTTGCCCACCTCGTCGAGCAGCACAATGGGCCGGTATGCGGACGGAGAGTCCGCAGGGCGCCCTGGCTTCGCGATGAGGACCAGTTTCCCCGTCTTCCAGCGAAGTGGGAACTGGCCCCTCTCCAGGCATGCGCTGAAGAGCCCTCTCAGTCGAGGCCCGAGAGCCTCCATGGCCAGGACCCAGGCTTTCCCTGGCAAGCCGTCGGGTCCTGATTGTAACGGTATGTACTTTCCAGGTTTACCTACTACTGATAATTAAAAAAAAAACTAGAAAACGTTTTTCATTCAAAAATATCATTTTCTGGATATCCGATTAATTTTTGTTCGGGCATAACTCAGTCATTTATGGATTGATTTTGATGTATTTTTTTTGTTTGATAATTATTTCGTGCAGTTCTGATGCTGGGTTCAGAGATAGGCAACGGAACTTGTAAATAAGTGGAAGGCAGATGACCTCGTGAAGGTAGTGGAAATTTTAGGGCTATACCCTTGTGGAACATCGGATACGAATACGTACTGCGCGGCGACTTCCCTGACGGGGTCAGCGTGGCTTGCTACGCAGACGACACGCTGGTTCTAGCGCAGGGAAGGTCGCATCAGGCAGCGGTCGCTCTAGCGACACGTGGGGTTGCAAAAGTCGTTGGCAGGATCCAGGAGTTGGGACTCGAGGTGGCGCTGCACAAATCCGAAGCTATGTGTTTTTTACGGCCCTCGGAATACGGGGCGCCAGTGCTGGGCACGCCATCTTTGAGACGTGGCTGGAAAGACCTAACGGCGTCCTTACCTTCCGCATGTCGCAGGTCCTCACCGGACATGGCACGTTTGGGAGGTTCCTGCATGGATTGAAGAGACGCCCGGGTGTCGCAACAGGAGGGGCCCAGCTGGGTCGAAGCCTACTGGGGCCAGGGTTATCCGAAAGGAAACTCGAACCCCGGTATGAAGAGGCTAGAAGGAACGGGGTGGGTTTTTAGTCAGTAAGAGTCTGACACTATCTCCCGCTCCACTCAAGAGTGGCGATTGTCATTAGATGATTTTTCCCACCGAAAAAAAAAAGAAGGTCGTCGACTGTTGGTACATAGCAACGTTTATTAAGCAGCCTCTGACTAGAACGAATACGTAGGCCACTTAATCGTTCTGACCGTTCCTCTTCAGTTTCATTGGCTAGTCGAGCGTGTATTAAAGAAAGACGATGGTAGTAATCTTATTAGGTTTTAGTGGCCAATCGAGTACGATTCAAACTAAGACGATGATTATAACCTTCTTGACTTTCCTTATTCAACCTACGTAACATATTGACATGATTGACAGTCTGTTTTCGCGCTGGCCAGGGTTCGCATTTGAAATGCGTGGAACGTTTCTTTCTCTAATTTCTTTTAAGCGTTTTCCTCTCTCATTTACAGTTTCAGTTTGACGCCGTTTTCTCATACGAGAAGCATCTTTAATAAAAAAAATACAATAAAATTAGAGCGCGCCGTCGACGTCTTGGGCTCGGCCCGAACAGTTACCGGATGGTCGGACAGCGAGCTACCCATGGCTCGCAGTCCGCGAGCCCGCGTCTAAGGTGGCCGGAAATCGGGATCGGAATCCTAAAGGCGGCGGCGAGGGCGCCATTGCCTGATGCGGTCGGCCTCCTACTTTGCTAGCATTACTGCTTTGCAGAAGGAGACGATCGCCTGCCACTCCTCCTCGCTCCGGACCATGACCTCAACCAAGGCCCGGCGCGAGAGGTCTCTGCCGCCGATGATCCCCACGAAGGCACGGCGATGCTCTGCCCAAGCAAGGCACACCTCCGGGCGTACCGCACAGTGGCGACACCCGGGCGTCTCTTCAATCCATGCAGGAACCTCCCAAACGTGCCATGTCCGGTGAGGACCTGCGACATGCGGAAGGTAAGGACGCCGTTAGGTCTTTCCAGCCACGTCTCAAAGATAGCGTGCCCAGCACTGGGTTGCGATAGTCGCTGACGCCATTTCACCATGAGATCCCGCCTTAGCTCTGTCCGCCATGCCTTGACCTGTCGTGGCAGTGGACTTTCACCCCGGCGTTGCATCTCTACGCGCATCTCGCCGGTCGCTTTTGCAGCGACGGCCCCCACACCGGCGCCCCGTATTCCGAGGGCAGTAAAAAACACATAGCTTCGGATTTGTGCAGCGCCACCTCGAGTCCCAACTCCTGGATCCTGCCAACGACTTTTGCAACCCCACGTGTCGCTAGAGCGACCGCTGCCTGATGCGACCTTCCCTGCGCTAGAACCAGCGTGTCGTCTGCGTAGCAAGCCACGCTGACCCCGTCAGGGAAGTCGCCGCGCAGTACGTATTCGTATCCGATGTTCCACAAGGGTATAGCCCTAAAATTTCCACTACCTTCACGAGGTCATCTGCCTTCCACTTATTGACAAGTTCCGTTGCCTATCTATGAACCCAGCATCAGAACTGCACGAAATACTTATCAAACAAAAAAAATACATCAAAATTAATCCATAAATGACTGAGTTATGCCCGAACAAAAATTAATCGGATATCCAGAGAATGATATTTTTGAATGAAAAACGTTTTCTAGTTTTTTTTTTAATTATCAGTAGTAGGTAAACCTGGAAAGTACATACCGTTACAATTACAACAAGCCCAAACTCGGCTAGAATACATTGTCTTATTATGGAGTTCCGGTGCTCTTGACTTCATCATCAGATCTGATGATAGAATGGTTCTTATTGTACGCAAATGCTTTACTTGTAGGTAAAAATACCAAAATTGCTGTACGTTTTCCTATAAAATTTGAAGAGTTCCCTCGATTTCGTCAAGATTCCATCACCAGGTCCCAAATTGATGACTATGGGACCATTTGGGAAGTATACTCTTTCCAACTAAACAAGAATTTATGAAATCGGTTTGTAAGCGACGAAGTTATGCGCGAACAAACATAAAAAAAAATACAAATATCCGAATTAAGAACCTCCTCTTTTTTTCGAAGTCGGTTAATAATAAACTCAAAAACTACTGTGCCGATTTCAAAAATTCTTTCACCGTTTGAAAACTATATTTACCCTGAATAACATTGGCCACATATTATATTGCCCGTGCGAAGCCGGGACGGGCCACTAGTTATAGATAATTTACACCCAGACACAGAGCAAATGATCGTGCTCATCACACAAAGATTTATGCTGGGTGGCAATCGAACCAACGACCTCCGGCATAGCAGTCAGGGTCACTGGTCACTAGACCAACAGGACAGTCAAAACTACTAAATCGTTGCCCCGTGTGGTGTCGGCAAAGAATAGCACCAACCCATTTCTTCCCGTGGGTGTCGTAAGAGGCGACTAAAGGATTTATAAGGCGCTAGGTGGCTTGCTGAACTTTTTCATTTTACTTTCTTTCTACTTGACTAGTCTACTAGTCTATCCGTCTGACTAAAACAAAAAGAAAAGCCGCAGTCACACATTATCCTTTGTACTCTTCTATTCTTATTTGTTCTTATCTTTTTTAAGTGTTTGTGTACATAAATAAATAAAAAAAATTATAGGTATCAAACGAAACATTTTAATAACTTGCCCTCCTTTGACTTTGCCGTAGTCGGGTAAAAAACAGATACCTAACTCCTGATAAAAAGTACAACCAATGCTTCTATACGTATCTTTGTTCGGTTACAGTTTTATTTAAAAACCAGGTTCCTTTTGCTATTGATGTCTCGTTAGTTAGTTAGCCCATTTATGTCCCACTGCTGGGCGAAGGCCTCCCTCTCCCTTTTCCACACACGTCTGTCTTCGGCCATTGCGGGCCAGTCCCTCCGGTACTTATCAAGCTCATCTCTTATGATGTCTCGTATTGTCCAATACTTTATAACCTTAGTTTAATTTGTGGCGAAAAGAAAAAAGTAAATCATGTCAATATTTTGCATTGACTTTTAGCTTGTTTAGGCTACGCTCACTTTACATGCAATTCTGCACGAAATTTCGTTGAGCAAACGGAAACACAAGTGATCACAATTCTTCGACTTAAGACAACTGACAGACGCGGCGGGAGACTGTTTTATAATATGTATTCACTTAATGTGGTAAATTATGCGCAACCTGTTGATCTCATTCGACTGTAAAATGGCAAAATTGAATTTACTATAACTTTCGTTCGATAAATCAACAGTAATGTTTTCTTTTCGTAAATAGTGATATTAGTAGACAATAAAGTAAATTAAATAGAAATACTTAGGCAAACAAATAAAGATAAAAAAAAAAAACAAAAAAATTCAAAAATCATAAAAATTAATAATAAGTCGTAGAATATTTTAGCGTATACTAGTATTTTGAGTATCGGGATAGTTCGTATGTTTCCGTACGCGTTTGTACAATAGAGTTCCACCCACAAACGAATAAAAAGTTTTGTGTTTGTGCCGTGCATAGCCCCAAAGGTACATACTAGTTTACTATCACACTATCCTACTAATTTTTTAAAGGAGAAAGTTTGTTTTTATCCCCGTTGATGTTCCCTTGGGTAGCGTGGTAGTAGAAAATTATTTTGTACTATCACGCGAACGACGCCCCTGGCAGCTGGTAGTAACAGGTATTCAAAGGCTTCAAAAAAGTTACCGATAGGTTTATCATATATATATACATTAGGGGTGAGTTAAACTCACGGTAAGATAGGTATACTCGAGATTTGAATTAAAATAAGCCCTGAACAGGAAATACCCTAGAAATTATCGCTACTAAACTCGTACGCAACTTAGATATAATGTACTACATATGTTTAAAATTGTAGGAACTTCTCAGGAATATTTGGAGAATAAAAAATCAGGATCGTAGCTTGCAGTGTATCACGTTTAATTTGCCAGTCATGACATTCAAAATTATGAAGGTCAGAGATTAGAAAAAAGTTAAACGCCTACTAAAATTCTTATACGCTAGAACTTATTAATTATCTAATTATTGCTAACTTAAAGTAGTGTCGTAGAATTGAAGTGACGCTTCAACATGCCGCCGGCCGTTGAAAGCTTGCCTTTCAACAGCTGTCTTCCAACAACGGACAGATCTTGGAGAATGCTCTTCTGACAGTTCCGGTGGAAGTCCTGATATCAGCAACTCTGCTGATGCCATCTGTACCAGGATGAAGAGCAATTACGCGACCCAACTTCCACTTCAAGGGTGGCTGGTTGTCCTCCTTGATAACAACGAGGGAATCCAGGTGCAGGTTGTCGTTGCCGGTCCGCCATTTTACACGCTGCTGAAGTTCAGAGACGTACTCCTTGCTCCATCTCGTCCAAAAGTGCTGCCGCAGCTGCTCAATGCGCTGATGGCGCGTCAAGTGAGGAGTGGAGTGATCCCGGATGTCCTTTACAGGCAGAGACGTGATTGTTCGGCCGATCAAAAAATGACCAGGAGTGAGAGGCAACAGGTCTTCTGGGTTCGACGATAGCGGTGTGAGCGGTCGAGAATTTAAAATGGCCTCAATCTGTATCAGAACGGAGTTAAGCTCCTCGTAGGTCAAATTATAACTGCCCAACACTCGCGACAAATGAAATTTGGTCGATTTGACACCTGCCTCCCAAAGACCACCAAAATGTGGAGCGTAAGCAGGTTTAGGAATCTTGATGTGTGAAGGGTGAAGTAGCAAGGATAGATGAAGCAAAGTCCACAGTACACAAGAAGAAAGTTTATTGCGCAGGCACAAGATCTATAGTCACAATTGTTACACCAAGGATTCACTAATACGAGATAGAAGGAGTGAAAGATACATAGAAGATAAGCAGAAGAAAGAGTACGGAAAGAAATTACGCGCGGCGAAAGCTGGTTTATAAAGCTACCGTCAGTATAGGTTCCGTGAACGTACTGGTTCTCGTCGCGCGCGCTGTATGAGCGCAACGCAGCGACCGTGCCGTCTCGCTCGGGCAGCCGGTGCTCTGACGTAGCCGGCCTGTTCGCTGCTCGCACAATGGACGCGTCATCGCGGCTCATTAAGGACTATCTACTAATACGACATTTGTGTTTGGTAATTTGTTCGTTGTATGTTAGGACAGTGACTGTTTTTATTCTGATTTCCAATTCTATATAATGCTATTTGTTAGTTTCTGTAAATATGTAAATATATTATACTAGCTTCTGCCCGCGACTTCGTCCGCGGAAAATTTCTTGTTTTAAAATAAGATTACACTCGATTAGACGCTGCGCACGTTCAGCGCTAGATTCCTGAGCACGGGCCTGCGATGTTATAGCATTTTGCCTAGTGAGCCGCTGCGAGCGCTCAGCGCTAGTCTCCCTATCCCTTGTTTCAGAGACATGCTGCCTTAAATGAGATAGACGCTGCGCACGTTCAGCGCTAGATTCCTGAGCACGGGCCTGCGATGTTATAGCATTTTGCCTAGTGAGCCGCTGCGAGCGCTCAGCGCTAGTCTCCCTATCCCTTGTTTCAGAGACATGCTGCCTTAAATGAGATAGACGCTGCGCACGTTCAGCGCTAGATTCCTGAGCACGGGCCTGCGATGTTATGGCATTTTGCCTAGTGAGCCGCGGCGAGCGCTTAGCGCTAGTAAAATATTTGTACGGCTGAAATATGCCGAATATAGTGAGACCTACTAAATGTTAAGTACATGTTATATTTCATTCATTCATTCAAAAAAAGAGAGAGAACGCCTGGAAACTCTGTTAGTATACAGTAATTTATTTATTATTTATTTATTTAAATCTTTATGCACAAAGTTGTACAAAGGCGGACTTAATGCCTTAGGCATTATCTGCCAGTCGACCTTAGGGTGGTGCAGAAACATAACATGGCAGGTGCAACTTAATAAATGAGAAAAAAAAAAAATGTAAATACATACTTCTTTTTAATGTAAATTTCACAAAACTTGCTCCAGGAAATAGCTGTTTTTTTTAAACCCTTAAAAGTTTTTGGAAAAAGTTGTCGTCATTTAGAATCTTAATAAAATTTGCAAGGTCTCTAGAGGATTACTTTTTTGACTTTTTTAATTTTTAGGCAAATTATGAAGTGTCAAAGTTCATACAAAATAGGAGATTTTCAGAGGTTTTTACTGGATTAGTTTTACACAAATTTAGAAATTGGTTTCTTTAGAAACCTAGATAATATCCACAAGATACTGTGTTTCCAAAATATCTAATGAAAAGTGTGTAATAACGTCATAATCAGTTATGAGTTGTATGAAAAACAGTGAAAATGTAAGTCGTGATGCACCACCTTAAATGAGATAGACGCTGCGCACGTTCAGCGCTAGATTCCCGAGCACGGGCCTGCGATGTTATGACATTTTGCCTACCTAGCCGCTGCGAGCGCTCAGCGCTAGTCTCCCTATCCCTTGTCTCAGAGACATGCTGCCTTAACTCAGATAGACGCTGCGCATGTTCAGCGCTAGATTCCCGAGCACGGGCTTGCGATGTTATGACATTTTGCCTACCCAGCCGCTGCGAGCGCTCAGCGCTAGTCTCCCTATCCCTTGTCTCAAAGACATGCTGCCTTAAATGAGATAGACGCTGCGCACGTTCAGCGCTAGATTCGCGAGCACGGGCCTGCGATGTTATGACATTTTGCCTACCAAGCCGCTGCGAGCGCTCAGCGCTAGTCTCCCTATCCCTTGTCTTAGAGACATGCTGCCTTAACTCAGATAGACGGTGCGCACGTTCAGCGCTAGTTTCTCTAGCACGGGCCCGCGACGTCCTCACATTTTGGCTAGCTAGGCGCTGTGAGCGCTCGCGAAATATATTCTCTATTTCTCGAGAGGCACTGCTCATTTTCAGGGGCAGATTCTTCCGTACGGCGTACTCGAGCGGCTCTTGTCTGTGATGTCTGCCGGGACATTTGAGATTTCCTTTTAGGCATGCATGTGTGCTCTCAACAAACTGCGCACAGACTTGAAAACAATCATGAACAAAGGGAGAGCGACTCGAACACCGTCCGCCTTTACAAAACAAAACAATCGTAATATCGAATAACTCGTATCGATTATTACGATACAACAAAGTACGAAACTACGAACATACAAAACAAACGTACAACGAAATTACGATATTTTCAATTATGAGGTATCTATCAACAACAACAACCATACGAACGAAACAACCGAAATCAATAAGCGACTGACAGAAGAACTCCAACTAACGACAACGTGGGCATAATAATTCGAGAGGATCATCAATCCACAGAAAGTCTTAACACCGCGATTCCGAAGAATTACGTAATTGCAGAACGCCATCTATGGGCAAATAGGTAAAACGTCTACACAATGAAAGTTATGCTAGGGGCATTTTGCATTTTAGTAATTTTATATTATCTCCGAAACTGTATGACCAATTGATATACAGTAAATGGCAAATCTTATCTGTATGATGTTCTTTTTAGAGAAGAAGAATTAATATTTTGTTGCTCAAATAATCAACCAAACGTAAGTATGCCGAAAAAAATTATTTTTAATGCAATAAAAGAAGTATAAAAGATAAAATATAAAAGATAGAGATAGAGATATGGTATCGCGGACTTTTTTGTAGAAATAATTAAGATGAACCAGGTAGCCATACATTGTTTTTAATTTTAAGCAACTGTTTAGGCAGCGCACGCAAATAATTCTGTTTTATGAGGTATTTTTTTCCGACTTGCTAGACAAAAGTTGTGATAGCTCGGTTAATATACATGTTATAGAAACAATTTATAGCCTATAGCACTCAGGAATAATGTAGCTTTCTGCCAGTTTAAAAATTTTTAGAATTTGATTATGAGTTCCAGAGATTACCCCCTACATACAAACTTACAAATTTTACCTCTTTATAATATTAGTATAGATTTTATTTAGATTTTATTATGTGACTGGTGGCTACATCACCCCCTTCCGAAGACCGTCAAGGGCGATAATAGACGGGAAATCTAACGCGGCGCCCTGATCGTGTCGTTCTGATATTATTTCCTGTGTTATCAGTGGGTATGGTGGTGGGTATTGATTGTAGTGTAGGTGATGGTGTGTTTGTGTGTATTTTTGTGTCTGTGTTTGTGTATATTTTTGGGTGGTTGTTTGTGGCTGTGTTTGTGTTTGAGTCATTTAATATGTAGGCCGGTTTGATCCTGTCAATAGTAACTGTGACAATTTTGCCATTGATGAGAAGCTTGTAGACCTTTTCACCGTGTTGCATGACCTTGTGTGGTCCCGTGTATGCTGGTTTTAGCGAGCCAGATGTCTCGTCTCTGAGAAAAACATGGCTAGCTGCGGCCAAATCTTTATACACGAAAGGTGTTCTGCTGCCATGTCGGGATGCTGGTGATGGTTCCAACCTTTTTGCGAATATTTTTAACCGTGCCACATAGTCTGACATATCAATTGTGTCATCGACCTGTGGGTGGAATAATTCCCCTGGCAGCCTGAGGGTTTCACCGTAGAAAAGTTCAGCCGGCGTAGTGCCCAAGTCCTCTTTGTACGCGTTCCTTATTCCGAGTAGAACGAGTGGCAAAGACTCGACCCAGTTTTCCTTTGAGTGACAGACTACAGCTGCTTTTAACTGCCTGTGAAATCTCTCAATCAGACCGTTGCAGGCAGGGTGGTAAGCCGTGGTGCGTTTGTGATAAAATCCGACCATCTCTGCTAAGTGTTTAAAGAGCGCTGACTCGAACTGCCGGCCACGGTCCGTTACGAGATCGACAGGACAGCCAAATCGAGAGATCCAGCTGCTCATTAAAGCCTTTGCCACTGTCTCTGCTGTAATGTCAGGTATGGGTATCACCTCAGGCCATCGCGTGAACCTATCGATAGCTGTAAGGCAATAACGAAACCCTTGTGATAGTGGCAGTGGTCCGATAAGGTCGATGTGTATGTGGTTGAATCTGGCCTTCGGTAGTTTGAAGGTTCCCAATGGTGCAGAATTGTGGCGAGTCACCTTCGAACGTTGGCACATTATGCAAGAACGGCTCCATTCTCTGCAATCTTTCTTGACTGATGGCCAAACGTACCTTTCGGTAACCATTTTAGTTATTGCATTTGCGCCGGGATGACTCCATGAATGTATACTCTCGAAAACTCTGCGGCGGTGGTCCTTTGTGACGTATGGTCGAGGGATTTTTCCTTTTTCATCGCAGTACAGTTCAGTTTCTGATCCTGGTAGTTTCACTTTGGTAAGACACAATGATGTGTTGCTGTTAAGCAGCTGTTTCAGCTCCGCGTCGTGCTTCTGGGATTCGGCCAGGTCGTGTAAATCCACTGGCTGTGCGATCTCTTCGATCCTTGAAAGGCTGTCAGCAACGACGTTGTCCTTACCCGATATATGTCTTATGTCCGTCGTGAACTGCGAGATATAATCCAGGTGCCTAAACTGTCTCGGTGAGCATTTTTCTTTCCTGGAATGAAACGCGAAGCAAATGGGTTTATGATCCGTGTAGATTACGAAATATCGTGCTTCGACCATGTGCCTGAAGTACTTGATGGCTTCGTAGATTGCCAGCAGTTCCCTGTCATAAGGTGAGTACTTCTTTTGGGCTGGGCTCAGCTTACGGGAGTAGAATGCGAGTGGTTGCCATGATTCACCGTCCTTGCACTGCTGTAATACTGCGACTAGCGCTGTGTCTGAGGCGTCCGTCACTAACGCCAGTTTGGCTTCGCAGTCGGGATGGGCTAGCATAGCAGCTTTGCAGAGACCTTCTTTGCTGCTGTTAAATGCTTCCATTTCTTGTGGTGTAAAATGCACGGGATGAGAGCCTTTGACTGAGCCTATTAAAAGAGCGTTCAAGGCGGCCTGGTGTTGAGCTGCGTTGGGTATGAAGCGCCTGTAGAAGTTCAACATACCTAGGAATCTGCGGAGTTCTCGGACTGTTTTAGGTGCAGGGTATTTGGCGATGGCTTCCACCTTCTCTGGAAGTGGGCTGGTGCCCTCGGCTGAGATCCTGTATCCTAAAAAGTTAACCTCCTTTACCCCGATTACGCACTTGGTAGTATTGATCACCATGCCATATTCCCGCAGCCGGGTGAATAGTTGGCGAAGGTGGTCTTCGTGGGTCTCTTGGTCTTTCGAATAGACCAGGAAATCGTCAAGATATGCGTAACAGAAGTCCAGTCCTCGCAGCATTTCGTCGACGAACCGCTGAAAAGTTTGCCCAGCATGGCGGTCTTGAAAATGTCCTTGGGGCTGACAGGTATCTGATTGTACACCTTTACTAAGTCAATTGTACTAAAGACCGTAGACCCTGAAAGGTTATGTGAGAAGTCGTGAATATACCGTATTGGATAATTGTCAGGTACTGTCCTGGAATTTAGCAGCCGGTAGTCACCACAGGGTCGCCATCCGCTATTCTTCTTAGGGGCTAGGTGTAATGGCGATGACCATGGTGAACTTGAGGGTCTGGCGTTGCCGTCTTTCAGCATGGCTTCAAACTCATCTTTGGCTATTTTTAATTTGTCTGGAGCCAAGCGGCGTGGTGTGCAGGAAACTGGTGGTCCAGGTGTAGTCTGTATGTGGTGGACTGTGTTGTGTGTTGATGTGCGGTGTGTGCCGTGTGGTCGAGTAATGTCAGGGTATTCCCGTAGTATGTTATGGTATGTGGTGTCACCAATAATTACCTTAACCGAGGAAATAATATCTGACGAACGTGTAGGTGAAGCCGGGGTCGCGAGACTAATATAGTTATCGATAAGGCGCTGGTTCCTGCAATCAACAACAATATTATAAAATGACAGGAAGTCCACGCCTATTATCGCCTTGGTTACATCGGCGACAATAAATCGCCAAGCAAAGTCGCGGCGCAACCCTAAGTTTAGATTTAAATTTACGTAACCATACGTGCTAATAGATGTTCCGTTAGCTGCACACAACTGGTAATTTGTTTTTTGTGGTCGCCTTGTTAGTGCTGATCGAGGGTAGACACAGAGGTCGCTGCCGGTGTCGACCAGAAACTGCATCTTCGACCTTCGATCGGTGATAAATAAGCGACCAGCGCTCGGACAGTCAGCGGTCGCCATCACTGACTGCCCCTTGCATTTTCCGATGTGGGGTAGTCACACGGCTTCTGGCACTTCCTCGCCCGGTCCCCGAAGCACTGATGATACCAGCACCTGGGGAACTTCCGGTAGCTGGACTGCGACCTGTTGGAGCTCGACCGTTGACGTGTGCGACTACGGGACCGTCCTCTGGGGTGGGATAGTCGCTCCACTTTCTCCGCCAGCTTCTCCATCTGCTTGGTTAGGGCGGCTATCTCGGAGCTGACGCTGCCGCCCGGAGTGCTCGACGATGCAGCCGTAGTGATGGCAGCCGTTGATGTTGTCTGGTTGCCGACGACGTCGTGTATCTGGTCTGCTAGCACGGCCAGCCCGCTCAAGTTTGCTTTGGATTGGGACGCAATGATTGCCTGTGTTCCCGCGGGGAGACGGCTAGTCCATATGGTCCTCAAAAACTCCTCCGGGACACTTGGGCCAGCGAGATTATGAAGGTGACGGTAAAATTGGGAGGGCTTTCGGTCGCCCAGCTCTTCGTGCGTGAGAAGTTGTTTTATTTTCTTCTCCCGCGATGCCGAAATTATGAGCTCGGCTTTCAGTTTCTCGTATTTTCCGGTGGTTGGCGGGTGTTCCATGATGTCCTCGACTTCGGAAGCATATTGCGTCTCCAAGTTGCCGGTTACGTAATGGAACTTGGTTTCATCAGGAGGAGTGAAACTCATCAGTCACATTTTGGAATCCTCGGAGAAATCTTAGGATGCTATTGGCATATTCTGTGACCTCTCTAAAGCATTTGACTGTGTTGACCATAATACTCTGATCTGTAAATTACATCATTACGGAATTCGTGGACGAGCTGCTGATCTTTGGGCACGCCACGATTATGGCGGTAAGTCCCCTCTTTGAGGCGTGGCTGGAAAGACCTCACGGCGTCCTTACCTTCTGCATGACGCAGGTCCTCACCGGACATGGTAAGTTCGGGAGGTTCCTGCATCGGATTCAAGTGGAAGAGACGCCCGGGTGTCGCCACTGTGCGCAACGCCCGGAGGACACGGTGGAGCACACCGTCGAGGTGCGCCCTGCCTGGGCGGAGCATCGCCGTGCCCTCGTGGGGGCGATCGGCGGCGGAGACCTCTCGCGCCGGGCCCTGGTCGAGGCCATGGTCCGGAGCGAGGAGGAATGGCAGGCGGTCGCCTCCTTCTGCGAAGCAGTAATGCTTGCAAAGGAGGAGGCTGACCGCATCAGGCAACGGCGCCCTCGCCGCCGTCGCCGGGATTCCGATCCCGATTTCCGGCCACCGTAGACGCGGGCTCGCGGACGGCGAGCCATGGGTAGCTCGCTGTACGATCGTCCGGTAATGGACCGAGTCCAAGACGTCGAGGGCGCGCACTGTTCCCGCGCGCCTCAAGGAGTTGTCAGCAGCAGGAGGGGCCCAGCTGGGTCGAAGCCTACTGGGGACAGGGTTGTCCGAAAGGGAGCTCGTGCCCCGGTATGAAGGCTAGAAGGAACGGCGCGGGGTTTTTAGTCAGTAAGAGTCTGACACTATCTCCCGCTCCACCCAAGAGCGGGTTTTGTGAAAGATGATTTTCCCCGTCGACAAAAAAAAAAAAAAGCTGCTGATCTTGTTTTTTCCTATTTATCTTACAGGCAGCAAAAAGTATCCATTAATGGGGTGACGTCCTCGGGATCTTTAGTAAAGATGGGCGTGCCTCAGGGTTCAATTCTTGGCCCTTTCCTTTTTCTGGTTTATATTAATGACCTTCCTTATATGATGGCTAATTTATCCGATATAATTCTATTTGCTGATGACACCTCTCTTATTTTTAAAGTAGATAGAAAAGATGGGGATGTCTTGCGTGTTAACGAAAGTCTGGCTGTTCTTTCGAAATGGTTCGCAGCTAATAATCTCCTATTAAATGCGAATAAAACTAAATGTATGAAGTTTTCATTACCGAATGTCCCTCAAGTTGGCGTCAGTCTAATTCTTGATGGCAAAAAACTTGATGTTATTGCGGACACTGTGTTCTTAGGTTTAACTATCGATTCTAAACTACAGTGGGGCGCTCATATTAGAACTCTCTCGGGAAGATTAACCTTAGCTGCATATGCAATTAGAAAAATAAGGCAATTGACAGATGTAGCTACAGCTAGGTTAGTTTACTATGCTTATTTCCACAGTATTATGTCTTATGACATTTTACTGTGGGGATCTGCAGCTGATGTAGACTCAATTTTCATATTGCAAAAGAGAGCTATCCGGGCTATTTATAGGATGGGTCCTCGCGAGTCCCTCAGAAATAAATTCAAAGAAATCGACATTCTCACTCTGCCTTCTCTTTATCTCTTAGAATGCATTTTGTATGTTCGTAAAAACTTAGGACTCTTTAAAATTAGAAGCGATTTTCACAACAAAAATACGCGTAGTAAACACGAAATTGTATTACCCAAATGGAGATTAGCCAAGACCAGCAAGTCATTCCTAGTAAACAGCATACGCTTTTACAACAAGCTGCCAAAGGCGGTAACTGAACTTAGTCAGGGAAAGTTCAAAACTCATATTAAGCGTGTCCTAACCAAAAAAGCATTTTACTTAGCAACTTACTTGAAAATCAAAGAAACGACATTTAAAGTTTACTAATATCGCCTCCTCAATTATATCCCTTTATTTCATCTCTTTACAATAGAATTTTTAACAATAAAATATGCAAAATAATCTAAACATCATCTGCCATTCAATCACACGTCACCCCGTTCCACAGAACATAAATTCCATTTGAATTAATGAAACGTCATTTCATTACATCTCCCCCCCTAAGAGCAAAAATTGTAAATAATTAAAGCACAGGGCAGTGCGTGCAGGCCATTTTCTAGCAATAGGCTATAATCTACACAATGCACTTACAAGTTATCTTTATATTCGTTTTCTTCTACTTCATCTACTGCTGTGACAGGTTGTAATTTTGTTATATGGAATAAAGTTGATTCTGTTTTTCTGTTGCCAGTGTCAATCTTATAAATGGAGTTTGATATTTTTTCTATTATCTTGAAAGGGCCTATTTTTAATTCGTCAATTTTTTTTCTATTCAGTCTATTTCCATTTTCGACATATACAATGTCTCCTATCTCGAACTCTTGCATCTTCCTATTTCTATCAAATATTTTCTTGTTGTACTTATGGGATTTTATTGTATTCTCTAATGCTAATTTTCTATCAGCCATCCACTTGTCTTCCTTTTCTATTGTCTTAATTTCATTTGGTAAAATACTGACATTTGTACCATCCAGTAAATATTTTGGTGCAAATCCTGTAACAGAGTGGTCTGTTTCATTATATTTCTGTATACTTTCTCTTGCTATTGTTGTCCATGTTTTCTTGTTGTTTTTCTCATTTATTTTACATCTAATTTTATTTACTATTGTTTGGTTCAATCGTTCGTTCAAGCCGTTCGAAAATGGTGTATTTACAGCTGTAAAAATTAGTTTAATATTATTCTCCTGTAAAAATTGTTTAAATTCTTTTGAATTGATGCCAGGATATTGGTCTGTTAGAATTATTCCAATCTCATCTGTCTCTAGTACTTTCTTAGTTAGTTTTATAAAGTCACTCGCATTCTGTGTTTTGGAAGTCGCAATAAACGCATATCTTGTGTAGTGGTCTACTAAAAGGTGTAAGTATTTTTTTGTTGACCTAGATCCTCCAAAGCCACCTATAGTATCCATTGACATTATCTCAAATGGTTTTGTTGCTGGTCCTAGTTGTGACATTAATCCAAATTTCCCTTGACATCTTGATTTATTTTTTATGCATGTTTCGCATGTTTTACAAATATTTATGATATTTTTTGTTAGGTTTTTTGCTGTATATATTGGACTTATTTTTTTCTGTAATTGTCTGATTCCAACATGGCATAAATCTTCATGCACCTTTTTTATAAATTTTTTACTAAACTCTTCTGAAAGTATAATCTTTTCCTGTTTCTTTATTTTTTTATAATAGATATTATTTTTGTGTAGTAAATTTTGTTTCTTTTCTTTTATTATTTCATTTTTTTTCTTGGTCTTCAACTATATCTTTTATTTGTATTAAATTAACTATTTTCAGTAGTTCCTCTTGGTTATCTTCTGATTCTAATACAGGGTTTCTGCTCAAACAGTCTGCTTCTACATTTTCTTTACCAGGTATATATTTTACAGTAAAGTCATATTGAGATAGGTAATATGTGAGGTCACCCAATTCTTCATCTGTTCTGCATTTAATATTCATGTTCTCTAGAGGTTTGTGGTCTGAGTAAATAGTAATTTTTTTCCAATTAGCCAGTGTTACCAATATAACTGCTTCTTTCATAGCAAAACATTCCAAATATATAGCCTTTTTTCGTTTTTGAGTTTCATTTAGCTTTTTTGAAAAATACGCCACCGGTTTGTCTTTACCGTCTAGTTGTGTTTGTTTTAATATTGCCCCGATACCTTCTAAAGACGCATCTGTAAAGATTTTTATTGGTAAGTCTTTGTCGAATATTTCCAACACGGGTTGGGAACATAAATATTTTTTTATTTGATTAAATGATTCTTCACACTTCTCTGACCACACAAACTTTTCATTTTTTCTTAATAAATTATGTAATGGGTCTAAAATAATTGCGCTTCTTGGTATGTATTCATGGTAAAAGTTGATTTTTCCCAAAAATTGTCTAATGTTTTTTTGTGTCTTAGGAGTTGGAAAATGTCTTATCGAGATCAAATTGTCTTTAAGTGGTCTTACTGAATTGTTCTGAATTACATGGCCGAGGTACTTTACTGAGTCTGAAGCAAAGGTACATTTTTGAAGCTTCAATCTAAAGCCTTCTTGTATTATTGCCTCTAATACATTTCTTATGTGTCTTATATGTTCTTCAAAGGTGGTCGAATATATCAAAATATCATCAATATAGTTAACGGAGTATCCTGTGAGCTTGTGCTTTCTTAGAATATTGCTTAAAATTCTCTGGAAAATTGCTGGTGATGTTTTTAAGCCAATGGAAGGCAGGTCCACTGGTAATGGCCATCTTGTGTGACGAATCCTGTTTTATTTCTATCTTCCACTCGTAGGGGTATTGCCCAAAATGCTGAGTTTATATCCAATGTAGTAAAATACTTACAGTTTCTAGTTTTGATAATCAAATCTTCTATTAATGAGAAAGGTTGAGCTTGTGGAACAACAATTTTGTTTAGTTCCCTGAAATCTAATCTTTTCCAAAGATTCACAAGTCTTACATGGCTTCTTCTCCTTAATAAAAATTATATTTATTTTTATTAAGGGATGTACCAGTTTTTATTGTGGTTGAGTTTTTCTTGTACATCATACCTTCATATTTTCTTATCTCATTGAACAAATCAGTAGTATCATTGAGTTCATCCCTGTTTAACTTAAAAACCTGGTAAACCCGTTGCAATAAGATCTATCATTGTTTTGGAGTCTATCGATTTGTTTATATCTAGTATAAGCCTCTCTTTTTTATAGCATAATCAATTAGTAGTCCTTCTTTATACCTAAATGCTAGAGCATATGTGACTATGTCCCATCCGCTGTTTTTAAAAGTTTCTAGAAATTTGTGTTTCCATTCTTTCCATTCAGCCTTTATTGTAAGTTTTATGGCCATCGAGCTATACCAATCCAAACAAGATTTTTCTAAAAATAACCTCAATATATCTATTTTTGTTTCATCTTTTGATATATTAAAGCGCTCACACTCTTTTTCAAAATTCTCAATCCACTGCATTGCGTTAGGGTTCTTACTTGTGAATTTTTCAATAATAAATTTCTCTGAAATATGTTTCAGGTTATGTTGTTTTTCTTTCTTTGTAGTTGTTTCTATTAATTTTTCCAAGATATTTTGCAAATTGTCGTTTTTGTCTATTGGTTGTTTTGTGTTCATTTCTTCTAAATATTGATCTAAAAATTGCATATTACCTTCCTCATCTATATATGTTTTCTTAAGATCTTCATCCATTTTTATCCATATTTTTCTGCATTGATGCCTTTTCTTTATGCTTTTTTTTATTTTTGTGAAACTGCTCATTTTGACAATATATGTATGATGAATCACTGGCTTCTGTTCATCAGGTAAAATATAACATTTTCCTTCCTCTGTAGTTATTGAGGTTATGGCCAATATGTTAGATTTGCCATCATTTGAGGTTATCATCGTGAACTCAAATTGTAACCGGTCCATCTTTTTCTAGTTGACGAAAATGTCGTTTTATAAGATATGTTATTGAGGATTTTCCAAATAAACCACAAATTGTTTCTCTGAAAATCAAAGTTTTGTTTATTTAATACATCCTTACTATATTACAACGTTTAACTATGATCATTACACCTATAACTTACCTGAAAATCAAAGAAACGACATTTAAAGTTTACTAATATCGCCTCTTCAATTATATCCCTTTATTTCATCTCTTTACAATAGAATTTTTAACAATAAAATATGCAAAATAATCTTAACATCATCTGCCATTCAATCACACGTCACCCCGTTCCACAGAAAACAAGTTCTATAGTCACAATTGTTACACCAAGGATTCACTAATACGAGATAGAAGGAGTGAAAGATACATAGAAGATAAGCAGAAGAAAGAGTACGGAAAGAAATTACGCGCGGCGAAAGCTGGTTTATAAAGCTACCGTCAGTATAGGTTCCGTGAACGTACTGGTTCTCGTCGCGCGCGCTGTATGAGCGCAACGCAGCGACCGTGCCGTCTCGCTCGGGCAGCCGGTGCTCTGACGTAGCCGGCCTGCTCGCTGCTCGCACAATGGACGCGTCATCGCGGCTCATTAAGGACTATCTACTAATACGACATTTGTGTTTGGTAATTTGTTCGTTGTATGTTAGGACAGTGACTGTTTTTATTCTGATTTCCGATTCTATATAACGCTATTTGTTAGTTTCTGTAAATATGTAAATATATTATATTTTATTTAGATTTTATTATGTGACTGGTGGCTACACAGGTATAAAGTGAGCGGGAGATAGCGTCAGACTCTTACTGACTAAAAACCCTGTGCCTTTCCTTCTAGCCTTCATACCGGGGCACGAGCTCCCTTTCGGACAACCCTGTCCCCAGTAGGCTTCGACCCAGCTGGGCCCCTCCTGCTGCTGACAGCTCCTTGAGGCGCGCGGGAACAGTGCGCGCCGTCGACGTCTTGGACTCGGTCCATTACCGGACGATCGGACAGCGAGCTACCCATGGCTCGCCGTCCGCTAGCCCGCGTCTACGGTGGCCGGAAATCGGGATCAGAATCCCGGCGACGGCGGCGAGGGCGCCGTTGCCTGATGCGGTCGGCCTCCTCGTTTGCAAGCATTACTGCTTCGCAGAAGGAGGCGACCGCCTGCCATTCCTCCTCGCTCCGGACCATGGCCTCGACCAGGGCCCGGCGCGAGAGGTTTCCGCCGCCGATCGCCCCGACGAGGGCACGGCGATGCTCCGCCCAGGCAGGGCACACCTCGACGGTGTACTCCACCGTGTCCTCCGGGCGTTGCGCACAGTGGCGACACCCGGGCGTCTCTTCCGCTTGAATCCGATGCAGGAACCTCCCGAACTTACCATGTCCGGTGAGGACCTGCGTCATGCGGAAGTTAAGTACGCCGTGAGGTCTTTCCAGCCACGCCTCAAAGAGGGGACTTACCGCCATAATCGTGGCATGCCCAACACTGGGTTGCGATAGCCGTTGACGCCATTTCACCATGAGATCCCGCCGGAGCTCTGTCCGCCATGTTTTAACATGTTGCGGCAGTGGACTTTCACCCCGGCGTTGCATCTCCACGCGCATGTCGTGCATGTGTGCAAGGACTGTTGCCTCCAGACCCCACGGTGGTAGGCCAGCCAGAAGGCTCGCCGCTTCGCGGGAGATCGTGCGGTAACCCCGCACCATCCGTATTGCCATGACCCTCTGGCAGGCGTTCAGTATGGACGCCAGTCGCTTTGCCATCGACGGCGCCCACACCGGCGCCTCGTAGAGGGCCATGGACTGAACGATCCCCGCGTAGAGCCTCCGGCAGGAGGCGTCTGGACCCCCAAGGTTGGGCAGGAGCCGCTTGAGAGCAGCCCCAGCCCGGAGAAGCTTGGGAGCCAGACGTCGGAAATGTTCTACGAAATTCCACCGGCTGTCGAGGACGAGTCCCAGATACTTCATCGTCGACCCGACGCCGATGCGAACTCCTCCTACCGTAAGCTGGGAGTCCGATGGTGGCGCGTTCCGAGGGCCGTGGAAGCACATTGCCTCGGATTTATGCAGCGCCACCTCGAGTCCCAACTCCTGGATCTTTCCAACGGCTATCGCAACCCCGCGTGTCGCTAGAGCGACCGCCGCCTGGTGCGAACTTCCCTGCGCTAGAATCAGCGTGTCGTCTGCGTAGCAAACCACGCTGACCCCGTCAGGGAAGTCGCCGCGCAGCACGTAATCGTATCCGATGTTCCACAAGGGTGGGCCCAGAACCGACCCCTGCGGAACACCGCACGACATCTCTCGACGTTTCCAGTGTCCCTGGTGACCGGGGTAGACAATGTACCTGTCTGACAGGTACGCCTCGACCACTAGACAGAGGTATTCGGGCACCCGGTGTGCCCTCCGGATCGTACTCCAGGGCAGGGAGTTGAAGGCGTTGGCAATGTCCAATGACACTGCCACGACACACCTACCTTGGGACACCGCTTCCCCTGTCATGAGGGCTCGCACGCGCATGATGGCGTCTATTGTAGAGCGCGAATTAAGTAAGCGACAACGGAAGTATTTAAAAAATAACTTTATTCCGACAGAGTTACAGCGAAACAGTAATTAATTAAATCTAACAAAATATTCATCTTATATACTAACTTAATTGCTAACGTAGTACATCCACAGCGTGATCAGATTGACGCATGTTCTAGATAATTATAAATGCTGATCGCGCAGTGGGGAAATTGGGAAATAATAATCTAGTAAATACTTATTGTCTGACAAAGCTAATATTGGTAGGTTGGGGTTCCTTAACTCCTCCCTCCCTAAGAGAGGAATTATCCGAAGGTGTCGCAGACGGTTTCGGAGAATTTCGACAAAAGTTTATGAACTGAAATTTATATATTATAAAGATAACTATTGCTATTACAATAACCACATACTCTAAGATGGTCCATATACTGATTTCTATTGTCACTGTTTGTGTTGTATCGTCTATTTCACTAAATTTTGCACTTTGTAACACTTCTTTCACATCACTGAAGTCCACATTTCTTAAATCCACTTTCTTTGATCTTCTCTGAATGTCCTGTTGTAGGTCTGGCATCTGGATCAATGGCAGCTGGAAACTGGAAACTGTAGTGTTTGTGGTGGCGGCAACGATGACTTCGCCTATTTGTGTCTCGCATTGTTGGCCAGGTGTCACGATGTAGGTCCCAAGAATAGTGTACTTCAGGATTTCTGTATTGCAATTCTCGGTGATGATGAGATTTTCCTCTGAGTAAACCAACCATTGGTTGTCGGTTATTTTTTGTATCTTAGTTTTTTCTATTTCAATATGGTTCTGTATGCAGTTTTTGTAGTTGTTCTTCATCAGCATTATTTGTTCAATGCAGGTCTCGGTTGGAAACTGGGCTAAATTAGTTTCAGCGCAAAGAAATTTTCCATTTTCAATCTCAGTACATGGGCTTACCACGGGCATGTATTTCAATCTATTCACCATCAGGTAAGGATATTTGGGTATTATTGTAAAGGTATTTGGAGAATGGAATATAGGGATGGGTATAACCTTGTAATAATTATATGTTTCGTTATTTATTAGGGGAACTTCTAAAACAAAAACTAACTTGTTGTTATTTATATATGATTTAAGTATGATATTACGTTCTAATTTTATTAAATTATGTTTGCTTACTGGGTATATTGTTCTAGCATGTTTAGCAATGACTTCTAACGTATTATATAATTCTGTACTATTTATAATGGATTGGTGCAATGTGTTCAGTTTGCTAAAGGCTATTGCCGTTTCAATCTCTTGTATGTTTTCGTAACAGGTCCGAAAGTTATTTAAAATTTGATACATAGTATTTAATATTTGGAAAAGTTTGTTAAACCTGAACTCATGTTCAACTAATTTTTCCATTTCATTGGTATGTAAACCCAAGTTTTTAATATTTGAATTTATTATTTCAGAGTCATTTACTAATTTATCAAAAGCTTTTTGCATTGATGATACTTTACGTTCGACCACATGCTCTTTGTCCTGTATCATTTGGATTTCTCTATCATATTTAATTGCATCGTCTTCATCTAAATTTCCTGTGATAGCTTTTACAAGTGAGCCTAATGGATTAAACAAAGCTCTTTTATTTCTATAATGGAAAGGTAAGATTTGAAAAAATCTATCCTTAGTTAGTTTAATAAGATATTCTATTTGGCTTTCTATTCCTATAGTTTCGTTACTAAGACTATTTTCCTTAATTTTAATTTTCAAGTTAATAAAATCCCGAATATTATTATCTATTTGTAAGTGTAATGATTCTAAATCTACACTTTTGTATATTGTCCAATAACTATTCCTCTTCACTGCTACTCCCCGCTTTATCGCTGCTATCCCCGGATTCTGACCGAGGTTTTGGAGGTCCAGCGTGAGTGTTGGCACCACTAGTACCAGAAGTACCAGGCACGATCTGTGGAGGACGTTTTACATTTTTTAAGGCTACTCTAGTTTTCCTTTTCTTTACTTCTACTGGGACTATATTTCTTTCAACTTCACCTGTTACTTTCGCTTTTTCATATCGAGGTTTTTCTTTAGCTTTTCTAGTCCTAGTGTCTTTCATGTAAATATTATCGTCTGGTTCGAGTACCGGTGTCGTTTCGCCACCTTTTTTATTAATTATTTTAATTTTATCGGATTCTAATTTTTCTGTTATGAATTCGTAGAGTATTTTAAGGCGTTTTCTATGATCTAACAATAATTTCTGAGTTAAGTTCTTCTCTCTATCCACGTTAAATACATTATCGGAATAAGTGTGACCAAATACTAGTTCAAAAGGCGTAAAATCTGTTGCTGAATGTATGGTGTTGTTATAAGCCATGATGGCATAAGTCATAACTGATGCTGCATCTAAATCGCTTTTATCGTATTTTGCTATACGATAAATCTCAATAATGGTAGAATGAAACCTTTCTACTATTGCCATTGAACTGGGATTATTTGGCGTCCCAATATGAAGTTCAATTTTGTAAAAGCTTAACATTTCTTTAATCAAAGTATTGTTGAATTCTGTACCGGAATCGCAACTAATTTTCCTAGGCAGACCATACATGCTGAAATATTTAATCAATGCTCTAACTATCTCTGGTGTACTCCTATTCGGTACCTCTATGGCTTGTGCTATTTTACTAAATGCATCCACTATAGTTAAATAATATTTCCCTTCAATATATAATAAATCCATAAAAGCTTCCTGAAAAGGGGCATCCTGGGTTTGTGTTAACTGAATGTGGGGTTTAATCGGTTTTCTATCATATTTCATGCGTTTACATGTTTCGCAAGCATTTATGATTGCCGTGACTGTCTCTTTCATGTTTGCCCACCAATAATGTCTTTTAAGTTTGGTTAAAGTTTCTTTAATACCTCTATGACATGTTTTCCCGTCGTGGTATTTTAAAATAACTTCTTTTTGATCTTCTTCGGATCCTGTCAAATTTATAACTCTTTCTGTACACTCGATTAACTTAACTGAATCCTTTTTAAATAACTTAATTACCATGTTTGAAAAAGTTTTTCTAAAAGATGTGTGTTCGAAGTATATAAAGTACTTATGTTTTGGATCAATATACTCTTTCAAAAAGTCTTTAACTAATGTATCGTTATTTGTCGGTAAGTGAACTTCGAGAATTTTTTGTTTATTATTTGAAATATCTTTTACGTCTAATTTATTTTTAAACCATGAATGAATTAAAATCTGTTTTGGTTTAGTATCGACAGCTTCGTTTAAACTAGGAATGCCTTCGTGTTCCCTATTTGAAACTGAGTTGGCAGTGACCCCATCATCAGAATCCGAAAGTTCTATCGTTTCTATTGGAGTTTCGAGGTCTTGCAATTCGTTTTCTATAATTTTTTGTATACGTTCCTGCCTATCTCCTATATTTACGAATATTGAATCTAAATCGTCGTCAATTGCATTAATCTTAATCCTAGATAAGGCATCTGCATTCGTGTTTTGAGGGCCTTTCTTATATTTTATTTCGAAATCGTACTCTTCTAACCTTAACCGCCATCGCGTGAGTTTACTATTGGGCTCTTTCAATGAATACAGCCAAGCTAATGGTCTATGGTCTGTAAATATGGTAAACTTATTACCATACAAATACGGTCGAAAGTGCTTAACTGCCCATATTATGGCTAAAAGTTCCTTCTCGATAGTGCTATATTTTACTTCTGTGTCGCTTAAGGTTCTACTAGCATAGGCTACAGGCTTATCTGAGCCTATCGTTCCTTGTGACAATACAGCCCCGATCGCAAAATTGGATGCATCCGTGGTTAAAATAAAAGTTTTACTAAAGTCAGGAAATTGTAACAAAGGTGCATTTGTTAAAAGCTTTTTACATGTCTCAAAACATTCTTTATATTCCCCATTAATTACAATTTTGCGACCTTTCTTTAAACAAGCTGTTAATGGTCTAGTTATTTTGGCAAAATCTTTGATAAATTTCCTATAATAACCGATTAGTCCTAAAAAGCTTTTAATCTGTGTAACCGTTTCCGGTATAGGGTACCTAAGAATAGCGTCTATTTTATCATTATTTGGTTTCAAACCTTCACTTGTAATAGTATGCCCTAGGTAGAGTACTTCCTTTCTAAGAAAATGAGACTTATCTAATTGAACTTTTAAATTTGTTTGACGGAAGCGGTCAAAAACTGCTCTAAGTTTTTCTACATGTTCAGGCAAGCTTTTAGAAAAAATAATGACGTCATCGAGATATATTAAGCAATGTAAGCCTTGAAGGCCTCGTAAGACGTTATCCATCGCTCGCTGAAAAGTTGCGGGTGCGGTCTTTAACCCAAACGGCATTCTGTTAAATTCATAATGACCTGAAGGTGTGCTAAACGCAGTTTTAGCTCTATCTTTCTCCTGAACCTCTAATTGATGGTACCCGCTAGCTAAGTCGAGAGTTGTAAAGTATGTACTATTACCTAGCATGTCAAATAAATCGTTAATGTTGGGCAAAGGGTATTTATCATCAATTGTGATTTCATTGAGCCGTCTATAGTCAACTACCATCCTCCATTTTTGTTGGCCTGACGCGTCTAATTTTTTCGGCACTAAATGTACGGGAGCACTCCAGGGAGAATGAGATTCCTAGATAATGTTATCCCTTAACATTTTCTCGACTTGACTACTGATCTCTTTTGTTTGAATAGGTGGCAATCTATGTGCCTTAATGTTTATTGGGTCTTCATTTTTTGTTCTTATTCTATGTTTAACCTGATTTGTGAAGGTTAACGGAATATTTTCACAATAAAATATATCTTTGTATTCTTTACAAAGTCCCTCAATAACCGTTCGTTCTTCTGAATTCATATGATCTAACTGTAATTTGTCTAAATTCTTTGTTAGCAAGCTGTCCACTTCTATATTATTATCTATGAAATTAACACTAACAGATGGGTCCTGTATGTATGGTTCCACTTGAAAAGGTCCCGTAACTACTAATTTTCTATTTTCATGGCTACAATTCTGAATAACAGTTGTTGCATAGCCTTCAATACACGTAACTAATGCGGCGGGCATTCGAATCCCTTCCGTAAATTGTTTAAAATCTAACACAGCTTCCCCGTTCAGTACGTTGACTGGGAGTCTTACTCTAAGTTCACTACGAGATGGTAGATTATATATCTCTCTCATAGGCGGTGAATATATGATAGGAATATCAGTATTTTTTAAATGTAGTATCTGATTTTCCATATTAATCTTTGCCTGTAATTGCTTCAGCAAATTGCTACCTATTAACCCATCATACCTATCGTCGACACTATAGACATAAAACTTATGGGACTCTTGACTTCCAAAGGTAACCGGTAATGGAATAATAGCCGTTTCACTATGAACACTTGATGCGTGAGTGCTAACAACTTCGAAGGGTTCATACTGTAAATAATTTTTAAAATATTTATTCGCTATATACGGGCTTATAAACGATCTAACACTCCCCGTATCTATCATAAAAACTGCCTTTAATTCTGGTATAACTATATGTGGTAAGTTTAAGCGTTTATTACAATTTATTTTTATTTGTTCTCTAGGGTAGAGGCCGTTATGCAAAAATTTCCCGCCCCGGGTTCTTCGGGAGAAAATTCTTGGCACTCATTGTACGAATAACTTGAACTCTGTTCATTATTATTAGAATTATTTATGTAGTTAACACGTCGTGAACTTGCAGTACGCATGGTGACATCAGTATTCGCACCCGACGTAGATGCTTGCGCTGCAAAAGACGGCGTGCTCGGTGCATGTGCCGCGAACTGTTGGTTCGGTTGTGCAATCGGAACAAATGACCTACTTGACTGCGGTGACGCATTATTGTTGTTTGTACGATTAAAATTGTCTTGATTTCTTTGGATATTATTATGTTGTTTATAATGTCTGGGCTGATGCGAATTGTTCGGTGTAAATGTGCTGTTTGTAGCACTATTCGGTACATGTGTACTTGATATGTTATGTGAATCTTTCTTTTGGTTATTAGATTCGATTGCATTTTGGTTATTTGGCAAATTGGGTCTGTTATTTCTGCTAAAATTACGTCTGTCGTTTGTTTTCGACTCATAGACTGTCTGGAAGTTTTGTTCTTCTAAAACTATTTTTAATGCATCCTCTAACGTTGTGACGTCGCGCAAACGTACTAATCTAACTAAAAATGGCGGTAAATTAAACAAGAAAGCATTCATTGCTCTGTTACTATAAATGATTTGCTTTGCCTTACGTAGAGATTCATCAATGATAGTTTCTGATATTTTAGCAAATAAAACACTTCTCATCCGCTGTATTCTATGGCAAAAATCTAAATAACTTTCACCCTTATTTATTCTACACGATTCTAACTCCATCGTTAAACAATCCTCTGTGCGTGGATCACCGAAGTGTTGGTTTAACAACTTCTTCAGCTCGTCCCACGTACCTATAGCTTCTCTTTCGCCTACCAAACTGGCTGCTTCGCCTGATAACCTACTTGTTATTACATGAAATAAATATTCATTTTGGGCTGTGGTTCCTAAGAACGTAGTCAAAATGTATTCACATTTTTTTATAAATAAAGGCAACATTCTAGTGTCGCCGCTGAATATTGGTATGATGTTAACCAATTCCTGTGGGACACGGGTTACGTTTTCCATTGTGAAAAGTTATGAAAGAAACCAACGCGGAGAAAAAAAAAAAATCACACTAATGTGCTACTAAACTATCACTACTCTAAAATATTAGTACAATTAAAATCTATGCAAATATTATTACGGCGTTGTCCAATCCCTAATAATACACAAACACATAGACTATTACAAGGTTGGGATATAGATGGAAGAGCTGAGAGGAAGGTGAAAAAGATTTACTCACAATTCCGCAGCTAGCTCCATGCTCCCTGAATTACTGCTGTGGCTGGTCCTCTTCCGTAACTCGAAGTGGCTTCTTAATGAATTTATTTGTTCGGCGATCTCTGCTAAACCGTAGACACGGACGTCGGCTACTCCACGTAGAATTGTATACACGGCAAACTGACTACAGAGATCCTACCGGCTGCGCCAATTAAGTAAGCGACAACGGAAGTATTTAAAAAATAACTTTATTCCGACAGAGTTACAGCGAAACAGTAATTAATTAAATCTAACAAAATATTCATCTTATATACTAACTTAATTGCTAACGTAGTACATCCACAGCGTGATCAGATTGACGCATGTTCTAGATAATTATAAATGCTGATCGCGCAGTGGGGAAATTGGGAAATAATAATCTAGTAAATATTTATTGTCTGACAAAGCTAATATTGGTAGGTTGGGGTTCCTTAACTCGCGCCCTGCGAAAGCCGTACTGTCCGTCCGACAAGTCCGAACCCACCCGTGTTAGCCGCACGACGAGGAGGTTTGCAATAACTCTTTCAAAGAGCTTGCCCACCTCGTCGAGCAGCACAATGGGCCGGTTCGCGGACGGAGAGTCCGCAGGGTGCCCTGGCTTCGCGATGAGGACCAGTTTCCTCGTCTTCCAGTGAAGTGGGAACTGTCGAGGCCCGAGAGCCTCCATGGCCAGGACCCAGGCTTTCCCTGGCAAACCGTCGGGTCCTGGGGCGGTGTTTTTGGCACTCAACCTTCGCACCGCCACTCTCAACTCTACCTCGGTCACTTCTGGAGCATTATCCTCGTCTTCGCTGTTGCGATCCGCGTCAGACACCGCTGGCGGAGGCGGAGCCATGGGCGGGGGCAAGTGTTCCCCCCGCGCAGGGAACAGAGTGCTAACCACACCCTCCACGAGTTGGGGCCGGAGACTCTAAGTCAGCGGTGGAGCCCAGGGGCGGAGCTTGTCTCGTACCAATTTGTACGGTTGCCCCCATGGGTCCGCGTTCAGAGACCCCAGCCACACGTTGCGGGCCTCGAGTTTGGCCCGCTTAATCTCCGTTCGGAGGGTGCGTTTTGCCTCTCTGTATCCCTCATACAGCTCCGCCTCTCTGGCCTCCGCATCCGGCGGGCGGATGCGGCGCCTGCAGTGTCTGGCGTACCGGCGTCGCGCTTGATTGCACGCGTTGCGCAGGGCGCCGATCTCCGGCGACCACCAGTACACCTGGCGCTTAGCTCGTCCTGGACGGACACGGGGCATTGCCGCATCGCAAATTTGCGACATGGCTTCCTGGAAACACTCCGCCTCGACGTCGATGTCGACAGGCCTGTCCGGTGCTTGCACCCAGGCCTGTACCGTCGCGGCTTCCAGGAGGAGCTCCCGGTCCATCTGCTTGAGCGCCCACCGCGGACCGCAAGGGCTCTGTCGGACCGGCGCGGCCGAGGTTTCAGCGGAGACGTCAAACCGGATGTACCGGTAGTCGGAGTACGTCTCCACCTCCTCCATAACGCGCCAGTCGACGACACGCGGCGACAGAGCGGGGCTGGCGAACGAAATGTCCACCACCGACTCACCCCGCATCCTCACCAACATGGGGACAGAACCCCGGTTCAGTACGACCAGGCCCACCTCTAAGGCCCAGTCCTCTACCATCCGACCCCTCTGGTTCGTGAACAGGGAACCCCAAGACGTGTTCCAGGCGTTGAAGTCCCCGCAAACAACCACGGGGAGGGAACTGAACCCAGTGACGACGGAATTTAGCTCCAACAGGGAGACATGGAGTTCGTCGAGAGATCGGCTCGGGGACTGGTAGACGCTCACCACGATGTCCCCGAACCGTGCTGCCACGCAACCCCGCCCCCTCGTGACGGCCTCGGGGGTGGGGTACCGGCGGCGGTCGTAATTAAGGTCACCGAGCCGTCCAGGTCCTGAACCCAGTCACCACTTGGCAGGACAAAATACGGCACGGTGACTGTACGGTGTACGTACATGGGAAAATAATTTAGTTAAATTAGCCGAATGTAAGTGTACTTTGAACGCGACCTACATGAGAAATTGCATTGACATGACAGATCAACGATTGCATGCATTTATGTAAAATATTTTACTTTAGTGTTCAATTAGATGTGGTTTGAGTCGGACTACTTGCATTTTTATTTAGACTCTTCCCGTTAGGCACTCAGTGACATTTCTGCACTTCTTACACTTGCATTGACATCATACTTATGTTAGGATTGCACCCTACATAATTTTTTGGTCCTTCGTAACCTTTGCAAGTATCACACAGTCCGATACATCGGTCGTTCGTCGCGCGGGATCTGTGTCGTATCGTCTTACCGTACCACGCGTGTAGCCGTGCAGGAGCATTCGGGGAGTTAGCAGCGATCCAGGTTCCAGAGCGTGTCGGAAGCATACAGGGAGAGTTCCTGATTTTCAAGTAAGATCGTTCATTTTTTATCTTACGGTTTTGTAATGGAGGGGTTAATCGTGCGTCAAGCTGAGATCCTTGAGGAGGTGAAAAAGATCCATTCTAATTTCAAGAAGGACTCGGCGAGCAGGAAGACCACCGATTACATCCGTAATAGGCTTGAGCGGTTAGATTTACTATGGAAGGAGTGTGAAGAGAAGAACCGGGAGCTGAGCGCAGTAGAAGAGAAAGATCATCAGTACTTTACCAGCAATATCTATGAGGTCATGAAGAGCTGGTACTACGGAGCGCGTCAGGAAATTGCAGCGTTCGAGAAGAAGACTCTTACTGGACCCAGCAACGCCGGCCATAGTAAGTCAAATGTGGAGTTTGACAAGACCCTGTTTGAGACATTTTTAGGAGCAGATGACAAGCTATTCGAGTTACAGCAGTGGCATTAAGCTAACTTTCGTGCATTCACTAGGTTAGTAAATCGAAGCTTAGATGAGGTTAAGGAAAAATGGGAAATTGAGGATACGCTCAAGACAGTAGAATTTCGGTGGACGGCAATTGACAAATTACACTTACAAATTGACGACATATTAGACGGGAAACCTCATGATTATTATGATGATTTCAGTCGTTATGAGGATGCATCTATAAAAATAAAACGGGCGTTGAACACAAAATCAAACGCCTCTGTCCATCAACAACAAACATTGCCTAAAATATACATTCCCACTTTTAACGGTAATTATGCATTATGGCCTACATTTATGGATTTATACGTAGAAGCTATTCATAATAACACAGCTATTGCAAAAACTCAGAAAATGCAGCATCTAAAGGGCAGACTTCGCGGGGAAGCGGAAAAGCTCGTACAACATTTACACATTGCACCCGAAAATTATGACACGTGTTGGGAAATTCTGAACCATAGGTACAATAATAAATTCTTGTTGTTCACCAGGAATTTCCAGGTATTCATGCGTCAACCTAATCTGCAAAAACAATCTGCATTCGACCTTAAGCGATTATATGACCCTAGCAACGAAACCATAAACGCGATACACAATTTGGGAGTAGATACTAGCTCGTGGGATCCGGTCCTAGTTTACGTGCTATGCGAAAAATTAGACTCGGAAACGTACTCGGAATAGTCGGGGGTCGTAGTCGTAGTCGTAGTCCAGGTTGGATCCGCGCGAGATACCAACATTCAATCATTTTATGGACTTTGTCGAAAATAAGTTCATGGCTCTAGAACCGCTGCATAGGAAAAAGACAGAAAACAGTAATAAACCGACATCAAAACCTCAACCCAACACGCCATACCCGTACAACAAAAATTACAAATCAGCAAATTTCCAAACAAATAAAAGTTCAACAAACTTTTCTCGTAATTTCCATGCATCAAACGCTGGGCAAGTTAGCAAGATTAGCTGTCCATTGTGCAATAATAATCACGCGTTATTCCAATGCTCTAAATTCACTGACATGCTAAGTTCGGAAAAAATTGCATTTATTGAGAACAACAAAATATGCAAAAAATTTCTGTACGTGCATACTAAGGGTTACTGTGCGTCACAGAAAAGATGCAGAGACTGCAACGAACAACATACCACACTGTTGCACAACGATAATTCGAAGTCAGCACAAACGCCCTCAGCGACACAGACTGCGCCTAAACTGTCGTCATCGGCTTCAACTAGATCAAACAAAAACCTACAAAACAACTTCGCATCAAACAATGATGATGAAATACTATTACCAACAGCGCTGGTACAAGTAGAGACAGCTGGAGGTGAATACATGACACTAAGGGCTTAGTTAATCAAGGTTCACAAATCACACTGATCACGGAGAATGCAGCTCAAAGACTGGGCATACAGCGCCAACAACTGAGCGCAAACATAAGCGGGATCGGCACAGTATCTAACAAGAGCAAAGGAAAGATCCATTTGTCATGCAAGTCCCTGCACAATGACTTCCGCTTTACAACGGAAGCAGTAATCATGACACGAGTGGTGAACAATCTGCCTAACGTTACATTTGCAAAGAAATCTTGGACCCATGTGACAGACATTACGCTAGCCGACCCAGAATACAATATCTCAAGACCCATAGATAAACTTCTGGATGCACATGTATTTTCAGAAATACTCATGATTGGCTTAGTCAAAGGGGGGATTAACAAACCCATGGCACAACACACAAGATTAGGGTGGATACTGTCAGGCAATGTCACAAAAACATTTAACTGTAACGTCGTAGTAAACGAAACTGCCGACTTGACAAAATATTGGGAAGTAGAAGACATCAGTGGGGATGCATGCAATTCCATGACGTCAGAGGAGCGATACTGTGAGGAGTTCTATTCGGAAACTACAAAACGATTATGCAACGGCAGATATCAAGTTCATTTACCAATGAAGCCTAACTTTCATCAACTGCTGGGTAAATCTAAGTCGCGCGCTGTAGCACAATTCATGCAAATAGAAAAGCGATTAAGCAGGGATGAGAAACTATCGGATAGCTACATCAAATTTATGCAAGAATATCTGGACCTGGAACACATGACGGAGAGTAAAGCTGACCTAAACGCGGCATGTTACCTACCACACCATGGAGTCCTTAAACAGGATTCCGTGACAACCAAACTCAGAGTGGTTTTTAACGCCTCCCAGAAAACTGACACAGGTTACAGCCTGAACGACTTGATGGAATGCGGTCCCAAGCTACATCAGGACTTACTGACATTGCTACTTGGATGGCGACTATACAAGTACGTCTTTACTGCAGACTGTGAGAAGACGTATCGTATGATCTTGATACAGGAAGAAGATAGTAGTATATGATTGGGCATTCTGGACCACTTTTCGCTCGGCGAACTCGTTCGCCATCGCTCCGGTGGTCCAGAATGCCCAATCGTGAACGGGCGACTCGTTTTATGTTAGTAATGCAAAGTGGTAGTGGTACGGTTTGTAAAGATGTTACGTGTTTAGTGTTATTTTATTGAAATGTTTAGTGTTTTTCTAGCTAAACAATGATATGAATGTATACGACTGTGTGTACACACATATATAATATCGTATTTAATCATTGTGTCTGTATGAGATGTGTGTAAAATGAGGTGTTGGTATGCATAGTAGGGAAATAAAAATAAAAAAACAATCATTGAAATCAAAACCATATTTAATTATCGTAAAAAACAGGTTTATCGGGGAACAAAACATCTGCAGAACGGACAAAGTCCTGCAGTTTTTTCCACTGAGGAGAGTCAATGTCGGCCTGGAGCTTGATACGTACCAGTGCTTTCTTCCATAGCTCCAAAGAGTTGGTTTTGCGCGCGTCGTCAGCTCGGTACACCTTGCAGTCTATGTAATATTCGCCCTCGGTGTGAGCTGTGCGTCGCTCGCACCCGTTAGCCACTCGGTGCACGAACAGCGACGACAGGCTTGCTTGACCCGATGATCCCTCTCCGACTTCCGCGCCTGTCTCGCGGGCCTGGCTGATACCGAATATATCGCTATCACTCGTAGCTTTTTTACTGCAAAAACAAAACAACTTTTGTTTAATTTATTTATTGAAATAGTACGACCGAAGCCAATTACACTATTTAATTTTTGAACAACGTACCTACTTATGTAACCTTGTTAATTTACTAATTACAAGCCTAATTATGTTGGATACTGAACTGGATGATCAAGAATTGATATTTGATAAGGCTTTTCAATAATCTCGATGAGTATAACACTTAAAGAATTATGCGTCGGGAAATACTTTTTGCGCTCTATTTTTGTAAGTACCAACAGTAACGACAACAATCACTACACTCATGAGACTTGATGAGACAAACATAATGAAACATGTAAAACAATATTGTACTTTACTTGATGAGACCGGCTTTTCACTATGAAATATATATTACATCCTGAGATGTAAAATATTATCGCTCGCCATATATTTGTACGTGACCGTTCACACTGTGCTGTAATATATACTAACATCCCAAGCGTCAAAATGTATGGCGAGATGTTAATATTACATCACCAGGGTTGTATTATGACCTCTTAAAACCATCATGTTTTCGGTGTGAAAAAGAGACGGAGCTATACAGGACGAATAGCACTATCCTTTTCTCACACAGAAAACATGATGGTTTTAAGATGTCACAATACGGCCGCTGATGTAATATACCTATATCCCATAGTCAAAAGCGAGCCTGAACCATATAAAAAAATGTAATTTACCTGGGACGGTTCGATTTTGATTTGCGTTTCCCATTTTCTCGAGGTGTACGAACAGTTTTCGTTTTTCGCTCAATGGTTGATGGGGATTGATAGCATGAACCCTCAGAATCGGACCTGAAACAAAAAAGTGATACAACCGTTTAAATAAAATAAATTAAAAAGTGGGCGGTGGTTCTGAAGAGTCAGAAGTGTTTCGAATATTTTATACTTACATTTTTCCTTGACTAGTAAAGGACTTGCTCAACTTCAAGACGACAGCAGCGCCAGCAGACACGATGATCTTCAACTGGTGTTGGTGACGACGGTTGACGACACTGACTTTACTGACTGAGTACAACAATTTACCGATCGCGGATCACGAGTGCACGACCGAAGTCCGGAATCGCAACTTACTATTACTTAGTTCACTTGGAACAATTGTAATGATCATAATGAAAAACGTAGTGACTTATAAGGATGGAAATGTCTAACATGAAAAGATACTTAAAATCTCTAGGTTTATAGAGTGTGATGGAGCTTTTTTATTTGGTCGTATTTTAAACCTTCAAAAAGTGAATACTAAGGCAAACTAAAGTAGAATCAATTGCTGATGCATTGAAAACACGTAGGGTTTACACACCATTTCGTTACAATTTTCATACAACGGTAGTTATATAAGCAGCGTAATGACAGCCCTGTGTAAAATAGCTGACTACCAAACATTAATTAGGTTGCATCATTTTACAATTATTGCATTATATCGGAAACGCTAAAAGTTGATATGTAGCAAGTGTCTTTTTACGAACGCTTGTCGTTGTGGAATTTTTCCGAAATTATAAAGACGTTAGTATTTCGGTTAATAAATGTCACTACTAAATATGTAATATTACAAGTGTAATATTGAAATTGTGAACATTAAACAGGTAATAATTATTTTAATAATTCATTTATAATAATCTATTTTGATACTTTATGTTTCGTACCGGAAGACGCAGCGTTGGAAGGCCTCCAACAACGTGGACCGACGACCTGGTCAGGGTCGCGGGAATCCGATGTATGCGTGATGCACAGGACCGGTTGTTGTGGCGACCCTTGGGAGAGGCCTATGTCCAGCAGTGGACGTCTTTCGGCTGATATGATGATGATGATGATGATGATACTTTATGGTTACTTTATTTATAATTTAAATAACAATATTTTTATTCTTTTCAGCTACACATGCATTACAATTTACAATTGTACAAAGACGATGAGATTGAAGATTTATTCTTAAGGAAAATATTTAGAAGTACATCATTTTTACCGACTTCACAAAAAGGAGGAGGTACTACGTTCGGCTGTTTGTATGTTTTTTTTTTTTTTTTTTGTATGTTTGTTCGTCGAATACTCCGCCAAATGTGGACGGATTTTCAAAATTCTTTTTTTGTTCGAAAGTAGATAGTTCTGAGGTGGTCTCATTATCACCAAATTAGGATCTGATGATGGGATCTTGGAGAAATCGAGGGCAACCTTCAAATTTTATAGGCTCACTTATTGATTTTCGCATATTTTATGAAGTATCTTGTGTGTTTGCGTATGGTCGTCACCATCTCAGGTAGCTGGGCTGATGATGGAAGGTACAACTCCTTAACAGTAAGAAGTTACTCGAACAGGCAAGGACTGTTTTAGTAAATTGTTTTGATGTTTGATAGGGCATTTGCCACATTTGGTCTCATGATCATCAAGTCATGACCTGATGCTGCAGTCAGGATAGTCTGCAGAGTACCTAAGTCCTCGACAACAAACAGCAGATATATCGAGTTTAGGTTCATTGAAAACGGCTCGATGTGTGGATAAACGTACTGCTAATAAAGAACACCGAAGTACATAGAGACCTGATGCTGAAGCCAGGAGCATCAGAAAAAGTACAAACCTTGAAATTACAGCACCGTAGTCGTGTTTGGGCTCATTTTAAACAGGACTAAATTTTAAGTTCATTGCAATGTTGACATAAATCTGGCCTGATGCTACAGCCGGGATTATCAGCATCTAGTCTAATGACTGATTGAAAGATTTACCTTTCGGCTTCATCATCAGATCAGTTCGATATATCCTTTCCCTCTCCAGCATCTAGTCTAATGACTGTTTGAAAGAAGAGGGGGAGAGGATATATCGAACTGATCTGATGATGAAGCCGAAAGGTAAATTAATGTAATCTAACCGTGTTTGGGATTATTAGAACCGTTATGAGATGCGCTCTGACTATAAGGTATTTAAGTTTGACTGAGGGGTACTTTTTAGTGGTGGTACCATAACTAAAAAGTGTAAAATAAAAAAAACTTTATATAAAAAAAATATAACCGACTTCAATGATAAAACACACTGAAAAGTATCAAATAACTTTAATTTTGGAAGTCGGTGTTAAATAACGAAGAGACTAAACTATTATAGAAACACCGACTTCCAAAATTAAAGTTATTTGATACTTTTCAGTGTGTTTTATCATTGAAGTCGGTTATATTTTTTTTATAAAAAGTTTTTTTTATTATCTGATGATTTCTACAAGTGCGTAAGATCAAATAATTATCAGGTAAACATATTAAGTATTTACCCTTAACTGTAAGTTTTTGTTGAATTATTAATCTAAGTACATCTATACTTATAATAAATCTGTAGAGAGGTCAATTCTGTACATGAAATATATTTCCAAAATAACTATCAGGGGGTGATTAGTGATCGATACTGATGCTAAAAGAGCAAACAGTAAAATTTTTGTCTGTCTGTCTGTCTGTCTGTCTGTCTGTCTGTCTGTCTGTCTGTATGTTCTTTATAGAAACAAAAACTACTCGATGGATTTTAACGAAACTTGGTACAATCATTCTTCATACTCCTGGGCAGGTTATAGTATATTTTTTTTACTTTTCATCACGCTACGATTAATAGGAGCAGAGCAGTGAAGGGAAATGTTGGGAAAACGGGAGAAATTACTCCATTTTTTAAGCTTCCGTCGCGTTTGCAGCCTTAATGGTTAAAGCTACACAGAAAACATGTAGAACGGAAATGTTCTCCTCAAAATTATATAAAAAATGTCCCACGACAGCATACGTCTATATTTTATGGTTAACTCACAATAACACGTGTAACTCCCGATAGCTTAGCAGTTCTGAGCTTTCTGTTTATTTTTGTCTACTCTTACGTTTATAACACTGAATGTCGCTGGCATAAGCAACAGGATCCGCGTACGAAGTCGCTGGCAGAAGCTAGTAATACCTATTAGTAAGGATTTCTCTTCATCAGAGCCAAATTTTTTTAAGTTGTTTTAAATGATTGTAATATACCTAAGTAAAACACTGATAATATAAAGAGGTAAAGTTTGTTTTTGGATGTTTTTCTTTGTAAGAGGTAATCCCTGAAAGTACAGGTCCGATTGCTACGAGTAATTTTTTTTCACGGATAGAAATCAGCTTTATTCCTGAGTGATATAGGCTATACTTTATGTACCATTCGCAGTCATTTCTGCCTGATCACTTAAAAAAAACTCGCTTTTATCCTGCGGCGTGGCGCCATGGGTAGCTCGCTGTCCGATTGTCCGGTAATGGACCGAGTCCAAGACGTCGACGGCGCGCACTGTTCCCGCGCGCCTTAAGGAGTTATCAGCAGCAGGAGGGGCCCAGCTGGGTCGAAGCCTACTGGGGACAGGGTTGTCCGAAAGGGAGCTCGTGCCCCGGTATGAAGGCTAGAAGGAACGGCGCGGGGTTTTTAGTCAGTAAGAGTCTGACACTGTCTCCCGCTCCACCCAAGAGCGGGTTTCGTCAAAGATGATTTTCCCCGTCGAGAAAAAGAAAGAAGGCCAAACCAAACCCTTTGTAGCGGGCCCAGCTGGGTTAGGCTTCGACCAGACGAAAAGCTTTGCTAGCGTTTTACACATAACCGCATCAGGCAACGGCGCCCTCGCCGCCGTCGCCGGGATTCCGATCCCGATTTCCGGCCACCGTAGACGCGGGCTCGCGGACGGCGAGCCATGGGTAGCTCGCTGTCCGATCGTCCGGTAATGGACCGAGTCCAAGACGTCGACGGCGCGCACTGTTCCCGCGCGCCTCAAGGAATTGTCAGCAGCAGGAGGGGCCCAGCTGGGTCGAAGCCTACTGGGGACAGGGTTGTCCGAAAGGAAGCTCGTGCCCCGGTATGAAGGCTAGAAGGAACGGCGCGGGGTTTTTAGTCAGTAAGAGTCTGACACTATCTCCCGCTCCACCCAAGAGCGGGTTTTGTCAAAGATGATTTTCCCCGTGGACAAAAAAAAAAAACATAACCCGTTATATCGGAAAAATCTTCTATCTATCTATACTTATAATAAATCTGTAGAGAGGTCAATTCTGTACATGAAATATATTTCCAAAATAACTATCAGGGGGTGATTAGTGATCGATACTGATGCTAAAAATGCAAACAGTAAAATTTTTGTCTGTCTGTCTGTCTGTCTGTCTGTCTGTCTGTCTGTATGTTCTTTATAGAAACAAAAACTACGCGATGGATTTTAACGAAACTTGGTACAATCATTCTTCATACTCCTGGGCAGGTTATAGTATACTTTTCATCACGCTACGATCAATAGGAGCAGAGCAGTAAAGGGAAATGTTGGGGAAACGGGAGAAATTACTCCATTTTGTAAGCTTCCGTCGCGTTTGCAGCCTTAATGGTTAAAGCTACACAGAAATCATGTATCACGGAAATATTCTCCTCAAAATTATATAAAAAATATCCCACGACAGCATATGTCTATCTTTTATGGTTGACTCACAATAACACGTGTAACTCCCAATAGCTTAGCAGTTCGGAGCTTTCTGTTTATTTTTGTCTACTCTTACGTTTATAACACTCTCACTCATCCCTAATTTAAAAAAGTTAACATTATTATCTATTCAATAAAAAAAGAATCATAGAAATCGGTATAGAAACACCAAAGTTATACATGAAATACGCTAATAAGCCATCGCGCGTAAATACTGAATCCAGTCCCCCGGCTCTTAGAATTCGATATCAGACGTTTCAGATCTTTGATTTTGACGACCCCGTTGTCGCTGGCATAAGCAACAGGATCCGCGTACGAAGTCGCTGGCAGAAGCTAGTATCTAATAAATCTTTGCATTTTATTTCCAGAATAAGGCTGTAATACAATATGATCAAAACAGACAAAACAACAAATGAGGAACGGGAGCTACAACTGATCAAGACTTTTATTTATAGTGGTTCTAACGCATTTTCGAAGCTGTAAATCTCTATGAAAGGTATATATATAAATATATATATATATATATATATATATATATTATACTTAAGGACAACATATTGTAATACACGATTTAATATTGATACTTTTCTCTAAACGCTGAAATAACTATTATTTTATCCTTGTCTATCAATACTAATTCGTGTATTCAATAACAATGCCTTACTGTACAGTATGTCATGTATCTGTAGATAATCGTCAGTGGTCTGGTCATTTACGGAGTAATATACATAAAAACAATAGCGTAGCTCCTTTTAGTAGTAATGTAAAAATAATCAATTCCTCGTTCAAAGGACGTATTGTAAGTTATAGGATTATTGCAACTGAGGAGTTAGTCCATACATTTCCAGAGAGTTTTCTAATAAAAATCCGAGAACAAGTCAAGGATCTGATAGAACGCTCACTAAAAAGGCACACATCGGTTAAAGTTAACTTTGAACTATTTTTGATATTTCTTTTGTTTAAAAACGATCAACAAGAAATGAAATCATTTGCTACAAAAAACTTTATAATTAATTTAAATTACGATTTCGATACAATTTTTAAATCAACAATATTATTACTTCTTAAGAAAATAGAAGATTTTCAGGAAAGAGATAGCGGTTGGACATTTTTGAATAACTCCTATTTTGAAATAAATATCAATAAATATCAGCCGCTCAGTGGATCTAAATATATTCCTTTACCAAAGTTTATAAAAAATAAAAAAGCTTGCTTGAATATTAAGAACAACGACAAGTACTGCTTTCTATGGTGTGTTGTGGCAGCCTTGTATCCCGCAACCCAACATACCGACAGAGTTACATCATATCCCCGTTTTCAGGATGTTTTAAATATTAATGATTTGTCATTTCCCATCACATTCACGGACATAGCCAATTTTGAAAAAAATAATCCCAATATAAATATTTATGTATATGGATTGAAAAATAATAAAACCATTATAGGACCATTATATACAACAATTAATAAAAAATCTAGGAGCATTCACTTATTGTATTTAGAAAATGATACAAATTCCCATTACTGTCTTATTAAGAGTTTACCCCGGTTAGTTCGAACTCAAATTTCTAAACATCATGGTAAGTTATATTATTGCGAATCTTGTTTATTGTTTTTTCCTACTCTTAGTCAACTTGAAACACATCTGTGTGGAGGGGTTGTCACAATTTTGCCTGATAGGGGTTTTTTTTTTTTTTTTTTTTTTCGACGGGGAAAATCATCATTGACGAAACGCGCTCTTGGGTGGAGCGGGAGACAGTGTCAGACTCTTACTGACTAAAAACCCCGCGCCGTTCCTTCTAGCCTTCACACCGGGGCACGAGCTCCCTTTCGGACAACCCTGTCCCCAGTAGGCTTCGACCCAGCTGGGCCCCTCCTGCTGCTGACAACTCCTTGAGGCGCGCGGGAACAGTGCGCGCCGTCGACGTCTTGGACTCGGTCCATTACCGGACGATCGGACAGCGAGCTACCCATGGCTCGCCGTCCGCGAGCCCGCGTCTACGGTGGCCGGAAATCGGGATCGGAATCCCGGCGACGGCGGCGAGGGCGCCGTTGCCTGATGCGGTCGGCCTCCTCCTTTGCAAGCATTACTGCTTCGCAGAAGGAGGCGACCGCCTGCCATTCCTCCTCACTCCGGACCATGGCCTCGACCAGGGCCCGGCGCGAGAGGTCTCCGCCGCCGATCGCCCCCACGAGGGCACGGCGATGCTCCGCCCAGGCAGGGCACACCTCGACGGTGTGCTCCACCGTGTCCTCCGGGCGTTGCGCACAGTGGCGACACCCGGGCGTCTCTTCCGCTTGAATCCGATGCAGGAATCTCCCGAACTTGCCATGTCCGGTGAGGACCTGCGTCATGCGGAAGGTAAGGACGCCGTGAGGTCTTTCCAGCCACGCCTCAAAGAGGGGACTTACCGCCATAATCGTGGCGTGCCCAGCCTGATAGGGGATCAGTTTTAAAGTTTAAGAACTTTCAAAGAAAACAAGACATTCCATTCGTAATTTATGCCGATTTTGAAACACTGTTAATACCGATTTCCAGCGACGAATTTGATACTGATAATACAAAATACACCCAGCGACACGCGCCAGCCGCTTTTGCTTATAACATAGTATCTTCTTTCAATGATAATGATAATAAAAGGTATAGAAGTTATCGCGGTAAGGATTGTGTTACAAAGTTTATAGAGTTTCTTACGCAGGATGTAATTAAAATATATAAAATACTAACTAAAAACAATCCTATAATATTTACTGATAAAGATGATGTGGATTTCAGAAATGCAATTAAGTGTCATATATGTGAAAACTTGCTGTGGTCTGACAGAGTTAGAGTTCATTGTCACATCACAGGTCAGTACCGCGGCGCAGCTCATCGACATTGTAACCTCCAACATAAAGTACCAAAATTCATACCAATATTTTTTCATAACTTGTCAGGATATGATTGTCATTTATTTGTGAAAAAATTAGGTGAAATGCCTGGTCAAATAAAAATTATACCCAAGACCAAAGAAAAATATATATCATTTTCAAAGTTTATACCCGTTGCGGATAATGAATATGTACAATTAAGATTTTTAGATTCTTATAATTTTTTAAGCACCAATTTAGACAAACTAGCTAAAACAATGCAGATAAAAGATTTTGTTAATCTTCGATCTCATTTTCCTGATAATAAACATTTTAGTTTGCTGACACGAAAAGGTGTTTATCCATACGATTATATGACAAATTGGAAATGTTACGAGCAACAGGCGCTACCGCTAAAGTGTTACTTTCACAATTCCTTGACAAACGAAGACGTCAGCGATGACGATTATAATCATGCTAAAACTGTCTGGAATTGTTTTAATATAAATAATTTAGGAGAATACACTGATCTGTACTTAAAAACAGATGTACTCTTACTAACAGATATATTTCAAAATTTTAGAAAAACTTGTAAACAATATTATAAACTTGACCCTGCATTTTATATAACAACTCCTAGTTTATCTTTCGATGCAATGCTACTTAAAACAGGCGTTCAATTAGAACTGTTGACAGATTTGGCGATAGTTAAAATGATTCAGGATGGTATTAGAGGAGGTTTGTGTATGTGCTCGCATCGGTACGCAAGAGCCAATCATAAATATATGTCTGAATATAATGCTGTAAAGCCAGATTGTTTCATAGCCTATCTAGACTGTAATCTATACTTATAATAAATCTGTAGAGAGGTCAATTCTGTACATGAAATATATTTCCAAAATAACTATCAGGGGGTGATTAGTGATCGATACTGATGCCAAAAATGCAAACAGTAAAATTTTTGTCTGTCTGTCTGTCTGTCTGTCTGTCTGTCTGTATGTTCTTTATAGAAACAAAAACTACTCGATGGATTTTAACGAAACTTGGTACAATCATTCTTCATACTCCTGGGCAGGTTATAGTATACTTTTCATCACGCTACGATCAATGGGAGCAGAGCAGTGAAGGGAAATGTTGGGGAAACGAGAAAAATTACTCCATTTTTTAAGCTTCCGTCGCGTTTGCAGCCTTAATGGTTAAAGCTACTCAGAAATTATGTATTACGGAAATGTTCTCCTTAAAATTATATAAAAAATATCCCAACACATCATATGTCAATATTTTATGGTTGACTCACAATAACACATGTAACTCCCGATAGCTTAGCAGTTCGGAGCTTTCTGTTTATTTTTGTCTATGGCACCAAGGTGTGTGCACACTGTCACGCGCGTAAGTGGAAGGGAGAGATCTGGAACGTCTCGAATCGTCTCGCGCATCACGTTGTTTTCCAGTCCCCGGGCTCTTAGAATTCGACACCAGACGTTTCAGATCTTTGACTTTGACGACTCCGTTGTCGCTGGCATAAGCAACAGGATCCGCGTACGAAGTCGCTGGCAGAAGCTAGTAATTTATATGGTTATAGTATGTGTCAGTATTTGCCATATTCTAGTTTTCGGTTTCTTAATGAAAACGAATTAAATAATTTACGCGTTCAAAATATTGAAGGTAATGCTGACTGGGGATATATATTAGAAGTTGATCTTTTATATCCTGTTCACTTACACAATTACCATAATGACTTGCCTTTTTGTCCTGAAAAATGCATTCCTCCAGGTGGTAAAACAAAAAAACTTATCGCAAATTTATACAATACTAGCTTTTGCCCGCGACTTCGTCCGCGTGGAATAATGAGTTACGGCAGAGTTGGGGTTTTTCACTTAGTTATCTCCTTTTCCATGTTCTATCGATTACATGTGTATACAAACATTTAAAAAATCAAATTGTCTCTCTTTGTAATATTAGTACACATACCTACAGATTTAGAAAAGCTAGTCAGACAATTTCTGTGGCAGATTTCTATCCTGGCAAGTACGTGATGATAGGTATATTTATTTTCTAAGAGTATTTAGACACCACAGACCACAGAGCAGTAAGAGCAGATCTTATTCATGACTCTGATTTGGACGGACGCTTGTTGTGCATAATCAACCTGCGGATCATATCTGAATGACAGTCTGTTGCTGTTAGCTAAAGTTCGATTGCGAACTCTATTTGTGGACAACTGCTGTCTCTGCCTGAGCTCTATGTTGCTGCGAACGCTCGACACTTGACTCTCGTTTTTTTGTTTTTTTTTTCTCGGTGGACAAAAATCATCCTTTGAAAACCTTCTTGGGTGGAGCGAGAGATAGTGTCAGACTCTTACTGATTAAAAACCCACCCCGTTCCTTCTAGCCTTTTCAGATAATCCTGGCACCAGTAGGCTTTGACCCAGCTGGGCCCCTCCTGTTGCTGACAACTCCTTGAGGCGCGCGGGAACAGTGCGCGTCGTCGACGTCTTGGGCTCGGTCCGGACAGTTACCGGACAATCGGACAGCGAGCTACCCATGGCTCGCCTTGCGCGAGCCCGCGTCTACGGTGGCCGGAAATCGGGCTCGGAATCCCGGCGGCAGCGGCGAGGGCGCCGTTGCCTGATGCGGTCTGCCTCCTCCTTTGCTAGTATTACTGCTTCGCAGAAGGAGGCAACCGCCCGCCATTCCTCCTCGCTCCGGACCATGGCTTCGACCAAGGCCCAGCGCGAGAGGTCTCCGCCGCCGATCGCCCCCACGAGGGCACGGCGATGCTCCGCCCAGGCAGGGCACACCTCGACTGTGTGCTCCACCGTGTCCTCCGGGCGTTCCGCACAGTGGCGACACCCGGGCGTCTCTCCCGACTTAATCTGAAACAGGTTCCTCCCGAACGTGCTAAGTCCGGTGAGGACCTGCGTCATGCGGAAGGTAAGGACGCCGTGAGGTCTTTCCAGCCACGCCTCAAAGAGGGGACTTACCGCCATAATCGTGGCGTGCCCAGCACTGGGTTGCGATAGTCGCTGACGCTATTTCACCATGAGATCCCGCCGGAGCTCTGTCGCGTTGCATCTCCACGCGCATGTCGTGCATGTGTGCAAGGACTGTTGCCTCCAGATCCCACGGTGGTAGGCCAGCCAGAAGGCTCGCCGCTTCGCGGGAGATCGTGCGGTAATCCCGCACCATCCGTATTGCCATGACCCTCTGGCAGGCGTTCAGAATGGTCGCCGGTCGCTTTTGCAGCGATGGCGCCCACACCGGCGCCCCGTTAAGGGCGATAGACTGAACGATCCCCGCGTAGAGCCTCCAGCAGGAGGCGTCTGGAACTTGACTCTCGTTCACGTAAGTCAGAGGTCCTTACATTTTGTTCATGAAGACGTTGGGAACGCTCCAGCCTCGACTCTCGTGCACGTAACTCAGAGGTTCTCAGATTTGGTCGTGCAAGGCGTTGCAAACGTTCGCACTCGACTCTCGTGCGCGTACCTGAGAGTTTCTCTGATTTTGTTCAGCAAGGCGTTGTGAATGTTCAGGTGAAGATTCTCCCATTTGACGTATTCTTGCTGCCCGTGCTTGAGAACTATGTTTAGAAAGTTGAGACCTTGCTCTCTTAGGTATTTTCAAATGTTTAAGAAAATGTTAATAGCCTTGTAATATTCCAGCTCTGCAAAGAACTATTGTTTAGCCCTGAAAAGTACTGTTAGTTAGCCCTGAAAAGAATTGTTGGCTACCCCTGAAAAGAACTGTTAGTTAGCCCTGAAAATAATTGTTGGCTACACCTGAAAACAACTGTTTGTTGGTTAGCCCTGAAAAGAACTGTTGATTAGCTCTGAACTGTTGTTTAGCTCTGAGAAGAACTTTTGCGTAGGTGTAGTTTTAAGAATGACATCTAAAAAAAATCGCACGAAAATTATTAGTCTTTCGCGCACGACCACTGCGTAGAGAGCCAACCTCATACCTTACTCATAGATCTAAAGTGCCCTCCCGCACGCGCACGGCCTTGGTGATGCTCATTTCGAAACGGGCCGTACAGCAGATATCGTAATATTTTAATTTCGCCATATCTTCAAAACCAAACGTCTAATCTTAATCATTCAAAGACCAAATATTATCTACGAATTACGAACTTGATAACAATTTAAAAGAAATTATATTACAACCTATTCTCTTAATAACCAAGCTTTAAACTAAATAATTTAAAAGGAACGATCTAATTAATTTAAAAATTAAAACGAATTTAGATATACAATTTTAGTATCTACTAATAATCGAGATCAAACTAAACTTACATTATACAACAACCAGACAACCCAACAAATAAACCTTTTATCGACAAATACAACGGAAACAATTTTAAATTTACGAAACGATCAATCCTCAATTCCACGACAGTACCGAAGCGCTCGGCCGATACCCAACCAAATGCGTGTAACGAAACCATAGCGCGATCTATTTCAATCCCAACGCCATCTATCGAGCATAGTGACAACTCGGATTATTTATCTATACTCCGTTCGGGCATTTTCTTTGTACTAAAAGTTTTATTATATTGATATTATTTTTTTCATACCTTTTTACTATTTATTTACTTTTTACCGATGAATTAAAACAATAACATGAACCGAACTCGTGCAACGATCGACACCATTGCGCGATCACCAACTCGACATATAGTACTAATAGAATTATCTATACTCCGTTAGAGCATTTTCTTTGTACTAAAAGTTGTATTATATTATATTTTTCATACCTTTTTACTATTTATTTACATTTTTCCGATGAATTTTCAGTACTGAATTGATGCCGACTCTTGACCAATAGATGGCGCTGTATGTCCGGAATAAATTTCATTTTTTATTTTATTTTTTGTAATAAAAACTATCCTATGTCCTTTCTCAAGTTCCAAACTATGTCTGTACCAAATTTCACACAAATCGGTTCAGTAGTTTAGGCGTGAAGCAAAGACAGACAGACAGACAGACAGAGTTACTTTCGCATTTATAATATTAGTTTGGAAGTACAATTATGTTATACACTACGTTCATTTAAAAAAGTGTCTGGAGCATGGTTTAATATTACGAAAGATTCACCGAGTTATTACCTTCCAACAAAGACCCTATTTAAAAGAATATATAGAGTTAAACACTCAATTACGTCAGAAAGCAAAAAGTACGTTCGAGCAAGACTTTTTTAAATTATTAAATAACAGTGTCTTTGGTAAAACATTGGAAAATACTGAAAAGAGAGTCACCGTTCATTTAGTTAATCAATGGAGTGATAAAACAAATAAAACCAACAAATATATATCCGCTGAGAGGCTTATAGCTAATCCTTATTTTCATAGTGCAACAATATTGACTGAACATTTAATTGCTATACAAATGAAACCAGACCAAATAATCTTAGATAAACCTATTTACATAGGATTCACTGTTTTAGATCTTTCTAAGTCCCATATGTACAATTTTCATTACAATGTTATTAAACCTTTTTATCATGATCGAGTACGCTTATGTTATACAGATACCGATTCTTTTGTGTATGAAATATATACAAACGATTTTTATAATGATCTGAAGTACCATTTCTTGCAATACTTCGATAGCAGTAACTATGATAATGATAATGAATTTGCAATACCTCTAATCAATAAAAAAATACCAGGCCTTTTTAAAGATGAAATGGGTGGTAAATATATCTCTGATTTTGTTGGGTTGAGGTCAAAGCTCTATTCTTTAAAAACTTCAAATACTGTTATCAAAAAAGCCAAGGGAATTAAATCATATGTGCTCCGAGATTTAGATATTACTCACTACGAAAGCATTTTATTTGACGGTGGAGTTATTAGAAGAAAAAACATAATGTTTAAATCATTGAAACATGAAATTTTTACACAAAATGTTAATAAAATTACCTTATCTAATAACGATGACAAACGAATTATTTTGAAAGATAAAATAGCAACGAAAGCCTGGGGTCATTCATGTATATTAGGTAAACAATAATGAAACACGTCATATCTATGAATGATTACTAACTATAAGGTATTGATAAAATAAAAGAGTGGTTCTGTATAATAACATTCTTAGTTAAGTAAATAAATGTACTAGTGTTAATTAGCATTATATTATTTAGCTTTAGTTTTAAGAAATAAATAAAGATTTTTATTATTGTAATAAATGTGCTTGTTATATCAATTTACGTGTTTTATTTATTTAACAGATTAAAAACCTTTGATCACTTTAAAAATGTGAAAACAACTTTGCTAGCATTTATTAATATTTGAAATGAGGATGAAAAACTTTAGAAAATCGTACAAGTGCGTGTATTACTCGCACACGAAGGATTCCGTAGGAGCAAGCATAGACCAGGAACAGTACTGCCAATTACAACATTTTTTCATATTAATAATTTTGTTTATCATAGTTTTCATAAGTTTCAACAGTACAGCACTTATGGTTTCGGAAAAAAGTGGGTGTGACATACGATCTAACAGACAAACAGACAGACATAACGAATCTTTAAGGGTTTCGTTTTTTGTCATGCGGCTACGGAATCCTAAAAAGAAGCTTGTAGGAATTCCAACCCGAGCTGAAATGTAAAACGAAACTGCATTACATCAAGTTCATTTCCCCCATCGAGCAATCATATTATATCGAGCAAAAATGCATGGTATACATTTTTAGGTGTTGCAATACAACCTACATTTTATCGCTTGTTGATTATTAAACTATTTATATACTAATGTCTTTACGTGTCTGCTAGTTTATTAACGATATTTTCGATAATTTTGTTATTTGATAAATATTATTCAGTTAAGATACTCGTACTGCGTATCACATCACATTCTAAACATGACTTCGGTAAGTAAACAATATTAATTTTAAACATTAATTAAAAATATATACATATTTTATGTATTAAATCTTGTGATTAGTGATATATCGTAGGGATTTAAACGCCAAAGCGATGCAGTGATATTTGCGCTTTGGCTTAGGGTAAAAAATATTATTTATCTATTTCACAGTGTTATTTGTGTACGTTGATTTTTTAAAGATGACATATAACCTCAAGTACAGTTTTTTATTTATTTTTTGTCATTTCTATATTTAATTTTCTGTTTAATCTTTGTTTCAGATGGCGGGATCTGATGTTATGTTTAGTCAGTACGCTCAGGATCCTTTAGAAGAATTTAATGAGATGATCCGACGTGATCGCGAGGCTAGCAGTCAGGTTCCGAAAGAAAAAAAATCTACACCACGACGAAGGGTCAAGTCTAAGAAACATAATTCGACTGAATCTTTCGTCATGAGTAGGCATCATCGGCGAGGCAGTAAACTAATAAAAATTAAAGTAATCGATCTGTGTCACAATTCTCCAGACAGTGATAGTGACAGTAATAGTGATAATGTTATTATCCAAGCGCAATACATGGTGAAAGACGCGGTTGACTTTATTATGGACGAAACGGAATCCTTAGTTAAGAAAATATCCAAATCATTAATTGATAGTGATATCTAACTGCCGCACTCAGAGACGTCATTTTACTTTAATGTCAATTAAAGCAAAACCTAAGGTACTTAACATCATAAAGATATAGACTATTATTCAATGACAAAATTAGTAAATCAGAGATTAGCGTTAATGGGCGTCTCTGAGTGCGGCAGTAAGTCTTGTGTAGATATTCAGATTTCAGTGCTTATTGTTTTGTATACCTACAGGTGTTATAAAAAATCTAAGAAATTAAAAGCATGTTTTCTGTATAAAAATTGTTTTATTTTTTTAAACCCGTATTACATACACACATAACTAACTTATAAAATTACCAGTTTAAAAACTTTTTTATACATAGCACATTTCTAAGAGCACAATGTTTTAGATGATGATTACTATTAAAAGTAGTTTTTATATCACAGTACTTTTTAGCTAACACAGATAGTTTGGGACAATTTTCTTCATGAAGTTCTAATACATTACAGTTCATACACAATTCTTTTATCCACTTCACTTTCTCTGAACCTTTTACATAGATATTCATATTTTCTAGGTATGGTACGACCATGCGTTGGAATTCTCTATAGTCAATATAGCCTTCGCTCCAACGTAGGCCCATATTTTTTTCCAACCATTTGACTTGTCTCTTTTCATATCTTGTTAAGTATGTGAACTGGTACGGTGGTTCGATTAAAAACGTTTGTGTATATTCACGTGTGGCAAAAGCTAACTCTTTTACTATAAAATTATTGCAGAGATCTTTAAATCCTTGTACATCTACTATGATGGTATTGGGATTCATGATATTTTTCTTACAATATTACTCAAAGGTTTATACTCAATTATACAATCGTTTAATATAAGACAGTATGCAGAGGTTTGGTCTGGTATGTCCAATTCACTCTCGATTTCCACTCTCACATCCACCACAGGACCAGTTTTGAGGTTATCTGCTTGTCTAGAACAATCAACTACAAATAGCGGCGCTAGGTCCTTAAATTGTTTCTCGCTCAGTAAGGGTTCCGAGCGCCTGCCATAGTACGACTGTTGAAATCGAGTAAATTGCTGGTATATTAGAGCAATTGTGTTATTTGCAAAACTAGCGTTTAGATTCTCATATGGAAAGTAAGTTGAATTAAGATACACTCTGACGTCACGGATATGGCAGTGATCGAACTGGGACATGTCAGAACTTGCATTGTTTTTTCTATTTGTTTGTAAACCAATAATTATATATTGTCCATTCCAATTGCGCAGACCCTTGATATACAAAACTACATTTTTACATCACAATATCCACTAGGAATCCATTCTCGAATTAAGCTAGAACTACATTAGACCGACGCACAAGTGTAACACGCCTGATTTGTACATAGGACGACGTCGCGTGGCGTGGATCAAGAGTAGCTCTACAAATCTAGTTTCCATATATCTTGGTTTCTCTATTTGCGACGAAGTTTTAATAGACCAGGTATGTTTTGTAGTTTTAGGTAAAGCTGGATATTCGTATAGATCCCAATTTCTAAATATCATTTGGAGCGGACGATCTTTTTCTAACAGTTTTAATAAATTTATCTTTTCTTTGTCAGATACTTTAACGTGTGGTACGCGCCATATAATTTTATTGATTTGCACGTCATCTACAATCTCTCCGGTGTTGAGTTTTAAAGCATTTAGGTTTGTGTTACTTCGCAACAATATTAGTTCATGCTTACTGTTTATCACCACTTTCTTGAAATCTTCAGCAAACCCCATGATATTACAAAGAGGTATGGATGCGGAAAAGTTACTTCCATTAATATTCTTTGTACCTTCAATGTTCCAGCCCCAAGCATTAGATATCTTTGATTCACTCTCATTCATCGAAATTAATGACTTCATGGTGGTAGTAATGCCAGCATTTTTTATTTTATCAATCTCTACTCTATTCAACTCGTACCTTATATCTTGAAACAAGTAAAGGAGAGCATTATTCGTAAAATGAACGCTAGAAGCCTTGTCTTTTGAATCCTTTTTGCTAACAATTACAGTTCCTTCCAAAACAGAGTACTGGCTGATGGTAGTACATATAGGTCCTGTTGGTTGATGGGAATGCGAATTTCATCGTTTCTATTAAAACTTGTCACGTAGGGCTTGTAGGAGTGAAATTCGATGCCTTCAACTGTATTGTCGTAAGTCGGAGCGGATAAAACGTCTAAAATATTCATTTTAACAAACCGATAGCTTTCAGGAATGCTTTATTATTATCAGTTAATTTTATTTTTTTATTAGAACGAGCTCTTATTTTCTTGGTTGCTAAATTGGCACTGATATTTTTGACTTGGAGAGGCTCATATTTATTGTAGTCAATCATTCTTTCGTCTAAGATGTAAATATACCTGTACTTCTTCACCACGTAAATTTATTGGTGATTGTTAATATCTAACAGTCTGATATGTATACAGCTTATGTTGTTTTGATTGATTGGAAAGTATATTGCGTTCGTCGGGATTTCTATGATCCTATATCCAGGAGGCACATTGAGTGCAAATTTGTGGATAATGTGACTCGGTTCTCCGTTTATGTACGATCCGCTTATAATACCACATTCAATTCTAACCACGGTCGTAGGTAAAATGTTGACGGGAAACTGTGACACATGCCATTTATTACCTTTTAATATCTGCTTATCAAACCCTAGTAAACGTCTTAAGGTGTTTTCTTTTTCAAAATTGACATCTTTCGTACAGTACATAGTAGTTTTTAAAGTATTGTTATTGCAATATAGTTTAATTGATGCACCTTTTATCTCAGATTTTAAATAATCACTGATATCTTGCAATTCATAGGTTCCCTCCGGTATTTCAATGATTTCGGAGCCATAGTAAAACTTGTTGTTCGTTTCATCAATGTTTGGAATAGAATTAAATGTTGAGAAATGCAATAATGCACACTCATATTGTCCATTTAGTTGTAACGTATTAGAATAGTACGTGGATAAGGTAGACTCGTTCCCGGTTATCGATAAAGTGAGTGACATTTTGCAAATGATTGAAATGAAAGAAAAACATTAATTTTATACATGTTTATTCCAAAATTTCCACAGATATTCTAAACATAGATGACCACAATTTACTGTATTAAACTTTTGATATCTTGTGTAGTTGTAATAAACACTACAATTCTTAAAATATCTCATTAATTCCATTGGAGGTTTCAAGTCTCCATAACTATCAAAGTATTCGCAATAGTCGGATACTTTCGCATATGCTACCCAATGCGTTCCTTCATTTTTAGAATCGTCTAAGTTAACAATTCCACATTCAATCCGTTTTGGCTTTCTTGGCAATTTATCCTTCATGTATACTCCTCGAAAGTGTGGGATGTCTCGTGCATGTTCTTGGATGTCGATGTTAGTCAGAGGACGATTAGGTAGCTTCTTTATCAGTTTTTTGGATGTTCTATGAATAATCCTTTACCATTTTTATGCGGTCTAATGTATAAACCCTTACCCAAAGCTAATGCCTCCATAGTCTTATTATGACGTTCTGTTTCTCGCAAATTTTGTTGAGCTGCTTTGTAATCATTAACGGTTTTTGCAATACCCGCTGCGCCACCAGCCAAAGTGCCTAAAGCTGATAAGCCAGCAAAAATTGGAATTAAAGGCAAAATACCTCCAGTCTTTGGCATGGGTATGATTCGCGGTACCCGAAATTTCTGAATTTTCGGAAATATCTTTTTTGCTGCTAAGTAAGCAGCATTAATTAAAGCTTTAATATCTTTGTGTTTAATTTTCTTAATTTTTGATTTTATTTTCGATACAAAGTTTCGAAACGTTTTAACTCCGGCACCAGACTTTAGTTTGGCTTTCATAACTTTGCTCACCAGCCATGAGCTAAGTTTTCCACCTTTTCCAGCATCCTTTGATTTAAGTCTTTGTTTTGCCATATTCATTAGTTGTAGATCAGCTTTGTGGCGATGTGATAAGTCCGTGTGCTTAGCGTATGCAATGTCGTGGTGCATACAAGCTTCATCCAACTTATTGATACCTCGGTCACCGCGTAATAAACGTTTCTGGAGTTTAGTTCCTGGTCCGCAATAATTATATCCAGGCAAATGAAGCTCGAACGGTAGGTTTTCTATTAAACTATTAACTAGTCCACCACCTTGCATTGTACAAACCGAAAATGGAAAAATATTCCAAAAAAAATATTATATACTTATAAGATATGTTATTGAGGATTTTCCAAATAAACCACAAATTGTTTCTCTGAAAATCAAAGTTTTGTTTATTTAATACGTCCTTACTATATTACAACGTTTAACTATAATCATTACACCTATAACTTACCTGAAAATCAAAGAAACGACATTTAAAGTTTACTAGTATCGCCTCCTCAATTATATCCCTTTATTTTATCCTTTTACAATAGAATTTTTAACAATAAAATATGCAAAATAATCTAAACATCATCTGCCATTCAATCACACGTCACCCCGTTACATAAAGTCCATTGACAACTTCAACGCGCGAAGCGCGGCAAATTTGAATTAATGAAATGTCATTTCATTACATCTCCCCCCCTAAGAGCAGAAATTGAAAATAATTAAAGCACAGGGCAGTGCGTGCAGGCCATTTTCTAGCAATAGGCTATAATCTACACAATGCACTTACAAGTTATCTTTATATTCGTTTTCTTCTACTTCATCTACTGCTGTAACAGGTTGTAATTTTGTTATATGGAATAAAGTTGATTCTGTTTTTCTGTTGCCAGTGTCAATCTTATAAATGGAGTTTGATATTTTTTCTATTATCTTGAAAAGGCCTATTTTTAATTCGTCTAATTTTTTTCTATTCAGTCTATTTCCATTTTCGACATATACACTGTCTCCTATCTCGAACTCTTGCATCTTCCTATTTCTATCAAATATTTTCTTTTTGTACTTATGGGATTTTATTGTAATCTCTAATACTAATTTTCTATCAGCCATCCACTTGTCTTCCTTTTCTATTGTCTTAATTTCATTTGGTAAAATACTGACATTTGTACCATCCAGGAAATATTTTGGTGCAAATCCTGTAACAGAGTGGTCTGTTAGAATTATTCCAATCTCATCTGTCTCTAGTACTTTCTTAGTTAGTTTTATAAAGTCACTCGCATTCTGTGTTTTGGAAGTCGCAATAAACGCATATCTTGTGTAGTGGTCTACTAAAAGGTGTAAGTATTTTTTTGTTGACCTAGATCCTCCAAAGCCACCTATAGTATCCATTGACATTATCTCAAATGGTTTTGTTGCTGGTCCTAGTTGTGACATTAATCCAAATTTCCCTTGACATCTTGATTTATTTTTTATGCATGTTTCGCATGTTTTACAAATATTTATGATATTTTTTGTTAGGTTTTTTGCTGTATATATTGGACTTATTTTTTTCTGTAATTGTCTGATTCCAACATGGCATAAATCTTCATGCACCTTTTTTATAAATTTTTTACTAAACTCTTCTGAAAGTATAATCTTTTCCTGTTTCTTTATTTTTTTATAATAGATATTATTTTTGTGTAGTAGATTTTGTTTCTTTTCTTTTATTATTTCATTTTTTTCTTGGTCTTCAACTATATCTTTTATTTGTATTAAATTAACTATTTTCAATAGTTCTTCTTGGTTATCTTCTGATTCTAATACAGGGTTTCTGCTCAAAGAGTCTGCTTCTACATTTTCTTTACTAGGTATATATTTTACAGTAAAGTCATATTGAGATAGGTAATATGTGAGGTCACCCAATTCTTCATCTGTTCTGCATTTAATATTCATGTTCTCTAGAGGTTTGTGGTCTGAGTAAATAGTGATTTTTTTTCCAATTAGCCAGTGTTGCCAATATTTAACTGCTTCTTTCATAGCAAAACATTCCAAATATATAGCCTTTTTTCGTTTTTGAGTTTCATTTAGCTTTTTTGAAAAATATGCCACCGGTTTGTCTTTACCGTCTAGTTGTGTTTGTTTTAATATTGCCCCGATACCTTCTAAAGACGCATCTGTAAAGATTTTTATTGGTAAGTCTTTGTCGAATATTTCCAACACGGGTTGGGAACATAAATATTTTTTTATTTGATTAAATGATTCTTCACACTTCTCTGACCACACAAACTTTTCATTTTTTCTTAATAAATTATGTAATGGGTCTAAAATAATTGCGCTTCTTGGTATGTATTCATGGTAAAAGTTGATTTTTCCCAAAAATTGTCTAATGTTTTTTTGTGTCTTAGGAGTTGGAAAATGTCTTATCGAGATCAAATTGTCTTTAAGTGGTCTTACTGAATTGTTCTGAATTACATGGCCGAGGTACTTTACTGAGTCTGAAGCAAAGGTACATTTTTGAAGCTTCAATCTAAAGCCGTCTTGTATTATTGCCTCTAATACATTTCTTATGTGTCTTATATGTTCTTCAAAGGTGGTCGAATATACCAAAATATCGTCAATATAGTTAACAGAGTATCCTGTGAGCTTGTGCTTTCTTAGAATATTGCTTAAAATTCTCTGGAAAATTGCTGGTGATGTTTTCAAGCCAAAAGGAAAACAGGTCCACTGGTAATGGCCATCTTGTGTGACGAATCCTGTTTTATTTCTATCTGCCACCCGTAGGGGTATTGCCCAAAATGCTGAGTTTATATCCAATGTAGTAAAATACTTACAGTTTCTAGTTTTAATAATCAAATCATCTATTAATGGGAAAGGTTGAGCTTGTGGAACAACAATTTTGTTTAGTTCTCTGAAATCTACACATAAGCGGGACTTTTTATTTTCTCCTTTTTTAAATGCCAATGTCACTGGAGCAGCGAAAGGACTGTTGGATTCTTCTATTAAATTATTCTTTAGTAGCTTGGATATTTGCTCTTCAATTTCTAATTTATCCTCTATTGTACATCTGTATGGTCTTTTACTACAGTATCTATTTACTTGTAAATCTATGTGGGCTTCATAATCTCTAACTGATCCTATATCATACTTGTCTTTAGCAAAAATTGTTTTATATTGCTTTATAATTTTCTCTATCTTATTTTTTTTTATTATCTAAATGGACTGTGATACTTACAAATTCTTCTGTTTCTATGTGTTCATTAAAATTTATTGCAAATGTTTTTTTATTCTTTTTTTCGTATCTGTTATCTTTAGACATTTCATCTATTTTATTTGTTGTTTTCTTTTGTTCTATCTGCAAGTCCTCATTTTGGGTTAGTTTGAATTTCTTTATCATATCTAATCCGATTATAAAATCTTCGAAATCTTCATTATCCACTATATATACTTCCATCTCTTTTTCTAAATCGAATATTTTTATTTTTATTGTAATACAGCCATCTGTTTTTTTCACACCATTAACCGTTTTCATATATGCTACATTCACATTGTCCTTTTTTTCTTTCACTTTAATCAGCTTTGAATTTATTAAAGAAATCTGTGAACCTGAATCATAAATGCCGCTCACTTCTAGTTTATTTTCTAATAAGAGCTTGATTTTGATTAATGGTGTACTTACTCGTTTTTTTTCTCAGTATTTATATCTACTTCAATAATGGAGTTGTTGTTTACATTTCTGGGTTTAAAAACCTTTTCAGATTCATTCTTATTTTTCTTGAACCAGCATGTCTCCTCCGGATGATATCGAATTCCTTTTTCCAAAGATTCACAAGTCTTACATGGTTTCTTCTCCTTATATCTATTTTTATTAAGGGATGTACCACTCTTTATTGTGGTTGAGTTTTTCTTGTACAACATACCTTCATATTTTCTTATCTCATTGAACAAATCAGTAGTATCATTGAGTTCATCCCTGTTTAACTTATTTAAGATAAAACCTGGTAAACCCGTTGCAATAAGATCTATCATTGTTTTGGAGTCTATCGATTTGTTTATATCTAGTATAAGCCTCTCTTTTTTTATAGCATAATCAATTAGTAGTCCTTCTTTATACCTGAATGCTAGAGCATATGTGACTATGTCCCATCCTCTGTTTTTATAAGTTTCTAGAAATTTGTGTTTCTATTCTTTCCATTCAGCCTTTATTGTAAGTTTTATGGCCATCGAGCTATACCAATCCAAACAAGATTTTTCTAAAAATAACCTCAATATATCTATTTTTGTTTCATCTTTTGATATATTAAAGCGCTCACACTCTTTTTCAAAATTCTCAATCCACTGCATTGCGTTAGGGTTCTTACTTGTGAATTTTTCAATAATAAATTTCTCTGAAATATGTTTACGGTTATGTTGTTTTTCTTTCTTTGTAGTTGTTTCTATTAATTTTTCCAAGATATTTTGCAAATTGTCGTTTTTGTCTATTGGTTGTTTTGTGTTCATTTCTTCTAAATATTGATCTAAAAATTGCATATTACCTTCCTCATCCATATATGTTTTCTTAAGATCTTCATCCATTTTTATCCATATTTTTCTGCATTGATGCCTTTTCTTTATGCTATTTTTTATTTTTGTGAAACTGTTCATTTTGACAATATATGTATGATGAATCACTGGCTTCTGTTCATCAGGTAAAATATAACATTTTCCTTCCTCTGTAGTTATTGAGGTTATGGCCAATATGTTAGATTTGCCATCATTTGAGGTTATCATCGTGAACTCAAATTGTAACCGGTCCATCTTTTTCTAGTTGACGAAAATGTCGTTTTATAAGGTATGTTATTGAGGATTTTCCAAATACACCACAAATTGTTTCCCTGAAAATCAAAGTTTTGTTTATTTAATACATCCTTACTATATTACAACGTTTAACTATGACCATTACTACTATAACTTACCTGAAAATCAAAGAAACGACATTTAAAGTTTACTAATATCGCCTCCTCAATTATATCCCTTTATTTTATCTTTTTAAAAAAGAATTTTTAACAATAAAATATGCAAAATAATCTAAACATCATCTGCCATTCAATCACACGTCACCCCGTTACATAAATTCCATTGACAACTTCAACGCGCGAAGCGCGGCAAATTTGAATTAATGAAATGTCATTTCATTACATACTTATTAAGTCAATCCACTAATGCAGCTTTGTCAATCCAACTATTTTCATTATTGCTAAGACCCAACCATTTTACGTAAAGTTTTGTTCCTTTCTTTTTTAAAATTTTCTCTATCAAATATACACCAGGATAATTTGATTTTTGAAGTTCTTGTTCATAAAAGGTTCCTAATATAGCTTGCTTTCGTTGATCTTGTATATGGTAGGTCACTGGTATTGTATTATTAATCTTCTTTACAATAAAAAGTTCTGTTGACCAATTAGGAGTATAACATTTCTCAAAATTGTGTTTGTATTTGCTGATACGAACATAATCACCAATTTTAAACTTAGGTTTACATGGAAAACATCCATGTTTATATGCTTGTAATGAAATGACATTTCATAACGCGCGTTGAAGTTGTCAATGGAATTTATGTTCTGTGGAACGGGGTGACGTGTGATTGAATGACAGATGATGTTTAGATTATTTTGCATATTTTATTGTTAAAAATTCTATTGTAAAAGGATAAAATAAAGGGATATAATTGAGGAGGCGATACTAGTAAACTTTAAATGTCGTTTCTTTGATTTTCAGGTAAGTTATAGGTGTAATGGTCATAGTTAAACGTTGTAATATAGTAAAGACGTATTAAATAAACAAATCTTTGATTTTCAGAGAAACAATTTGTGGTTTATTTGGAAAATCCTCAATAACATACCTTATAAAACGACATTTTCGTCAACTAGAAAAAGATGGACCGGTTACAATTTGAGTTCACGATGATAACCTCAAATGATGGCAAATCTAACATATTGGCCATAACCTCAATAACTACAGAGGAAGGAAAATGTTATATTTTACCTGATGAACAGAAGCCAGTGATTCATCATACATATATTATCAAAATGAACAGTTTCACAAAAATAAAAAATAGCATAAAGAAAAGGCATCAATGCAGAAAAATATGGATAAAAATGGATGAAGATCTTAAGAAAACATATATGGATGAGGAAGGTAATATGCAATTTTTAGATCAATATTTAGAAGAAATGAACGCAAAACAACCAATAGACAAAAACGACAATTTGCAAAATATCTTGGAAAAATTAATAGAAACAACTACAAAGAAAGAAAAACAACATAACCTAAAACATATTTCAGAGAAATTTATTATTGAAAAATTCACAAGCAAGAACCCTAACGCAATGCAGTGGATTGAGAATTTTGAAAAAGAGTGTGAGCGCTTTAATATATCAGAAGATGAAACAAAAATAGATATATTGAGGTTATTTTTAGAAAAATCTTGTTTGGATTGGTATAGCTCGATGGCCATAAAACTTACAATAAAGGCTGAATGGAAAGAATGGAAACACAAATTTCAAGAAACCTTTAAAAACAGAGGATGGGACATAGTCACATATGCTCTAGCATTCAGGTATAAAGAAGGACTACTAATTGATTATGCTATAAAAAAAGAGAGGCTTATACTAGATATAAACAAATCGATAGACTCCAAAACAATGATAGATCTTATTGCAACGGGTTTACCAGGTTTTATCTTAAATAAGTTAAACAGGGATGAACTCAATGATACTACTGATTTGTTCAATGAGATAAGAAAATATGAAGGTATGATGTACAAGAAAAACTCAACCACAATAAAGAGTGGTACATCCCTTAATAAAAATAAATATAAGGAGAAGAAGCCATGTAAGACTTGTGAATCTTTGGAAAAAGGAATTCGATATCATCCGGAGGAGACATGCTGGTTCAAGAAAAATAAGAATGAATCTGAAAAGGTTTTTAAATCCAGAAATATAAATAACTACTCCATTATTGAAGTAGATATAAATACTGAGAAAAAAAACGAGTAAGTACACCATTAATCAAAATCAAGCTCTTATTAGAAAATAAAGTAGAAGTGAGCGGCATTTATGATTCAGGTTCACAGATTTCTTTAATAAATTCAAAGCTGATTAAAGTGAAAGAAAAAAAGGACAATGTGAATATAGCATATATGAAAACGGTTAATGGTGTGAAAAAAAAACAGATGGCTGTATTACAATAAAAATAAAAATATTCGATTTAGAAGAAGAGATGGAAGTATATATAGTGGATAATGAAGATTTCGAAGATTTCATAATCGGATTAGATATGATAAAGAAATTCAAACTAACCCAAAATGAGGACTTGCAGATAGAACAAAAGAAAACAACAAATAAAATAGATGAAATGTCTAAAGATAACAGATATGAAGAAAAGAATAAAAAAACATTTGCAATAAATTTTAATGAACACATACAAACAGAAGAATTCGTAAGTATCACAGACCATTTAGATAATAAAAAAAAAATTGAGATAGAGAAAATTATAAAGCAATATAAAACAATTTTTGCTAAAGACAAGTATGATATAGGATCAGTTAGAGATTATAAAGCCCACATAGATTTACAAGTAAATAGATACTGTAGTAAAAGACCATACAGATGTACAATAGAGGATAAATTAGAAATTGAAGAGCAAATATCCAAGCTACTAAAGAATAATTTAATAGAAGAATCCTACAGTCCTTTCGCTGCTCCAGTGACATTGGCATTTAAAAAAGGAGAAAATAATAAAAAACAACTTTTTACAAAAAAAATATAACCGACTTCAATAATAAAAAACACTGAAAAGTATCAAATAACTTTAATTTTGGAAGTCGGTGTTTCTACAATAGTTTAGTCTCTTCGTTATTTAACACCGACTTCCAAAATTAAAGTTATTTGATACTTTTCAGTGTTTTTTATCATTGAAGTCGGTTATATTTTTTTTTAAAAAGTTTTTTTTATTTCACACTTTTTAGTTATGGTACCACCACTAAAAAGTACCCCTCAGTCAAACTTAAATACCTTATAGTCAGAGCGCATCTCATAACGGTTCTAATAATCCCAAACACGGTTAGATTACATTAATTTACCTTTCGGCTTCATCATCAGATCAGTTCGATATATCCTCTCCCCCTCTTCTTTCAAACAGTCATTAGACTAGATGCTGGAGAGGGAAAGCATATATCGAACTGATCTGATGATGAAGCCGAAAGGTAAATCTTTCAATCAGTCACTAGACTAGATGCTGATAATCCCGGGTGTAGCATCAGGCCAGATTTATGTCAACATTGCAATGAACTTAAAATTTAGTCCTGTTTAAAATGAGCCTAAACACGACTACGGTGCTGTAATTTCAAGGTTTGTACTTTTCCTGATGCTCCTGGCTTCAGCATCAGGTCTCTATGTACTTCGGTGTATTAGCAGTACGTTTATCCACACATCGAGCCGTTTCAATGAGCCTAAACTCGATATATCTGCTGTTTGTTGTCGAGGGCTTAGGTACTCTGCAGACTATCCTGACTGCAGCATCAGGTCATGACTTGATGATCATGAGACCAAATGTGGCAAATGCCCTATCAAACATCAAAACAATTTACTAAAACAGTCCTTGCCTGTTCGAGTAACTTCTTACTGTTAAGGAGTTGTACCTTCCATCATCAGCCTAGCTACCTGAGATGGTGACGACCATACGCAAATACACAAGATACTACATAAAATAGGCGAAAATCAATAAGTGAGCCTATAAAATTTGAAGGTTGCCCTCGATTTCTCCAAGATCCCATCATCAGATCCTAATTTGGTGATAATGGGACCACCTCAAAACTATCTACTTTCGAACAAAAAAAGAATTTTGAAAATCCGTCCACATTTGGGGGAGTATTCGACGAACAAACATACAAAAAAAAAAAAAAAAACATACAAACAGCCGAACGTAATACCTCCTCCTTTTTGGGAAGTCGGTAAAAAGTCCCGCTTATGTGTAGATTTCAGGGAACTAAACAAAATTGTTGTTCCACAAGCTCAACCTTTCCCATTAATAGATGATTTGATTATCAAAACTAGAAACTGTAAGTATTTTACTACATTGGATATAAACTCAGCATTTTGGGCAATACCGCTACGGGTGGAAGATAGAAATAAAACAGGATTCGTCACACAAGATGGCCATTACCAGTGGACCTGCCTTCCATTTGGCTTGAAAACATCACCAGCAATTTTCCAGAGAATTTTAAGCAATATTCTAAGAAAGCACAAGCTCACAGGATACTCCGTTAACTATATCGATGATATTTTCATATATTCGACCACCTTTGAAGAACATATAAGACACATAAGAAATGTATTAGAGGCAATAATACAAGAAGGCTTTAGATTGAAGCTTCAAAAATGTACCTTTGCTTCAGACTCAGTAAAGTACCTCGGCCATGTAATTCAGAACAATTCAGTAAGACCACTTAAAGACAATTTGATCTCGATAAGACATTTTCCAACTCCTAAGACACAAAAAAACATTAGAAAATTTTTGGGAAAAATCAACTTTTACCATGAATACATACCAAGAAGCGCAATTATTTTAGACCCATTACATAATTTATTAAGAAAAAATGAAAAGTTTGTGTGGTCAGAGAAGTGTGAAGAATCATTTAATCAAATAAAAAAATATTTATGTTCCCAACCCGTGTTGGAAATATTCGACACAGACTTACCAATAAAAATCTTTACAGATGCATCTTTAGAAGGTATCGGGGCAATATTAAAACAAACACAACTAGACGGTAAAGACAAACCGGTGGCATATTTTTCAAAAAAGCTAAATGAAACTCAAAAACGAAAAAAGGCTATATATTTGGAATGTTTTGCTATGAAAGAAGCAGTTAAATATTGGCAACACTGGCTAATTGGAAAAAAATTCACTATTTACTCAGACCACAAACCGCTAGAGAACATGAATATTAAATGCAGAACAGATGAAGAATTGGGTGACCTCACATATTACCTATCTCAATATGACTTTACTGTCAAATATATACCTGGTAAAGAAAATGTAGAAGCAGACTGTTTGAGCAGAAACCCTGTATTAGAATCAGAAGATAACCAAGAGGAACTATTGAAAATAGTTAATTTAATACAAATAAAAGATATAGTTGAAGACCAAGAAAAAAATGAAATAATAAAAGAAAAGAAACAAAATCTACTACACAAAAATAATATCTATTATAAAAAAATAAAGAAACAGGAAAAGATTATACTTTCAGAAGAGTTTAGTAAAAAATTTATAAAAAAGGTGCATGAAGATTTATGCCATGTTGGAATCAGACAATTACAGAAAAAAATAAGTCCAATATATACAGCTAAAAACCTAACAAAAAATATCATAAATATTTGTAAAACATGCGAAACATGCATAAAAAATAAATCAAGATGTCAAGGGAAATTTGGATTAATGTCACAACTACGACCAGCAACAAAACCATTTGAGATAATGTCAATGGATACTATAGGTGGCTTTGGAGGATCTAGGTCAACAAAAAAATACTTACACCTTTTAGTAGACCACTACACAAGATATGCGTTTATTGCGACTTCCAAAACACAGAATGCGAGTGACTTTATAAAACTAACTAAGAAAGTACTAGAGACAGATGAGATAGGAATAATTCTAACAGACCAATATCCTGGCATCAATTCAAAAGAATTTAAACAATATTTACAGGTGAATAATATTAAACTAATTTTTACAGCTGTAAATACACCATTTTCAAACGGCTTGAACGAACGATTGAACCAAACAATAGTAAATAAAATTAGATGGAAAATAAATGAGAAAAACAACAAGAAAACATGGACAACAATAGCAAGAGAAAGTATACAGAAATATAATGAAACAGATCACTCTGTTACAGGATTTGCACCAAAATATTTACTGAATGGTACAAATGTCAGTATTTTACCAAATGAAATTAAGACAATAGAAAAGGAAGACAAGTGGATGGCTGATAGAAAATTAGCATTAGAGAATACAATAAAATCCCATAAGTACAACAAGAAAATATTTGATAGAAATAGGAAGATGCAAGAGTTCGAGATAGGAGACAGTGTATATGTCGAAAATGGAAATAGACTGAATAGAAAAAAATTAGACGAATTAAAAATAGGCCCATTCAAGATAATAGAAAAAATATCAAACTCCATTTATAAGATTGACACTGGCAACAGAAAAACAGAATCAACTTTATTCCATATAACAAAATTACAACCTGTCACAGCAGTAGATGAAGTAGAAGAAAACGAATATAAAGATAACTTGTAGGTGCATTGTGTAGATTATAGCCTTTTGCTAGAAAATGGCCTGCACGCACTGCCCTGTGCTTTAATTATTTACAATTTCTGCTCTTAGGGGGGGAGATGTAATGAAATGACATTTCATAACGCGCGTTGAAGTTGTCAATGGAATTTATGTTCTGTGGAACGGGGTGACGTGTGATTGAATGACAGATGATGTTTAGATTATTTTGCATATTTTATTGTTAAAAATTCTATTGTAAAAGGATAAAATAAAGGGATATAATTGAGGAGGCGATACTAGTAAACTTTAAATGTCGTTTCTTTGATTTTCAGGTAAGTTATAGGTGTAATGGTCATAGTTAAACGTTGTAATATAGTAAAGACGTATTAAATAAACAAATCTTTGATTTTCAGAGAAACAATTTGTGGTTTATTTGGAAAATCCTCAATAACATACCTTATATGCTTTCAAAATATTTTCTTTTATAACTTGCTCATTAGACTTGTTTACATCGATTGGTTTTACCTTAATAGTGCGATGTTTTGTGTTGTTATACGATTCCAATATAACTTCTAATGGTTTACCCAGCCACTTATATTTTCCATTAAGGCTAAAATATTTGTACAATTTATTTTTTATGGTTTTAATTAGTCGCTCAACAATGGATGCTTTTTTGGTAGAAAACGATGAGTAATGTTTGATTTTGTATGTTTTCATGAGCGCTTGAAATGTGTTATTATAAAACTCTGTCCCCATATCAGTTTGTAAATTATCAGGTTTTCGATGAGTGTTAAGTAATATTCGTTCGAATGCATGAGTGACATCAAGTCTATTTTTAGATTTTAGCGGTTGCGTCCAAGCACATTTTGAGAAGCAATCGATCACTATTAAAATGTAGTTGTAGCCTTTGTTATATTTCCTTAGATTTTGCATGTCCATCAGATCAGCTTGCCACAAGTCGTCAATACTTTTTAGAACAACAGAACGCCGTAGGAAATTTCTTCGTGCAGTTTTGTGTATTTCATTTACAATCTGTTGTTTTGACATAATTTACAGCTTTTTAAGCAATTTATCAACATCTGCTTTAGTATAAAATTTATCTTCCAAATGATTCAAAACTTCGGGTATCTTTGTTTTTAAAGTAGTTTGAACTGTCTTTTGTGCATCTAACGCGAGCTGAGAACGTAATGCACCAATAAGTTTATTTAATTCATGTATCTTATTGGCACTTATTCGATCTACGTAATCTTTCAAATCAAAATCTCCGCTTTCTGATTTTAACAATGCGTTATCATTAAATTCAAATAAATCTGAAAAACGCAATCTCTTGTGAATAAAAATGACCAAATTTGTCTACATTCATCTTTAAGATGTATTGTTTGGAAAGGTTGACAGTAAAATGAAACACACATGATTTATGTATTTATTATATTACTTTCACGCAATTCCTCTATTATAGATATAATTTCGTTATTTACGCCTGTGTTACCAGCATTTTGAGATGCAATTAACAATTTTAGCCGTTCTACCAATTCATTAGGATCATCCCAATATATAAAATCTACATTCTTCTTCCACATTTTTGTTAAGGGCAGTCCTTTCCCTTTGGATTGTGTCAAAAGTGGTTTAATAATTTTTAAATATTTTAAACCCTTATTACTTTCTATCGGTTTACTTGGATCATAATCTCGACGATGTGCATTAGTATCAAGTAGCATTAATTTATAATGTTGCATATCCCTCTCTGTAACCAAACTCAAATCTACATTCTTTTTCAGTAGCAACTGTTTCAATCCAGGCGTACTTCGGTACTTGCGATCTGCCACTGTGATATATTCGTCATTGACAAATATGCAAGCAGATCCCAACATTAAGTTTCCACGTTCGTATCTGACACCAAATGGAATATCTGCTAACACTTCTGGAGAAACTGACCAAGATGTTGTGTTATAATCTTGTTTCTTTTCGCCTAGTGATTTATAGGAGGAGTCACTATCGATCTCAGAGTCATAATCGTCTGTATGATTGCTTTCTTTGTCACTGTGAACTTCCTTATGCAAAGTTTTGTCAATAAACGGAACTTGAATTTCTTCATCTTCGATATTTTGTGAAGCAGATTGTTTACTGACATTGGCAATTAAATTTAAGGGTTCCGACACAGGCTTGAAAACTGATTCCAGCGCTTCTTTATTATTTATGTAATGAAATGACATTTCATAAAGCGCGTTGAAGCTGTCAATGGAATTTATATTCTGTGGAACGGGGTGACGTGTGATTGAATGACAGATGATGTTAAGATTATTTTGCATATTCTATTGTTAAAAATTCTATTGTAAAAACATAAAATAAAGGGATATAATTGAGGAAGCGATACTAGTAAACTTTAAATGTCGTTTCTTTGATTTTCAGGTAAGTTATAGTAGTAATGGTCATAGTTAAACGTTGTAATATAGTAAAGACGTATTAAATAAACAAATCTTTGATTTTCAGAGAAACAATTTGTGGTTTATTTGGAAAATCCTCAATAACATACCTTATAAAACGACATTTTCGTCAACTAGAAAAAGATGGACCGGTTACAATTTGAGTTCACGATGATAACCTCAAATGATGGCAAATCTAACATATTGGCCATAACCTCAATAACTACAGAGGAAGGAAAATGTTATATTTTACCTGATGAACAGAAGCCAGTGATTCATCATACATATATTATCAAAATGAACAGTTTCACAAAAATAAAAAATAGCATAAAGAAAAGGCATCAATGCAGAAAAATATGGATAAAAATGGATGAAGATCTTAAGAAAACATATATGGATGAGGAAGGTAATATGCAATTTTTAGATCAATATTTAGAAGAAATGAACGCAAAACAACCAATAGACAAAAACGACAATTTGCAAAATATCTTGGAAAAATTAATAGAAACAACTACAAAGAAAGAAAAACAACATAACCTAAAACATATTTCAGAGAAATTTATTATTGAAAAATTCACAAGCAAGAACCCTAACGCAATGCAGTGGATTGAGAATTTTGAAAAAGAGTGTGAGCGCTTTAATATATCAGAAGATGAAACAAAAATAGATATATTGAGGTTATTTTTAGAAAAATCTTGTTTGGATTGGTATAGCTCGATGGCCATAAAACTTACAATAAAGGCTGAATGGAAAGAATGGAAACACAAATTTCAAGAAACCTTTAAAAACAGAGGATGGGACATAGTCACATATGCTCTAGCATTCAGGTATAAAGAAGGACTACTAATTGATTATGCTATAAAAAAAGAGAGGCTTATACTAGATATAAACAAATCGATAGACTCCAAAACAATGATAGATCTTATTGCAACGGGTTTACCAGGTTTTATCTTAAATAAGTTAAACAGGGATGAACTCAATGATACTACTGATTTGTTCAATGAGATAAGAAAATATGAAGGTATGATGTACAAGAAAAACTCAACCACAATAAAGAGTGGTACATCCCTTAATAAAAATAAATATAAGGAGAAGAAGCCATGTAAGACTTGTGAATCTTTGGAAAAAGGAATTCGATATCATCCGGAGGAGACATGCTGGTTCAAGAAAAATAAGAATGAATCTGAAAAGGTTTTTAAATCCAGAAATATAAATAACTACTCCATTATTGAAGTAGATATAAATACTGAGAAAAAAAACGAGTAAGTACACCATTAATCAAAATCAAGCTCTTATTAGAAAATAAACTAGAAGTGAGCGGCATTTATGATTCAGGTTCACAGATTTCTTTAAAAAATTCAAAGCTGATAAAAGTGAAAGAAAAAAAGGAGAATGTGAATATAGCATATATGAAAACGGTTAATGGTTTGAAAAAAACAGATGGCTGTATTACAATAAAAATAAAAATATTCGATTTAGAAGAAGAGATGGAAGTATATATAGTGGATAATGAAGATTTCGAAGATTTCATAATCGGATTAGATATGATAAAGAAATTCAAACTAACCCAAAATGAGGACTTGCAGATAGAACAAAAGAAAACAACAAATAAAATAGATGAAATGTCTAAAGATAACAGATATGAAGAAAAGAATAAAAAAACATTTGCAATAAATTTTAATGAACACATACAAACAGAAGAATTTGTAAGTATAATATAGTAAAAATTGAGATAGAGAAAATTATAAAGCAATATAAAACAATTTTTGCTAAAGACAAGTATGATATAGGATCAGTTAGAGATTATGAAGCCCACATAGATTTACAAGTAAATAGATACTGTAGTAAAAGACCATACAGATGTACAATAGAGGATAAATTAGAAATTGAAGAGCAAATATCCAAGCTACTAAAGAATAATTTAATTGAAGAATCCTACAGTCCTTTCGCTGCTCCAGTGACATTGGCATTTAAAAAAGGAGAAAATAAAAAGTCCCGCTTATGTGTAGATTTCAGGGAACTAAACAAAATTGTTGTTCCACAAGCTCAACCTTTCCCATTAATAGAAGATTTGATTATCAAAACTAGAAACTCTAAGTATTTTACTACATTGGATATAAACTCAGCATTTTGGGCAATACCGCTACGGGTGGAAGATAGAAATAAAACAGGATTCGTCACACAAGATGGCCATTACCAGTGGACCTGCCTTCCATTTGGCTTGAAAACATCACCAGCAATTTTCCAGAGAATTTTAAGCAATATTCTAAGAAAGCACAAGCTCACAGGATACTCCGTTAACTATATCGATGATATTTTGATATATTCGACCACCTTTGAAGAACATATAAGACACATAAGAAATGTATTAGAGGCAATAATACAAGAAGGCTTTAGATTGAAGCTTCAAAAATGTACCTTTGCTTCAGACTCAGTAAAGTACCTCGGCCATGTAATTCAGAACAATTCAGTAAGACCACTTAAAGACAATTTGATCTCGATAAGACATTTTCCAACTCCTAAGACACAAAAAAACATTAGACAATTTTTGGGAAAAATCAACTTTTACCATGAATACATACCAAGAAGCGCAATTATTTTAGACCCATTACATAATTTATTAAGAAAAAATGAAAAGTTTGTGTGGTCAGAGAAGTGTGAAGAATCATTTAATCAAATAAAAAAATATTTATGTTCCCAACCCGTGTTGGAAATATTCGACAAAGACTTACCAATAAAAATCTTTACAGATGCATCTTTAGAAGGTATCGGGGCAATATTAAAACAAACACAACTAGACGGTAAAGACAAACCGGTGGCATATTTTTCAAAAAAGCTAAATGAAACTCAAAAACGAAAAAAGGCTATATATTTGGAATGTTTTGCTATGAAAGAAGCAGTTAAATATTGGCAACACTGGCTAATTGGAAAAAAATTCACTATTTACTCAGACCACAAACCTCTAGAGAACATGAATATTAAATGCAGAACAGATGAAGAATTGGGTGACCTCACATATTACCTATCTCAATATGACTTTACTGTCAAATATATACCTGGTAAAGAAAATGTAGAAGCAGACTGTTTGAGCAGAAACCCTGTATTAGAATCAGAAGATAACCAAGAGGAACTATTGAAAATAGTTAATTTAATACAAATAAAAGATATAGTTGAAGACCAAGAAAAAAATGAAATAATAAAAGAAAAGAAACAAAATCTACTACACAAAAATAATATCTATTATAAAAAATAAAGAAACAGGAAAAGATTATACTTTCAGAAGAGTTTAGTAAAAAATTTATAAAAAAGGTGCATGAAGATTTATGCCATGTTGGAATCAGACAATTACAGAAAAAAATAAGTCCAATATATACAGCTAAAAAACCTAACAAAAAATATCATAAATATTTGTAAAACATGCGAAACATGCATAAAAAATAAATCAAGATGTCAAGGGAAATTTGGATTAATGTCACAACTAGGACCAGCAACAAAACCATTTGAGATAATGTCAATGGATACTATAGGTGGCTTTGGAGGATCTAGGTCAACAAAAAAATACTTACACCTTTTAGTAGACCACTACACAAGATATGCGTTTATTGCGACTTCCAAAACACAGAATGCGAGTGACTTTATAAAACTAACTAAGAAAGTACTAGAGACAGATGAGATTGGAATAATTCTAACAGACCAATATCCTGGCATCAATTCAAAAGAATTTAAACAATATTTACAGGAGAATAATATTAAACTAATTTTTACAGCTGTAAATACACCATTTTCGAACGGCTTGAACGAACGATTGAACCAAACAATAGTAAATAAAATTAGATGTAAAATAAATGAGAAAAACAACAAGAAAACATGGACAACAATAGCAAGAGAAAGTATACAGAAATATAATGATACAGACCACTCTGTTACAGGATTTGCACCAAAATATTTACTGGATGGTACAAATGTCAGTATTTTACCAAATGAAATTAAGACAATAGAAAAGGAAGACAAGTGGATGGCTGATAGAAAATTAGCATTAGAGAATACAATAAAATCCCATAAGTACAACAAGAAAATATTTGATAGAAATAGGAAGATGCAAGAGTTCGAGATAGGAGACAGTGTATATGTCGAAAATGGAAATAGACTGAATAGAAAAAAATTAGACGAATTAAAAATAGGCCCTTTCAAGATAATAGAAAAAATATCAAACTCCATTTATAAGATTGACACTGGCAACAGAAAAACAGAATCAACTTTATTCCATATAACAAAATTACAACCTGTCACAGCCGTAGATGAAGTAGAAGAAAACGAATATAAAGATAACTTGTAAGTGCATTGTGTAGATTATAGCCTATTGCTAGAAAATGGCCTGCACGCACTGCCCTGTGCTTTAATTATTTACAATTTCTGCTCTTAGGGGGGGACATGTAATGAAATGACATTTCATAAAGCGCGTTGAAGTTGTCAATGGAATTTATATTCTGTGGAACGGGGTGACGTGTGATTGAATGACAGATGATGTTTAGATTATTTTGCATATTCTATTGTTAAAAATTCTATTGTAAAAAGATAAAATAAAGGGATATAATTGAGGAAGCGATACTAGTAAACTTTAAATGTCGTTTCTTTGATTTTCAGGTAAGTTATAGTAGTAATGGTCATAGTTAAACGTTGTAATATAGTAAAGACGTATTAAATAAACAAATCTTTGATTTTCAGAGAAACAATTTGTGGTTTATTTGGAAAATCCTCAATAACATACCTTATAATCTATACTTATAATAAATCTGTAGAGAGGTCAATTCTGTACATGAAATATATTTCCAAAATAACTATCAGGGGGTGATTAGTGATCGATACTGATGCCAAAAATGCAAACAGTACAATTTTTGTCTGTCTGTCTGTCTGTCTGTCTGTCTGTCTGTCTGTCTGTCTGTCTGTATGTTCTTTATAGAAACAAAAACTACTCGATGGATTTTAACGAAACTTGGTACAATCATTCTTCATACTCCTGGGCAGGTTATAGTATACTTTTCATCACGCTACGATCAATAGGAGCAGAGCAGTAAAGGGAAATGTTGGGGAAACGGGAGAAATTATTCGACGGAATAAGCAACAGGATCCGCGTACGAAGTCGCTGGCAGAAGCTAGTGTATAAATAATGGTATGGTACGGAACTCTACGTGCGCGAGTCCTAGCCGCACCTGGCCAGTTTTTGTTAGTTAAGTATTTATATTAGAATACATCTATCTTCTATATCTATACTTATAATAAATCTGTAGAGAGGTCAATTCTGTACATGAAATATATTTCCAAAATAACTATCAGGGGGTGATTAGTGATCGATACTGATGCCAAAAATGCAAACAGTAAAATTTTTGTCTGTCTGTCTGTCTGTCTGTCTGTCTGTATGTTCTTTATAGAAACAAAAACTACGCGATGGATTTTAACGAAACTTGGTACAATCATTCCTCATACTCCTGGGCAGGTTATAGTATACTTTTCATCACGCTACGATCAATGGGAGCAGAGCAGTGAAGGGAAATGTTGGGGAAACGAGAGAAATTACTCCATTTTTTAAGCTTCCGTCGCGTTTGAAGCCTTAATGGTTAAAGCTACACAAAAGCCATGTATGACGGAAATGTTCTCCTTAAAATTATATAAAAAATATCCCAAAACAGCATGTGTCTATCTTTTATGATTGACTCACAATAACACATGTAACTCCCGATAGCTTAGCAGTTCGGAGCTTTCTGTTTATTTTTGTCTATGGCACCATATCTAAGGTGTGTGCACACTGTCACGCGCGTAAGTGGAAGGGAGAGATCTGGAACGTCTCGAATCGTCTCGCGCATCACGTTGTTTTCCAGGCTCTTAGAATTCGACACCAGACGTTTCAGATCTTTGATTTTGACGACTCCGTTGTCGCTGGCATAAGCAACAGGATCCGCGTACGAAGTCGCTGGCAGAAGCTAGTAATAATCTATACTTATAATAAATCTGTAGAGAGGTCAATTCTGTACATGAAATATATTTCCAAAATAACTATCAGGGGGTGATTAGTGATCGATACTGATGCTAAAAATGCAAACAGTAAAATTTTTGTCTGTCTGTCTGTCTGTCTGTCTGTCTGTCTGTCTGTATGTTCTTTATAGAAACAAAAACTACTCGATGGATTTTAACAAAACTTACTACAATCATTCTTCATACTCCTGGGCAGGTTATAGTATACTTTTCATCACGCTACGATCAATAGGAGCAGAGCAGTGAAGGGAAATGTTGGGGAAACGGGAGAAATTACTCCATTTTTTAAGCTTCCGTCGCGTTTGCAGCCTTAATGGTTAAAGCTACACAGAAAACATGTATCACGGAAATGTTCTCCTCAAAATTATATAAAAAATGTCCCACGACAGTATACGTCTATCTTTTATGGTTAACTCACAATAACACGTGTAACTCCCGATAGCTTAGCAGTTCTGAGCTTTCTGTTTATTTTTGTCTACTCTTACGTTTATAACACTGAATGTCGCTGGCATAAGCAACAGGATCCGCGTACGAAGTCGCTGGCAGAAGCTAGTAATAAAATAAAATAATAATATATTAATATAATATTCTTCATTTTTCGTACTTTTTTCTTCACGGCTTCTGTCGCTTCAACGATTTGTCTTTTCAAAGATTTTTCCATGTTGATGAAGTAGATAGTGTTTGATTAATTATCGTAAGTAGAATAATTAGAAAAGCTAGGGTAACGGATTTAAATAACAATGATTTAATCAAAAACTACAAAACTGTCAAATTTATTTCTATAACAGCCTTTATTTTTAGGGCAATCTTTATTAACCCTTCAGATACCGTCAATTAGAGACACAATAGTAAGACAATAGATGCGCGTCCACCGGGTGTCGCTTGGGGATTCATGAATTAATCACGACAAAACTGAAGGGATCGTTCCATATTTTTGAACACATTTCAGGAAATTGATCCCATGACATATCAGTGTTGACATGTTCTTCGTATATGTGCTTCAAATTAATTTCGTCTTGTTTAAAAAGTATGATTAAGTTCGCGTTGTCCCTTATTAATTGTTTAGGAATTTTACTATACGTTTGATTTAAATAAAAACAATCGATATACTTGTGTCTTCCCATTGCAAAGTAATCACGCATATTGTTTTGATTTTCAGAAGCAACATCATCAAATATAATCACAGAGTCGGGTTTTGCGTCCTGAACTCTTAGTATTTCTTCATTTTCCTGATATTTCTGAAACGAAATACCTGGTATTCGTTGCAAAACTTTTTCTAAAAATATGTACTTGGGCTGGTACAGGGTTTTTGAATAAAAATAAACGTTTCGAAATCTTAAACCATTTTCGTGTATAAGAAGACTAATGATTAAATTAGTTTTTCCACAATTTGACGGTCCGCAAATTATACAGCGTACTGAATTAGGTAACAATTCACTATGACGGAAAACAGTTTTACAAAATTCATCACATATTATGTTGACGTTCAACGATTTTGGTTGTTTTACAAATTTCATGATTATTGTGTGAAACTGATCAATTAACAATGACAAATATTATGTTAGATTAATATATATATAAACCGTACCACTACCACTACTACTAAACCGAGTCGCCCGTTCACGATTGGGCATTCTGGACCACCGGAGCGATGGCGAACGAGTTCGCCGAGCGAAAAGTGGTCCAGGATGCCCAATCATATACTACTGAAAAGGTACGGTTTTTAACTTCAAGGTACGGTTGGGTAAGGATATTTCTGCAAGAACTAGATGAGTTTTTTTTTTTATTCGAGTTGGCTGTCTGCGACCATAGGTTGGAGAAAAAGCGATAGGGAATCGTACATAAATATACCTCATTTCAGTATTCAAAGTTCTCGACAGGCGCTAGAGTTGTCTTTTGGAATCATTTTGAATTTGAAAATAATTTTAATATCAAAAGAGTACAAAAACATAACAAAACAGAGTATTTTTCCAAAAACAGAGAAATTGTAAATGTTTCAAGAAGGTACAAATCGTTTTCATGTAACTCAAGTAAATATATAAATTAGCATCGAAAATTGTATGAATTTACTCAAATTATTTATGAAGATGTTCCAATTAGTTATCATTAATAACATTATAATTTAGGCGTCCATACTGAACGCCTGCCAGAGGGTCATGGCAATACGGATGGTGCGGGGTTACCGCACGATCTCACGCGAAGCGGCGAGCCTTCTGGCTGGCCTACCACCGTGGGATCTGGAGGCAACAGTCCTTGCACACATGCACGACATGCGCGTGGAGATGCAACGCCGGGGTGAAAGTCCACTGCCGCAACATGTTAAAACATGGCGGACAGAGCTCCGGCGGGATCTCATGGTGAAATGGCGTCAACGGCTATCGCAACCCAGTGCTGGGCACGCCACGATTATGGCGGTAAGTCCCCTCTTTGAGGCGTGGCTAGAAAGACCTCACGGCGTCCTTACCTTCCGCATGACGCAGGTCCTCACCGGACATGGCAAGTTCGGGAAGTTCCTGCATCGGATTCAAGCGGAAGAGACGCCCGGGTGTCGCCACTGTGCGCAACGCCCGGAGGACACGGTGGAGCACACCGTCGAGGTGTGCCCTGCCTGGGCGGAGCATCGCCGTGCCCTCGTGGAGGCGATCGGCGGCGGAGACCTCTCGCGCCGGGCCCTGGTCGAGGCCATGGTCCGGAGCGAGGAGGAATGGCAGGCGGTCGCCTCCTTCTGCGAAGCAGTCATGCTTGCAAAGGAGGAGGCCGACCGCATCAGGCAACGGCGCCCTCGCCGCCGTCGCCGGGATTCCGATCCCGATTTCCGGCCACCGTAGACGCGGGCTCGCGGACGGCGAGCCATGGGTAGCTCGCTGTCCGATCGTCCGGTGATGGACCGAGTCCAAGACGTCGACGGCGCGCACTGTTCCCGCGCGCCTCAAGGAGTTGTCAGCAGCAGGAGAGGCCCAGCTGGGTCGAAGCCTACTGGGGACAGGGTTGTCCGAAAGGGAGCTCGTGCCCTGGTATGAAGGCTAGAAGGAACGGCGCGGGGTTTTTAGTCAGTAAGAGTCTGACACTGTCTCCCGCTCCACCCAAGAGCGGGTTTCGTCAAAGATGATTTTCCCCGTCGACAAAAAAAAAAAAAAAAAAAACATTATAATTTAAATTTTTGATCATTTCATTTACAAAGTCTTTTTAGATCTAAGAACATCAAGTTACATCTAAAATGTTTCAGAAGAAGGCGATTTTTTGGTGTTTTTTACCCTTTGTAGTTTGTAGTGAAAAACAAATCACTATAGTATAAAAAAAGGTACGAAAAAAGTACGGTCTACACTGAGGTACGGTTGTGTGAATTATAGTACGGAAAACCGTACTTTTTGGTACGGTCTGGCAACGCTGAGTGACAAGCACAGATTACAGAGCGTACTACCAGTGTTGCCAGTATGGTTTCCCAAAAAAGGACGGTTGGCTTTCTGAAAAGGTACGGTTTTTAACTTCAAGGTACGGTTGGGTAAGGATATTTCTGCAAGAACTAGATGAGTTTTTTTTTTTTATTCGAGTTGGCTGTCTGCGACCATAGGTTGGAGAAAAAGCGATAGGGAATCGTACATAAATATATTGTTTGGCCATCGAAAGATGAAACAACAAAAAGGAGGCCGAATTAAAAAACTTTGTAACTGTTCACCCTGACTCTATGTAAACACAAGATTGAAGAAACGTCATCGCAGTGCTGCAAACCCTGCCATAGAGCAAAACTGTAGATATGCTTTAAAAAAACTGTAGAAAACTGTTAATACTAAATTGAAAAACAATAAATCTACATCTTTTTATAATATTGTATTTTTTTTATGTTAGTAATGTATAAAATATATTAAGGGGAAGGAATTAAAAAGAAAAAATCATGTAATCATAAAAATTTCAATTAAAAATGCGAAAAGTTAAAAACTATCATTAATAATAATAATAATAATAATAAAATCTTTATTAAACCCTTTACACAATATTATTACATATTTTTGCAACAAGTAAATCTTAAATTAATAACTGCTAGTATCCAACAAATAACTATGTGTAAAATTAACTATATATTAGTACTTATGAAACTAATACTTTAAACCTAAAGTTATGTAAAATTAGCGACTTTCCTGAGCTAGGTTTATAAAAACCTGTGTTTCAGGTCATCACTCGACGAGACTTATCATTTAAGGTGCATGTATGTTTACAGACTTAAGAATAACAACTTACTAACTTAACCCTACACTCATACTAAAACTTCCAAAAGTTTCTCTGTGTCTGTGTAATTTAATTTTAAAAGGTACTCTGATATCAGTGTACTACGTTTGAAGTGATTTACGCTATATAAATCTAATAATTTGTTCAGCTTGTTGTACAAAAAGGGTCCTAAAAATACGTAAAATCTTTTAGCAAAAGCGTGTCTAGTCTGTTGTTTTTCGCATACCATATCTTTCCTCCTCCTGGTTGAAGATTCTGGGCGATAAGAAAGCTCAGAGTGCTTATGAAGTATGATGTGCATTATAAAAAGTTGCCGTACTGTTAGTATTTTGCATGCTGTGTATAACTCGTGTGTGGGAAAGCTGAAAGGCCGGAAGGTTGCAACCTTTAGAATTGCTCTTTGAGCACGTTCCAGAGGAAGTAAAATAGTCTTTGCTGCACCACTCCATGAAGTAATACAGTAGGCAAGAACAGATTGACACAAAGCCAAATAGACCTGTTTTATTAATTTTTAGTCGGCTATGTGACGTAGGTTCTTAAAAATATATACTAATTTACGCATTCTTGTGCACAGTAGCTCAATGTGTTTACGGAAATTTAGATTTGTGTCAATTGTAACACCTAGGTATTTTATGTGGTCAGCTTTAACTAAACTAGGGCAAGTACAAGCGATCAATCGATGCCGTGATCAATGCGGTGAAAACCGGAAGTGATCACCGCATGGTAAGAGGCTCATTGAATATCAATGTCAAGCTTGAAAGATCTCGACTGATGAAGTCTACGCTCCGCCCTGCACAGATTCAGATCCAAAACTCCGAAAACTTTCAGCTCGAACTTCAAAATCGTTTCGAGTGCCTAGGAAGCTCCGTGGACGAATACAACGATGGGTTCGTGGAAACTGTCCTTACGGTCGGGTCTAAGTTTTTTAAGACTCGTACAAGCAAGACCAAGAGGCTCACTGATCAAACTCTTGAGCTCATGAAGAAGAGGCGTGAAATGACTTTGCAGTCTTCAGATGATGCGTGCACGTACCAGCAACTCAATAAACGGATCTCGAAATCTCTGAAACGCGACCTTCGCAGATTTAATACCGAGAGGATTAAAGACGCGATTGAGCGGAATAAGGGCTCCAAGGTGTTTGCACGAGATCTGTCTATTGGGCAGAGCCAGCTCACGAACCTGAAGACAGACGATGGCAGAGTCGTATCCGCCAAATCGGAGCTTCTGGGAGAGATCGAGGCTTTTTATGGACAGTTATACACGTCAATCTCCAAACCCGCTGCAAATCTAGCAAACGACCCAAGAGCTAGATTGACTCGACACTACACTGAAGATATCCCGGACGTCAGCCTGTAGGAGATTAGGATGGCTCTGAAACAGTTAAAAAACAACAAGGCGTCGGGTGAGGACGGAATTACGGCTGAGCTCCTGAAGGCGGGTGGAAAACCGGTCCTAAAGGCCCTTCAGAAGTTATTCGATTCCGTCATACTCGAGGGAAAAACGCCACAGGCATGGAGCGGAGGTGTGGTGGTACTCTTCTTTAAGAAGGGCGACAAGACCCTGCTCAAGAATTATAGACCCATCTTACTTCTGAGCCATGTCTACAAGCTGTTTTCCAGAGTCATCACGAACCGTAAGCCTGAAATCGACATCTGTGACATTCAAAAATGGGCAACTATATGATGGAGAACGTACACTCGGCCTTATTTGGTTTCCAATTGAAGATAGCCTGGGGTTCGACGTGTCATTAAAAAGAATTCCCACATCAATACTACTCGGACAAAAGAAACCTACAAAACGAGAAATGTTGCGTGTGCTAATGTCTATATTTGATGTTTATGGTTTCCTTTCGCCGGTTACGATCAAAGGAAAAATCATGTTACAAGATACTTGGAGGTCCGGTATCAGCTGGGACGACGAAATAACAGACCAAATATTTATAAAATGGACTGAATGGCTGAGCGTTATGACTTGCCTTGACAAAATACGCCTACCTAGATATTACGAGTCGGCAACTAAAAGTACTCATGAAACAGTGTCTGCGCGCGCGAGCGAGACGCGCGACCTCAGTACAGATGCACCGAATAGTGAGTCGCTTGCGCCGGTACACAACACCGCGCGCTATACAAACCTACAGCTACATGTGTTCTGCGACGCGTCAACACAAGCGATGTGCGCTGTCGCATACTGGCGTTGGATTGATTCCTTAGAAAACATTCAAGTTGCGTTTGTGTCTAGTAAATGTCGAGTTGCGCCTGTGAAATATGTTTCAATGCCACGCTTAGAACTACAAGCCGCTGTTATGGCGGGAAGACTGGCCGATACTATAATAAACGAGCATAGAATAAAGCCGAGTAGAAAGGTATTTTGGTGTGATTCTTCTACGGTCTTACATTGGGTGCGCAACGATACACGAAGTTATAAACCCTACATAGCTCACCGCCTCGGTGAATTGGATGAATTAACTAAAATTGAAGAATGGAAGTACATACCAACGAAGTTAAATATTGCCGACGTTGCTACACGAGAAACATGTGAAATAAAAACATTAAAAAATGAGTGGTTATATGGACCGTCATTTTTATATGAAGAGGAAAGGTCATGGCCCGGAGAAGCGAGGGTACAGCTACCTGACGTCAGCGATGTGGACCTAGAGTGCGTCAATTATATTCACGTTGCACCTGAGTGTTTACCTGCTGTCCCTGACCCAGAAAGGTTCTCTTCTTGGCTTCGGCTACTGCGATCACTGTGCGTGGTTTTATCTTTTATAGATAAATGCAAGAAAGTTACTAGTGTTGTTGCAGATGCTGCGATGATGGAACGTGCCGAGAACCTGTTGTTGAAATACTCCCAGATGAAAACTTTTCCAGATGACCTGCACAACCTGAAACATAACAAAAGATTACACAAGCACAGCAAATTACTTACCTTGACGCCGATTATTGGTGATGATGGCCTGCTGCGACTGTCCGGCCGAATTGATGCTGCACCTGGTATATCTGCTAACGTGAAACGTCCTGTGTTACTGCACGGCCGCTGTCATATTACTCACCTCATCGTGAAGCACTACCACATAAAAGCCTGCCACGGGAACCAGGAGACTGTCGTTAATGAACTAAAACAAAGATATTGGATAATACGATTACGCCCCACCGTAAGATATATTAGTTCAAAATGCATGTTATGTAGAATTAAGAGGGCGCAGCCCCATCCACCCAGAATGGGTGACTTACCTGAAGCGCGGCTTGCTCATCATCATCGCCCCTTCACGTACACCGGGGTTGACCTTTTCGGGCCCCTAGAAGTAACCGTTGGCCGACGTCGAGAAAAGCGGTACGGTGTTATCTTCACTTGCCTTACCGTGAGAGCTATTCACATTGAGATAGTGAACCAGCTGATCACAGACGCACTTATAATGGCTCTCAGACGAATGGCAGCCAGGAGGGGCTGGCCACGGTACTTATACTCAGATAATGGTACGAACTTGAGAGGTGCTGATACCGAGCTGAAAAAATGTATTCTTGAGCTAGACACGGATAAACTGAAACAAGTTACGACATACAGTGCAGCTACTTCATGGATTTTCATTCCACCTGCCAGCCCTCATTGGGGAGGGGCATGGGAACGATTGATTAGAAGTGTAAAAAGCGCACTCAAGATCGTATTGAAAGAACGAGCGCCACGTGACGAGACACTCCAAACGTTATTAGCCGAAGTAGAACAAATGATAAACAGCCGTCCCCTCACGCATGTCTCAGTGGAACCAAACAGCTGCGAGACGCTGACCCCCAACCATTTTCTGCTGGGAACATCGTCCAACTTACCGACTCTGGGTGTTTTTGATGAGTCAGATATGTACCTTAGAAAACAATGGCGACTATCACAAAAACTGGCTGATATGTTTTGGAGACGCTGGGTACGTGAAGTGCTGCCAGATATGCGCCCAAGACAAAAGTGGCACGACGAACGGAGACCATTACAAGTGGGAGATTTGGTTTTGATCGTCGACCCAAACTCGCCCAGAAACGTGTGGCCAAAGGGCTTGATACAGGGCGTAATAGCCGGCAAAGATGGCCGCGTTCGTGTGGTCGATGTCAAGACAACGTCAGGCCTTTTGCGACGGAACGCGACACGCGTCGCACCTATCTCCATGGGAGATGAGTGCTGTAGCAGCACTAGGGGGGGGAATGTAGGCGACGCGTGATTAATATAATTATAAGTTATTTATATAATGGTCTAATTTTGGATTATTAATTTTTTGTACTTACCTACATTCAACTTAAAAATAAATCTGGTGTCCAAGGAGCGGGAGACGCAAGCGAGGGGAGCGGGGGGCGCGCGACTATAGCGCCACTGTAGCCGGCATTAGAAACAGTGAGCTGTACGTACGATTGCGCACAGACGTGCTTTGCCTCTCCCAACCCTTCACCCTTACGGCAACCAAGTTATTTTTATTGTATACGTCCACATCCCCTACACTAGTATCGCTTCCTCAATTATATCCCTTTATTTTATCTTTTTACAATAGAATTTTTTACAATAGAATATGCAAAATAATCTAAACATCATCTGTCATTCAATCACACGTCACCCCGTTCCACAGAATATAAATTCCATTGACAACTTCAACGCGCTTTATGAAATGTCATTTCATTACATACCGTTAGATAAACATGACTGGAAAATGTGTGTTAGGGAGGGCAAGAAGGTGTTTAAACCTTTTTAGTATGCTGTTAGAAATGTTATCCCATCCCACAGCGCAATTATCCTTTAACTCTGTTATTATTCTTAAAATTTCATGGACATCAGTGTCCAATAAAACAAAAGATTTTGATGTTGTCGTAGGTATATTCACAGTCGATGTTTGGTGGGGAGACCTAATATGGGTTAACGATTTTTCAGCCAAGTTTTTGCCAACATTAACTAAAAATCTGTTTAATTTATTTGCGGCTTCGACTGGGTTTATCTCTGTTGACAGTAACTCGAGTGGAGGTTCAAGATTTTTTGATCGAAAGGTATTTGTTTTAATAAATTTCCAAATAAGTTTACTGTTTTTACCTTTTTTTTTTTTTTTTTTTTTTTTTTTTGTTTTCGGGGGGAAACCTTCAAAAAGCTTCTGGTCTTTTGGGGGAAAAGACCAGGGTGTGTGGGATTCTTACCTCAATAAAACCACCCCGGTGATCACCATCAGTACATGGAAGAGAGCTCCGTGACCTCTTAAAAGACCACCCCGGAACCCTCTCTGTACAACGCCTGTTAGGGCACATCCCTGTGGAGTCTGCGAGGAGTCTCCTCTGAGCCTCGTTGTGCACGGCAGCACGTGATCACTGTGCCACCGTCTTTCCTGAAGTCACTTGGTGGGCGGACAGAGTCCCCACTCTGAAAGCCCGTGACCTCGGAGTCCCGCCTACCTCAAATGTTGTAAGCGGGGTTTCAGCGTTTTAGGCGTCACGGCGGTTGCCCCTCTGACGCCTCCTTCTACGAGTGGGATCGGCCCTCTCACGATCCCGCTCAGCAGCCTCCTTCTGGACCATCACAGTCTCACAGAAAGACGCCATTTCTCTCCAATTTTCTGTCTCCTTCAGCATAGCCCTCACTACTGCTGGCAGAGACAGATCCCGTCCGATCTTAGCAACTAAGACCTGTCGCTCAGAGGCCCACGCGGGGCATTCTTCAAGCGTGTGCTGAGCTGAATCTAGGTCACTTTCGCAATGGTAGCAATTTGCTGTGGCCTCTCGCCCAATTCTATTTAGGTACTCACCGAAGCAACCGTGCCCGGTCAGTACCTGAGTTAGCCTATAGGAGATGCGCTCTCCTCTTTTTAGCCAAGCTTCGAAGTGCGGCAGAACGGCTTCGACAACGCGCTTACGCGAGAATTGCGGCTGCTGTAGCCGCTCGCGCCACTTCTCGAGCGCGTGTCGCCGTTCTTGCCGCCTCAACCTTACTAGTACAACTCCTGGCACGCTACCACCATTTTGGCGTATGTCGCGAATCCGGTTATAGACCCTCGCGTCCATATCTGCCAGGATGTCTAATGGTGGAAAGCGTGCCAAGAGAGTTGCCGCCTCGAACGATACCGTTCGGTATCCGCGTACTATGCGAATGGCCATTCTCCGCTGTAGACTATTGATTTTAGCCCTGCAGCGGCGGACACCTGATAGTCTATTTGACCACACAGGTGCCCCATAAAGGACCATCGACCGCACGACACCCGCGTAGAGGCGACGAACTTCTTCCCGGGGTCCTCCTAGATTGGGCAGCAATCCGTGCAGAGCACCCAATGCCCTTCCAACGCGAGGGACCAGGCGTTCAAAATGCTCTTCGAAGCCCCACCGGCTATCCAAAGTTAGGCCAAGGTACTTAATGTACTGACTCACCTGGACTTGCGCATCTCCTACGGTTACTGATGAGCTGGGTGGTTCTCTACTCCTCGGTAATTTATGAAACCATAGCGCCTCAGTTTTATGAGGTGCTATTTCTAGACCCAGCTCACGAATTGAAGCCACGACTCTTGCCACCCCGAGTTCGCAAAGCCTGATAGTCTCATCAAAGGTGGCCCCGCTGGCCATCACCAGAGTATCGTCTGCATAACAGACAATATTAACCCCAGCGGGGAGTTCAACGCGTAGGACCACGTCGTATGCAAGATTCCACAAGGGGGGACCCAAAACCGACCCCTGCGGAACCCCACACGTTATCTCTCTCCTATGAACGCAACCATCTCGGCCCACATAGCGAATGTGCCTGTCGCGTAGGTAATCCCCGATAATGCACTGCAGGTAAGGGGGCACTCTATGATATTCTAGTGCCACCCTTATTGCATCCCAGGGCAGCGAGTTGAAAGCATTTACAATATCCAAATTCACAGCCAATGTTACTCCACCCTGGGATACTGCCTGCTCCGACAACAAGCGGACGCGAAGGATCGCATCCACTGTAGAACGCTGGTGCCGGAAACCATACTGGCAATCGGCAAGGTCGGGACCAACCCGCGACAGGTGCCCAACGAGTCTTTCGGCAATTATTCTTTCGAATAGCTTAGAAACCTCGTTGAGCAGGCAGATGGGACGGTATGCAGAGGGACACTCTGGGTCTCTGCCTGCTTTCTTCAATAAAACTAGTCCAGCCTCCTTCCAGTCAGAAGGGAACACGCCCGCACGGAAACAACTGTTGAACAGCCGCCTTAAGCGATCTCCCAGAGAAGCCAGAGCCAGAACCCACGCACGGCCGGGGATACCGTCTGGACCTGGCGCTGTATTATGAGCTCCCATTCGTCTTATGGCCCTTTCAAGCTCGCCTTCAGTCACCTCCATCTCATTAGACCAGTCCGAAGGTGTCCAAACTGACGAAGGGCTGTCCCTAGTTGCTGGAAAGAGCGTGCTTACAACTCTTTCCAGTAGAGCCGGGTTCATAGTTTCCGTAATGGGGGGAACCCAAGGACGCAGTTTCACCATAACCAATTTATAAGGTTTTCCCCATGGATTCCTGTCCAGCCCCGCGAGAAGTTCTCTCCAAGACTTTGACCTGGCATCCGCGATGGCGTGCTGAAGGTTCATAGTAGCTTCCCGGTACGCTTTATAGGTCCTGGCTATCTCCTCATCTGTAGCTCTTGGCTCCCGCCTGCGTCGAGTGCGTTGATACTGGCGTCGGGACCTGAGGCAGAAGACTCGTAATCGCGCAATATCTTCCGACCACCAGTAAACCGCACCAGGACGTTGAGAACACCTAACCCGGGGCATGGATGCGTCACAAATTGACGTCATCTTGTCCCGGAACCAAGCTACCTCTTCTTCTGGATCAGGCAAGATCCCCTGTGAGCAATCATCCTCTGGCCACGCCGCAACGTTGGCAGCTGCAATAAGCATATCTCGATTGAGACGTTTAAGGGCCCAACGTCGCGCCGGTGGACCGGATTGCACTGGACTTCTAGGATTACTTGGGGGGCGCAGTGTCACATCAAATACAATGTGGCGATGGTCGGAAAGTGTGACAATCTCCTCTGCTACCCTCCAATCCGACACCATGCGAGCAACAGAAGGAGTTGCCCAGGAGAGATCCACAATTGACTCCCCCTGCCACCGAACGCATGTGGACACGGATCCCCGATTTAAAAGTCGGAGGTCAAGCAACGCCGCCCAGTCTTGTACCGCGTGTCCTCTCGACGTGTCCCGAGTGTTTCCCCACGCTCTAGAATGGGCATTAAAATCACCCAAGACGAGCACGGGTCGGGGCAAACAGTTATGCTGAATGCAGTTTGCAACGCCGTCCAGATATTCCCCAAATTCGGTAAGGGGAATGTTAGGAGACACGTAGCAGCCTACTACAGCCAGAGGACCCCACTCCACTGCAACAAATCCATCCCCCCTATCAAGTAGGGAGCAGTGAGGGTCTCCACTTCCACCAGCCCAATAAACGGCGACGGAGTCTACAGTGTCCCGGAACCAGCGAGGATGATCCCTAAGACCGTATGGCTCCGCTACTACGGCTAAGGCAACCGACCACTCCGCGACAGTCTGCAGAAAAAGGTTCTGTGCATTGCGGCAGTGGTTCAGGTTACATTGGAGAACTTTTAAGGCTGGGAAGGCGAAGTGTCCATTTCCTCCGAGGGGCCTGCACCCAGTGGTGTTGGCATCGATCCTTGAGCTGCGACAGTAGCAAGTGAGCCACGCGACTTGCGTGGAGTACATTTTTTACCACCTAGCCGGTGATCCGCTGGAAGACCCTGATCCGCACACAATGGACACCGCATTGTCGGTGAAGTGCACTCTCTCGCTTTGTGGGCTCCACCACAGGCATAGCACTGAGTACTCCGATCAACTGCACTAGTGCACTGGCACCGAACATGACCGGGTTCAAGACAACGAAAGCACATCATACGACGCGCCCCCAAAACTTGAACCCTCACTAACGTCCAGCCTAAGCGCATATGTTTATCGGATGCCAGCTTCTTAATTGCCGCCAGTGGGCCACGAACCCAGACGTGCCCCAGAGAAGCACGTGAACGTCGAATTTTGCCAACTTTAACGTCTTCGAGTGAACAGCCTCCTACCTCGGCGATAGCAGCTGCCACATCCTCAGGCGTGACGGCATCATCAAGATCTAAGATCCTTGCCTCAGCTCTCTTGGTTGGACGTGAAATTTTGACATCAAACTCGGCAAGGACCTCTCGCATGCGGCTAGCGAGATTGTCTGCTTTGGTAGAAGAATCGGTGCCTGACATGGTAAGCACCATCCCGCCATCAGCAGCCCTCCTTTGGCCGACAGTGTCAATGCCAACATCAACTAAACGGATTCGCTGCCTCATCACAGACATAACCTCACCGAGTTTAGCGGAAGATCCCTCCCTCACCGATACAGTTATAGCTGCCGTGGCAGGAACCCTAGGCAGTCTCACTTGCTGCTTTTTCCCCTTCGCAGTGATGGATTTGGGGATGGATTGAGGAGTCTTATCCCTCTTCGCTTTCCTCCCTACCACAGTAGACCAGGCCTCTGTTCTAGCCATTGCCGCATCCCGCAAAGCCTGGGAGGCTTGTGTAGTTGCCGCAGACTCTATAGGTGGTTCCACTGCTGGAACTACAACTTTGTTTTGGCCTTGTCCCTTTCCTTTCCTCTTTTTCCGAGCAGTATCTGAGATCAGAATCGGATCGGATATTGGCTGTTCCTTCGGAGCTGATGAAGATGCCCTTCTTGCATCTGCGGCGAGTGGCGGCCGCAACGGCTTTTCAGGAGGCAACCTCTTCTCTATAGCAGCTAATTTAGCGTCCACCATAAACCCGATTTCTAGGGCTATAGATCGCCGAAGTTGGGCCTCTACCTCGTCAGATCGGCAATGCCTAGCCACTGGAGCGGCCTGACTTGGTCCCACCAATGGTGCTGCCACAATAGGGCTCTCTGTTGACATACCCTGACGACTTAAGAGGCTGACCTGCGCCGTCAACTTCTCAACCTGTGCTGATAGACTGGTAAGCCGAGCCTTTAATTCTGTGTTTTCAGTCTCCAATCTCTCAACATTTACCTCAACTGCTGATCGCGAGGTCAACTCAGCTACTGCAGCTTGTACTGTGACTGCTGCCAGTTTCAGGCTGTAAACGTAGCTCCCTTTAAGGTTGCGCGATTCATTTGCTACCTCCTCTATAGTCTTAAGACTATCCTTAATGCAGGTGTTAAGTTCTGCTGTTGGTTGTGCCTGCATCGTCTTGGCCAGAATATCCGAGTTCGGTAGGTCTTGCCTTGCCGTTGCCCGGGTCTTTGCCTGCTTTGCTGGTGGACTTGCTGCTTCTGAGTCTCCATCCTGCTGCCCATCGTTAGTGAGGGGCCTATTAAGATTTAGCGGCTTAATAGACTTCTTGTTTGTGATCGACTCTTTACTTTCGTTTGTCTGCGCGCGCTTGCGCGTGCGGGCTCGAGTCGATCTCGTCGACGTCTCAGATGCGTATGACATTTGCGAGCAGGACGACTCGCCAGTATCACTAGCCATCTCATCGGCAACGGGGGCAGGCGGTCGCACAAATTGTGTCCGAGTTGTCGTTCTCTTTGCCACTTTGTGTGCCTTCGTAGAAGGTGAATTCAACAGTACCGCCGCATTGGTAACATCTTGCAAATCAATCTCTCTACTGTTGTCAGAGAGTATGTTAGCAGTAGCTTGCTTCTTAAGATACGGTGCTGTGGACGTGCTGGAAGTTAATCCCAGCGACTCCTGGCCACCGGTACGTGAGCCACCCTGGCTCAATGCGCCTGTGACAGACGGGAAAAAATCCGTTTGGGATTCAAAGCGATCATTGTCCCCCCCAGAATACGTGGGACTGACCGAGCGCTGCTCGGTGAGGGATTCTCCTACTGCAGAGCAGCAGGTACCCTCCTGGGGTAGTTTATCTTTATGATGCGCTTCCATTGTTGTTGCTGGACACAGCTTTGCCTTTTTTTTGTGGGGTGGGGTCCCCAGAAAGTTGTTTTTTTTTTTTTTTTAAAGAGGGTTTGTCTCCCCACTCTTCTCCTCAGTATACAAAGAATGCCTAGCGGGCAAACTCACTGCCATCTCGACATGTACGCATAATACACAATAAAAGGTTTGAAAGTGCCCCAAAGACTTTGAGGAGCATATCTCAAACACTCATACTCATACGTTGCACACCAAAAGCCCTCTTATTCACTCAAAGCTTTCAAAGTCAATTGCGCACGTTTAAGTCCAGACGGTGCGCCTATCACGGAGTCCGATGTAATGGACTCTGCCCAGTGTCCCTCTTAGTCTGGTCTCTCACTTGGGACCTTCCGGCATGAGTGTCTCTACCGGCAAAGCCCCCAAGATCATTGAGACACGCAAGCCCCACCACGACGACAACGTGGGGACACCCTCGGTGGGGTTACTGTTTTTACCTGCCTTCTGTAGTTCGTTCTTCTCATATTTTTTTTTATTTTTTTTTAAAGATTATTGCAAAAGTTTCTATACCTTTTGTATGAAACAGAAAGTATTTCATTATCAGGTGCAAGTTTCGATTTTTATGTAGTTTATCCCTATGACGTATACAACGAACGAGACCCGGAGTGATCCACGGTTTAATTGAACTATACCGTCTAGACATAGTTTTGGTAATTGTATTTTTGCTTATTGCATGTTGCATCGAACATATGAAATACTGTTAAGAAATATTTGCATCATCACTTTTGTAAACTGGGTCAAAGTCAATTGCGCGAATGTCGCATTCAAGATTAGTCATATTAATTTTTGTACAGCAACGCATGCAGTTTATTCTAGGTGAAGATTTTTGTATCGTTAGTAAAATAGCTTGATGATCCGTAAGCGAAGAATTAGTCACCAATGTTTTGTTAGGGTGTCTTGTTTTTAAGATGAAATGATCTAAACATGATCCGCTTTGGTGTGTGGGATAGTAATGAGTTGGTAAAAGACCATGAAATGAACAAATATTTAAGTAATTATGTACATGGGAATCTGATCTCCCGAAAGCAATATTAATATTTATGTCACCCATTACAACTATATTCTTAAAAGTTGATAGAAGTTTTAGATTTACATCAAGAAAATCCAAAAATCTGTCTATGTTTTGAGACGGCGGCCTGTAAATGGCCATAATTACAATATCCGGACTGATTTTAATTATTAAACAATTACTGTCTTGAGCTTTGGGCTCTTCTACAAGTGCTTTTAAGTTATTTTTGATGTAAACCACCACCCCATCATTTTGATTCATGTTTGAATTTGTTTTTTGATTGCAGTAGCCGTCAAGGAAAGGTAAATTGGCTGTCTGACTAGACAGCCAACATTCTGTTAGGACAATAATATTACAATTAATGTCAAGACTTTATAACAGAACTTCAAACCCATCCATGTTGCGATTAATGCTACGAATATTTTGTGAAAGCAGTGTAAGCGTATTTTCCCCAGAAGGAAGAAGGAGTTTACAGTCCTCTACATTACAAGTATTGGCTTCAGACACAGAAAAACCATCCAAATCAGCGATTAACTGACTGGACATTACAACTAATAATACAATAATAGGTAATAAAATATAAACTAAACCTAAGTACCTGTAATTTAGTGCTAGGTGCTACTAAAATAAACTCTTCGTGGGCGCTCTTAGGCGCCTTCATAGTTTATTGAATTTATATAATTCACCTCGGCGTATTTACGCGCTGGGCAGTCTCCGTCACCGGTCGGATGGTCACACTTTCTCTTGAACCGCTTGCACGTCGCACATTGTGGTGGAGAAGATTTACTGCCACACTCCTTGTGGGAATGATCAGTCTCTCCACAGTGGTTGCAAGTTGAACTGGTTTCTCTGCAAAACTTGGCTGCGTGAACGAACTGCTGGCAATTGAAACATCTTGTGACGATTGTGAAATCCTTCACGGGGCATGATGTCCAATTTATAAAAATTCGGCCTTGATTTATTAGGACTTTTCTAAGGGTGGCTGGTAATTCTAAAATATAATTGCAGGTAGAAAGACCCTTCTTACCCGACTTATGGCTCAGTTTGACAGTAGCAAGAAAGGATTCACGAATAGTGTCTGCCAATTTCCCTGAGAGATTCTGCTCGTAAATGCAGTCAAATGCTTCACTTTCAGTCAGTGCTACTTGAACTCCAACGGCAGCAATTCTCGGACGCCGTTTAGGAGTTTCTTCTACTGTTGTAAGGTTGTAACTTAGGAGACCAGTGAAACGACCGAATGCTGAGCAAATACTGAATATATTTTATAATAAAGAATCAATATAAAGAGTCTTAATACTAAGTACATAATAGATTATTCTATCCACATCTCATCTCCTCCGCAAATAGAAAATAAAATAAATGACAAATTTATTTTATTTTAAGTACTTAACCCTAATTTAATTAAAAAAGATGTATGCTTCTTACATTAAAATGGTTAAATACATTTTAAGGGATTACATGTTTATTTTTTTTTATTTTTTTATCTTTTAAGTATATATTTTCATTATATTTCCTTACCCAAGTATGATTATGTCAATATTATCAATACATATTTGTTTATAAACTAATTAGAATACTACACAATCTACGATTATTATTTTATCAATAAAGAAACAGGTGGTAAATACATTTTTGTCCTGTTCTTATGTACTAAGTAAGGTTTATTATTTTTCATAATTTCCACATTTGGTGAACATTCTTTAATTACATTGTATGGACCTGAGTAGATGATTTGGAATTTATTTCCTGTTTCATTTTTTAACAAAATTAAATCGTTTGGTTTATAAGTTACTGGGTTAATGTCAGGATCGTACCTAATTTTTCTATTAACCTTGCTAGCAATAAGATTATCTCGTGCCTCTTTTCCTGATGTCTGTATTCTAAATCTGAGTTCTAAAGGATAACTATCGAAGTTATATATGGGATCAATTTTATTTGAATTTAAATTTGATGGTAGGTTGCATCTTTTTCCAAAAACAAGCTCAAATGGAGTAAATTTTGTCTCGGTATGCACCGAAGTGTTATAAGAGAAGCACCAGAAAGGAAGCCAAGTGCTCCATGCTTCAGAATGATTTTCAGTTTGAATTCTTAAATAGTTACCCAAATGTTTGTGTGAGTTTTCCAAAGCGCCGATTGTCTGGTGATGGTACGCCGTCGACTGTAATTGACTTATGTGTAAAAGTTTACATACCTCTTTCATGGTGTTCGATGTAAATTCAGCTCCCATGTCAAATGCAATAGCACGTGGAATTCCGTATCTAAGAATAAAGTTATTAACAAAATTTCTAGCAACCTCATTTGATGTTTTGGAAAATAATGGATATGCCTCCACATATTTACTCAGTTCACATTGTATTGTGAGAATGTAGGTATAATTATTATAATCTCTATCCAACGGCCCCACCAAGTCTAAATAGACCTTGTCAAATGCTGATGTTGCTGTGGTGGTAATGACCATTGGTTCTTTTCTATGATGTGTCGAATGTTTTTGTTTTTGACACTTATCGCATCTTTTGACAAATTCCGTAACATCGTGTTCTAGACCTGGCCAAAAATAATATTTTTTAATATTATTTACCATCCGTCTTATGCCTGCGTGGCCACTTGTAGGCAAAAGATGGAAGTCATTTATAATTACACGTCGGTCGTCTTCGTCATCAATTCTTTTTATATCTTTTAAAATACACAATCGTGGTCCGGACCATGTACCTATATTCTGTATCTCTTTTATCACCTTTTCTATAAAAATATTATTATTCTTATTCTTTACAAAATATATTTCTGTTATTTTACATTTTTCGCAAAATCTATTCAGCTCCCTCACAAATTCGCCTGGCGATAGTTGCGATCGAGACGCTGGATTAATAAAAATTGTATTAATTGTTGGCACCAAACAAAAACATTTATTTTCATATTTTATTTCTCTTAATTCACGATATCGTTTTAGTTCCTTGTCAATAGTAAAGCGTAACTCCGTTAAATATTTAGGCTTACTTAGCATATCTACAACTTTCGGGTGATCAGGCCGATCGTCGTGAGATATTGTAGCATCTTGTGCTTGCTTTGCTTTTTGATGTCGCGTCTTTACGTTAACAACTCTCTCACTCATCTCTTTCAACTCTTCCGATGTAATATATAACCGTGATAGTGCATCAGCTGCCAAATTATTTTTACCTTTTAAATACTCTACTATAAAGTCATATTCCTCTAAAATTATCCTAAATTTCGTCAATCTACTCGAGGGATCGCGCATTCCAAATAAAGCTATGAGTGGTTTATGATCCGGTTGAACTTTGAACCTACGACCATACAAATACGGTCTAAAGTGTTTAACTCCCCACACAATCGCAAGCAACTCCTTTTCGATTGTTGGATACCTTTTTTCTGCTTTATTCAAACTCCTGCTGGCATATGCTACCGGTCTTCCGTCACCATTACACAACACTGCACCAATAGCATACCCAGATGCATCAGTTTGCAAAATGAACTGGTTACTTTCTGAAAAATCTGGATATTGTAATACAGGGTGAGAAATGATACTTTGTTTTAATGAGTTAAATGACTTTTGACATTCACCGTCCCATTTAAATGTTGCATTTTTCTTACATAAACTATTTAGTGGATAAGCTTTCGTTGCAAAATTTGGAATAAACTTTCGATAATAGTTAACAAAAGCTACGAATCGCTTAACTTCGTCAATTTTTGTGGGAACAGGATAATTCTCTACAACATTTATTTTACTAGGGTCTGGTACTACACCTTCTGATGACACAATATGTCCCAGAAAGAGTAATTCCTTTTGTAAAAACTCACATTTTATTGGATTAAGTTTTAATTTAACTTTACGAAAACGCTCAAAAATATCTTGAAGATTTTTTATATGCGATGGTAAGTCCCTACTGAAGCGAACCAGATCATCTTGGTAAACCAAACACTTTTCATACGTTAAACCTGTCATCGCAATCGTCATCATCCTTGCAAAAGAACTAGGACTAGTCTTCAGCCCCATTGGCATTCGGGTCATTTGATATCTGCCCGAATCAAATGCAGTGTACTTACGACTTTCTGTGTCTAAATTAACATTATAGTATCCCTGGTATAGATCCAAATGTGAAAAGTACATGCATCCAGACAAGGAATCCAATATTTCTACAATATTTGGGAGTGGAAACTTATCATCTTGTATGGTGTTATTTAGTTTCCTATAATCGATGACTAACCGCCATTTTTTATTCTCATTGCTGTCAGACTTCTTCGGCACAAGTAATAAAGGACTAGACCACTCGCTTTGACATGGCTCTATAATACCTTCTTTTAACATGTGTTTAATTTGGTTATTTACTTCACTTTTTAAAGAATAAGGTAAGCGGTAAGGTTTCGAATAAATTGGTTGAGTTTCTTGTTTTAATTTAATGGAATGATATATGTTTGTAGTTGATAACCGATCTCCTTCTAAGTAAAATATATCGGAATATTTGGCGCACAAACTTTCTATACTTGTTCTTTCTTCCTTGTTTAGTTTACTTAAATTTAATTTAGCAAATAATCGTTTAACTCGATCTGCATTGTTAACAATTTTGTCAAACAAACAGATATCATATTCTTTTGAACTCTCTATCTCTAGATTTATTTCTGATAATGTGACATCATTCGCTGTTGTATTTAAAACACGTATTGGTATTTTACCATTAACCGGAACTGCTAAACTACTTGCAACAAAAATTCCCTCACAAATTTCCTTCGTACATACTACACACTCATCCGTTAAGTTTGTAACTATATAGTGTATCGATTCTGACCTAGCGGGTAGTGGTATTAAATAATCTTTTAAATTAAATAACTTTAATATGATGTTATTGTTATTAATGCATAACGATAATGTGTTTTGTTTAAAGTTGATAGTTGATCCGAACTTACTAAAAAAGTCCTGGCCAAGAATTCCATGGGCCTTACAAGGCAGTGACTCGAATACATAAAACTTATGGACAATGTTTTGTGCATGTGTTACAGCGTAAGCAGCAACAGCGTAAGCGCAAGCAGTTAACAGCGTGGACTTTGCCACCAATGCCATTTATGATTATGTTTTCTTTACGAATTGGGATGTTGAACTCTAACACATGTTTATATTTTAACCCTTCAGATACCGTCAATTAGAGACACAATAGTAAGACAATAGATGCGCGGCCACCGGTGGTCGCTTGGGGATTCATGAATTAAGGCCGATATGGATGCGCCTGTATCAAGTAACAGACTAAGTGATTGACTGTTGTTTACATTAAACATTACACAATAACTACTCTCACTGGCTAAAATATTATGACTTTTAGGAACGAAAAAAATTATTTTCGCGTATATCCTTCGCATCTTGCTGTGTGGATGTACTAGGTTGAGGTTGAGGATCATCGGTTAGTATGCGAACATGCCCTCGAAACGATTTATTTCCTCTGTAATTAGAATTGTAAAAGTTACCTTGATATCTCCCTCTACCTCGAGGTCGCTGATACTCGAATCTGCTGTGCTGTGAACCTCGGCCACGGTACTGGTAATCACGATTGTGCCCACGTTGCTGGTGCCCGCGGTTATACGCACCCCTGTTGTAGCCTCTATGATTGTTTTGCGGGAACGGCGGCCTGGAATTGGTTTTATAATAGGTGTTACCATTATTCCGTTTCATCGTAAGGATTTGAGCACTAGCGTTTGCCGTCGAGCTATCCTCATCTAATGCAGCTTGAACGGCGTCCTTGAGACAGTCAAATTTTTGAGCAGAAATAATTGTACTAATCCTGCGATTTTTCAATCCGTCGCTAAATTGTTTTATTGCTTGTTTTTCGTTAATTGTCTTTAAAATATCATGTCCCACTGCTGGGCAAAGGCCTCCCCCAAGTCCTTCCAAAATTTCTTTTCTTGCGCTGTCTCTAACCAGTCCTTGTGGTAGGCGTCCAAATCATCTCGCCACCTCTTTCTAGGCCGGCCTCGACGGCGCTTTCCCTCAGTAGGAACCCACTGTGTGGCGACCCTTGCCCAGCGGTCCTTGTGCATGCGGCTGACGTGACCCGCCCAGTCCCATTTGAGCCTGGCAGCCTTTTTGCTCACGTCTATTATACCTGTTATGGAGCGCAGCGTGTCGTTCCGTATTCGGTCTGTTCTTTTTACGCCCACAATGCTGCGCTCCATAGCTCTCTGGCAAACCCCAAGGCGAAACTTTTGTAGTTCGGTGAGAGACCAGGTCTGAGCACCGTAGGTTAGGATGGGCAGGATACACATGTCGATGAGTTTACGCTTCAGGGAGATCGGTAGATCACCCTTCATTAGCGTCTTCATGGACCAGTAGCTTTTCCAGGCGTTCTGGATTCGTCGATCTATCTCCTTTTCCTGCCTGTTTTCGAAAGTTAAAATATCATATTTTGTTGAATTCCCTTCTGATTGCGAAATAGTAAGATCGACAAACATTTCCGCCAATTTTTTACCATAATCATCAATCGATAGCTCATCTTGTCGTAAATTGAGCAGTTGTTTTTGCAGCGAGTTTGTGGATTTTTGTGACAACAAAATCCTTTTCATTTCAGTTAGTAACTGAGCCACACTATCATAATTGGATGCAAGCTTTAATTTTGCGCCTTGGGACAATCTGCTTTTTAAAACGAAATTAATCAATTTAGAATGATATTTAGTGTCAATAACTGTACTATAATAATCTATTCCGTCAATTAACTGTCTTGTATTGGCAATTTCATCATTCATAACAGGTAGTAAATTCAAAGCAACTTTCAGGTCAAAATCCATTTTTACAGTATCACTTAAAGTATCTTTAGATTGACACAACTTTAATATTTCTGAATACAAGCTATTCAATTTCTCACAATATTCTGTTATAACATTTTCTTCCTCCTCATCTGTCCTCTTAACCTTTGTTATATTTTCTAAATAAGTGTTATACTGATTAATTATCGTCTTAGCTTCATTTAACTTTATTACCAAAACATCACCTTTCCTACGCGATGGTCCTATCTTAATTAAATATTTTCTTATCTCTAACAATTCATTATACAATTCCTTTAAAAATCCTGCCATTAAATGTAACACATCCTGTTATTATTATCATTACTACCTAATTATCGATCAAACAGAATACATACGTACCATAATAGTTATTTTACCATAATCAAATCAGATTTGTTGACGTCGTTTAATAAGTCCAATGTCCATTGCAGAGAAACCGTATTTCACCATTATTATTTTGCACAGATTAAGCTGTAGGACCGATTTTATGCGCACTTTCACTGACTCTATAACCACTTTTATCACTTTTACACTCTGGCTTCTTCATTGATCACGTCGGGTCGAATCTGACGTCGCCGCAAAAACGAACCTCTGTTTGCGTTATTCTGGAACTCCTCTCGAATCCACTGCATATGGCACCTCCGATAAATACGAAATGCCAAATAGATCATGCCAAGTACCGCAAAAGTCACGAAAATCGTCAGTATGATATTTGTAGACGTAATATGGAAATTCAGATCTTCCAAGTTTAGTTCGTTTCGTCCTCCTGCCGCATTTTGAGCAATTACAACTTCCTTGCTTTGTGATTTTCCCATTTTAGAATAATCTGAGTGTCGTCGTTACTGGTCGTAATAATATTAATTTTTAACATGATTAGTTAGTGCACGACCACTTCAATGTTTATGAATCACAGTCCTTATTTGGTAGTTACCGGATCAGATTCACCACGGCACGCGTTACCCATACGGTATAGGCAGGGTCGCCATGTAAGGTTGTAACTTAGGAGACCAGTGAAACGACCGAATGCTGAGCAAATACTGAATATATTTTATAATAAAGAATCAATATAAAGAGTCTTAATACTAAGTACATAATAGATTAGTCTATCCACATCTCACTAAGGCCTGACGATACCAGCTTTGTGGAGTTCTTAAGCTTGTCAATATCGCCTTTGCTTTCGGTGCTAATAAGAACACCCCCGTTTTTTACTTTCTTTAGGCCACGGACATGAAGCTTCAGTTCTTCAGGCGATATTATTTTTTACACAAGTGTCTTCGTGTCTCCGCTAGATTTAGTTTTGTCGCAAGGATAAATAGCCACAGAGCTTAGATTTGCAGGACGGATGAAGGTTTCGGATTTTTTTTTAACCATACTAGCGTAAGAAGAAGGGGTAGCGTCAGAAGGTGTTAATTTATTAATTACGGCCTCTTTGATCTCCTTAATAGAATCAGCGAGTTCCAGCTGATCATTTAAGTGCAGTACTGTGCTGTGCGCCTGTATAGTTTTCTGCTTCAGCGCTTGATAAAGGACGGCCATCTGAGATGTTCCATTAGAAACCTTGCGACAGAGAGTGCAGACACGGAGCTTTTGATCGCTGTTCATTTTTCCCTCCGAAACTATGGCGCAGACTTAATTTAGAATGCCGTCTATTGATGTCATCCATCTCTGGATCTCTGCCGTCGAAATAACTTCTTCTGGTAGCTCACCTGACGACACGGGTGGAGCTCGATTTGGTGTTTGCTCCCTAGGATGGACTGGTACAGGTTGGGATGGAGTCGGTGGAGGACTACGTCGCAAAAGTTGGCTACGCCCAAAAGGGCTAGGTTCTTGATTAGCCATAACTACCACAATATACTATGACTATATAAAATGTTTAGTTCATATTGCACAACATTTATGTAAGTAAAATCACACACGACACACTTTACTTTTGAACTACTTAAGTCGTTTTTCAATTATTACATCTATACTTATAATAAATCTGTAGAGAGGTCAATTCTGTACATGAAATATATTTCCAAAATAACTATCAGGGGGTGATTAGTGATCGATACTGATGCCAAAAATGCAAACAGTAAAATTTTTGTCTGTCTGTCTGTCTGTCTGTCTGTCTGTCTGTCTGTCTGTCTGTCTGTCTGTATGTTCTTTATAGAAACAAAAACTACTCGATGGATTTTAACGAAACTTGGTACAATCATTCTTCATACTCCTGGGCAGGTTATAGTATACTTTTCATCACGCTACGATCAATAGGAGCAGAGCAGTGAAGGGAAATGTTGAGGAAACGGGAGAAATTACTCCATTTTTTAAGCTTCCGTCGCTTTTGCAGCCTTTATGGTTAAAGCTACACAGAAATCATGTATAACGGAAATGTTCTCCGATTACTGTACCAACCGCAAATAATAAGTTGGTCGTAGGTTACATCACCCGCTGTGGAATTCACTAAGGGGCGCTGCACATGGCTATAATACTATAATATTTGGGTAAATAATATGTAGTTTCCGTTTTCTAAACATTTCGTAAATGGCGTTGGTGTCGAGTTATATCACGCTATGGGAACACTTTTAGGGAATAAAGAAAGGAGCGCGTTTTCCTATAGCCCATTTATTAATTACATCGAACAAGGAGACATTGGCATCATGTCTAAGGTGTTTGCACACTGTCACGCGCGTAAGTAGAAGGGAGAGATCTGGAACGTCTCGAATCGTCTCGCGCATCACGTTGTTTTCCAGTCCCCGGGCTCTTAGAGTTCGACATCAGACGTTTCAGACCTTTGATTTTGACGACCCCGTTGTCGCTGGCATAAGCAACAGGATCCGCGTACGAAGTCGCTGGCAGAAGCTAGTCAATAATAAATGCGAAGTACACGTCTACTAAGTCTCGCGTCTCGCCGAGCAATCATTGATATGCTTATCTAGTACATCAGAAATGTGCTTACTATTATAGCAAGGAAAGGTATTCAAAATGAGAATAGGATCGATGGCCATGTTGTGATGTCACGATTTACTGTCAAATCGAGGAAAGAATTTTAAAACATTAATTAATTTACGAAAAATTTAATCAGAATCCAGTTCTTTAATTTTACTCATTTCCGAGTTCTTCAATTTTGATAAAATTTCACTCAAAACAATTTTTATGATCTGATTTAGCGTGTAATCTTTTATTGTGGTTATAGAAAGTTTATTTCTGCGTGTACGGACTACGCAGCAAATAAAAGTAGATGGCGTCAGCGTGTTAAATAAAAAAACTGTAGATTTCGCTTAATTTCGAGGCCTAAACTAAAAACTGAGATAATTTCCAAAATACTGTAAATCTACAGTTAAAACTGTAGGGTTGGCATCCCTGCGTCATCGACACATTTTTGACTATGTTTTTTTTTTAAATGCTGCCATATATGCACTTCAATAAATAATTCACTGTCATCTTTGGTTCTTTCGTTGGAGATGATGAGATGATGATGATCTTTCGTTGGCCAGACTATACCTCATTTCAGTATTCAAAGAAAAATAACTATTTACTAATTCACAACTACTACATATACTATATTTATATTTACTAATTTAAACTATTTACAAAAAATAATAACTATTTACTAATTGGAGATTTTAATCTACCCTGTATTAAATGGAATGCGGTTGGGCCAACTTTTCTAAAACAGGGTGCCGTCGAAGTACAAAATGTAGCTATGCGGTTGGTGAATGATTTGTGTTTGTAGCGACATCTATGACGCCACATAAGAACTACGAAGAAAATACGAAATCCTGCATCGCGCAATCAAAGTTCTCTGCGCGATTTGAACATATACGACAGCCCGACATCAACTATCGGGCAGTCGCCCACCAGACTATAACACCCGGTCTGGTCGGAGGATCCTTCCTTTTCAACGGAGGTATGTGGGACTTTACTCTCTGTCCCACACCTACCCCCCAAACTGGTGACCCTCGACAAAGAACGTCAGCGCAGCCTTCGTGCAGCTACTACTTCGTGACGTCATCATCACTTCCTCAAGCTTTCGAGCAACGAGCCATACAGCCAGCACCCACGGCTAAGGGTATCCTGACCACTAGTATGCCTAGGGTGGTCATACCTGGTCACCACCTCAGCCGCATCAGCGACCTTGGCACACCGCACCTTCGGCCAGTCATATGAAGAGTCATGAAGAACCTCTCCTGGTCGACGCCAGCAATCAAGCCCTACGTCGCACAAGCACCGCTCCGACTCACTGGAGCCAGCAGCACTACTCCGACTCACTGGAGCCTGCAGCATCGTCCCGACTCACTGGGACAGCACCACCCCGACTCACTGGGGCATCATCCCGACTCACTGGGACAGCACCACCCCGACTCACTGGGGCATCATCCCGACTCACTGGGACATCATCACCCCGACTCACTGGGGCATTATCCCGACTCACTGGGGCATCACCGCAGACAGTTCCGACTCACCGAGAACTATGCGGCATCGGTTCCGACTCACTGGAACCAACCTACCGCTGGCCTGGCACACATCAAGAAGCATCAAGAACCATCGATCTCCGATCTCCGGAGGGGAGTGATGTAGCGACATCTATGACGCCACATAAGAACTACGAAGAAAATACGAAATCCTGCATCGCGCAATCAAAGTTCTCTGCGCGATTTGAACATATACGACAGCCCGACATCAACTATCGGGCAGTCGCCCACCAGACTATAACACCCGGTCTGGTTGGACCCTCCAAATGTTTTTTAGGAATAACGCAATACAATACACTTTCAAATCACAAAGGTCATACACTAGATTTAGCGTTTTCTAACTTGCTATTACACATAAACGAATGTGTCCATCCGCTAACGAAAGTTGATATTCATCATCCAGTGTTAGCTATAGAAATCCCTGACCTTAAAATTTCCCCCTTTCGTGAGTTGTCCGCACCGAGACGTAATTACCGTAAGACTGATTATAACGCATTAAATAAAATCTTTGCTAAAATTGACTGGCAATCAACGTTGGATAAAAAATCAACGGACAGCGCGGTACATGGTTTTTATGACATGATTCAAGCAGGAATTGATGAACACGTACCTCTCAGCCGACCTGTGGGTTCTCGCAGATATCCCATTTGGTACAGTAACGCCCTTATAAAAATAATTAAACAAAAAAGTAGGGCACACTCTCGTTGGAAACGTTTCGGTAACCTGCTCGATCGCGATGAGTTTGCAATGTTGCGAGATAGACAGCGATATGTTCAAGAGCTTTGTTATAGTAAATACCTACATGAGACCGAAAATAGTCTGAAAGAGAATCCTAAAAAGTTTTGGAGTTACATAAAAAAATTGCGTGGAGGATCTAGTTATCCTGGAATGTTGTCCCGCGACAATGTAAACTACACAGATGGAAAAGACATTTGCGAAGCATTCGGCGATTTCTTTCATGATGTTTTTGGAGAACCCTCAGACTATAACCTAGCTGGTTTGGGGGTCACAGAGGTTGAGGATGGTTGTGTTGATATCATAACTGACATACAATTTACTCCATCAACTGTGGAGAGGTCGCTGAGTTCGTTAGGTACAGATAAGGGTCCAGGTTGTGACGGTATACCACCACTGTTTTGGACCCCACCAACCGTGTTCCCACGTTGTCGTCGTGGTGGGGCTTGCGTGTCTCAATGACCTTGAGGGCTATGCCGGTAGAGCTACTCATGCCGGAAGGCCTCAAGCGAGAGACCAGACCAAGAGGAACACACGGCGGAGTCCAGTCGGACCGCCCGGCGGGTGCGCTGTCCAGGAGCGCTGGCACCAACAGCTGTTGGCGCCTTCTGGACAGCGATTTCGAAGAGTGGGTTCGCCTCGGGTACGTGTCTGCTCATCAGACACGACCACGATGGCGAACGTGTCACTGGGGACCCCACCCCATAAAAAAGGCAAAGCTGTGTTCAGCATACCATGGCCGCGTTCCTTAAAAAGATACTACCCCAGGAGGGTACCGCCTGCCCCGCAGGCGGAGAATCCCTCCTGCCCCTCGTATTCTGGGGGGGGCAAAGAGCGCGCCAGGTCCGTACCTGTCCGTACCGACCTGTTACCGTCCTTCGTGGACGCATTGAGCCAGGGTGGCTCACTAGCCGGCAGCGTGGAGTCCCTGGGACCAGTTCCCAGCACGTCCGCGACGCCGGTGGAGGCCGGGCGTAGCTTCGGCCTCAGGGAGGTGAGTGAAGACGCGGCGTCGGACTCTGATGCCGCGTCTTCACACAACTCTGACGTGATGGAGGTGGAAGAAACCACCACCATCAAAAGGAAGGCGGAGTTTTTACGCTCCGTCTCCGACGACGAGGCGGCACCTGCCCGGAAGGTCTCGACCTCGGGGCGGGGCACCGCCCGAAAGACGGGCAAAGGCAGAGGGCTCCCCGCTGAGAGCGCCAGCGAGGGACGCCAGGCCAGCCTCATACCGCCGGAGATCCCTACCGACCTGCCGGAGGGGATGGAGGAGGCGATGGCCAAATTTAGGGAGGTCGTGGCCGCCGCCATCATGAGCGTGGCCAACAAGCGGGAGAGGGTGGCCAAGAAGCGCTCCATCGAGCTGGCCAATGCCACGATTGGGGGGGCTCTGGGGTTCGTATTCGAGCCCTACGAGCAGACCCTCAACGGGAGGATTGGCCGGCTCGAGGCCTTGGCTGGTCTCCAGGACCCCCGTCCCGAGCAGTCACCGGAAGGGCGTAGCACGCAGGAGCAGGGCCGATCCCTGCCGATGCCCCAGGCGGAAAGCGAGGTGATAACCTTGCTGCGGCAAGAGCTGGCTGCTGCCAGGGAGCAGCAGCAGCAGCAGCAGCAACGGTTTCAGGAGCAGATCACGCGCCAGCTTTCCGTCCTGGAGGGCATCGTGCTGCGTCCCCCGCTCGCGGCCTCCAACCTGAAGGGAGCGGTGTCATATGCCGCTGCCGCCGCAGCCACTGCTGCTGCGCCCAGGGCAGGCCCGTCGGGGCAAGTCGGGCGCAAGGCCACGGCGCCGGAAACGGCGAGGCCTGTGACCAGGCAGCAGCGGCAGGGGAAGCCTGCCGCCCCCCTGAAGGGCAAGGTGGCGGCTGCCACAAAACCGGCGGGGCCTCCTGCCGCGGCGGTGACTAGGTCGCGCCTGCCGCCTTCTCCGCCCGAAGACTCCTCGGCTGGCGCCGAGTGGACGGTCGTCGGTGCCAAGGAGAAGGCGAGCAAGGCGACTAGGGCGACCAATAGGCGCAAACGGCGACGGGAGCGCAAGAAGCGGGCCATGGCTGCCAGACTTCGCGCCCCGACTTCCGCAGCTGTAGTGATCACACTACAGCCAGCTGCGGAAAAGAAGGGCGTGAACTACGACGTAGTCATGGCCAAGGCTAAGCAGGCGGTGGTGGGCCACCTCGACGAGTTCGGAGCCTCCGGGGGCTTCCGAATAAGGAAGACCGTGACCGGAGCCCGAATCTTGGAGGTCCCCGGGGCGGATAGCGGCGAACTCGCCGACGCTCTGGCCGACAAGATCAGGGCGTCCCTGGACGTCGAGGAGGCCCGAGTGTCCAGACCCACCAAGAGCGTAGACATGCGCATTATGGGTCTGGACGACTCTGTCAGGGTGGAAGAAGTGGTGGCCGCCATCGTCAGGGCGGGAGGGTGCACGACCGATCAGGTTCGGGCGGGCACCATCCGCGCTGACAGCACGGGCATGCGAGCCGTCACGGTGAGCTGCCCCGTGTCGGTGGCCAAGGCCATCACGACCGAGGGCCGAAGGCTGTTGGTGGGCTGGGTTTCAGCCCAAGTCAAGATGCTGGAACCCAGACCTCTGCGGTGCTACCGATGCCACGTCGGGCACCACGTGGGCGCTAATTGCGCCGCAGAGGTGGATCGCAGTGACCGCTGCCACCAGTGCGGACAGCCCGGTCATAAGGCCGCCGAATGCCGTGCATTGCCGCACTGCTACGCATGTGCGGCGGCCGGCAAGCCGGCCGACCACCGGGCTGGGGGTAGGTCCTGCGACCCTCCCACCAAGGCCAAGGGCAAGGTCAGGAGGGGCATCCACCCTGACGTCCTCACCGCCGCAGCCACTACCCTGACTGCTGCCGCCATCGCCGCCGCTCCCGCCGCCGCGGCAGGACCCTCACAAAGGGCTCAGGAGGAGACGATAATGGAATGTCAATAACGACACCATTACGTCTCCTCCAGGCGAACATCAACCACTGCGCCGCCGCTCAGGATCTGTTGCTCCAGAGCATGGCGCAGTGGTCGATCAATATCGCCGTCGTCGCCGAGCCGTACTTTATTCAACCCCGTGGAGACTGGGTTCAGGACTTGGACGGCTCGGTGACGTTAATTTCGTCGGCCGCCGCCGGTACCCCGCCCCCCGAGTCCGTCACGAGGGGGCGGGGTTGTGTGGCAGCACGGTTCGGGGACATCGCCGTGGTAGGCGTTTACCTGCCCCCGAACAGATCTCTCGATGTGTTCCAACTCTCCCTGATGGAGCTAAATTCCGTCGTCGCTGGGTTCGGTTCCCTCCCCGTGGTCGTGTGCGGGGACTTCAACGCCTGGAACACGGCTTGGGGTTCTCGGCGCACGAACCGACGGGGTCGGATGGTGGAGGACTGGGCCTTGGAGCTGGGCCTGGTCGTCCTGAACCGGGGCTCTGTCCCCACGTTGGTGCGGATGCGGGGTGAGTCGGTGGTGGACATTTCGTTCGCCAGCCCCGCTCTGTCGCCGCGTGTCGTCGACTGGCGCGTTATGGAGGAGGTGGAGACGTACTCCGACCACCGGTACATCCGGTTGGACGTCTCCGCCGAAACCTCGGCCGCGCCGGTCCGACAGAGCCCTTGTGGTCCGCGGTGGGCGCTTAAGCAGATGGACCGGGAGCTCCTCCTGGAAGCCGCGACGGTACAGGCCTGGGTGCAAGCACCGGACAGGCCTGACGACATCGACGTCGAGGCGGAGTGGTTCCAGGAGGCCATGTCGCAAATCTGCGACGCGGCAATGCCCCGAGTCCCTCCAGGTCGTGCTAAGCGCCGCGTGTACTGGTGGTCGCCGGAGATCGGCGCACTGCGCAACGCGTGCAACCACGCGCGCCGCCGGTACGACAGACACTGCAGGCGCCGCAACCGCCAGCCGGATGCGGAGGTCAGAGAGGCGGAGCTGTATGAGGGGTACAGAGAGGCAAAGCGCACCCTCCGAACGGAGATAAGGCGGGCCAAACTCGAGGCCCGCAACGTGTGGCTGGGGTCTCTGAACGCGGATCCGTGGGGGCGCCCGTACAAATTGGTACGGGACAAGCTACGCCCCTGGGCTCCGCCGTTGACTCAGAGTCTCCGGCCCCAACTCGTGGAGGGTGTTGTAACCACTCTGTTCCCTGCGCGAGGGGAACACTCCCCCCCGCCCATGGCTCCGCCCCCGCCAGCAGTGTCTGACGCGGACCACAACAGCGACGACGACGACAACGCTCCAGAGGTGACCGAGGTAGAGGTGAGAGTGGCGGTGCGAAGGCTGAGTGCCAAGAACACCGCCCCAGGACCCGACGGCTTGCCAGGGAAAGCCTGGGTCCTGGCCATGGAGGCTCTCGGGCCTCGACTAAGAGGGCTCTTCAGCGCATGTATGGAGAGGGGCCAGTTTCCACTTCGCTGGAAGACGGGGAAACTGGTCCTCATCGCGAAGCCAGGGCGCCCTGCGGACTCTCCGTCCGCGTACCGGCCCATTGTGCTGCTCGACGAGGTGGGCAAGCTCTTTGAAAGAGTCATTGCAAACCGCCGGTCGCTCTAGCGACACGCGGGGTTGCGATAGTCGTTGGTAGGATCCAGGAGTTGGGACTCGAGGTGGCGCTGCACAAATCCGAGGCCATGTTTTTTCACAGCGCTCGGAATGCGCCACCATCAGACTCCCAACTTACGGTGGGAGGAGTTCGCATCGGCGTCGGGTCGACGATGAAGTACCTGGGACTCGTTCTCGACGGCCGATGGAATTTCGGAGAACACTTCCGACGTTTGGCTCCCAAACTCAACCGGGCCGGGGCTGCTCTCAAGCGGCTCCTGCCCAACCTTGAGGGTCCAGACGCCTCCTGCCGGAGGCTCTACGCGGGGATCGTTCGGTCCATGGCCCTCTACGGGGCACCGGTGTGGGCGCCGTCGCTGGCAAAGCGACCGGCGTCCATACTGAACGCCTGCCAGAGGGTCATGGCAATACGGATGGTGCGGGGTTACCGCACGATCTCCCGCGAAGCGGCGAGCCTTCTGGCTGGCCTACCACCGTGGGATCTGGAGGCAACAGTCCTTGCACACATGCACGATAAGCGCGTGGAGATGCAACGCCGGGGTGAAAGTCCACTACCGCGACAGGTCGAGGTATGGCGGACCGAGCTCCGGCGGGATCTCACGGTGAAATGGCGTCAGCGACTATCGCAACCCAGTGCTGGGCACGCCACAATTATGGCGGTAAGTCCCCTCTTTGAGGCGTGGCTGGAAAGACCTCACGGCGTCCTTACCTTCCGCATGACGCAGGTCCTCACCGGACATGGCAAGTTCGGGAGGTTCCTGCATTGGATTCGAGCGGAAGAGACGCCCGGGTGCCGCCACTGTGCGGAACGCCCGGAGGACACGGTGGAGCACACAGTTGAGGTGTGCCCTGCTTGGGCGGAGCAACGCCGTGTCCTCGTGGGGGCGATCGGCGGCGGAGACCTCTCGCGCCGGGCCTTGGTTCAGGCCATGGTCCGGAGCGAGGAGGAGTGGCAGGCGGTCGCCTCCTTCTGCGAAGCAGTAATGCTAGCAAAGGAGGAGGCAGACCGCATCAGGCAACAGCGCCCCCGCCGCCGCCGCCGGGATTCCGATCCCGATTTCCGGCCACCGTAGACGCGGGCTCGCGGACGGCGAGCCATGGGTAGCTCGCTGTCCGATCGTCCGGTAACTGTCCGGACCGAGCCAAGGCGTCGACGGCGCGCACTGTTCCCGCGCGCCTCAAGGAGTTGTCAGCAACAGGAGGGGCCCATCTGGGTCGAAGCCTACCGGGGTCGGGGTTATCCGAAAGGAAACTAGAGCCCCGGTATGAAGGCTAGAAGGAACGGCGCGGGGTTTTTAGTCAGTAAGACTCTGACACTGTCTCCCGCTCCACCCAAGAGCGGGTTTCGTCATTGATGATTTTCCCCGTCGAGAGAAAAAAAAAAAGAAAAAAAAAAAAAAAAAAACACTGTTTTGGAAAAGTTGCGCAAAGTCTCTCTAGTAAAAAATAAAAAATTACAGAGGTATTTCTATACTTAATACTTTGGGTAAAGTATTTGAAAAGCTTTTGTACAAAGCTATATATCCTTACATTCTTAGAGGTATTTCTTATAGGCAGCACGGGTTCTTAAAAAAGCGTTCGAGTATAGACAATCTAGCTTGCTTCTCTAACTTTGTCCTTGGCAATACAAATAAGGGAGGGCAGGTTGATGTGATCTACACAGATTTTGAAAAAGCTTTCGATCGTGTGGATCATAGTATCCTGCTCAGCAAATTATACAGACTGGGTATTCGCGGCGATCTTCTTCGTTGGGTAAAATCATATTTATTTAAAAGGTTAAGGTTAAGGATAACTTCATAGAAATACCTAGCGGTGTTCCACAAGGATCACATTTAGGACCTCTTTTCTATAATGCATATTTATTTGATATTACTGACTCTTTTAAACACTCCGAACACTTAATGTACGCTGACGACAAAAAAATATTTTATAAAATAACTTCATTTGATGACTGTACAGCTCTCCAACAAGACCTTGACAATTTACATGATTACTACACAAGAAACAAGATTACAGTAAACGTCACGAAATGTCAATGCATCAGTTACACACGTAAGAGGAACCCTATAACGTACTCGTACCAATTTAATGGAATAACTATTAATAAAGTTGAGATAGTTCGAGACTTAGGAGTTATGTTCGATAGCAAATTGGCATTTTCAAATCACATAGATCTTATTACTAGCAAAGCTTACAAAAATTTAGGATTCGTTTTAAGTTCCTGCAAGGCATTTAAAAACATTGAAGCGCTTAAATCTGTATATTTTGCTTATGTTCGCAGCGTTCTTGAATACGCATGCCCAATATGGTCCCCTCAATATAATATATATAAAAATCAAATAGAACGGGTTCAAAAAAAAATTCATTAATCACCTTAACTACCGCCTCCGTAAACCTCCAATGTCCTACGAAAATAGCTGTCGGACGTATGGATTGTTAACACTCGATGAACGACGTGAAATGTTGGACATGTGTGTACTTTACGACATACTGAATGGTAGGCTGGATTGTCCGGATTTATTATCACAGATCAAATTTAATGCTCCTCTACGACGCACTCGCCATACGCCAATGTTGCATGTACCTAGGCATGCCACTAACTATGCTAGCAATTGTGTACTTACTCGCATTGCGCGAGCCTACAACAAAGACTTCTCTCAGGTTGATGTGTTTAACTGCACAAAATCTAGTTTTAAAGCCCAAGCTAAAAAGATTATAATTGATAAAAACAAATAGCAAGCAACTTTGTTCCATTCACCATAAAGCATTTACTATGTTAATTCATATTTTAATTTAATTAATATTATTATCTCCTTTTCATAACAAGTAGTATATTTATAACCCTCAATTCTATATTAAAACTTTATTTTTAAATATTGTTTAAAGTCCGTTCGCATGATAAATACAAATTAAGTTAAGCAGGGAAACCTATTATTAGCCTTACTAAACTGTAATATCTTTATTTGTATTATATCATATGTATCGCTGTTGGTTTGTAAATAAATAAATAAAGTTCTCGACAGGCGCTAGAGTTGTCTTTTGGAATCATTTTGAATTTGAAAATATTTTTAATATCAAGAGATTTTTTTTTTACAAAAACAGAGAAATTGTAAATGTTTGAAGAAGGTACAAATCATTTTCATGTAACCCAAGTAAATATATAAATTAGCAACGAAAATCTTCATAAATAACTTTTGTATGAATTTACTAAAATTATTTATGAAGATTGATAATCTGTTTGAATATGTTCCAATTAGTAATCATTAATAACATTATAATTTAAATTTTTGAACTAATTTTTGAGTAAGGCGTGTACGCCTTACTCACTGCGCGCACTGTTTCGCCGCGCCTCAAGGAGTGGTCAGCAACAGGAGGGGCCCAGCTGGGTCGAAGCCTACTGGGGCCGACGCCGGTACGCCAGGCACTGCAGGCGCCGCATCCGCCCGCCGGATGCGGAAGCCAGAGAGGCGGAGCTATATGAGGAATACAGAGAGGCAAAACGCACCCTCCGAACGGAGATCAAGCGGGCCAAACTGGAGGCCCGCAACGTGTGGCTAGGTTCTCTGAACGCGGACCCGTGGGAGCGCCCGTACAAGTTGGTACGGGACAAGCTTCGCCCCTGGGCTCCGCTGTTGACTCAGAGTCTCCAGCCCCAACTCGTGGAGGGTGTGGTTAGCTCTCTGTTCCCTGCGCGGGGGGAATACTCCCCCCCGCCCATGGCTCCGCCTCCGCCAGCGGTGTCTGACGCGGATCGCAACAGCGACGACGACGAAAATGCTCCAGAAGTGACCGAGGTAGAGCTGAGAGTAGCGGTGCGCAGGCTTAGTGCCAAAAACACCGCCCCAGGACCCGACGGCTTGCCAGGGAAAGCCTGGGTCCTGGCCATGAAGGCTCTCGGGCCTCGACTGAGAGGGCTCTTTAGCGCATGCCTGGAGAGGGGCCAGTTCCCACTTCGCTGGAAGACGGGGAAACTGGTCCTCGTAGCGAAGCCAGGGCGCCCTGCGGACTCTCCGTCCGCATACCGGCCCATTGTGCTGCTCGACGAGGTGGGCAAGCTCTTTGAAAGAGTTATTGCAAACCGCCTCGTCGTGCGGCTAAACCGCTTCTGCGAAGAAGTAATGCTTGCAAAGGAGGAGGCCGACCGCATCAGGCAACGGCGCCCTCGCCGCCGTCGCCGGGATTCCGATCCCGATTTCCGGCCACCGTAGACGCGGGCTCACGGACGGCGAGCCATGGGTAGCTCGCTGTCCGATCGTCCGGTAATGGACCGAGTCCAAGACGTTGACGGCGCGCACTGTTCCCGCGCGCCTCAAGGAGTTGTCAGTAGCAGGAGGGGAGGTAATTAGATCTCAATAATAGGATTTTTTTACATCTAATTAGATCCTTTTAGGTAGTTTTTCAATTTTACTAAATTTACTCAGATCTAAGTAAATTGTAGTCAATTGTAGATCTCAGTTTATCTGAATAGATTGAGATTTATTTCAACAAATGTAGATTTTTCTAAAAAAAAAATCATTTCATTTACAAAGTCTTTTTAGATCTAAGAACATCAAATTACATCTAAAATGTTTCAGAGAAGGCGATTTTTTTGTGTTTTTTACCCTTTAGAGTTTGTAGTGAAAAACAAATCATTATAGTATAAAAAGGTACGAAAAAGGTACGGTCTACACTGAGGTACGGTTGTGGTACGGTTGTGTGATGAATAGTACGGAAACCGTACTTTTTGGTACGGTCTGGCAACGCTGCTCTCTCCGCCGCTCGCACCCCCTCGTGTCGGCATGCGCTGGCGCACGGGGTATGCGGGCGGCGGAGGAGGGGGCTGCATGCGCATATTGGCTGCGACGCGTTGCAACCACAGAGTAGTGAAACCACAGCCTACTCGATATGTTTTTCCCGCGCTACACATATAAAATAATGTGGATAATCATTTATTTGATAGGTCATTGGATATTGCATTATCTTAAAACTAGTTTTATACACTATATAGTTAATAATATACAGGATTAGAAATGCGTATCTATATTTAATACTCTTACAATAACCTTATATAGATAAATAGATCCGTGATCAATGCGGTGAAAACCGGAAGTGATCACCGCATGGTAAGAGGCTCATTGAATATCAATGTCAAGCTTGAAAGATCTCGACTGATGAAGTCTGCGCTCCGCCCTGCACAGATCCAGATCCAAAACTCCGAAAACTTTCAGCTCGAACTTCAAAATCGTTTCGAGTGCCTAGGAAGCTCCGTGGACGAATACAACGATGGGTTCGTGGAAACTGTCCATACGGTCGGGTCTAAGTTTTTTAAGACTCGTACAAGCAAGACCAAGAGGCTCACTGATCAAACTCTTGAGCTCATGAAGAAGAGGCGTGAAATGACTTTGCAGTCTTCAGATGATGCGTGCACGTACCGGCAGCTCAATAAACGGATCTCGAAATCTCTGAAACGCGACCTTCGCAGATTTAATACCGAGAGGATCAAAGACGCGATTGAGCGGAATAAGGGCTCCAAGGTGTTTGCGCGAGATCTGTCTATTGGGCAGAGCCAGCTCACGAAACTGAAGACCGACGATGGCAGAGTCGTATCCGCCAAATCGGAGCTTCTGGAAGAGATCGAGGCTTTTTATGGACAGTTATACACGTCAATCTCCAAACCCGCTGCAAATCTAGCAAACGACCCAAGAGCTAGATTGACTCGACACTACACTGAAGATATCCCGGACGTCAGCCTGTACGAGATTAAGATGGCTCTGAAACAGTCGAAAAACAACAAGGCGTCGGGTGAGGACGGAATTACGGCTGAGCTCCTAAAGGCGGGTGGAAAACCGGTCCTAAAGGCCCTTCAGAAGTTATTCGATTCCGTCATACTCGAGGGAAAAACGCCACAGGCATGGAGCGGAGGTGTGGTGGTGCTCTTCTTTAAGAAGGGCGACAAGACCCTGCTCAAGAATTATAGACCCATCTCACTTCTGAGCCATGTCTACAAGCTGTTTTCCAGAGTCATCACGAACCGTCTCGCGCGCAGGTTCGATGATTTCCAGCCTCCCGAACAAGCCGGATTCCGAAAAGGCTTCAGCACCATAGACCACATACATACGCTACGGCAGGTTATACAGAAGACCGAGGAGTATAATCTGCCTCTCTGTCTAGCGTTTGTGGACTATGAGAAAGCCTTTGATTCGATCGAGACATGGGCTGTGCTGCAGTCTCTTCAACGGTGCCAGATAGACTATCGGTACATCGAGGTGCTGAAGTGTTTGTACAAAAACGCCACTATGTCAGTCCGACTTCAGGACCAGACCTCGAAACCTATCCTCCTGCAGCGGGGCGTGAGGCAGGGAGACGTCATTTCTCCGAAACTGTTCACGGCCGCAATGGAGGATGTCTTCAAGGTTCTGAACTGGAGTGGACTAGGCATCAATGTTAATGGCGAGTACATCACTCACCTTCGGTTTGCCGACGACATAGTAGTCATGGCTGAGACTACGGAAGGTTCAAGTGAAGAGTCATTGGAAAAATGTATAAAACTTCGAGGTGAATACTTTGTAAAACAATAAATGATACTTTAAGGTTCTAGTTATGCTTTTTTCCTGAAACGACAAAATTCTAAAGATATCCCTCGTACCAAGTAAAATGAACAAGATGTGGGAAAGGCAATTAAAAGTTGAAGTTTTGGTGTTAATTACTTGTCTATTTATCTCATCATCATCATTTCAGCCGACAGACGTGCACTGTTGGACATAGGCCTCCTCTAAGTGTCGCCACAATGATCGATCCTGCGCGTCTCGCATCCATCGGTTTCCCGCAACCTTCACCAGGTCATCGGTCCACCTTGCAGGAGGCCTTCCGACGCTGCGTCTTCTAGTACGAGGTCGCCACTTCAGAACCTTTCGGCCCCAATGGCCATCTGTTCTGAGAGCAATGTGCCCTGCCCATTGCCACTTAAGTTTGGTGATTCTTCGGGCTATGTCGGCAACCTTGGTTCTCCTGCGGATATCTTCATTTCTGATTCGATCCCGCAAGGAAACTCCGAGCATAGCCCTTTCCATTGCCCTCTGGATGACTTTGAGCCTTCTGATGAGGCCCATTGTGAGCGACCACGTTTCGGCACCATATGTCATCACTGGCAACACGCACTGTGGTATATTGGACGAGAAGATACCGCGCAGTCTCCCGAACGCCGCCCAGCCGAGTCAGATTCGACGGTTGACCTCTTTCTCGAAATTAGCTCTACCCAACTGGATTGTCTGTCCGAGGTAGACGTAATCGTTCACTACTTCGAGGTATAGAGTCTCCGATCTTGATAGGAGTGTGTGCTACATGGTTGTTTATCATGACTTTAGTTTTGTCCATGTTCATTTTAAGACCCACTCTTAAGTAGTCATGGCTGAGACTACGGAAGGTTCAACTTCCGTAGTCTCAGCCATGACTACTATGTTCTTGGCGAACCGGAGGTTAGTGATGTACTCGCCATTGACATTGATGCCTATTCCATTCCAGTTCAGAACCTTGAAGACATCCTCCATTGCGGCCGTGAACAGTTTCGGAAAATGACGTATCCCTGCCTCACACCCCGCTTCTAAATGTGATACCTGTGGGGTAATTATTATTTATAGATGGAATGTGTTCATTTTAATGCAATGAATTATTATTCGACACATTTCCTTTTGTATGTCCTTGTATATGACTAGGAAGTTTAATATAAAAGTGTGTACATTGGAATCTGAATGGGTCTGTGGCGCGATCAATATTACTTAGATCGCCACCTTTGACTTCGGTGCGAATCCGCTCCGCTTATGAATCTTGTACCACACTTACAGATCATACGATACTTGTTTTCGTTCGAGTGCAAGCGCACTGACTGACGCGTGACGCTTACACGCGCCGCGTTCAGCCACTGCGCGCGTGATAATTGCACCAGCGAGCGGAGGCGACGACGACCTTGAGCGGCCGGGCGACTGCGTGCACGCAGGCTACGTGTGAGGGAGCAGAGCAGCGACCGCCAGTCCACCGTTGGCCTATCTGCTCGCGCCGCGCTTTGCTTATTTTGTTGTTTAGTCTCGCTTTGCTTTTTAATTTGTAATAGTTTAGTGATTTTAATTAATATATCTATCGTTTCTCGCTGTTAATAATATCATTCATTTCTACACTTTCACCTTCATTCTTCCTGCTTAGCTTCGTAAACTCGTGCTTGCGCATAACGCCTAATAGCTTTACCATACGGGTTAAATTCCTGTGTGGAGTAGGTATCGTTATTATATAACGTACCGCAGGTCCCCTATTTTTTTGAGCCTGGTAAAAGTGGTTCGTGGCCGCTGACTTATGTTTGTTCCTAGTATTAAAATAATGAAAAACATGTTTATATATTTACGGGCATAAAAATTGTTTCGTAAATATACTGAAAATGTACAGTAATAATATTAGGTAACTAACTTTTGGCCACGGCTTCGTCCACGTAAATAAAATATATCACATTTAAAGGACATGTCCGGAAATGGTTTTTTATTATTTAATAATTCTAACCAGAGTAAGCTAAATATATTTGAATAGACATCTCAAAATCTAGTGCTTCTGATTATATCATACATTTTTATACACCTCCACTTTTGAGAAAAATCGTTTTTTTAATTTAGTGAGAATTTACTTCTAAAACGAACAAACCTTTCTAATTATCTAGGTTAATAAAGTGAACACACCCAAAAAAAGTAAACTTGTCAAAATAAACATAGGAGAACTGTCATTACTGTCAGTGTCAATCAATATTTGATTTATGTCTATTATGTAAACAAAAACAATAATACGATCGTTGTTGCATTATTTTTTGTCAAAAATGTGTAGCATTATCCATCAAAAACTGAGACCATGCTGTTTAATTATGGCGACTTCACTGAATGTCTTACAACAGTTTAATGCTCTAAGCTGAAAGTTCACATGTAAATCACAATATTTGACTAAGAGCCCGGTTAACAAGAAGTACATGTTTCAGCATATTACACGAGCTTATAATCAGCAGAAGATAATAAGTAATATATAATCTTTAAGACGACACACTGACCCATTGTTCAAATACTTACATAGGAGAATTCATTTTATTTGACTAGGAATTGAGATTGGAAGTGGATGGAAAGCCTTTCGAAAATTATGCTATTTAAAAACTGATTAATATCAAGCTATAATTAGACGCAAATGTACGGTTTTGTTATGAATAAAAGGAAAAGTCGGTAAAGGGAAAATCGAGGGCAAAAGATCTCGTGGACGCTCTCCAACACGGTGGACGGACCTCATGAAAACCATAACAAACTGCAGCGTAAATGAAGGTTCCCAAACCGCCAAATACAGAGCTGCATGGCGTCGTATCGCGATAGAGGCGATGGTCCTGGACTGGACCGAGACCTCAAGATGATGATGAGATGTCAAGAGTGTACAACTGACAAGAGTTATGAATAAAACATAGGTTTTCAAATAGTATTTATTTATTGATTATCTTCATTTTCAATGTCTTCTCTAATTAAAATACTGTCGAGAAACTGAGCAGGTGGAGATGTATTATTTTGATGCCGAGCCCATCCAAGATACCAGACAATTCTCATCACATGAGCAAAGCTTCCAACAGTCCTTTTCCCAATTATGCAACTACAATAATAATCAGAAATACAGTTTTGCCAACTAGTCTCCGCCACTTTCAATAAAATATATGTGTAATACACTTGACTACTAATGTGGCGTGACTTTATTCGTCCTCTAATTAATACTGTCTCATGTGATGACGAAATGCCTGAAATATTTATAAGGTATGTTATTGAGGATTTTCCAAATAAACCACAAATTGTTTCTCTGAAAATCAAAGTTTTGTTTATTTAATACATACTATATTACTATATTACAACGTTTAACTATGGTCATTACACCTATAACTTACCTGAAAATCAAAGAAACGACATTTAAAGTTTACTAATATCGCCTCCTCAATTATATCCCTTTATTTCATCTCTTTACAATAGAATTTTTAACAATAAAATATGCAAAATAATCTAAACATCATCTGCCATTCAATCACACGTCACCCCGTTCCACAGAACATAAATTCCATTGACAACTTCAACGCGCGAAGCGCGGCATATTTGAATTAATGAAATGTCATTTCATTACATGTCCCCCCCCTAAGAGCAGAAATTGTAAATAATTAAAGCACAGGGCAGTGCGTGCAGGCCATTTTCTAGCAATAGGCTATAATCTACACAATGCACCTACAAGTTATCTTTATATTCGTTTTCTTCTACTTCATCTACTGCTGTGACAGGTTGTAATTTTGTTATATGGAATAAAGTTGATTCTGTTTTTCTGTTGCCAGTGTCAATCTTATAAATGGAGTTTGATATTTTTTCTATTATCTTGAAAGGGCCTATTTTTAATTCGTCTAATTTTTTTCTATTCAGTCTATTTCCATTTTCGACATATACACTGTCTCCTATCTCGAACTCTTGCATCTTCCTATTTCTATCAAATATTTTCTTGTTTACTTATGGGATTTTATTGTATTCTCTAATGCTAATTTTCTATCAGCCATCCACTTGTCTTCCTTTTCTATTGTCTTAATTTCATTTGGTAAAATACTGACATTTGTACCATCCAGTAAATATTTTGGTGTAAATCCTGTAACAGAGTGGTCTGTTTCATTATATTTCTGTATACTTTCTCTTGCTATTGTTGTCCATGTTTTCTTGTTGTTTTTCTCATTTATTTTACATCTAATTTTATTTACTATTGTTTGGTTCAATCGTTCGTTCAAGCCGTTCGAAAATGGTGTATTTACAGCTGTAAAAATTAGTTTAATATTATTCTCCTGTAAATATTGTTTAAATTCTTTTGAATTGATGCCAGGATATTGGTCTGTTAGAATTATTCCAATCTCATCTGTCTCTAGTACTTTCTTAGTTAGTTTTATAAAGTCACTCGCATTCTGTGTTTTGGAAGTCGCAATAAACGCATATCTTGTGTAGTGGTCTACTAAAAGGTGTAAGTATTTTTTTGTTGACCTAGATCCTCCAAAGCCACCTATAGTATCCATTGACATTATCTCAAATGGTTCTGTTGCTGGTCCTAGTTGTGACATTAATCCAAATTTCCCTTGACATCTTGATTTATTTTTTATGCATGTTTCGCATGTTTTACAAATATTTCATTCGCTCGCTAGAGGGCAATATCGTCGGTTTTGTTAGAACGCTGCTCCGTAATTATTAAATCGTAAAAATAGTGAAACTGAATTTTTTTTGACTGTGTTTACTGGAAAATGGAATTAATAGCGATATAAAGTACTACAAGAACTATTTGTGCTGTGAATATCCATAAAAGTGCTGAATTCCTGTGATATTCTTTTTCTACGTGACGAACCCTGGACTTGCAAGCTAAGTAATAATATTCCGTTACATTGCTCGAACTATAACCACAACATAACTTATTTACCCTTTGCTGAGCTTTAAAGTATTTCTACAATATTGCTGGAGTTTATTGACTGAGTTGCTAAGTTGCAAATTTTGCAAGTCATAGATAGATCTTGTTGTGTCGGTGAGCGCCATCTGTTGGTGCCTCCTGGAGCTGCGTCGGGATCTAGCGCTTCGTGATCGAACTACATCAACACGCATTAGCAATCATCATACAGCTCTCGAAGTTGTAATACTTCTAACGAATTGGACTAGGTGGCGTTGTCCTACCGACATAAATTACTTTGTTTACGTCAAGAAACATAATGAATTGCTGCCACAGTGAACTAGCTGCGACTGCTGATAAAATACTTCTGTGCTGTCTATGCGAGGGAAAACATCACTATGAATGTCTCAATGTAACGCACAGCCAATATGCCGCACTGAGCGCCGAGTTTAAGGCATCCTGGAAGTGCCCGTCGTGCAGCAATGTCACCAGGCGTAATAGGTCTAACGTTAATACTCCAGTACGTAGCTACACGGACCTTACGGTTGAGGATAATTCTATGGACATGTCATGTGATATTCTAGACGAACGTAGTTCGCTCCGTGCCCTCGCTGATTCCAGGAATAGAAATCAACTTGTTGAGGCATCCGCCAAGCCCATTTCTAGCTCGGATTTTTATAGATTCACAAGAGACTTAAATGAAACCCTTGGTATTTGGCGGGACGAAATGAATAAAGACTTTCTTCAAATTCGTGATGAAATAAAATCAACTATGGCTAACATTTATAAGGAAGTAACCTCATTGCGTACCGAGCAGTCCCTTTTGAAGCAGAGTGTACATGATCTGCGTAGCGATGTTGTTAGCCTTCAGGCCACTACTCAGGACCAAAAGCAGCAGCATGAACTCCTCGAAAAACGAATTGCTGATTTGGGTGGCTCTGGGTCTACTGGCATGGAGCTAACAGTCAGTGCTCTCGAGTCCAAAATTGACACTTTGGAACAACAGGCACGTCAATGCAATGTCGAAATAGGCAATTTGCCTGAAAGGCGCAACGAAAACCTGCCAGCCATTATTGAGGCAATTGGTCTTGCACTTAAATTCCCACTTTCGCAACAAGGTATTGTCTCGGTCCATAGAGTGCCACATGCGCATCAACAAATCACTAGACCAAAAAATGTCATAGTAAAATTCACATCAAGTTTACAAAGAGACAATCTGATTAGTGCTTTTCGTAAAGCCTCATCATTAAGGTCAGAACAGATTGGCATAACTGGAACATCATGCTCCATTTATATTAATGAGCATTTAACACTCAAGAAGAAGCAGTTATTTCGAAAAACCCGGGAGGTCGCTAAGAGTCACAACTATAAATACGTATGGGTCAGGAATGCAACAATCCTTGTGCGTGAGCGAGAGGGTGAAGTCTCGTTTGCAATACGCGGAGAAAGAGACCTTAGCAAAATTAAGTCAAAAAAGCCAGCTGAATAAGTGTCACAAAATAATAAGTATTTCAATTTTTTTCTGCTGTCGTGTTAATAATGGACTATTTTTTTCTGCTTGTTATTCTTACAAAATTGTGCATGCCATTAACTTTTATTTTTATTATATTTTAACTAGTATTGTGTGTCAGTATTTGGATCAAGGTGATCAATTTCACGTAAAGTTATGTGCCTGTTTTAGTTTTGATTCAATGCAACTAATTACACAATTTCAATTAATATTTTCAATTTTAATAACTTATTCAACGCAACTTATTATACTATGTCAATTAATATACACAGTTTTCAGTTTTAATCCTAATGAACCTATTACACAATATTATTTGAAATTATATGCATGTTTTAATTTGATCTCAATGCAATTTATTATACAATGTCAATTTTGCAATATAGTTTTTAATTGTAATTCTAGTCAACCTGTTATGCATTGTTACTTGAAATTATACACTTACTTTAATTTTATTATGATACTATTTTTTATTCCATGTCAATTAATGTACACAAAGATTAATTTAAATACAATCCAGCATAAACAAAGTCAATTTATCAATACAGTATCAAATTGTAATTCTTGTCAATTAGTTATATATTTTTACATGAAATTAAGTATATGTTTTAATTTTGTGATAATATTTTTTATAAACTATCAATTAATTTATATAATGTTTAAGCTTAATACAATGCAACCAATCATACAATGTCAATTTATATACATAATAATATGTTCTAATTTTAATTTAATACTATTTATTATCCAATGGCAATTAATATATACAATGTTTAACTTTAATTCAAGTCTTTACGCTGAGATTCCATTATGGATCAAGTTCTTCCAAATTTTAATAACCCGAGTTTTATATGAATTAGCAGTGTTACTTATTGCAAGTGGATATCTTTAATAATTTAACAATATATTATCAGAACTGTAGGGGCATTAGAACAAAACTGCACACATTACTCGTGAACATCTTGGCATCCTCTTATGACATCATCGTATTGACAGAGACTTGGTTTATTCCGGAAATAGCGAACAACGAATTTATAGATCCTCGATACATTGTATTCAGATGTGATAGAAACCGTGACCCTACGGGAAAGCGAGACGGTGGAGGGGTGCTTATTGCGGTACTGCGTGAACTTCAGTCGGCCACACTCGATATTCACAATAACCCACTTTTTGAACCTTTGCTTTGTATTGAGCATGTCATGATAGCACTACCTAGCAGAAGTGATAAAGATAAAATACATGTAATGACCGGCCCTGACGTCTACACTACACATTTTGACTTTTTGCAGGACACTTTGAATGGCCCAAATGTTATGAATGTTTACATCATAGGTGACTATAATCTGCCAAATATTACTTGGAGTGCGATTACACCTGGGCATGTGGCTTGCAGGGCATGCACTTGTTCTCACCTCATATGTTCGGAATTGGTGCATCTCATGTCGTCACTGGATGCACACCAATACAATACTATTCCTAATGGGGGCGGTAAAATCCTAGACCTATTTATTTCAAACGCTTCCTGCTCAGCTGGCAATCTTAATGACCCATTATTACCAATTGACCCACACCACCCCCCTTTTGTTATAACTGCTCCTGTCACATTATCTATACAAAATATGAAGAGAAAACCTATGACAAAATATAATTTCCGTAAAGCTAATTATGATCTCATTAACAAGCACTTAGATGAGGTCAACTGGTCCGTGCTGTTTGATAACCTCTCATCAGAACAGGCCGTGGAGGCTTTCTACGGTGCGTTGAGTGACATAATTGGACCGCTAGTACCCCTTACCAGGTCTCGATCACTTGACTTCCCTATTTGGTTTACGCCGCAATTGATAAAAGTATTTAAAAACAAAAAACGTTATTGGATAAAATGGAAAAAACACAACAACATCAAGGACTATAATAATTACTCTGAATGTAGAACGATCTTCAAAGCTATGTGTGAAGCCTGTTACTCTAGTTATATTGAGTCTGTTGAGGAAAGTCTTACCACTAACATCAAGTATTTTTGGTCTTATGTCTCTAACCGTAAAAATAACTCGGGTATTCCGTCTATGATGCAGTATTAAAATGTCAAGTCAAGTGATCCTGATCTTGTCTGTAATATGTTTTCCGACTTTTTCCTATCCGTATTTGAGCCCGTGTCCCCAACACTGTCCACGTGGTCTCCGCCGCAGCAGTTTAGTGAAAATGATACTTTAATCAGCGATTTGCACATAGAGAAATCTAAAATACTCACTGAGCTGAAACGGCTGGACCCTACCAAGGGGCCAGGACCTGATGGCCTTCCAGCAGCTTTCTTTATATCTACAGCTGACAGTATTTGTGAACCGATCTATATTATGTTTAATAGATGTCTTCATGAGGGTGTGTTCCCGTCGGTGTGGAAGCAAGCTAACATTACACCGGTGCATAAGGGTGGGTCGAGAAATGATGTTGAACAATATAGTTCATGAATCCCCAAGCGACCACCGGTGGCCGCGCATCTATTGTCTTACTATTGTGTCTCTAATTGACGGTATCTGAAGGGATAGACCTATCTCAATTCTGTCGACCTTGTCAAAACTTTTTGAAAGGCTTGTTCACAACGAGGTTTACCCTTTGTTGCATAAAAATATAATCCCTGAACAGCATGGGTTTGTGAAAAGCCGGTCCACAACATCAAACCTATTAATATTTTCAAATTATCTGTTTGAAAATATTGATGGGCGAGTGCAAGTGGATGCGGTTTATACGGATTTCAAGAAGGCTTTTGACAAGGTCGATCATGAAATACTGCTCACTAAAATTGCTTTCAACGGAATACGGGGAAATTTGTTGCGTTGGTTTGTGTCTTACATCAAGAACCGATCGCAAAGGGTTGTGGTTAATGGTCACCAGTCTGCTTCTGTTGATATTACATCAGGCGTTCCACAGGGCTCAATTTTAGGACCACTTTTGTTCATCATTTACATAAATGATATTAAGTCCTGTTTTAAGCATGCCAAGTTCTTGATGTACGCTGACGACTTAAAGGCTTTTAGAACTATACATTCACTTGAAGATTGCTTGCTTTTCCAACAAGATCTGGACAGGCTGACCGACTACTGTACCACAAATAAATTACATCTCAGTATACCCAAGTGTAACTATGTACACTTTACTAAAAACAAGATGATTATAAAATTTGATTATAGTCTAAACAGAACTCCGTTGAATAACATATGCTTAGTTAAGGATCTTGGTGTGCTTTTTGATGGCAGTTTGACTTTGAACCAACATATTGAAGCCATAGTAAACAAAGCATTCAAAATGTATGGTTTCGTGATGAGATCAACAACCGAATTTAAACGTACCTCGACTTATCTGTACCTATATAAGACACTAATCCGTTCTCAATTGGAATACACTGTTCCCATTTGGAATCCCTTTTACAAGAAGTACATTGCTGCAGTAGAGAGAGTCCAGCGCAAGTTCCTCCGTACTATGCACTATAGGTGTCATAGAAGTAGGACCTTTCTATCATACTCCCAATTATTAAGCAAGTACAAGCTTGTGAGCTTGGAGGACCGACGCAAATGCTTGGAAGCTAATGTTCTGTAAGTGTACCTACTGTGTACGTATGTATAAAGGGGATGATGAGTCATGTAAATAAAACGACTGTTTCGGCGAGCGCTAGTACAAGACTGAGTAAATGGGTAATCATTTATTTTAATCGTATAACTATTTGCTTACGTACATTATTCCCCCCTTTTAAAAAAATAAAATAAACTAATACACTTTTATAGTACGCTTACATAACAAATTGTAAATAATAAAGGAAAAAAAATAAAATAAAATATAATAGGTAAACAATGAAAAAACAATATAAAAAAATCTTGAATTATAAGCAAAAAATGAAATAAAAATCACTTGCACTACACCTTTACACTTTGATCTTGTTGTACTTGAGTTCTTTGGGACTCTTTTCACGTGGCTTGAGCTCCATTCGGATGATGGCTGCAGCTGCAGCGCATGGATACCGTTGGGAGTGGAGTCGCTTGAGCTTGTCTGCCTTCCATATGCCGATACACGTTTTTGTAAAATTGACTTCTGCACTTTTTGTAAAGGCAGAACGCTAATACCGCGACGGCTATGATGAAAACGCCGCCCATGGTTACTTCAGTGATAGACACGCTGGAGCCGCCAGACCCGTTGGAGGCGGCAGTTTGTGCCACCACGATTTCTTCCTTTGATCCCCAGCTTCCCATGATTTATATTGGTGATATTTTTCTTGATGATATTATATATAACGTGTGTTATTTCTTCTATGATTAGTTGGATTGTGTTTGGACAGTACGTTTCATTTTAATTTGGTATTTCTCTATTGCTGATGTCACGGAATTGCGAAACGTACCACTGGACGTATGACGCGGCCTGAACGTGTTGTGTTCGGCGCGGCCTTGCTATTTTCCGCTGGCTCAACACTCTTGCGTTTGTTCACGACGTCTCTGTTGGTACTTTTTATGTGCGCTAAAGGTTCGTTTACCTTATCTTCTATTAAAATATAGGCTGGTTTAAGTCTGTCCACCGTTACTACAGATGTTTTCCTTGGCATTTGGATTCTGAAATGCTTCTCTTGCTTCTCTAACACTTTATATGGACCTTCGTATGACGGGATCAGAGGTTTCTTAACAGCATCCATTCTGACGTATACGTATTCACAATCTTTCATGTCTGGGTGAATAAATGGTTTGCGGTTTGTGGCGTGGTGGTTGCTGTTAAAAGGACTTAGCTTTGCCATTGTCTCTTGAAGAGTCTGTGCATAGGTTTCTGGTGATGTAACTTGCGTTTTCGGCTCGATAAACATTCCAGGCAGACGTATGTTCGTTCCGTATAACATTTGTGCGGGGCTGACATTTTCTTTCAATCGTAATGCCGCTCTTAATCCTAGTAGGACAAAGGGTAATTCGTTCGACCAGTTTGCAGTA